>JAWNNM010000159.1:2493333-3740000 GCA_035044965.1 Lordiphosa andalusiaca | reverse complement strand
GTGAAGTGGCTATTCGACCATTTTTGAAATTTGAATCCTATAATCCATTTGGATGAAACCGTTCATCCAATCTTCACCATTCCTTTGGCTGATCGATAAGTTATCCTTATTACTAAATATATCTAGAAGGAACAACCCACCTATCTTTAAAACTGTAGGAGATATGACGTTTTTTCTAAATTGCGGGGGCGGCAGGGGGCGTGGCCAAAATTGAAAATAAACTTGATCTGCCTGCAGACATAAGAAGCATATGTCCCATACATGTCAAGCCTCTATCTCTTACCATTTCTGAGATCTGTGCGTTCATACGGACAGACAGACGGACAGACGGACATGGCTATATCGACTCGGCTGTTGATGCTGATCAAGAATATATATACTTTATGGGGTCGGAGATGCTTCCTTCTGGCTGTTACATACTTTTGCACAAACTTATAATACTCTATGTACCTACGGTACAGAGTATAATTAGTTAGGAGAAATGATGTGTACTTTTATGAATATTTCATAAAATTAGCCAATTGATCCCAGTTTGGCCCATTTAATATATTTATTATTTCATTCATCCTTAGTATGGTCTTCCCTAGATACAGCACCCTAAACTCTCTGAGGACTGGACATTGTCCGAAGAAATGGTTAAGTGTCTCCTTTTCGTTTAAATTGCACATTGTGCAAAAGTTGCAGTTGCAAGAGACCACATCTTACTTTAAAAACCCATGTAATGTTTGTAAGATTCATTTCGTCTGATATATAACCGGTTCCGTTGGTATTATCCAGATACCATACGCTGCATGCGCGAGATACTCTCGGATTGCCTCAGCTTTTAATCGGCTTACCAGTTTGTTACACCCAAAACTCCATGAATCTTTGGTCGCATTTTCCCGTTGCCAATCAAAATCGTGAGCCTCTTTTAGATATTTAAGTCGCTTTGCCCAGAAAACGTTCCTTTCGATGATATATAAAAAAGTCTTGCGGTATTTCCGCAAGCTTGTCTTTGCAAGCGCGTAGTTCTAGTTGTATTCGTCGGTTCACGCTAGAGCTTTTTGGAAAGCCCTTTTCACGCGCTAACACGTGTTTGAATTATTGTTGTTTGTTTTTAGTCGTTCGTGAGTTATAGCGTTGCAAACATGGAGCAAAATAAAGAGAAAATACGGCATATTTTACAGTACTACTACGATAAAGGCAAAAATGCATCTCATGCTGCCAATAAAATTTGTGCAGTTTATGGACCCGATACAGTTTCCATTTCCACCGCACAACGATGGTTTCAACGTTTTCGTTCTGGTGCAGAGGTGATCGAAGATGCGCCACGGTCCGGAAGGCCTGTCGTCGAAAATTGCGATCAAATCGCTGAATTGATCGAAAGAGACCGGCATAGTAGCAGCCGTAGCATCGGCCAAGAGCTGGGCATGAGTCATCAAACCGTTATAAACCATTTGAAGAAGCTTGGATTCAAAAAGAAGCTCGATGTATGGGTGCCACACGACTTGACGCAAAAAAACATTTTGGCCCGTATGGATGCATGCGAATCGCTTCTGAATCGCAACAAAATCGACCCGTTTTTGAAGCGGATGGTGACTGGCGATGAAAAGTGGGTCACTTACGACAACGTGAAGCGCAAACGGTCGTGGTCGAAAAGCGTCGAAGCTGCCCAGACGGTGGCCAAGCCTGGATTGACGGCCAGGAAGGTTCTCCTGTGTGTTTGGTGGGATTGGCAGGGAATCATCCACTATGAGCTGCTCCCCTATGGCCAAACGCTCAATTCGGACCTGTACTGCCAACAACTGGACCGCTTGAATGCAGCACTCATGCAGAAGAGGCCATCTTTGATCAACAGAGGCCGAATTGTCTTCCATCAGGACAACGCCAGGCCACACACATCTTTGGTGACGCGCCAGAAGCTCCGGGAGCTCGGATGGGAGGTTCTTTTGCATCCACCGTATAGTCCGGATCTCGCACCAAGTGATTACCACCTATTTCTGTCCATGGCGAACGAGCTTGGTAGTCGGAAGTTGGCCACAGAGAGTCCTGTGAAAATTGGCTCTCCGAGTTTTTTGACAATAGGGAAGCGAGCTTCTATAAGAGGGGCATTATGAAGTTGGCATCTCGTTGGGAACTCGTCATCGAACAAAACGGCGCATATTTGACTTAAATCGCATTATTATAACCAATTTGATGAACAATTTTTTGACAACCTTATATAATATAATATGTCGAAAGCAATCGAGGCAATCTATGCTCATAATAACCAAATAACGTTTTGCCCATGTAGTTTAAGTGTGTCATGAGCGTGAAAAAGTGGTTATTTTCCTTAATCTTTGTAGTGTCTCATTATTTAACGAGTAACATCAAAAAAAATAACTAATAAATACCAACAGGGGTCAAACGCAACTTAAATTAGAACAGCAGTGGGTGACTGAATTTTCAATTTCTATTTTGTTTATCTATAGTATTCTACAACATCAACTTAGCAGTTCAAAGTTGACTTAATGGACTCCGATTCGGTCAGTCCTTCACACCAGATTTAGGTGATTGACTTTCAAATTTCTAATCAATTTCTTATTTGATAGGCTCATCATTAAAGGACTGTGTTAAAGTTCTACATAAGGAGTCTGGCCAATAGACACTACCAACTGGTCTGGCTTCTCTCTCAAGATCGGGCACCTCTGCCAAACCCCACTAGCCACCTCTCCCTCCCCAGATGTCAACCACTCAAACTGGCACCGCAATGTCTGCTGCTGCATTAGCCTGATCAACTGCCACGCCCAGCCTCCTGTTACTGCGGTTTGTTTTTACTACCGACCGCCCACCATGCTTATGTCATATTGTCGATGTACATAAATAAATAAATAAATAAATAAATAATAAACAAACAGAAATACAAATGTAAATTGTACGAGAACGAGCTCTGGGGAGGGGGGTCGGGGAATGTTAATGGGAACGCGCGCGCATGCCAGGAAACGTCTTTCAATGGAAATGAAAATGGAAATAGGCAGAGGCCTACTCCCCCCCTCCGCACGGTGCGGGACTCTTGGGTGCATTTTGCATTTGCATTTGTAGAATTTTGTCTCCAAGTTAACATTGAAAATGGCAGCGACAACAACGACAAATGCCTTTGAATTGATTAATTTCTCCTCTTATAGTTGTTGATTTGCTGATTCGCCCGCTTAGCTCGCAGTTACACAATTAAACTGCTTGTCGGGGAACCCCGCGACATGCACATCGCGGCGCTGTTACATCGGAGCGGGCATTTCGGCTTGGACAAACGCGCCGGCCATGCCATTTCCACTGAAAAGTCGCCAGCAAACTTCAACTCGAGTGTCCATTGTCCATGCCAGGCACGAAACTGCGAGAGTCTCTGATTTGCTGTTGCTAATTTCGCCTCAATGGTTTGGCCAGCTGAAATTAATTATCTGAAACGTGGCATAAATTAGCAAATCGAACGAAGCGAAGCCCTGAACTAAGCTATAGCCATTAAAATACGAAATGGTTTTGTAAGCGTTTTTGGAAGCGGACCTTAAAGTGCATTTAAGCAATGAATGTCTTGGGGGAATCTAGTGGTTGAGCGTTGAGCGGAAGCAGCTCCAAGACCTATTCGGACAGAAAATACCAGAAGTTATATAAGCCTAGCTTTGGCCACTATGATTTCGGGAAATCTGGCCGCTTAAGCTATAATTTTATCATGCCTTTCACTGCTTTTATTGAAGTCACGGATCAGTTTCTTGGAACAGTAACAGAAATCCTAATGGCTAAACTGTCCACTAATTGGTTCAGTAACGATCCGAGAAATTGCTGAATACGAGAGAAATTATGTTTGAATTTCGATACGGAATATCAAACCACACTAGATCTGCAGTGTTCTCCAGCAAAACTTAAAAAGAACACAACCATATGTTTGCCGGATGTTTTCAGAGAATTGGGTAAAAGTTAAGTCGACTTACTCCATCTCCTTAAATATAGAACTGGTGGGTTATTCGACTTGTGCTCCACACTCAGACCCATTGACTTATTATCAGAGCTCGCAAATGAGTGTTAACACATTTTTCAAATTCGATCAGCCTCAGAACAAAACAGAAACAAACGCAGCACAAACGCTCTCTCACTGAGCGAAACACTTTCTCTCTGCTCTTCTGTTACATGTTTTCGGTTGAGCAAAACAATCGAGTCGGTCTGCCGAAGACCACTGACAGAAACACTTTAGAGCGAGTGCTCATCAGAAAACTGTCAATAAGTGTCGGCGAAAAGTGTTTTTGTTTTGTGCATTTGGTAGGCTGTGTGTATGTATAAGTGTGTATGTACACGGGCGCAACACAAAATCACTTATACATACGCAAAAAACACTTTGGAAGTTTGCTCTCGGCAAAACGGTCAGTGAAAGACACGAGAGAAACAGAAACGAAAAAATGTGTCTTTGCTCTGAGCAAAACAGAACTAAACGTGTCTTTAGCTCCCTCTTTTCGTTGTGTCTGTAACCAAACTGTTTTTTACCGACACTAGGAAAGTGTTGAGAGATAATTGCGAGCTCTGCTTGTTATACCTTTGGGTGTATTGAAATTGTCCAGTTGCTTGTAACGTAATGAAGGAAACTTTACCGACGACATAAAGTGTATATATATTCTTGATCAGCATGACAAGCTGAGTAGCCTGTCCATCCGTCTGTTTCTATGCTATCTCCTCCGTCAGTTTTAAAGCAATCGCCACCAAACTTTTCACGAAACGCTGCACATTTGTCGGAACCGGCCGGATCGGATGACTATAACATATAGCTGCCATAGGAGCGTTCGGTCAAAAACAAGTTCTAGTGATAAAAGCTTTTCTGTTTTTATTGCAAGCGCCGCCAAACTCCGTACTTACTAGTTTTTTATTCTTCTCCACGATTCTGTCGAGTTTGGTCGAAATCGGACGTTTATATAGTATTGCTGCCTTAGAAAAGTAAGGTTAGAAAAATAGTCTTACAACCTTTTTTTTCAATGTAAACCTCTTTACAATTGGCATATATTTATTTCATAAACTTTCACACAATTATTCAAAGTTTTGTCAAAGTTTGTTATTGGCGCCATAGAAAACCCGAGAATCGTTCGCTCAACTTTAATCTTATCAGCTGTGAGTTAAAATTGAATGTAAAATATGGAAATTAAAGGCAAAGGTATGTAGAATGTGAATATTGAAACAAATTGGGCGTTTTCAGCAGACAAATCCGATTTGTGTTGACCGATCTAACCTTCTGAATACAAAGATTGGTAAATATGACAATCAAGTTTGCTGAAATGGAAACATTCAAAATCTATTAATGGTGACAGTTTATTGATTACTCGTCCAACTATTTACCCCAAAACTGAAAATTAACTGGCACACTGACACTGTTAAAAGCCCTTAAAAATTGTGCATTAAATGAGTTGACGAAATGTACTTCAGCCAGAAAATCGCCTAACTTAGCAATCACTGAAATTCAACAGAGAATCATTAGCAATCGCAAATCGAAAATCAGTAATCGTAAATCGAATTTATCTGCTGAAAGCGCCCATTGTGTTTTGTTCTTGTTAAATGATGTTTCTTTTTATCGTTATGTTATGTCGTTGTATAGAAAAAACCCATCCAACGTCCCCGTAAATTGTGGAGTATTATCTAACTTTCTGATAAAAAGTGAATACATATGTAGAGCTTGATCTTAAAGTGTATTTCTTATCGTGTGATTAATGTTTTTGCAGGTAAGTTTGAGTTAAGCAATGCAACTCTGTAATGCAACTCTGCAATTTCAAGCTGGATTTTTGAGCAGCTTGAGGCGCATGCAGTGAGCACAGAGAAGGGAAATGAAATTGACACAAAAATAAAAACTTTAAGATCTATTAAAAAACAAAAAAGGTTGCAAAATAGCGCTAGAAATGATCAAACATTCAAAGCAAAAAAATGCACAATTAACATCAACAATGAATCAAGTGGAATGTCCACGTGTGGCAATCAACGATGGTGGATCAAGAGGAGCATCTGATCTGACAGGCAAGCAAAAAAGCACTCACCCATGAGTTCAGTAGTGAAATCATGCCTAAAATTAACTAAGGTCATGACGTAGTGGGATATTTTATGAAACTCATAAAAAGGATGTCATGAATTGAGGACCAGCCCTTCCATTTCAGGGCTGTTTCAGCTATGATTCAGGTCCGAGCCTAACTTAAGGAATATGATAAATAGGGTAAACACAGATAAACACAGAGCAAAGAAATGTCAATATCAATTCGATCTGGGCTGGTTAATTTGACATTTTGACATATCATTTTGATGCTAAAAAATGTCAAATTGAAGCTAAATAATATCATTCTGATATTGAATATTTCATTTTCTATTAATTATTATATTTCATTAATATACTATTGATCAGAAAATACATCAAATTGATATAAAGAACAGGTCATGTTCATCTTTATCATATCCGCTTTTTAATGATATGAAAAAAATAAAACATTGAGTACCAGATCATATCATATTTTTATACTCTGTACCGTAGGTACATAGAGTATTATAAGTTTGTGCAAAAGTATGTAACATCCAGAAGGAAGCATCTCCCACCCCATAAAATATATATATTCTTGATCAGCATCAACAGCCGAGTCGATATAGCCATGTCCGTCTGTCTGTCCGTATGAACGCACAGATCTCAGTGATGGTAAGAGATAGAGGCTTGACATGTATGGGACATATGCTTCTTATGTCTGCAGGCAGATCAAGTTTATTTTCAATTTTGGCCACGCCCCCTCCCGCCCCCGCAATTTAGAAAAAACGTCATATCTCCCACAGTTTTGAAGATAGATAGCTTGTTCCTTCTGGACATATTTAGTTTTTAGGATAACTTATCGAATGAAGAAGATCGGATGAACGGTTTTCGAGTTATGATTGTTATGAAAAAACAAATTTTCTTGGTACAGAGTATGTTATAGTCGGGCTTGACCGACTTTCTTTCTTGTTTTATCTGTGTATTCTTTTCTAGCCGACATTCTCACCTTTTCGAAGTGAACTTATAGACGAGTCTTGGAAATCCGTCATAATAAACATTGGACATTCTTCTAAGAATTTTTAAAATATTTGAATGGATTATAAGAATTAAATTTCAAAAGTGTTTAAAAAGTAACATTACTACAGAAATCAGAATAATTCATAGTTTGCCTCTGTGAACCCATGAACCGAACCGAAACCATCGTTCAGTTAACTCCAACGACCATGTAATGAACCGAACCGGCGGTTCAGAAACTGTGTGAACCACTGAACCAAACCAGTATTTATTTTCGAGTGGCTTGCATCCCTGCTTTCTGATAATAGGGATTCCCGGAAAGCTGCGACCTTTATTTAGAGACCCTATTTTGGAGGCCGAGAACCTTTTAAACAGCCCTTGCACTGGCACGTTTTTAATTTTGTATTTTTATACCCTGTTCCCATTGAAAATGGGAAAATGAATGAAGAAGTGCGAATGTATGTAACAGGGAGGTGGAAACATTTCCGACCCCATAAAGTTTAAATATTCTTGATCAGCGAGTCGATATAGCCATGTCCGTCTGTCCGTCCGTCAGGAAAGCAGGACATTGCCAGTTCGGCTGAAATGCCGCCAGTTGTCGAGCTGCAAGTGCGCAAAGTCAAGACCAAGTCGAGGGCAAATGCAGGAACTAATCGCTGACAAGTGAGCACACAATGGCAAGACTGAGGTGCCAAAGAACATTACTTTTAACTCCCTATTCGAAGGCCAAGTCCAGATATGGCGACGAAAAGCTGACAACGAAATTTGATGAGCCACTTATTGCTGGCAAGAGCGGGTGCTCGAAAACAATGAAGATTGACAATGGACTGGAGCCATCGAAAAAGGTTTTAATGGCGGCACGCTTTATCCTCATCGCGTTGGCCTTGCTTGCTTTTTATCTGATTCAAAAAGTGTTAGGCTTCATTTCAATCGCCCTCGATTGATGGAAATCAAATAACCCAATTTTAAACAGAATGCCTAAAGCTGAAACTAAATTAAAGTGATGATTTTACATCGTTTTTAATGAAAGATATTAAAAATTTTTAGTGTCAGTGGACTATTTTTGTTATAATTAGAATGAGAAAATGTTATGTAGATTAACTCAGTGGTCGGCACAAAATACGATCACATTTGGTCAGTGGTCTGTGTGCGCAACCAGAGACATGAAGTTGACAGCTGAACAGCAGCTGTTCATTCATTTCTTTGCTCTTTTCCAGATCACATTAAGATTGTGGAAATGTGTGTAACAACCAGAAGGAACTACATACCCCCCACCCCTTAAATTACCAGCTACTCGCTTACTTCAACAATGTCAAAACTCAAGAACACTTTTTATACCCGTTAATCGAAGAGTAAAAAGGGTATACTAAAGTCGCGCAAGTGTATGTAACAGGCAGAAGGGAGCATCTCTGACCCCATAAAACATGCATCAATAATATCAGCATCAATAGTCAAGTCGATATAGTCGATACATAGATCTCAGAGACTAGAAGAGCTAGCGCCACCAAATGTTAAATGTGAACTAGTATTGTCTGGAAGTAGATCGTTTGTTTCAAATTTTGGCCACGCCCCCTCCCGCCCCCGCAATAACAAAAGTTGAATATCTCCTACATTTTTAAAGATATTGGTGTCAGATTTTGCAGTGTAGTATATGTGGCCAACATCTACAATATCTTAAATTTTAATAAGGCTCAGATAATAAATAGCAGAGTTTAAAAAGCATTGCATACTTATCTGAGCAGCATGAGGTTATTTAACACTAATTGCCCTTAGTAACTGGCATTTCGAAGTCGGGTACCAATAGCAAAGGGTATTAACATTTTGCTTAGAAGTTTGCAACGCATTGAAATATATATTTCCGACCCCATAAGCCATATACATTCTTGATTAGGGTAACAAGCTGAGTCGATTGAGCTTTGTCCGTCCGTCTGTCTGTCTGTCTGTTTCTACGAGATGCTGAAATTTTGCACAGAGTCTTCTTTTTGCTGAACACTATCAATATGTCGAAACCGACCGGATCGGGCGACTATATCTCATAGCTCCCATAGAAACAATCGGTCGGAAAACTAGCTTTAGTGAGAAAAACATTTTTCTTTTCAATGGAAACATCTCCAAACTTTGTAATCGTAGGTTTTCTATGTTTTTTTATAATTCTATCAAGTTTTATCAAAATCGGACAACTATTTGGTATAGCTGCCATACAAAAGATAGGTATGAAAAACAGTTTTAGTTAGAACGAGAGCGTAAGTTAAAGTCGGCCCTGCCCGACTTCGAAATACCCGTTACTCAAGGCAATTAGTGTTGCGGCTCAGATAAGTATGCAACGTTTTTTTAACTATGCCATTTATTATCCGATCATTATAAAAATTTGTGAGATTATACATATTGGCCACATGCACTACACTGCAAAATCTGAGCTCGATAGCTTACAAATTGTAGGAGATATTCAACATTTTTTATTGCAGGGGCGGGAGGGGGCGTGGCCAAAATTTGAAACAAACTTGATCTGCCTACAGACAATACTAGCTTACATCTAAAATTTGGTTGCTCTAGCTCTTCTAGTCTCCGAGATCCAGGTGTTCATACAGACGGACGGACGGACGGACGGACGAACGGACAGACGGACATGGCTATATCGACTCGGCTATTAATCCTGATGAAGAATATATATACTTTATGATATCGGAGATGCTTCCTTCTGCCTGTTACATACATTTGCACGACTTTAGTATACCCTTTTTACTCTACGAGTAACGGGTATAAAAACTTGTTTGTTTTTAATGGTAGCATCCTGCAATATTGTATTTGTTTGTTTTACATGCTTTTACATAATTGAACAAATTATATAGCTCCCCAACTAACGATCGGTCGGAAAATGGGAAATAGAGTATTTTTTGAAAATATTTAAGCGAGCGAGGGTATAAAAACTTCGGCACAGACGAAGTTAGCTTAGCTTTCTCGTTTTTAGTTAAAACTGAAAAAATGTACCCCATATCGGGTTACATATTGCGCACAAATTTCAAATTGCTATCTTTAATAGTCTCCGAGTGAGATGAGAATAAGTCGGGATATCACTTTACAGCTGGCAATATAATGCGAAGATCCTTTGGATTTTTGTTAAAGCATCAACATTTTCGAGTTTCGTGGCTGGGTGTGGTGCAGCGGGTAGTGTGTGTACTTGCTGTGTAAGAGTTTGTGGGTTTGATCCCGCTTCGGGGCATCTTTTGGAAAAGTTATTTCTTTAAAAAGTCAGCAGCTGTTGGCGACAGCCTTGTAGTAGGTTGTCATGGAAAGCTTCTAAAGCTTTACCGTTCGGATTCGGCATTAAACTGTAGGTCCCTTTCTCCTTTCTCTGTGCGAAAATTAGCCAAGAAAATCGTGTAAATTGAGTTAAATTTGGCAGAGTTGAAAACCTAATTGCGATCTCTGGTATGGAATCTATACACCGATCATTAAAGAAACAACTAAATTTAGGTGAACTGTTTTCATGGATGGTTCCGCAGACTTAAGTTTGATTGGACTCTCTTCCGACACCCAGCATATCTTCTCGCAGTTTCAAAAGAGAGTGATCATTCCACTGCTGGTCCAAGGTTTGCCCACATCCACCACGAATTGCAATTCCACCAATAAACCACCAACAAAAATGTGGACCAATTCCAAGGCCAGCTAGCCCCACCCCGACCCACTGACCTCCTCCGCGTACAGTTCCAATGGAAAAGAATGCGGCAAACAATTAATTCATTAAACTTTTATTTGTTGCACACATTTTGTAGTACTTAAAATATAAACTTTTCGCATTGTTGTTTCATTATTATTATTCATACAAACTAATAAAATGTTCATTTGGGTCTCCCCATATTTTCCAATGTTATTATTTGTCGGGCGATGATAATGATTAGAGTTAAATATTAAAAAATATATATATATATATATGTATAAGTAGAGACTATATAAACCTGTGTGTGTGTGAGTGTGTGTGTGTGTGATGATATACAATATGCACGGGACTCTACATAATTATTATATAGTAGCTGATATGCTGCGGATATTGCTTGGTTCGTTTGTCTTAATATTTACATTAAGTAGAAAATTTGTTAATCATAATAGAAATAGTGGTAATATTTGATGGTTTGCAACTCTTTTTCCCTTTTTTTTTTCGTCGTCGTTTTTCTTTCCTTTATATTTACAAACGTTTCTATGATTTATATATATTTTTTTTTTTTTTGCCAATTTCGCAGGTAAAAATTTAAAATTTCCTCGCCAGCGCCCGTCTGTTTCTTCTCTCGCATTACAAACAAGTCAACATAACATTTCAATTAAATATTAGAAAAAAAAATCAAGATTTCCTCTGGCCCGTCCAATCCTAGTGTTAAGTAGTGGGTAGTTCCTCCGTTCAGCCCTTGTTGTTCTCCTCAATGTAGACATTGCCGGGCTGTAAGGCGCGCAAAATGCGCCGCTCGTGATGTTTGGCCTGTTTGTCTGCAACGAGAGAGCGAGAGAGTGAGTCGAGGCTGTCAAAAATGTTGTTGACTGACAGGTCCCCACCCCCCCCACCACCACCATCCGTCCGAAAGTCATCAATAATTCCGATCGCATCGTCACTTTGGATAGCCCCATTAAGAGGCTATTGTCGCCGCCCACGAGGATTCATATGCAAATCTGTCAGTATTGGCTTGACTCTTTCCCCGTTTCTCTTTAAGCCCGCTGTGAGTTGAGCCCACCCTGTGGAGCGTTATGCCTATTAAGGATTGCACGCCGCTGGTATGCTCATACTCTCTCTCTCAAGTGGTTTGTGACCTTTGACACACTTACCAGGCAACAGCACATGTTGTGGCTGAAAGATTCCCCCCGACTGCGCGGCCAAGACAGCATGATGGCCATGATGGTGATGATGCTGCTGCCCCGTTGCCGAAGTCAGCGTGGCCGCAGCAGCTGCCGATGCAGGCAGTCCCCGAAGGTCATCGGCATTGCCTATGAAAAAGGTGCCACCATCCAAACTTTGCACCTCGGCCAGTTTGGCCATCAGCTTAGTGGACAGCTCTTCAACATCTGCAAGAGACAAACCAAAATGTGAATTAATCGCACAAAATACTTGAATTAAGATGGATTGATCTGTGTAACTCGCTGAAATTTTGAGAACGCTCCCCGAATGGGTAAGGCTCTTGAGCTGCATAGCCGCGGTTCGACTAAAAAATTAATAAATATCGCTCAATGCAGTTCATTTAGATATTCATCCTAGGTGTATCTATTGCATACTAGGAGAAAGAGGCAACATGAAGCTTGGAGCAAGATAAGTTGGTACACAATATTTGCACCATCAGGCTACATGATGGTTCACTGTGAACCTCTTGATATCGTTCCGATGCGGATGACCTCAACTATTTTTGGAAAATACTCGAACAAATCTCTTTAATGTAACCCTTAGATTTTTGCTGAAGATTAAAAGGCCACAAGCCAGAACTGCAAATAGTTTTCGGTTGTGAACATTTTGTAAGGAAAACTTATCAAATAGAACTAGGAATCCGGAGATGAAGACCAATATACTGCATTCTTTGTATGTAATTGATCAGTTTGGCTGTTCTTACACATGCGGAAATTAATTTTGACTCTATTTCTCACTTTTCTCATTGCAGCGTTAGGGATGTTATTTGAGAAAAGCTAACTTCGAGGTCCTTCAAGAACCCATTGATGAAAAATACTTGCATGAAATTGAAAATGAAGTGATTAGCGACATTTACGATCTTAGGCAGCGGATTGTTGGGTTATTTGCTTTACATCCTAGTTCTATTGCGACTTTTACAATGATTGAAAACTTCTAAAATAGTTTCAGAGTACACAGATGTAGAAACACGTGTAGAAACGGCAACCCTAAACGAAACGCAGTTCACCTTATTAAATTTCACACAGAAATGTAGAGAAGAATAAGTAAAACGGTGTAGGTAGAAAAACTACATGCTTCGTGTAGAAAATAAAAAGAATGTCTAGGCAGGTTAAGATGTTAAATTCTGCTTGGTTAAAGGGAAAGTTTGTATAATCTACGAAAAACCACCTTGTTTCCAAATTACTTCTACATTTTTCTTAGAGTAATCCAAATGCCATACAAAAATTTGAGTTTTCTACATAAACATTGACACAGTTTTCTGTGTCAAGGATTTTAAAAAATGTCCATTGGATGATTTTCGGTATCCAATTGGACGGGATATGTCTTAAATATCCAACGGAGCTAAAACTCATCCAAAGGAAATGAAAAATTATGATCATTTGGATGATTTTGCAGCTCCGCTGGATGTTTAAAATGATATTAAAAACAAATACAGTCCAAAGAAATTATAAACGAAAATCGTAGCTTGAAATCAGCTTAGAATAGTTATGCTTTTCATTTAGAAAACTGTTCTTCATGTAGTTTTTCTCAGCAAATGTTAGATAAATTTCGACTATCGTCGCTTGTTGCTTCCCTTCATTACTGTGATATGCGGCAATACTGCGCGAGTGATTGATAGTCGTATCGGCTAAGATGCAGGCATTTTATGTTGAAGTTTGCAAATCCATGTAAGTGAGTTGCGAGTTCGAGGCGCAGACAAGTAAAGTGAAAACTTAAAGTATAAGTAGTAGAATTTTCAGAAGGATGACTTTCTCTCCCGAGCCCCTGCCTAGACTTCCTCCCTACCATTTCTTCACAGCGAAAAAAAAATGTCAATATCAATTCGAAATGGGCTGTAGAAAGCCACACAAACGTAATGTATGCAAAATCCTTGTCAAACGTGTAAAAAACCGACATATTTTGATTTCCCTGTGTACCTAATATATGATTGATATGATTAATTGAACTTACGTCCTAGTGCTATAAGATAAACTTATAAATTAATGCACTAGCTACCAACATATTTAGATCGGGCATTGACAAATAGATAAATAACTGACTTAATAGCTATGGTAGATTGTAAATCAAATTTGATTCCATTTCCATTTGTATTGGGTATACATATTTATTTATTTTTATATTATTTTTATTTACTTTAATAATATATCTAGTACTTGTTTTTTCCCTATAAACTTCCCTAACTTTTTCGTTACATTAGTTTCTCAATTTTATAGCGTGACTTTGTAGGTGTATCTTTAGGTTATAATGAATTTGGCAGCTGATTCCAAATGCGAACAGCATGAATTCCAAGCTGTCTTTCCGATATTAGGAGATTATTATTATTAGATTATTATAGATTATTATCCTAAGGAAACTAGATTATTCGTTCGAGTCGATGTTGAAAACAGAAACTGGTCAAAGAGCTATACCTATACCCAAGTGATCTCTTATATGTTAACATGTTTTAAGGCAAATAGTCAAAATTCTTGAATTTAACTTATTAATTTTAACCCTAAAGTTTTAATTTAATTAGTTAGATATAAGTTTATAAGTTATCTTCTATAAACAAAACAAATTTTTGGCCTTTTATGACCAACCTTCTCCCAATATCTTGGCTTGTGTGCTTCTAATTTTCGCACTAGAGGAAGGGACCAACAGTTTTACGCCGAATCCGACCGGCAATACTGGAGAAATTTTTTGACAGAGCTACACTCAAAAAAAAAATCAATCCGAAACGGGATTAAAAGCGGGGTGATCCCGGATATTCTTGAGCTGATCCCGAAAAAAGATGGATTTTACCTCCACTTTTTTTTTGTGATCCCGCAAAACAGGATCAGTTTAATCATGCACCGGGATCACCCCGTTTTCAATCCCGAATTTGGATTTTTTTTTTTCTGTGTAGTTACTTTAAAAATGGCGCCAATAGTAAGTGAAGGTGACCGGATGTGTAAGATTTTAAAGAAACAACTTTTTACCCACGACCACTTGTAAAGCCGATTATCCTCTATTCTATACCTAAATTCGGTAGTTTTTATATCGTGGGGTAATCGATTTCGATTATTGAAATCTATGACATCTTATAAAATATACAGAATACTGCAGTCCAAAGATTATTGTTTTGAATATACTTTCTTCTCGATTTTTCAAATATTTACTATTTGAAATTTACCAAACGCAGGAAATCGATCGAGAAAAAAAAACAAGAGAAGACTCGAAACTCATCACTGCGGCGCAGCGGGGCGGCACGACGCATTTCCGACTTGTAAACAAGTAGCGTGCGGGTTAGCCCTGGGCAGATAATTTATCATTTATTTATAAACTGTAGCCAGGGGCTAAAAACACAAAAAAAAAAGGAAATTTTGTTCGAAAATTAAGTTCCATTGCCCAACCCAGAACGCAAGCAGTTGTTGTTGTTGCTGTTGCCGTTTTGGTTCTTTTTGGCTTTTTATTATAAACAAATCGCAGCAAAATTTTTCACACGATACGCAGACCAGCAGCAGCTGCCTGGGCCATATAGACTTTTTGTAGAAAACAAAACAACAATTTTCGAATTTGCGCAGTTCAATTAGTTTTAATTTGTTCCCTCATGCTCTCTCGCTCTTTCGTCGTGGAGAAAGCCAAACAACACACATGGGATAAGTTCATATATAGGCATCTACCTATGTACATATGTATACATATACAACACATACTACATATCCCCGAGTTGTCTGAGCATCTGAGTTTTTGTTTGGAATATTGGGAAAACGCACAGCAGCAGCGGCAGCAGCAAATTTCCACAGAAATAAGCAAGATTCTGGCAACTGATTAGTGAATAAAAATAGGAGGGGTAAAACAAATAATAAGCTTTCAAAAATCCAAAAAAAAAAAAACAATCTTTGATTTGGCTGATTGGGATAGAAGAACCCGAAAATATTTGTATGAAAATGTGTATCAAAGACTGCGAACAAAGGCCATGTGGTAGTTACGGATTCTATGAGGGAATACGAATTATTGGATCGTGACCGTGCTAGGGCTTTAATAGAACTGCTTGGAACTGGTATTGACAGTTTTACGTGCACTAAACTTAATTTGTCCCACACGTATCCAGTGGTACGTGTTGATCGAAGAGAATGCAAGACATAAAAACATTTGCTCCAAAATTTGGTATAACCAGCTAATCTTTAAGTATGTGTGCTTGGACTCTGTATCAAATGTACACAGAGTGTATTAAGTTTGTGCAAATGTATGTATACATTTTCATTCCATTTACGGATGCTACTTAAAAATAAGCAAGAAAATCTTCCTTAAAAAATACCGTGAGAACACATACAAACGCAAAGGTTTCCGTTAACTAAGCTGCTAATTATACTCTGTACCGTAGGGACACAGAGTATTATAAGTTTGTGCAAAAGTATGTAACAGCCAGAAGGAAGCATCTCCGACCCCATAAAGTATATATATTCTTGATCAGCATCAACAGCCGAGTCATGTCCGTCATGTCCGTCTGTCCGTCTGTCTGTCCGTATGAACGCACAGATCTCAGAGATGGTAAGAGATAGAGGTTTGACATGTATGGGACATATGCTTCTTATGTCTGCAGGCAGATCAAGTTTATTTTCAATTTTGGCCACGCCCCCTCCCGCCCCCGCAATTTAGAAAAAACGTCATATCTCCCACAGTTTTGAAGATAGATGGCATATTTAGTTATTAGGATAACTTATCGATCCGCCAAAGGAATGAAGAAGATCGGATGAACGGTTTTCGAGTTATGATCAAAAGAAATTTTCTTGGTACAGAGTATGTTATAGTCGGGCTTGACCGACTTTCTTTCTTGTTTTTTGAGTCGATTTTTGCACTTAACCGCCTTGGAATTCCCCACCAGTTAAAGCACTCCTGACAGGAGAAGGCAGCTGATGATTTTTGGGCAATGGGTAAAGTCTCTTATTGATAGATAATGACCTCGAGCCAACTAAGCAAGTCAAATGCTGCTCTGGGGTAGCTTATTTTGAGGTCACATCAATGCTGGCACGATACCGATTTCAAAATCCAATTAAGTTCGAAGTAGCTTTAGACAATCTCAGCCTTTCTTAAAGAATGAAGTTGAGTTCGAATAACTGACTAAAATTAATCACGTGTGTTGTTGAAATACGCCTAATTCGTGCTAAAATCAAGCTCGGCCGTGCTAAAGTCGGCGCTATCCACACTCAATTGAACCCCCTCGCACTTGGTTTGGCCAAATCAGGGATTGACCGACTTGTAACATCGTTTGGGATTCTCTTTTTTTGGATACCTCGGATTTTCTTCTTTTCTTCAGCATGATAAGAAGAGCTACAAAATAAATCGCTGTATCGACTTATCCTTGCGTAAGAATCTTCGATATGGTGTTCGATAACACAGCCCAACGGTGTTTTTGGTGAAGGTCTATTTTGTTCAGACAATGTTACTGTAGATTTTCAATGAACGAAACTGCTTCATTGGTTTTGTTCTATCAGCTCTTGTTATTAAGATATAGCGGAAATCCAGATATTAACGCCTAGTTTGGCCTCCACATTTCATAGATTGCCGAACATTCGACATTATATTTTTCCGCCATATCTAGGAAACATGAGTACGTTTTTTGAGTTTGAGTTTTTATATTTTCTGGGTTGGTACTACAGTTGAGTGCGTGTCATGTTTTTCATCGTGTCACAGACACGCACGACTTAACACGACGTGTTCGTGTTGCAAGATCAGATTTCGTGCTTGTCAGTTTTAAGTGACAAAACACTACATCGGATGGCACTACCTAGCGGCGCAAATAGATATTCCATATTGGATTACATCTTCATTATTTTGCCTTCACTATGACGGAAATAATCATTGGCAGTCTGGTTTACTTTGCCATTTGCATGGCCGCTTTGTAAGCGGGGTGCACACAACCTGCATTACTGGTAATAAAAGATGTATGCTAGAGCCGAACTGCCATCGGACTCCCGTTACAACTGCGCATTACTTTTTTAAAATTGTAGTGCGGATTGTGCGCAGTCTGTTTAGTATCTCTTTATGGAAAAGCAGCAGTTGTAGTTCGTTACTTTTTCGTCAGGCGTAATGCACATTTTCAACAGAACACATTTAGCTGTGCACCTGGGTACAGTACTTCATAGAATGCTCGAAACTTTTATGTTTCGTCTAAGCACCGGCATCCATTCACTAGAAACTCGTATTGGACCCATTTTCATTGCGCATGATGGTTTTTTGGTCCAGAGAAACAAAATGTTGAGTTCAAAAGCTAATGACATTATGGCAGACTATTGCAACAAACTAAACTCTAACTAAATTCCAAGAATTTGATGAATGTAGGCGCAAAATCAGGCATAACAAACAAAGTCGTGTGTGTCGTGTTGTGTTGTTTTTAGAACCAATTTGACCGTGCCTATGTAACTTGTTTCGTGTTTCAAATTCGTATTAAATGTATACATTTTATAAGTACACAGAAAAAAGGTATCAAAAAGTATTTATATTCTGGATCAATATTGATCCCAGAGACCATAAAAAATGTCGTACAACTACTACCACAAATCGATGCTCTTCTGGCTCTTCAATATATTTTCAGTGATCTGTCCTTTTCCTACTTCTAAACATTGTATATTAAATTTATTATAGTACTCATCAAATACTAAAATGTGAAAGTTAGTTTCTTCACTTGATTCGAACAAGCTACGGCCTTCATCCATGGATTATCTTTCCATAGTTTCTTTATGAGACTTCAATTCGTCAGTTAAAAAGATCAAACAGTTTCTTTTTTACCACAATTACCTTTATTTCAGAATGTAGAGCCAGTTTTCTTTAAATATTTTGGTTCATAACAATTAAGGCACTCAGCCGATTGGAAACCAATGCTAAAAACGCATTCAATAATCAATTTATATCTTGCTGGAAATGCATTAAGCCAACTAACCAGACATGCTTATATTTTTAGACAATGGGCAAGTGACATGATTTCTTCGATCAGTATTATTGCTTTTTGTTGAATTCTTCAAGCAAACCTTTCACTTAACTCGTTTCGGCCTGTTGTTTCTTTTGGGTTCCTTCCAAAAAAAAAAAACGTTATCCAGACGTGGGCCACATGTTGCCTTTGGCAGCAGCCAGACGTTCAAGCAGAGTGCGTTTTCCACACTTTTCGCGCCACTTTTCCTACACCCTGTGCCCCGGTACGGCCCCAAGGGCTGGCTGGAAAATTTATGCCTTGTTTTGATAGGGTCTCCGTGTTGTTTTTCTTGTAATCATAATTCAGCGCGTGTCGTCGTCCCACGCAGCCAACGAAACGAAACGCTCGGAAAGTGCAGCGTGAAAAATTTATGTTGCCGTTGGCTGAAGAGCGAAGCAGGGAAATGCAGCTCTAGGCAGGCACTTGCTCACTTCCGGAAGTGTAAAATTTCACAGGTAAAAGTCACGTCTTTCCCTTCAATCTCAAGGACAAGCGGATGTTCGGAGGAACAGAAATTTACCAAAATAATGTCACAAATATTAAAAGTGGAAGGAGGGAAATGGAAGGCGTTCGTGGTGCTCGCTCTGCTTCCGTCTTGGAACCCCTCCTCCTCCGTTCTATAATAAGAATCTTTAATTCCCCTGTGAATGATTGAATGTTCGAACCAGCTGCTTGTACAGGAAGTTGCTGCTACAAAAGGTAGATCTGCAGATCTTCAAGCATTCAAGCGCACTATTGACAATTGGCTAAGCAACCCCCTCACCGCCCCCCCTCTTCAGACCAGCAATTTGGCACGCGCTCATGGCTTCCTTCAACTTGGGGCGATCAATTTGCACACGAGGCCAAAAACATATTGGTGGAGATGAGATGGAACAGGGCAGGGCAGGGCAGGGTAGGGATGGGGAAAAGCAACAAAAAAAGTTGCAAAAATATTGCAGACATGGGCCTGGTGTTTTACTGCGGACTGAAAACCAAAAATAACTCGCAGAAAAACTCGAAAAGTTGTGAGGATAGGGAAATGTAGGCAGAAAGGGAACTGCACTTAGTTTGTGGGAAAGATATTGTAAATAGAAGATTGGACAAGATTTTTGAAACTACTTTTGAGTTTGAAATTTTAAGACAATTTTAAAAATACCAAACATCAAGAAATTCCTTAAGATAAACAATGACATTTCCATTTCTCCAAATATTATTGAATTTGTGCAAAAGAATGAAACAGCCAGAAAGAAATTTCCGGCCCTTCTCTTTGGCTTCTCTCAATCTCTTGGCTTGTTTGCTTCTAAACTTTTGCCACGCCCCTTTCCGGCTCCAAGATACAAAATTGTTTAATTATATCGAAATCACATTTTACACTATGGTGTATGTGTGTGTGTAGATCGGATAATAAACGGCAGAACTATAAAGGTCATAAAATAATACGTTTGCATTAATGTTAACGCTCTGTTAATTAACAGGAAGGGAATTCTGTGAAACAAATAATCTTCTTACCAACCATCGAGCCCATCGGGTTGGACAGGGCCGACTTTGGTCAACGCTCTCGTTATTACTAATTAAATTTCTTTTTGATCGGCCAACTAAGTGAAGGAAAAATTATTATATACATAGTTACTTCAGTTCAGCTATATTATACAATGTAAATAACTTAGTATTACTTGCCAGCACCGTAGAGAAAGTGTAAGCTACACCACCACACCTTTTTTCTAAAGCATTGTATGAAGTATGCTATAGCGTGTTAATACTGTCTAAGAAAGTCGGTCAACCCCGACTATATAACATACTCTGAACGTCCCAAAGCTTGCATTAACCACACAAAGTGTTAAGGTGTGTAAAGTGCTGCCCATCGCTATTCCAGTCGGTGCTGCCCAGCATAAATGTTTGTTTTCCCTAAAACTCTACTATCGTTCATCCGATCTTCATCACTTCCTCGGCGGATCGATTAATAATACTGATTACAAAATATGTTCAACATTTACGAACCTTCTATCGGTAAAATTGTGGGAGATTTGGCTTTTTTCGAACTTCGGGACGGGGGAGACTGTAGCATAAATTTTAAGTTTACACATAGAGATCTGTTTGTTCATAGGGACGGACAGGCGGACTCTGCTGTTGATGCTAATCACGAATATATGTACGTACGTTACGGGGTCGGAGATGCTTTCTTTTGGCTATTACATACTTTTACAGAAGCTTGTTATACTCTGTGTACTTTTGGTACAGATTGTATAAAATGAATTTTTTAGAAAAAACTTTCTTAATTTAAGCAAATCTGTGCGTTTTTATTTAAGTAAAGGGTAGATTTACTATCATTCAAGTAAAACGCTCCTATTTTATGAAAGAACGTTTCGTAATTTTAGATAATCAGTTTCGAAATTCTGCATAAAATATAGTAAAATTAATCTAGAAAATCACCCCTAATTCCCTGCGTTCGGAATACAAAAGGGAAATGCAATATTCGGCTTGCGGAGTGTTTAACAGCAGACAGC
Organism: Lordiphosa andalusiaca; assembly: GCA_035044965.1. Lineage (NCBI taxonomy): Eukaryota > Metazoa > Arthropoda > Insecta > Diptera > Drosophilidae > Lordiphosa > Lordiphosa andalusiaca. The sequence continues at coordinate 3,718,704 of JAWNNM010000159.1, read as the reverse complement.
GTTCCTTATGATGGATGCGAATGCTTGAGATAGGCGACTGTGCAAAGACACCTTATCGACGAGGTTCAGAGAACGAGTTCCAATCAGAAAGAATTCTTTTGTGAACCAACAAAAAGAAAATTTCCTATGAAAAATATGTAAAAACCATTTTATTTAAGAGTCTTGGCTTTGTCCTTCTCGTCGCACTTTAGTTTACTTCTCTCACTTCAATATCTCTGATGATTTGTTATCACTTTTAACATCAAGAAGAGTTTTGTCTAAATTTAAATGAAAATAAATGTTCTGACTTTTGGGGAAATGTTTTCGAATTCGACCCCTTTTTATTATCTTGTAAAGGGTATTATAATATAAGAAATATTCATTTCCGACCCAATAAACTATATATATATTCTTGATCAGGGCGATGAGCTGAGTCGGTTGAGCTTTGTCCGTCCGTCTTTCTGTCTGTTTCTTCGCGAACTAGTCTTCCAGTTTTAAAGCTATTGAGCTAAAATTTTGCACAGAGTCTTCTTTTTTACTGCACACTACTCGGAAGCAACCGGATCGGATGACTACATCACATAGCTCCCATACAAAAGAAGGGTCTGAAAAACAGTCTTAGTTAGAAAAACATTTTTGTTTTTACTGGTAGCATCCTGTAATTTGGTATTTGATTGTTTCACATGCTTTCACATAGTTTTGAAAAAATTTTGGCCAAATCGGATGACAATATCATATAGCTCCCATACGAACGATCGGTCGAAAATTGCGAAGAAGAGAAGTTTACGAAAGCAATTAATAAATATCAAAAATAAAATCTGTGAATGATGTTTTTGGTTCCTTTGAAAAATGTACAAGATCACCTACATTTTAAAATTTCAAAAGGCCATAAAATCGAACTCCTTAATCATATTGCTTTTTCTATGCAAGCTTTTCCAGCTACTCAGGTATCAGTTGAACGGCCCTTTTCAACACTCGAATTTTTCGTATTTTAGACGTCAAAAACAAGAGAAATAAAACAAAACTATTCTACTGACATGTTTTCCAAAAATACAAAATAGCGACCTCTTCTCGTCTTCGACATGTAAAAAATTTAGCCATTTCTCAATTCAACAATTCTGGGGGTCGGGTGTACCTCAAATGATTAAGAGCATGAATACACTCAAAACAAATAACTGACTTCGCCTCACCTTTATTGTTGCATCATGAAGAGACAACAACACTATAGGATATCTTCTTCTGTTGGTTAACTAAAGTTTCTTTCTGAAAATCACATTGTAATTAGTAACTATTATTTTAGTTTCTGACTTTACCTGGCCTGGGTCTTGAACTCGGGACCTCGAGAAAACTTCATCACGAAAGGCATCTTTATCTTATCGCACTCGACTGCCAAACACGCGCATGAGTCAATGTAAAGAACGCAGTCAAATGCTAAGTACTTAGCTGCCTCTTTTATATTTCGAGAGCAGGGAATCCGAACTTGAGAATTACATGCGGTGTCTTTTTATATTTTTCTAAATTTTAGGTCGATTTTCTAGACTATTTTTTTATATTTTAGGGCGAATTTCTCTGCAGGCCGAATATCAGTTGCCCCTTTTATATTTCGGATGCACGGAATTCGTACTTGAGAATTGCACGGGGTGTCTTTTGAATATTTTTCTAAATTTTCTAGACTTTATTGTCTATATTTTAGGCCGAATTTGTCAATGGAAGAAATCTGCTTTCTTAAATTTAGGGCGTTTTAAGGCGTTCGCCGTATTTTAAGACACCGTGGAAAGTTTTTTTTTTCTAAATTCAAGGGCGAATCCGCCCTTAATTTAAGAAAGTATTTAGAAAAAAATCTGAAAAATTGACCTAAATTTCAGGAAAAAAATTAATCGAATTTCTAAATTTAAGAAATTATTTTCAAAAAAATCTTTTTTAAATTTGTTTTTTCTAAGTTTAAGAAAATACTGTCTAAAAAACCAGAAAGAAAAATTGTTTTAGGGTGAATTTCAGAAAACTAGAAAATTAATCTTTTGAGTGTAGAAATAAATAGATATTTCCTTATCCAACTTATTTATAAATCAAAAGATTTGTTTAAGCGAAACAAGGTTTCAACCAAATCCTTGGGTTCACGGGTTCCAGGAACCGTTACGTGAGATTTTAGTGATTTGCTTGCTTTCCACTTCTGCTAGGATATAAAGAATTTATGTTCTCCTTCCCTTGTTCATTAAAGTTTTAGTGACAAATAAAGACAATTTGACAACTTTACACAGGACGACAATTACTCCATCTAATCATAATGGACAAGATATTACCATGGCAGTTTCAACTCGAGTACACAAAAAGTTCCCCACCAGATTTTAATGATCAAATTGTAATGAGATCTTAAAATGTTTATGGGGGCAACTCTCTAATCAATATTCGCTCCCCCCCTAGCCCATAAAAAATGTTTTATATGCGAGCAACTGTTCAAAAAGGGGGGCCTGCTCCGATCTGGCCTGGCCTCTCAGTAAAACTTGAAAGCAAAAATCCGCATCGTCTCGCTTAAGTTGTATCTTTGGACGGGGGCATGCTGGAAACTCAAAAATCTTTGTCAAGGGCATCTCTTTAGAAGAGTTGAAAGTGGGGGGTGGGGGGACTCCTGTTTGCTTCTTGAGTTTAAGCTGGGCACAGCTGTACCCCTTTAAGGCTGCCTTACTTAGCGTACACCCAAACATATTCCACAGAGCGGTCAAGTTTTACACAAAATTAAAAACAAACAATTGGTGTTTATGGAATTTATATACTTGCAAAACGGTATATCAACTTTGCTCAGAAGCTTGCAACCCATGGAAATATTCACTTTTCAATCGCATAGTTTGAAAGCTATCGAGCTGAAATATTGCACGGAATCTTCGTTTTACTGCAAGCTGGTAATATGGCGAAACCGACCGGATCTTTATGGATAAATGCTTTTTAAGTTATTTGCATAATTTGGCAGGGCAATTCTTGTGGCAGAGCTGAACAGTCGTAAAGTAAATCTTGCGTTTTTTTTTTGATTTTGTTACCAAGCTTAAATCTAAAGTGAAGCAATCAGATTCTAGGTTCAACAAAATCTTATATTTATCTCCGATATACGCAGCCATATTAGTTGCAAGTGTATCAAAACTTCGGCGCAGACGACGTAAGCTTTGCCTTCACGTTTATTTCATTTTACGCTTCATATGCAAAGCGCGTAGTTTCGCGGCCGACGCAAATGCGCCAAATATTTTGACGTTTTCGTTCTACTTTGGCGAACTGAGGGACAGGGACTCAGACGGCGGCTGTCGCGGAGACTCTTGGAGCCACAAGTGTTGTGCTTGTGTGTGTGTGCGTGTGTGTGTTTAGAGATGAGAGCGGCCTAACACTGTTTGCTGTTGCCTGGCGTCCCTCACGTCGATCTCCCGTCGCTAGCTTTTTAGTATGCTGCCTTCACGGCTGGAACGCTCGTGCAGCAATTCGCTGGAAATCTGCACCAAAACGGGACGAAGTCTTTGGCGATGCCGATGTTCAGATTTCCCCAAGTCGGTGGAGCTCTCATACATCAAAGTGTCGTGTTTGTGTTCGTGTTCTGGGCTTATAAATATCTGCATGTGGAATGTGTGTAGGGCTTAACCCATGGCTGGCAGGTTGTTTTCACAGCTTTCTATCGCCGGGCTCGTTGGGGGCATGCTAAGTAGGTAAAACGCGATGGGACAACCTTTGGCAATGGCCATGATGATCATGGTGGTGGCCCGTGGCATGCCTTGCATTTTGATGTCGATGGTGTTCGGTGACTGATGGGGGGGGGGGATGTGGTGTGAGGTTAAAAGGTGCTCGAGGCCGAAACCGTGTGAAAGTTGTACTATTTAGAGCTAGGAAACCCTCAAGTGGGGGCTTTAGTTTCTAGCATGTATTTAGAAAGGATTTATGAGCCAAGTCACGGTCTCGAAGTAGTAGTTTTGTAATCGCGCTCACGACACTGGCTCCAGCACGAAGTCGAAATGGAATATTTTGTATCACATATGTATTTCCCTCAGGTTAAATAAATTGATTTGTCCATCAATCCGAACTTGTATATACTATTTGGTGCTTAAAATTTTGAACTAGGTCATGTTTTGTTGGCTATTTATAAAACTTAAGAAGGGTAAGTAGGAACATTGGAAGCAAGATGAGCACAACAGAAAAATCGAGGGAGTAAGTTAAAGTCGGCCCTGCCCGATTTCGAAATTCCCGAATAACCTCATGCAGCTCACATAAGAATGCAACATTTTTAGACTCCGTCATTTATTATCCGATCTTGATGAACGAAAGATTGTAGATATTGGCCACATACACTACACTGCAAAATCTGAGCTCAATATCTTTAAAAATGTAGGAGATATTCAACTTTTTTATTGTGGGGGCGGGAGGGGGCGTGGCCAAAATTTGAAATAAACTTGATCTGAGTACAGACAATACTAGTTATACCCAGGGTTCGGAATTGCCCGCCCCCGGGGGCAACGGGCAGCTTAAAACGGCAAAGAGCGATTCCGAACCCTGGTTATACCCTTGCAGAGGGTATATTAAAATTGTCCAGATGTTTGGTAACGCATAGAAGGAAGCATTTCCGACCACAGTATATATATTCTTGATCAGCATGACGAGCTGAGTCGATATAGCCATGTCCGTCTATCCGCCTGTCCGTCTGTTTCTATGCTATCTCGTCCGTCAGTTTGAAAGCTATCGGCACCAAACTTTGCACGAAGTCTTCTGGTACAAATACGCTGCACATTTGTCGGAGCCGGCCGGATCGGATGACTATAACATATAGCTGTCATAGGAACGATCGGTCGAAAAACTAGTTCTAATGAGAAAAACTTTTTGGTTTTTTATGCAATCGTCTCCAAACTCCGTATTTACTAGTTTTTAAGACTTCTCAACGATTCTGCAAAATTTGGTCGAAATCGGACATGTATTTAGTATAGTTGTCATAAAAAAGTAGAGTCAAAAAAGTAGTCTCATCGAGAAAAACTTGTTTGTTTTCCGTGGATATGTTCTTCAAATAATTTAAAAAACGTGCTGCAAGGGTATACAAACTTCGGCCGAGCCGAAGTTAACTTTCCTCTATTTTCTACATTTAAAATTTGGTTCTCTAGCTCTTCTTGTCTCTGAGATCTAGGTGATTATACAGACAGACGGACCTGGCTATATCGACTCGGCTGTTGATGCTAATCAAGAATATATATTATATATACTTTATGGGGTCGGAGATGCTTCCTTCTGGCTGTTACATACTTTTGCACAATCTTACCATACTCTGTGGACCTCTGGTACAGAGTATAATGATGATAAGACTTATTACCCGCTTTTTGAAACAATTAATTGGGAAATAATCCTAATAGATCGTAAATCGATCTTAGTGTTTGCCGCCAAAGATATATTGATCTCGAATTATCCTTGCAAAGTCGTTTATCTCGTTTGTGAAAGCCGATTTTTCTTCTCTAACTTCATATTCAATGTTTCAAATCTATAATTTTTGTCAGCGCTGACTAGAGATGGGTACGTGTCAAATATTTTCAACACGACATGACTCCAGCACGAATACGGCACGACATAAAATCAATTAAATATATTTCTTTCAGTGGCGTTGATGGCGGGATTAAGGACTTCAAACCTCCCTATTGAGTTAATATATTGGAACAACAAAATGACTAAACCAATTGACTTTATTAGTGAAAGAAATAACTAAATAAATAAGGTAACATCAAATTTTAAGCAGCCAAAACTATGTCGAAAAGTATGACATAATCTTCTCCCCCATTTCAAGAGGGAGTTTCCAACACTGATTTATTTTTGGTTTTACATATTTTTTGTATTTGCAAAGCAAAGAATTATTGGCTTGTGATCTTTTTTCGTAAAATACTGTTCCGAATTATCTTGCAACCCGCACACGTCGTGCAGAGTCGTGCGTGTGACCCGAAGAAAAACACGACACGCGCCCAACTCTAGCTCCGACCATCAAAGCCCAAGATCCGGCGCAATTAACCATTTTTATGGCCACTCGGGCAAGTCTCGATGCACTTAATAAAAATCAATGTATACGGTGGATGGGCTAGCCGTACTCACCTTGATCTAAACGCCTCTCCATGCGCCTCCATTGGCGCATATGATGGATGAGTATGCAGGCAGCCACCGTGAAGAAGACCAGGCAGGTCAGTACGGCTATATAGAGTACACTGGTCTGCCAGTCCAAGGCCCACGCAGCGGCTGCCTCATCATGCAGTTGCTGCAATTGCTCATGGGTCAAATGCTGCAGTGATTGAGGCTGATCGAAGTGCTCATACTCCGAGGACTTCCGGCGCTGTAACGCAAGGGTACAATAAATGGGAATGCTGATGGAAAATGGCAAACAGTTGGACCTACCTCCTTCCAGTTGGGCTCGGTTTTGGCCAGCACCACCCAATCGATTTTCAAATCATAAATGGAACCACAAATGGTATCCGTATGTAGCTGACACGGCCTCAGTGGTATCATCTCGCCCTGGCAACTAGTGCAGGGCGTGCACTTATTCTGCAACGGATCCCACCAATGCTGTGGGGCGCAGGGCGAAGAACTGGAAAAGCTGCCCGTTGAAGTGGATGAGGAAGAGGAGGCGGTGGCTGAGGCTGAGGCGGAGGCGGCGCAGGCAACTGAGGCAGTGGAGAGCAACAGGAGGGTTAGATAGGCACCCGGTTCTCTGAGGTCCGTGAAGCTAGTCCATCTTCTTCGAGGAGCTGCTGTGTTGCTGTTCTGTCGCCTTCGTCGGCGCTTGTGAAATGTTGGATTTGTCAGCATTTCTCTGGGTTTACTTGATCTGTTAGTTCTTGTTGTTGTTGTTGTTGTTGTTGGGTGTGTTAAGTTGTTGCTATCTCTACTCGATGTTAGTTTCGTTGTGATGGTTGATGTCGCTGCTAAGCTGCCTGGCAGCCCTTGCGGCTTCATTTTCTGCAATGGAAGGAAACAAGTTGTCAAAATGTGAAATTGAAATTGTTAGGGTATCTGCCATGCGTTCCCACTGCACTCAAATTTATGCCCGTTTATGTTGCTAATTTTATGACCAACTCGTTTTATGAGTTCTTTTATAAGTTTTCTTTTATCTTTTATGCAGTTTCCCAGGCTTTTTATTCACTCACACAGGGGCACACACCGAGGCACACACAGTTGGAGTCTACCACAGATCCTCGACTATCCACAGGCACGGCCTGCCGGCATTATCATCATCGCACAACGGCAAACCCATAAACGGCCAACGGTCACGATAAGTTACGAGTATGTTTTGCTGATAATGCGACGCCATCTCCCCATCCACATCCCCATCCCCATCCCCATCCTCATCATCATCATCATAAAACGCGTACAGTTTGCCATCAACTTTAATGTCAACGGGGGGGCCCAGCCAAACTCCACGACTGTCGACTGGCGGCGGCTTCGGTTCAATGATCAACCCCTCTCACCCCGCATTCGATTCCTGCTGCTCATCAACATCAACGACAAACTATTATTAATGGGCATGCAAATAGTATTTATGCCTGCAAATAGTACAGAGAAGTGGCTGGGTGGCAGTGACAGGGCCAATGTTTACTTCCGTTTGTCCAAGGCAGGGACCAAAATACAAAAAAAAAAACCATAAAATAATGATATAAACTTCCGAATTGTTAAGCAATCGAAGAGTGGTCGAGGTCGATCAGCGGACTGTGGAAAGGCAACCTCTTGCTAAGCTCATCTTATATATAGGAAAACCGATCATTTAAGCCTAAAGTTCTTAAAAGTTTTCCAGTTTTAGGACTACAATGATTAGAAACTTGAAGCCAATTCAAATAGGAATCTGCCGTGCCCAATTATCTCACAATAATCCAATATCTTCTGGAGATATTTCCATCCCAAGTGCTTCTACACAACCGACGCACCAGATTTTTGGACTCATCGCCTTAAATTTTGGAATCACAAGAGATTGACAAACTCCAAATGTCGCGAAGTGGAACAGGTTAAATATTTTAAGCCCAGAATATAGAAATATCCTTTATTCAACTATCGGTGTATCAATAGACTAAAGCCTTAAATAGTCCTAAATCCGGTTCAAGAGTTCAAACTACAATTTATTAAGCAGAATTTTCTATTTTGGATTACTTAAACTTCAAAGTTCAATCATTTTCAATTCAAGCCTCTAAAAATTTGCACTTGCTAAATTTGTAAGACTTACAGATACAAACTACCAGAGTAAAGTTCAAAATCAGAGCTGCAAACCGGTTTTGAAAGGAACAGTTTAGAACCTGGAATTCCGACTTCTATTTCAATGTGAGCCGAACCTGCTTAGAAATTAATGCTGAGCCCGAACCTGTTCAATCTTAAAATTTGGATCAGTTCTGTAAAAATGATAGATTGATTGATTTTGTGCGACTGAGTCTTAAAATGGGAAGGAAAATGTAATAAAAAATCTAGAAAAACGTTCAATGTTTTGTAAGACCCTCGACTTCAAAGCTTCTCAAATGATTCACAAAAACAGGACATTACATTGGTAATGTTTATCTAACTATCTAACTGTCTTCTTGACAGTAAATTGTTGTTGAAATATTTACACAAGTTCAACAAACTGCTTCAGACCCAAGAACGACCCGATTACTATACGGTTTTATGCATTTTTTAGGTCAAAAGCGATTATTAGAGTAGGATAAAATAGGATTTACTTAATTACTTAATAAATGAATTCCTTTTTATACCCGCTACTCGAAGCGTAAAAAGGGTGCACTAATATTTAACTAATATATTCTTGATCAGCCTCAATTGCCGAGTCGATTTTGCAATGTCCGTCTGTCTGTATGAACACCTAGATCTCAAAGACGAGAAGAACTATAAAGTATAAAGGTTATACAAAACGTTGCATGCTGTTTGCTAACATAATGTTGAAATATTCCAAATTATGCTAATTCTCTGTTAATTAGAGTACCGGTACCTGAGTACCGGGTATATCGAAGTTGGGCAGAGTCGACTTAAACTTCCGAGTTGAGTTAAACCTAAATTCTAAAACTAAAAAATATCTTCGCCCAAAAACTTCGAGCCTCCGAACCTCAACCATTTGTAAATTTTTCTGGAACCAGTGAACCGGAAATGGTTCTAGACTTATCAAATAATATTTTGCTCATATGCCTGCAATTGGGTTTGAACTCGCTACCTGACCGCCCTGAGAGGTTTCACTCACTTTCTCCGTAGGGTTTAACATTTGGCTAATGGCTCAGCGGGGGTTAAGTTGCCATGCAAATTTGTGTTCAATCCCCGAAACAACTGAGTTCATTAATAATAGAAATATTCAAAATTAACAAATGTATTCAAAAACCATAAGAAGCTGGGTGTGGTTCGGCGGGAAGTATATGTGCACCCAGTGCAAATCCCAGTCGGACCTGACACCATGAAATATGTGCAACTTCCAAATTCCTTTTTTACTGAAGAAGTAGTTTAGAGACGTAAAAAGTTCCATTCGCAGGGGCGAAACCATCAAAGAATGTCCATAGAAGACAGGATTTCATGTTAAAGTGCCTTTTAGCTTGATCAAGAATGAATATCCTTTATGGGGTCGTAGATGCTTCGATATTATATAACCCGAAAATGATATTAAAAAATTTAAGAAACATGAAATATTACTGAGATGAGCTATGCACTCAGAGAAACATAGAGAATTTCACATTTGGATCCAGAATGATGTCAGAAGTTCGATAAGAATGCTTATTCTCGATCCAAGAGCGAAATTCTTAGTCCAAGTATGCAATTTGGATCATGTTTTTCTTGATCCAAGAGCATAAATACTTCAATTAAGTATTAAACATTCTCGAATCAGGTATACGAATTCTTGAATCAAGCGCCAAAGATTCTCAATTGATAATTCTTGAATCAAGAGCATACTGCACTGTCAAAAACTGAGAATGTTCTTATTAGTTTCAAGAGCTCATCAGGTTTAATAGTAAGATCGTTTACTCTTAAATCAAGACCTTCACAGATCCCAATTATACAACAATTTAAAATCAGTTGTTTTTGCATTTGTTTTACTTTTTTTCATGGAAAATTAATTGATAATCCATGTAGCAAGTTTTAGCCGGCTCGAGGAATACACAACACCACAAATCAGCATCAGTTTATGCCTGTCAACTGTCTGCCGAACAGCCGCCTCTCCATGCCAGCAATTCCATAACTGCTTGGGAATTTCAAGGCAACATGAGTGCAAGAATCGATGGGGCTCTCCGCTTGGTAGTTTCTCCCCTCTGCCATAAAAAGCAAAACTGTGAGAGCGGGCCGAACGCTACTCTCTCAAATGTGCTTGCTCCCTTCTGTCAGTTCCTTTACCCCACTCCCTTCGCCTAAAAACACTAAGCTGAGGACGAGTTTAGCTCGATTTCAAGATCGAAATTCCATTTTTTTTTTCTTCTGTGTGGACCTTTTTTTTACAACTTTTGCCATTGATCGGAACATCGCTTTGCTCGAGGTCCGATTTCCCTCTCCGTATTCAACTGACGAAGCATAGCAAATCAATCAGCACACTTGGCAGATCCTGATCATGCATTCATGATAGAAAATCTCTGATAGTTTTAATACGGTTCGAATTTATGTGAAATTTATTCAGGAACTTCTGACCAGAGACGCACACACTCAAAAAAAAAACACACAAAGCGGGAAGCCAATGGTCGGGGATAGACCAATGGACAGCCACACGCACAATAACTACGACCAGGCACAACGAAAAATAATGGAAACCAGCAAACAGGAAGAAGAAATATTTAATTAAAATCAACCATTATGGTCACCGGCCGACGTAAAACCCCAGCAGGGAGGAGCGAGGAGAAAGGGCTGGGTTGGAAAGTGGGGTTAAGCACTCACATACGACAAATGCACACACACATAAACGCATGGATTATGTGCGGGGGAGATCTGCTCGCATTCACTATGGACAATTGAATTTGACTCCCCCACTGCGGCCCCCTGCCCGACCCATCGATCGATCGGGTGAAATTGGCGAGCAAGCCAATCAATTGACCATTTAGCTTTGCTTATATATGGCGACTCCATAGAGGAAACTCATTAGCATGTCCCACGTTCGATTTACAAGTGCCTGTGCCTATTTGATAGAGACACAGAACTGTGTGATCCGGTCAGTCGACTGAATATTAAATCGGAAACTCCTTATAGAGCTAGCACACTTGGGGTTTCCTTTCCATCTAAAATTCCAACAGCTATTCTTTACCCATTAAAAACGCATTTAATTATGTTTACGAGTTCCGGTTGGACATCATCTAATAGTTTGATTTATTTTCAGTCAGTTTGTCACTCGCCCATTTTCCGTCGACCGAAATGCTATTAATAGGAATAAGAAAAATGGCAAAGCAAATGACAATAAATTGAATCTGTTTATCTTTGAAAAGTTTTGTTGACATTGTGCCAAGGCGGTCTTTGCCGAATAGACTTCCAATTCTAGTCAGAGCCATGAAATTCTGGCACAAACCATTAATTCAACTATTATGTATTATTGTTTTGGGTATCTATTTTAATGACTAGAACTATGTTTACGACGATTCGATACTTTGGAATTCTAGGGAGGTACCAAAATTCGCCAATTTAAACGAGCAAATTGGGACAGAACACATCAGACAAAAGAGTGATCTTTTCTTTGAAATCGAAAAGAAAAAGCTTAGATTTCTGTCAAATGGTGAAGTAATTGTAATTTTGGTACCAGAAGCTACGAATTTTATACTAGACTAAGAAAGAAGCAATTAGAGAACCATTTTGGTTCTTTAGATAAATAGCTTGTACCTTTCAGACCTATTGACCTATATTGTAATTAGGGATGCAACCCGGTTCTGAACCGAACCGCACCGCTTATTTCAGCTGGTAAACCGAACCGCAAACCGAACCGGCTATAACCAAAACCACAAATAACAAGTAAGGGCGATGCAGTCGAGTTTCCCGACTACAAATTACCCTGTTCATTTGTTTTTCAATTTTTGAAGATGAATGTAACTGATTTTTGTAACAGCTATTACATTGTCATCCTGAATGTAGGCAACATTATTTTGAACTTAAGCGGTTCTAGTCCAACGGTTTTTTAGGTCTAGGATCTGACGGTTTTTTGGCGATAAAAGGGGGACGGGGTGGAATTTTCCAAATCTGAAACAAATTTGATCTGCACATCTACCTTCATGCAAAAATTTGTGGCCCTATCTCTTATAGTCTCTAGAGATCGTCGCGTTCACACAGACAGACGGACATGGCTATATCGACTCGGCTGTTTACGCTGATCAACAGTATATATACTTTATGGGGTCGGAAATGTTTCCATCTGCCTGTTACACACGTTCGCACAACTTCATGATCCCCCTTTTCCCTTTTTTAATGGGAACAGGGTATTAAAACGGTGCGGTTCGTTTCAGTTCTCTGACGAGTTTCAACGGGAATCCCTTTCCTCTAGTCAATGATTTTTATTAATTTGGGGAATTGAATTGTTAACCGAAGATAATTTTTATTCATTTCGTTCGGTATTTAGCCTGATCGATATTACTTTTAAGGATGACTTGACGAAAATTTTACAACATGTAAGACTGTGTCTACTGCAATTGCCTGCCGATCTTTTTATATACCTGCAATCAGCCCTTCCATTCAGGTCTAAGCCTAACTTAGGGAATGTGATAAATACGGAAATTGAAAAGCATGTTGCGTATTCTTTTCTAGCCTACATTCTCACTTTTGAAGGGGCATTCCTCTAGGAACTTAAAGACGCATCCTGGAAATCCAACATAATATACATTGGATTATGGATGGACAAAATGGTTTTTAGGAATTATATTTTAAAAGTTTTTAAAAGTCACATTACTACCGAAATCATAATATTTCATAACGTGCCTTTGTGATCCACTGAACCGAATCGAAACTGCGGTTCAGTTAGCTTCAAAAACCATGTAATGAACCGAACCAGCGGTTCAAAAACTGTGTGAGCCACTGAGCCGAACCAGTATTTATTTTTGAGTGGTTTGCATCCCTGATTATAATAGTTATCAGATTTTTTTCGTCGATAGTCGGTTTACAAAGAAAACAATAATGATGCAAGCAATTATGCTCCACAGCACCGACCGCAACGGCGATGGGCAGCACTTTACACACCTCGACACTTTGTGTGGCATCCAATAAATCGTGTTGTTGATTCCACTCGCTCATCGCCACTTGTTGTTTGATAGTCAAATGGGCTAAGATGCAGGCATCTGTGTTTAAGTTCCGGAGACAAGGTAAGCGAGTTATGAGCTCGAGTCCCAGACAAGGCAAGTGGAAATAGAATACGAAGGAAGATTTTTCTATTCACCACACCTCCCCTCTTATGTTAACAGTTTTCTGTGTCTGGTAAAAGAAAGCTCCATATAGTAAAAGTTGGAAAATCTCAATCTTTCATATTCATTCACAACCTTCGTTGTCGATGTGCAGAAATCTACATTTTCATGTAGATTTGACATATTTTGTCTTCTTTGTGTATACAAAAACACACAATTGGCCCACTTTTAGGCCTAGCCTTGTCTAGAACTGATCCTTATAATAGATTTTGAAGTTTGGAGATAAAATTTAATCACATAAAACCGAAATTTGACGAATGCGAATATTGAAGCATGTCTGATTGTTTTGTAAAATGTTTCTTATTTTTTGTTTAATTTGAGGTGGTTGAAACATTGTCTTTTAGGTCACGTTCAGTGGATGTTGCATAAAATGTATGGCTTTCCACCTTTCATAGTACATAGAGCTGGTCGTATTGAAAAGAAGTAACAGTTAGAAAGATATATACAGATGACCCTGATTGCTTACAAGATAATTCTAAGTGTACCGAATTTGAATTCACTAAAGTGATAACCCCAACATGCCAATATAATTTTCTAGGTATAAAGAAAACAAACAAAATTATAATTAAAAGTGTAAATTATTCTGAGAAGCTTTACAAGGTCCAGAGAGCAACACCGCAGTTATGCAAGAATGAATCAAGTGTACAGGGTATTTTGTAGTCCGGGCACTCGACTACAGTTGTTTTCGTTTTACCGTTGGCACTAGCAGTTGATTCAATGGGGTTATGCAAACCTAACTGTAAATAAAAGATCAGCTAAGATCTTCACTTAACTGACCCATTTTGCACCTCGTTCTCTTGCTGCTTCTCCCACCCCCTCTGTTTTGGCTCGAGATCTGAGAATCTCAAGCAGTCGCCTCAACCTCAATTAGTGGAACATAAAATACAAAAACCAAACAGAGAAAAAAAATGCAACATGATTTAAATTGCTGTCACTGTCAGTTTGTTGTTGTCAGACAGCGGCGACAACAACAGCACAGGCAGGCACCAAAATGTATCTTCCAGATACACAACCGCTGACATAATAATCTTACAATGTTTGTTTGCTGCCTTTTCCATGTCGTTGCAGTCGCCAGTTGTTCCCTTTTTTTTGTTTGTTGTTGTTGTTGTTCACCATTCTTCTCTGGCGATGCCTTGTGCCATTTTGGGATTTTTGTTTTGGTTTTACCACTCTAAGTAGCTAAAAATACGACGCTACACTTGATGTAGCACTTGCTGATTGCGCTTTTCTGTCACTCGAAATGAGCGGTAAAACGCGTTGCAAACAGTTGAGACAGAGGAATACTGAATGGGGGACTGACATTTAAAAGTTGTGTGTACAAAGTTGAGCCCGAGTCCGACTGCAATACACTCTGCACCTCCCCAAAGATGGTAAATATCTGATCAATTTTCAGTGGGATGGGGTGTTAAGTGGTGCCCATCCCAGCTGCGGCCTGTGCTGCCCAGCACAATGGTTTGGTTCCTTCATAGCTTGACTATCGTTCATGGAATCTTAAACAATAAAGATGATTACTAAATACGCGTAGAAATATGGGTACGAGCTATCTAACTTTAAGACAGAAAGATACGAGGTTTGTATCAAATTACCGTGGCGGGAAAAATTTCAAAAAGTAATCTGAATATGCCTGCAAGTATAAGAACTATTGTACGATACATGTCGAAGGTATATCACTTACCACCACTAAAATCAGTTTGTTCATACGAACGGACTGATGGAAGGACCTGGGTATATCGACTCGGGTCGGAGATGCTTCCTTCTGGCTGTTACATACGTTTTTCTTTGGTTCAGAGTCGTCAAATGCTTGGGCTTAGCCAGCTTTCTAGAAAGCCAGGAGGCATCATTGGATAAAGCTTTCCAAATAAAATTTTATAGCACCAGCTAATGGTCTTCTATAACATGCTAAATATCTATCTTCGAGCCGATAGTCCTCAATTTCGTTAAGTAATAATCACTTTCAGGCAATTGAAACTAGGACTAGATTTACACGGTGAAGCAAACTTCATAAAGTTCGCTTTGTTGGCGGAATATTCAAGGCAAAATAATGGAATGGTTTAGAATCTGACCTGGTTCTCTCGCCTTCTAAGAGAACTCCATGAAGTTAGCTTTACCGTGTAAATTCAGTCTAACTTGCAAATTATTATACCCTTGCAGAGGGTATATTAAAATGGTTCAGATGTTTGTAACGCATGGAAGGAAGCATCTCCGACTACATAAAGTATATATATTCTGGATCAGAATGACGAGCTGAGTCGATATAACTACATCCGTCAGTTTTAAAGCTATCGTGACCAAACTTTGCACGAAGTCTTTTGGTACAAATACGCTGCACATTTGTCGGAACCGGCCGGATCGGATGACTATAACATATAGCTGCCATAGGAACGATCGGTCAAATAACTAGTTCTAGGGAGAAAAACTTTTTTGTTTTTAATGCAAACGTCTCCAAACTCCGTGTTTACTACTTTTCAATGCATCTCCATGATTTTGCCAAGTTTGACATCTACATAGTATAGCTGCCATAGAAAAGTAGGGTTAGAAAAAGACTTTTTGTAAGAAAAACTTTTTTGTTTTCAATGTAAACCTCTTTAAAATTGGCATATATTTAATTTATTAGCTTTCACACAATTCTTAAAAGTTTTGAAAAAATCGGATAACTATAGACTATAGCTGTCATGGGAATGATCGGTCGAAAAACTAGTTTTAGTAAGAAAAACTGTTTTGTTTTCAAAGAAAACGCCTATAAACTTTGTATTTCTTAGTTTGCTATGTTTTTCCATGATTCTACTAAGTTTGGTCGAAATCGGACATATAAATAGTATAGCTGTCATATAAAAGTAGAGTCAGAAAAGTAGTTTTAGTGCGAAAAACTTGTTTGTTTTTAATGGAAATGTGCTTCAAGTTAGTTAGAAATAGGTGGAGCATGGTTAAGGTGGTGGGTCCCAAACCCCGACGCACCGACCCTATTTTCCCTTGGGAGGATTTCCCGCTCATGTTAGTCAGAACCCTTGCCGGTACTAGGGGTTACCAACTAACCACAGAAGAGTTCCTGCCCTCTTGTTAATCCAACCACATGCTTTATTTTAGCAATCCGCTCACTCTGGAATCCCAGAAGCCTGTAATACTTTGAATTATTCAAGTTTTTATCTTATTTGAATGGTAGAGATGCTGCCACAAAATGTTAATGCCATAAACCCAACCACTAACTAAGCTTGAGGAAATTGTCTTTTGTTGGCGAAAGAGTTATTCTAAAATCTAACTTTGTCCGGTACTTTCTCCAATGTCCCTGGAACCAAGATTATGGACCAATTCCGGTGGGATTTAACCATTTGTTGTACTGAATTGAAAATAAGCTGCATGTGCCTGCAAGTATAAATGGCTTATGTCCTTTACAATTCAATCGTCTTTCCCTTACAATCTACGAAATCTGAGCGTTCATTCGGACTGACACTCGGATATGGCTATACCGGCTCAGCTGTTGATCAGAAAACATTACCTAATAATGTTCAAAATTACCTGAAATTTATGGACATTTTAACTAAAATGACAACCAAGGAATATTTTCCTTAATTTTTGGCCTCTATTACCTAAAAAATTTTAGGCAATAAAAAAGCTTTTTATTACCTAAAAAATTAGGCAACATATGACCTTAAATCGTCTTTTTAGGTTATAAATAGGCTTAAAATTTAATCAACAAATAAGATTTTCAGATAATGACTACAAATTTTGGCGATGTGTGACCTTAAAGCGAACTTCAGAGCCATATCTCAAAAGTTATTTAATCTAAGATCTTGAAATTTGGTGTCTGGTTAATAATTTGAAGTTTGATGTTTTCCCAATTTAAAGGTGATTTCGTCCATGTTTGGACGAGTTGAAATGTTAATATCGATTTCCAGCCATTTCAAACTTGAATCAAAAATATACAGGTATTATACAAATTTGTAGTGTTTTTGCTTAAAAGAACCCGGGCGAAGCCGGATACACAGCTAGCTGACAATAAACAGTATGTAACAAGAAAGAAAGTCGGTCAAGCCCGACTATAACATACTCTGTACCAAGAGTATTCTTTTGATCATAACTCGAAAACCGTTCATCCGATCTTCTTCATTCCTTTGGCGGATCGATAAGTTATCCTAATAACTAAATATGTCCAGAAGGAACAAGCCATCTATCTTCAAAACTGTGGGAGATATGATGATATTTTCTAAATTGCGGGGGCGGGAGGGGGCGTGGCCAAAATTGAAAATAAACTTGATCTGCCTGCAGACATTAAAAGCATATGTCCCATACATGTCAAACCTCTATCTCTTACCATCTCTGAGATCTGTGCGTTCATACCGACAGACAGACGGACGGACGGACGGACGGACAGACGGACAGACGGACATGGCTATATCGACTCGGCTGTTGATGCTGATCAAGAATATATATACTTTATGGGGTCGGAGATGCTTCCTTCTGGATGTTACATACTTTTGCACAAACTTATAATACTCTATGTACCTACGGTACAGAGTATAAATATTAAGTTATACATTATTTATTTATATTTCAAATCGAAATGCTAAAAGTTTAGGAAAATTGCATTATTTTAAAGCAATGGATTCCTAACAAATTTTGTTTACCTAAAACACGATTTTTTAGGTAAACTGCCCTATATTTTAGGCATTTCTTGCCAGAAAATTACAATTAAGGTAATAAAATCCTTTTTCCTAATATTTAAGGAAAATCTTTTTTCTGGGTGTTTCCTTCTTCCCGTAACATACATACATCTTCGTGATCCCCTTTAACCCATTTTAGCCCAACAAACATTTGATGAAATTTTTGAACACAAATTTTGATCATAAACTTTTGACCGTTCTTCCGAACTTTGAGTATCTTTCGAGGAACATGTTAATAAATCACATTTTGGGCATATGCATGAGTCATTTTCGAGTCTCCAATTAATCGCACAAGATAGTAATCCCATTTTAAAACATGAATAAGACTCATTAAGGGTATGTTAAGGCGTTCTTCCAAATGATGGGGCCAGCTCTAAACAGTGAATATTCTTGAAGTCGCTTACTTTTGCATAAAATAATAAGTAGAGCAAAGACAGCCCTTTTAACATACTTTTTTAATTCAAGTCAGATTGGAATTTCACTTTTGTTTTTTCTCTCATTTTGCCATACTAATGGCTTCGAAAAATAGAACAAATACTATCAGCAAATTTTTCCATATGTCAAAGTCAAAAATACTCTTAAAGCGTTAAGCATCAAAAATATTAAAAGATTTTCTCTACGCCCACTTAACAGCAGCAGCAACAACAACAACAACGGCAACAGCAGCAATGACAGTGGCAGCAACAACAACTGTGAGCAGCGACATTTATTAAAATGTCAACTGAATGCTCACGAATATTAACGATTGTTGTCGTTGTTGTTTTTACTTTTTGTTTTTTATTTTTCATTTGTTGTCTCTTGTCATCTCTTATTGTGTAAATTCCAAAAGCGCGACAAACCATTAAGCGGTTTGAGAATTTAATGAAACGCCAACAACAACAGCAACAACAACAGCAGCAACAACCACCGCAGCAATCAGCATAGAACGCAGCCTGATCAGCGGCATTTGAACAATTATTTTAGAGAGAATTGGTTATTATTGTTGGGAGCTTTTCAGTTAGTTTCTGTTGATTCAAATGTGCGAAAGTTGTGCAAAAACAAGAAGTGCGAATCTGAAGTTTCAGGCATGTGCAAAGCCCAAAAATAGACAAGAATTGCCTTCTAATTATGAGGGTACACCCAATTCATCTTTCCAAACCAGCAGAAAAATAGGCCCTGTGGCAACGCCAAAATTGGCGTTCGAGAATCCAATACCCAGGCACGCGGGTTTAACTAGAGCCACTTCTTTTGCCATCCTGTACATTTATTCGATTTATTCGAAAAAATTGTCATTTGTAGTCAAATAAATTATTCGAAGTATTATTTCTCAAATAATTTCATTTAAAAAACAAATAATTTTATCTAGATTATCATTCGAATGATCGTCATTTATTTGAAATTAACTACAATTAAAGTTTCAAAAATAACATTTGATTTCCAATAATTATCTAGATGATTCTTTACCCGAATAACGCCAACGAATCAGAGTTGATTCGGCATAAATTGCTTTGTGATGGCTATTCTTTGCATATGATTTAAGATTTTAGATTACGCAAAATTTTAAGTTCACTTTTTATCATTATTTGCAAGCTAAAATTGAGCTTTTTATTTTTTGAAGAAGATTCCTATATATTCCTAAAATAATCTCGATCTTAGACAATGGGAGTTCACCTACCTAATTCAGTCACTTTAGCGCTAATAGCATCTGATATGTCCATGTACATACCGGCAAAAGAGAAATATACCAGTAAGACCTTGTTTTTTTAAACAGCACACGTAGATCTTCAATTCCGTACTTAAAATGTTCCATTATTGCTAACTGCATTTTCTTTTAAGATCATTGGCCAAAAATGTAGCATCAGAAAGTAAATTTGCTTTAGTATATGTGCCTTTTATACCTGTTCTGCGATCAATCTATCTGTTTATTTTCATGAAAAAACGAGAAAGCTAAGCTAACTTCGTCTTTGTCGAAGTTCTTATAGCCTTAGTAGTGCTTGCTTAAATATTTGCAAAAGTAATCTTTTTCCCACAACGATCCATTTTCCGACCGATCGTTCCCATCGGAGCTTTATGATTCACTGATCCAATTTGAACAAAAATTTGTAGAGTTAGGTAAAAGCATGTGAAACAAACAAATACAAAATTTAATAACATTATAACCATAACTACCATTAACAACAAAAAAGTTTTTCTAGTTAAGACTTTTTTTTAGACCTACATTAAGTATGGGTATGGCTATATAGTTGTCCGATTTTCATCCAACTTGACAGAATTAAAAAAAAAAAGGATAGAAAACATATAAATACATAGTTTGGAGACGTTTCCATTGAAAATAAAAGAGTTTTTCTCACTAAAACTAGTTTTCCGAACGATTGTTCCTATGAGATATAGTGATCCGATCCGGTCGGTTCCGACATATTAGTAGTGTGAGTAGGTTGCATAGAAACAAGCAAACAGACAGACTGACGGACAAAGCTCAATCGATTCAGCTCGTCACCCTGATGAAGAATATATATTGTTAAATGGTTCGGATGTGAATATTTCTATACGCTGCAAACTTCTGGGCAAATTTAAAATTCCCTTTTTGCAAGGGTATAAAAATGACTCCTTCCTCTTTTCTGACGGATTTTTTTTTAATTTACCTTTCCTCCTTCTCTCAGAATCGAACTCCAGATGCTGGGTACTGGCGCTGCATAGTCGACATCTTAACGCAGACGACTATCCATGTCACGCGTGACAGATCGACCAAACACAGTAAATAACTGATGCAGGCGAGATAAGATTCACTGCCATTTTTTTTTAATCCCGAAATACAGGATCACTTTAAGCCTGCTCCGGGATTACCCTGTTCTTATTCCCGATTTCTCATTTTGTTTTTTCTGTGTAGTGAGGGGTTTTCTAAAGAATATAAAAACATGTCTCTGTGGGGTCTAACCAGATCGCGTCGATATGATCTTCTTTCCTATTGGTGGCTCTAGCGGATGGGCAATGGTCCTACGTGGTTGTCTATGGAGGATATATATATGGGTTCTTTTTAATTACAACTCGAATCAAAATCACAGGTTGGCTGAAAAAACTGGCCAGAACCAACGAAAACGTTAAACCCCGAAAAAACGGATATGGTCAAGTATGGTAACCAAATCAAACCTGAAGATGCATAAATATATGCAGGTCTACTATACACAGTAAACATTATTAGGAAAATGCTCCTAGAAGAACCTGAAATTTGTTGCCTGATTTTTAACGTTATGGTCAACATTTCGGCTGCTTGGAAAAAAAATAACCTAAATATTTTCATTGTAGCCCATTCCTAAATGGAACTTGCCAGCAGTTTCTTGGCATCGTTCTTTTCTCGTAATAGCACAAACATTTCTTGAAGTGTAGTCTTAAAAATTGAATATTTTATAGTCGGATCAAGTCAAGGGTATGGAGGGTACAAATAAATATATTTCAAAGACAAACTTAACATTCGTGGAAAAGTTAGTTGTACATATCGGACTATTTCATTATAATTTCAATATGGTTAAATGGATTACATATCAAATAATGCATTGGGAAACTTTTAATTTAAATGTCAAAGATAACTATCGAATATCTGTGAAGTTATAGCTCAGAATTTTGCCATCACCAGAACTGCATTGCCGTGCAAGTTCCTACCATGTTTCAATTCGCTTAAACTTCTCACACCTTCAAAAAAATTGTGCAAATCATTTAACATTTGTTTGCCAAGTCATAACAAAGGCAACAAACACTACAACAAAATCGGAAAGGTAAACACACAAAGTCAACCAAACCAGATTCAGAACTGAAACAACAACCGGGAATCTCCGATCTTCAATCTGTTGACATGCAAACAATCAAAGTACAGTTGAGGCTTAGCTTAAGCGTCCGTGTATCATTTATTTTTAAAACACACATTTTGACATTTTCCGAAGAAGGAAACGGGTGGTGGGGGTGGGGGAAAACTGAAAGGGAAACTCATGATGTAAGCAAATCATTTTCTATTTGTTTAACAGCAAAAAGGAACAAACCCAACAACAGAACCGAGAGTCTACCCTTTGCTTCTTCCTTCCGCTGACTTCTGGTAGTGTGTGTGTCGGTGTGTGTGTGTGTGTGCGTTAATATATATCCATTAGTCGTCTGTGGAGCCCCCCAATGTGGTGCAATGGTCCCAGTCAGTTCAGTTCAGTGCAGTTCAGTCCATCAGTTGTTGTTATGTTTGTCAGACTTTGGGGGGTTTCTGATGTTGTTGATTCCGATTTGTTTTTTCTGTTTTTTTTTTTTTGTTTTTTTTTTTGTTTTTGTTTGGCACAGAGGGCTGCCTCTGTTTCTACACTCGATTTATATTTTTTATCATTTGATTTAATTTAATTCCATTCCAGGCCCTCCTCCCGCACAGCCGTCCATCCACACAGTCGCGAGATCATCAGCATCATCATCAACTGCTGCTTCCGAAACCGGGCATAACCATAAACCATGAGTTCGTTTAAAAAAATCTATATACCTACATACATACATGCATACACACGTATGCACATACGTGGTTGTATGTACAAATCTCGGTATTAAATAAATCACTCACTTTTTCGCTTTTTACAATTTTGTATTTGATTTTTCGCTCGTTTTGCTTGCGTTTTCTTTTGCCATCTTCATTGAGAGACTTCTACTTCTGTTTTGAGGACTGTTTCACTGCCATCCATCAATCAATTGGTTACACAATTTTTTTTAAATTTCTTTTGATCAATTAATATTTTATTTTTGTTTTTCACACAAAAAAAAAACTTCACTCCGTCGCGTAAACTGATCGAAAATAACAAAAAAAAAAAAAAATCCTAAAAAAATACGTTTTCTTTAATTTTGAGTTTTGGTTTTTTTTTTTTGTAGAGGCGATCGCAACGATCCGCAGCTCGTCGCGTGCTGGGAGAGACTGAGGCATGCAACGACAGCGTTGGCAGGTTAAAATCAAATCCAGAGAATTCAGGCAAATACAGAGAGGGCCAGAGAGAGATTCTCGCGCTGCGGCACTCTCATAGTTGTTCTCCCCCTCTCGCCGCTGTCTCGCGAGCACTCTCTAACCATCTAGTTTGTGCATTTTCTATTTTATGGGAAATTCCGTCTATTTTCCCAAACAACATTTTTCTGTGAAGCCCAAAAGTAGGCCACAGTTTTCGATGATAAGATATTTTTAATACAGAGGTATACAAAGTTGGGTTGAAGTAGATAATGTTGGTGTTTCTGGATGCAATTCAGGCTTGACTTACAGGCCTGTTTCGGTGTTCGCCATCCTTTATCCTATACATGCAGAGCAGACTTGTTAGAGATTTTTCATTTCGATACTAAGGAGTGGTACAGTATCAAAGAGAGTCCAAACAATCTTGACCTGAGGGACCATTTCTCAAAACGAAATCGTTCTAAGCAAACGAAAATGATCTTAAAACACTACCAACTCTTCAGAATACCGGAAAGGTCTCACTTTTTGCCTTGTGCTATTTTTAGGGAGCCGAGCCGGTTTTGAACCGAACCGCTTATTCCAGCTGGTAAGCCGAACCGCATACCGAACGGGCCTCCTTTCAGAAATGCTGAAACCAACCGAAGACCACAACGAAAAACGGTTCGGTTCGGTTCAGTTTAGTTCAGTTCAGTTTAAAGACGTGAATCGCATTCCTCTAACCAATGATACTTCTTAATTTGGGATTTCAAATCGTTTTTCCAAGATCATTTTTGTGCAACATTTCGTTCGACCCTCTACACTCAGAAAACAAACCAAAAACTTTGTTCTTGAATTAAACTCAAACGGTGTCAATAGTACTGTAAGTACGAAAATACTTGATTTAAGTACAAAATTCTTATGTGAAGTACGATTTTTTCAATCCCATAATACTTGACTTGAAACTGTTTTGGGATAAATTAAGTAGTAAGTATATCAAATAAGTACAAAGTGTTTTGTTGTTTTACAAAAGCTATTCGCACTTTGTTATTGAGCCCTTACAACAGCTATTCGTGCTTTGTTCTTGAACGAGGACTTTGTATTGAACGAAAGAAATATACAAAGAGCAAGTTAGAGCTACTGCACTTCAGAAATGTACCATCACTCCTTAACAAAAGGGTTAGAGTCAGTTGGGAATTTTAAGAACAGATTCGCTTAAAAATATTTCGTATTTGCCGATGCACACTTTGTGGAACAAGGATTATGAGTCTATTTTGTACTCAATCTAATATATTTTGTACTTGAACTAAGAACTCGCTTTTCCAGAATTTTTCATCTCAATGTGAGTACAAAATGTTTTTGATTCAAGAACGTTTGTTCTCACTTCAATAATATAACCGGTCATATTTTAAGTTAAGAATGTTTTGTACTTTATTTAAGTAAACCCAAGAACAAATCAAACTTAAAATTTCAAATACCAAACGGCTAAAATTCTATTCTGATTTGGCGATGCCGAATCGATAGAACCTTTAAGGAAGACTTCACACAAATCTTACAACATGTAATCCTGTATGTCTCTGTGTTCTTTTCTAGCCGACATTCTTTGTTTTCAAAGGGCTTTCTTTTGAGAACTTATAGACGAATCCTGCAAATCCAATGTTATACATTTTAGACATTGTTTATTTATTTATTTTTTTACATTTTCTTAGCGCTAAAAGTACAATAATACTTATAACGAAAGCACTAATCACACAAGAAAAATTCAATAAAAACAAAAAATTACATAAAGTGTACCCTAACATTATCATTAGATAATGATGATGATAATGATAATGAAATAATTTTGTTTTAATGTAAATATAGAATTTTTATTATTAAGTTTTTGTGTGTGTGTAAACTATTTCATTGTTTTTAGATGTTTAAAAAGGTTGTCTTTAAATTGCGCTGCACTTCTTGGTGTTTTCCAATCATGTGGTAAATTATTCCACAGCCGAACAGCATACGAAAAGAATTGCTTATCAGAACTTGATAGTTTATTTTTAATGGAGACTAAATTATTCGTTCTTTTAGATGAAGTATTTGCTGGGAGGACAAAGAGATGGGAGGGTTCTTTCGACTGCAGTATTTTTTGTAATTTTATTAGTACTCTAAACTGTATCCATGAATTCAAGTCCATATTGAAAATTCTTTCTGAGTACACCGAAATATGATCTGTTCTCTTCTTATTGAAAATATTTCGGGCTATTTTATTAAAGGCTACATTCAGTTTTCTGCTGCTACTCGAGTTACATTTACCAAATACTTCTATTCCATAAAAAAGAGTCGAAGCCAAGAACGATCTTGCTTTCAATAACTTTGTTTGCGTGGGTAAGAACTGTTGACTGAATCGTAATTGTCTTAGTTTTCTGCATGTTTTTCCTATTGCACTATTAATATGATCGTCCCAGGACAATGTGTTGTTAAAAGTAAATCCAAGATTTTCGGCTCGCTCTACATATTCAATGGGACTATTATCATTCTAAGGATTTTAGAGATAGTCAAATGGTTTATGGGTATTCAATTTCCAAAATGCGTGTAAAATCACATTACGACAGAAATCATTATATTTCATAATGCGCCTCTATCAACCACTAGCCCGAACCGAAACCGGGGTTTGTAAAGAACCGGACCGGCAGTTCAGGGCTGCAAGCCCATACAAATTGTCGGATCTCCGGTTCGCTGGATCGAACCAAAGTTTACCAATGGTTAAGGTTCAATAAATCTATGTTCGAGGTTTTTAGGCGAAGGTTTTGGTTCGAACCCAAGTTCAGCCCATGCTTTACATAATATTAATAATAGGTAGGTGAGTAGTTCCGGCTGACCCCAGATGGGATCACACATTAAGAGACCTTAAGGTCCTTAATGAGGCCGGGTGATTATTTGGAGTCCAGGAGTCCAATAATGTCAATAATTGTTTTGGGGCCCTCTTGATCGCTTCTTCCAAAGAAGCGAACCGTGGGGTGAGCAGAAGCTTTGATCTTATCGTAGCAATTGCTGGACAGCTGCAAATGAAGTGTTCTAGAGTTTCTGTGACTCCAGGTTCCATGCATTTCCTGCAGGTGTCCTCTGTCGTTATGCCTAGCTTTATCGCATGAACGGCTGCCAGGTAGTGTCCCGTTAGTATTAAAATTAGCAGACTATAGTCTCTTTTTTGGAGATTCATCCGCTGGTGTTTTCCCACCTTACCTCTGCTTCTTTCTCTGCTTTCTCCTCCATCTTGCTGTTAAGGGTCTGTATGGAGATAGGTATGTTGAGTGTTTCTTCTTGGCCTAGTACGACCCCGGCTTTTGCCAGACTGTCTGCCATCTCGTTTCCATCTATGCCCCGGTGGCTGGGAATCCAGTAGATGTGCATCTTTCTGAAGATGCTGAGGGAATCAACGGCTTCCCTGTTCGCCTGGACATTTCTGTAGTTGATGGAATGTCCCTGCATTGCCTTGATTGCCGCTTGGATGTCCACGTAGATATTTATTTGGTTGTTTGTTTGGAGCATGAATTTCCGCCAACTACGTGCTTTCCTTATTGCGAAAACTTCCGCCTGGAATATGGTGCACTGGTTTGATAGTATGAGAGCCTTAGTTCTGGCTCTGTACAGTATACGGCAGCATCGACAAGTAGGTCCATCTTTGAGCCGTCTGTGAAAAGTGCGTTGCTTCTTGGGAAAGTCCTGCTCGCCAGTCTTCTAGTCCCAATAGTGCTGATGTGCACATTGAGTTAATTTTTGGGATAATGTAGTCCGTGCTACTTACTATTGATCTCTCTACCAACTATGTTGTGTCCATAGCTTTGCAGCGCCATGGTGCCTGCCTGTCGCACATACACTCAGAAAAAAACAAAGAACTTTGAACTTGATTTAGGTACAAATGGTGTCAATAGTACGGTAAGTATGAAAATACTTGATTTAAGTACAAAATTCTTATATCAAGTACGATTTTTTCAATGCCGAAATACTTGATTTTAGACTGTTTTGGGATATAATAAGTATGTTTTGAATTATTAAAATATTTGTAATCATACTTTTAGCTTATAGTGGTCTTAAGTCAAGCCCGATTATGTCTCAAAATAAGTTCAAAAGATTCGTTCTCAAAGTGCAGCAATTTCTAATGCCAGCCCAAAAGCGTTCTAGGAAGAATAGAAGAGTATTTCAAACAAGTACAAAATGTTCTTTGTTTGAGCCCATACAGAAGCTATTCCCACTTTGTTTTTGAACGAGGTCTCTGTATTAAGCCAAAGAAGTATCCAGGACCCATAACCAAAGAGCAAGTTAGAGCTATTGCAGCTCAGAAATATACCATCACTCCATTACAAAAGTGCTAAAGCCCGTTGGGAATTTTAAAAACAGACTCGTGTAAAAATAATTTAAATTTTCTGTTGCGCACTTTGTGGAGCTAGGATAATGAGTCTATTTTGTACTCAATCTAACATATTTTGTACTTGAACCAAGATCTTGCATTTTTAGAATTTTTCATCTTACTGTGAGTACAAAATGTTCTTGAGTCAAGAATATTTGTTCTCATTTCAATAATATTACCAGTCATATTTCAAGTTTAGAATGTTTCGTACTTAATTTAAGTGCTCCCAAAAACAAATCATACTTGAAATTTAAAGTGCAACATTTTAAGTTCAAAACGGCTTAAATTATATCCCGTTTGATCTAGATCGCCGGTAGACTTTTTTTCTGAGTGTAGACGTTGAAGGCACCAGAAGGAGTGCTTGGATGTCCAGAGGGTTGATGTGTTCTAATGCTTCAGTTGGAGTGGACCTCAGCGCCACCGTAATACAGACCAGTGCCTGTTGCTGGGTCCTCTCCATCAGCATTAGGTATGTGATTTTCTCCAAACCAGTATAAAGTGTAGCAGTATCGGTCGTATTACTGAAATGAAGAGCCACAGCATTAGACTGGGTGACAGGCCCCAAGTGCTACTCAGCATCTTCTGGGATGCATATAGTGCATTGGTCGCCTTCTTCACTCTTTCTTCCACATTCAACTTCCATGACACTTCACTGTCGACTACTACTCCAAAGTATTTAACATTATTCTTTGGCGGTGGTGATATTCCATTCATCTTTGGTGGAATCCATTGCGGTAACTTGTATCTCTTGGTAAAGTGAATGAGGTCCGTCTTCTCCGTATTGTTACTAAGTCTGGCTTCTGTGGCCCATTTTAGCTGATGATTCAGCTGAGATTCGATGCACATTTTCCCACAATATTTATGCTTATATGGTTAACTTGGGTGCTTTCCTACGGAATTTCGTTAGTAGTTCGTTAACCACAAGGTTCCATAGAAGGGGTGACACTACTCCGCCTTGAGGCGTGCCGCCATGTGCCTCCTTCGCCATGGTTGTGGTACCCCACTCGGCTTTTACTCTTCTGCGGCTCAGCAGGTTGTATATCTAGGATGGATGTGTATGGATGCAGCTCTTAGGCTGCGCATTATCGCCTCCGTGGAGCGGAAAGGAAAGCAATGCTCCTAAGGCACACTCCTTATGGTACAGTGCCTTCTCGGTGGTGGCTACTACGGAGTGAGTGAGTGTGTGAGTGAGTGTGTGAGTATATGAGTGTTGGTGGTTCTCTAAAGTCAGGTTCGTGCCTTCTCTTATGTAGAGATCAAGTAGTTCTTTCATTGTTTTAAGCAGGAATGAAGTGGCTGGCTGCATTTTCCCGCTGCATTTGGCCCTCCAGGCTACAGGTACTTAGCCCCACCTCAGGCAAGCTTCAAAAATGGACTGTAGCCATGGTACGACTAAATCTTTGGTCGCTGCATTGTTATGCAAACAATATTTGGGTTAGAGTTGGAGGTCCGTCATATACAAATGGAGGAAAATAGTCAATGATATTAAATTGACTAAATTAATAGTTCGGTTTTCGAAAGAACATTTGATTCTTGCCGGCCGTTAATAAAATCAAAAATAAAAACCATCGTAGCAGGCCTTTTGACTCAACATCCTCCACACAAGTTATTTCTAAAGTCAGTCGTCAACTTGCTCTCTAGCAGCGCAGACGAACTTCTTTCTTGTTTTCTTTATTATTAATTTATTTTTTTTGCATTTTCCTTCCACAAAATTACAAGGGAGAATCATGGAAAATTAAAAGGGAGACACACCTTTTCCTCAGCAATGGAGATGTACGGAAACTATCTTCAAGTTTGCAATTTCAAATTTAAAATTATTAAAATTTTTTATTTTTTTTAAAAAGCAAAACTTGGAAATTTATTTTTTTTTTGCAACAGATTATTTTGCTAACGTCTTTGTCTTTGCAAGATTAGCGACTTTTTGCCATTTAGTTTTTGTTTGTATGGCCTAAAGTGCCTGCATGTAATTAATTTCACAAATTTCAGTTATCAGTCAAGTATTTTTAGTTTTCGCTTTTACCAATTGTATTTTTATCACAACTTTTTGTTTTAGCTAGGGTTTTAATTTTAAAAGGGCAATCAACAATTTGGAAGCAATAAACCATTTTGGAGTCATCAACTTAGTTTCACATTTTTTGCTGCTATGTTAACAAATTAATTCATATTAATGTTTAATTTAAAACTATTCTGATGGTTTTTGATATTAGATCCCACTTTTAGGGACGGAGTTCATGCTCACAAAATTCTTTAGCTTTTTTCTCTCGCATATCAACAGAAAAGACCACCGAGACCCCAAAAACTATAAGTAGTTGAAAGCACAATTTTTTTTTATATTTTCATAGGGAAACTGCTACAAAATATACTTATGAAGGTAAATCTGGTAACAATTCGAGATTTTCAAAAACAAAGTCGAGCAAGTACTATTATTCTTATTTGGGTTATTATTTTGCAGGTATTTTTTTCAAAAGATCCTGTCGATTGAATTGATTTGCGGTTCTCTAAAATTGTATAAAGGTTAAGAGTTGAAAAGTATAAATATAAAACCATAACAAATTATGTGATTGCAATTATGCAATTATTGCCTTATAACAGAAATCACATAAATATAATGAAATCAATATAATAAATCACTTATCGTATCTTATTTGATTTTGTTAGAAAAACAGCAAACATAATGTTCCAATAAAACTAATTCTAATATACAGTCAAATTTGTTAATATTTTAAAATAAAACGCACTTACACATTTTGTCCGTTTTCGCGGAAGCCAAATTTTTAAAAGCGCTGAAATTGTGACGTCATTTCCGGCGAGCCCTCGAGAAAATTCACCTTTTCGCGTTAAAAAAAATGTGTTTACTCAAGACTTTAAACTAGAGTTGGACAAAGGAAACAAAAAACGTGAAAATTGGATTTTTGGCAGAGGTTTTTAAGAAAAAAATAAAAAGTTCAACAAAAATTCCGCTGTAATTTTTATACTCTGTACCGAAGGTACATAGAGTATTATAAAGTATATATTCTTGATCAGCATCAACAGCCGAGTCGATATAGCCATGTCCGTCTGTCCGTCTGTCCGTCCGTCTCGTCTGTCCGTATGAACGCACAGATTTTAGAGATGGTAAGAGATAGAGGTTTGACATGTATGGGACAAATACTTCAAATGTCTGCAGGCAGATCAAGTTTATTTTCAATTTTGGCCATGCCCCCTGCCGCCCCCGCAATTTACGTCATATCTCCTACAGACTAGTTTGAAGGACATATTCACTGAAAACGAACATGTTTTTCCCAATAAGACTAATTTTCTGACTCTACTTTTGTATGACAGCTATACTATATAGATGTCCGATTTTGCAGAATCATGGAGAAGCATTCAAAACTAGTAAATACGGAGTTTGGCGACGTTTGCATAAAAAACCAAAAAGTTTTTCTCACAAGAACTAGCTTTTCGACCGATCGCTCCTATGGAAGCTATATGTTAGTCATCCGATCCGGCCGGTTCCGACAAATGTGCAGCCTATTTGTACCAGAAGACTTCGTGCAAAGTTTGGTGGCAATAGCTTTAAAACTGACGGAGGAGATAGCATAGAAACAGGCGGACAGACGGACATGGCTATATCGACTCAGCTCGTCATGCTGATCAAGAATATATATACTTTATGTGGTCGGAAATGCTTCCATCCATTCGTGACAAACATCTGAACAATTTCAATCTACCCAAGGGTATAAAAACAAACAATATAATATTTTAATTTGACAGTTTTACAGTTTGCAGGTAAATATGATATTCGTAAATATAATATAAGGTGTAAGTACACACGTCAATTTTAAAACGAAAACTTTTTGCTTACATTAAGCATTTTGCCACCCAACCCATTCTTAATTTATTACAAAGGGTATTATTATATAATTTTGCACAGAAGTTTGCAACGCATAGAAATATTCATTTCCGACCCCATACACCATATATATTCTTGATCAGGGTGACGAGCTGAGTCGATTGAGCTTTGTCCGTCTGCCCGTCCGTCTGTCTGTCTGTTTCTACGCGAACTAGTCTCTCGGGGATCGTTGTATCGTTGGGGGCTGGTTGAAGAGCTTGTTGTGTGTGAGGTTGGTGTGTCCTAGGCGAAGGCTCCGGGCTCGCTGCCCTGTATTTCACAAACGGATGGGTGTATGAATATTGTTGTGAGACGAAATTGGTTGCAAATTGTATGTTGTAGGGATGCTAGCACCATTGCAGTCATAGAAACCAATATAATAGCAAAAAACTGATTTTGGTGACCTTTTACCTTGAATAAATGACGACGTACCAAGGGGATTTTAGGGGACTTTTAAGACAACTTTTAGAACACCAAAACGAATATTCAGCTTGTTATCTCTCATTCCGATGTTGACCCCTTTTTTTGCTTATTTGACTGGCTTATTTAAAATTGCCCACAATTATTCATCAGTATATTTCCGGCATTTCGCAGAAATACGACCGCTTGAAATTCCCAAAATGGAATTCCCTGAAGTGGGAATATAAAAGGGGTAACTGAAATTCACATTTTTGAAATGAATTTAGTCAATTCAAAGTTATTTCTAATTAAGTTTAAAACAAAAGGGACATAAAGGGGGACGTAAAAATTGTTATGGGTTTTCCTATGCGATTTTCCCTGAGTGTATGTATATACCCACATAAATGTTTGCATCTTAAATGCTTTTGCCAGTTAAATTTGTATGAAATTCGACCGCCCTACTTCTCCCTTAGCTTAATCGAAATATGTATCAAAATTCAGTCAAATACTTATTCATTTTCGATGGAATCCGAAGAACAAACAAGACAGAAAGTCGGTCAAGCCCGACTATGGCATACTCTGTACCAACGAAATTATACGCTCAGCATACATTTTGATGCTGCAGTAGCAGCTGAAAGCAGCGCTGCTTCTGCGCTGCAGCAGCGAACAGTCTTTTGATCATAACTCGAAAACCGTTGATCCAATCTTCACCACTCCTTTGGCTGATCGATAAGTTATCCTTATTACTAAATATATCTAGAAGGAACTACCTACCTATCTTTAAAACTGTAGGAGATATGACGTTTTTTCTAAATTGCGGGGGCGGCAGGGGGCGTGGCCAAAATTGAAAATAAACTTGATCTGCCTGCAGACATAAGAAGCATATGTCCCATACATGTCAGACCTCTATCTCTTACCATCTCTGAGATCTGTGCATTCATACGGACAGACAGGCGGGCATGACTCGGCTGTTGATGCTGATCAAGAATATATATACTTTATAGGGTCGGAGATGCTTCCTTCTTGATGTTACATACTTTTGCACAAACTTATAATACTGTGTACCTACGGTACAGAGTATAAAAAAGTCCATTCATAACATAACCAAGCATAACTAACTGGAGCTTCCAACTATAATGTTAACAAATGAGGCGGCATTCCTGGTGACTCTTAGGATTTGAGAAATTCGACGGTAATCTTCTGGATCAATTACTTTGTCGATATTCTTACCAGAAAGTTAATTTAATTTTTTTTTCGCAGCCAATACAGGAAATACTTTTTGTACAACATCTCCCAATGAAATTTGCAGTTGGCAAAAATTGTTGGGAAATGCAATTTCCAGTGTTTTTGTGTTAACTTTTAGTTTAACGTCTTCGATAACGTCTTCGAAAAAGTTCATGCCCGTTTTCGAACATATTGTCATGGACTTCCAGTATACGTATAATCATATAATACGTATACGTATAATAATAGTAATCATAAACATATATACATGTATATATATACATATATGTATATATAAACAAGTAAGTAATGAAGCATTAATTTAATTATATTAAGACACATAACAATAACGGTAACTGTAACGTTAGTGATGTGATACAGTGATAGTGGTGGGTGGGTCAGTGGAACCTTGCTTACGGGGCAAAGTGAGCTGATTAACCGATTTATGATTACTATTTTTGATTTACATTTAAAGTTCGGTCAACTTCGAATCAAATATTTTTCACAATTAAACAAAATATTCTGAAATTGAAAAAAAAACAAGAAAGAAAGTCGGTCAAGCCCGACTAAAACATACTCTGTACCAAGAAAATCTGTCTTTTGATCATAACTCGAAAACCGTTCATCCGATCTTCTTCATTCCTTTGGCGGATCGATAAGTTATCCTAATAACTAAATATGTTCAGAAGGAACAAGCCATCTATCTTCAAAACTGTGAGAGATATGACGTATTTTCTAAATTGCGGGGGCGGGAGGGGGCGTGGCCAAAATTGAAAATAAACTTGATCTGCCTGCAGACATAAGAAGCATATGTCCCATACATGTCAAGCCTCTATCTCTTACCATCTCTGAGATCTGTGCGTTCATACGGACAGACAGACGGACATGCCAATATCGACTCGGCTGTTCAAGAATATATATACTTTATGGGGTCGGAGATGCTTCCTTCTGGATGTTACAGTCTTTTGCACAAACTTATAATACTCTATGTACCTACGGTACAGAGTATAAAAATTTTAAATTATGGTTAAAAGATGGATTTTCGTTACGTTTGGAGAAACTTAACTTAAATATAAAAAAATATTGAATTTTTGTGATTTCAATCTACTCCGAATAACGTTGGTTTTAAGCTTAATAGTATTCCAAATATTATATATTCATACAATCTATACCAATACATATTTAAATTTTTTCATATTTTTTTCAGGCTAAAAGCGCGATGTCCACTCGACGCGAAACACTCCGCGCGAAATAGACGATGTTTCGCAGAATCTTTGCAGAGTCTGCTAAGCTGCTGCTATTAATACGATAGTCGATTTTAAATTAAATTTCAATTAATTTGAATATCTTTCGCTGCGATTATTAAATTAAGTTTATCAACAAAAGAAAATGCCTGTAATCGCCGCTTTTTGGCAGAATATTTTTTTTAGTGCACTCATTATACCCTTGCAAAGGGTATTATAATTTTGCCCAGAAGTTTGCAACGCATAGATATATTCATTTCCGACACCATAAACTATATATAATATATTCTCAGGGTGCCAAGCTGAATCGATTGAGCATTGTCCGTCTGTCCGTCTGTCTGTCTGTCTGTTTCTACGCGAACTAGTCTCTCAGTTTTAAGGCTAACGAGCTGAAATTTTGCACAGAGTTTTCTTTTTGCTGCACATTACTAATATGTCCGACCGGATCGGATGACTATATCCCATTGCTCCCGTAGGAATAATCGGTCGGAAAACTTGTTTTAGTGAGAAAAACTTGTTTCTTTTCAACGGAAACGTCTCCAAACTTTGTAATCATAGGTTTACAATGTTTTTTTATAATTCTACCAAGTTTTATTCAAATTGGGACATCTATATGGTAAGTATAGCTGCCATACAAAAGATACACTCAGAAAAAAAAGGCTACCGGCGTTCTACACCAAACGGGATAGAATTGAAGCCGTTTTGTACTTAAAATTTCAAGTATGATTCGTTCTTGGGTGTACTGAAATTGAGTACGAAACGTTCTAAACTTGAAAAATGACTAGTAATATTATAGGAATGAGAACAACCCTTCTTGACTCAAGAACATTTTGTACTCACAGTAAGATGAAAGATTCTGGAAAAGCGAGTGCTTTGTTTCAGTACAAAATATGTTAGATTGAGTACAAAATAGACTCATTATCCTAGCTCCACAAAGTGCGCAACAGAAAATATAAGTTATTTTTAAGCGAGTCTGTTCTTAAAATTCCCAACTGTCTTTAGCACTTTTGTAATGGAGTGATGGTAAATTTCTGAGCTACAGTAGCTCTAACTTGCTCTTTGGTTATGGGTCTTGGATATTTCTTTGGTTTAATACAGAGACCACGTTCAAGAAAAAAGTGGGAAACCAAGAACATTTTGTTTGAAATACTTTTATATTCTTTCTAAAATCTTTTCGGACTGGCAATAGAAATTACTCACTTTAAGGACGAATGTTTATACCCTGTTCCCATTGAAAATGGGAAAAGGGGGATCCTGAAGTTGTGCGAATGTATGTAACAGGGAGAAGGAAAATTTTCCGACCCCACAAAGTATGTATAAATATTCTTGATCAGCATGAACAGCCGAGTCGATATAGCCATGTCCGTCTGTCCGTTTTTGCGTCTGTTTTTGCACAAAGGTAGATTTATGCTGTACGCAGATCAAGTTTCTTTCAGATTTGAAAAATTCCACCCCGTCCCCCTTTTATCCCCAAAAAACCTAGACCTCCTCTAGAGATCCTAGACCTAAATAGCCGTCAGATCACAATTTTCAAGTTAGAGCCTCGTGGTTTAGTATACATTAAGCTAGGCCCAATATCTATCTATTCTGGAAAGTACAATCAGATCGGACAAAAAACACCGGAGTTATGGCGAAACAGTTGAGCTGTTGATCAGGACTAGTAAAAAGTGTTGCCTACATTTGGGATATTCATTTTGTTATATTCATCTGCAAAAATTCAAAAACAAATAAGTGAAAACAAATGAACAGGGTATTTTGTGGTCGGGAAACTCGACTGCAGCGCCCTTACTTGTTTGTTCTTAGTTAGAGACATAATCGGGCTTGACTTAAGACCATTATAAGCTAACAGTATGAAAAAAAAATATTTTAATAATTCAAAACAAACTTAATATATCCCAAAACAGTCTAAAATCAAGTATTTGGGGATTGAAAAAATCATACTTAATATAAAAATGTTGTACTTAAATCAAGTATTTTCGTACTTACCGTACTATTGACACCGTTTGTACTTAATTCAAGAACAAAGCTCTTGGTTTTTTTTCTGAGTGTAGGTCTGAAAAACAGTTTTTGTTAAAAAACCTTTTTGGTTTTTAATGGTAGCATCCTGCGATTTTGTATTTGTTTGTTTCACGAGCTCTCACACTTATTTTTACAAACTTTTGGCCAATTCGGGTGGCTAAATCATATAGCTCCCATCCGAACGACCAGTCGGAAAATGGGAAAAAAAAATTTTTTTTTTAAATTATTTAAGCGAGCACTTGCAAGGGTATAAAAACTTCGGCACAGATGAAGTTAGCTTAGCTTTCTCGTTTTTTTATATTTTGTGGTAAAGGTTAGAATTTTTGATGAATTTTAGTATATGCTTTAGGTTATCAATTGATGGGTTCGTTAGGAGGTCTATTGGGTTTTTGGTTTGGAGGTTTAGTATTCGGGAAGGCGTTAAGACCATCCTTAACATGGAACATGTTTGGAAAGGTTTTTATCTATGTAGTGCTGGTTTGTGATTTGTGTATGCCCAAGTCGAAATCTTATTATTTTTATTTGGTCTAGTCTAGTAATTTCTTCTTGGTTCGTAAATTTCATGAAGTGTGAAGTGTTTATCTTAATTGGATTTATGTTTTTGTGCCAGTTTGAGCATGATTGGTAGTGTTGTTCCATTATGTTTATTTGTTGGTTTTCAAAGTATCCATTGATGTCTGTTGTGTTAGTATTGATAGTGATGGTGAGTGGGAATTGGCAAATTCGTTTCCTTTTATGTTGATGTGGCTTGGAATCCACATAAGTTTTATTTTATTTTTATGTCTAGTTAGTAGTGTGCGGACGGTACTTGGGTAATAGCTGTGGTTTTCTATGTTTTTTATGGACTTAAGTGAGGACAGCGAGTCGGAGCATATTATAAATTTGTCTTTTTTTGGTTTAAGAAGATTAATGGCTTCAAGAATTGCAATGATTTCAGCCGTGAAGATGGATGAGTAATTGGGTAGGATCCCTCTTTTAAGGACTGAGTCTTCTGTTGTAATAGCGAATGATGTTGGGTGAGTTGATTTGGAACCGTCTGTGTATATGAAGTTTTGGAATTGTCGGAATAGTTGTTAGAATATTGCTGGATTTGTCGAGTTCTTTGTATATTTGTGTAAGCTTGTTTTTATTACTTTAGGGTTAAAAAGCCAGGGGGGGTTTATTGGGTTTAATTATTTTCTGTGGCTTGAATGGTAGGTTGTTGGCCAAACATCTTTGAATGGCTCTTGAAATTGTTGAGTTGACCTTTTGGGCTGTCTTTTAATACTCTGTACCAAAAGTACACAGAGTATAATAAGTTTGTGCAAAAGTATGTGACATCCAGAAGAAAGCATCTCCGACCCCATAAAGTATATATATTCTTGATCAGCATCAACAGCCGAGTCGATATAGCCATGTTCGTCTGTCCGTCTGTCCGTCTGTCCGTCTGTCCGTCCGTCCGTCCGTCCGTCCGTCCGTCCGTCCGTCCGTCCGTCCGTCTGTCTGTCCGTATGAACGCACAGATCTCAGAGATGGTAAGAGATAGAGGTTTGACATGTATGGGACATATGCTTCTTATGTCTGCAGGCAGATCAAGTTTATTTTCAATTTTGGCCACGCCCCCTGCCGCCCCCGCAATTTGGAAAAAACTTCATAACTCCTACAGTTTTAAAGATAGGTGGGTTGTTCCTTCTAGATATATTTAGGATAACTTATCGATCAGCCGAAGGAATGGTGATGGATTGGATGAATGGTTTTCGAGTTATGATCAAAAGACTGTTCGCTGCTGCAGCTCAGAAGCAGCGCTGCTTTCAGCTGCTACTGCAGCATCAAAATTTATGCTGATCGTATAATTTCGTTGGTACAGAGTATGCTATAGTCGGGCTTGACCGACTGTCTTTCTTGTTATATTGTGTGTACAGGTGAGTGCTTGGAAAAATTAAATTTTGTGCGACTTTGCTGGTAAGGAAGTTTTGTCTGTTAGTTATATGTGTGATGTTTGCTTCTGCTAGTAAGTTATTAACGGGAGTGGTTCCAAAGGTTCCTAGTGCCATTCTGATTCCACTGTTATTAATTTTTTGTATTTTTATACCCGTTACTCGTAGAGTAAAAAGGGTATACTAAAGTCGTGTATGTAACAGGCAGAAGGAAGCATCTCCGATATCATAAAGTATATATATTCTTCATCAGCATCAACAGCCGAGTCGATATAGCCATGTCCGTCTGTCCGTCCGTCTGTCTGTATGAACACCTAGATCTCAGAGACTAGAAGAGCTAGGGCAAACAAATTTTTAGATGTAAGCTAGTATTGTCTGCAGGCAGATCAAGTTTGTTTCAAATTTTGGCCACGCCCCCTCCCGCCACCGCAATTAAAAAATGTTGAATATCTCCTACAATTTGTAAGCTATCGAGCTCAGATTTTGCAGTATGCACTATGTGGCCAATATGTACAATCTCACAAATTTTCATAAAGATCGGATAATAAATGGCAGAGTTAAAAAAACGTTGCATACTTATCTGAGCCGCATGAGGTTATCAAACACTAATTGCCTTGAGTAACGGGTATTTCGAAGTCTGGCAGGGCCGACTTTAACTTACGCTCTCGTTTTTATGCGTGTGAAGGTGGCATTACCATAAAAGATTAGGCGGGACTAAATTTCATGAAATAACATGAAATCATCTTTAAACATTTACCTACATAGATACCCTCAAAACAGTTGTTGGCATTTGCCAAAAAGACAAAAATCCTCCTGGACTTCTAAGACAAACGTACCCAAATAATCACCCGGCCTCATTAAGGACCCTAAGGTCTATGTGTGACCCCATCTGGGGTCAGCCGGAACTACCTACCTACCTACCTACATAGATCGTTCCATCGACTCAAATTAAAATTTCCTACATTTTTTAAGAATTTTATGTATTTACTTTAAATTAAATCCAAAAGCTGCTAAAAAATCACCCTTTACCTTAAGAGATCTGAGATGCTTCCTTCTGTCTGTTCCATACTTTTGCCCAAACTGAATAATACTCTGTGTACCCTTGGTGAAGAGAAATATGGCCCAAAATTACTTAGTTTATTTGGGCATCTTGCCTAAATTAACGACTGAGGATTTTTGTACTAGAATGTAGAACTCCGTATACACAGATTTGTGTATAAGCTGGTTGTATGTGCTAGCTTTGCTTCATAAATTGTTTTAAATAAATTGTTGAAAACCTTAGATCCACGTAGTCCTTGAATCAAAATTCCCCCTAATTTTCATTGTCGTGTCAAGTGGAGTTCTAGTTGTTTCAGTTTACTTCTAGAAGCTGTGCAGTCAACAACCCAACACTATTATTAGGACTCTCTACTTTTTACACAAGGTAATCTTTAGTTGTGGTCATTTGAATGGGAAAAGTTATAGTTTCATATTTCCCAGGTGCACTCGTCTTATACATTTCCACCATCTGTGCTAGCCATGTCGGTTGGACGTCTTCGCGACGACTACGGTTGGCTGATTATCAAATACCTGAGAAACCTCGTGAAACCCCTGACTGCAGATGAGATCAACGCTGAGTTGGCCATGCGCTTGGGTGTGCCGCCCGCTTTTACTGAAGTGGAGGTCCATGAACTGCTGGCCGAGGCCGCAGAGAGCAACTTGTTTGGTGTCGGCGTGAAGGATGGACGTTACACTTGTGACAGGATAAAGGCTGTCAATCAGCTGGGTCTGGTGCAATTTATGTTCCAGGCGCGCCACACCCTGCCCAGCTTTAAGATTCTGATCAATATGATTGAAGTCTACAAGTTACAGCAGCGCCTTGTCGCACGGCAGCGCAAGCGCACGGAGAGGGCGCATCAGCGGGCGGCGGAAGCCCAGAAGGAGGTTGAGAGGGAGGAGCAAGGTATGCGATTGGTTGAGGAAATGCAAGGCGCAGTGTGGAATCAAGCTAGGAAGCCGCGAAAGAAAAGCCATAATCAGCCACCTCAGTATAAAAGATGCCAGGCTTGTCATCGGCGCCGTCGCTAACCTTTAACTTTAGACAAAGTCTTCTTGTTCTGTGTTTTGTATCCTGATCTTGCTAAATTTATCTGTATTTCTGAGTGTCAAATCTCAACTCTGCATCTGGCAAAATTGTGTTCCTACAAGACTCTTCCATTATAGTTGCTGCAAGGATGGAAGGATTCGTCGCGTCCAATGTCCAAGTCTTTGTTTCTTGCGGTTCCCTTCGCCGACAACTGGTCTGGCTACATCAAAGCCCTCGGCGGAACTAGCCCAGCCTGACATGGGAATAAGTGTAATCCTGCATACAAATTTCAGTAACCTGGCTGTTTACACTCCGCGTCAGTTGACTTTTGACAAAGAACATTCAATAAAGAAGCACGGTTTTCTACGTTTCACTCAAAAACAAATCTGCCTTTTGCCTTTCGCTCTCTGAACTATTTTGGCAGATCCAGTCTTACTCTAACCACCGTGTTTTCCCATGTCACAAGTAGAGTATGAGTACTTAAAGTAAAGCAGCGGTGGGCATGCTCTTGCTTCCATTGCTCCGAGGGTTATTTGTTTCTCAACTGGCGCAGTCGCTTACAAATCTTGTCTCGCTTCTTGGCGCCAGTCGCTCACAACTATCTGGCTTCGAAGCGAGTAAAAACAGCAAGTTCACGGCTCCAGTTTGACTCACACTCACTCGGCAAGGTTAGTAGGTTCAGTGTGTGCTGTTGTTTCCATGAACAATTTTTTGCAGTGTGATTCTCGACAGGCGCCGCGAGCCTCGCTGACAAGGGTAACAATTTCTTTTGTTGGACCACTCCCAATCTAAAATTGTTTGCCCACCGCTGAAGT
Source organism: Lordiphosa andalusiaca (assembly GCA_035044965.1). Classification (NCBI taxonomy): domain Eukaryota; kingdom Metazoa; phylum Arthropoda; class Insecta; order Diptera; family Drosophilidae; genus Lordiphosa; species Lordiphosa andalusiaca. The sequence goes on along the minus strand of JAWNNM010000159.1, from coordinate 3,677,857 downwards.
CATATATCAAAATGTCATCACTCAAAATGGAGAATCGCTTAAAATGTTCTTTAAGTCTGCGAAATGGCTTCAAGAGCATTCCCAACGAGAGCGTAAGTAAAAGTCGTTCTTGCCCGACTTCTATATACCCGTGACTCAGGGAAATTAGCGTTTTGAGGAAAACAAATGTTTTTGATGGGTGGTTTCCCAAGATATCTGGTTGGACACAAACTTGTTTCATGAAACCTATTTGAGAATATTTCGTCCTATTTATACCTATTTTGGAATGGGTCATATGCTGATAGATATTTTAAGTATAAGTATATGCATCCAAGTGGGCATCTTTCATCGTAATATGCCTTTTATGCAAGACAAAAAGCGAAAATACCAATCATAACAAGTAAGGGCGCTGCAGTCGAGTGCCCCGACTTCAAAATACACTGTTCATTTGTTTTTGAATTTGAATGTAACTGATTTTTGTAACAGCTATTAAAGGCTCATCCTGATAGTAGGCTACATTATTTATTAATTTCAGTGGTTTTAGAACTAATTAACGTCAAGCTCAATTGTTTCGCTTAAGCCGGTGATTTTTGTCCGATCTAATTGTACTTTTCAGAATCGATAGATATTGAGCCTAGCTTGATAAATACTAAACCACGAAGCTCTAACTTGAAAATGGTGGATCTGACGGTTTTTATACTCTGTACCGTAGGTACACAGCGTATTACAAGTTTGTGCAAAAGTATGTAACTGCCAGAAGAAAACATCTCCGACCCCATAAAGTATAGTATATTAGGATAACTTATCGATCCGCCAAAGAAGACAGAAAAGGAAGGAGACTGCCATACTGATAGGCGTGTAAACCCCTTATGTATTATTTTTATAGGATATTTTCTTTCGGTTGGTTCACTACTAGTAATCATTATTTTTATACTCTGTACCGTAGGTACATAGAGTATTATAAGTTTGTGCAAAAGTATGTAACATCCAGAAGGAAGCATCTCCGACCCCATAAAGTATATATATTCTTGATCAGCATCAACAGCCGAGTCGATATAGCCATGTCCGTCTGTCCGTCTGTCTGTCTGTCCGTCTGTCCGTCTGTCTGTCCGTATGAACGCACAGATCTCAGAGATGGTAAGAGATAGAGGCTTGACATGTATGGGACATATGCTTCTTATGTCTGCAGGCAGATCAAGTTTATTTTCAATTTTGGCCACGCCCCCTGCCGCCCCCGCAATTTAGAAAAAACGTCATATCTCCCACAGTTTTGAAGATAGATGGCTTGTTCCTTCTGAACATATTTAGTTATTAGGATAACTTATCGCCAAAGGAATGAAGAAGATCGGATGAACGGTTTTCGAATTATGATCAAAAGACAGATTTTCTTGGTATAGAGTATGTTATAGTCGGGCTTGACCGACTTTCTTTCTTGTTAGTTATTAACTTTACCTTGCCTGGGAATCGAACTCGGTACCTTGGGGAAACTTCAACACGAAAGGCATCTTATCGCACTCGATTGCCAAGCTCGCGAGTGGGGACAGTAAATAACGCAGTCAAATGCTAAGCACTCAGCTGCCTCTTTTGTATTCCGAAAGCAGTGAATTCGAACTTGAGTATTACATGCGGTGTCTTTTTATATTTTTCTAATTTCAAGGGCGGTTTTCTAGACTATTTTTTTATATTTTAGGGCGATTTTCTCAGCATGCCGAATATTAGTTGCCCCTTTTATATTCCGAATGCACGGAACTCGTACTTGAGAATTACAAGGGGGTGTCTTTTTAATATTTTTCTATTCTTTAGGGCGATTTTCTAAACTTTTTTGTCTATATTTTAGGGAGAATTTCTAAATGTCTGAATGTCTAAATGTTGACTTAAATCGCATTATTACAACCAATTTTATGAACAATTGAAAATTCAATAAAAATACCGCAATACTTTTTTATATATAGTTTATGGGGTCGTAAATAAAAATTTCTATGCGTTGCAAATTTCTGGGCAAATTTTTTTTTTTAATTTTATTTTTAAATATTAGCTATAATACATTTGCAGTAAATAATATTTTAACTAATAGTGGAATAGGATAACGAGTAACAAGACCTTAGACCCTATCGTACAATGTATTTTTATATGGAATTTAATAAGTTGCAGTTCTTGAGGAACAAAGAAATAGTATCGATGTTTGTTTTATTTACAGTAGCTAGTAGAGAAGATGGAGATTGGTTATGAAAAAGAGAGAGCCGGATATTATCATTTTTGGGGCAGATGTCCAGTATGTGAGTTGTGGTTAAATCCTGTCCACAATGTTGACAGGTGGGCCGTAAGTTGCCAGAAAGGAGGTGAGAGTGTGTAAGTTGGCAGTGTCCGATGCGTAGCCGTGACAATGCGGTTATGTTTGTACGGGAACAATCACTTGGGAAATGGATCTTCTCCCGTGTTGAATTTACTGCCTTGTACAAATGATGGAAGGAATTCCAGTCTAGAGCTTGTTGTAGTTTTAAGTGGTTATTAATTAATCTTTGATAATCTTTTTCGATGCAGGGGATGAAGGTATGTAGGGGCGACTGGGATGCAAGTTGAGCGGCCTCGTCGGCTGATTCGTTTCCAGCTATTCCTTTGTGACTAGGAGCCCAAAAGATTTTAATTTTGGATGGTGTTTTAATGCAAGCATCCCTAATGCTGCTGTCTGGTTCCGATTACGAGGGTTTTTAATAGCTTCTACAGAGGAAAGGCTGTCTGTACAGATAACGAATCGTCCTCTATGTCGTTGGGCAAATTGAACTGCGTGAAGGATGGCCATTGCTTCTGCTGCAAAGACCGAGCAATAGTCGGGAAGCCAGCCGGCTGATATTGTCGCTCCAGATGTATCTACACAGGCAAATGCAGTTACGTTCTGGTTCTTAGTTCCATCAGTAAACAACCAATTCCAATCACCAAGGCGGAGTTTCGATGATTCTTCTGCTAAAGCTCTGGGCAAAATTATAATACCCTTTGCAAGGGTATAATGACCGCAAAGAATTTGTTAGCTACATGCATCCACTCCTATGCAGAATATGCAGATAGGAATCTAAGCTGTACACTCAGAAAAAAAACTCCGTTCAAAATCTTCCGAAATCAAGAACATTCGTTGACAAAAGTCGAGTAATCCCGTTTATTCGTAAATCTTGAACAGTGGCTCTCATATTATGATAATTTTTTCGATCGGAAAGAACCTTCGATTTTCCATTTGAAAATGTAGAAAACTATCAAAAATAATCAAGAGTAATCTTGTTTTTAAATTCTTTTGATTATTTTTCATAATCACAAATAACCCCGAGTATTTTTTGATTATTTATAATCGTAATCAATTAGCAATCGAGAAAATCTGAAAAAAAAAAAATCGTAATTAATTGAATATTTATCATTTTCAAAAATAGTAGTCAAACACCTAATAATAACTCCAGACTTAGTAGGAAACCAAGGCTTTCTGAGTGGTTTCCTACCGAGTCTGGAGTTAAGCAAGGATGCCTACTGAGCCCTATCCTCTTTTCAATATTTTTAAATGATTTGTTGGAATTTCTTCGAAAAGGAATCAAAATAAACGGTCTGGAGATTAAAACATTGTTATACGCAGATCACCAAACGCTATGCAAGACACTATCAACGTTCTACAAGAGTACTGCAATGTTTGGGGTCTAACGATTAATTGCGAAAAGTCAACGGTGCTAATTTTTACAAAATATTGGAGAAGGCTCAAATCTGCTATAAAAAATGGAATCTGGGTGAGACTGACTTGGAGGTTGTGAAGTCGTAAAAATATTTAGGAGTCTGGATTCATCACAATACTCTATTTAACTTTCACCTGGGAGAAAAGCTAAAAGACTCTAAAGTAGCTATTAATAGTAATAGTTAAAAAGGACGTTCCAACTAGCACAAAATACAAATTGTTTAATGCCGCAGTGAGAGCAATAATGTGTTATGGTGCACAAGTATGGGGGATACGGCGATACGATGAGGTATTTTCTTAAGAAAATTTTTCGTATGCCACAGTACACGCCGAACAGAATGTTTTATCTGGAGACGGGACTATCGCCTCTGCATCTCTCTAATCTGCATTTCATAAATATGAAGGAAAAAAGGGTACCTAGGATCTTAGCAGAATATTTATTAAAAGATCGTCTGCAATGCTCAGAGAGTGGGACAATTTAGCCGCGGAGTACGGTGTGCGACTGAATTTTGCGTCTTGGAAAACTTGGGCTAGAAACCTCACCATTAAAATGCAGGCAGCATATAGCATCCAATTTGTTAAAGAATCCCAGAGAAGCTCAGAGCGCCTGCTCTATAGGCAGCTTCATTACGATCTGGGTGAGAATAACTATTTTTCTGATGAGGTTTCCATTGAAGGAATACGAAACATTTTTATGGCCAGAGGTGAAATATCAATTTGAATTTTACACCAAATGTTACAAGGAGTGAAACAAACTGCCCTCTGTGCAACTTGAGTGAGCTTGAAAATGTCATTCATTTCAAAGAAACTTGCCCCATTCTACGAGAACTCCGGCTTTCATTTTTTTGAAAATGTACCCTTCGACCGCACGAAATAGTTGACATCCTCAACGGCGCGGACTGGAATAAGCTACAGAGTTATGTAATTAGTGCCTTAGCTTATAGAAATCGAATCTTAAATGGATTATTTTAAAAATGAAATTAGTTTTATACTGTAAATTCTTTAAATCTGTTATATGAAATTCATGTTAGCACTTAGCTCAAACCCATAACGCATGGCTGAACGATCTGGTATCTGGGAACGACCCGGGCAGCCAGGTGTATTATGCTTCGTGTGGAGGGTGCGAGGAGGTGCACGACAGACGGTTTTTTAAACCAAGTCGCCATAACTTATTGCATTTAGTTTTTATTTTCATTTTGTACATCCTACCATTGTTCATAAAAATTTGTATTTATTTTCGTCAGCTATGGTTTTATAATAATAAGTGTTTTTTCCTTCCTTTGCCAAGAGGTACGGCAAAAACTGAAAATAACTTTGATCAGCCCAAGAAGCATTTATTCCTCACATGGCAAACTTTCATCTGTTACCATTTCTGTTTGATTCTATCGACAAATACGATTTCTGAGCCACCGCGAAATGTATCGAACCGTGCAACAGTCTGAAATCAAGTTATTCTTTTCAATTTAAGAACCTTCGACTTATCCAACTTTGTGCGGTTTGCTGCAGCGATAAAAAAAACTTTCCGCTTTTCAATTTGTATTAATATTTGTGGGTTTTGTTTTATTATAATTAATATTATTTTTGTTTAAAATGTATATCAATTCAAAGTTAAATCATTCTTTAAAACATATTTCTAACTTTTTAGTTCTCTCCTTCGACTCTTCCTTCCCTTAACAACTAACAGGCATAAATAATTTAAAAACTTACACGTCTAACAAAAAAACAATTAAAATCATTTGTAAAAACTTTACACACAAGACACATCATTAAAATGCAATCGAAATTAAACAGAATCAAAGAAAAACGAATACTTTTTTGGATAATTTCAATAAATCGTACACAATTGTCAAGCAAATTGCATTTACATCCGTAAAATATACAATGGTACAAATAAATTTAGTTTACGAAAGGTTATACATAAGTGTGTGTGGGGCGAGGGGGGTTCTTCCTCTGTTTGTTTGTTTCGGGTGATAAAGTATAAATTTGGTCTTACAAACTAAACGTTGTTGTTGATTAAACTCTTCTTAAGAATAAGAAAGCACTTGAATTTCGATAGAAAGGCAACTTGGTGTTCTTCAGCTACAAACAAATGAAAGAACGCTGGCGCTGCTGCTTCAGCCGCTGCAAGAGAGAGAGAAAGGTTAGTGAATATGATGGTTGGGAGATATGGGGGAAGATATAGGACCATTTCAGAAGAAAACCCGCAGCTACCGAATTAGAGAGAGAGAGAGAGAGAGAGAGAGAAGGGGAAAGAGACAGGCAGGTGTGACAGTTGGTTGGACAGAGACAAAAGACTCTTCTTACTTTTTGTGGTTTCAGTGGCTGTGTTGGATCTGCTTCTTCTGGGTTCTTTCTTCTTCTGGCTGTCTAGTTATTTGTGTTAGGTGCTGGTGGTGTGTGCTGCTATTTCGTTTCTTGCTTTTGTTTTTGTTTTTTTTTTCAGATATATTTGCTTTAAATGCCAAACATTTTACATGCGCGCAAACATTTCACAGACAACGGGAGGCACTTACTTTAAAAAGTCATTCATATTGATGTAATTTTTATAACTAAATAAAGAGAAATACATAAAAGATGCATTTGATAAGTAAAAAGAAAGTTTAACGACAAACAAAAATAATGAACATGCAAATGAGGGAGGAGGAGGATGGACGGTATGATAGAACACACAGAAAGTAACATAATCGCACGACTCAAAGAAACGGAGGATTGCACAGGCAATTCTCCTTTACAGGGGGAAAGAGGAGGTGTGGACGACGGGCAGCACATTCAAATGTATGGAAACGAAACTGACAATAGAATAGGTGGTGACAGAAGCCCCTAACGCCTACCTCTTGGCCGATGTGGTGCGTGAGTATGGATTTTGTAGGATTTTCGGATGTGTCTCCATCACACGCAGCAGCAAATTATCCAAATAATCTTCCAGTTCTTTGACACGTTGACGCTGCAACAAAGCCTCATTCTCCATACCATTGGCTATAAGCATCAGTTCCTGTTTGTGAGAAGGAGATTTAGTTACGAATTGGATTGTTTAATTAATATTCGTATGACTTACCTCCCGAGATTTGCCCTCATATTTCTTGGCCAATTGGGCAGAAATTTCAGACCGTCGCTCGGCATGCGTAGCCGATTTCTCATGACCAATTATAATGCGCTCTGTGGACTTGGGACTGGGCGAGTTGCTGTCATTGTCATTGTTGTGTTTATCTAAGGATGAGGAATCAAGAAATCAAGATTAACACTTAGAAGACTCAGAGGACAGTGGAAGCGAGAGGGAATGTTAAGTAATGCAATTGAGAATTTGCCTGATGAACTAGATCAGCGATGGGCAGCTATTGGCCCGGCCCTTGCGCCCTTACAGCCCGGCATGTTACTGGGTCAAACTATTCGTTGCAAAAGCGAAACGAACTATCTATTGGCTCTTCTCTAAGCCATTTCCAAAGTATTCACAACTAAGTTCGCTGCAGTCGAGTGCCCCAACTACAAAATACCCTGTTTATATGTTCTCTGATTGTACTTTTCAGAATAGATAGAATAGATAGATAGATATTGGGCCTAGTATACTACGAGGCTCCAACTTGAAAATTGTGAATCTGACGGCTTTTAAGGTCTAGGATGTTACAGTTTTTTGGGGATAAGGGATAATAAATCTGAAGCAAACTTGATCTGCGTACAGCATAAGGCTACCTTCATTTGTGGCTCTATCTCTTATAATCTCTGAGATCGACGCGTTCATACAGATAGACAGATGGACGGACGGACAGACGGACATATCTATATCGACTCGGCTGTTCACGCTGATCAAGAATATATATACTTTATGGGGTCGGAAATGTGTCTTTCTCCCTGTTACATACATACGCACAACTTGATGATCCCCCTTTTCCCATTTTCCATGGGAACAGGGTATAAAAATGTCCAAAAAAAGTTTTTAAATTTGCAATCACAGAAACATGAGAAAACGTCGCTTTGTAGTACATTTGGAATCGTAGGCTGCGTTTTTATACCCTTACAAAGGGTATTATAATTTTGCCCAGAAGTTTGCAACGCATGGAAATATTCATTTCCGACCCCATAAACTATATATGTTCTTGATCAGGGTGACAAGCTGAGTCGATTGAGCTTTGTCCGTCAGTCCGTCCGTCCGTCCGTCTGTCTGTCTGTTTCTACGCGAACTTGTCTCTTAGTTTTACGGCTAACGAGCTGAAATTTAGCATAGAGTCTTCTTTTTGCTGCACACTACTAATATTTCGGGACCGACCGGATTGGGCGACTATATCTTTTGGTTCTCATAGGAACAATCGGTCGGAAAACTAGTTTTAGTGAGAAAAACTTTTCTCTTCTCAACGGAAACGTCTCCAAACTGGGTTTTCTATGATTTTTCAAAATTCTACCAACTTTTATTAAAATCGGAATACTATAGCTGCCATACAAAAGATAGGTCTGAAAAACAGTCTTAGTTAGAAAAACTTTTTTGTTTTTAATGGTATCATCTTGCAATTTTGTATTTGATTGTTTTACATGCTTTCACATAATTTTTAGGCCAAATCGTATGACTATATCATATAGCTCCCACACGAACGATCGTTCGGAAAATGGGAAAAAGAGTATTCCTTGAAAATATTTAAGCGAGCACTTGCAAGGGTATAAAAACTTCTGCACAGACGAAGTTAGCTTAGCTTTCTCGTTTGGGCTCCTTTTCATAAGGTTGGTCAGATCAGATCCAATTAAGTTTATCCTTGCTTGATTTATACTTTTGCCGGCTTGGTTTCCTTTCGCAAAAGCGAGTTGGCTATGATAAGAAAGGAAACTTTCCGCTCTGAATCAGCCTATTGTAACTGGTGCTTGCAAGTTAGTTGGAAGACCTTTTAATGAAATTAATTAACGCTTTCTGCCTCGTTTTGCTTGACTTGATCTTCAGTAAACTAACTGAATTGTACCTTATTCCTTCAAGTAAGCAAATCCGGGATGCTTTATAATCGAAACTAGTTCAACAGGCCTCAACTCTCTTGGGGCGCACTGACACATGCGGCTGAAAGTTGAACTGACGGCTGAGCAATATATTTTGGTACGCCAGCAAGGCGACATATATCCACATGCTCGATTGATTCTGCAAAGCAGCTCTACTTGCTGGGAGTTCCTTCGTCAATTCATCTTTCAGCCGCATGTCTAAGCGCGTCCTTGCAGCAAATCGACTGACGGATGCACAACAAAAACAAAATTAATACAATTTTAAAGTTCAACATGAAGGAATCAAGAGGAAAGGGATGCGTGTGTGTGCGTGTGATGTTTGATATGGATGGAACGCTTCAAAGAGGATGGACGGCAAGATGAGACAGCTTTTAGAGTTAATTAAATTAGCTAGAGGAGTTGAGGTTGGGGGGAAGACATATTTGTTCTTTTTTTTTTGTATCTTTTGTTGATGTTGAGATCCGCCAGCGCGCACTCCCCCTTAGCCAGCCGCCGTATTTCTCATCTGGGTGGGGGGAGGAGGTGAGGGGTAACAAACAACAGCTCTCACCTCGCTTATGGCCATATTTGAACTTGCCCAAACGCTTCTCCCGGCCGCTAACCAAGCCATTGCCTCCCTCTTCTTTGGGCGACTGCTCGGGTGTGAGAATATTAAGTGCCTGGACTGTTGGTTCTGGCTGTGGTGCTTCCACGGTCTCCTCCTCCTGGGAGGTAGAACGCTTGGCAAAGCTCAACAGGCGTTGATCTTCCTCACGACGTTTGGCTTCTAGCTCCAGATTAACCCTTTGCAATTTCTGCTCCTCCAGCTCTTTTTGGAAAGCCGCCTCTTCTTCGCGCAGCCGCTGCTCGTTTAGGCGCAGTTCCTGTTCTAGGCGAGCATCCTCCTCCAAACGCTGTTGGCGCAAAGATTCGGCGGCTTTCTCGTCCACCAGCACTGGAGGCGCAGCACGTGGTTGGGGTTTGGGCGGTAACACCTGCGGCTGCTGCCGCTCCTTCTCCTTCTCCTCCTCCTCCTCTTCGCCAAAAATGGCTGTGCTGTTTCTTTGCTCAAATTTAGCAAAGCTTAGATTGAAATGGTCAAAATTTGGCTGTTCCCTTTGGGGGGAGAAGAGGGAAGGTGCCGCAGCAGTTAGCGGAGCAACGGCAGGGGCAGCGACAGGAGCCGCGACAGGCGCAGCGACAGGAGCCACGACAGGAGCCACGACGGGAGCAACGGCAGGGGGAACCACTTCCTCCTCGCTTTCGGAGGAACTGGAACTAGAGCAGCTAGAGCTGGCAGGAGGCTCAACAGGAGGAGCTGGTGGTGCTTGCTCCTCAATGCTTGGTGGCAACGGCACCCTGGACTCCCAGCTACGTCGCTTCAGTGAATCACTGCTGCCTATGTCCAAATATTTGCCACTGCCATACAGCTTCGATTCCCATTCATCTTTGCCGGGCGGCTCCTCGCGTTGCTCCTCCTCCTCCGCTGACTCCTGTTGTGGAACGATGCGCGGCGGCTTTGAGGGAGGCGGCGCTCGTACACTAAAATCTAGCTCAAGCTGTTCCATCTCATCCTCATCGAGTGTCTCTGGCACTAGCTTACCTCCATTTTGTTTAGCTCCCACTCCTCCTCCATTGCTGAGCAGCGGTGAGGGATTACGTGGCGTGAAATTGGCCATCGGTGGCTGCAGACCCGTCCGTTGCAAATTCAGCGAGCTGCCAGAGCTCTTGTGCGATAAATTATCAAATACGAATTCATCCTCATCCTCGCTTATGACACCGGGATCAGCTTCGCCTGCACGTTGGCCTCGCCGACGACCACTGCCGCCACCTCCACCCAGCCCGGAGGAACTATTCGGTGTGCCAATGCTGGCAAAGGAACCACTAAACGAGCTGGCATCATCACCATCCGCCGTTTGCTTCTTCTTGCTGCGTATGTGCAGTTTGGAGCTCAACGAGCCGGCCAACTTCTTAATGCTCTTCCGCTTCTCGCCCTGGCCAATTGACAGCAGGCTGCCGCCCACCGAGCTGGCCAACTGGCCAATGGAAGACTTGTGCTTATCCTTTTTACTCAAATCTGTCAACGAACCCGACTTGACCACAAATGCAATGCGCACTTCGAGTTCACCGCGCTCCTTGTTCTTCTTCTCCTTGCCGGGCTTGCTCTCCAATTTGAACCATTTGGCACGCGGTCGATCGTAGACATCCATTTCGTTCAAAGGTAAGGAGGCCTGTCCCAGAAACTCGTCGATGCCCAGATTGTTGTGATGCAAACAGGTCAGCGTTAACTCGGCACGGTTGCCCTGATCGGGAATTTTTCTGCAGAAACAAAAAAAAAAAAAGGAAAATAAATAAGTTGCACCAGGAGAGACAATAAATCCACTCTCTTACAGCTCGCACTCCTCATTCCAATTAACGCTGGGCTCCGCCTTGTCCTTCACCGAGGTCTGGTACTTCTCCTTGCCCAGCGCTATGGTGACAAAGCAATTGTTGGTGCCATTTTTGCCTTTGGTCAGCAAGCCGCGCGCTCGTTGCACTAGAAGAGAGCAAGTCATACCAAGAATATAAGTAAACATGTTGTATGTAAAGTTCTATCAAAGTTGTTCAAGAAATCATTTGGCATATGGAAAAATTTATACTATGTTGAACGATGTTTATTGTGGGTTTTTAGTTTTGAAAGGGATTTGCTTAAGCCAGAAAGATGGCCAATTAACATGGGCAAGTTGATTCTTTTTTCCCCCCATTTAGATGTAGCAAACTTCATCAAGTTAAGTTAAGCTTTGATTACATGAGCTGAGCTCTCAGCTGAGATTTCCTCAGACCAAGGTGTCAAAAAGTTCTCGGCTTATCATTTTCACATGCCTGAGGAATGCAAAGTCGATCCAATTGTTTCGGATTTTGGATAATATTAAACAGGATCTGATGTGGCTTTCGCCTCCTGCCTTCTCGTTTAGAGTAGGTTCAAAAAAAAAAACCAGAGCTGTAGGGCAGCAAAGTCAAATTTTCAAAAATCTAACCTTTCTATTGCGTTAATTGGGTCCAGCTTCGCTTATTTTGGGGCCTACCTTCCCGATTTCCCGATGCAGGTGCGAAAATGGTGGGTTCCACGAGTAAAACAAAAACAAAATTTCAATATCGCTCAAAATTTACTACATTTTTTCCGGAACCAGTTTCCATTTAATGGATTTATGATTTAAAGTTTAGTTTTGGTTAAATTACAACATAATTCAATATGTTTATACCCCTTGCAGAGAGTTTATTAAAATTGCCCAGATGTTTGTAACGCAAAGAAGGAAGCATCTCTGACCACATACAGTATATATATTCTTAATCAGCATGACGATATGAGTTCATTAACCATGTCCGTCCGTCTGCTTTTATGCCATCTTCTCCGTCAGTTTGAAACCACCATCGTTAAATACATATGAGCTGCAACATCCGGAACGGTCCGGATTTTCGATCGGTCGAAAAACTAGTTCTACTAGGAAATTTCTTTTTGCTTTTAATGGAAACGTTTCCACACTAAGTATTTATTAGTTTGCTATGATTTTTCATGGTTTCAATAAGTTTGGTTAAGATGGGACAACTAAAGGGTGATTTTTTAGCTATTATCTTTTAGGCAACACTGGTTTAAACAGCTCACGCACGTTTCGTGTTTTGTTTCACTGTCAAACATCTTCAGTTTGGTCTATAATTTAATCATGAATCGTCTTACAAACGAACAACGCTTGCAAATTATTGAATTTTATTATCAAAATGCGTGCTCTGTTAAGAAAGTTCATCACGCGCTTCTTACCGAAAAATCGTGTTCAGCAACGAAGCTCATTTTTGGCTCAATGGGTACTTAAATAAGCAGAATTGTCGATTTTGGAGTGAATATCAGCCAGAAGCATTGCAAGAGCTACCAATGCATCCAGAAAAAGTCACAGTTTGGTGCGGTTTATGGGCTGGTGGCATCTTTGGACCGTACTTCTTCAAAAATGATGCGAATCGTAACGTAACTGTTAATGGTGAGCGCTACCGTGAGATGATATCCAACCTTTTTTTTTGCCCAAAATGCAAGAGCTTGACTTGCATGACATGTGGTTTCAACAAGACGGTGCCACATGCCAATGGACTTATTGAGAGGCGAGTTCGGTGAACATTTTATTTCACGTTCGGGGACCGGTCAATTGGCCGCCTAGATCGTGCGATTTAACGCCTTTCGACTATTTTTTGTGGGGCTATGTTAAAGCTCATGTCTAAACAGACAAGCCCGCTTCAATTGACGCATTGGAAGACAACATTGAAGCATTTATTCGTGAGATACCGGCCGAAATGTTGGAAAAAGAGTATGCCAAAATTTGACTAAGCGGATGGACCATTTGACGCGCAGTCACGGTCAACATTTGCATGAAATAATCTTCAAACATTAAATTATATGGACCGTACTATCGATTCAAATAAAGATTTAATGCATTTTTCTGAATTTTGTGTATTTTTTTTTTAAAAAACTTTCCTATAGCTCTTAAAAAATCACCCTTTATATAGAATAGCTGCTAGAGAAATGAAATGTGTAAAAGTAGTCTTAGTAAGGAAAACTTTTTTGTTTCCAATGGTAGCGTCTTCAATTTTGGCATTTAATTATTTGATGTAAGTACTTTTAAACAACTCTACACGGTTTAAAATAAGATAGCCATAGCATACAGCTGCCATAGGAACGATCGGTTGAAAATCTAGTTTTAGCGAGTAAATCTTGTCTGATTTCGATTTTTGGCATCTTTAAACCTGCCAGTAATTAATAATACCTGTTTCAGCACAAGTTTGTCTGATTATATTAATATCGAACAAATTATGACATATTAGATAGCTGGCATGCAGCAAACTGGCCAGACACATAATCTTAGTATAGGCGCGCCAACTATTGGTGAGCTTGGAAAATCACTCAACTAACATTCTCCAAAGCGAAAATTAACTTTTTGAATTCAACTCAGTTAAAACCTTTACTTGTATAAACTATACGAACTGCAAGGATTTATAAACTTCGGGGAGACGAAGTAAAATTTCCTCAAATTTATTTTCTAATTTTAATTCCTACGTTTTTCAACTCTGCTATGATTTCTGATAATTGCTTCGAAACAAATCAGTATTTAACGAGAAAGCCAAGCTAACTTCGTCTGTGCAGAAGTTTTTATACCCGTGCAAGTGCTCGCTTAAATATTTTCAAAAAATACTCTTTTTCCCATTATTTTCCCAGTATGGGAGCTGCATGATATAGTCATCCGATTTGGCCAAACATTTGTAAAATTATGTGAAAGCAAGTGAAACAAACAAATACAAAATTGCAGGATGCTACAATCAAAAACAAAAAAGTTTTTCCAACTAAAACTGTTTTTCAGACCTATCTTTTGTATGGCAGCTATACCATATAGTTGTCCGATTTTAATAAAACTTGGTAGAATTATAAAAAAAAACACAGTAAACCTACGATTACAAAGTTTGGAGACGTTTCCGTTGAAAAGAGAAAAGTTTTTCTCACTAAAACTAGTTTTTCGACCGATTATTCCTATGGGAGCTATGGGATCTAGACATCCGATCCGGTCGGCTCCGACATACTAGTAGTGTGCAGCAAAAAGAAAACTCTGTGCAAAATTTCAGCTCGATAGCTTCAAAACTGAGAGACTAGTTCGCGTAGAAACAGACAGAAAGACGGACGGACAAAGCTCAATCGACTCAGCTCGTCACACTGATCAAGAATGTATATAGTTTATGGGGTCGGATATGAATATTTCTATGCGTTGCAAACTTCTGGGCAAAATTATAATACCCTTTGCAAGGGTATAAAAACGAGCACTTGCAAGGAAATTATCACTTCCGCTTAGATAAAGCCAGCTTAGCCTTATCGTTCAAGTTGTTATTCGATTTTAGTTTCAAAATCACAAAGTTGCTACGGTTTTATCAATCAGCTACGTTTTAACAATTTTTTAAGTTTATTTTTAGAAATTTTTTACAGTTTTGTTGATTTCTTTTTTCAATTCATTTTTGTATCTTATGTACCAATGGTAATCATTACGACATAATGATAATTTTTGAGTTTGATTTTAATACTCAAAAAATTAAGATTAAATTGGATTTTTTTTTAATAAAACTCAACAATTAATCATTATAAATATAACTCAATCGCACTTTGTTACGACTTATGAATTACAAATTTGGGGAAGTTTTATGCGTAGCCTTAGTAAGTGAACCATATCAAGCCATTAGAACCCATTTCCAAGTTTGCAAACAAAAATCAAATTCCGATTTTAAAAACTTCATGTTTTTTATTGATTTTAAAAGTTGATCATTTTTGAGGATGAAAAATCCACAAATTATCATTATTAACGATCCCAGATCTTATGTTCTGGCAACACTGTATGGTAATAGCTGGAACTAAGCATCTAAGAAGTATCTTCCTAAGTATAAAGTATATATATTCTTGATCAGCATCATCAGCTGAGTCGATTCTGTTTATGTCCATAAATTTTATGGTGGTCGAGATCAGTCAGATGACTGCCATACATACAAATGAGTACCGAACACGCATCTCTTCTTCGTACCATTCAAAAGACTTTTTCCTTCAACTTAATCTTGAGCTCTTATAATTCGAATTCGAATTTTCAGCCTTTGCAAATGTAACCTCACCTGTCTTACAATGCTCTTCAAGCCGGTCGTTGATTTGATTTAACCAACAATTATGCCGATGATATTCGCTTATAACAGTAGGCAAATTTACTTATTTTCTTATCAGGCAGCCATTAAGATCGTCAATGGAAAGAGCAAGATATTCCCCATGCATTCCTATGAAAAAACCAGTAAGGCCGCTGCAGTCGAGTGCCCCGACTACAAAATACCCTGTTTATTTGTTTGCATTTATTTTTTATGTATAGTTTAGAGTATATTATTATTTCATCCTGGTGCTACAAGTTTTATAAACCTATCTTACTGCAATGGTCACACAAGTTGATTGTCATTTGTCTGAACTTTAAATTACAATTACTGTTTTAAATTGGAATTTTTGGATTTTGACGAAATGTTTGCTTGTGTTTATTATATTTCGATACTTAATTAATATAATTTATATATTTATCTATAAGTTTTGTCTGTCTAGACCGCTCTCTGAAGATGTGCTATACGCATACACCCAAACGCATTTCTTAGCCCTAAATTAGAGATTGGTTTCGTAGTTGAATAAACTAGAATTTGTTTTTGAATTTGAACGTAAGCGGTTTATGTAACAGTTATTAAAGGTATTCCTGTGAGTAGGCAACATTATGTTGTCCTTTTAGCGGTTCTGGCTCTAACTGACGATGCGGAACCCTCCGCTTCCACAAGATCAATTGTTTCGCTTATAGCTCCGGTGTTTTTTTGTACGATCTGATTGTACTTTTCAAAATAGATAGATATTGGGCTTTGTGCTTGATGCATATTGTGCCACGAGGCTCTAACTTGAAAATGGCGGATAAAAGGGGGAGGAGGGAATTTTCCAAATCTGAAACGACATTTATCTTCGTATGGTCAATCAGAAATTTGTGCCTCTATCTCTTATAGTTTCTGAGATCGACGCGTTTGTAGAGACAGACGGACATGGACTCGACTGTTGATGCTGATGAAGAACATCTACACTTTTCTTCTCCTAGTTACACACTTTCGCACATCTTCATCATCCCCCTTTTCCCATTTTTAATGGGAACAGAGTATAAAAAACTGTATTTTTGGAAGTCGGGTTAAAGTGCACGAAAACAAGCATTTTCATGAAGTAAGAACAAAGACACGCAGGTTTTGAGCAAAGAAAAATACAATTTTAGTGGAACAAACAAGTGTTAAAGTTAACTTTAAAAATACCCGCAATATTCCTGATCCTATAATCCAAGTCTACATATTTGATTTTGGCTAATCTTGGGTAGCATTTGCCACGCATCGGCGGATTGAGAAAGTATTTGGAGTTCGGGTCATCGCACCGACACTCAGTCATCGGATCACACAGCCATTACTACCTTGAAATATTGCAAGAGGGTAACTTGTGTCCACGATATCCAAAAGAAAAGGAATCGCCGCAAGCTGTTGATCTTAGAAATTCACCCTCAATAGAAGACAGAGTTCGGCACTCCACGTTAAGACTCATTCCTAGACTTCTGCTTAGCTCCAACAAGCGTATCAACATTATTATCCAAAACTCAATAAAACGAAAAAAATAATGGTTCTTCAATGCCTTCAACTACCTCGTAGTTGGCTGGCACTTGTAAACGCTTTAAAAGATCCAACAGTCTCATCAAACCACAACGTAATATACGAATTCATAACAAAAGCTGGACTACTATCAAAAATCTAGATCTAATCCTATAATAACAAAAACACATTGGTAGCTAGTGCTCCTTCAAATTTGTAGTAGGTAAAGAATATTTTTTTTTAACCTTGTCCTTAATAACTAAGAATTTAAAAATATGTAAGTTATGATTTCAAACGGATTCAGAATCGGTTCGCTTATCGTAAAAAACGAACCATTATTTTGTGACCCAAAAATAGACCACCACAAGATTCGGTGGAATCTCTCTCATGTCGATCACCACACATATATTTTTAAGTCAAAAACAAAAAAAGAAACTTAATTCACACATTCTCCACATCCCAGCTTCCCAACTTGGCCACTCACAATCTTTGGAGTCTAACCAAAAATGAAAAATAATAATAATAAATCCTCATGCATATATGTAACTGGTTAAATGGATTGGCGCCGACGACTACAATGCTGGGAGCCTCATGCCTCATGCCGCATGCCAAAAACAAATTTGCGTTAGATTGTGGTTTCCATACCATATCACAACAGCCAGCCCCACCGCCGCCGGATGCTCTGCTATATTTGCTGTGCTGTTTCTTCTCGAGGTCACGAGGCAACTCGAGTGAAACTCGAAAAAGGCAAATTTGCGATTTGGAACTGAGTCACTCATGCGAATGTCGTTTGCCGGTTTAGATTTACTTACCATTTTAAATGTATTTCATTTCATTTCGAAGGGAAAATGTAAGAAGCTCTGTGTTGACACAGCTGCAGCGGAAGTCAAATCACAATTAAGTCATTGCCAGAGCATTTCATTTCAGTTTGCTGTCATTTCTAGGAATGAATGAACTTTGGGGTGGGTTTTTCAAAAAAACCACAAATATTTAAATATTATGAAATTCCGAAAGAAATTTGCTCCAAAGTTTCATAATCGAAAACAATTACCAGTCATAAATAAATAAAGTGAAAAGCGATTTGTGGTTGCATGAGCAGCAGCATTACATTGAAAATTCAAAGAAATTAGAAAAGCAAAAGCCAAAGAAAAATTTGCAAAAATGAAAACAAAAACTATTTCTATCTGCTCGCTGGGTGGCAGCGGTTGGTGGTGGTGGTGGTGGTAGGCGTTATGACGCCTCATAATTATTATCGCATTAACCGTTTTTTTTTTTTGCGTTTCGGCCCATTCACTGTCCGCTGTCTGTGAGTCTTCGATTGCCACATAACTTAAGCCAATTTGGGAAGTTTTTCTTTCTCGTAATTGAGGTTAAAGACTAGGCGACAGTCGAAGAACAAGAAGTGGCAGAGCAGCAAATAAACAGTAAGCGAAGTAAAACTGTTTTAGATGGATTCCAATGTCTGTCAATAACCCGACCCAACGCGAGGCCCATGCAAATCGAAGCACTTCACTGGCTCAACAACATATGGAAAGGGGGGCGCCTGCCTACCTAAAATAGAAATGCTAAATGGCAAATGCCAAAATGTTACAAATCAACAGAAAGGGGCGGCGGCGGCGGGAGGAGCAGTGCAATCCAGCAACTGCAAAAACCGTTAAGTTGGTCGGCTTTTATGGCCGAACTCTTTCAGCGACGGCTGCTGCTTTCGTTAATGGTCCTCAGCGGTCATATGCCAAGGCACAGTGGGACGATACATAGATAGGGAAAATTTAAAAGAAGCGGCACAAAACCCCTTGGTACATTGAAAGCGGCGTTTTCTAAATTTCTCCTTGTTGAACCTATTTCGAAAATATTTTTGGCTGTGTTATAAAGCGACCTCGTGTTCGTGACAGGCTAAAATTGTAAAAAGGGGATAGTCCTCAAAAAGAGTTTGTTTGGCAAATTAACTTTGTTGTAAATTTAGAAAAGGGTATTGAGTTGTGCAGCTGTGGAACATTCATGATGTGCTCGAAAAAGGGGTTTGTACTAGAGTACCTGCACTTGTGACGTGAAATTGACCGTGTCACGACGTGTCGCTACGTGAACGTGAGCAAGCACAGAATATCGTGCGTAAACAAAGGTGATTCGTGCGTTTTTCGTAAGAGAATTATGATCAAACATGCAAAATTCAAGAAGTTTGTTTAAATTGATCTTTTGCCTAGCAAATATCATCAGTAGAAAATATCCACATTGTTTTATGGTATTTATTGAACAAAATGGTACGGGCACACTCAACAGTAACGAAATCAACTCTTGGAAGAATTTCAAGAACCATTGTCAATTTTGCGTATCCCAACTGCAGAAAATCTGCTTTAAATTAAGTTATAATTATTTGTTACAGAAATACAGAAGACATAAATAGCATATTTGAAAATGAATAGATCCTAACATAGCGAAGAGAAACGAGGCATAAACAGTTCAACATCCCATATATGCAAGCAACTGAACCATAAATCTTCTGTCAGGAACAGATCCACTTCTTTCATCAGAAGTCCTGGAAAAAAACTTCCAACCCTCCAGTTAATATAAGTACATATCCACAACCGAGTCTCTTTCTCGCTAAGAGACACTTACTAAACCCGCAAAAACTGGAAAAACGTACTGTGGTCAGATCAGATCAGATCAGGAGAAATGAAATTTCCACGCAACATAGCGTGGCAAAAATGAAAAATAAACTTGTTGAACTTCAAGCTCTTACCATCTCAGACAAACGGGAATCCGGACATGGCTATATCGTCTCGGGTACATCGGACTCGGCAAGAATATATATAATTTATATTTTTCGGAATATTCAGACTTTATTATATGGTTCGGATCGAGAACCTTCTTAACCCAACGAACCTTGGTTAAATCATTTGTCGATATCAATGGGTCGTACCCTTCGTACCAAAAATACGCGAAGATTGCATTGCAAAGTGATTTTGGACTTACAAACCGGACTGATACAGTATTTTAAAAGAAATTTTCTCCCTGTCTAAAATACCAAGGAATTGTGTTGAAGCCCCGTGGTCAGAATATTTAATTTAGTTAGAAACGCTTTAGCTTTGCTTTGATGTTCAGGGTTTTATCTAAACCAGTGGTGGGCAAGCCCTTGCTCCCATTGCTCGGAGAGTTATATTACGGCAATTGGCGACGCGCAGTTGCTCTTAAAATTGACTCGCTTTTTGGCGCCACAGCGAACAAGCAGACAGAACGACAAGTGCAATTGCCTCGCTTCGAAGAGAGTTAATACAAGAAATCTATTGCATATCGGCGCAAATAAACTTATCTTATTCCATTTCTCTTCGATGGTGTAGAAATTCTAATGTTTTTCGGGCTTCAAGTATTTTTTTTTACCAAACATTGACAGCTAGTATTGTCACAGTGGCAATGCTTTCACAGCTTTTCAGTGTTTGCTATAGACCCAAATTCCTTTTAAAACAAACATTATTTTTACTCTGCACCAAAGGTCCACAGAGTATACTAAGTTTGCGCAATAGTATGTAACAGACAGACCGTATGAACCAACAGATATTGGAGATGGTAAGATATACATAGAGCTTCAACATGTACACAAAACTTCTGATACCAGCAGTCAGATCAAGTTTATTTTCAATTTTCGCCACGCCCTCAACATCATATCTCCCACAATTTTATAGATAGAAAGGGTAGTATATTCTGGTCATATTTAGAAATCAGTATTATTTATAGATTTGCCAAAGGAATGGTGAAGATCGGATCAGAGCGATAGTCTAGTTATAGGGAAAACAAACATTTATGATGGGCAGCACCCGTTGGAACAGCGATGCGCAGCACTTAATACACCCTAACACTTCGAGTGGTGAATAAACGCCTTGGAAGCTACAGAGTATGTTATCTTGACCGACTTTCTTATTTGTTTTTCTCTTGCTTTCTGTCCCGATAGAAGGTTTGCCTTATGTGGTACTTTTCCCCTTCATTCCTAACAAATTTCTCAATAGTGTTTAGCAGTTCTGAATTCGGTTCCCCCACATACAGTTTTTATATCTAATTTTCTAGACTCGACCATTTCTTCTGTAGAATAATCTTCTAGTTAAATTCGTTGATTAAACAATCGATACAATTAGTACCATGATAAGGATACTTCTACTTCTAATGTATATGTTTCCTTTGAAACGGTGCTACTTTCGTTTCTAAATATTTTCATTTTACCGCCACCGCCGTCCCACTGTGCCATAAGTGTGTTTATTTTATTTTCTTTTTTTTTCGTTTTGTCTTGTGTGTTTGAGTCACGGGGCGGCAGGCATCCCAAAGATATTGTTGAATGAGCGCTGTGAATCTTTGTTCGATCTGATAAAAAAAAAAATATGTGTTGCCAAAAACAGAAGCCCAAGCGCTTTTGCACTTTTCACATTTCAATTGAGAGTTTGTCGAAACCAGGTTGGCGTCATCCCAATGGGATGTGGGCAACACAACACAACTAGTACACCACACCGCCCACACATAGAGGCGGAGAGAGTCAGCCAGCGAGCGAGCAATTTGATGATACATTGTCTGTCAGTCGGCCCTGTTGACAAGCGAAACTAACAATGCAAAATGTTTTTATATTAATGGGGCGGCGGTGGTGGGAGAGAGCGGATAGTGCAATTGCGAGGTAAATTAAAAGATAAAACTGTTGTTGAAATATTGATAAGCTGCTGCTCGATGAGAAGTTTTAAGTGAACTCATGAACAATTTTAATTGACTCATCGTAAAGATATATTAAAAAAAATATGATTTTTGACACAAACTATTAATATTTACTATATGTTGCCAAAGCATATGGATATGAAACTGAACGATTTTTACGAAAATTATTTTCATTGCGGGGATAAATATACAAGATATCAATATAGATTTCAAGAATCTGGAAACCTTGCTTGAAAGATGGCTTGCAAAAACGGTTAGATGCGTCTTTACCTCTTTTTTGATTCAATTCATGGAGTTCTTTGTTATGTCCTCATCTTTAATTACTCAGATGGTCTTTTGATACCCTGTACTCTTTAAAAATGGGTAAAAGGGAATAACAAAGCAGTACAAAAATATAATATAATGAGACGCTATAAACTATATATATTCTTGATCGGCTTCAACAGCTGAGTCGATTTAGCCATCTCCGTCTGTATGAAAGATTCAATCTATAAGACTATAAGAGAGAGAGCCACAAATTAAGGAAATTAATGTATATACCGTAACCAGATCAAGTTTTTTTCCGATTTGAAAGTTAAATGAAAATGAACTTGATGTCCAGAACAGCATCGAATTTAAGTAAACTTTTTAAATAAAATTATAATAAAAAATATATAAAAAAATCGGTTTTTTTTCTAAAACTAAAACTTTTTAAAACAAAAACTATTCCAAAATGAGCCCAAAAACGTTTCTAAAATAAGCATTAAATATTTCGAGCATCAAAATATTTTCAAAATAAGCTAGAAATATTGATGTTTCAGAAGAAATAAAATTAAAGAACGAGAAAGCCAAGTTAATGTTGTCCGAGCCAAAGTTTTTATACAAGTGCTCGTTTAAAAATTATAAAAATAAACTTTTTCGCCACAACGACCCATTTTCCGACCGATTGTTCGTATGGGAGCTATATGATATAGTCATCCGATTTGGACAAAATTTTATAGAATTAGGTGAAAGCATGTAAAACAAACAAATACAAAATTTCAAGATGCTTCCATTAAAAACCAAAAAGTTTTTCTAGCTAAGACTGTTTTTCAGACCATTCTTTTGTTGGCAGCAATACCATATAGTTGTCTGATTTGAACCAAACTTGGCAGAATTATAGATAGCAATGGAAAACCTATTAATACAAAGTTTGGAGATAATTCCATTGAAAAGAAAAAAGTTTTTAATACTAAAACTAGTTTTCCGACCGATTGTGCCTATGGGAGCTATGGGATATAGTCATCCGATCCGGTCGGATCCGACATTTTCGTAGTGTACAGCAAAAAGAAGAAAAGAAGAGTGCAAAATTTCAGCTCGATAGCTTCAAAACTGAGAGACTAGTTTGCGTAGAAACAGACAGACAGACGGACGGACAAAGCTCAATCGAATCGTCACCCTGATCAAGAATATATATAGCTTATGGAATCGGAATTAAATATTTCTATACGTTGCAAGCTTCTAGGCAAAATTATAACACCCCTTGCAAGGGTATATAAAATTCAAAAAAAGGTTTTAAAATAGCCTCAACATTTTTCTAAATTAAGCACATACAACGTATAAGGTCAAGGTTGAAAAACTGGAATTATACTACTTTAGTTAATGGGTGTTTCTTGATTTTGGTCATTTATAACGAGTTTTTGTCAGAGTGTAGAACATCTTCTAAAACTACAGTTGGAACAATAATAAGAACATATTTTAGAATTTATTTAACTGGAGATAAGTTTTAAGTAAGTATGCAGTACCTTTTTTTGAAGTCCAGTTATAGAAAGCTTACAACTAGCAGAACCTTCTTGTTTCGATTTTAGATTTCTTGTAACCAAAATCCCTTATTGACTGCACTTTTCTTCATTTTTTTAGAAACGATTATTTTTTATTTATTTGTTTTGTTTTGACAACATAAGTGAACTTTGTTTTGTGTAACCACAACATTGCTTGAGTACGCCGACTTACTCATCTAAATGGAACTTTACTGATATAAGACTTATGATATTTGTGATTCATTTTTTTAAGGCATTCCTCTAATGAGTTGAGGATCAAATTGTTAAATTTTTGTGCGATTTGTAATCAGATTTTTGTTATTTAGAAAGATAAGAGAATAACTGCGATAACTAGAAAACAATAACTATTTCTAATTGTCCATGTATGCGTGGCGTTTTGTCAATTATTTTGAAAAGCTTCACATGGCTTAGTTTCCACACAGCAAACAAAACAAACACACATGAATGGGTGGGCTGCACCTCTTTATACTCTATACCACAGGTAAGCAGAGTATAGTAAGTTTCTGCAAACGAATGTAACAGCCACAAGAAAGCATCACCGACCTTAAGAATTATATATACTATATTCTTGATCATGTTTGAACAAACCGATTTCAGAAATAGAGGTTCTATGCATGGCACACAATTTGGAAAATCGTTATATTTGTCATATTTTTGTAAATTTATGGTTCATACCTCTAGTCATGTTTCGCAATAAGCACCCTTTAGCGATTGATAAAGATAAACTGACCAATAACCAAGTTATAAGCAAAGGAAAGTTCAACAACAAAAGCACACACACAGAGCATTCACTTTTGCATTTAAAGAGTATTTTAAAGTCGGGCTGAAGACTTTTGTACTTATATATCTAGTTGATGCGACCCCAAAGTCAACAATGGGGCAACACAATCGTCGCATTTTGCTTGGCCTTTCAAGTCAGCAGCTACAGCAGCGGTAGAGGTCAACTTTTGGGTTAATTAATTTCAATGAAATCATTTCTCAGTTGTGTTTTCTCTTCTTCCGATTCGTTTGTGGGTTTTTGTGGAAGGAAAAAGAGAAGTTTACATTATATCAATTGCATTGATTGGATGCTTGGGTATCCACCCTATGATTTAGGTTCCATTCTATTGCCCACACAAAGTTACTTCACATCATAACGTTATATCTCAATTTTAATCGAATCAGGTGCACTTGCTCCGACATGCCATGGTGTCTCAATTAATGAAATTGGAGGGAAAATATTATAAAAATAAGTAGATTTGAGATTACATCACTTATTCCACCCTCGCATAAAATTATCACTCATCTAAATGATCATTGGGCACAAATAATTATCAATTACAAACTGCTTAGGTGTAGGCGAGGGGCGAGACAGTTGGGAAATGGCAACCAAGCGTTAAGACGAATTCAACTTCCTACTCCTCCCTCACCCAATTCTCCTCCTGCATTACCAAATGTACAATTCTCCGCACGCACATTTTCATGCTTTTATTTTGCTGTTCCACTTTTGGTTCCACGTTTTCTTTTCTTTCAGATTGAAGGCGTGGCGACCAGCCACTAAACAGACGAACCGACTTTGTCCCATTCCAAGAGGCCAATGCTCTGCAAGGCATTCACGCATGCTAATGAGAGGCGGCGACTGCTCCCGAAACATTCTACCCGGATAGCGGCTCGATCTGCTGTGCTGCTCGCCGCTGCTCCCTGCTGATGTCTGTGTATTTATTTTTCTATTCTACCTTTTAAGCAGGTGCCGATACATTTCTAGATTATTTTAAGACAATTTCTTGGCCATTTGGAGGAGCCAAATACAAATAAATGATTCATTTTTTTGTCCAATTGTGGTGTTTTTTATATGAGATGTTTATGCTAAACGCAAAACACAGTTAAACACTCTAAATTATTGGTTTTTAAAGCAGATTACTTCACACTGGTTAATTGGTAGAGTTTATTGTAATCTGCACGGAGGACACGAGACGATTCATGCAGAAATAAAATGCAGAATTAAAAGGGAAGAATATTAAGTTTTAAAGTTATTTGAAACCAGAAAATCATACAATTTTACATTTATGTGCTGTTTGTGTGCAAAAAAAATTATGTAGAATTGCAGATTCACATTGAAATTGAATATATTCTTTCAGAGTCAATATAGCCATGTCCGCCTGTCTGTCCGTATGAGAGTACAGATTTAAGAGTTGGTAAGGGCTAAAATTCCGGCATTTTCAATTTTCTCCACGCCCTCGTACAATTTTTTACCTACAACAATTTTGTAGATTAATGTTTTTTTTACTTTCTAGACATATTTAGTAATCAGGAATATTTATCGATTCGTTGAAGGGTTGGCAAAGAACGGATGTGCGATAGCCAAGTTATAAGCAAAAGAAAGTTCACAGCGTCAGTCAAATAAATCGATTGAGTGGCGTTTTGATTTTTTTATACTCTGTGCCGAAGGTACATAGAGTATAATAAGTTTGTGCAAAAGTATGTAACATCCAGAAGAAAGCATCTCCGACCCCATAAAGTATATATATTCTTGATCAGCATCAACAGCCGAGTCGATATAGCCATGTCCGTCTGTCCGTCTGTCTGTCCGTATGAACGCACAGATCTCAGAGATGGTAAGAGATAGAGGTTTGACATGTATGGTACATATGCTTCTTATGTCTGCAGGCAGATCAAGTTTATTTTCAATTTTGGCCACACCCCCTGCCGCCCACGCAATTTAGAAAAAACGTCATATCTCTCACAGTATTAAAGATAGGTGGGTTGTTCCTTCCGTATATATTTAGTAATAAGGAAAACTTATTATTAGCCAAAGGAATGGTGAAAATTGGATGAACGGTTTTCGAGTTATGATCAAAAGACTGTTCGCTGCTGCAGCGCAGTAGCAGCGCTGCTTTCAGCTGCTAATGCAGCATCAAAATTTATGCTGAGCGTATCATTTCCTTGGTACAGAGTATGTTATAGTCAGGCTTGACCGACTTTCTTTCTTGCTTTTATGAAAGTTTATTAAGTTTTACGTGAAAGGAAATAAAAGATAGGGTTGTACTTATAATAATAAAATTATAAACGAAATGTTACATCTAACACCCCACATATTGAGTTAAATTGCTTAACAATTATTCAATCTCAATGGCCATGTTCAGCTGAAGAAAAGATCACTGAGCAAGTAGCAGAAAAAGATGATACATCAAACAGATTTTGCTGAACGAAGTGCTACATTTTTGGACAAAGAGCTTAGAGTGAGAATTATTTAAGGTGGATCAGTAATTGACGCAGCTCCTTGTCGTCATGGAAAGTTCTTAAAAGTAGTTAAACTTGAGTTTTAAAATATTTTTTAGTTTTCCAACTTTTTTTTCTTTTACTTTTTTAAATAAAGTGCACAAACCCACCAAAATACGCATATCGGTGACGATTTCCAGTCGTGTAATTGAGCGTACTATTTCTTTGATACATACTCCTCCTCCGTCAAATTGTCTATCATGATACCGTATCACTGGAGTTCGGCAGAAAGGTCAGTGAACATGTTTAGTTGATCAGGGAGCAAGTTTTCCTGCTGAACGCGGCCAAGATCTTACAGAAATATGCTACAAACATGACATATTTTGTCCGGGTATATTTGTATGACTCATTATTTTGGATAGTAGCTGTGCTCGGTGTGAAAAGCCTTTTAATCTATTTAGTAAAATGAAATGTCGAGTAGCATACAGAGACCCTCCAAAATTTGGTTTCGTCTGAAAAGACTGGCACTGCTTGGTCTCAAAATCGAGCCGATACTTTTTAGACGTTTTAAATGTTCAGAACCAGAAGTAATTATTTGCACAGTCCGTGCGCTTTAGCAGCTGTTTTTTTCCTGAATTTTGGGGGCAGAGTCGTGTGAATTGGACGCAAGTCTAAAAATAATTCTCATGTCAGTTGCTGTTATCATCACAGAAGAGCCCCTTCGCTTCATATATTCCTCCAGTTATCCTCATTACGCAAGAACGAGGAAATCATTTTACAGCTGCCGTTTTTTTTATTTTTATTTTTCACAAGTGTTTTATATTTTTGCCCAGAAGTTCGGAACTTATAGATGGAATCATCTGCGACCAAATAAAATGTATTTATACTTGATGAGCATGACGAGCTGAGTCGATCGAGCTTCGTCCGTCCGTCTGCCCATCTGTCTGTTGATAAGCGAACCAAGCCCTCCGTTTTGAAGCTTTCAAAATGAAATGCAAGCTTTCGTCCACACACTGATTCGTATACCGGAACCGCGCTGATCGAGTGACTATTTCATGTAGCTGCCATATAAAGGATCTGTTTCAAGCTTATTTATAATGCGGCACCGGCAAAGTTAGCTTTGCTTTCTCGTTTTATGTAATATGGATTGAGAGGTCCCAGTCTTTATTTTTGCCATTTCGGGTTAACCAAACGCTTTTGCTGTACCCATTTTAATTAAAAATTAATAAAATTAAACGAATAATAACTTAACCAAATTACTGATATTTGGGGTATTTCGGGTCTGATATACTGCAAATCTAACATTTTATTTCGGATATCCTGTCCGTTGGTTCCAACTAAAATTTCACAATGGTTAACGAAAACTTCAGGGTCGAGGTTTTTGGGCGAATGTTTGGGTTCGATTTAGTTACCAAATACTTCCAAATTTTAGTTCATATAGTTGATTTAATTCTGTGTTTTAACTTAAGGGGAAATCATTAAGAAAAATTTTATTCTGTAGTTTTTGTAGAAAAATATTACCTATCTTTGAAAAAGCCTAGGAGTCGAGGATCTTAAAAAATATATTCTATCACGGGTGGAAATTTTATAAGTAGTTCTACGCGGAATTCTAAGTTTTTAATTACTTTTTACTTCACATTTTAAGACTCAGTCGCTCAAACTAAACTTGATAAGCTGCGAAACCGCTAGGCAGAAGGCCAAATTTTCTGTTGAATTTTCTACCATGTCGGCTGAACTGAACTCAAATTTAAGGTTCGTAACAGTTTCGGGTCTAACTTTTATTTCTAAAGAGGTTCGGTTCATGGTTTGGTGCTCAGTAAAGTAAAATTTGGAACTTGCAGCCATGATCTTTTTCAAAATTGTAAATAATGTGGAATTAGAGTTCTAAGTTGTTTGCACTAGTACAAAACGAATAAGGCCCGATTTCTATGTCCAATAATCAACTTAACCGGCAGGTAAAGGTGAATTTCTCATGCTGTGTGTGGCTTTACCCGCTAGATTCCGATAAATTAATCGATATTTTGTTATTAGTTTGTTGATTTTATTTTATAAATAGCAGCAATAAAATTGATCTTCCATGCAATGGAAATGGAATCGAAAAAGACAAAGCAACTAACAAATAATGCAATAGAATACAGGGAGAGGCCTAATTATGTTTTCGAATTGAATGATGATTTAAAGTTGCATAGTCATATGAAATAATTCTTGCTATGAGATCAAGTGTCTGAAAAAAAAAAAACAGCTAAAATCTTAGCTTCAGTTTACGATACCATTTATTGTGACAATTATTGTTAACAGGAGTCATTTATTGTTGTCAGAGAACAAACTTTTGGTGGCAACTTCCTTATCACTGCGGGTGACTTGAGTGTAGTCAAGACAAGTGTGTCCCACTATTGCATTTGATCCATTGCAAGCAATTTGGTTCCAACTTTTCGCCAGAAAATTACCAGCAACCTTATACCTAAATACCTAAATCGTTCACAGTGTATGGCCACACTGCTGCAGGGACAGAAATTAATCGATATCTAGAAACTGTTGTTGAGAAAACCAAATGACCGGAACTGTCGAGGAATGTTGACTAAAGGGACAGCTGAGCATTCATTTTAGCAGTTGCAGAGTATATTGAAGTCGGGCTTAACCGACATTCTTATTTGTTTTAAGATGGAATACTAGTTGGCTGTAAGTCGCTGATGATTAAAGAAGTCCACCAAACGAAACAAAGAAATTATGCATAATTAGCCCGGAGGTGAATTCTCTTTTAGATAGTTTTCTTGTGATTCGTCAAGCAGCAGGTGGACAAACACAACAGGTTGTTCGCTTTAGAAAACCCGTTTCTATAGAATAAGAATTTTGATTTTAAGGAAAATGGTTCTTGTGGCTTTTTTAGAAAGTTGTTAATTTCCCTTAAACAATGCAAGTAATCAGTTTGATGATAATAAAATCAATTAGCAAGCAGTTTTAGTTGTGAGACTACATAACGTCAATAAGCACACAATTATTTTGTAGCTAAAGTTTGAAACACTGCCTCACTTGCCATTTTGATGTTACTTATTGGAATGATTTTTGCAAGTTGAATCATTCCCAAAGTCATTTTCGTTCTCATAGAAACGGGTAAGATTCCGTAGCTAATGCCAAACATGTTCCTTAAGCGATTTGACTGATTATTGTCTGCAGTTGAAATGGAAAATCCTGGTGTGGGTTGGCCTGTGGAGTTAGCCGAAAAGTCGCCCAATCTCGGATGACTGGAGAAGAGTAGCGTGTGAGAAGCTTTTGAAAGCAGAAGCCATTTAGAGTAGAGGAAAATTTCCACATATTTACTAAATGATCAAGTAGAAAGTAAATGACAGTACTTTCTAAACTACAAAGTCAACTAATTGAATTAAAAATTACTGATTTGAGTTTGGCAACCTTTAAAAATTAAATAGAAAAAAATTAAAATATTAATCAAAGCTTTTCGTAGTCTGTGATCCGTGTGGTCCGGTTCCAAAATTATTGGTTCGCGTCAATACTCTTTAAAGACCTGAATACCAATAAATCCAAAAAGTTCAACTGCCGATTTTCATCAAACAAATAGAATTATAAGCGAGAAGACTAAGTTAAGTGGTAATACCCTTGTAAAATATCTTTTCATATATAATTATTATTCCTTCTCAAATGATTTTAGTCCATAAATTTCTGTTAATAAACAACAAACACTTGTTGGACTCAAAAGCCTGATCTACTGATTTATTTTACTGATTACTGATTTTACTGAAAAGTCTATTTTACTGATAATGGCTTATTCACATTGATAACAAAATAGTTCTTCTCACTACAACTAGTTTTCTGACTGATTGCTCGTATGACAGCTATATGATATAGTAACCTGATCCGTTAGGTATCAACATATTAGCAGCTTGCAGTCGAAAGATTCAACTGTATCCGCAGATGTTTCCATCTTAACTCTCCGTACTAAACAAAAGCCTTGAATTAGTTGTATTGACATTTCAATCATCTGCAATGCATTTGAAGCATTCCGTAGCAAACTATTCGATAACATTGCTCCATCGACTCTCGTGCAGGAAAAACCCGTTAAGCAATTGATTAAATGTGTGCATGTGTTTGTGCTGGAATCGTGCGAAAATGCGATTGCAACTAAATGATCTAACTATTCCATCCCGCCTTGGAACACATTTCGATTGTGCTTGCCAAAGCATTGAACCCCCGTGATTTTGAAATGGAAAATATTCATTTTCTCTTCAGCTTCTGTTTTAAATGAAAGCCAATTTGAAATGGATGAATAATTTTGTGGTCACGTATGTGTAGTATCTGCATTTAACATGCAAAGCGGGCAAAAAGAATCTTAATTTGTATGTTTATGCGGCAGCGACTGCTGCCAACATCAAACTGGAACTGGAAAATAATCAATTGCGTTGAGAGTCAGAGACGGAGTCAGAGTCGGAGGCAGATGTGCGATCCGATCCCAGACCTGTTTTTCCCCCTGGCTAAATGGGTCGGGCAATGAAACGTAACTGTTTCGCATAAGTGCATCGACAAAAGCGATATTAAAACGGGGAAGAGAAAGAGAGAAATGAAGGAGAACTAACTGCCAGAGTCGTCGTCTCCGCTGTCTGGTGGTTTTTAGCCCATAAAAACTAAAGCAAATGAGAATGTGCGATCTGTTATGTGACCAACAATACTAGCCAAAGTGCAACTATGATGAAGTCAACTCCCTGCCTTCTTATCAAGCCGACTTCGCATTATCGAACCATTTAATTAAAAACAAAAAGTACACGAAGAAAACTTTTCGTCTAAAAACATATGTGAGATTTTGTGAAATTAAACAGCCCCGCAAAAGTTTCAGAACTAGGGAGCGGCAACTTTAGGGGGGAAAACTACAGCCCTGTGCACTCCGACATGTTTTCTTGACACGGAATACTTGAGAACCTATGGACAATGCCTTTAGATTTCACTTAGTATTTGGGGACATTTATATAGGGTGATTTTAATGCTATATGTTTTTTGGGGTACACTTTTTGACACTTCGAAACAAAAATGCTCAGTAAGGTTTGCCATTTCCCCATCGAAATTCGCGTTCTGTGTGAAATGTGATTTATCGAAAGTTTGTCTCCAGCCAGGAAGCTCAATTTTGGCTCAATGGGTTTGTCAACAAACAGCATTGGCGAATTTTGGTTTGAAGAGCAGCGAGAGGCAGTTCTAGAGCTACCAATGAACCCTAGAGTTGCATTTTTTTGTGCGATGTGTTGGCCGGTAGCATCGTTAGACAGAACTTTTTACAATACAGACAATGGAGCAAAGTACAGTGTGAAGATTACCGGCTTTGTTGGAAGAATTGGTGTTGGTACACATGTGGTTGCAACAAGACGGTGCTACAACGTGGCGAATTTTGTAAGCAATAAATTTCACGATCCGGACCAGTCCATTATGTGATTTGATTTAAATCTAGTCGGCTTAGAAACAGAAAGACGGACGGACAAAGCCCAAAAACCACACCTCGTCGCCCTGATCAAGAATATATATAGTTTCAGGGGTCGGAAATGAATATTTCCAACTTAATTACCCACAAATGTAACCATGAATCGTTGAAAAAGTTGACAGACTTTTATAAAAATATCAACATGTCTCTAAGCGAGTGGGTTTAAGTTTAGGCAGCCCCACAACTGAGAATGAACTAAAAGGCATTGTTCAAACGCCACAGCTGAACCACAAAATGAAAGTTTTCCAATCAGTTGCATTTATTGGATGATTATGGCAGTTCGACCGTTTAAACTGCTGGTAAAGATACCTAAAAAGTTGCACAAAAATTCCCCCCAAACAACAAAAATTAAAATACAATTTAATGGAATGTTTTGTTTGGGTTTGGTTTTGCTTGGGTTGGTTGCCCGCTTTAAAAGGCAATGCGGCGGCATTGCACAATTCTTGAAGCATATGCTGTCTGTGTGTTGCTGCTGGCTGTGGTGGTGGTGGCCAAGCGGTAGTGACTGGCCTCCAAGAATTTATGGCTAAAAATAACGCACGCAATTAGACATTCAGTCGATAAAAAGGCGCAAGAGGAAACTTCCTAACAAAACACTCACACACACCACTTCTGCACCGGGAATACATTTGCGGGAGTGCCAGAGAACATCATTACTTAGCCTAAATGATCTAATAAAATGTGTGTGCTTAGCGAGGAGGAGGAGAATGGGGGATGTGGTATCCAAGTGCTTTTAAAGAAAGCCAAAGAAAAGTACAATGGGAAAAGTGTTAAGGGAAAATGTTTAAATAAATGGTGGCTGAAAACAGCTGTTTCCTACTTCGGTTTTTTTCTTCTTTTTTTTTTTGGCGTGCGCTCATCAGGCATACAAATATTGACACAAGCTACAATAATGGCAATTCCACCACAGACGAATACACACCCATGTGTATTATGGGAGAGACTTAGGCCATTTTTGGGGGAGGATTGCGGGGCAGGCAGGGGGGAAGATTTTAAAAAAATATGCAAACAACTCGAGACGATTTGTTTGTTAATTGACGTCAACGCTTCGTTGTTTTTTTTTTATTATTATTATTATAATTATTATTGCTTGGGGGGAAATTGTGTGCGCTGTGCAAATGAAAGATGATGGCGGGACAAGTTCAAGGTGGAATGGCAGACAAAAGCGAACTTTAAGCTGGGTTAAATCAGTAAGAGAGCCACATAGTTACATTATCAGCTGTTCGATTAGTAATTCCAATCAATTGAGGGGTTCAAACATAGCATGCGACCATTTTAGAGAGTTTATCGATAACAAATCAGATTTTGAAATTTCATTTTATTCGAAATAATCTTGCATCATGCCATACACCAAAGGCTTAGAGTTATTTGATACCATAATTGATTTCTTGCAGCATTTACGGGGACTTGTATATAGAAGTAGCAATGTCCTAATCTTTCCCCGGTATAGAAAGGACTTTCTGTTTTTTTAGTTGGTTTTTTTTTATTTATAAATTTTACATGGCGTTGTTTTTTTTAGATATATAGCCACAGTCAGAGAACGTTAAATAAAGTGAATAAACAATGAAAGAAAGTCGGTCAAGCCCGACTATATTATACTCTATACCAACGAAACTGTTTGCTTAGCATAAATTTTGATGCTGCAGTAGCAGCTGAAAGCAGAGAGCTGCTACCAAATGGAGAGTACAGACAAATGTGTTTGTGTTGGTGGGCACAAAAGACTTCAGCCCTTTTAAACATTCATAAGTTCAACATTGTTGTTTGTAGGCAACATTATAAATGCTCGAGAAGCGAAATTAACAAATAAGTTTTGTCGGTTCTCGAAAATTGTTAAATTTCAAAGTCCATCAAGCCATTTGCTATGTAGGAACGCCAATATTTTGTCGCCAGGGCTCGTAGCAGGAACGAACTCCCACTTAAAATTATTAGGAACGCGACGCAATTTAAAACCTAAACAGACAAAATGTATAAAAGACTAGACTATAACAGAAAATGTAATAAATAAACCAATTATAAATGTTTAGAATTAAGTTGGGAAAAATATCATTTCAAACACAATTTAACAGTCGTGACTAACACCTAAAAAAAGTACATTGTAAATATTTGTAGCTTTAGGATAATAATTTAATAACAAATACAAATACTTCGGTAACCGGTGGCCCCGCACTACGTCAACAAAAATATGGAAGCGACTATGGGACAATGTATTAAAGTATGTTTATATGGAAAAAAATGTAGACCTTGGCACTTGCGAACGGCTTGATCTATTTCAGATTTTAAGCCGAAAAATACAATTTTTATAAGGACGGTATCTTTATATGCAAAAATTTGTATCTTCTACCTAAACGGACCTGAGAATTAAAGCATATTTATGGTTTTGACGTTTTGCCAGTGTGGCGCGTAAGTCGATTGCGAAACAAACTTTACAAAAACTAAGCCGATGCTTGAATTTCGCGCTACTTTTATATCTATTAGCTATGAGATGCTGTCTATAATTTTGCGTTTTCCGCCTCTCCTACTTCACAGCAACAGTTACTTTTTACCCATCCAAGTCCTCTGAAATTTTTTTCTAAAATAACTTGTTTGTTTATTGTTGACTGACAACGTAATGCTGCAAATGTAATTAAATTTGCTACCAATTTCTATGAAAGCTCGTTTTTTGGAACTAGTTAATCTTGTGTATTGTACCATGTTGTATAGGCAGCCCTTGTTAAATAAATGAATCAATAAACTTTACATAGCATATGTATGTGAAAAACACAATAGAAAATGTTCAGCATCGAAAGTAATTAATGAAATCAGGATTACAAATTGGGTTTGAGCAGTGGCGCAACTACGAACGTGCAAAACGATGCAGTACACCTGGGCCCTCAAGCTTAAGAGGCCGGGCCGATCCGAACCGGTTCGAACCCGGAATTCCAACTTTTGTTTTACTATGAACCGAACCGCTTTAGAAATTTAAGCTGTTCCGAACATAAAATTTCGGTTCGGTTCAACAAAAATGGTAGACATCAGAAAATGTGTTAGTAAACTATATTTATAATATTTCTGTGTTCCGCAAACCGTTTTCGAACCAAAATCGACCCAATTTGAGTAGTTTTTAGGAAGAAGCGAAAGAACGCATAGAATTAAATTAGCCACTAAAATAAAGATATATTTAATATTGTGCCTGGCATGGCCTGAACCAAGGTTTAACCAAAACCTTGGCCTAGAAACCTCGAGCCTAACATTTTCGAACCTTAACCATTGGTACCCTAACCTAAACTAGCCCTGAAAAATATATGAAAAAAAAATTTAGATTTGAAAAAACTTAAATAGTTCATTTGGGGGCCCCTTATTAATTGCCCTTGACTACCTGGTTGCGCCACTGGCTTTGAGCCATACCGAAAAACCAAGACATTCGGGATCAACTCTACTTTAAAAGATTTAGAAATTATGTTAGAAAGGTGGACAAATGTATCAACTGATCGAGAGAGTTGGCGACCAAATCAGAGTTATGAATGTAGCTATATGCACGTAGCATTTATGGCACGTCCTTTTGCCCTAAGGGATACTGTTGCATTAGAACGTCGAGGTCGTGGCTCTTTCGAAGCATCGTTTTTGTTTACGATAATTTTAAATTTGAGGTGTTTTCAAATTTATCTATATATTATTTACAAGGCCCTATGGTCCCAAAATCGAACTTAATTTTCTTGTTTTTTTCGTATTTATATTGAATCCTCGAACCTCAAATTTCCAAAATTTTGGAGTTCCTAAAATTTTGTGGGCATGCAGCTCGAAATTAAAAAGCGTTCTTTTAATAAGGGTTACCATTTGAGGCCAGATGTATTACTTGAAGTCTGTTGGCAAAGATTATGAATAGCCGATTTGAAAATTTAGTGGTACGTTAATAGCTTAGAAATGTTTTAGACAGAAATCACCTATTTTAAGATTAAGAGAGCAATTCTGACAGGTTTAAAAAACAAATCAGCTGCTCACGGATTAGAGTGACCATTTGGAACTGTGTTTTGCAAGTTATTAGGCATGTCTACCCTTATCTTGTTGTTTCTTTACTTCATTTACTATTCAATAACAAAATAGCAACAATTTGTGAGTCATTTTCTTGGTCATTAAATATTATATACATATTTTATATTATTTGTTTTCATAATTATTAACAAGCTCCCACACATGCACACACACACACACAGTGGCGGGCACAGGTGAGCGGGACAGAGCGATAGCTAAAGAGAGACAATTCTTTGTGTTTTTGTCACGAATTTTGATTTCGCACTGACATTGAACCATGAAAACAACAAAAATTATGCTGAAGAATGCGAATCAAGGAATCAAAATACAAAATCAAATATGCGCGCCACGCAGTGACTGAAGAAAATCGGCACCAGAACATTTTCCAAGTTTTCGTAGATGAGTAAGCCAAGCAGAATGAGGCAACAAAAATTATCTTATCAAAAAGCCAAATACATATAGAAATTATTTACTGATAGAAACCACATCGCATTCGAAGAAGAAGAGGTCAAAGAAACAAACAAAAAAGTGAAATTTAACAGAGTTGTTTTCACCAACTATCCACCCAGCTCTCTTCTCTTGACAATTTTGTTAAGCTCACTCACACACACATGCAAGCACAGAAAACAAGTTTATTTTTTAATGCGATTTATTTGACTTACTAAAAAAATCTTTTAAAAAACGGGTGTCTTTTTCATTTGTTTGCTACTCACCCGTTACATTGCAATGTGTTGGACTCCACATGACGCTCCCTGCCTTGGGTTTCTCTGGCTTTGGTATTATTATTGTTGTTGTTATTGTTTGCTGCTTCTACTGCTGTTGCTGTTCTTTACTTGAAATTACTGTAACTCTAATTATTCAATTTGTGTCCAGGCCTGCTTCTGATTATTTTTTTCAACACTTCACTTGCACTCAAATTGTTGTGGTTATACGCCGCGTTTCAACCAGGTAATCTTATGTTTTTTAAAAACTAAAAAAAAATTAATAGAAAGGCTTGGAAGAAGGCGCACTCCGACGCGTGCCGGTCGATTTGAGGTCTGAAATGAAACTGTGTGAAGCAGTAGAAGAGGAGAGAATCGCATAAAAACACAGGCACACACACTTGTGGTGAAAGCGTTGCCACCTTGTGGAGAAGTGTGATTACTAGAGATGGAAGGGCGAAAATACCTTGGCATGAACGATGATTTTACATATATTAATATTGGCTTCAACATTTAGCGTAGTTTCCTTATGCATTTTACAAAGAATTAGTTTGTTCGAGCCAATTTACAATTTGACTTCAAAGTATTTGACATGCTACAGCTGGTATTGTTTGTATAGTCTGGTAATTTCCCACTTCTCTATGCTGGTCACACTAAAACTGGGCTGGAAATCAAAGCAACGCTTGGCCCGTCCGTCAATCATTTTAAATTAGTACTGGACTTTATTTTTGTGTGCTTATCAACAAGCATTTATACATATCTACATCATGGAGCCCATGACCTTAGGCAGCCCTGTGAATAGTCCTGGCAGCAGCAATCAAAGTCAATATTTGCCGCCATTTCTGATGGGCGATCCGCAGGCTCTGACGCCGCACAACAACACTCTCTCGCCCAAGCCAGGAAGCCGCTACAACGTGAGCTTTGGTGAGTCAGATGGGTGGACACAGCCCGATCCCTGTCTAAACAGAATTTTTGCAGTTACCTCACCGGGCCAGGCTGCTCAAACACCACAGGACTACAATCGCCCCAGCGCTTTGAGCACGCGCACTCTATTCGGATCGGGAACTGGATCGGCAACACCAGGAGCAGCGGTGGGCAATATGCCAAATACCTCGACAGCCAATACCAGCATGTCAACCGGACATCAGGCAGGTCCGCCCACCCAGGGCCTATTTGATCATTTACGCGAGCCCGGTTCAACTCCACAGCGAAGCCATTTAAACGTGCTGCAGATGCAGTCGCCCAATATGAGTCTGAGTCAGAGCTATCAGAATGATTCGTTTGTGCCAAATGCTCCCAATGCTATCAACGCTTCCATGCGTGCCCTGTGCTCGCCCCTAGGTGCCAATATGTCGCCACTGATGAATCCGCACACTCCGCGTAGCTCGGACTTTTGGGTAACCATTTTTGGCTTTTCGCCCGGCGCCAGTTCGATGGTCTTGCAACATTTCACTCTGTGCGGCACAATTGTGGATGTGGTGCTGGCTCCGCAGAATGGCAACTGGATGCATGTGCGCTTCTCCTCGCGCATTGAGAGTGACAAGGCCTTGAACTATAACCACAAGGTCATTGCCGGCAATGTAATGGTGGGAGTGACGCGATGCACGGACAAAAGAATTGTGGATAAGGAGAACTACAATGGTGCTGCCATGGAATCCGGTGCAGCTTCATCATCAGCAGCTGCGTTGCACACACCCAAAGTGCGTCCATTTGCCCAGCAATCGTATAAAATAGCCCAAAACGAATCAACCGTCTCGCCCAATAGCAAAAATGTACCCCAGAAAAGTTCGGGTTTGGTCAACAAGGCAATGGATTTGATTTTTGGTTGGTAAAAGCAAGCAACAACAATATTATAAAGATTAGGGAAAAGCACACTATTTGTAACGCATGATAATCCATTTTGTATTCGTTCGAATCAAAATGAAAATGGCGGAATAAACAACTATTTAATTTGTTAACTAAAACTAACAACTGCAAATGTCACAATTATTAAAAAGAATTTTACTTAAGAAAATGTGGTTAAGGTTATTCTAAGGTCGTGCAAACGGACGGGTTGAAATCTACTGTTGACGCTGTTCAAAAACCTTAACCAAGTACAATTTTTTACACTAATAATATTTTTTGGAACATGTGACAACGCTTTAGTTTTAATTAAGACAATTATATGTTCTATTTTACATGTTTTTTTTGAATCCCCAAATATAGATGCATTTCAGTCAAATTGTAAAAATTCAAATAAATGCTTATTATTTTGTAACACAATAACCTCAAGTGGAATGCCAACCATAAATTTCACAGAGAAGGTTGCACTCTGTTTTGGCAGACGCTGCGATTTTGCTTTCGACAGCAAAGCAATCCAGGGATTGATGTTTGCTGTTTACGTCTTGCTCACTTTTTTTGTGCAGTCCAATTCCAAAATCTTTGATTTGTACCATAGGTACATAGAGTACAAAAAGTTTGTGTAAAAGTATCTAACAGCCAGAAGGAAGCATCGACCGACACATAAAGTTTATATATTCTTCATCAGCATCAACAGCCGAGTCGATATAGCCATGTCCGTATGAACGCTATAATGTAAAACATTATATCTCTAGTTCTTTGAGGCGCATAGCTCAAAAAATGCAGAATATTTTATGGAGAATTTAAATTCGAAAATCCAAAATCAGATATGTTAAGGTTAAAGGGTGCCGATGAGGCTTTAAAGTTTCCAATTTCCCCTTAATTTATTTTTATACCCTTGCAAAGGGTATTATATTTTTGCCCAGAATTTTGCATAGAAATTCATTTCCGACCCCATACACTATATATATTCTTGATCAGGGTGACGAGCTGAGTCGATTGAGTTTTGTCCGTAATTCTGTCCGTCTGTCTGACTGTTTCTACGCGAACTAGTCTCTCAGTTTTAAAGCTATGAAGCTGAAATTTTGCAGTCTTCCTTTTTGCTGCACACTGCTAATATGTCGGAACTGACCGGATCGGATGAGTATATCTCATAGCTCCCATAGGATCAATCGGTCGGACAACTAGTTTAAGTGAGATCACCTTTTTGTTTTCAATAGAAACGTCTCCAAACTTTGTAATCGTAGGTTTTCTATGTTTTTTTTAAAATTCTCCCAAGTTTTACTAAAATCAGACAACTATATGGTATAGCTGCCATACAAAAGATAGGTCTGAAAAACAGTCTTAGTTAGAAAAACTTCTTTGTTTTTTATGGTAGCATCCTGCAATTTTATTTGTTAGTTTCACATGCTTTCACATTTTACAAATTTTTGGCCAAATCGGATGACTATATCGTAAAGCTTCCATACGAACGATCGGTCGGAAAATGGGAAAAAGAGTTCGGAAAGAGAAATTCGGCACAGACAATGTTAGCTTAGCTTTCTCGTTTAAATTGTAATGCGGATTATTCGCAGTCTGCTTACTATTCCGTCTGGCGTAGTGCATTCTATCGACAGAACACATTAAGCTGCTGGTTATTAGCATCTGTGAGAGAGGAAGAGCGGCTACCTTGTTAAGTATGCGATGAATCTAACCGTCTCGCCACATCGATAAGTTTTCAAATTACGTGGGTCGTCGCCATTTTGTTGTTGTTGTTAGTGTGACCAGTTTCAAACTTATATACATATGGACACACTTTCGAGCTGCTGTACATTTAATTAAAAATTTCGTGCGTGCCTGAAGTGTTTTTGTATCAATTCCCTTACGATGGACTACAACATTAAATCTGAATTTGTTGAAGGATTTCGACAAGGGTCCCAGTTACTGTGGTCAATTGATGAGTGTCAAATATATTATTAATAAAAAAAAAAACTGAAAAGTGAGACTACATTCAGTTGTCGTGTGAAAAGCTGCAAGGCCAAGGTGTATTTCAATCAAGACGAAACACGTGGCGTTTTAAGATAGGTACGGAGACGCTAAGAATTTTCTCGCACCGAGAATTGTTTCCTAATTCTCAGAGTGTCCGCTGAGACTGTAGGGTGACCAGAAAACAGCAAAATATCACTGAATCTGAAACGGTCACCCTGTACTGGTCAGCTGTTGTTTGTTTACTGTAAACTGGAAGACTCTTTGACGAATGCAGACGCTATGGGGATTGCCATGGTGGTTTTAATGGGGTCATTTTGCGTGGCGCTGTAGGAGGAGGAGCATTTATGGAGCGTGCAAATTGCATCGAAATGCGTTTTGTTATTTAAATTCCATAATTTGGCTTGCGATTTGACCGCTTCGATTATCGCCACTTGTTCGTCCTCCGTAGGGTTCTCCAAATGACTTTTGTATTGGTTTTTGGTCTTTTTAGCATCCATTCTTGTAGATACCTCTGACAATTATCAAACATGTTTCATAATTTCCATGACCCCCTGCGAGAATTTATCAGCTTTTTGGCCAAAAAAACGAGATGGCAGGCCATGTTTATTCTCAGAGCGCATTTGTGGTGTCTCCGTACCCGCTCTTAGAATGTGCTCTGAGAATTTTCTGTGGCTCATTCTCTGAGGCTCAGAGAAAATTCTCAGCGTCTCCGTACCTAGCTTCAACACACATTATCGACCTTATTTCGACAGGAAAAAAGGCATAATTTCGACATAATTTCGATTCAAAATGTACTGGGCGACATTATGTCGTCGGAATTAAGTCGCTATGGCTTCAATAATCTCCTGGGGGAATTTTCCCAGGCTCGTTGCGGACCTGGAAGACTCTTTGATGAATGCAGAGGCTGTGGGGAATGCCACACAGTATTATAAGTTTGTGCAAAAGTATGTAACATCAAGAAGGAAGCATCTCCGACCCTATAAAGTATACATATATATTCTTGATCAGGGGGACGAGCTGAGTCGATTCAGCTTTGTCGAGCTTTGTTTGAGTTTTTAAGCTATCGAGCTAAAATTTTGCACAGAGTCTTCTTTCTGCTGCACGCTGCTTATATGTTGGAATCGACCGGATCGGATGACTATATCTCACAGCTCCTATAGGAACAATCGGTCGGAAAACTAGGTTTGGTTTAAAAAACTTTTTTCTTTTCAATGAATATGTCTCCAAACTTTGTATTCATAAGTTTTCTATGCTTTTTTATAATTTTGCCAAGTTTGATGAAAATCGGACAACTATATGGTATGGCTTCCATACTTAAGATGAGTCTGAAAAACAGTCTTAGTTAGAAAAACTTTTTTGTTTTTAATGGTACCATCCTGCAATTTTGTATTTGCTTGTTTTACGTGCTTTCACCCTACATCTACAATTTTTTGTCCAAATCGGATGACTGTGTCATATAGCTCCCATACAAACGATCGGTCGGGTCGGACAATGGGTCGTTGCATGAAAAAATTTATTTTTGAAAATATTTAAGCGAACACTTGCAAGGGTGTAAAAACTTTGGCACAGATCAAGTTAGCTTAGCTTTCTCGTTACTTAAATATCAGCTGGAAAAAATTGAAGAAATACATTTTTAAACCGAAGCCTTTTTAAAATTGTTTTGTTGCGGTTCAGGTTTGGGTTCAGCAGGAAATATTTTGTTTGCTCCGGTTCGGGTTCGGTTGCGACTTCCCAAAAAATCCGGAGTCTTTGACTCCGGAGCGGTTCGACTCCGAACCGGCTTGCAGCCCTGATATTTATTTTTGAACGGGTTTGAAATTAACATTTCTATGCAAATTATACCACACTTTGCAAAAGCCAAAAATAAGATTTTGTCATTTGATCTACACAATTCCGATATATTAGCAGCGAGCAGTAAACAGAAGACGGCGTCTAGATCAGGATTCACCATTTGTTTTTACTTAATGGGGTCGGAAATGAATATTTCCAGGCTGATTGAATACATGTATGTACACCGGTGCAAGTGCGTTCAAGGTGATTAATAGTCTATTTACACTATGAGCGCGTTGTGCGTTAATAGCCAGCAGCTTTACAGCTTTTCCTCATACAATAAAAGCTGTTTGTTGGCTACTTGGACATAATATCGCATAGGATATCGCAAAATATAATACAGAAATAAACACCAACTCATTCAGATACCAGCATCAAATGGATTCCTCCACAAATTATTCAATTATTTTTGTTCTCACCATCAATTTCAGAGTCTCCAGAGTCATCTTTTAGTTAATAAGCTGAATTTGTTTTCTACTTAATGAATATTTTTATTGCATAAATCCTAATGTCGCGTATATCGTACATAATATTATATTATTGTTATTGTAGTTTTAAAAAATTGTATTAAAGAAATTGGTATTTAACTTTGCTCCTTAATTTGCCGCGCTGCTTATTGCCTTTGTCCCTACTATTTGGGCTCTAACTGTGCCGTCTCCAGATCCTTCATTTTAGGATAGCTAATTGACCGGCTGTCCAGTTTGGATTGAGCCCAGAGTATTAGCTTCAATAGAAACATCATTTTTGGCGTTGAGTCCTCGCTATGCTCACAGCGTAATATTGCCGAATTTAGTTCACTGGCTATTTTCTGACGGTAGGATTGCTCCAATAAATCAGCAAATGGGCTCTCCTGTGGCTTCTCGAAGGCCAACAGCGCCAGGGTTCGTTCCAGCTCGAACATGGCCTCCTCACCGGACTCGGAGAGTTTACTTTGGGCAAAGGCCAAGGCCTCTTCCACTTTGCCTGCACGGATGAGCTCAATCAATTGCAGCTGCTGCAAATGAAAAAACAAGTAGCGTTCGCTGCCCAACAATTCTGGATGCAATTGATTGACCAAATGTGTGGCCTCTTCAATTCGTCCCGCTTGGACAGCCTCCCGTATCAGAATACGATCATCCAGACTGCTCAATTCTACGCTGGGTTCAAGTTCGGCTTCGTGTTGGAACTTCTCGGCGGCCTCCTTGAAGCCCTCTGAGTGGTCGTGTGCGTGGGTGGGGACGGAAGAGAATGGAATGGGTTAACTGACTAAGAGAGAACTCTCTCCTCCTCCGCCTTGTCTTACCCGTCACCAAGTAGTTCATTATGAGCCGATTCATGTCCGCCTGCTTAAAGGGGAATTGCTCTAATCGTTGCAGCCATTCCTCCTTTGTTATGGCCTCGGTTTTCTCA
Source organism: Lordiphosa andalusiaca (assembly GCA_035044965.1). Lineage (NCBI taxonomy): Eukaryota > Metazoa > Arthropoda > Insecta > Diptera > Drosophilidae > Lordiphosa > Lordiphosa andalusiaca. The sequence continues at coordinate 3,634,141 of JAWNNM010000159.1, read as the reverse complement.
TTGTAACTCATTTTCTTGTTTTTCCGTATTTTGCCAATTTTGAGGCCGTTATTTATCAACGTTTGCGGGGCGCAAGAGTTTTTATCCAATCCAAATCACAATTTGCTGGCCGATTTCCAGAAATGACGCTGGGAATTTTCTACCTCCTTTCTGAATGAGACACGCAAAACAGACCAAACAAAAACACAAAAGAAAAACCAAAAGCAAAAAATGGCGTTGCCACCTAGTCCTAGGACTTGAACAACTATCGATAGGCTATCGATAATTGGAAGAAGTACCGCTTATATAAACTAGCAGTGACACAGTCGTGGTATTGGGTGCACAAATATATTCAATTATGGTCCAGAGTTTTGAACCAAAATCCCTTTTGCACTATTTGCATATTTATGTGCACATTAGGTTGCCTGTTGTTGCATTTTCGACTAGTCGATAGATATGGCGCAAAGAGGCAGCTCGGCATCAATGATCATGGTTAGAGCGCCCCCTGGCGAGTCAATATGGAATACGATCCACAAATGTTGGAAAAGCAATGGAGAGCACGATCGATACTATCGATGGTTGTACATGTAGCCAATGGTAGTGTGAATAGATCGATGCAGTTTAAGCATTGAAAGTTCTATCGAAAAAATTTGATTTTGAATATTTCTGAAATAATTTTGCATATTTTTTCCAGAAACCCATGACACAATAATTACAAGGTAGCGCACTGCGCTGCTCTGATATTATTATTTCGGTGGTTCAATGGTGTACTGTGGTACATCGAACTGACCAAGACGTTTTTGATTGAGAATTTTCTCTCAGCGAGAATTGTTTCATAATTCTCAGAGCGGCCTCTAATACTGTAGTGTGACCAGAAAACTGCAAAATGCAACTATGTATATATAAAGCGGTCACTTTGTACTGGACAGCTGTTGTTTGTTTAAGCTAGGTACGGAGAACGCCAAACTGTTTGTGCGAAAAATGACATTTATTGAGTAAGTGGATCGTAAACCAAATATTGTGCTGAGATAGCCAAATAATGACTAAAACGGCAAAAATTCAAATTTGGTAGTGCTTGAATGTACGGTCACACTTTTTGTGTTCAAATAAAATTTATGGGAATTTATAACCAATAATAACAACAAAAATATGCCGAATATTGCCAATTCTTATATTATTTAATTTTCTAATACTAAAAAAGAAGCCATTTATGTATTTTATAGTTCCCAAAATTATTTCAAGACATTTTTATCATCGCTGGCCCAACAACTCCGTTACGGCTCTTTCTGCACTGCCGGCTGCTGCTGGAGTCATTCTATTGAGCAAACTGTCCCAAAACTGAAGGGCGGGGAGACTTACAAAAAGCAAACCTGCTAGTTTTTGAAAATCTCTTGGCTCCTCCACTCTGTGGTGTTTCCCTCCTTCCCTTCTCAAAAAATGATCAATTGGAATCGGTTGGGTTGGTTACTTGCAGAAGAGCGAGAAGCTCTTTCTCATGGTAGCGCTACAACCGCTTAAAGACGATCACACTTTTTATCAGACATTTTCTTTCATTGTCGACCGTCAGAATAAATAATTAGTTTGGGCGCCCAAAAAAAATTCGCACTGCTGTTCAATAAAATCCACACATTGAAAAAGAGTGGCAGCGCCATGTCGTCCGTGTGGATTTTACTATACCTTTGTTTGCTTGTCACCGTAAACAACGTAAGACCATCAATTGGATGGAGTTTTTTTGCGCTTCTTGGCGTTCTTCGTACCTAGCTTTAAAACAAAATCGGACTTAAAAAAAGTTAAAGTTTTTGGGAAATTTAAAATGTAACACTATACCTATACCCCGAAATACGCGGTAACTTACCGCTTGGCGCCTAAAGCCAGTTACGCATAGTTTCCAGTATGAGCGAACGCCTTCTTTCCATGAAAAAATGGCAACTCCTTCACACAGAGTTTCTTTAGCGCTGCATGTATAAACAGAGGTAAAAATGTTATAACGGTAATAAAAAGATTTACTGCGCGTATAAACAGGGTATTAGATGAATGCAGAGGCTTTGTGGAATGCCATGGTGGTTTTTTTGTGAGGCGCTGGAGAAGGAGGAGCATTAATGGAGAGTGCAAATTGCATCGAAATGCTCTTTGTTAGCCAAATCCCAAACGATGGGCTGCGATTTGACTTCTTCTTCTAAAATACTTACATATAATGTTTTTTGTCTTTTTTGCTTCCATTTTGTTTTATTCTCCTCTGACAGTTATCAAACATTCTTCATCATTTCTATGACCCCCTGCGAGAATTTATCAGCTGATTGGCCAAAAAACGATTTGGCTCATTTTTAGACAGCATTTGTGGTCTCTCCGTACTGACTCTAAGAAAGTGCTCTAAAAATTGTCTGCAGTGCATTCTCTGAGCTATGTAATTAGATGGGCTCAGAGAATATTTCAGCGTCACCGTACTTAGCTTTAGCTTTAACTCAGTTTTCAGCAATTTGGGCGTAATGGCCAAAAACTTTTGGGGTATTATGTCCGTTCTTATTTCGGACAACGCACACAAATAAATTTGGGTCTTATGTCACCTTTCACATCGGTCATATCGCCCAAAATTCATTCGGGCGTTAAGTCCGAAATGAAAACGGACTTAGCGCCCAAATGAAATGTGCGCGATAAGTTTTTGGGCGTTATGTCATGCCACCGGAACAGGGTATAGAAAGGTTGGATTGCAGAAAAGTAAAATAAACCAGAAGCAACCACTAACCCAGAATGAAAATGTCTTAGGAATGGTATAATCAATCATGTAAAGTCTTCAGAGAGAGAGAGAAACCTGTGGTAAGAGCAAAATTGATAGCCAAATTTCACCTAGTGCTTGCTGTTGTGAGAGAATAAGAGATGGCATGATTCTCAGAGCGGCCTCTGAGAATGAAGTAGGGATGCCGGAAATTATTTCGACATATCGAATATCGATATTTTTATGAATTAGTCGGTTCTTAACCAAATTGAAATGAGCGATGAAAAACGAAGAAATAAAATAAATGGGGCGAATACCTTATTAGAATTGTCATCACAGGGTTTTTCCCAATTATAGTCAGTGTTATCTGATTTCTGTATTTCATTAAAATAAACTTTCAATAAAGTTAAGATCAAATATTAAAATCTTGCCACATTATTATATGGAGATTTTTCTAAACTATCCTATCTGAGATTTTTATTCAATATACCACACATCTAATGTTTAATCAGAAATCGGATTTGAATTTAATTGCAGCTCAAAACCATGAATTTAAACTACAACTTGACAGGATTTTCAGTATACTTTGAACCACAAATACCAATTGCTGAGTTTGCACATGAATTTAAGAAACTTTTTAAAACAAATTCCCATATTCGGTTGTAGGGGAGACTTCAATGCCAGAGCTGTTGTAGGGAGAGATAGCGTTACTACTGCTAAGATCTAAATCCTTGCCGAAGTGATGGTGCAATCATCTTTTAGTTCTCTGAATATGGGAGAAGTTACGTACATTAACAGCTTTAAGAGTTCTTTAAGATCAGTATTATATCTATCTTTGAAAATTTTTTATCAACACATAAATGGAAGGTACTTATATGGGGGAAGCAAATAATTACTTTTTTCTCATTGTTGAGCTTGAGGACTTAAAACCCAAGGTAAGTAATTTTTTATCAAAAAAAAAGAGCTTATGAAAAAAGATGCTAAAATTCGGAATTCTAAAAATATTGGGGAACTAAGTAGATAATTTTCTAAAGTATAGTAAACGATATAAATTTTCCAAATCTGAAACTAACTTGATCTGCATACGGTATGCACCTACCTTCATACAAAAATTTGTTGCTCTAAATATCTCTTATAGTCTCAAAAATCGACGCGTTCATACAGACAGACGGACATGGCTTAATCGACTCAGCTGTTCATGCTGATCAAGAATATATACTTTATGGGGTCGGAAATTTTTTCTTCTCCCATTTTTATCGGGAACAGGGTTAAATAACGCAAAGGCACTCGGGTGTTGGCGGATCATTGTATATAATAGCCTAAGCAAGCCCAGTACACATACTCGCGATGACTCGTAGTTTCGGCCGCGAGTTATCGCGAGTTCTGGTTGCCAAAGTCAAAGATCTGCTGCGAGCTGTTACGATCAGAACATGTACACAAAGGACACAAGCACACAGAAAAAACAACAGTTCGAGAGAGCAAAAGAGATAACATAATAGCCCATATTTTGCGTTTGTATTCCGCTCTCGGTTCTCTCTTTCCTTCTCGTGACATGTTTTTAAGTTTTTAAACACACAACAGAAATTGCTGCGGAGGCTCGCGCGATCTTAGATTAAAACGGCTTGCCCGTGGCTGGCGCATGATACAACAAGACAGGTAAAGCGTGATGAGTGTGATGCGTACTTTTGTCAAAAGCTTACGCTACAAAAGTACGCGCAGCAGTGAACGTGAAGGTACTTTACAGAGAACTCACACTGATGCAACCTTACCTCTCTTGTTGCATCGTGGGCTGGCGTGAGGCTTGCTAGAACTCGTTCAAAAGCGATCAACGGGTGTGATTACAAAGTTCGACATAAGCTTTACCGAGCTTGTTTTTTTATTACTCGCGCAAAGCAAAAAGATGGATCGTTCTGACTCATTTCGATCATTTTGAGTGTGTCAAACTAGAGCGCTGGAAAGAAATTTTGATCCCGATCCGTCCCGGTCCCGAACCCAAACCTTAATTTTAAATTCAATCCCGATCCCGACCGATCACCGCGATGACTTAGAATTTGATCTTTTATTTGCTCTTTATTAGAGGAAGCCATCTTGACATGCTTTTAGAAGAGTGCCCGTTTAGTAATTTCTTTGAATTCCCTTGTTGGCGTGCCCATTTTTGCATTCATATGTAAGTGTGGCCATTCGGTTAGTTCGATAAAGAACTTTTCAATAAATTATTTTCATTGTTAAGCTTAATCTTGATACAACAATAAGGGTACGGCTGCGCCAGTGTGAGTTCTCTGCAAAGTACCTTCACGTTCATTGCTGTGCGTACTCTTGAAGCGTAAGCTATTGGCAAAACTACTCATCACACTCATTACGCCTTACCTGTCTTGTTGTACCATGAGCTTAATCTATCAAAAACCTCGAGCCGGCTAAAAACTGCAGATATGAATAATATTTCTGGAAGTACTGTTACGTAGAAATTTGCTAATATATATTACATACTTATTTTATATCAAATTTGACATAAAGTTTACTACATAATAGCTGCAATTATTATCGCAAATCAAAAATGGAATATTTTTTTTCAAAATCAATTTTTTTGAGTAATCCGCATTCGCGGATATTTCGGATTAAAGCTTAGTTATATCCATTGATATTGGTATATTTTTATAGCTATAATTTAAATTGCTATTATTTTTATGATTATCATTTTTATTTATATATGTCGAAATCCAGTGGCTTTCCAGTAGGGCTTGCTGTTTCACGTGTAGTACGAATACACGTGAACACGTGAAATTAAGTGCTACGTGTATGGGTACGTGTTTATGAACTGCACGTGTATTTAACACACGTGTATCCGAATACACGTATATCCGTGTTTCCAGTGCCAACGTGAATCACGTGTAACACGTGAATGTTTCTTTTTCGATATAACTATAAAAGCAGTTTGCCTGAATCATTGTGTTGCGCAATGATCCTCACTGATTTCTCGTGCTGTTCGAAACCACTAGGCCGATTTCGCTTGTGTGCACTGTGATCTGCCCCCATTCGCCACGAACTTCATGAACACAAGGAGACGAACGGATGAGGTAAGGACTTCTCTTCCCCTCCTCCCACTACTCAGGTAGGCAGTGCGCACAGCAGGCAAAGGTACCACGCTGCACGCTGGTCCAAATCAACTGGATCAGATGCCGAAGGCAAGCGCTCCTCGGATGGCGTTGTGTTTCTAAAAGCCAATTTTCCATGCAATTTATATGGCATCTGATGCGTTTGGATCAGATGCCGAAGACACTTCGGCTGGTAAACCCGTAATAGCGTCAGCCTAGTGTGTCTCTAGCTTTAAACACGTGAATCACGTGTTTTGGGTAGTACACGTACTTATTCTCGGACACGAATACACGAACAGTAATTCACGTGTACACTTATGTTCGAACTGAAACACGAACCACGTTCGTGTACACGTGTAACTAAATACACGTCTGAAATGTCGAGCCCTACTTTCCAGTGTGAAATATTACTAAAGCGTCCAGGTTTTTCAACAAACTCGGAAGGTACTGCTGATCATACGGACAAAAGCTTTCGAGTCATTGACGAATGATTGAATTTTAAAATAAATAAAGGCAATGTATTATTAAGCAGACGCAGTATAGACTTTTTGTAACACACAAGTCAATTAAGTGCATGGTATCGATATTTAATATTTTTAAGAGTTTTCAAATCCAAAAAACGAGGAAGGTGATGATTGGTCTAAGTTCTTTGCTTATAAGATCGCCAGAGCTAGTGTTTTTTTTTTACAGCTTTCGGATTTGATCAAAAAAATTCAGAAATTTCCGAAAACTGTATGAAACCTTTATGAATGAACAGTTTCTCTTTTATGCTCTTCTACAACTCGAACGGTAAGTCATGATGAATTAAAATTATCCCTCGTAAAGAGCTTCGCTCGTACCGGGTGTTCCACGACGCCCACTCTTTTTATACCCTTGTAAAGGGTGTTATAATTTTGCCCAGAAGTTTGCAAAGCATAGAAATATTCATTTCCGACCCCATAAACCTTACATATTCTTGATCAGGGTAACGAGCTGAGTCGATTGAGCTTTGTCCGTCCGTCTGTCTGTCTGTTCTTTCGGATTAAGATCTGGAATTGGCTAACCACATAAGCATGTTATATTATTTTCGTCAAAAAAATATTTTTGAAAGTTTTGAATCGTGGATAGCAGCATTATACTGTTGGAATGCCCAAAAATCGCCAAAATATTCTTCTCCAAAATTAACAAGAACTTCATCTAACAGTCTTGCTCGGCTAAAGGAAATGGTGGGACCCAACTATTCGGGTGACCTCTCTGGGCCCAGAATTACTTGGCGACAGTAGCCACCGCAATAGTTCCCCTTGCTCGGAATAAAATGGAGGGCTTGGTTCGCTCAGATGGCTTCCGCCCCTGCTAGGCCCGACTATGGTCTTTTCCAATCCTGCCTCCAGCTCAGGTTAGAATACGGCCAAGGTAAGTCTTCGCTTTTTTACATTGATCCACTATTTATTGCCCGCCACTGGCCTCTTTCCTGACCTAAATCCGTCCTTTCTAAATCTCAGGTCCAAAGAGGTCGCTTTATTGGTCAGTTCGGTCTCAAACTGAGTAATTCTGTTTTTTTTTGTTTCTGTTTCAAGAGTCTAATGGCAGGCCATTTCAAATAAAATCTATTCTTCCATCTGATTGTGGCCTCTTGTATCAATATTTCAGTTTTCTAAATTTTGAGCCATCAATATGCTATCGATGGTTTTCCCACCACCAGCATGTGTACTCGCCAAATGAGTCGCTATTAAAAAGCCAGAATTCCCGCTAAATTTTTCAGTCTTAAAGAAAGCTAGATATTGCGTGAAAATAGCTGATCTGGCAACACCAGTGGCCGGCAACCATAACAAATAATTTTTGATAATTGAATTTTATGGCTTTTAACAGCTAATCTTGTCCAAAAGTACATTTTGACAGCCGCAACTTCCCTTCCCAGGCTATCTGGAGAGGGTACTTGGCCATGCGGCCTGCTTGTAACTGACAACGCTGACAAAAGCCATTCCGCCTCCGAGATGACGGCCACGTTGCGTTATCGTGGAGACAAGAGCAACTTGCTCGAGTTTGCCAAAAATTTGGATGCCTTCAAAAAGGTGCCAGAGAAGTACACCGAGACCACGGAAATAGGTGGCACACGTAAGACTTGTGTCAACTCCCTCCATTCCCCGCTCACTTTATCTCTCTTCACAGTTTCCCTCATCAGCCGCCTGCTGATTGTCTATTTGGTCTATACGGAGCTGCATTATTATTGGCATGAAACGGACATCATTTATCACTTTAAGCCGGATATCGCCCTGGATGAGCAGGTGCAAATGCATGTGGATATAACAGTGGCCATGCCCTGCGCCTCGCTGTCCGGAGTGGATCTCATGGATGAGACGCAGCAGGATGTGTTTGCCTATGGCTCTCTGCAGCGTGAGGGAGTTTGGTGGGAAATGTCCGACTCTGAGCGTAGACACTTCCAGTCCATACAGTTCACCAATCATTATCTACGCGAGCAATACCATTCAGTGGCCGATGTGCTCTTCAAGGATATCATGCGAGACGCGGGACACTTGCCCCGAAGTGATGGGGCTCCAGCAGCACCGCCGCCGGGCTCACTGGAACAGTTCCCGTTGGTCCATGCACTGCCGGAGGCTACCAAATTCGATGCCTGCCGGCTGCATGGCACTTTGGGCATCAACAAAGTGGCCGGAGTATTGCATTTGGTGGGAGGCGCCCAGCCAGTGGTGGGCATGTTTGAGGATCACTGGATGATTGAGTTTCGCCGCATGCCGGCCAATTTTACGCATCGCATCAATCGTCTCAGTTTTGGGCAGTATGCGCGACGTATTGTGCAGCCACTGGAGGGTGATGAGACCATCATACAGGAGGAGGCCACGACAGTGCAGTATTTCCTAAAGGTGGTGCCCACAGAGATTCAGCAGACGTTCAGCACCGTCAATACGTTTCAGTACGCGGTGACGGAAAATGTGCGCAAGCTGGGTAAGAGACCTTACCTACCATACCACACCATCCCCAACTCTCGTTTTCTTTTTTTCAGATTCAGAGCGCAACTCCTATGGGTCGCCGGGTATTTACTTTAAATACGATTGGTCCGCCCTGAAGATTGTGGTCAGCAATGATCGTGACCACCTGGTGACCTTTGTCATACGCCTCTGTTCCATAATATCTGGCATTATAGTCATTTCGGGCGCCGTGAATGCCTTTCTTTTGGCTGTACAGAGGCGTCTGCTGTTTGTATTTGCCCCCCAGTTGCTAATGCAACGTTTGGGCAAGTCCCCAGTGGCGGCTGTAACGCCAGCAGCTCCACAATCCGTGGCTGTGACGGCCACGCCCAAAAATGAACTGTTGCAGACCGCCAATCTCATGGCCAATGTAGATATATCCGCTTATCTGCCCACAGCTCCACCCAAGCTGGTTAACTAAACCGAATCTCAGTTAAGGCTAGAAATAATTCCAAAACAAAGATTTTATATATATATTTTTTAAAACTAAGTTTTCTCTCTACTGAACGCGAATCCCCCAGGGATTTAAAATAAACCCAAAAGTAACTTGATAAAAAGGACAACAAAATCTTTTATCATACCATTCCTCTCTTATGTTTCCTCTCGCTCTTTCTCATGCACTTCCACAGGAACTGCAATTCAGGCAGGAGAGTACAAAACTTATTTTATTTTAACAATTTGAATTCGAAATACTGAAATTCTGGGAGAAGCGTTCGGAATTGGCAGCGCCTTCTAATCTTTAATACAGTTTTTTTTTTTTAATCAAACCAAAGAGTTGCCTTTAAAGGAGGAACGAGAAGAGACAAAGAACAATCCAATTGGAGTTGGATCGATACGTATCAATGCCAAACCTCGTATTTTCCATTCAATTTGTGATCCGTCGGACTTAAGAAATGTGAAAATCTTCTTCGTTTTCAAAAGTATATCCGTGAGATAAGGGCCACTTTTTACTTTTGGTTAGTGAAAAGTATTAGATCTACCCGTACCTAGTCAATTTTGAAAATAGTCCTGGGCTTCCACTGCGTCAGACTGTGACTGAGATTGACACAAGTCAAGAGCGTTTCCATTCGCGTCACTTAAATTGTGTATCACAGCACTTTGATAAGCCAAGTGAGTTCTTTTGGAGCGTCACAGGGCTATAAAGTGAGACAGTTCCACATATAAAACAAAAAGAAAATGGTAATTAAAAAAGAAACGAGAGATTGATATGGTTAAACCAGGGTTCGTAAATAACACACAAAGTAAAATACATTGAGTTCTAAATAATGTATAATATATGACAGTAAGCATTGTTTTGTTCAGGTGTGTTATATGAATGTTCAAAATGTTTGGAACACTGTTATTTAAAATAAATGTCTGAAAAACAAACATTGCTAAATAACAGAAGGCATTTTAAACCAAGGCTGCAAACCGGTCCGAACTCGAACCCCTGAGAACCGGTTCGGTTCGGCTTTTTTGGGGTTCGCGAACCGGACCATGAACCAGGCGTCCTACATTTTTGACTCCTCAAACCTGAACCCGAACCGGACCACTTTTTCGAAAAATAATGTTCGGTTCACCAATTTAATATGCTTAATGAGAGTTTTCAAAATTCGACAAAACAATGATTCAACGTCTGATTGCGAAGTCGAGAAGTTTATGAAAGCTATAAACAAATATCAAATATAAAATCTGTGAATGATGTTATAGATTCCTTTGAAAATTGTCCAAGATTACATCCATCGACAAATGTTTCAACATTTTGGTAAGGTCATAATAACAAAGTCTTATAAAATATTCATTTTACTATACTAGCTGTACCAGCAACTCAAGTATCAGTTTAACGAGCAGTTAAGAGCTAGTATAGATGAACAGCTCCTGGAAGATATAGTGCCAATTAACCTAAACTGAGTCTATTCTAAAAGTAGATAATTGAAATAAATTATGTAACGATCATTATGATTAAGCATATGGATAGAAGGTAAATATGTTTCATTTTAAACGTATTTATGATTCAAAAGTCAAACTAGTCTTCTAAGTGCAAGCGAACCAAGGTTCGAACCAGAACCGGTCCGCGAACCGAACCTTGGATTTTACAATGGGTTCGAACCCCCCGAACCGAACCTCGTGGATAATTTTAAAGGTTTGCAGCCTTGTTTTAAACACTCCTAATGAAAATAAGTTTCTAATACTTGCATTGTTTACAAAAAGAAAACATGTTATTTTACATTTCGAACACGAAACATTAACATTTTTTACACTGTAACTACAAATAATATTACCTAATAATAATTTGAGCTCGCACTTAAGCAAAAAATTAATAATTGATAAATAAGAAAAATGGGAAGGCCGAAAAAATTTGATACCAAAGAGCTGGTCCTGCAAAAGGACGAATCGAAGAAAGTTGCTTGGCGAATTCGTCCGGAAACATTTTACGGCATTACAAACTATTGCATAAGGATAAAAGGGACATCATGCCAAAGCGGTCAAAAAAAAAAAAAAAAATTTTAAATGGTGATTTCTACTAATGATTTATCAAGTAGCCTCCCACAGTTCCTAATCAAATTTCAAATTGGAATTTAATTTTCTTTCTGTTTTTTTTTTAAGGGATTGATTCATTTATTTTACATCTATTTTGTTACTTTTTGGTTACAACTTACGATGTAGTGATATAAGTGTGTATTATCTTAACAATTTATGTTTGGATCGGTGTAACTATGTCTCTGGAGTGTTAATTAATGTAAATATCAACTGTGTGGCAGGATCAGATTCGTCGTCTTGGGAGTTGCGAAGGGAATATTCTCTTGAGTCTTCCTCCGACTCTGACGCCATTTATTCTCCTTCTCCGGAGTATTCGCCTGCCACCGATTAGGGTGTCCTCTGAGCCTCTCGAGGTAGTCTGCAGCTTGCTTGTTTTCATAGGGACATTAAGTTCCTTCTCCAGCCTTCTCGTGCACATGTACCAGGGCGCTCCCGATAGTCTGCGCAGTAATTTGGCTTGGAGAACACGAATTGGGATAATTTTATCTGTGGTTGTAGCTCGCTTTCGTATTAATATAAACTCATTCTATGGCTAGATCTTTACCACCCGTTCCACCCTGCTGTTCATTCAATATACACCTCATATTTCTGAGCTGTCATCTGTTAAAGCTTCTATACAATCGAAAATGAACATTTTCGGGATGTTCTGGATCGTTTCATTTTCACCGTCCGTCTAGTTACCCGTCTTCGTGATGATACAAGCTCAAGTATCGTTATTTGCAAATTTCGGGGGATATTGGACAGCTTGGACTCCCATCTAATATCCCGTTTATACACAAAAAGAATATCATGATTAATGCCCCTGAATAAGTAACTGAATATCAGTTTTCCCTGCGTCAATCATAATCCACACTCATCATTCACTACGACTGACGGACTAATTGAAGGTATTCAAAATGAATTCTCTTTAAGAGAATTGTTTTCCTGAATTAGCAATATTATTACGCATAGCATACTTTAAAGAGCAGTTATCATGATAATTTTGTTATGTATAAACAGGGTATAAGATCATTTGAGAAATTGCTAATTGCAGCTCGTTTAAAAACACCCCACCAACATCCAGTACCCATAATCCCGCTTCCAGCAGCTCTATGGGATGCGAAGTGTTTGGCAAATTGACGCAGATCTAAGCCAGACCTGTCGTTGCTGCAGATTTCACATAGCCTGCCTCTTATCTTGTTTATTGCTCCGCGCTAGCAACTGTACCAAAGTCTCAAAAGCACGCTGCTATGCAATGTGCTCAGCAAATTGCTGCCGTCGATTGTTCGCCTGTTTTGACGTTTCGGAAGCTCTACGAATCGTTTAACGGCTTTCCTGTTCCATTCTTCTGAGTTTCATTTTGCAAAAAAGTTTCTTAAAACTCATCTCTTTTGATTTTTTTGGGCTACGCGACAAATAAGAGTTTTGTTATAAGTATTTTAGAAAATGAAACAATTTAAATGAACTAAATTTTTATTTGAAATGTTCAATAAAGAAATTCGAACAAGGATTTGAAGGATCTGCGCACAATATTGTCCATTGGACCACTGAGATATGCCGCTCCTGCTGTATAAATAATTTAACCACATACTCTCTTCTCACGTTTATAGTATAAATGAGATCAATACACAGGTTTTAAATTATGATTTTGCATATTTCTGCATCATTCACTCAAAAATCGAGGTTTTTTAGCTTTGACAATCTTGAAGTAAGAGAGCGATATGGTCTTTATATTTGATGGAACCTGAGCCTGAGCGGATGACTATCTGTTTCTTTCTAACACTCAATAATGCATGACTTCGGCAAGCATTCGGTGTGTTCGGCCCCCAGGGACTATGGCTATGGAACACTAAACTAATGTACATATACAGCTGCCATAGAATCTATAGGTGAGAAAACTAGACTGATGAGAAAAACATTTCTGTTATCAAAGGAAATTCTTCTAACTTTGTATTTTGTTGTTTTCCATGACTTTTCGTTATACCACCCAGTTGGATCAAAATCGGACAACCATATAGTATAGCCACAATAGAAAAGCATCATTGAGCCTAACAGTTTCTTAAAGATGGTTAATAATGCTTAAAGTCGGTAATACCATACTTGCCTTTGTAAACAGAACTTACAAAAATATTCAGTGTCCAAATTTAGCATTGACTTTCTGACTCAAAAAAAACAAACCTTCAAGTTAGGTCGTTCTAATATAAAGGCCTAATTTATTCCTCGTAATAGAAGAAAACCCACATTATATAAACTCAATTTCAACCAGTTTCAACATGTATCTTTTTTAACGAGCTGGACTTCTATTAAAAGCAATGGACTGATGGTTCAGGGGTCTTTCAAATGAAGAAATTTCTTGCAACAGTTTTTATATTTTAACAAATTCCCAACAATACTATTTTGAGGAATCCGTACACTCGGAAAAAATGCTCTGATATTTTAATACTCACATTTGGACTTTAATATTTTCAGCATTGATTTAGCGTTAAAAATGATCTAAAGTGCGCACAATTTAATTTGAAAATGCAAATAGTTAAAAGATTTTAATTTTTTATATAAAAATTTATTCTGTAATAAATCCAAGAGCAGAATTATTTTAGGGTTGAAAAGCAGTTCTGAGCCCAACTGGCTTTGAACCGAACCAAACCGCTTATTCGAACTGGTGAACCGAACCGCAAAACCAAACCCGTTTCCTTTCAGAAATGCTGAACAGAACCGACAACTACAAAGAAAAACGATTCTGTTCGGTTCAGTTCTCTGACAAGTTTTAAAACGTGAATCGCTTTCCTCTAGCCAATAATTCGTATTCCTTAAATGATACGACATTTCGTTCGACCCTCTACATCCTTAGCGATGTCGGATCAATAAGCCCATTAAGGATGACTTCACACACATTATGCAACATGTTAACCTTTAAGTCTTCCGCAATTGCCCGACGATCTCCTAATATACCTTTTTGCATTTAATATGCATTCTTTCCTCTAGTGGCTAATATTTCCAATATGCTTTTTTACCTTAATAACATCTAATATATGATAAATAAGGTGTGTAAGATGCATGGTGCGAATTCTTTTCTGTTTTCGAAGGGCATTCTTCTTGGAACTCATAGACGAATCCTGGAAATGCATCATAAATTTTAGACATTCTTGTTAACATTTAAAGGAATTCAATTTTCAAATTGTGAGAAACGTTACATTACGACAGAAATCAAAATAGTTCATAGTGTGCCTTTATGAACGACAGAACCGAACTGAACTGCGGCTCAGTTAGCTCCAAAAACTATGTAATGAACCGAACCAGCGGTTCTGAAACTATGTATGCCACTGAACCGAACCAGTACCTATTTTCGAGATCTTTTTATTTAACTTGGATACAAAGGGGGCATACTAAAATCAAATATGATTGTGTTAGGTTTTAATCTGCGTTTATTCTCTGATTGTGGCCGGGTGTGGTGCATCGGTTAGTGTGTTTGCCTGCTGGGGCAGTGGTCTAGGGTTCGATCTCGTCTCGGGACGTCTAATGAATAAGATGATTTCTTCAAAAACTTATTCAACCGGTCACCTTCACCAGTTGTTGGCGCCAGCTGTAAAGTAACTACACAGAAAAAAACGAGAGCGTAAGTTAAAGTCGGACCTGCCCGACTTCGAAATACCCGTTACTCAAGGCAATTAGTGTTTATTAACGCCATACGGCTCAGATAAGTATGCAACGTTTTTTTAACTCTGCCATTTATTATCCGATCTTTATGAAAATTTGTGAGCTGGATATGTCTTCAATATCCTTTTAATCATCCAACGGAGCTTAAAAATCATTCCAAGGATCATCATTTTTCATATCCTTTTGATGATGTTTAGCTCCGTTGGATGATTAAAAGGATATTTAGGACATATCCCTCCCAAATGGATGTCGGAAATCATCCTTTTTTTTCTCTGTGTAGTCATGAAAATGCTTCTCACACTCTGCCGTTCGGATTCGGCGTTCAGCCATAGATCCCTTTCTCCTGTGCCAAAATAAGAATCACACAAGCCATAAGATTGAAAGAAGCTCGACTTTAAAGACTTTGTAAAGTCAATTGTTTTTGTTTAACGGCCGGAAAAGCTATAGTACTTCACCTCACAGTCTTAGGAAAACTTGAATTTTATACATATACAGTCAGCAATACTGGTTCTAAGATCAATTTTTATGGCACTTAAAGGCAGATTTAGATCACAGAATGCTAAGCTAACTTCGTGTGTGCCGAAGTTTTTATACCCTTGCAAGTGCTCGCTTAAATATTTTCAAAAAATACTCTTTTTCCCATTTTTTGACCCATCGTTTGTATGGGAGCTATATGATATAGTCACCCAAAAACTTGCAATATTATGTGAAAGCATGTGAAACAAACAAATACAAAAATGCAGGATGCTTCCATTAAAAACAAAAAGTTTTTCTACCTAAGACTCTTCTTCAGACCTATCTTTTGTATGGCAGCTATACCATATAGTTTTCCGATTTTAATAAAACTTTGTAGAAATATAAAAAAACATAGAAAACTAACGATTGCAAAGTTTAGAGACGTTTCCATTGAAAAGAAAAAGTTTTTCTCACTAAAACTAGTTTTCCGACCGATTGTTCCTATGGGAGCTATGAGATATAGTCATCCGATCCGGTCGGTTCCGACATATTAGTAGTGAGCAGCAATAAGAAGACTCTGTACAAAATTTCAGCTCGATAGCTTTAAAACTGAGAGACTAGTTTGCGTAGAAACAGACAGACAGACAGACGGACAGACAAAGCTCAATCGACTCAGCTCGTCACCCTGATCAAGAATATATATATAGTTTATGAATATTTCTATGCGTTGCAAACTTCTGGGCAAAATTATAATACCCTTTGCAAGGGTATAAAAATGGTATCGGAAGTAGAAAGTGGAAAGAAAAAATCTTATGCAAAACCCTACCCCCCAAGTAAAAGGTGGAGACGGAACAACTTTCCGCCGGATTTCTCGCAGGATCAACGCCAACAAGGGAGTCGATATGGCCAGAGATGTTAGAGACTAAAGAGCCATATAAAAGGCGCGAGGTGTCGTCTTTCTTCCAAAGCATTTACACTCCGCGTCACTTGAACAAATCCTGCTGTTTTGTTCCGTCAAAGTGCAGTTTGTTTTATTGAAATCAAGTTCTTATTCGAAATGTTATTTCTAATTCTAGTTGCCATCCAATATGCTAGGATCGATGCGGCTCCAATTGCCGGAACGTTGATAGCCAAACATATTCTTTAGAATCTCCAGGCCGGCGTCGACTGTGAGGCGTACATCATGCTCGTTGCCCAGCTGGGGATTTATCTCCACCAGATCCACACCCTCCACACGTTGCGTATCCCTCAGGGCCTCCACAATGCTGATGCCCTCGCGCAGTGTGAGGCCACCGGGTACAGCGGTTCCCGTGCTGGGTGCCACTAGGGTATCCAGGACATCAATATCGAAGCTGACATGGATCTTGTTTTGTGGATCTAAGGCATCCAGAGTCATCTCGATGATTTTGGGCACACCCCAGCGATCGACGGACTGCAAAGAGCGAGAGAGTGAGTGAGAGGGAGAGAGAGAGAGAGTGTAGTGACTGTACCCCCCTCCAGGCGCGCATATTCCGGTCGAACTAATGAGCTATAATAAATTTGCAGCGCGAACATTGAATCCATTTTTCAACACACGTCGATGTCGATTTTGCACGAGCCATAAATAATAGGACAAGGATGCGAAAGGCGGATGTGGCCGAGCACGTAGCATGTAACCACCACCAAAACCATACGGATCGGAAGTAGCTAGGGGGAAGGACTAGGGAGGGTGCTTAGCAACCCCTAAGCTTACAACGTGGCCAGGAGAGAGCGGATACTGTGTAATTTCCAAACGCAGTCACGCACGATCGTCATTCGATCCCCAGAGCCCAAAACCGGAATTTTACAACAATTTTACAAACGCCAAGCAAAACGAGGCAAAAGGGAAACAAAACACAAAAAAAGGACTATCGAGTAACGACATTCCCTCTACCTAGGGATGCCCATTCTCTGTTTGCCTGCCCACTTACATCCATGGCATAGTAGCGTATCCCATATTTGTTCAATACGAACGCCTCGAAGGGGTCAATGTCCCGCAAGCCAATGTAAACCAATTGATCCTTCGGCAAACTGAAATGAGAACGAGCAAAGAAAGTCAAACAACATTAGATCGAATGGGTAGGCAGACAGATGTGTCGGGGGATGGGGGTGGGAAGTGTAAACAAATAGTGGAATTCTAGTTAAAGAAGTCCGTCAAGTGCTTTGGGGATCACATCAAAATAATGCAAGTATTTCATGAAATTATGTAAATATACAAAAGACGTAAAAAAAAGGACTTTAACTGCAATGGTAAGGTAACTTAATATTTCTTACAATATGCTGTAGATCAAACAATTTGATAGTTAAACAAGTACATACTCTGAAGTTCAAGAATGAAACAGAGTTTATTTCAAAAAGCTCAATATCATTCAAAATCAAAAAATAGAGGAAAGTTATCTTTGGCTCGGAAAAGCTTTGTTTACCCATGCAGCACGTTTTTCGAAAAAATTTGATCGACACTTCAAAGCAAACAAGTTTTTTTCAATAATTCAATCAGACTACTTTTCTGACTGTACTTTTGTATGACAGCTATACTATATAAATGTCCGATTTCGACCAAACTTAGTTTAATTATGGAAAAGCATAGCAAACAAAGAAATACAAAATTTGGAGGCGTTTTCTTTGAAAAAAAACAAGTTTTTCTCACTAAAACTAGTTTCTCGACCGATCATTCCTATGGCAGCTATAACCTATGGTCATCCGACTTTGACAAAATTTTTAAGAATTTTGTGAAAGCTTATGAAATAAATATATGTCAATATTAAAGCGGCTTACATTGAAAATGAAAAAGTTTTTCTCACTAAGACTATTTTTCTAATCTTATTTTACTGTATTATATAGATGTCCGATTTCGACTAAATTTTGCAGAATCATGGAGGAGCATAGAAAACTAGTAAAAGCGGAGTTTGGAGACGTTTGCATTGAAAACAGACAAGTTTTTCTCACTAGACAGCTATATGCAGCAAGGCAGCTGTATGTTATAGTCATCCGATCCGGCTGGTTCCGACAAATGTGCAATGGTCGCGATAGCTTCAAAACTGACGGAGGAGATAGCGTAGAAACAGACGGACAGACGGATAGACGGTCAGACGGACATGGGTATATCGACTCAGCTCGTCATGCTGATCAAGAATATACATACTTTATGTCCTCGGAAATGCTTCCTTCTATGCGTTATAAACATCTGGACAATTTTAATATACCCTCTGCAAGGGTATAAAAATGGACATAAGAACAGGCTCAATCGATTTAGAAACCGACGGTTGGATTCATTGCACGGTTTTTTGGAGCCAACTGAACCCGAGTTTCGGTTCAATTCTATATACATCTATAATTCCTTTTCGAATTTTCATATATTTGGATTTCAAAAGAGTTGATTGAACTTTTTACACACTTTCGAAACGGAATTCCTAGAAAGCATTCAAAAATAAATAAGGGAGCTGCAGGGGTAGGAGTTTATTTTCCAAATCTGAAACAAACTTGATCTGCGTACGGTATACATCCACCTTCATGCAAAAATTTGTGGATCTATCTCTTATAGTCTCTGAGATCGACGCGTTCATACAGACAGACGGACATGGCTATATCGATTTGACTGTTCATGCTTATCAAGAATATAAATATTTTAAGGGGTCGGAAATGTTTCCTTCTCCCTTTTACACACATTCGCTCAACTTCATGCCCATTCATTCATTCCCATTTTAAGTGGGAACTGGGTATAGAAACGCATCGGAGAGAACGCACGATCTTGGTTTGGGTTTCAAATGTTCCGTTATTAAGACCATTTTAGACTCAACTGAGTAGAATTTTTGAAAATTGTTTCAGTTGTGATGTGGATTCATCATTTGGAAGTATAATGACGAGTGAAAATACTATTGAGAAGGTTCAGAGGGAGCGACTATTTCCAAACAGAATCAGCTACAATTATTTTCGCGTTTGGTTCGGGTTGCAGTGGAAAATACGTTGGTATACCTTGTGGATCCGAACGATTCTTTGTTTGTTTACTCAGTCCGAATACTTATCAGCTGTTCCAAGTGCATAAGATTGTCAGATCTTCACATTTGTCCCCCATATTCCTGCTGCATCCTCTCCGTTCTCAAAGTTTGATCCCCGATTAGTGGGCCAGGTGGCATTTTGGGTTTGGCACAAAACCAGGTTAGGAATCGGGAGCAATTCAGTAAACAATGGTGTACAAATTTGTAAAGAAAATGGCAACAAAAACACATGCCACGATTCAAATGGCAACGCTCTCTGCTCTCCCCCTCTCTCTCTCTCTCTCTCTCTCTCTTTCTCTCTCCGCTGCTGCTGCAACCCTGCAGGATCACAATGGACTGGCTTCTGGGACTTTGACCCGGTGTCTTATGGTAATTTTTATGATTATTGTTATTAGATTCGGGGAAAACTGCATCTGTCGTCCTGCGCCTGTTCCTTGTCTCAGCCGCAGCTCCGCTTCGGGAGCGCTTCGCTGTGCAGCGAAACGTACAAAGTTAAAAGCGCCCTAAGGATCATTATGTAAATACGATTGTATGGGTGGGGGTTGAATCTTTTAAAAACAACAACATTCAGTTAAGGGTGGGCCCCGCCGCTGACCCTTTGCTGTTTTGTTGTAATCTTCTGCTTTTTTAATCCCGCTTTGTTGTAAAAAAGGGGTTCCGGATTAGACCCATGTGTATGGGTAGCCTACTTTCCTCCAAACACTTGCGACGCCGATCTGTCTAAGTTCCGGATCTGCCACCACCAAAAATCCACCCCCTAGGGTAATAAAATTCGCCAGCAAAACTGGAACACAGACAGAAGTGGGTGTGGGGTGGGGGTAGGGGGTAAAAATCAGCACTTGGAAACCAAACAGGAAGTGTACCACGAGGGGGAGGGTGAATATATTGAATACAAGCGCAATTAAGCACACGCATGCCAAAAAAAAAAAAAAAACCGAAAAACCCATGTCCATGTGCATGTCCTGGCTGGAATTCGGCGAGAAACTGGACCGAAACGGGGGGTGGAGTGGGGTGGGGTGGGGTGTGGTGTGGTGTGTTACATTTTGTACAGAAACAACCCTGGCGCGTTGGTGGTGGCTAGACGGCACAGTGCTAAAAAGAAACCCACACGCCCGAGGATTGGCAAGGATACTGTTGGTCGCGTGCATCATAAAACGGTTGACGACCTTACACTGGAACTGGAATGTTTACACCGAGAAAGAGGACATACAGTAGGTGCAGATGTATGCGTACAATTGTATGTGAAAGTCGATCGCATGTACCTTACCCTGGAAATGGAATGGTATGGGTACGGTAATTAGCTGCGAATCGTACAAACATTAAAAAACATCACGAAAATAAGAATCGTACAACACAGCAAATTGATTCGTACTCGAAATCTAGCTATAACCGTTCTAAAATTGAATCTTAAAGACGAGCGGAGGTGAGCAGAAGTTACTGCAAAGAGAGAGGGAACAAGAATAGCATGGAAAACTCTCGAGATCAAGAAAATCGATTAAAAGAATCCAAATTTGTGTCAAGAAACAATGAAATTCTCGGGTTTTTGTACTCTGTACCGAGAAGTTACGCGGAGTATATTTAGTTTGTGCAAAAGAATGTAACAGCCAGATAGAATCATTTTCGATCCTATATGGCATATATATACTTGATCAGTGTCCATCTATCTGTATGAACAAACAGATCTCAGAGATGGAACGGATGGATGGAAAAAATAAGAAGAGCGAATAATTTAAGCACGAACGATCTTGAAAAACAGTTCGTTCTTGAAAAATTAAAAAATGTCGATTCTAAAATCGAGCTAAATTCGTTCTCATTTTGATGCTTTACAGCTAGGAGAGTGAGGTAAAGAAACTGAGAGAGAAGAGCAAGCACATTTGAGAGAAAAGCATTGAGTCCGCTCCCCCAGTTTCGTTTATTACGGGAGAGGGGGAAACTACCAAGCAGAGAGCGAGATCAGTTTCGGATTGGTTTTTAGTTTTTGGAATTCCCAAGCAGCTATGACATTGCTGGCATGGAGAGACGGCTGTTGGACTGCCAGTTGACAGGCAAACACTGCTGCTGCTTTTTGGTGTTGTGTGCTTCCCAAGCCGGCTGAAATTTGCTACATAGTTTGATAATTGAAATTCTATGAAATTAATTTTGAACACAAAATGTAAAAACAGCAAAAAAATTTGTTGTTTGATTGAAAAAAGGGCGCCCTTACTTTGGAGCCTATGTAGCTTTTCATTCAAGAGTGAATAATCTAACGATTGATTCTGACGAGCTCTTGATACAAGAATAAAATTCATGCATTTTGAGAATGAACTTTGCTCTTGATTCAACAATGAGCAATCTTGAAATTGAGTACGTTCAGCACTTGACTCAAGAATTTTCTACTTGATTTAAGAATTACTCGTGATTGGCTCAAGTATTAAATATCTTGAATCAAGAAAAACGGGATCAAATATTCATACTTGTATCAAGAATTTTCATTCGCATCAAACTTCTGACATTAAACATTCTTGTTCCGAGTATGAAATTCTCTATTAATTCTCTAAGTGTAAAAAAAAGGGAGAGGTGTTGGCTATTTATATTGCACACGGGTTAAATTTACTTTCTTTGGTACTTTGTTAAGGCCCGATTGCTCAATGTCCGGTTAGTAACCGTGGCCGGCAAGCCGTATTTAACCAGAGGAAAAAACTTAATCGCAGCTCAAATCAATTTTAACTACTACTTTAGTCCTGAATGTAATATAATTCTTGCTATGATAAGAGATGAAGTTTCTTCCCAACGAAATTGTTAATAACTTAACTTCAGTTCCGATTCAACTTATTGTATTGTTCTTCATCCCAGCATGCAGATCAATTAAAATATATTAAAAATTAAATTACAGTTCAAAGAAAATTCATTTTGTTAGTAGATTTTATCCCAAGCCTGCACAGAAGGAAAACCCGTGTTCAGAATATAAGATTATTTCATCTTAAAACAAGAACAGAATGTGCTCCCAAATTTTTGAAACCAAATGTTTCGAATTTTCTTGAAATTTCTTGGGCTCTACTCCCAGTAATCCGAAATTTTTTTCTTTCTTTAATTTGTTTATCTAAGGCAGATGGGGTGTGGTACAAGGCGGATGTCCTTGCGGACTTGGAGATGGAATCGGACTTAGTCCTGGAATTGGATCTGGACCCTAGACTCTGGTCCTGGACTTGGACTCTTTTCTTGGACTCTGGTCCTGGACCTGGACTGGATTTGGACCCTCTAGTCCTGGACTGGTTCTGAACCCTGGACCTAGACCTCAAGTTTTTTTTTAGTTCAAAATGTTCTCAAAAACTAAACATTTCAACTCACGTCAAGATTTTGCGTTCTCAAAAAAAGTTCTTGAAGAGAGAAATTGTTTTTGCAGTGAGAAAATCCGTTCATGATTAGTTTTTGACACCGAATGTGCTCATATTGACACCAATGATCTCGGTTTTTTCCGTACCGGTACAGAACACCTTAGAGCCGGTTTGATGAATCGAACCTTTTTAAAACCCTTGGATCAAGAAAATTTATATAAAAAGAAATTCTCTCTGGGATAAAGAATTTGCATTGTTGTTCACCCAAATAAGAAACGCACTATTTTTTCTCTAAGTGTAGGTCAAAGATTGTGCTTGAAAAAGCGTTCCTAAAACAAATTAATGTTATTTTTTCAAAAAAGTTCGCGGAAAAAAACACTTAGTAGTATGTAGTAAAGTTATCCCCAATGCTCCAAACCGGTTTGGTGTGTGTTTGAAAGATTCCCGAACCATTCACAGTAAAAACCACCCGAACCGGTTCGCCGTATTTTAAGCAAAGGTTCGGTTCAGAAATTAGGGTTTTTATTATATTTCTAACTTTCAGATACTAAATTACGGAGATTTTATGAATCTGCTTTTCCAAGCTGATCTATCGCTCTGAGATCGATTGTTAATATTTGGTGAGACCTTTCCCAATTGGTGGGCAACTCTCTACTTGAAAACATTAAAGCTGGTTTAGTTTTCGCCTAATTCTTCTCAAATTTTCTGCTCAAAATTTGGTTCCAAAGCTAAAAAACATTTTGGGTGGTGGTGGGCGCGAAATAACGTAACATTCAAACATTTCCAGCCGCTGGAAGGTGACAGCTCTGCCATGGCCGCTCTCGCCGAGCTCTCACTCTCACACATGCTTGCCTACTGGGGGTCAGCCATTTTGATTTGTTTGCCTTTAAGCCTCGTTTACACTGCCGCTCTCTGTATTAAATCGATGTACTATATGTATAAACATAACATTTTTCTAATTGTTCTTATTTATAATTTTTGAGTTCTTTTTTGTTAAGCAACCAACTCGTTGCGCTGTTTTAGGCATTCCATTCATCTGTCTCACCCCCGGCCTCGGTGTCTGAGTGTGAGAACGTTGCTTACGACAACCAAACCGCCCGCTGCCACCACCGCCTGTCTCTGTCTCTGCCTCTGCCTCTGCCTCTGCCACGCTCGTGCTGCTAGTTCATTTCCACGCCAGACGTCGTACGCCGCAGTACCTTATGCGCTTCGTGTGTGTGCGCTGCCACTAAAATAATATTAAACAGAATATACAAATCTCGTCGTAGTCTGTGTGCTCTTTTTTGCAATTGATTTTTTTTTATGTAAAAATAACGGTTCAAATCGTAACAAATAACCAGCAACAAAAACAAGCAGCAGCGCAGCAGCCACCGAAATCAAAAGAAACGTAAGGAAATCAGTTCGAACTCCGGAGACTTGTGCAACAACAACAACAACAACAAGCGCAAACAAAAAGTTTGTTTGATTTTTTTTTTTTGCCAAATGATCGCGCGGCGCTGCATAATTGTGCAATTATATACATACATGCATATGTACATACATTTGTTTATGCACATATATTTTTTTTCTCCCGCTATATTTGATTGTGTGTGTGTGTGTGTGTAGTTGAATTTCTTTGATATTAATAGGAAAAAACAATATGCAATTCAGCAGTAAAAACAACAAAACTGAAGCCAAACCGACGGCAGAGCAAAAAAAGTTCAACAAACTCGTAAGAGAGGATCAACTGTGGTGGGAGGGAGAGACATATGTACACACGTGAAGGTGGTGTGGGAGGGTAGGGGTCCAGCAGCAGGATTGCCAAACATAAATAGTAGTATAGTAGTGTAAAAAATCAACTGCTAATGCGACGCCGCCGCCTCTGTGTGTGTGTTTGTGAGTCTGTGCTGTGTATCTGTAAAAGAGAGAGATATATAGAGAGAGAGAGAGAACGACCTAGCCAACGAGAGAGCGAACTAGCGAGTGGCAAAAAGGGCGCAGCTAATAAAGATGGGCGCGTGTCAAGATACAATACATGCGATACTGAAGGATGGTTCTTATTAAAAAAAAAACAAATGTTTACTTAGTACCAAAAGTACGCAGAGTATACATATTAAGTTTGTACGTAACAGCCGGAATGAAGCATCTCCGACCCTATGAAGTATATAAGTGTAGTATCAAAAACCGGACGATAAAGCCATGCCCGTCTGTCTGTCCGTTTGCCTATCCGTATGAACAAATCTGTATGAACAGACAAATACTAATTATACTTGCAGGCAGATTTATATATAGTGTGTACCTACTAAACATATTTAGTAATCGACCCGCTTATAGATTCGATAGACAAGTTTTGAGCAAAAGAATGTTTAGCTGCTACTGCAGCATTAAAATTCATGCTGAGCAAAACCTTTCGTTGGTACCGAGTATATTATACTCGGGCTTGGCCGACTTTCTTTCTTGTTAAGTACTGGTCAAAGACCCTGAAACAAATACGTCAAGTTCAATTGTCTCGTCTGGATATGATGTATAAAATATATTCAGTTCAAATGTGAATGTAGAGCAACATAATTTAATTAAATATTTATAAACTTTTGTTCAGTTACCATTTAGCATAGACATCTGAGATGAGAACAGACTCTTCTTTTTTCCTAGCGATGTTTCAATGCAGCAATATCCGTTGGCAATAGTTCTGGGAGCATTTTTAACCCTGTTAAAATTATTTCAAATGCAGCAAAAACAAGTATAAACTGAAGAATTCTTTTCGATATAATCACCCTTGACGTGGGCTAAGTTTCTAAATATTTATTTGTATTTGTATTTTGTATACTTTGTAGCGCGAACATCATGATTCCTTTTTCTCCCCAAATTAAGTAACTGTGGCTCTAATTTTCTCTCCCTCTCTCTTAAGTAAAACCGTCACCTGTTCGCTTAATATAATCTCACAATTACAAATGAACATTCACGTCACGCGCTCATCTCTAACAGCTACTATCGATTTTCTCTCTGGCAGCAAGGAGCATTGTACGAGCAGCGGCTACAAACAAAACAACAACAACTATAGCAGCAGCAAACGAAATTGTAGTTAGATACTTTCTCAGTTATCCGAATGAAGAGGGGGGCGTAATAATTGCAGTAAACAAAACGCCGGCTGTCATACATATGTACATGCTATGTGATTGTAATGTAACTGAAGAAACTAACAACAAATTAAAACAAAACGCGCGGAAATACAAATTAGAACAATTCACAAATGTTGTTCCCGACTGAAAACGACAACTACAACAACAGGGCGCATAATTTTAATTCCGACAACAAGAAGCACAAACTTATAGATACCAAATGCTAAACTGTGTTAATATGTGTGCACACACACTCATGCGTATACGGGAGAGTGTTGAAATATACGCCAGCATTTAGTTCATAAAAAAAAAATAATATACTTATGTATGTACAACCAATATACATATGTTTAAACAATAGCCATGAATTTTAGAAAGGAGCGAACGAGAGACAGAGTGAGAGTGAGAGAGAGAGAGAGAGATCACCCACCCTCGCCAACCCACCACAACCACCCAACAGCATGAAAATCTCTGCAGAGACGCTGCACAGTGGTTATCATTGTACGAAAAATAGTTGCAAAAATGTTTAAAGGTTTCAGTTAAAAATGAAATCATTAACTAAATTCAGAAAAGATTTTAATTTTTCAAATCATTAAAACAAACGAATGTCAAAGCACTTTTCGTTGACGAGAAACCGTAGGCTATGAACAAGTATTCATCTTCATAAGGTCCATATTTTTTCATTTTACAAGTAGCCAAAGTTCATCAAGTTTTTCTGATCTCATCATCCGACAAAAGTTGCTAAAAATCATTTGGTTTAATGAATCTTCCTTCAATTAACCCAGGTATGGCCCATTTCCTCATTTTGTTTGTGGACAATGAACCACATTTAGGACATGAATTTCTGGCCGAGACAGATTTTTGAGATTGTTCTTCAGTACCTGAACCGCAATACAGGACCACAAACTGATTTAGAACCGAGCGGAACATTATACCGAATCAAATGTGAAACAATAGTGGAATCTAAACATGTTCAAAACAGAAAATTTTGGTTCGGTTCTGTAAAAAATAACACCGTAAAAAAACTGAGCTATTTTCTAGTGACTTTGCTCGTTACTAGGGCGATATGGTGCGAGAGAGTGTCTTAGAATCGCCAGGATTAAACAATATTGATTCGGCTCCCATAATAGCTTAGGTTTTTTAGATTGTCGATTCCTACGTTTTTGGAATGATTCCCAAAACCAAGAGCTAAGGGACACATAACACATGGTGGTAGATTTCTAAAAAAAATTTAGATCTCGGCCCATATAAAAGAAAAACTTTCCGAGTATTCATGCTTTCTAAGTGATCATCGACTTAAGTCTTAGTTAACCAAATATGTATGAAGACATTCCGATTTTTATTTTGTGTACTTTACCAAATTATTGGCTTTCAACTTATTTAAAGACTAGTTTCCAGTTCAGATAAAAATTTGCCTTAGCAAAATTTATGAATATGGAAAATATTTGTTTTGCCCTTCCGTGTAAGCCCATAACTGTAATTATGTTTTGAGTGTACACTTTCATTCGTTTCATCTTCATGTCGCATTGCCAAGTGTTCACTTTTGTATCACCTAAAGTCCCTTCAGTCCTGCTGCTAAAAGAAAATAGATATATGTGCAAATTGAGATATTTGACTTTTGAGGTCAGCATATCCACAGTAAATGCAATTACTGTGCCAAATATTGAAGAGGTGTAAAGCAAAAAGATAAATATATTAGTCCAGGGTGTTGAAGGTGACAAACTTTATTTTCTCTTATTGGAAAAGAAATCTTTTGTTACAAGCAGATAAAAATTCAAACCATACATGAAGCTGGAATAAATCTTGGCAACTTAACAATCTGCCATTATAACATAATAACCAAAATTTTGAAAAGAGATAAAATATTGGCGGAAACAATCGCAGGGCTGCAATACCCAAGGTGAATACGTTTTACAAAAAGTAAAAGTAATGCGAAAAAGAATTCAAAACTGTCATATTTAGAGATGAAGACAAATGCAACATCCCCGATAGAGTTTCTAGAAGCTCAACTATGGTAGTGGTTTTCTTAAGGGATGGGCTACCTACAGTGCTATGGGCGAGTCTGCAATTAGTTTTGTGCCAGGCCGTATGAATGCCCGAAATTAATGTCGAGTTGATAGAAAGTGAGCTTATCAAAATTGTGGAAGAGTTTCATGGTGACAATTGGACATTTCGACAAGATAACGTTTTATAATTCATGTAGCCGGGTGTGGTACAGCGGGTAGTAGTCACCTTCACAAGCTTATTGGTGCCAGCTATGAAGTAACTAGCTTTGAAATAGCATCTCACACTCTCTCTCTTGTGCGAAATTTTTAAGCACAAAAGCCAAAAGATTAGGAGAAGCTCTCCATTTGAAGCTTGTAGAAAATTGCACATATATCAATTTTCTATGAAATATTTTATTGTTGTTTGTTTTGATGCTCTGTTATGTTAACAAAATTAGCTTCGTAGTTTTTTATCTTGAACCATTATTAATTAAGTTAAAATAGTTGTCGCTGTGTATTGCTAGTACAAAAGTACCCATAGAACTCGAACATACTTACTTCTTCTCTGTCTTCTATCAGAATTAAAGGTCATCATCCTGTGTATTATATACCCTTGCAAAGGGTATTATAATTTTGCCCAGAAGTTTGCAACGCATAGAAATATTCATTTCCGACCCAATAAACTATATATATTCTTGATTAGGGTGACGAGCTAAGTCGATTGAGCTTTGTACGTCCGTCTGTCTGTCTGTTTCTTCGCGAACTAGTCTCTCAGTTTTGAACCTATCGAGCTGAAATTAGCACAGAGTCTTGCTGCACGCTACGAATATGTCGGAACCGACCGGATCGGCTGACTATATCTCATAGCTCCCAGAGAAACAATCGGTCGGAAACTATTTTTAGTAAGAAAAACTTTTTTCTTTTCGATGGAAAAATCTAGTCTTAGTTGGAAAAACTTTGTTTTAAGTGGTAGCATCCTGAAATTTTGTATTTCTTTGTTTCACATGTTTTCACCTAATTCTACAAATTTTTTTCTCCAATTCGGTTGACCATATATCTCCCACGATCGGGAAAAATTGTGTAGTTGTGGAAAAAAATTATTTTTGAAAATATTTACTTGCAAGGGCATAAAAACTTCGGCACAGATGAAGTCAGCTTAGCTTTCTCGTTTAATTTTGATTTTGTCGATAATATTTCCCTAAATAATATTTAAATAGCTTCGAAATCTTATTAATCAATTTCTATATCTAAGTGGACTTGGCGAACAGGAATGAAACAGATACGAAATATGAGACAGCCGTGAAAGACTATCTGACTCAGCTTCTCTTTCTGAAAAGATACATAGCGAAGGGAAAAGTATGCTTTAATATAAAGATAGATTAGATTTGCCGAAAAGACGTTGTTCCATTCCTTCTCAACCTATTGAACAATGAATGGAGACTGTTGAAAGGAATCTTAAAAGAATAAAGGTGGGAACATCTTAGTCTTTATCTGTAACCAACAGCTCGCTTCTCTTAAACGAAGTTGAGTAGAAAATACTTATGGGCATTTAGATTATGTCGAACGTGACCTCGTACACATCAAAAGTGAGAATATGGCAGAATATAACGCATTTTCAATTTGTTTTTTTATCTTAAATAAAATTCTTAGCTAGCACTTGCATTATAGCAAAAGTGAATAGCAAGTGAATTCCTGTTTCCAAAATATTGGCAATATAAGAAGCGATTGTATCGGGTCAAAAACAGAAGTGTTTTTCGGGCCCATCTATAAGAAGACAAAGTTTAGCGAATTCCGAGACAATACTTAAGTCCACATAGTTTTAATATCAAATGAATGATAGTTCTTCGAAATGGGCTTTATTTGATTTCGGATCTTGATCTTTCACGATATGTGACATGTTCCATTAAGATATTTATGTGGCTTCTACTTAATGCAAACCAAACTCTCACAGTTAATGTCAATTAAAGAGCCTTGTTACGGTTTCTTGTCCATTTTGTACCCATAACCCATTAACCCTTTGTACCAATCGCACAATTTTAGATATCAAAAGTCAAAAAGTGCAATGAAAACTTGAGTTAGAAAATTTCGGATGAGGCCATGAATAAATGTAAGATTGACTTAACTTAGTTTCCCTAAGAAAATTTGATAGAACGTAGTGCTTTTAACTACTCTTAAATCTTTCGTGTCGACGGACCTTTTGGTAGAAACACCTGGATTTTTCTTTGATTCAGAATTCAGAAAGGGCCACCGATTCCGTTAAGGTAGACAGGGTTTGCTCACAGAGTCAACAATTTTGTTTGTTTGTTTAATTTTTATTAACAAATGAAGAAATTTATTAAGTGGTTCGCCCTATATACTTTCATCAATGTTCGTTATTCTGATCTGGTCCCCTGACTTTTGAGCAACGCGAACCACTGTGCGCTGGTCGTCAAAGCAGCAGCAGAGGCAGCATCAGCAAATCAGCATTTGTATTAAAAGCAAAGTAGAATGTACAAAATTCTAACAACAAAACTTAGAAATTGTATAACAATCAAATTGTTATTTCAGTGTGTTGGTTGTTGTTGTTATTTGCTGTAATGGAAAAATCGATAAAATCGATACACGATAACACACAGCTACCTCGCCACCAATTCCACCAACCCAAATCTAACCGTTTTATGTTTAATTTTTGCTTTTGTTATTTTAGACGGCGTTTATTTATTAGCAACTTTAACTTAACTCAACACCCGGCTTTGCAACCACAAGAAACGGAGCAAACGCTGAGCGAGGGAAAGAGAAAGAGAGAGCGGAAGGAGGCATCGCCGTGTGTAAAGCGCGCGCGCGTACGACAAGGAGTGGGAGAGAAACACCCATACCCAAACACCACCCCCACGAAACACACCCACACCGACAACAGCAAGAGAAAGAGCAGCATTTTAATCGTTTCATTTGTTTGGCTATCAAAACGGGCCAGCAAAAATCAGCGGAAAACCCCCAGCGTGTTCTCTAAAACTAAAAAAAAGTGAGTATTTGTATCAATTAAAGTAGCAACAATAAATTAGCGTAGGAAAACTAAAGTTGCCATGGTAACAGTGAAGCTTAGATGTGCTTGTACATGAGAGCATGCGCGTGTGTGTGTGTGTGTGTGTCTGTTGTGTGTGTCTGTGTGTGTTTGACCTTTTGACTCGCATAGGCTGCGCACTAAATAAAAAAGGTGTAAATAAGAACTGAGAACTTGAAGAACAGTGGGACGAAATAAGAGATTTTCATATTTCAACTTCCTCGACCCTTGAGCGAGAGCTTATCATTTCCGACTATTTTCTTGAGTGGTCATTTCCTGCAGTCTCCCATTTAAGCTTGATTGCGGTAAAAAAGGTCTGCGATATAATGAAAGCGGCTCACCAGATGCCTAATATTTTTGAAATCAATCAAGAAAGCTTCAATATTATTTCAAATTGTCCAGATGTGTGTAACGCATTAAAGAAAGCATATAGTATATTTATTCTTGATCAGCCCGACGGGCTAAGTTGTTTCTTTCTTTTCCGTCAGATTGAAAGGTATCTTCACCAAACATTGCACGAAGTCCTTTAATACATATACGCTGCACAATTGTCGGAACCGACCGAATCGGATGACTATGGCATACAAATAATAGCTGGAACGTTTAAAGACGCCAACAATTTAAAACCAGAAAAAAAGGTTTCGCACTAAAACTAGTTTTTCGACCGATCTTTCCTATATGCCATGTTCATCCGATTTTGACAAATTTTTGTACAATTGAAAACAAAAAAATGTTCCTTACTAAGACTGTTTTTAAGGCCTATCTTTTCTGTGGCAGCTATTCTACATAGTTGTCCGATTTCTACCAAATTTTGTGGAATCATGTAAAAGCAAATTGAAAACCAAAAAGTGTTTCTCACTAGTGTTAAGTGTTTCTTACGACCGATCGTTCATATGATAGCTTTATGCTACAGTCATCCGATCTGGCTTGTTACAACAAATGTGCAGCGTATATGTATTTAAAGACTTCGTGCAAAGTTTAGTGAAGATAGCTTTTAAACTGGCGGAGAAGATAGCATTTAAACAGACGGACGGACATGGCTAAATCAACACAGCTCGTCGGTCTGATCAAGAATATATGTATATATTCTTTATGTGATCGAAGATGCTTTCTTCTTTGCGTTACAAACATCTGGACAATTTTAATATACCCTTTGCAAGGCTTTAAAAATAGTCTTAGTATGGAACACTTTTTTGTTTTTAATGAAAGCGTCCTAAGTTTTTGCATATATTTATTTTATGTACTTTCTGCAAAGTTCTGTCAATATCGGCTTACTAAAGCATAAAGCTGCCATAGGAAAGATTGGTCGAAAAATTAGGTTGGTGAGAAAAACTGCATTATTTTCAATTTGTGTCGTCTTTAAATTTGCCAGCTTTTAATATTATCTACTTTAGTACAATTTGGTCCAATTTAATCAAAATCGAATAAATATATATCATATAGGTACCACACAATAAACTGGGCAGCCAAATGATCGCCCGGCGCCATCTATTGGTCAGCTTGGGAAAACACTCAACTAGCATTCTTCAAAGCGAAAACGCGAAAATTATGCATAAGGGTATATAAACGTCGGGGGAGCTGAAGTTAACTTGCCTCTATTATTTCGTTTGTTCTCCGCTCTCCCTTGCCAAACGAAGCTTCAAAACGAATAATCAGCGAGTTTAAATGAGATGAGATATCTGCTGAAAAACTTTAAAATATTGTAAAAGATCTGGTCGAGCGGGGTTTGAACCCGTTATAAAGTGCACCATTTTGTTCGCGTACCGGTTCCTCTTCTTTCGGCCAAAATCTAGACATATTTCACAGAAATCAACTGTTTCCATTTACAAATACCTATGGTATTCCTTGAAAGGTCATTCTCTTCGCTATACACTCAAAGTTTTTTGTTAGCCACTTTTTATGACAACTTGCAATGGCATATATACTTAAAAATGTAGATCATTCAAATTTCAGCTGGCAGTTCTCAGAAGCGCATTTCCGAATCTTTCCGGAAAGCTTAGAAGCATGCAAATTTTTTTAGAACACATGATGAATATTCAAAATAGAATTAACTGTTAACTAAAAACTCAATTCGTCGTCGTAAAGTTGATTCATCATCATGGAACAAGTTTTGGAGTCGAGCTACTTTCAAAATTTTTTCATGCCTATGTAATATTTGTTGTTGTGCGTCGAATGTTTTGGTTTGCTTCAGAGGGCCACAGGCACACACACACAGCAAAAGGCAATAACCGTATTTCTTTTTTGTTTTCTTCTGGCTGTTGCTTCCTAATTAGATTCTTCATTTGTGTTGGTGACTACGCGAGCATTAGGTGCTATTTCGCACCTCTGCTTAATCGCAATTCCAAATTGCAGCTAAAAAAGTATGCTATGTTATTATAGACTGAGTTTAACAGCTGTTGAACTAAAAGGGTTCTGTTACATCAGCATTTCTGGTATATAACATTGAAAATTAAATGTATTGACGAACAAGAAAAGTGCTCTATGTCTGAAAAATGTGACAATTTCAGTAGGGTTTCACCAATCCGAACTATGGGCAGCTAAAGAAAACTATTCTCAGAGCAAGTCATTTCTTAGGTGTACGAAAATCGCTGTTAAAACTCTCTGTTAAAGTCTAAACCAGCGATGTACAAGAAGAGAGGCTCTCTGTAGCTCTCTGTCTCTCTCTGACACTCACTCAAGCATTACTTCGGCAAGCATTCGGCATGAATTGCCTAATGGGTGAACATCGTTGGTCTAAACTCTCTCTCATCGAATCGATTGAAGGGATAGAAGCAGTTATATACTGATCAATAGTTCAATAGGAAAATGAATAAGGTAAAAGTCTTGTGTTGATTTTATTGGAGTTTGATAAAAACATAAAAGAGAAGAGTGGAAAATACCTAAAGGGTCTGTATGCTCC
The DNA here is from genome assembly GCA_035044965.1 of Lordiphosa andalusiaca. Taxonomy (NCBI): domain Eukaryota; kingdom Metazoa; phylum Arthropoda; class Insecta; order Diptera; family Drosophilidae; genus Lordiphosa; species Lordiphosa andalusiaca. Next base: position 3,600,433 of record JAWNNM010000159.1, on the reverse strand, counting down.
TTAAGTCTAAATATCATCCAGCAGTCGGAGGCGGGTTTTTCAAAGACATTTGAGACGGGTCTAACTTTTCAGTTTGAATGCGAAATGGGCTACCCATGTCGTATCTCGAGCACTGAGAACAGTAAGTGACTCGTTAACCAGCCAGAGTTTGATATTGATTATCCAAAGTGGCTATTTGGGTAAAGGTCATTGAGCAGTGGGAACACTTTAGGGTTCAATCATAAGGTTTTCAAAGTCTACTATTAGTCTACTATTTTGCATGTAAGAAGTATATATATATATATGCAGGGGCGGGGGCACTACCACCCCCAAATCCTTCCCCCCTCTCCGCCTGCGTACGCCACTGATATGGAAAGCTCATCAAGCAGTAGGAACACTTAAGGTGCTGATCTCCAGTATAAAGTGCGAAAGTGGGAACAGTTTTGGTTTTGAAATTTTCCCTTTCGCATTGGCTTGAAGCACTATTGAGTCCATAGTGTATAGACGCGTCCTTAGTTGAACTAGTTCATTGAACCAAGCTAATCGGAACAACCGCAAGCATTGCCAACACAAACCGAGGAGAAAGAGCAAAAGTGAAATGGTTGTAAGCACTTTTAACCCTTAAGTCAAAGCAGGCAAGTTTTTCTATTATTATTATTTTATTTATGTTTTTTTTTTTTTTGTTTTTTTTGCAAGAGGAATATGACAACTTGTTTGGCTAAGGGTGGGTTCGCTGTTCGTTGCGCCTGCCTGCACACAGGGTCAGACTACTCCTTGCAGCAGCAGCGGCAGCGGCGGCGGCGGCTAGAGCAGCGGTTGCTCATTTCGTGTTGAAAATTATTTTTCGGCGCTTTTCTTTCCCTTGCTTAAGGGGGTGCGTGTCCTGCCTCCCTCTTCTGTATGTATTACATAACTGGGCTGGGTCGTGCACACACACACACACACACACACGCACACACTCATACACGCTTTGTAACAATTTCCCGAACTAAAAACAAGGGCGAGAGACGCGCCATGCCGCTCTGAAAGCCTTGTAAAGTCCTGCTCCTGCGCTCAGAAGCATAGTGCGCTTGGGACGAAGCGGATCTGGTGTCGCGGCGAAAGTAAAACGAAAGAAAGAACAGAAACTAAACGGAAATCCTTGCCCAGCACAGCTTCCAGTTACTTGTTACAGTGGCCGTTGTTTTTCCTTCTTTTTTTTTTTTTGAAAAAGATTTACAACAAATTTGCCAATTTTCCAGCAAGTTTCAGTGAGTGAGTGAGAATTTACTTTTGTATCCACAGAAATATGTACATATGTATATAGATTAAGAGAGTGTGTGCCTGTGTGTGTGTGTGTGTGTGTGTGTGTTTGTGCGAGTGCAGATACTAACCCAAAAGCATATAGCCAGGGATGCGAGCAAACAAACAAAAAAGAAACCGCCTCAAACTAATCTAAAAATTGTGAAATTAATTAAAAAGCATCAAAATGCCAACGAAAATGTATGACCCATTTGTGGCGCAATAATTGCAAGCAACACTGCATATTTCTAATGTGTTTTTTTTGTTGTTGTTTATTTTCGTTCATTTGTTCAAGCACAAGCAAATAGAATAGAACAAACGACAGGCCTTGCCCGACATTGTTATACCCCTTACTCCTGGGGGGGGTGAAAAAGTTAGCAGAGCATCGACAGATTGCTGTTAATTGATTCAAAATGAACCGATTTAAATGGAATTCTAACGAAAGCTATGGGCTCGCTTATGGGGATGAGACCCCTTCGAAATAATGACCAACCAGACACCACCTTTTGCTGGGTAATCTCACATTTCACTTTGCCGGTATTTTTGTTAGGCCTGTTCTCATTTTGAATTCGGTTGAGATTTTCCACGAAACAATTTAAGAAATTGTCAAACGAACATTAATGACAAATATACTTACAGCCTTGTACTCGATCCCACTATCGCAAAATTTGAGTTCTATGCTCTCATCTATCAGTCCAGATGGAAAGCTGATTCCAACACATGCTGTAATAGTTTGGGTAATTGCTTAAGCAAAATATTGATGAATTAACGATTTCTAGTACATTCAAGCAACTGAAATGGTTGCAAGGACTATACACTCCGGCTGGAGCGGTAAACTGGTCTCTGTCAAGCCTTGCCCTTTCGGTTACCGCATTACTCTTCGTTTTCTGCAAAATATATTTGCTTGACTCAACAAGGTCCACAAGCAAATGTTCCTCGGTCAGAAAAAAGTTTTTTTCTGTTCAAAATATCTCTGATTCTGTCACCCCATAAGTTTGTCGTTGATAAAGCCAAAGTACTTAAACTCAAGTCATCTCGAGCATCAATTTGTCCGGAGTTAATCTAAGCTAAAATATTCAGAATAAGAATTGAGTGGCAAAAGCATTGACCGTAAATCCGGCCAGAGAAGAAGATCAAGAAATTTTCAGAATTCAGAAAACATTCACATTTCCATTTATACGATTGTGCAAAAGTATGTAACAGCCAGAAGGAAGCATCGCCGACCCCATACATTGTCTGTTCGCACAGATCTCAGAGATGGAAAGAACTAGAAGATTGACTTGTATGGGACAAAATTTTCTTTTACTTGCAGGGAGATCAATCAGGGTGATGATCGGATGAGCGATAGTGGAGTTATGGGGAAATCAAACATTTTTGATAGGCAACATCGTCTGAAATTGCGTTGGGTAACACTGTACACACCTTAAAAGGTACACACTTTAAACGGTACAGTGTTTGTTGTAATCGGGCTTGACCGACCTTCTTACTTAGTTGAAATACTTTGGCTAGCGTCAACATCTCGGATACAACACTGTACATCGTTTTCTTTTAAAAGCGATGTTATCGCTTTGTTGAAGTTAATGAAAAATATTAAAAATCTGTCGTTCAGCTTCTTGATTTTTAGAATCTTGTAATAATCGTTGGTTATAATAGGCAGTGGCAAGTAGCTCTTGACAGATTCAGGCTTGAATAGATCAAGCATGAAACAGATCAATCCATAATTAGTTCAGGCTCCAAATAGATCATGCTCCAAAAATCAGGATCGAGCTTCAAACGGATCACACGTTAAACAGATAAACCTTAACATATATCAAGCCCGAAACAGATCGAACTCCAAACTGATTAAGCTCTAAACAGATCAAGCTTCAAACAGATCAAGCTCCAGACAGATCAAGCACTAAACATATCAAGGTTCAAACTGATTAAGCTCTATGCAGATCAAGCTCCAAACAGACAGTGCTGCAAACATCAAATCAGCTTAAAGGGATTAGCTCTAAGCATTTCAAGCTGCTAACTGATTAAGCTCTAAACAGATCAAGTTTCAAATAGATCAAGCTCCAAACTGATTAAGCTCGAAATAGATCAAGGTTCAAACAGATCAAGCTCCAAACAGATCAAGCTCTAAACAGATCAAGCTCTATGCAGATCAAACTCCAAACAGACAGTGCTTCAAACTTCAAATCAGGTTAAAAGGATTAGCTCTAAACAGATCAAGCTCCAAACTGATTAAGCTCTATGCAGATCAAGCTTCAAACACTAGATCAATGTCAATTTATACAGGAAGCAAAATCTGAACAGACCAAGCTTCAAACAGATCATGCACCGAACAAACCAAGCTAAAAACAGCCGACCAACAAAATTGTATCTTCCGGATGATTTCCAGTAAAACAATCGGAAAGCGAAAGACATTCAAAAAGTCAGTTAAGGCCAATAGCTATTCGTTTTCTTCGTTGAATCCTTTGAGCTCTTTCAGTTGAGCATGATTGATCATAGTTGTTTTGTTCAGCCGATCTGAGCTGAATCATTTGAAACAGAACATGTCGATCATAGATGCCCAGAACCAGCTTCCCAGCAAACATTTTATGTATCATCTGATCACATTCGAGGCATTTTTGAGTCCTCGGTCTGACTGAAATAGTCATAAATGATCTTTCTAATCGTAAATAATATTTTTGTCGAGAGAAAATGGTACGCAAGCCGCTTTTGGCCCGTTCTTCTGATCAGTTTCGCGTCGTATTCGAGTAATTTGAGCGTCTTTTTCAATTCGTTTTTCAATTAATCACATTTTGACCATGTGTATGAGTGATTTTCAATTCTTTTTTGAATCGCACGTGTTCGAAAACACTTTTAAAGCGATCGCTTACAAAAAAATCTTCGCTGACGACAACATGAGAGAGAGGCATACAAAAGAGAGGAGAGTTGTTGCCATATGCACGCTTGTCTAAGCTATGCGGAAAACTACAGCGAATGCACTTTGAGCGCATAGACAGTGGGCACCCCCGTTACAGAGTCGGCCTCATGTCATGATAGTTTAATGAATTAACAATTTTCTGAGCTATGTGTATAAGTTCATAGATAAATCAAATTAGAAACCAAGTCAAGGGGATCTTTGATTCAACTATTTAGTCAATAGTCAACTAACTCTAAGGGCGTTGTAGGTGTGTGGAGAAGAGTTGGAGATATAACTGAAACTTCTATTTCTGAAAAAACTTGGTTCAACCAATTCAACCTCTGGGAGGTAGGTGAGATAGAAATTTGTTTGAAGTTTAGGTGGCAACTCAAGGTATAAATAGTGGATTAGATTCGTCCACTCAAATGGCTCAGTTGTTCAATTGTGCAGTTGTTCATTAACCAAAATCAACCGCTAACAATCGAAGAATATTGGGTATATCAAAGTCGGGCAAGAATGCCGCCGCTGCTCATCTAAAATCATAACCAAACTAACTCAAGGGGACTAGGGTGTATGCTTTGCATCCCCTTCTAACCATCCCCCCAAGTAGCTAGATCTTTGACTAACACAACTTGCAAATGGTTTAATCTTGACAATTACACTATTCTTTCCATGCGCTGCATCTGCGTTGGTCTCGCCATCAACCCCACAATCGATACTTGCCACACACACTCAACTCGTCTCTTGCCAGTGGACTTTATGATGGCAAACACTGGAGCCGGCGGTGGCGTCGACACACAGGCCCAACTCATGCAGAGCGCAGCAGCCGCTGCTGCCGTGGCGGCCACCAATGCGGCTGCTGCTCCCGTACAGAATGCGGCTGCCGTGGCCGCTGCCGCTCAACTGCAGCAGCAGCAACAGGTGCAGCAGGCCATACTGCAAGTGCAACAGCAGCAGACGCAACAGGCGGTGGCTGCGGCTGCTGCCGCTGTCACTCAGCAGTTGCAGCAGCAACAACAGGCAGTGGTCCAACAGCAACAGCAACAGCAGCAGCAGCAACAGCAGCAGCAACAACAGCAGCAACAGCAAGTGGTGCAACAGCAGGCAGTGGTCCAGCAGCAGGTGCAACAGGCGGTGGCCCAGCAGCAGCAGACGCCCCAGCCCCAGGCCAACACCAATGGCAATGCGGGCGGCGCACAGAACGGCAGCAATGGCAGCACCGAGACGCGCACAAATCTCATTGTGAACTATTTGCCGCAGACGATGACCGAGGATGAGATACGCTCGCTGTTCTCCAGCGTGGGGGAGATTGAGTCGGTGAAGCTGATACGCGACAAGTCGCAGGTCTACATCGATCCACTGAATCCCCAGGCGCCCAGCAAAGGTCAGAGCCTGGGCTATGGCTTTGTCAACTATGTGAGGCCGCAGGATGCCGAGCAGGCGGTCAATGTGCTGAACGGCCTTCGGCTGCAGAACAAGACCATCAAGGTGTCGTTCGCGCGGCCCTCCTCGGATGCCATCAAGGGTGCCAATCTGTATGTGTCGGGATTGCCCAAGACCATGACCCAGCAGGAACTGGAGGCCATTTTCGCACCCTTCGGCGCCATCATCACGTCGCGCATTCTGCAGAATGCGGGCAACGACACACAGACCAAGGGAGTGGGTTTCATACGCTTTGACAAGCGCGAGGAGGCCACCCGGGCCATTATTGCGTTAAATGGCACCACGCCCTCCAGCTGCACCGATCCGATTGTGGTCAAGTTCTCCAATACACCCGGCAGCACCAGCAAGATAATCCAGCCCCAGTTGCCCGCCTTTCTCAATCCGCAGCTGGTGAGACGAATTGGTGGGGCCATGCACACGCCGGTCAACAAGGGACTGGCACGATTCTCGCCCATGGCTGGCGATATGTTGGATGTGATGCTGCCCAATGGCCTGGGTGCAGCAGCGGCGGCGGCCACCACGCTGGCCAGTGGACCGGGCGGAGCGTATCCCATTTTTATATACAATTTGGCGCCAGAAACGGAGGAGGCGGCCCTGTGGCAGCTATTCGGCCCCTTTGGGGCAGTGCAATCGGTGAAGATCGTCAAGGATCCCACAACGAATCAGTGCAAGGGTTATGGATTTGTGTCCATGACGAATTATGATGAGGCGGCAATGGCCATAAGGGCACTGAATGGTTATACCATGGGCAATCGGGTGCTTCAAGTTAGCTTTAAGACCAACAAGGCCAAGTAAGAGGAGAGAAAACTCGGGCGGATACACACACACACTCACACACACACACACACACACACATATAAATATGCATGGTATTAACGGTAACTAAGCGCCACAACAAATTATGTGTTAAACACACACACTCACACATACACTCAAACACACACACACACACACAAACTAAAGCCGAGTGTTAGGAAAAGCGTCTAAACAACGAAAAGGCCAATTTCTTCCCCCCTACCAACCCTTAGCCATCGGCCTACCCCTAAAAAAAATACCAAGTTGCAATAGCAAAATTCTTGTTTAGCATTTAAGTAAACAAAACAAAAGAGGTCGAACAGGAGAAACGCAATAACAAAACATAACAACAATTGCAGCCGCAGTCAAATTAGTCGCCAAGCAAAACAAAGAAATCAACTAGCAAAAAAAAGGCAAATTTTAAATTTATAAACTTTAAGTAAGAAAACAGCAATGAAATCTTCCAATTGACTTAAAAAAAAAAAACAAAACAAAACAAAAAGCAAAAACCCAAAAATGCTGTTAGTTCAACAACAAAAAACACTCCAATTTTTCTACTAAAAAAAAAAAGCTGACGTTAGTTTACTTGAAAAGAAGATGAAAAGTATTCAAAAAAGAACACTTACACACACACACACACACACAACCTAGAGCCCTGCCTGATAGACAGCTTTAAGTAAATCAAGTAAACCTGGGTGGGTGACAGGCTCCATTGATAATTGTGCCATTTCAAGGGGCAAATAGTTTAACAAATCTTTCTTTAAATTCTAAGCAGCTTTTCCGAAGAAGATTTAAGGTTTAATTAGAATTGTCTTGATCTTTTTTTTTCGACAAGTTTTGAATCACTTTAATGCAGTTTTTGGTTGAGAAGGACGTATGTATCTTAGCTCCGGTGGAAACTGGTTCAGCTTGGTTCATATTTCCCACATCCATTTTCAACTTTAAACCGGTTAAACCAAGTATACAGTTCATACCTCTAACCAACGTTTGACAAACTGATCTGAAACCACTTTAAAACTGATTTTAGGGAGCAGCTGATGAGGTTTTGAATATCCAATTTGTAAACGGGAACAGGACTGAGATCTTTCATTTCAATTTTCAATGGGCTTTATAGAACTGTCATGAAGGCTGGAAAAGTTCAACCGATTTGAATGCACATAAATGGAAACTAGAACCAAAAAACCACACAATCGGTTTTTGAAAAAGTTAAGAGCTTCTAATTCCGAAATCGAAATCTTGAAACCAGTTCGAAACGAGTTCGAGCAAGCAATGAACAAAAAGTGGCAGCTTAGACAAAACTAGTCACACCCGAAGAATAAAACCGTTTGATTAGATTGCTGCCTCTCCAAAAATATCTTAGAAAATGTTTGATATTACCAAAAAAAAATGTAAAGTTTTATTTTTGCTGCTTGCAGTCCTAAAACTTTACCGGGGAGTCATGGAATAAAGTAGGTGGGCTTGTTTCAGTCTAAGGCACAACTTTGCACTCTGTTGGTTTCAAGATAAAGTTGAAAATCTGTTGAAAAAATATTGATACTTTAGAGAATTGTTCCAAATTTTGAGCTTCGTGTATCTCCATACATATTTAAAAATTGTGGAATACTTTCAATTTACCTCCATCGTGAAGTCTAACCTAAGGATTTGGTTTGAGCCTCGGTTAATCAAATCTAAGTTCGTTAAGGGGTCAAAAAAGATTATTTGTAGCAAAACTATATTAAATTTGGAATCGGAGTTTAAACTAAATGAAAGTATACACATTTAAAAATATATTACATTTTTCTTTATTCAATAATATTGAAAATATTTTGAAATATCGCTTGTTACATGCTGTAAATTATATATATATTCTTGATCAGCATCAACAGCCAAATCGATATAGCCATGTCCGTCTGTCCGTTTGAATGCACAGATCTCAGAGATGGGAAGAGATAGGGGTTTGACTTGTATGGGTTATACCTATGCTTCTTATTCCTGTGGGCAGATCCGGCCCCAGCAATTTGCAAACGTCATATCTGCCACAGTTTTATAGGTAGTAGGTACCTAACAAACTTGCTTATAAATCCGCCAAAGGATTAATAAAGATCGGATGAACGGTTGTCGAGTTAAGATCAAAATAATGTTCGCAGCTGCAGTGCAGTAGCAGCGCTGCTTTCACATCAAAAAAATGTATGCTGAGCGTATAATTTCGTAGGTACAGAGTATGTTATAGTCGGGCTTGACCGACTTTATTTCTTTATTTATAATAATGTGCCCGTATTTGGATTAACATTTGGCCCAAAGGGTTTGATATGTGAGCAAATTATTTGCCTGTGAGGCCTTAGCTTTAAATTGATCTGCCATAAGGGCTATTTAGGCAAATTTGTATCGAAATTTGTTCGAATTATTGAACCCTTTTAAAGCCATCCCCTGCTAGTCCTATTAGTCCTCTGAAATGCACAAAAAATCATTGCAAGGCTACTTTTTATTCAACTCAAGCAGGGCTCTAACTCACACACACACACACACACACTCAAGTGGATCCTAAGTGGATCATATGCGGGGTGAATCGTATGGAGGCTGCTATACAGTATTACAAAAAAAAAGGAAAAAACAAAAGCATATTTAACCTACTAATCTTAATAAACATTTTAATGTTTTGTGTTTGTTTTTTATATATAACAAAAACAATGATACAAAAAAAACCAAGCAAAACTAACGTCTTCTTGCCCACACACACACACCACACACACACACACATACAAAGCAGCAGCAGTAATACAATAATTTATGCGCAAATTTGAAAACAAAACAACAAAAAAGAAAAAAACAAAAAAAGTTTTACTAAAGTAAATAATTGTTAGTGAATATTATAACTATAATATTTATATATATATATATAAACTTAAATACTTTATATAATGTATAGTTCAAGGAGCAAGTAAGAGAATATTTCTAAAAAGAAGAAGCGTAGCACAAAACAACAACAACAACAACAACTTTTATATGACAAACCGAGAGAAGCCCAACAAGCCCAGCGAGCGTTCTCTCTCAGCCTAAGTGTACGAAGAGACAACCAACCTTTTGATTTCGGTTTTTGGATTTCTTTCCCTTGCGTTTTTTACTTCAGTTTTTCTGTTACATTCAATTGGAATTTTGGATTTGAATTTGTTTGATTTCTTTGTTTTTTTTGGCAAGCGTTTAAGTAGTAAAAAAAAAGCCATGCATATTTATTTTTGTGTATGTAAGCAGCAACAACAATCCTCACACATCAACAATACCTTAACAAAATCCTTAGGCCGCCAGCTTGAATAGAAATTGGTTAAATATACACACACACACACACACACACACACTCACACTTACATGCATACATATATCTATATACAAACATATATAAATCTACTTATAATTTTTTTTTTGTCTTAACTTTAGAAACAATTTTTTGTTTGAACAAAATTTGCAACAAAAAATCTAGTCAGCAAATGCATAGAATATTGAGGCAGCTAAAGAAGAAGCAGAAGATGATAGGCAAAAACAAAAGAAAAAAAACCACAACAAAACATAACAAAATATTTGCAAAAAAAAAAAAAAAATGAAAAACAGTCAAAAAATAACACCGAAATATTTACAAGCAAAAAAAAAAACAACACAAAAAAGATGATAAAAATACACCAGAAAATTATGAACCAATTCAGTCAGAGGCAGCTTGAAATGGGAAACAATTGAACAAGTTTTTAGCCAAAGAAACATAATTGTGCACTGAATTTCAACTTAGTTTCGCCAAATGTTTGCTAAGAGCCATGAAAATTTAGATTTTAAATAGTACGTTTCCGATTGTTAGGAAACTCTCCTAAATGCTATAAAAAGCCTGACACTTTCCTTATATTTATCAGAGAAGGTTCAGTAAGGTTAGGTTGCGACGAAACTGCTTCACTTGGGCCTAAATAGTACTTTTAGACCACTCATAAGGTAGCACAACCTTGAATAAGCAAAGTAAAATCTACCTCAGAGACTTTTAAAAGAGCCTTTGCGGTAGTCAGCTTTCTCATTGCAAAGAAACTCTTTAGATATATACGGTGTAGTAAAAAGAAATCTATTATTTTTGAATGAAATGAAAGGGTTTGTTTAGTATATACAGAATGATACGATCTAAGTCAAAGAAGAGCCATTTTGTTCGGTAACTTTCTGCCATTTTGGAGGTAATTGCGTTATACCTCACTCATAGAAACCCTGGTTCTTATGTTCAAAAACTGTGGCAACCGATTTTCGCAAACCTCTCCTGAAGCGAATTTTTCGCCAGCAAAAAAGTTCGCCCTAGACAGGAGAACAGGTAGTAATCATTTGTGGATGCTGTCAAAGAAGCTGTAATTAGAACGATCCTTGTTGGAAATCAATGAAACAAAAATAGGGGAAGTTGACTTCGGCTCGTCCGAAGTTTGTATACCCTTACAGAACGTTTTTCTAATTAGTTTGGACGGCATTTTCACTGAAAACAAACAAGTTTTTCTCACAAAGACTACTTTTCTGATTCTACTTTTATATGACAGCTATACTATATAGATGTCCGATTACAACCAAACTTGGTGGAATTATGGGAAAGCAAACCAAACCAAGTAATACAAAGTATGGAGGCGATTTCTTTGAAACCAAAAACTTTTTCTCACTAAAACTAGTTTTTCGATCGATCATTCCTATGGCAGCTATATGCTATAGTCATCCGATCCGGCTGGTTTTCATACTTTTTCATACTGACGCAGGAAATCGCCTAGATACAGACGGACATGGCTATATCGACTCAGCTCGTCATGCTGATCAAGAATATATATACTTTATGTGGTCGGAAATGCTTCCTTCTATGCGTTACAAACATCTTGACAATTTTAATACACCCTCTGCTAGGGTATAAAAATAGATAAAGAGCACTATAGCCATCTACTTTTTACTACACCTAATATATGATAAGTTCAAAGGCAGCTTTTGAGTTAAGGAGGCTTATACAAAAAAATATTCAAATTTTTAAAACCATTTCGAATCAACTGCTAAAGAGTGCTCCGATCTTTCTGCTCTACATATGCGTGCATTTGTGTACAAAACTTTAACTGTCACTCAACAGTAATGAGCAAACATCTCTGTTGTGCAGTTTCAGCTTCAATTTTTTGGTCTTTGATGTGAGCAGTGGGAAGTGAAAACATATAAATGCTGTTAAAAACACACGAAAAGAAACAATAACATTACTAATAAGTGAAACGAACCACAACCTACCAAACTGCTTATTTCTGATTCGATCTGAAGATTAATTTTCAAATAATTGAAGGAAACTTTTTTTTGTAAATTTTTTTGCAACTTCAAGTTAGCGTTAGGCAATAGAATTCCTATATAACTCACTATATTTAATTCCGTTCTTAACGGCAACAGGGCACTGTATGCAAGACCGCAAAAAGCCACTCCAGAAATTCTCATAAATAGTACTGTTTACAAAGGATTTACCCCATGAGATTTAAAAAAAGAGATTCAACACATGTGATTTAACACATTTTTTGAGATTTTGGCGTAAACATTTGCAATGCGAATTTGTTTTGAAAAATTGAATAGGAAAAGTGGAACTAAAATCATCACTTAATGCTCTCAATGTTTGAAAATCGAGCGGATTTTTTTGGGTTCCTCTTACCTTTAGAATATTTTCCCTGCCGAAACAGATCACTCCCTGTGTACAAAAAGAGGTTCGATTTGAACGAATTTCGTTTGAGGCTCTAAGCTTTTAGGAAACAAATTTACCGAGAGAACAGAGATAATGTGTCTGTCCGTCTCTCTCTCTCTCTCTAGCTGACACTCAGTGATGCCAGACTTCGGCAAGCGATTGCAGTGTCTTTGGCCGGGTAACACTGTCATAAAGAGAGCAGAGAGTATAAAGACTTTTTAAATGTTTCTCCCACTGAGCTGGTCTCTGAATTAATTTTCTGGGTATTACCAAAGCAAAAAATTCAATCGTACGGTGTAATTATGCAAATATAGGACAAAAACAACCAAAACCCTTAAGAGGAGATAACTAAACAAAACAAAATACAAACAAACAAACAAACAAAAAACACAATTATAGCTAAAACAAAAAATAAAATATGTAAGCGTAGCAAAATTATGGAGCGACAGGTCCCTCCCCCCTCCCTTACTTTTCGTACATCTCTCTCTTCTTCGGTGGGGAAATTTATACAATATTTTCTTTTGTCGAAATATCCAAAGATAATAGTTTTTAGTTTATTATTATGATTAATCTTAAACACTATTAGGCATAATTTCCCCCAAGAGATTGTGATTTGTGAATCTCTCTCCTTGGCTTAATTTTGCTTTCTGCCCCCCCCCCTCCTCTCACACCACACATACAACAAATTTGCAATAATTTATGAACATTTTGCTAGTTTATTTAATATGGATAGAAGCGCTAACGCGAACGAAAGTGTTTAAGTGAAATTATGTACTTGATTTTGTTTAATTTATTTTTGTCACCGTATTTTTCAATTAATATTGTATTATGTATTAATTCTAATATTGTGCAATAGTTTTAAAGTGCAGCAAAACAATTCATGAAGCATCTCAGCTAAATTACAATTATGATGGATTTTTTTTTGTGTGTAATTTACGAATTAAGCGAATTTTATATGTATATTATATATATGTATAATTTCTTTCTTTACACTTAAGCCAACCCACGAGAACATTATTTATTGTATTTTATAATTATGTAATTTAATTTAACTCAATTTGAATTCATCGAACCTTGAAAGAAAGAGCCGAGCGCAGACACACACGCTCGCACACACTCACATGCAGACTTTCGTTTCTCATTTGTTTCCCCTTATCATTTTGTGTATTCTTTTCGATCCTCCTCCTACTCCTCCTACTCCCATACTTACTCAAACTAGAAATGTATCTCTTTCCAATTGTATCCAGTAGCGAATTGTGTATCGAATTATGATTATGATTTTGTTTCAATTTTAATTTTTGATTTAACTATAATATTTATGTTTACTCTTATGATTTTCACATTTATTTTTTGCCTATACAGCTACAACAACAACAACAAAAAAAACGAATTATTTTCAATAAAAAATCACTTTTGGTCAATTTAGTATAATTTTTTGGTTTTTATTTTAATTTAATTTGATTTGTTTATTTTTCTTCTTCTGTTTCCTATTTATTTTTTTTTTTGTGTCTACCTCATATAAATAATAATACAATACTCTTTTACACCCAGCGGAAACACCCAAATCGTATGTCCTATGTTTAATTTATTAACTTTTAGACCTATTAACTTGTACGTATTTCGATTGTTTAGCCCAGAGTTGTCAGTTTGAAGATCCCTTAACACAATTGACCCAGGATTTTTTTTCCAAAAAGTTGTGCGTTTTTCTGTTTTTTTGGTTCGCAAAAAAATGAGGATTTTTTTTTTTAAATTTCTCAAGAGTTTTGAGATTTCGGAAACCGTAAAAATCTAGCGTATTTTTAAATTTACACAAATTTTAGGCTTATTGAAATCTTAAAATAGCTGGAAAAACAGTGGGTTTTTCAATGCTGGCATACTTAACTATTCCGATTCATCATGTTTTTATCAATATCATGAAAGAAACTAGGCCTGATTGTCGTTGCGAGACTAAAACTTTCTTAAAACATTAAGCTTCAATGTTAATCTCACTTAAAAAAATGCTAACGTTCAAGCTCTTTGCACTTTGCTCTGGTTTTCAATTCTACTTCCGCAAAAAATTTGCGATTTTCAATCGGTTTTTATAAAAAGTTTGCACTGTAAATCGCCTGGAGAACAAGAATATTAAATCATGATTCAAATGTTGATAATGTTCTTCAAAAAACGTCCCAAAATTCCCGATTGTATGAGAGATATTAAGGTATTTTTTTTAAATATCGATATCAAATTCTACGAACTAAAAGGGGCAAAAATGTTTTGGTACACACACATACACAAAGGTTTCTGTGCTGATCGGGTTTTTGCCTTGCAATTCCCAAACAGTCCTTGCAATGCTGGCATAAAAAGGCCGTTACGAATATGCAGTTGATGGGCAAAAACTACTGAAGATGGGACCTGTTGGTTCTTTAAACAGATGTTTAGTCTAAAAGCCTCATTTGTGTTGTGTGTTATAGAAACATAAGTCAGTAGTTGGATGTTGTTAAAACTAGAAGAGTTCCAAATGGATCAACATATAGTTTGTACTTTAAAAATTCAGTTAGGTTTTCTTCTCAGAAGTACTAAAATTAAAAAAGGTCCGTTTTTAGTTCAGAAATGAGTACAAAAGTGAATCGCGAACTTTGTATACAAATTATGTTGGAATGAGTACCGAATGGACTAACAATGCAATCTTCGAAAGCGTGTAAAGGAAATTGTGAATCTGATCTTAAACTTCCAACCGTCTCTGACACTTTTCTTATGAAGTGGTGTTAGTTTTCTAAACTACAGTAATACCATCTGGTTCTTTGGCTTATTTATGGCCCTTAGTTCGAGATCAGTGTACTTTGACTCAATCGGGAAATGCTTTAGTATTGTTTGTGCCAAGAACATTTTCTACTTTTTTAATGTACTCTTATATTGTTGTAAGCTGGTATTAATAATAATATTATGTATTATTATTATTGCATTCTGAAAGTACGATCAAATTGTTTTGGGAGTAGAAGAATCACACATAATATTAAAACTTTACTGGCAATAGTTTGAAGGGCCAAGTTTCTGTCAAGTTTTGTAAAACTAAAAATAGGAGATGTTTTCAAAATTCTTTAATATCTAAGGGTTAGATTCTCGAAAAACATTTATAGGATTTTAACTAATTAAAGCTTAAATCGCTTTGCACCTTCGTATAAAATGCTGTGGCCCGAAGTGGAGCTAAAAGCAAAAAAAAAAGTACTTTTAAAGTACTTTGAAGCTCACTTGAAGATTTTTGACTTTAATGTTAATTATCCAAAAAAAATTATTTTGATATCTATTTACATTTTGGGTATTCACAAGCTTTAAAGCAAGTCTTAAGACTTAAATTTAAAAATAAAATGTTCAAAACTACGCTTAAAGACTTTAGGGGGCAAGTAAATACACCCAATTTTCAAAAGAAATCTAAAATGTATTAGGATAAGCAATGGGCAAGTAATGTCCCTTTAAGCCAGCCCATAACTCACTCAGACAAGCATAGGAAAGCAAGTAGATCGTGTTAAGTGCTTCGTGCTCACCAACACAAGCACATTTTGTTCTCTCTCTCTACAGGCGGCCCGATTGGCCTTAGACTATGGATCGATGGATCAAACAGATCGATTTTGACACATTTGGGTGTTTCCGCTTTCGTAGTGAGGGTTACATTTTCAACAACATATTTGTATGAGTGCTAAAGGTGTATTTTGTGTGTCGATCTCACTTTCCAACTCTCTCTCTCTCTGTTTCCCTCTCTCTCTCTCTCTATGGAATGGATGCTAGTCAAAACCAAACCCATTGATCTCAAATGCTCGCCAACATTCCTCTCCCAACTTTGTTTGGATATTTATACACACACACACACACACACACCCCCACCCCCACCCAAACACACACACACACACATTCCATTATACCAAATGCGATATTATTTGTGTGCCAGCGGAGAATACTTTTATTTATTAATTAACTTTTAACCATTAACCATAGTTTTTACATAAACATTTGCGTAAATGTGTAACAAAAAAAAAAACATACAAAAAAACGAAACCAGATGATTATTTTGATATCTGTAAATGAAATATTTTTGGTCATTTTGTGCGCATTAATTATGCTTAATTATGTGTAATTTTTAATTATGTAACACACACACACACACACACACACACACAATATTTATTAATTTATTCCAACTACCACTTAGACTAGTGCTTATCATTTATTATATTGAGCAACCCCCAAGGATCAGCTGCAGTCAAAAAAACAACAACAAAAACCAACAACAAAAAAAGCCATTCACTACAATTTATATGCTAATTATGTATATTATACATACAAAAACGATGATGATGATGATGATGATGATGATGGCAAAAACAAACTATTTAATTTATTTTATTAACATATTTATATCAATTACTTAATAATATTTATCACACATTTCAAATGATATTTCAAAAAAAAAAAAACAAAACAAAACAAAAAATGGAAACAATACAGAAAATTAATATTATAAATGTATTTCAAAATATATAATTATGAGTTTTTCTTGCTTTGCATATGTATATGTATATCAAACACACAAAACTTGGTTTCGTTCAGTTTTGAGTTATGTTTATCATTTGATGATTTGTCCTGCCAATACCAACTATGGAGCTGGAACCAACAATAAAGCTCTTTCCCCCTCCCCCCCGCCCTGTCGCCCCACTCTCAAGACCAACCCTATATGTTTCTATCCCAAGCGGTGGCAGGTGGAATTATATATGGAAAGAGAGCGAGAGAGCGTAACTAAATTGTCCTTATCGAAAGTTAGAAAACGTTTGCCAATCTTAACAGATCATAGAACACGATGTTTGTTGTGCTTCGTGGAGAGTTCGTGCCACATTTTGTGCCTTAAAAGAATTTTCAGGGATATTTAGGTTATAGGGTAGGGTATCCAAACAGTGGGAATACTCTGTGTATTAGACCCACATTGGTTACAAACTGAGATTCGGTTCAAAATATTGCTTTCTGCGCATTTTCTTTTTTCTTCTTGGTTCAACTAAGCTTCTCAACTGGGATTGATTTGATTTCTCCCAAAATATTTTCCTTTAATTTTCTCACCTTGGTGACCGATTTTAGATCAATAGTTTGTCCCATACAAATTTGTCGTGCATTTTTCAACAGTTTCAAGTCAGTTGGATGAAAACTGGTTTTTTCAATGGAGAATTTTCTAAAATTTCCGCTCTGGTAAAGAATTTTCCAACACTAGAATAATACAACACAAATAATTTTGCAAAAACACCAAGTTTCCAGTCAGATTTTTGCAAGTTACATTTTTTGGCTATTTTCTTTCTTACAAACCGAGTTTCCAGTAAATCGGATAAAAAAACTTCTCTCCATTTGAACTTTTCCGGGCAGTCTCATCCACTGCGCAAAGTATAATCATAGTCTGATAATTGTTAATTTATCACCTTTTTAACAAGGCAAAAACTGCAAGTGAGTAAGACAATTACGCTAAAGAAATAATGCACTCTCTCTCCCTCTGTTCTGTTGAGTAGTCTATGACAGCAATAGCTATGCCCTTGCTTCGCAGAACTTGGCACAAAAATAAAACATCTCAAAAATACATTTTCCATGGTGCAAATAGAATCCAACTCCTTGGGGATATAGTGATACAAGAAAGACTAAATATAATTCCACCATATTCTCTCTCTCTCTCTCTCTCTCTTTTCTGCCTCTTCCTTGTCAGTTGTTGTACCCACAGTTCCAATCAAACCGAAAAGTGTTCATCTTTTATACATAAGCTCCAACCCAACCTGCCTTTACTCTACCTACCTACCTACCTATCTACCTACCATAATTTTATAGAGAGTATATTTCATTTTGTTAATTGCTGATTTCTTTCGCCATATACTTGTATATGTACCCACCAAACATACACATACACATACTTGTTCGTATACAGCGTCTGGTGTGTGTGTGTGTGCGTGCGAGTAAGCCAAAAAGTCGTCGGATGTTGCTTATGATTTTGCTCGGACGGATCCGTAAACGTATTCGTAGTTGAGTTTATGTTTCACTTACGTTTGTGTTGTTGTTGTTGCATTCACTTTTATTGTTTCGTGTGATTTTCGGTAAGTAAGCGAGTAAGCAAGATGCTGATCCAACAATTTAATTTGCTTTCCTCTCTCTGTACCAGCGACACACACATACACACACTCCCCCATCCCACACACACACACACACACACACACACACACCTTTTTTTAACCAAATAAACATTGCCAATGATGAGTTGTCTTTCGAAATGGTTTTTTGTGTACTATTTTTCTATTGTAGCTCAACCAGAAAAAAAAACAAAAAACATGAACAAAAAATACCAATACAAAAAATCAAGCCAATTTTCTAATTTTCTTTCTCTTGATTTATTTTCAGGCGTGTGTTCGATTTTCAATTGAATTTAAACATTTACATTTAACTTCAATTAGTTAATAATGATTGTATAATTATAAATTTATATATTGATTGTAATTATTTAATGCATATTACCAAAAACACCATGGATGATCCATCCAACCGTCCCACCCACCACCCAACAAAACCAATATCGGTGTATATATATATATATGTACATACAGGGCGCGTCACTTGATCCAAGAAAAGGAAGAAACCCATAAGGGAGAGGGGGGGCAAAATGCTATTTCTGAGCTGAGCTGAAATTCAAATTTGTAGGGAAGACCCATCAGGGGAGCACATTTTTGAGTGGGATATCTCTGAAACTTAAATTAATTTCAAAAGAGCCTTGACCTATTCAAAACTTGTTGATCCTATTTTATTACTGTTACCGTTGTATAGTGATTAGGTAGCGATCATGAAAGTCACGCTTTCTCAGAACTATACGAAATAATACAAGGTTCTATCATCAGCAGGCTGCAGGCGAAATTGTTCTGTCTAGTAGGAACCTAATTGCCTGATTCAAGTGAAACATTCCTTTACAAAAAACTCGTTTGAAAAAGTAAATTTAACAATATTTTGAAATCTTTTCTTCATTCTATTCTCAGCTTCTCGACCATTCACAGCCTAGATGCTTCATTCTGACTTAGTAAAAATTGTATGGAAATTGTATGACGTTTTCTATGTCTCCTTTATACAGTTGGTGATTGAATGTAGTTTTTGAATCAAGCTTAAAGCCAAATCCACATTCAATATAGTTTCATAGATTGGCAGCCTGGGATTTCCTTTTTACTCAGCTCTGCACACATCAAAGATAGACAAAATTTTGATTCGTGATTAGCTCAACTATTCTAAACATTCTACATTCCTACACAGTAGTGAGCCTTAGTACGTTTCAATACTCCAAGGGTGTCAGAAAAACTGTAGGCGTAACCAGAATTGAAAAAAGAAATAAGGTATTGCACTTTTGAATGTTGTAAAACTGTTTTGCTATTCAGAGTTGATTA
Source organism: Lordiphosa andalusiaca (assembly GCA_035044965.1). NCBI lineage: Eukaryota > Metazoa > Arthropoda > Insecta > Diptera > Drosophilidae > Lordiphosa > Lordiphosa andalusiaca. Next base: position 3,580,950 of record JAWNNM010000159.1, on the reverse strand, counting down.
CACAGTTCGACAAAATGAAACTTTTGGAAAAAACCCGGGAACAGAGCCTTAAATTCTGATAGCAGGCACTTCACTTAACCCTGGGTTCGCGTTCTATTGGTACTTTTTTTAGTAGCAACACACAGCGACAACAATTGGCTAATTAATGTTCAAATTTTTATATATTCTACAAAGGCCCATTTCCGCTTTCGAGAATTATAAGTTCTAATGTGAAAATGTGACCGCACACTTTCGAAAATGAATTCAAAGAAATCATTTGAATCGGGTTTGAATAGCTTAGATATAAACCCATAAACTAATGGAATGTATTCTGATGATAGGTATATGAAGAGGTGTGTGAACATTCACATGTTTTAAAATGGTAATAAGGCATTCTTAGAAGCTATATCAACTCGGTACCGCTAAGGATCAATTCGATCTACAGAGGAAAGTTAGGAATTTGCTAAATATGGAATAGGAATAGGAATATACTAAATATAGAAGTTTTTAAAGTATCCAAGATTTTTAAGATTTTTTTTACTAATGTGATACCTAAAGCTTCTCGAAAAATCTCACTAGATCACCGCCTCCAATGGTCGACGTCCCTGTGGTATGCCTTTAACCACAAATGTCAAGCTTAGGTCGTATTCCTTCTGTGTTGAAAAGTATGGCGAAAATTCTCACCCGCTTAATTGGCTCCGGCTTTTACCCAGGTTATCGAATGATGATCAGCCGTTAATCGATAGATTTATTAGACCTTAAGCTTTTAAACGTTACCACCTACCGTTTAAAATGGAGCCTAAAAAACAACATGAGCTTCTTGCCAATCCAAATGATATTAGCAGAGCCCGCCAAAAGTGGTCCCTTCTTACAGGTTGTCAGAAAGAGCACAGTTAACCAAGGATCGCATAAAAATGGGATCCGAAATGACACTTCATCTATAGTTTCTTTTAACGATCTCTTTGATCAAAGACATTTTTTTCCACTTTGATGGAGAGAATCTATCGAAAGTGTCTTTTGAGCTTGCACTGGAAGTTTGTATGCGTGCGACAACGAAATTATTCCCTTGAAGCTGTTACCGTATGACAGTTTCGTGTTTTTCTCTTGTACAAAACATATATCAGAAAAAACGTGTTCCCTTCAACGAGTAGGCGTGTCTGTTAAATTTGTGGGAGTTTTTTTGGTGAAAACAAAAAATAATTCGACCATTTTTCCCGAATTAATCTTTTAAAATATTATATAATAAATCTCAAATACTCATACAGGCAAATGAAAAAGTAAAACGAGAAAGCTAAGATAACTTCGTCTGTACCGAAATTTTTATACACTTGCAAGTGCTCGCTTAAATATTTTCAAAAATTACTCTTTTTCCCATTTTCCGACCGATTGTTCGTATGGGAGCTACATGATATAGTCATCCGATTTGGCCAAAAATTTGTTAAATTATGTGAAAGCATTTGAAACAAACAAATACAAAATTGCAGGATGCTACCATTAAAAACAAAAAAGTTGTTCTAACCAAGACTGTTTTTCAGACCTATCTTTTGTATGGCAGCTATACCATATAGTTTTCCGATATTAATAAAAGTTGGTAGAATTTTAAAAAAACATAGAAAACCTACGAATACAAAGTTTGAAAAGAAAAAAGTTTTTCTCACTAAGTGTTTTCCCACCGGTTGTTCCTATCAGATATAGTCATCCAATCCGGTCGGTTCCGACATATTAGTAGTGTGCAGCAAAAAGAAGACTCTGTGCAAAATTTCAGCTCGATAGCTTTAAAACTGAGAGACTAGTTCGCGTAGAATCAGACAGACGGACAGACGGACGGACAAAGCTTAATCGACTCGTCACCCTGTTCAAGAATATATATAGTTTATGGGGTTTGGAAATGAATAATTCTATGCGTTGCAAACTTCTGGCCAAAATTAGAATACCCTTTGCAAGGGTATAATGATACAAGGAAAGGTTCTCAGGAAAATTGTAAATCATTCATTTTAAAATTATCTCTTTAGTGCTACGAAAGTTTGGAAGTAAGTGAGCGATATGGTCTTTGTTCTATATTATTATAGTGTGACCACATTTTTGGTCATCCTTTAGTATAATGGGGGCAATTCGATAATCAGAACTGTTCTACAGAAACTTGACCCTCTGCTCTTCCTGCTGCCTCAAGTGACGCGTGCTGTATATGTGTGTGTGTTTAACTGTGTGTGTGCTCATGATGTATATACATACATGCATTTAAAAAAAAAAACACACCTACTCCTTGAGTTTTTCATTTGCAGCACACCAGAAGCAAAAAAAAAAAAAAATTTGAAAACAGCCCGAAATTGAGCTAAACAATTTTGTGATTTTTTGATTTCGATTTCGGTTTCAGTTTACCATTTTGTCTTGGTTTTTGAGTAAGTTTTTTGATCAAGTCCCTGCACTTAAACTAACCTCCTCCCCCCCTCTCTATCTCTGTCACCCTTTTGTATTGTTAATGTAAATGTATATGTTTTGTTTTTGTTTCAGTGTATCTTTCAGACTGTACGCTATATATATATATATATATAATTTATATATATATCAAAATATTTCAACATTCTTCTCCACATTTCTGTTATCGATTCATGTGATCTCTAATTTTAAGTTTTGTGATTCTCTCTGTGTGTATACGGTGGACGGTGGCTGAGTGGGATTTTGATTTGTAGCACCACAACCATCCAGAAGCAAGCACCCTGCCTGGGTCCAGTTCCCCAGAGCTAGAGACCTTAGAGCTAGATGCACCCACATAAATATGCATTCATCCAGATCCATCTTGTGTAGAGACGTTGTGTTGGGTGGAGTAAGTCATTTCAGTGAGCAGCTGAACAAAAACGAGCCAAGTAGGTGAAAAAGTGAGCAAGTCATTTATTTGCTCACTTGTTCACTGCCACTGAGGAACTCACCTTTGTTCACTCACTCCTGGACAGCCCAGCCCTGGCGGAGAGCGAGCGCGGGTCATCTCGAGGCGGGATTCACTTGAATCGCCCCCAATCAGTTGTAGCCAAATGATTTTCATTTCCACTTTCTTCCTATTATTTCCCTCAGTTCGTTCCCACTTTTCTGTTTCCGAGTCTCCGAACAATCAAAGGTCTTTCCATGCTTGGAAACCAAACTAGCACACTTAAGAGATTGAAGGCCAAACCAAAGACTGAAACCAAAACCAAAACCTTAGTTCTTTAAGCCAACTGTGATAAGATCCCCGCAATCAAAACAGAAACCCAAATCCTAGCGAAGTAAGCCTTGTGTCTACCTAGTTGTAAGTAAGTGAGCAATAAAGATAACGTTCCATCGAGACAGACTCACCAGTTGGGCGCGATCTGCTGCAGTCCCGCCTGCTGCCAAACGGTGCGCAGCTCTGCCAGCAGCAAAGACACCGGCATGCCGTGTATGTTACCCGACTCGGAGGTGCTGTGCACATTAATGTCCGCATGTGCATCGATCCACACCAGCGACAGATTCGGCGTATGCTGCAGATGACCGGCCACAGAGCCTGCCACATGGGGGAGAGAGAGAGAGATTACTCCTGGCGCCGTCGCCGCTGTTTCAATGTCCAAGCTTACCAAATGCAATGGCATGATCCCCGCCCACGGCCAGGAACTGCGAGTTCTCCCTTAGCATGAGCTGCACCTGCTCGATCAGTGCCCGATTGCAGGCCATGAAATCGGCATAGTTGTGTATGTGTGGGAAGTGGAGGCGCTCCTGCTCCTTTAGGTGGTCATCCACCGTATACTGCAGATTGCCATAGTCCCTGACCACCAGGCGGTCTGTGAAAGAAATAAAGATGCATTTGAACCAAGTGGCTTTTTGTTTGTTTCATTTCCCATTTACCCTGACAGTCCTGAAGCACCTGGCACAGGTTATGCTGCCGCAGCACATCCGGAGCCAATTCGACGCCCTGCTTGGCCTGACCCTTGGCAAAGGGCACCCCGATGATGCCCAGACTTTGGCTGGCGTGGCGGCTCAGGCATCGAGTGGCCAATTTGTGTGTCTTCGTCCACCACATGTCTGCTCACTTGTTGGTATTCTGGACAACTGTGCGACGCTTGCGCTCGGCCCAAAAACTATCATCAGTGGGAAGGGGGGAGGGGTCATCCAGAGATGCTGATAATCTTGACGACAGTTCATCTGGCATTTGTTGACAAACTCGACTCAGCAGGGAGATAAGATGTCGCTTCGCTTGCTGGAAAGATAACCTTGATCCTGGCTCAACTTGAAATCATTCATTGACTGGGGCTGTGAATCATTTGATTGGAATCGGAGAGTAAGGCCGCCATCGGGAAGGGGTTTGGAACTGAGTTACATTATGGGAAGTTCGATGCATTATTTTGCAGCAAGCCGAAGATACAACGAACCTTCATCGATCCAAGTCTCAGGTTGAACTTGCATTTCCAATACGCCGTCGAACCGAAGCTCCTTAAAAAAGTAGGTCAGGGTTCAGGCAGCGAGCGAGCCCTTTAAATATTTGAACTCCCCGGAATCTGAACACCAACTGGACCCTTTCTATGAGGAATAAGGCTCAGCTGAAAACATGTCTAAAGTATTGATTTGATGAACTAAAAAAGATGAACTGGGCAAAAGCCCAAAACTTTGGAATACATGTTGAATGATCTGCATTGGAAAAATAATGTTAAGGTGAGTATTATGCCAGCTTATGTCAGTGTTCAGTCCAGCGATGCCCAGCCGTATGCTCTTTGGGTATGTTTTGTTTTTGTTAATGCACCGAGTATAGGAAAGCAATAATCGTACACCCACAGAAAAGTAGCACGAATCGGAAGGCACGATTTATGCTTCAATCTGCTCAAATGCTTTGACATCTGCTCAAATACAAGCAGACAATCGGTTTTGACTTCGGGTTTGAAGGCAAGGGAAGCGCGGGGAGCCACGAGCGAAGAGAGCGAACAACAAACGAATACAATTCTCTCTCTCGCTCTAAGCAATGCCGATGGCTGTTGCCTACAATTTATACTGAGAATTTGTCGCGGCTTTGGCATAACGCGTTGTGGCGGTGTCGGCTGAGATGTCGGTGTCAGTGAGAGCTCTGCAGTCTTCAAGGCCCTGAGTTCCATTCCCAGTTGTGAGGTAAGTACAAAATATAATTATTTAATGGCACGACTTAGCAATATTGGGGGGTGGGGAGTGGCAGTGGCGTTGAGGTGTTGGTTTTTAAGGGGGGGAGGTGTTTTCCGTGCCACTGAGCCGAATCTTTTAAAAGAAAAGTACTCTTGGAATTGACGCTTTTTTATTTTTGCAAACAAGAAGAACTATTATTAGAGTCGAGAATATTTATGCATGCATCCGAGAAGATCTTTTCTTGGATCCAAGACTATTTATGCTTGGTATCAAGATGACTAAATTCAAAACCAAGAATTTTCGTGCTTGAAAATTCATGCTTGGTTTCAGTATTTTCTTCTTGGATCCGAGAATTTTCGTTCTTACCGAACTTTTGACATCAAATCTTTTTGATATCAAGCACGATCTTTTTGATTTACTCTCAGAGTGCATACATGTAGGGCGAGGGGTATACAAAACGACACACATGCAGAAGTGATGGTGATTTGGTGATTTTCTTTGTGAGTATTGGTGAGTGCTCTATGCCCCATGCTGCTTTTGGTCATGCCTGGTTTAGTCATATCAATATCCCAATCGCATCTACTTACTAAACAGCGGGGTTTGGGAACTTTTTTTTCCCCCAATTTGGTTTGTTTTTGTAGCAAAAAGTACAAAGTTTTTACCTGTTGAGCTTGAGCGACTCAAGCAGCTTGCAGAGATAATTGTAAGAGAACGCGGGAGTAGATAATCAACTCGAAAGCACATTAAGAATTAGTCCTTGATCGTTTTGAGCCACTAGGGGTTCACTCCGGGGCTCGAAACCGCGAATATTTTGGGTTCGGGTTCACGGAGCGGGCTTGGAAGGCCGCTGAACTCAGGTTCAGGTTCGAACAGAGGTTTAGAAATTATTTTTGCTGTTTTTGCTTTAAGGTCAAAAATGGTTGGTTTTGGATCCAAAAAAAATGATGTTAGAATTGAACTTAAAATGTGGGAATGTTCTTCTAAACACTTTAATAAGGTATTTCAGTATTATGCCGAAAACTTCACAACGTGCTACGAGTGTACAAAGTTGAGTAGAAATCGCTGGGAAGAATGTGAAAGAAATATATTTTTAAACCGAACCCTTTTTAAAACTGTTTTGCTCCAGTTCCAGTTCGAGTTCGGCAGGGAAAAATTTTGTTGCTCCGATCGAAAGCAAAAGTTTTGGGAGGCGAGGTAAGCGAGGTAGCAGACCAACTGATCTGCAAACAGAGGACTATCACCTGGATCTTAAAGGCGAGAGATGATATTTTATTTATTTATTTATATAAAAGTTTAAACTTTGATATAAGTGATTTAACTAGCAATGGCTGCCAGTGCCTTCAGCTAGATATTGTTAAGTGTGCATTACAAATAACAAAAATGTTCTAATAATTGGGTAATTAAATCTATTCTGAGTGTTTATATACATTTGGTGGTACATTTTAGTGTTTTTTGACTAATTATTTTAATTAAATTTCATTGTATAGCTGCGATTTTCATAGGAATTAGACCATTCTGAGTATGTTTTCTTATTTAGGGTTTGCTAAAATATCTATTATCCATTGTCTTGTTGAACAATTTCTATTATGGTGTTAGCTAAGGTGAGGCAGAATTGTAGTATGTGTGGTATATTAGGGGTACTATTTGTTTGACACAAAGTGCATATTCCGGATATATTGTGGTTGAAATGGTGTTGGTGAATTAATCTAGTGTGTTCTAGGGTTAGTCGTAGATATGTTTATAGTTTTGGTATACATTTTTATACCAATTGCTACACTGAGAAATATTGCTTCTTTGTTGACGAATGAATAATTATTTGTTGATGTCCTTGATATTGGTATTGGGCATACTAATTAAAGGCATATGAGTTGAAGCTTTGGCCATATGGTCAGCTAGCTCATTTCCTTGAATTTGCACATTAGAGAGAAGATATGCTTCGGCTAAATAGCTGTCCCAGAAGCACGGTTAACGGTGGATTGTGCTCGCTTTGCAACTGGCAGGAGTTAGAGGACATGCATCATTTTATTGGGAGATGCCCTATTTTGCAAGAGTTTCGATGTCGATGTTTACAGAAGGGAGTGCTTGAGGTAGAGGAGGTCACAGCTGCTGATTCAATGACGTCGACATGTGTGGAGAGGGTTTTAGCACAGTGGGAGATGTTTCGGGTCCTCCTTCATTGAAAACTGACTATACCCCTTTGCTCTTTTGTTATGGCCATCATATTTCTGTAACATGTAGGGACAACCAGAATAGCTTGCCGCTTGGCATGTGGAATGCGATCTTTGACTTACGATTGCAAGCAAAGGCATTCAACCAGCTGTTCTTTGCTTAGTTTAGTGCAGAAAACTGCGTGTCGCTATCTACTGGGCATAGGTAAACTTTCAAAAGCAGCGCAGTGGGCTGCGCCGCGTGTTGCTTCGGCGCGCCGCTGCGCTGTTTCTGTTTGCATTGTCAAGTGCCTAACTGATGCGTCGTTATCGCTCGCTGTGATATCGGTGCTGCCCCGCGATAGTACTTGATAGTCGTCAGCGTTAAGATGCCGCTATTTGTGCTAAGGTCTTAAGCTCAAATTCCAGGTAATGCTACCAAAAAGAAAATTATCAATCAATCAGAAAAAAACACATAGCCGAACTAGGAAGTGAAATGAATATAATTTGAAAACAAGTAAGATTTTCTGCTCCAAAACTGATGTTGTTATTTTAGGCGCTTTTTATATTTTGTACCAAAGGTACACAGAGTTTTATAAGTTTGTGCAAAAGTATGTATGTAACAACCATAAGGAAGCATCTCCGACCCCATAAAGTATATATATTCTTGATCAGCATCAACAGCCGAGTCTGTCCGTATGAACACACAGATCTCAGAGATGGTAAGATATAGAGGTTTGACGTGTATGGGACATATACCTGCAGGCAGATCAATCATATCTCAACATTTTTAAAAATAGATGAAAGTTAACTTCGACTCGTCGGAAGTTTTTATACCCTTGCAGCACGTATTCTAACTAATTTGAAGGACATATCCACTGAAAACAAACAAGTTTTTGCCAATAAGACTACTTTTCTTACCATACTTTTCTATGGCAGCTATACTATATAGACGGCCGATTTCGACCAAATTTGTCACAATTATGGACAAGCATTGAAAACTACTAAATAAGTAGTTTGGAGACGTTTGCATTAAAACAAAAATGGTTTTCTCACAAGAACTAGTTTTCGACCGATCGTTCCTATGGCAGCTATATGTTATGGACATCCGATCCGGCCGGTTTCGACAAATGTGCACCGTATTTGTACTAGAAGACTTAAAAGACAGACGGACATGGCTATATCAGCTCAGCTCGTGGCTATATCGACTCAGCTCGTCATGCTGATCAAGAATATATGTACTTTATGTGGTCGGAAATGCTTCCTTCCTTGCGTTACAAACATCTGGACAATTTCAGCATACCCTCTGCAAGCGTATAAAAAGGTATGCCTCATAATTTTATGATTCTTTCGTTTTAATTTAATCCGTAATTGTTTTTCAAATGTTTTCTGGTTCAACATAGATGTCATTTGAAGCATTGGTTCCATATTAGTTCATGTCAAGGACGTTCATCTTCCAGGCCCGTACACAGAACGAAGCTGTTGTTGGCATTTTAAAAAAGTGTGTAAGATATCCATTTCCTTTAAAGTTCTCCGAAGCCGAGACTTTAATTGGCCCAATGCATTTCCCGCAATAGTCCATGCCTTGGAAAGAATATAGTTAGGGAGTTTTCCATCCTCATCCGCTTCATTAGGGCTGTGGAAAAACTAAATGACGAGTCCCCCGACACAAGCAAGTCGATCCCATCAATAAACTTTGAGTTTGCCCGGAGAAGACAGATAGTTGCATTACATATTTGAGAATCGTGGCATGGACCAGGCACAAGTCTTTTGATTATTATTGTAAATTTATTGGTATTTAGTTATAATTGTTTTTTATTGCTATACATATCGCTTTATATAAAGATATACATATATGTGTATATATATATTTATATTGTATATAAATAAATACTGCACCCTGGTCTACTCTTTGTCTTTTGTTGTTGTTGTTGTTGTTGTGGTCTTCTGTGGTGTCTTAGAGAGTGCTCGTTTTTGGGCATGTAAATATTTCTATTTTTATATTTAAGTTTAAAATCGTGCAGTGTTTTTTTTTTTTTAGAAATAATTTTGCGTTACTTAAAAACAGGAAACGGAGTTCGTTCGAACTCGGTTGAGCCTGAATGTTAAAGGCCAGTTTTAAAACGGTCATGGAATGTGGACAATATGGGATAACACAATGCTTAAGGATATAGTTTGGTTGCTGTTGTTGGTTTTCTATTACACTTTCGATTATGTTAGGTTGCAAGGCTCAGTCTTGAGTGTACATAGTTACAGTTACGGGACAAAGCAAACATTAAGCGCAAGTGAAAGGAAGGAGGAGTTGCTTAAATTGTGATGTTAAATGTATAAAAAGCTGTGTTTTTTTAATATTTTTATCAATTCTTTTTTGAAAACGTTTGGATCACAGTTATGTTGTGGTGTTGTTGTTGTTGTTGTAGTTCATCTAATGCTTGCGCCTGTTGCCCGGATTGTGCAACATCACAATCTCATCGCCACTCTCATCAGCCACATCCAATTCGGGCTCCATATGAACATCGTCGTCTTCCTCATCTGTATGCAGTATGTGCTCCAAGTGCTCCTCATCGAAGTAGGGCTGTATGGTCATGCCGCCTGCAAAATTGGATAGGAGTTTTAAATGCTGCTCAATTGTTGGGAATTGTACAAACTCACGCTTGATGGGTGAACGGAACAGCTCAGTTTCGCCATCATCGCCCGCCTCGTCGTCCAGCTCAAACTGCTCCTTGCCCTTCTGCGGCAGCAGCGAGAAATTGTAGTAGGGCTTGTCGCCGCGATGTCGTCTATAGAACCAGAACTGTGCGCACAGCACACACAGAACCACGCCCACTATGATCAGCACACTGGCCAGAACGATGAACAGGAAACGAGGCAGGCCAAAGATGTGCTCGTTAAACTTTAAGTGGAAGACCACATTTTCGGCACTGAGACCGGCTTGCGCCAGGTGAACCAGGCGCGTGGCCTCAAAGTGTCGTGGCGCCTCCACCTTGAGCGTTATATTGCCCAAAGGGACGGCCGTCAAGCGATATTCGCCCAAACTGTTGGTGAAGTTGCGCAAGTGTGGCAACCCGGCGGGTGCAGTCACCGATACCTTGGCATTGCGTATGGGATGATTGCTCTGGTCCAAAACCAGGCCCGAGATGCTGGTCAAAGCAAAGCCCTTAACGGGCAGCTCCTCCACCTCACCCCTCAGGACGGTAAAGGCGTGCAGATGTATGACTCCCAGATCCAAGAGCTGGCCCTGTTGCACCTGAGCCTTGAGCATTTGCGATTCATAATTGGGTGCGCCCACCTCCAAGCCGTACAGACCCTTGGGCAGCATCAGCTGAAAGCGGGCCGCATTCCGAGTAACATTGTGCACCGTTTTATGCTCCAGCAGACGTACAAAAGCCTCGCGCAGCGGCTGCCCCTTATCAGTTTGAACCAAACCGCTGACTCCCGTCTCCACCAGGGCCAAAAAGTTCTTGATCTTCTCAATGTTCATGCGCCACACGGAGGCAATCTGGCTGTGGGTGGGCATGCGGCAACAGGACAGTCCCAAGGTAAACATGGGCAGGGTGTACATATTGTAGAAAAGATTGGTCAAGCGTTCGTTGGTTTCGCGATGCAGTTGCCGAGTGGCGGAGCCACTGCAGTCCAGGGGTGAAAAGTTGAACTCGGTGCGCTGCACGCCATGGGCAAACTTCTCCAGTATGGACTCGCCAGGTGGGAAGCTCAGGTCGGAGCTGCCCGCGGTGAAGCTGAGCATGAGATCGAATTGTTCCGTGCGCAGAAACTGTAGCAACATATCGCGCGCGGGCTCCGTTTCAGGGTTAAGTATACGCTCGGCCAGCTCATCGGGTAGCAAAGGATCGCAGATGGAGTTGCTGGGGGGAAAGGAGAAAGAAATTTAGCGATCCGGCTTGGAATGGTATGGGATTACAGGCACTTACTTGGCATTGTACATGTCGAAAACCTGTGGAAACTTCTCCGTCTGTGGCAGAAAGTAAATCACGCTACGTCGGAGCAATCGCATTACCGTAGCGTCCTGCAGCTTGTGGCCTTCCACCAAATGACGTATAAGGTTCAGCATAATCTCGCGCCCCAAGGGAGCCGATGTGTCAAACAAGGAGCTTACGACCAGCAGCTTGAATTTGTGCTCATCCGGTTCACCAATCTAAAAAGGAGTTCCAGCTTAGAGGGAGGGATCTTTTGCTAGAGGAGCAGTGTATACTCACATCCGAGGTCATCTTCAGGTAGTTAAAGTATCGACTAAACTCATTATCCGCATAGCCAAAGCTAACAATCTGTCCATTCTGGTTCTCCAGCTCGGCCAGGCGGGCACGCACTTCGGGATTGGTATGATAGCGCGTGTTCACCACATTCTCAATGATGCGGAAATCATTCGCCGACGACCAGTGCTGGGGATCGTCACGCATGAGCGTTACATCCAGGCGCATGCCAAAGGGTTCTGCATTCGGCACCTCCACCTCCACACGGAGTGGGGCAAAGTCATCGGCCAGCACGGTGACATTATGCTGACCTGGCAGCGCCAGTTTCCAGTAGTCGCCGAAGGTGCCGCTATAACTGGAATGATTTGCACCATCCAGACGCACCACAGCCCCCGCAATGGGTCTGCCTATGGAGCTGCGCACAAAGCCGTGCACACCATGATGCGCCTGCTCGATGAACTGTAGCAGGGACTCGCGGTGATCCAGCCAATACTGGGGCAGCTCCTTGGCCAGTGGGAACTTGTCACAGCCCATTTCTATGGTCAGCTCCAGGCAACCGGCTCGCACATAGTTCCAATCCTGCATGCCGCCCGTCACACTGTACCATTGGGCACCGTTGGTGATGCCCTCGGCGAAGACCTCAGTCTTGTACAGCTCACAGGGCTGACCCAGATGCATGGTGGGATGTGCACGGGAGTAGACCAGGGCCAAGTGACGAAACAGCTCATTGTCCTCGGTAGGATTGAGTTTTCTGCCATTAATGCTGGCGTCGCGCAGCCGTGCAATGGGGTCATTGAAATCGTTCTCATTGTCATCATACGGATAATTGGCCACCAAGGAGCCACCATGCAGATTGGCGGACAGAACAAATGGCAGAGACAGAGTCCAGTTCATGACAGCCTCCACCTCCGGTTCGGTCACCTTGTTGAACTTGTCCGTGCCATATTGGTCCGGGAAGTTGCGATTGAGATCAATGTTATGGGCATTGGCCCGACCCAGACCGCTGGTGCGATCACCCTCGCGAGAGATCTCATAGCCATCCGGATTCATGCTGTAGAGGAAGTGCATCCGGGTGCCGTTCACCAGCCGCGTGACGCGCTCATCATTGCCATAGCGTTCCAGCAGATATTTGGTCAGCAACAGCAGCAGCTCCCTGCCCACAACCTCATTGCCGTGCATATTGGCCACATACTTGAACTCGGGCACACCCGGCACATGGGATCCCGGCGTGGCAAAGATCTCGAGTACCCACAAATCCCGTTGCTGGACACTTTTGCCAATGCTGTAGAGGCGCGTCAAGGAGGGATAGCTGGATGACATGTTGCGCAGGTAACTGCAGAGGGAAAGAAAAGGAGTTTGTGTTTGTGCTCTGTGCAAGTCTCTCACCTCTCCATGGCCGTATAGTTGTGATGCTCAAATGTGGTTTCCGTTAGGAAACCATTAAACTTCTCCTTCCTCTCCTCGGCAGGCTCGGCCCGTTCCACCTTGACCTTGCGATAGTTGCCTATGGGAATAATTGGGGAAGGATTAAAGAGGTGCAAACTGAATGAAATGAGGAGAAAACCAAACACCAAAACATTTAGCCAAGACAACAACCAACACGCCCAAAGCTTCAAAATACCAAAACAAAGAGAGTTGGACCCAACTCTTAGCTTAAATTTAGATCATGCCAGAGAATTAGGTTCGATGCCACATGCCAATGGTTTAGCTGCAGGAAAGCGGTGCGTTTTTCTTTTTTTGGTTTTTATTTTATTCATTTTCAACATTCAGATTATTTATATATTTTAGAGTGTATTTTTAGGGTATGCAAAAAAAAATGATTAAAAATCTCTTAGATTATATTTTTTTTGACCGAGAACAATTTCCATTTAGTATGCTTAACTCGTCGTGAGATTTGTTGTTGATTTGCTTTGGCACGTTTCATAATTGAGGTAATTATTATTGTTTTCCTTTTTGATATAAATTTTGATTAGAAACAATCCAAGAATTGCATTTTGTTGTCGGCATAAACTCACTCTCCGTGAGGCATGTTCGAAATGTGTGAGAGAGAAAACAGTTGGGACTTCATCAAGTTCATGATGCAACAATAGAGGTGGTAAGGCGGCGTCAGTGTGATGAGTACTTTTGCCCAAAAGATTACGCTTCAAGAGTACGCGCAGCACTGAACGTGAAGCTACATTGCAGAGAACTAACACCGACGCCGCCTTACCAGTATTGTTGTGTAATGATCAAGTTTATGCTACAACGAAGGTGGTGCGACAAAAACTCACAGTGTGCTCTCAGCTCAGTTCGAAAAAGGTTTAGTTTAGGTTGCAAATTTTAGGTGCAAGAGCAAAAGCTTGGTCCGTACTGTCCGCTGATTGCCATACCCACACAGAGAGAAAAATCGGATATTAAAATATATACATTGGATGATTTCCGGTATCCATTTGGGAAGGATATGTCTTAAATATCCTTTTAATCATCCATTAAGGCTAAAAATCATCCAAAGGTTATGAAAAATTATCATCATTTGGATGGTTTTGCAGCTCCGCTGGATGATTAGAAGGATACTTAAGACACATAGTCCACAAACGGTTCCTTTTTGGATCTTTTTTTTTTTGTGCACTATAGTTGTATCATGATCGAGTTTTTTTCAATAGATTCCATTTTTAGGAGAGAGAAGTTACATTGGCCTTTCTACACCCATTTCCTAAGGGCAAGCAATTTTTGTTTAGGAGACTGCCTAATGGAGGTTCAGGAAATATTTCACAGAGTTGATTTCACTTTGTTCAATCAGGTGTTGAGGATACTGAGCTTTGAATATCAAATCAACAATCTAGAACTATTTTCAGCTACTTACAAAATTGTGTAAATTTGCCTAACTTTAGAGACCTGCAGAACGGAGAGAGCAGCTCTGTTTGATAAAGAGAACAGAAAAATGTGCTTGTGTTGGTGAGCAGGAAGGTCCCCACCAAACATTTGAAAGAGCCTTTTAAATAAAATCACCTTGATGAGTATTTTTCGAGCTCTAAGCTATAAGTCTCTCAAATGACTCATGCATATGCTCAAAATGTGAATTATTGAACTACGACTCAAAAAAGACTCATAATTAACCCCAAAATGAGTCAAAACTGATCAAAAGAACAGGTTAAAGATGGATCTTCAAGAAAAGTCGCGGTTAGGGTACCACTTTCTCAGTGCATCGAGTGCATTCATGACTATTCCATAATCAGACCGAGAACTCGGAAGTTCAATGTATGCTGAGTTGGTGTGCTAAACAAAAACAATGCAAACCAGCTCTGATCTGCCCTTATAGACGGCTGGCCTGAGACAACTGAATGAAAACAGAGCGAATTATCCCAGCAAGCAATTTTAGAAATTTCTGATCACATTCGAGTCATTTTTGAGTCCTTAATTTGATTAAAGCAGTTATAAATGCGCTCGTTTTCTGATTTTAAATGATACGTTTGTCGGGAGAAAATGGTACCCTAGCTGCGACTCTTCCTAAAGAGTCGTTTTTAACCCGTTCTTCTGATCAGCTTAGACTCATTTTCGAGTCATTCGAAAGTATTATCCGAGTCGTATTTCGAAAGAGCACATTTTGAGCATTTGCATGAGTCATTTTCGAGTCTTCTTTGAATCGCACATGACAATAATCTCTATTTAATCATCAAAGGTATAGAAAAAGACTCATCAAGGTGATTTTTGTTAAAATGATGTGAATAGTAACCCACCCAACATTTGGAAGATCATTTTCACAAAAATCATCTTGATGAGTCGTTTTCGACCACTTTTAATGATTGAAAGGAAATACCTATCATGTGCAATTAAACGAGACTCGAAAATGATTCATAAAAAGGCTCTAATTTTTAATTGGTGAAGTGAGACTAAAATAAGACTCTCAAATGACTCGAAAATGATTCAAAACTGTGCAGAAGAACGGGTTAAAAACGACTCTTTATGAAGATTCGCGGCCAGGGTACCATTTTCTCCCGACAAACGTCTCATTTATGATCAGAAAACGAGCACATTTATGACTATTTTAATCAGATCGAGGATTCGAAAAAGACTAATGTCTAATCAAAAATTTCATAAAATGTTTGCTGGGAAATTGCGTTCGGATAATGCGGAAATCTGGTCAAAAATTGGTCAAAAATTTCAACGTATGGTCATCGAATTTTTCATGGTTTTATAACTCGAAATTGCATTGATTTTGATGTTGTACATTAACAACATAGAAAAATGTATGTATTCTACCAAAGTTGGTCAAATTTTGGGTCGCAGTCATAGTCAGCTAATTAGGTTCACTTCTGACCAAAGTTTTGTAACCAGCACTCCGGAATTATAATTAGTCACTATACTGTTTATAAATAGAAACACTTTGACTTTGCTTCGATGATCATGAGCTATTCGAAAATGTTTCATTTTAAATATAGTATTGTGATGGGAAAAAATTCCGGGTAGCTGGATACAGATCTTAATTGAAAATCGATGGCAAATGTTGAGGCTGATCCTTCAGAAATAGAATAGGTTGAAAGTATTGAAGATCTTCACACATTGGAGCTCATCTTAAGTCATCGTTCTGATTAAAATAGTCATAAATGCGCTCGTTCTCCTATCAGAAATTATACTTTTGTCGAAAAAAAAAAAATGGTACCGTAGCCGAGACTTTTTAAGTCATTTTTAACCCGTGCTTCTGATCAGTTTCCAAACAGTTTCGAGTCATTTAAGAGTCTTTTTTAAGTCGTATTTCACTATTTCACATTTTGAGCATATTCATGAGTCATTTTCGTGTCTCAATTAATCGAACATGATAGGCATCTCTTTTGGATCATCAAAAGGAGTCGGAAAAGGATTATTATGGTGATTTTGATAGAAACGATCTTCCAAACGTCGGTTGGGTACCCAGCAAACAATTTGTGTAATTTTTAATCACATTCGAGTCTTATTTCAAAACCGCGATCTGATAAAAATAGTCATAAGTATGCTAGTTTTCTGATTGTAAATGATACTTTTGTCGGGCGACTTTTCTTTATGAGTCATTTTTAACCCGTTTTTCTAAACAGTTAATACTTCTATTCGAGTCATTTTCAATTCGTATTTCAATAAATCACATCTTGAGCATATACACGAGTCATTTTCAAGGCTTCTCTCAATTGCACATTAAAGTAATCTCTTTTGAATCAGCAAAATGTGTCGAAAAGACTCATCCAGTTGATTTTTGTTAAATTTATCTTCGAAATTTTGGGTGAAATATATGTGGGATATTCCGATTTGATGATATTGTGCGTTTTGTGGTGTCAGTTCACTTGTTATTATAGCGAGAATCTAACAAACGTATAACTTTTCTCTGTAAAATGCTACACACAACTAAAAATGACAGATTGTTCATCTAGATTAATGTATAATTAAACCCTTCTGCATGTTTTTGCTCCCTTTCGAAATAATTGCAAGTTAATATTTACTTCAAAAGCAAAGAAAGATCTATACTGATTTGAGTATCGCTTTTGATGGTGTGATAGGTCCTACAGCAGGCTCCTTTGTTTAATTTGCAAGAAGTTAAATTCAACCAAAATGCATAAACGAAATTTTTTCGTAAATTAGTGTTTTATCTGTGCCAATTTTCAATCCGATCTTAAAATTTGGATCTTATGGCCACTTTTTCCTGCTTTCTGACCAAGGTACTCCGGTGAGACTCGTAGAAAGTAAATTACGTGCAATGCTCACGTAGCGCTTTCATCTCTGGTTCCAATCTGGATACAAAGCTTATGGAAGAACGAAAGTGCGAGTGTATTGGTGTGTGAAAATAAATCGACTCAAACTAGCTCTGACCTGCCCTCATCGACCGCGAGAATGCAATTGATAGCAAACAACGCGCGATGCTCGGCTCGAGTCGGTGTCGGCTGCTTCAAATTAGAATAACAACGTGGCATCACGAACTGCCCGACGCCGTTTAAAGGCATGGGTCCAATACATCGAATCTATACCAAAATGGGTCGATTTGGAGACTGTATTGCTGTCATATGCTGAATGCTGGGACAAAACGGTGCACGATTGAGTGGGCAAGACTATCTACTGAAAATAGAAAATCTTTAAGACAAATCGGACGAGACACTTGCTCAAACAAAACAGAATTATGGAAAATTGTGCAATAGCCTAGAACAATATCGACCATATCTAGCACAGTTTATAGATAGAAGGTACCACTTGCACATGCTGAACATATTTGGTAATCAAAATAGTTATCGATTGGCCAAAGGATTGGTAAAGATCGGGTGAGCAGTGGTACAGAGTACATTACAGTCGCTCATCACCGACATTCTATTTTGTTTTCATTTAAGCATATTTCGAAGAAGTTCCTGTTGTTTCAAGTATTCTATCAAATTGCCGCTGACCGTAGGAAGGTTTGTGTTTGGGACTCTTACTAGGGATATTTAGTTGTATAAATCAGGGCTACAAAACCTCTAAAATAGATGTATCTCAAAATTTGGAACCAAATTTTACCAATGGTTATGGTTCGGGAAATTTAGGTTCAAGACGTTTGGGAAATCGACGACAAAATGTTTACGATTTTGGATTTAGTCAGTTCCTTAATAATTTTTTTATTTTAATTACATTGTTAAGCGACTCGGAGAGGAACTTACGTTTTCTTTTGAACGCAACTTAAAAAACGAAGTTTATTATGATTGACGTTTTTATTATTGTTAGTCGTTAGAAATTGAATAGAAATCCATAAAACTTTCGGCACAATTGAACAACAATCTCGGCGTTATTGAACAACAAAAAGTTATAAATTTAAAAGATTTCAGTGTATCTCTGAATTTTGTAAAACCGAAACAAAAGCTTCGGTTCGAAACAGTTTCCGGGTTTGATTTTTTTATAGAAAAATTCAGGGTTCAAACCGGTTCGTTTCATACTTTACTATAGTAAAACTCACTAGGCCCAAAATTTTAAATTTTATTATAAATCTTAAGCTAAGGAGCTGGCCACTATTGGCATCGTTACCTTTACCATACATGTTTCACTTTTGATATCCACAACGCTGTAGTTTCTTTCATTTGAAGATTTCCTCAGTCAGTTTTCGAAATGTCATCGTTGGAGTTCATTAGTGTTGAAGAACATGCTTTAGTATGTGAGTAAGTACGAATATGTTATCCAAACTTGAAATGAGCGTAGTGGAATGGGAAATGTGTAAAACCTTTGACACCCTTTCACTTGCTACCCTTTCTTAAAATCTAAATCGAATTTTTAGGTCAAACGGATAAATGAACGTAATTGATCCTAGTTGTACACTTTAAAGGGAAGTACAATAATTGACATTTAAGAATGCACCTCATTATATACATTTCCGCAAAGATCGCTATATGAAATATCTATAAAGGAAGTATTCAGCAAAACGCTTGATCAATGATCGATCCTCTTGATTAAAGTCAGCATTAAAATTGATTTAAGCATGAGCTACTGTCTGTTGAGCGCTTTAATCTTCATTTTAAAGGCAGAACCTTGAAAAGTGACACAAATATATAATCTATCTTTGCTGAAAATCACTAAAAGATTCGACGACCAAGCTACCCACGCAACGTTTGGAAGATCATTTCTATCAAAATCACATTAAGGAGCCTTTTCCGACTCCTTTTGATGATTCAAAAGAGATGCCTATCATGTGCGATTAGTTGAGACTCTCAAATGACTCTTGAATATGCTCAAAATGTGATATAATGAAATACGACTTAGAAAAAACTTTCAAATGACTCGAAACTGTTTGGAAAGCGATCAGAAGAACTGGTTAAAAATGACTTATAAAGAAAAGTCGCTGCTCTACCGACAAAAGTATTATTTATGACTCGAAAAAAATCTCTAATCTGTTTAAACAATTTTGCTTGCTTTTCAGCACGCTGCAGCGGAGGTTACGATCTGCTCAAGCTAATAAAACACACACTTTATCAGGGGTACAACAGTGCTCTTATGGAAAGGGGAACCTTATCCAATGTATTTGAATTGAATTCGGATAAGGGAACAGCTAGCTGCTGGCAAATGTTTGCCAGCGTTTGAAATTTACAAAATTGCCAAGGTCAATACCATAATCAAAAATAAAATTTGAACAATGGACTTAAATCCGCCCTTAAAATAGACAAATATAAAGCCTACTTATACTTCGCAAAGCCGGCCTTTTTAAAAGCTGCCCAGTTAGGTATTATTTCTTAGACTGATTCATCTTTGACAAATATTGACTTAGGTGCATTTCAACCTGCATTTCACTCTTCAAAGCCGACTTTTCCAAACATGCCCAAGTTGGGTACCATTTCCTAGACATACAACAACTATTAACCAAGTTTTACTCTTTGAGCTAAACCAGCACTTCAAATCGACAAATATTGAAATGAATATGAATGAAAATGGGCTTTATGGATTAGTTCAAGCCTTTTAACAGTTGTCTTTATACTCGCAATTGAAAAAAAACCTCCGCTAAAAATAAGACTTTTTTGTGCCGCTTTTGCTCTATTCTCGACTTTCATTGAAGGATCTAAATATCAACTTAGGCCTGAAAATAAATCTCTGATCTCCATTTCAAGGAGCATCATTACATGGAATTCGAAATTGTATAGTTAGAGTTTTGGTTGATATGCTTCCAGAGAGTTGTACACACACACACGCACACACACACAGAGAGAGTATGGACAATACGTTGTGTTTTTGTATTAGTGAGAGAGTCAAGTGCACACACTATAAGTCCATGCTCTCTACGTAGTTAACGTAGTTTTGGCCACCTTTTTTGCAGTATATTTTTTGGTTATCATCAATTATATGGGCTGATATACTCCTTGTTCATGTACATACATACATATACATATATGTTTGTTTGTTTAACAATATTTGTGTTTGGACAAGACAAAAGGAAAAATATGTTTAACAATTTTCTTCGATAGGGTTGTTTGCAGATTATCAATAAATATATATATATGCATATATTTTATAATGTAGTTAGATTATAACTGATTTTTTACACATGGTTCTCAAATATTTCTATATATATATATATATATACGTGTGTATATGCAAGTGTGTGTGAGTGTTTGTGGGAAGTAAAGGGTCAAAGTATATGCAGGTCATTTAATGACTCAAGTGGGAAAGTTCGTTCATATCTAAAATACCTAAGTACGTTATATTTCAATGTTAACTGTTAGTTTCTATGTACAAATCATAAGAGAGTGAGAGAGGGGGAAAGAGAGAGAGAGAGGGGGGGAAAGAGAATGCAGTTACCAACTAAATAAACCGTACACCAAGCCAATTCTTTAAGGTGCATTATGAGTGAGAGTAAGTATGTGTGTGTGCGTGTGTGTGTGTGTGTGAGATAGAGAGAGACAGAGTGAGGCAGGCCAGCTAAGAGAGGTGCAAATGATTTTCAAGGTTTTTTCGCAATAATTTTGTCAGAGCCTTCATCTAATGTCTATAGAAATCGGAACTGTATAAACTGCTTATACCATCATAATTCGTCTCAATGGGCCACAGTTTGAAGTCCACACGCAAGGCCTCTGCATTGTCATTGGTCACGGTTATCTTTTGCGGAGCACTCGACTGATAGCTGCAAGGGACAAGGGAATGAAGGCTCACATCACAAGTTTCAGCTGTTCAAGTCTCAACTCTTACCCAAACGCCTTGGCATACACACTATATATGCCCGGTGTCAGCAGCCGCCAGTATTCGCCGCGCTTGGAGCTGGTTATGGGCTTATCCTCCAGTCCGGACACCACTATGCTGGCCTCTGCAATCGGATAGCCACTGCTATCCTGCACCAGGCCCTTAATCCCCATGTGGGCCTGCTTGAGCAACTGCAGCAGGGAACGCTTATTGCGCTGCCATTCCGTGGGCAAAGTGCTGGCCGCCGGATACTTGCAGCAGGACAGCTCAATGGTCAGCTCAAAGCAATTGCTGAAGGCATAATTGAAATCCTGCATGCCACCGGACAGCTCATACCAGTTGGCGCCATTGGTGATGCCACCGGCAAAGCTGTCATTGCAATTGGTGCCACGTCGCATGATGGGATGATTGTCCGAGTAGGTGTGAGCCAATTGCTTGAAGACACGATCATCGGGCGTTAGACTCTCCTCGCAGCACTCATTGTGGGCTCTAGGATTGGAAAAGGGTAAAGGTTAGTCTCAATCTCAACTCTAAGCCAAGGTCACACCTACAGGGAGTTGTCATATGGATAGCTGGCCACCACGGCGCCGCCATGGAAATTGGCAGACAACACAAACGGTTTGCTCACTATCCACTCAGCCAGAGCGGCCGTCTCTGGCTGACGACTCTGTGCTCGCAACTGATGCACATGCAGTTGCTCCAGTCGATCCGGAAAATCGCGATTCAAGTCCACACCGGCGGCATTGCCACGTCCCAAATAGTTTGGCAGTGATTCGCAGTTACCCTCCTGCAAAGATGATGAAATGAAATGAATTCAGTATGGCCAAGCCCTTAATTGGGTATGCAAGACAGAGTTGACCCACAAAAAAAAAAACAAAGGTTTTTAACTCTTTTTAAAATGTCAGTCAGGTGTGGGATTAAAGCATAAGGGCGGGGCGGAGAAAGTGAAATGAGCCACTGTGTTTTTTTTATTATTTCAAATCTGCAAATCAATCCCGAATCGATCCCAAATCTTATCTCTTCTTTTTTAAACATTCTGTGGCTTATAGCTCGACTAACATTTCAGCAATCGTTAACTGTGCTTTGGAGGATCGATCAAAAATCATGATAGCTAAACCATTTTGCTATAAAACTGTGGGAGATATGGAGTTTATTCCCAGTTTATGAGAAGACAGGAGGCGTGGCAAAAATAGAAAATAAAATGTAATCTATTATGGTCGGTCTTGGCCGACTTTATTATTTGTCGTCACAAAAGCTGAGTTCAATGTGAGTACTAAAAGATTATTTGGGGTCATAGAAAGATAAACCTGTTCTATCTGATAAAACTACATCTCAGCCTTAAGCAAAATCAAACTACACTCCATCAAGCGGTCGTATGCTCCGGAGACGACTCTGGCCAAGGATTGTTAACAAGCGGAAACGTGGATTTTACAAACGTCACAGCAACAACAACACATCTGCAATACATAGCAAAACCAGACGGCCCCGAACAGATATACTTGATCTCAGAACTGAGCTCTTACCAGACCGCCAGCTCCTAGGAGATGCTCAGTCAAACGAGCAGGACCGCATCATAATCGATTCCTATTGCATCATGGTTTTCTTGTCTGATAAATGTCTAAGGGTGGGTCCACATGAAACTTTTTGAACTTGAAGTTTGTTCCTAGATAATGCCATCCCGAAACGTTTATTAGAGTTTGGGTGCTGTTCCGATCGGCACCTTTAAAAATAAAACTGAAACGTGCATTTTACCTAAAAGACTAATTGAATTATACTCAAAATGCGGTTCAAGTCTTCGTGGATAACATTATCTCGGTTTTCACCAGGTCTGAAAACCACTAAAAGTATTATTATTATAAGGATTGGTTGTAACCTTAAATAATACTTGGCTTTACACAGCTCAAAAGTCAAGATTTTTCGAAAGAAAATGAAAACTTAAGTTTGAGAAGCTTTTTTAAGTCTATTCACTTTACAGCTGGCGCCAATAGCTGGCAAAGGTGAACGGTTATGTAAAAGAATTTAAAGAAAAACAAACAATGAGGCGTAATTATAATAATAATCCACAGCCATTCGCACGTCAGGCACACACACTACCCGCTACATCACAATCTGGAACTTAAAGAATACATTAATGTACTCTTTCCAATGTCCCTGGCCCTGTCTTAATATAAAAAAGAGATGAATTTAACTCCAGATTTAATTTATATCTCAAAGCCGTTACATTTCGAGCTTGGAAATGATTTACAAAATCGATCTTCAACGCTATCCAAATGTTAAAAAGAAGAGTAAAGTTAAGTAGAATATTTTTCCAAATATTTAAGGTTTGGTTCGAGAGTTCAGATTTGATAAACGTTCTAAGCCGATTTACCTCAACACTTTTACAACATTCGAGCTCGTCAATCAACTAGAAATTGAAAACCAGATCGAGCTCAAAAGTTAGAATTTGTTCAAGTCATTTTGATTTATATTCATCACATAATATTGATGCATAATCATTAGTAATTTGTTCTGATTTCTATATTCTATATGTATGTACAATATGTAAGCGCAAAAAATTAAAAACTGGAGCACAAGTCAATCAATCAAAACAGAGCAACAGAGTTCCACTGCAACCTTATCAAATGGATGACAGACAACCGCACATGAACTCCATTCCAACCGTCCGAGTTTTTATTGAATTATAAACTAATTATACAATTATAGTTTTGTAAATAGAATGGAATCAAATCATATAAAAGGAATGGCCAGTCACGCTAGAATTTATTAGGTAAGCAGCGCCATGCAGCGGGAAGGGAAGAGGTTTCCCAATTGCATGTATGAGGAGTACTTCGCATTTCAATAAACACGGATTTCAATGCAAAGAGCTTGCATATAAATTTATGGTAGTTTTTGGAGTGAGCGGTCAGAGATTCGGAAATTATGACATTACTTTTGTAACAAGTAATAAGAATCTAAGATCAACAAATTTTAAATAAGAAAAAAACTTTCCTTTTGTGTTTTTGGTCTAGCGTTGTCAGTTTGAAGCCACACATAGAACGATGCCAAAAAACATCGAGTTGGCTTAAATTCGTTTATTAACTGCAGAGAAGTCACTTAGCCCTGCATTTAGTGCGCCGATCAAACGAAACCCTGATGCAAGCCCAAATCCCATTAAAATTGCTGAACCGAAACAAAACTCAGCAAAAGGTAATAGTTTGGTTCAATAGGATTATCACTGTAATTATATCGTGGGAGCCAAGGGACGGAAAAAATGGTTTTGTCATTAAATCTCGAATTGCAATTAGGACTTAGAACAAAGGTGCCCACAGCCAGTTGGCGGCAGTGTAGACAACAATATGCTGTGAGTATGCGTGATCTTGTGGCTTCCTGAGGCACACGAAATCATTCGACGGCAACAACAAATTCTTCCTGAAGACAAAAGTATTTAATGCTGAGTTCAATTTTGTAAGGGACATGGGAGAGAAGGAGAATAAGTTAAGTTGTTGTTGCAACTGTGCTATGCGTCAAGCAACAACGAATGCGGAACTCGCGCGTAAGCTGCGTGCATCCCTGCTTCGCTCGCTTTTATGTATGTAGAGCTATTACAATTTGTAAGTCACCCAGCAAGCAACTCCAACGCTCTAAGAAGGCTAGAAGAGCGCTAAAAAAGAGCAGAGAAAAGCTTAGCTAACCCTGTATGTTATTGGGTGTTAGAGTTACTTTTTCACTGCGCTCCGCTCCTACAGTGAAAATGAGGGCGTAAGTCAAGCTCGGCCCTGGCCGACTTCTATATGCCCCTTATAATAGCCTTTCTATATTTTAATTAACAGAGCATTAACATTAATGTAAACATATCAACATTATGCTAGCAAGCAGTTCATGCTGCTCTGAAAAGTATGCATCGTTTTTTATAACCTTTACAACTCTGTTAGTTATTATCCGATGTTAATTGAAATTTGAGAGATTATCTTATCTAAGGAGATATTCAAAATTTTTATTCCGCGAAAGCGGGTCGTCGCCAACATATGAAGTTGCCTTTTTCTTTTTCTGGCTCTTATAGTCGCTGAGATATAGGTGTTCTTATAGCGGACAGACAGTCGGACATGGCATCGATGGCAATCGATTCACACATGTAAAGTATCTAGGCTTACATGACTAACTCTCCATATCAAACAAGAAAGAAAGTCGGTCAAGCCCGACTATAACATACTCTGTACCAAGGAAATTATACACTCAGCGTAAATTTTGATGCTGCAGCAGCAGCTAAAAGCAGCGCTGCTACTGCGCTGCAGCAGAGAACAGTGTTTTGGTCATAAGTCAAAAACTGTTCATCCGATCTTCTTTATTCCTTTGGCGGATCGATAAGTTACTCTGATTAAATATGTCTAAACGGAACAAGCCATCTATCTTTAAAACTGTGGGAGATATGACATTTTTGCTTAATTGCGGGGGCGGGAGGGGGCATGGTCAGAATTGAAAATAAACTTGATCTGCCTGCAGACATAAGAAACATATGTCCCATATGTGTCGAACCTCTATCTCTTACCATCTCTGAGATCTGTGCGTTCATACGGACAGACAGACGGACATGGCTATATTTGCTGATCAAGAATATATATACTTTATAGGGTCGGAGATGCTTCCTTTTGGATGTAACATACTTTTGCACAAACTTTTAATACTCTATGTACCTACGGTACAGAGTATAAAAATCTAGGGCGCTGCTTGGTCAAGGAAGATAAACCATTTCCCCATTAGTAAACAACAAACAATACAAAAAGATATAATTGGAATGGATAGTTTCTAATATCCTTTTTATACCCTTGATGAGAGTATATTGCAATTGTCCAGATGTTTGTAATGCATAGAAGGAAGTATTTCCGACACATAAAGTATATATATTCTTGATCAGCATGACGAGCTGAGTCGATATAGCCATGTATAGCCGTCTGTCCCGTCTGTTTCTCTGCTATCTTCTCCGTCAGTTTTAAAGCTAGCGCCACCAAACTTTGCACGAAGTCTTCTGGTACAAATACGCTGCACATTTGTCGGAACCGGCCGGATCGGATGACTATAACAAATAGCTGCCATAGGAACGATCGGTCGAAAAACTAGTTCTAGTGAGAAAAACTTGTTTGTTTTTAATGCAAACGTCTCCAAATTCCGTATATACTAGTTTTTTATGCTTCTCCACGATTCTGCAAAACTAGGTCAAAATCGGACATCTATATAGTATAGCTGTCATACAAAAGTACAGTCAGAAAAGTACTCTTATTCGGAAAAACTTGTTTGTTTTCAGTGGATATGTCCCTCAAATTAGATAGAAAGCGTGCTGCAAGGGTATACAAACTTCGGCCGAGCCGAAGTTAACTTTCCTCTATTTTTTCAAATTAAAATATCAATTTTTCATATCCTTTGGATGATTTTCAGCCCCGTTGGACTTTATGGACATTTTAATATCCAAAAAAATATGTAGATATACAATAGATACCGAAATCATCCAATGTATATTTCTAATATCCTTTTATGTTCTGTGGGGCATTAGACAAGCTGTAAATTAGTGTATGCTATAGCATCTTTCTGTCGCTGTCTAACTCTCAGCAGAAGGCGCTTTGAAGTTTTGGATCGTCCTGTTCTAAACGATCTGTCATACATTTCCGAAAATCAAATCAAATCATGATACTTTCTAAATCAGATCTGGACAGTCATAGTCCCTGGGGGCCGGAAACACTTGACAATTCACACAGAATGCTTGCCGAAGTCGTTCCTCCCTCTGCAATCAAACCATAGAAAAGAGTTATACTGAAACACAACAGGCCTTCGTTGACCTAAGTAAACAAATGGAATATGCCCCATTTTAACCATTGCAACCAATAAATTTTTGGAATATTCCAGTTATTTGTATGTATGCTTTCAAAACAGATTGGGCAGATTGTCCAAATAAAGTGAGTAATTCTCGCCCATTGGCGCCAAGAAGCACAAGCAGACATCCCAGTCTTCCTTCCTAAAGCTGGACCTAGGGGATTCGACACCACCTCTTTAACCCACCTACTCTATCTTACCCAAACTTTTCCTAAACTCTCTATCTAAAAATTTCTTCTCCTTTTCTCTCTTCCCAGCAGAGACTTGCTTGGCACAAAAGCAGACGTCTGCAACAACAAAATATATGCTGTATCTTGGTGTGCTGGGTGTCTTGTCTTCTTGTTGGAATGCTCCCAAGCTCAAATTTCATGCTCGCCGATGATAAAAAGCATTGAAAATAATATTCAATCCGACCGAATCGAAAGAAGTAAAAGAAAAATTAACAACATTGAAACAATTATCCGAATGTAGCAAGTTTGGAAAATTTTGTTGGTAATGTTTTGTTGTTATATAAAACTGTGAAAATAAGTTTGGAGCAGATTTTAAGAAAAACCAAACTGTTTTAAACAAAAGTTTTGCAACATTTGTCAACATTGGGGTTCGATTTTTATAAGAAATTAAAATCACGTTGGTAATGCGATCTTGCACACCACTGTTAATAAAAAAAAACTCGAAATTAGGGTAAAAGCGTTTTAGTCCCATGTGTGAACCCAATTCCCATACGATTTGTAGAACACATGGGAATAATAGCAATTTATTGCTCAAACGTAACGAAAATTATGATTTCCAAAACCAAACCTAAACGGGAGAGGTCTAGAGAAACCGAACATGAATTATGTGGTGTCTGTTTGGTCAAAATGGAAAGGTATCTTCAGCCAGAAGGTTTGTCAATTGCCAGAGAATCCCCTTTTCCATCTGTAGTCATGTGTCATCATTGCTAAATTGGTTCACTCGTTGATACAAGCTGAATTGAGAAATGTTGTCATAAAGCTTCATAAAGCTCCGATCCTGCACTATTTGCTTGTCTTTGTTTTCACTTTTCAAAAATCACTCTAGGCAGATTTTTTTGATAATACTAAGGAGTAGTTTTAAGAGAGCTTTACAATGTGGCTTTCCAAAGGAAGCGGAAAAGGCTATCTTGGTTATTCTATATGAACTAA
Source organism: Lordiphosa andalusiaca (assembly GCA_035044965.1). NCBI lineage: Eukaryota > Metazoa > Arthropoda > Insecta > Diptera > Drosophilidae > Lordiphosa > Lordiphosa andalusiaca. The sequence continues at coordinate 3,552,900 of JAWNNM010000159.1, read as the reverse complement.
AATACCAAAAAACTCGGTCGAGCACATCTGTTACATATTTGTTCTGAACCTGCCAAAGTTTGTATATAATTAATACTTTTTTTAGTTTGACGCCACACAAAGTGTGAAAAGCGTTAGTGAAGTGCTGTCCGCTAACGTTGTAATCGTAGCTGACCACAAAAATTGTTTCTTTCGCTTACAACTCGACCATCGTTTAGGTAATCTTTTCCATTGTTTCGATGGATCAATTGAAAATGCTGATTACTAAATATGTCTAAAAGGTACGAACTATCTAACTACAAAACTGTGGGAGATATGGCAGTTTTTCCAAATTGCGGGGGAGGCAGGGGGCGTGGCAATCTAAAACTCTAGCTCTTACCAGCTGTGAAATCTGCACCATATCAACAAAGGGATTGGGGATAGCTAACGCCGCTCGAATGCCAACAAATGGAACTCAATTTTGGGGTATAAACTCGCAGACAATGCTGAAACATTGGGACATAAACTGCGGTTATTTTAAGAAACCCTTTACTCAAAAGGGTTCACCCACATACATACATATGTTACCCTGTATGTGGGTGGGTTGGCATGCTTGTTTCGCACTTGGTTCAATTGACCTTCACACTAGCTGGCGGCAGTCCAAAAAAAGAATATCAACTCAACCACAACAAATGTTCATGATAAAATGATAAACAAACGCAAAAAGCCAAAACGGAACCACCACAACAACAACAACAATCAACAACGTGCTTTCGGGGCGTGGCGGTGGGCGTTGGGAATTTAACACTTATTGATTTTTCCCACAGAGAGAGATAGAGAGAGAGCGAGAGAGAGAGAGGGGGAGAGCGAGTGACAAACAGGTGACTACTTCGCGGCAACAATGTCGTCACGTACCTTGGACAGAGCATAACCATCGGGATTCATGGTGGGCACCAGATAAATATCCGTGCTATTCACCAGTTGTCCCACCTCCAGGCTGGTCTCATAATTGCCCAGCAAGTATTGGGCCAAGTAGACCAGCAGCTGTCGTCCCACTGTCTCGTCCCCGTGCATATTGGCGACATATTTGACCGGCGGGGTGAGTAAATTGCGTTGCCGGGTATTTCGCGAGATTTGCAGGGCCAACAAATTGCGACCCTCCAGCGAACGTCCCAGGCTATAGACGCGCGCCTGGTCTGGGTAGGCCTTCTCTAGGCCGGCCAACAAATCCTCCAGCTGCTGTTGGCTGGTGTAGTGCGGCTGTTGGAGGAAACTCTCATCCTCTTTGATGATGTAGCCGGTTCCGCGTGATATGACCAGCACCAAGACGATGGCCAGGCCTGGTAAGAGCCTCATGGTTCCAGCTCTCTATTTACCGTTCTTCCGTTATCACTGGGGTGCGAATTGGCTGCTCTGCTCTAGATACAGTTACTTTTTTGTTGGTTTTTATTTATTTTTTTTTTTTTGGAGCTCTTCAGCTGGCAGCTGCGTGTCCGTAGCCGTGGCCCCGTCGTCCGTTTGTCGTTGGTCGTGTGCGGTTGATGCAGCTCAGCTTCGAAAAATGTACTGTTTGAAAATTTGCTGCGTTGATTGGCCTTAAGCCGTGCCGACGCTGGCGCTGTCGCCGCGACGCTGGCTGCTCTGCTGAGAGTCGGAGCGCGCGCTAATTGTAGGGAAATTACACGCCAGAGAGCTTCCCCCGCCCCCACGCAAAAGGGGCCGCTGTTGACGTAGCGTTTAGTTGCCAAATTAATAGTTTGTGGATTTTGATTGTGATTATTAATGCTGTTTTCAGTTTCTCTTTTTATAACGACGCAGCGTTGCCAGCTGCGGGCAGAGCGCCTGCGCAGGTGAGAGAGAAGGGAAAGGATATTTTTAGCTGACAACAAAATCAATAACTCCCACACAGCCGCCAGTGACGTCACATCAGCGTCATAGCAGAGACACTGCTACATTGCTGTCCCATTGGCATTGTCCCTCCGCCTCCCTGACCCAGGCCTTTCACTGCGTGGGCAGTCAAAAAAAAAAAAGAGTACAAAATATATGCTATTGAATGGGTGTACGCGTGTGTTATCACTCTACGTAAATTCCAGGCAATTAATGCCAAAGTTTATCACCAGCAACTCAGCTGGAACAACTAAGCTCCGGCTTAGGCTTAATCATTTCAATAACAGCAACCAGCAAAGATCAGTCGCAGTAGCATTAGCGTAAAGAATGAACACAGACAGCAGGTTTTCAGTTCACACATATCGCCACTTGGAATGCACTTAATTCGCGCTTTAAGTTGATTTATAATATTGGCAAAGTCCACACCGAATGGGAAATACACTTACAATTTCAAAGTCACGTTTAGTAAATTGAAAGCTACAATTAAAGATTGGGATGCTTTTTTCACAGCTAGCCTAAGTAGCCCCCGTTCATACACTAGATGCCCAGGATTTAGGTCTGACCTATATTTTTAAGTGTAAAAGTCTAAACAACAAGAAAGAAAGTCCGTCAAGCCCGACTATAACATACTCTGTATCTGTGCGTCTGTATGAACGCACAGCTCTCAGAGATGATAAGATGGCAAGGGTTCGACATGTATGGAACAAACAGTTCCTTGCAGAGCTCGCAAGTAACTCTCAACACTTTCCTAGTGTCGGCAAAAAACAGTTTGGTTACGGACACAACGAAAAAAGGGAGCGAAAGACACCTTCAGTTCTGTTTTGCTCAGAGCAAAGACACATTTTTTCGTTTCTGTTTCTCTCGTGTCTTTCACTGACCGTTTTGCCGAGAGCAAACTTCCAAGGTGTTTTTTTTTTGAGTATGTATGATTTGTGATTTTGTGTTGCGCCCGTGTACATACACACAGCCTACCAAATGCACAAAACAAAAACACTTTTCGCAGACACTTATTGTGTTCTGGTCAGACAGTTTTCTGATGAGCACTCGCTCTAAAGGGTTTCTGTCAGTGGTCTTCGGCAGACCGACTCGTTTGTTTTGCTCAACCGATAACACGAAACAGAAAACAGAAGAGGAGAGAGAATAAGTGTTTCGCTCAGTGAGAGAGCGCGTTTTGTTCTGAGGCTGATCACATTTGAAAAATGTGTTAACACTCAATTGCGAGCTTTGGTTCCTTGACTCGCAGTCAGATCAAGTATATTTTCAATTTGGTGACGCTCACGCAATTCATAAAAATCGTCATATCTTTCACAGGCTCGTACCTTGTGGCCATATTCAGTAACTTTGGTCGAATTCGAATTCGTTGCTGGACACGAACCTGACTTCCAAAAGTGCTTGTTCCCTCAAGATTTTCAGAAAAATTTACTTTTAGTCTCAGAAGCCTGTTTTTGGACTGTTTTGTTCTTGCTAAGAGAAAAATGCCGAGGTGCTAGAAGTCTCTAATTAAACTAAGAAAAGTGAAAATTGCCTTAACAATTGCAGAAGTAGCCTAAAACTTTAAACAGTAGGTAAAAAAATTGAAGGAATTTGTGTGCTTAAAAATAGTCCGAATGGGTTACAAATATTTTGTATGACCGTAATTGGGATCAGATAGACAGCAGTATTAGGGATGCTTGCATCAAAACACCATGCAAATATAAAGCCTTCTGGGTTCCTAGTCACATAGGAATAGCTGGAAACGAATCAGCCGATGAGGCCGATCAATTTGCATCCCAGTCGCCCCTGCATACCTTCATCCCCTGCATCGAAAAGGATCATTAAAGGTTGATTAAAACGCACCTAAACCAACAGCAAGCTCTAGACTAGAACTATTTTCAGCATTTGTACAAGGCAGTAAATTCTCCACAGGAGAAAAACCATTTTCCCAATGATAGTTCCCGTACAAACATCACCGCATTCTCTCGACTACGCATCGGACACTGCTGGCTCCTGGCAACATATGGCCCCGGCAGTCAACATTGTGCACAGGATTTAACCACAACAAACAAACTAGACATCTGACCCAAATACGAGAATATCTGGCCGTCTCTTTTTCATTTCACATCCCCATCTTCTGTACTAGCGTAAATAAAAAAACCGGGATACTATCTCCATGTTTCCGAAGATTTACAACTACTTAAATTCCATATAAAAACATTGTACACAGCAAAAATATGCCGGTAAAAATGTATGCGTTGATTCAAAAAGTCAGATATAAGTCTTAAGATTTCCATAAGTACTCATCGTAACTATATGTATATGGGCATTTCCAAAGAAAGGTTCACCGAGCTACAAAAATTAAAAGTATTTAATAACAGAACTGCGATCCAAAAATAATATTCGGAACACTGGTTCGAACCCAAATTAACCCATGGTTAAGGTTCGGAAATTTCAGGTTAGAGATTTTTGGAAGAAGGTTTTGGTTCGAACCTTGGATCAATCCATTCTTTACACAATATTTTAAATTTTTGTGTTCCATGTGTTCTAAAAATCGCATGCCATCTAAAAAGTACACAAATGGTATGGGAATCTCGAGAATTTTGGGTTAAAATCGGTTAATAGCACACATGGGTATATTCAAAACATAATTTATTGTTAGGTAAAATTCCATTTCGAAGTTTTCGTATAAAAATATTACAAAAGTATTGCTGGAATCTTGCTTTTGAGTACTATTCAAAAAGCTTTAGAGTCAAGGACCTAAAAAATCAGAGGCTATAATGGGTGGGGAATTTATAAGTAATTCTAAACGTTTTTTAAGATTTTTTATTCCAATCTGCTGCCCATTTTAGAAGTAAGTCACCCTAATCGCAATCATATAAAAGTTGAATTCAGTAGGTAAAATTTCTAATTCGGTTCACAGTAAAATAAAAGTCAGATTTCCGGGTTCAAACCGGTTCGGTTCAAAACCGGTTTGCAGTCCTGCTTAAAAACACTATCTTTAATCATGTTTTCATAGGGAAACAACCAAAGTCTACCTATGTAAGCCAATCTTGCAATATTTCTTTAGCGATTTCGAGATTTTCAACAACAAAGCAAGCACAAATATTTCTTAATTTTTTTTTCAAAAAGGTCCTATAAATTGGATTAGTTTTGGTTCTCTAATATCGTTTTAAGATTCAAACAAGTTCAAGAAGAATAATTCTGAAACCATAACTATTAATGTGATTGCAATAAATTGTAATTTTTTTGCTTTCATTAATGGAAAAATTATGGAAAAATAGGTCACGTGCGCAATGTCACGTAAAGTATCATATTTTATTTCATAAGAAAAAATAGAGATAATGTTTCTATAAAACTAATTCTTGTATACAGTAAAATTGGTTAATAACATTTTAAAAAAGGTCGCACTCATAAATTTTGGCAGTTTCCGCTGAGTTCTGCACTGCCAAAAACAGCAGTTCCATTTTTGGTCACGTGCGAGTCGATTGGCTTTATCTTGGAACCACCACTAGGTCTGCCATCAACTTTCCCACTAACTAAAATGATTCGAAAGAGCCATAAGTTAAAGTAGCAAAAAGCAAACAAATGATTTTAGTTAGACTTTTTTCTGCTTTAAATGCGTAAGACGGTCATACGCGACATCATAGAAGTATCCATTTATTAACATAAGAAGTCGATTTATTGACTACATTAAAAATATATATATAATATTATAAATCAATAGAGGAAAGGTAACTTCGGCTCTGCCGAAGTTTGTATTCCCTAGCAGCACGTTTTAATAACTTATTTAAAGGACATTTCCATTGAAAACAATCAAGTCTCACAAAGACTACTTTTCTACACAGAAAAAAAAAACCCCGAATTCGGGATTGAAAACGGGGTGATCTTGGGGCATGCTTGAAGTGATCCTGTTTTTCGGGATCAATCTTTTTCCGGGATCAGCTCAAGAATATCCGGGATCACCCCGTTTTTAATCCCGATTCGGATTGATTTTTTTTTGAGTGTATGACAGCTATACTATATGGATGTCCGACTTCCACCAAACTTGGTGGAATCATAGGAAAGCATAGCAAACTAAGAAATACAAAGAATGGAGGCGTTTGCTTTGAAAACAAAATCTTTATACCACTTAAACTAGTTTTTCGACCGATCATTCCTAAGGCAGCTATATTCTATGGTCATCGATACTTGTGCCGCGTATTTGTACCAAAAGACTTCGTGCAAAGAAGTCGGAGGAAATCGCATAGAAACAGACGGACGGACAGACGAATATAGCTATATCGCCGAGCTGATAAAGAAGATATTTACTTTATGTGGTCGGAGATGCTTCCTTCTACGCTTTACACTCATTTGGACAATTTCAATATACCGCCTGCACGGGTATATTAATATATAGTTTTTACACTTGCTTTGCCAAGTTTTCACTTCATTGGCAACTCCAATATTATGATTCCTATAACACAAATGAAGCGAATTAGTCAAGCTTTTCATAGAAAATTGATATATGTGCAAATTTAACTTTTTGTCTTCTGAGGTCATCAGCGTCAACATTAATTGCATTTACTGTGACAAAATAATGAAAGGGCGAGTAAGAAATAATCCAAGTTACTTGAAGTGCATGGCACCATGGAAAAGAACACTGCCATTAAGATCAGATAAAAATTAAAATCATGCATGAAGCTGGTATAATGGTAATCGCAGTTATTTTTGAAAAGTAGCGTCCAATAAAATGATGAACTGCGCCCACAAAACGGCGGATCTAACTCTACCAATATGTGGACAAAGCATACAGAAAATTTTGCCGAAAGAAGTTGCGTCTTAAGGTACAAGGTACCCAATCGGCGCAATTCAGTAGCCGCCATTAATTCCGAAATAAAATATTATTAAAGATCTGTGGGGCATCATTTCTGTCGGAATATTTATAGCCTTACCCTCTGAAGCTGTTAAAAGAAGCAAGTTGTGGGAATATAGAGACTTACAAGCGACTTACAAAACTTGGTTAATTTATTGCCCCGGTGCTTGCTTTATTGAAAAATTTAGAGAGCGTCATAATATCATAATTAAGGTTATTTTCAGACTTAATTTAGGGTTATGCTGCTATCTAAAATAATCAAATATGAAACTGTCAAATTTGCATATTTAACTATTTTCTATAAAATAGTTTTTTGTTATCTTTTTTAATTGTTACTGAACTGTCAAATTTGCACATTTAACTATTTTCTATGAAATAACTTTTTGTTATCTTTTTTAATTGTTACTGAACTGTTAAAATTAAAATATGCTTATGATTCATAAATTCATAAACGAAAAAGTATGAAAATAAGAACATCTTTGCATAATTTGCATTGCACATATATCAATTTTACAGATGTGACTTTATTTTTTTAAGTCTGCGCTTCGGGACAAAGAAAGAAATGTTGGTTAAGAAGACAACACGGCGCAGTAGAGATGGTTGACAGGATATTTAGATGTACTTCGAGCCATTGATGGATTTTGTCATGAAACACTGATCTATAAGTTGATGGTTCTTTGATCCTTGTGATTTATGATTTATGGTCCATTTGTGTATGCAACAGTTGGCTATACCCCACACAATAAAGTGTATTTGGATTACGTTTGAAATGGAAAACTGTCATCGAGCTGAAAACGGAAATTGGCAAAGTTGTTTTGGCGGGCCAACACCACCAGCAGCAGCCGCTGCAGCAGCGCCAAGCGTGTAACCACAACTCACAACATCAACAATCCGACAATCCGCCAATCCGGTTGCATACAAAGTGTCTCAATTGCATGAAAAATAAACCAAAGCAAAATAAATCGCCAGGCGCACAGTGGCTCAGTTCAAGAGAAACGCATTATGATGGGCAAGTGGTTGTTTGCTTGGCACGTGAGAAGTAAGACGATTTGGTTGCTTCTCACGTTTTCTCAATTTTTGTTAAATAATAAAAATCTGTCCCAATAAAAAGTTAAACAAATATGCAGAAGAGTGTGCGATTACGCCAGATATCGATTGATTTGGAGGGCATAGAAGTTGCACAAAAATCTCTCCAGTAGTGCGTAGTTAAAGTACGAGGGTTGTCCTTAAAGAAATTGGTCAGCAATTTTGAAGTTAAAATCTGTAGAATATGTAATTGGATCTCTACCCATACACTATATTTCAAGTTCATAAATCTAAACAGTTCTGAGTAAACTGACCGACCAAACTGCAAACCATGAATCTTATCTCAAAATGATTAAAATATGGCACTTAACCCGTTTTTCAACGGTTCAAATTGGTTCGTGTGAAATATAAATAATATTGAGTTTATAGCTTAATTTTTAAAGCGGATATTCTCCATCAATCATTCAACTAATACGATTCAAGTATTCCTAGTATGTGTGACATGATTAGACATCGGATTTCAGGTAAAATTATACAGGGCCGGTTCGAACCCGGAACTCCGAATTTTATTTTACTGTGAACCGAACCTCTTTAGAATGTAAAGCTGAACCCAAACCTGTTCCGAACCTTACATATCGGTTCGGTTCAACAAAAATGGTGGACATCACAAAATTTGACCTTCTGTCTAGCGATTCTATCTGTTATTAGGTTGGTTTTGATCGACTGAGTCTTAAAATGGGCAGCAAAGTAAATTTTCAAAATCCTCGAATAGCATTCAGAGTTACTTACAATATCCCCATCTATAGTACGCTGTGTTTTATAAGACCCTTGACTCCAAAGCTTTTTCAATGATTCACATGCGAAATATTTTCCTACAAAAACTACGAAACGGTATTCACTTCATAGTAACTTATATTTCTAGTAATCAATATATCAATGTGTTCCACAAATCGTTTTCGACCCAATCGTTTCTTATATGATTTAAGTAGTTTAGGATTAAATTAATTTTTAAAATTTAGTAATGTTTAGTATCTAATAAATTATTGCTTTGTTTTATATTAATATTGTGTCCAGCATGGACTCGCTGCAGTCGAGTTTCCCGACCACAAAATACCCTGTTCATTTTATTTCATTTATTTGTTTTTGTAACAAAATTGTCAACCTAAATGTAGGCAACACTTTTTTCTAGTCCTTATCAGCTCAACTGATTCGCTTATAACTCCGGTGTTTTTTGTCTGATCTGATTGTACTTTTCAGAATAGATAGATATTTTTAGACATATAGATAGATAGCTTGATGTATACTAAACCACGAGGCTATAACTTGAAAATTGTGGATCTGACGGCTATTTAGGTCTAGGATTTCGAGAGGAGGTCTAGGTTTTTTGGGGATAAAAGGGGGACGGGGTGGAATTTTTCAAATCTGAAATCAACTTGATCTGCGTACAGCATAAATTTACCTTCGTGCAAAAATTTGTGGCTCTATCTCTTATAGTCTCTGAGATCGACGCGTTCATACAGTCAGACAGACGGACAGAAGGACGGACGGACAGGCGGACAGACGGACATGGCTATATCGCCTCGGCTGTTCATGCTGATCAAGAATATATATACTTTATGGGGTCGGAAAATTCTCCTTCTCCCTGTTACACACATTCGCACAACTTCATGATCCCCCTTTTCCCATTTTCAATGGGAACAGGGTATAAAAATAGGCTCCTAAGTAGGTGTCTGCACCTCTGTTAGTTTAGAAAACTATAGAGTTTGGGAAAAGAAGAGTGAAGAATCGTACTTCAAAGTATTTTTCAAACCAATTCGACCATATGGCAGGCATAATATATAGTCATTAGATTTTGACCAAATTCAGCAAATACATTTAAAAACATTAAACATTTATTGTGGCCGAGTGCTATAACATTGAAAGACTAAAATTGTTTCTCAATAAAACCCATTGTTCGACTGATCAAAATATGCTATACTCATCCCGTTTTCACAAAACTTTGTGGAATAGCATGGAAGCATATAAAATAAATATGAACCAAATTTTAAGACATTTCCACAAAAAACAAAATAGTTTTTCTTGATAAGACGTTTTTTTCAAACCAAAGAGAAAAATCAGGGACCGTAACTTTTTTTAAAAAATTAACAAAAAAAATTATTATTTTTTCAATTTTTAAAGCAAAATTATTTTTATTAATTTTTATTTTTGCACTGTAAAAAAATAGAGGAAAGTTAAGTTTGTATACCCTTGCAGAAGGTTTTTTAACTAATTGAAAGGACATTTCCACTGAAAACAAACAAGTTTTTCTCACTAAGACTACTTTTCTGACTCTTCTTTTTTTGACAGCTATACTATACAGATGTCCGATTTCGACCAAACTTAGGGGTATCAAGAGAGAGCATAGTAAACTAAGAAATACAAAGTTTGGAGGCGTTTTCTTTGAAAACAAAACAGTTTTTCTCACTTAAACTAATTTCTCGACCGATTCCTATGACAGTTATAACCTATAGTCATTCGATTTTGAAAAACTTTGAAGAATTGTGTGAAAGCTTATAAAATAAATATAGGTAATTTTTAAAGCGGCTTACATTGAAAACAAAAATGTTTTTCTCACTAAGACTATTTTTCTAACCTTACTTTTCTATGGCAGCTATACTATAAAGATGTCCGATTTCGACCAAACTTGGCAGAAACATGGATAAGCTTAGAAAACTATTAAATACGGTGTTTGGAGACGTATGCATTGAAAACAAAAAAGCTTTTCGCACTAAAACTAGTTTTTCGACCGATCGTTCCTATGGCAGCTATATGTTATAGTCATCGGACGGACAGACGGACATGGCTATATCGACTCAGCTCGTCATGCTGATCAAGAAAATATATACATTATGTGGTCGGAAATGCTTCCTTCTTTGCGTTACAAACATCTGGAGAATTTCAATCTACCCACTGCAAGGGTATAAAAAGAATGCAAAAAATAACCACAAAATCCTATAAAAAGACGAAAAAAAGGAACAACATTTTTAATTCATGGTCAGCTTACACATTGCTGTCTCTATTCTCAAATTTCGATTGGAAATCCCCCATATCCCACATTTGGGTTCCACGATATCATCTCTGTGGCCACTGTGCGGCGTTTCTATTATGTGCTAGTTGTGCCATCTAACCAGTTTTCCCTGTAGTAAATAATTGCAATTTGTTTATGTTGCCGCTTGTCTGCAATTGCAGCAACACATGACGTCATCTGTCGAATCGTAGCGTACCTAAATCACTTTTTTGAATTATGCGCGTAGCCCATAAAACTCTGTCTCCCACATCCATTGGTTAGCGAATTGACGTCTCCGTCTGTGTGCTGTCAGCATTGTAATCTAATCAGTGACACATATGGGCCATAAAGTGACAAAGGTGTTAGGAAACGACTGCTAATAGATTGAGCTAAGCCATGCAAATGCGAGTTGTGTTTAGTAAAGAATTCACAAGCTAAATGCCAAAACAATGATAAGGTCAATAACACAAATTTGAGAACCAATTTAGGCACATCGAAATGTTAATACCCTGTGGCAGCCAGTTGCGGTTTAAATAAACGTATAAATAGAAGATTGTGAAGGTTGATTCTAGTTTAAAGTGGACAAAAAAAGTTGACCCTTGCAGTTCATAAATTTGGATTACTATTAGATTATTATTATAAAGAATCGTAATGATTATGTAATAGACTTGAAAAAAAAGTTGTGATTACTAATTGATTACGACTATAAACAAACAAAAATATAGTTGGGATTGTATAAGATTACCAAAAAATAAAACAAGTTTCCAAAACAAAGTCAACTTTTTAAACAGAGAAGAAAATTTTTGAAATTTCTCAGAAAAATTCGCATTAGTCATATTTAAATCAATATATTGGGATTTTAGGAATCAAAACCAAACTTTGGGTTTGTTTTTTTTGTGATTGGTATTGAACTAGGTTTACTTTACCTGGTTTCAATAGGTCAATAAATGTGGCTACGAGACCCAAAAATTGTGAACAAACCTCGTTCGACACACTTTCATGCTAATTTTTCAATAACCTGATGCCCAAGCACGTCATTTTATTTAAATTCAGCACTCGAAAATGCATTAGCAACGTTTGCTATCTTTTCTGGTTAAAAAGTAGCCTTTGTTTTGTAAACTTGTGTAATCAACAGTTATCAAAAATAGTTTTAAAGATTACTTCTGATTATTTTTGATTATTTTCAACATTTTCGATTGGAATAACTAGGTTAAAATCAAGGTTTTAATACTCTCCTAAATATTTTATCTAATTTCAAACAGCTCTATGAAGAAGAGTCGATTGACTCGGCGCTAAGATCCTTCTTTTTTTCCAAACATAAATTTTATTATTATGAATTCTGAAATAGTTAAGACAACTAAAGACGTTTTAGGTTGATGAGGTGCAGGCTAAATTGTTCAAAACTAGGATTTTGTAAGCTACATTCATCAACTCCCATGCTGATTGGAATTTAAGATGTACTTTGTACCCTGCGTCTCTCCTGAGTCTCCCACCCACCACATATATGATTCTGCTACGTATATTATATGACCGTCCGTCCACAGACCAAGATCCAAAGACGCTTTCGACACATCAATAAGGAAAGAACCCCCGAGCCATTTAATATCATGGTGTGACTTCTTTAACTTTCTGATTGAGTATATTCTGCCTCAACTTTTCTAGAATTAATAATAAAATTTATAATTAGACTAACAGGCATGTTCTGGTTTCCAATTTTGAAAACAATTTGTCGAATTCGAATTTGGTTAAGTGGTTGTTACATAAAATTGGCAGTTTTAATGGGCATAAAACCTTCCATACAGAGTCCTACGTATTAAAAGAAGTAAAAGATTTAAGGTTTGTTGCAGATTGCCAGAAAATTCTACATGTAACAAAATCGAATTCACTGAAATTAAAACCGGAACATGCCACTAAAAGTAATTTAGCATTCCTCTAGTGGGATTCGAGCCCCGTTCTCATTACACAATCGCCGAGTCTATCACCTCATCTAACAACTCTATCAAACTTAACGTTTTTCCAATTGAAAATGTTGGAAATAATCAAACGTAATCAAAAGTTATTTTTGATTATCACGAACCCCTTTTGATTATTAATAATTGTAATCAATTATTAATTAAGAGAATCTGAAAATAATCGTATTTTAGTAATGGTTTTTTGTTTTAAATGAAAGTGTTCTTAGTCAAATGTATTATAATTACAATTAGTAATCATTACTGCAAACAGGATTTGAATCCAACCGGTTCGAACGCGGAATTCCGACTTTAATTTTGCTGTTAACCAAACCTAGAACAGAACCTCTTTTAGAAAAAAAAGCTAAGACCGAAACTGTTTGGAACCTTAAATTTCGGTTCGGTTCAACAAAAATTATGGACATCTGAAATTTGACCTTTTGCCCAGCGCCTTCTTCTGTTATATGGTTGGTTTAGTCCGATTAACTTCCCCACCCGTAATTGCCTCTGTTTTTTAAGCTCCTCCATTTTAGAGCTTTTTATATTATAAAATTCTCTAAAGAAAATTTACTCAACAGTAAATTATATGTTAAATATTTCCATCTGAATGACAGATTTACACCCGAAAACCACGCGATTTCCATACGATTTGGGAATTGTAGATGATTTCGAAACAATCGGTAGTAAAACATGTTGTATTTTAGTTTATTGATTTTATGTATTCGTTTGCTCGGCATTTCCAGGATTCCACTAAGTTTAGTCGAAATCGGACAACTATATAGTACAGAAAATAAGGATCAGAAAAGTTTTCTAGATAGAAAAACTTTTTGGTTTTGAATGATAGCTGAATCTTCAATTTATGCATCCATTTATTTGATGTACTTTCACACAATTCTACAAAGTTTCTTTAAAATCGGATGACTATAGCACATAGCTGCCATGGGAACGATCCGTATAATATTAAGTTTTAGTGAAAAAAAAACATTATTGTTTTAAATGTTTAATTATTAATATTTACTGCTACAGCTCCATTTTGCCTGATTTGATCGAAATCGAACGACATTCGAATGACATTCAATAAACTGAACAACCGATGAGCATAGAAAAAGTCCGCTTGAAAAATCACTCAACTAACATTCCTCAATGCGAAAATTAGTTTTTTGACTGATAGTCGGAATGAATTTGGTTCCTATTACTAGAAGCCATACAGAATCAGAATAATATAAGAGCAACATTTATCGTTAAGTGAAAAAAATTTTTGCAAAATAAGTGAAATATATAATTTGTGATGTATCAAAACACTTTATTTACACTCTGAAGTTAATTGAATTCACCTTTGTAAACTTGCAAGCATTTTTATTACAAATCTTAAAACACAAATTCATTTGCGCCAAATGAAAGCAAATCAAAATGAATTCATGGTCGTTCCATCAACTGTTTTTAATTTGCTTTCATGAAGTCAAAATGGAAAACAAATCACTTTCAGGAATACCACTAGTTTATCTCACCAAAGATCTAGGAACTCAACAAGATGCGTAAAGGCCATGAAAGTGAAGGTCAGGGAAGTTTGCATGTGTGTGCAAACTTTGATCGGGAAGCCGGATGTAATTTCGATACATCGATGTTTTTGTCCAAAAATACGATATAGGGTTTATAGAATATCAAATATTTCTTGGTGATATTTTTGATTTAACTTTTCGAGTGGTTTATGTTGAAATATGCTGAACTTAAAAAGTAAACACATCATTAATTTCAACAAGTAAGGGCGGTGCAGTCGAGTTTCCCGACCACAAAATACCCTGTTCATTTGTTTTCATTTATTTTTTGTTGAATTTTTGAAGATGAATGTAACAATATTATCATCCTTAATGTAGGCAAAACTTTTTTCTAGTCCTGACCAACAACTGGGGGGTGCTCTTATCAGCTCAACTGTTTCGCTTATAGTTCCGGAGTTTTCTGTCCGATCTGATTGTACTTTTCAGAATAGATAGACATTGGGCCTAGCTTGATGTGTACTAAGCCACGAGGCTCTAACTTAAAAATTGTGGATCTGACGGTTTCTTAGGTCTAGGATGGCTAGAGGAGGTCTTGGTTTTTTGGGGATTAAAGGGGGACGGGGTGGAATTTTTCAAATCTGGAACAAACTTGATTTGCGTACAGCATAAGTCTACCTTCATGGTAAAATTTGTTGCTCTATCTCTTATAGTCTCTGAGATCGACGCGTTACATACATTCGCACAACTTCATGATCCCCCTTTTTCCATTTTCAATGGGAGCAGGGTATAAAAAATGGAGCATCAATTGATGTTATGATGACTACAAATCATTAATATTTTTAAAAATTTCATTCAAAATTTAAACTCTACGAAGATTTTGTCAATATAAATTCATGATAAATTCATACAAATTCTTTTCATCTATATTTTACAAGGGTCTATCAAATCGGACCCAAAAACCGAACTTCTAAATTGTTTACATGCCGAAACGGACCTATCTGACGGACTTTATAGACTTATTTTCAAAACTTCAGAATCTATCACAATTTATTGATCGGACTGAAAATAATTGTATAGCGCTGAATCGGAGAATTATCACTTTAAAACTGGCTATGGTTTTGAGTTGTTCATTTAACGTTTTTGAAAAGAATAAAAGCATGAGTCAAGTTTTGGCTAAACTAGTGTGAGTATATAAGGTTAGGTAGAGTTGGTAAATATGTTTAAAAGCTATTCCAGCTGGACTCATTATAAATTTTATTTTTACCAAAAAATGTCTCTACTATCCTTAGAACCAAGCACAAATAACAACGGGTTCGAGCAACCGGACTTAAATGTCTCTAAATTTTCTGAGGTTTTCCCCCTCGATGTTTTTAGTGTTTTGGAGTAGAGGTGCATCCATGACGTGAATTTGACAGTGTCCCAACGTCACACAGAGTTTCGTTCGTGAACATCCGTGATCCGTGCATTTTTCGATTGCTCGAAGATCAAACATCGTGAATGCTGAATTCTTTTTAATTTTATTTTTATCTTACAAGTTTTTCACTAGAAAGTGTGAATAATGATTTATGGGATTCACTCAAAAGAAACGGAAGCAACATTTGCAAGAATTCCACCAACAACGAACATTTTTTGTTTCACAATCTGCTTTAAATTCTAATTATATGTGACAGAAATTGAAAACGAAATAAAAACAAGAAAGAAAGTCGGTCAAGCCCGACTATAAAATACTCTGTACCAAGAAAATTTGTTCATAACTCGAAAACCGTTCATCTGATCTTCTTCATTCCTTTGGCGGATCGATAAGTTATCCTAATAACTAAATATGTCCAGAAGGAACAAGCCATCTATCTTCAAAACTGTGGGAGATATGACGTTTTTTCTAAATAGCGGGGGCGGGAGGGGGCGTGGCAAAAATTGAAAATAAACTTGATCTGCCTGCAGACATAAGAAGCATATGTCCCATACATGTCAAACCTCTATCTCTTACCATCTCTGAGATCTGTACGTTCATACGGACAGACAGACAGACAGGCGGACGGACAGACGGACAGACGGACATGGCTATATCGACTCGGCTGTTGATGCTGATCAAGAATATATATACTTTATGGGGTCGGAGATGCTTTCTTCTGGATGTTACATACTTTTGCACAAACTTATTATACTCTATGTACCTTCGGTACAGAGTATAAAAAGAGGAAAGTTAACTTCGGCTCGGCCGAAGTTTGTATACCCTTGCAGCACGTTTTTTAACCTATTTGAAGGACATATCCATTGAAAACAAACAAGTTTTTCCCAATAAGACTACTTTTCTCTTCTTTTGTATGACAGCTATCCTATATAGATGTCCGATTTCGACCAAATTTGGCACAATCATGGAGAAGCATTGAAAACTAGTAAATACGGAGTTTGGAGACGTTTGCATTTAAAACAAACGTTAAAAGTTTTTCTCACTAGAATTCTTGTTTTTCGACCGATCGTTCCTATGGCAGCTATATGTGTTAGTTATCCGATCCGGCCGGTTCCGACAAATGTGCAGCATATTTCTACCAGAAGACTTCGTGCAAAGTTTGGTGCCGATAGCTTTAAAACTGATGGAGAAAATAGCATAGAAACTGACGCACAGACGTCTGGCTATATCGACTCAGCTCGTCATGCTGATGAAGAATATATATTCTTTATGTGGTCGGAAATGCTTCATTCTGTTGAAATTGATTTCCAAAGTTGCTTTGTGTTTTCTTAAATCAGTTTTATGGATGTGGGCATTTCCACAGAAAGGCAACCCGAGACAAACAAATTAAGACCACTTAAAATCACTATTTTTGATTATATTGTCATGGGGCAACAATTAAATTGAACTAGTTTAAGCCAGTCTTACATAAATTCATAATCAATATCGCGATTTTCAAAAGCAAAGTCGAGCAATCACAATTTTTAATCGTTCTTTTGCACGATTTTCTCCTAAAGGCTGATTTTAGTCCTGATTTCCAGAACGCACGAAAATAAATTGGTATGTCGAACTTCATATAAAACAAGTGCGTTGCAGTCGAGTGTTCCGATCACAAAATACGCTGTTCATTTGTTGTCATTTATTTGTTTTTGAATTTTTAGAATTGAATTTTTGACACAGCTATTAAAGTGTCATCCTGAAAGTAGGCAACATGAATTTTCCAAATCTGAAACAAACTTGTAAGGATTACGTTAGCTCAGTAGACCTACCAACCAAAAGCTCCAACCAACAAAAAAAAATAGTAATAATTAGTTAATCTTACCAAGGTTTACTGTAAATTCTTTTCTAGACAATTTTCTGGTAGAATCACCGGGAAATTACTATTAATACAAACACCACAGTATTTTTACGACAAAATTGTTGATTTATTCTTATTAAATGTGAATGGGACTCCAACTCGGGGCCATTGGCCTGAACACGCATGGAATGCCGTCTCCAACAGTGAAGCCATCGCACACGCTGGCAGCGACGCGTCTAAGATCCTACTCGTATTTAATTAAATATAGACCAATAATTTCTAGCATTTCGCTGAAATTAGACCACTTGTAATTCTCAAGTTGTAGTTCGTTGCTTGACCAATATAAAAGCGCAACTGAAATGCGCGGAGTTTGTACTTTTTTATGGTAACCGTTACTGATAACCCAGTTAATAAAAACAATAACAAACTACATATATGCAAGACTGTTACGTTAGAGGTACTATTTCTATGGTAGAATCTAAGCAGCAAAACGCATTCACCAAAATTACTTGAGAGTAACTATTTGTATAGTTATTGTTAACCGGAAGTACAGTAAAAAGTACAAAAACAAAACACATGTAACAATTTTTTGCAGTAAATTTACTTATCGGATTGGTTGATTCAACCTTTCAAATTTGTTTCTGTGTATAACATACATACTCTGTACCAATAAAAATATTCGCACGAACAGTCTTTTGATTATTACTCAACAACCGTTCATCCGATCTTTACCAATCCTGTCCTTCTAGTAAGAATTATCTAACATTTAAACTGTAGGAGATATGACTTTTTTCCAAATTGCGGGGGCGTGGCCATGAATTGATAATGAACTTAATCTGCCTGGAAAGTATGAGTTTTTGTCCCGTACGCGTCAAACTTCTATCTCTTACCATCTCTGAGATCTGTGCTTTTATACGGACAGACGGACGGACAGGCATGGCTATAACGACTCGACTGTTGATGCTGATCAAAAATATATATTCTTAATGGGGTCGGAGATGCTTCCTGCTGGCTGTTACCAGAGTTGGCATTATTCGAATAAAAAACAAGAAAGAAAGTCGGTCAAGCCCGACTAAAACATACTCTGTACCAAGAAAATTTGTCTTTTGACAAAAACCGTTCATCCGATCTTCTTCATTCCTTTGGCGGATCGATAAGTTATACTAATAACTAAATATGTCCAGAAGGAACAAGCAATCTATCTTCAAAACTGTGGGAGATATCACGTTTTTTCTAAATTGCGGGGGCGGGAGGGGGCGTGGCCAAAATTGAAAATAAACTTGATCTTCCTGCAGACATAAGAAGCATTATGTCCCATACATGTCAAACCTCTATCTCTATCTGAGATCTGTGCGTTCATACGGACAGACAGAAAGACAGACGGACAGACGGACATGGCTATATCGACTCGGCTGTTGATGCTGACCAAGAATATATATACTTTATGGGGTCGGAGATGCTTCCTTCTGGATGTTACATACTTTTGCACAAACTTATAATACTCTATGTACCTTCGGTACAGAGTATAATTATCTAGATAATTATTTGAAAACAAGTGTTATTTATGAAATTGTATTTGTAAATAATTTTATATAAATAACGATCATTCGAATGATTATCTAGATAAAATTAATCGACAAATACCACTTCGAATAAATTATTTGTCTACAAAACGACAAATTTTTTCGAATAAAACGAATAAATATAGCTCGGATAAGAATTCGTTGAAAACCCCAAATAACAGTATGACAAAAGAAGTGGCTCTTGTCATACCTGCGAATCTGGTTAAATGCCTAGGTTTTAGAGACAGGGCCTCTGGTGCTGCTTGTTGGGGAATATAAATTGGTGTACCCTCATAATAAGAAGGTAATTCGTGTCTATTCTTTGGTTTTGGACATGCTGAACTATGCGTAAGATAATTAGGATAAGTTTGATGGGCTTATGCAGCTGTAATAGGATATTTGTTATTCGTGAAAAAAATTATTCGCAGATAATTTATTCTGACACGAATAAGTTGTTAAGCAAATAAATTTAGATTATTTTTATTTGGAATAAATTTTTCGGATAAAGGAACATTTTATTATTATTTGAATAAAAATAATTTTATGAAAAATTATTCGTTATCCGTATTCGAATAAAAAAAATGCCAACTCTGTCTGTTACATAATTTTGAACAAGCTTAGTATACTCTGTGTACCTCAGGTACAGAGTAAAAAAAACCAACATTTATTTTTCATCGACTCAGCTAAAATTATGTGAAACATAATTTCAGATTATACTAAAATAAGATGTTTTTCGAAACTCGAACTAGTTGTGCTAGTAGTGCTACTAAAGTACAATTTGGGCAAAATTTATTTTAAAATTTGTCTTTATGCTTAGGGTTAATTAATTCGTACGACTGTCACGTGCGTCCTGTGGAAATGCTCATATGTTTGACTTTGGTATTTGATATTTTTCAAAATATCGGTATCAATAATATCGATATTTTAATTCTTGAATATTTATATCGAAATAATACTTTTTTATTTTCGTCACAATTATCAATTTAGATATTTTTCATATATTCGGCAACCCTATGTCAACCCAGTCGGACTTTGCATCATGTGTTGAGAAAAATCAGTACATCTAGCGGCATGAAATGTCACTCAAATAGTCAGTACATGATGTAGAAGATTGATTTAGAAATTAGAAATTAGTACTTAAAATAGCATGAAAAACTCACACGTTATTTTCTCAGGTATTTGTAAGGCTAAAAGTCTGAAATAATTTCAGTGAAATTTCATTCGAAAACATTAAAAACATCAGGGGTTTGTCAGCGAACGTCTCATGTCTTCCCACCCACGATATACAATGTAAGTACATCTGGAGTACAAAGAAAGTGAAGAACCCGAAGGCTATTGATGACGTCACCCAAACGGAAACGGTTGAAACCCCTGAGTTTTTCAGCGTTTCCATTGCAAAACGAAGCCGAAGGCTCAGGTTTTGTCATGCCTTATCACGTGAAAAGAAATCATTAGAAAGTACCTTTTTCATGTTAAAAAGTCCGACTGGGTAGGGTTGCCAAATATTTCAAAAATATCAATATCGATTTGGTTTTAACTGGCCTTAAGATTTCAAAGATTGGGCCTAAGTCGGTAAAAACTGGTTTAGAACTTAATCTCAGAAAAAATGTACATAAGTTCTAAAGGTAAAATTTATTTCTCAAATTGAATGATGAAAAATCTAAAATAATTAAATACATTATTAAAAACTTTTTTGTTTTAATTAGGAGAAACTATGTAATAAACATATTTTAATACCCCGGTGATGTCAGCTCTTTAGCTAGCATTTTATACAGCTAACTTCTCTAACGAGAGAAAGATGTGTGTTTGATTGTATGTACGTATGTATGTATGCTGTATAAAGGGGAATTTATAATAACGTTACAAAGTACAAACACAAACAAAACGCTTGCACAGAGCGCTGTAGTGAATATTATTGACTCTTTGGAGTACCACTTGGATGGCGATGATGATGGATGTTAATTAGCTAGAAAAAAAAAGTGGAGCAAGCGCTTTCATGTCAGCTTTTTCATTTGATTTGAGTGATGTGAAATTACAGCAACAGGAAACTAGAACCTCTCACTAGCACACACACACACACACACACAGAAACCAAAGGTGTAAGGCAGCCGGTTTGACTTGCTTTGGGTAGAAGAGATTTGAGAGATTTGCAAGATTTTGAATGATTCATGCTTGGGTGAGGTGAAGTGGTCGAGAAACAGAAACCTCGCTTTCCCCCTACCCTTTCCCTATAGTAGCTCAACATTCACTTTTTCCGTGCGGCAGCTGTTTTTTTAACTCACCTTGGCGGCAGCAAATCCATCTGGATTGCAGCTGGGCACAAAATGAATTTCCGTTGAATTGAGCAATTTCTGCACCTCCATATCGCTCTCATAGCCCGTGGCCAGATATTCGGCCATGTAGAGCACCAATTGACGACCCACTGCCTCATCGCCCTGTATATTGGCCACCAGCTTAACCATGGGCCGCAGCAGATCGCCGGTCTTGTCATCCGGGGCCGGGGCATTCAGAGCTAGGGCCTGCAGGGGGCGACCCTGTCGGGAGCGGCCGATGGTATACGTCTGAGCCAGCTGTGGATAGTCCTTGCTGATTTGCTCGAATAGTTGGACAATGTCCTCATTGCTCAGGTAATGGGGATCGGTGAGAAAGTTTTCCGTCTCCTCCACAACTTTGACTTGCGCATTCTCCCCCCCGCTGCACGTAATCGTAATCGTAAGAATAACAACGTAAACGTAGGCGGCGGACATGTCGGCCTGAACGCGGACACGTAAGCAGGCGGGCAACAACAAAACAAAAATAACAAGGCGCAAGCGCGCGCGTGTGCGAGAGAGACAGAGAGAAGGAAGCGGGACGCGGCACTTGTTGCTTATTTAATTCTATTTTTACACAAACACACAATTATTGCCACCTATATATTAAGCCTGGACACGCACACAAATGCACTGATTATTATTATAAAATGCTTGTTTTGCTTTGTGCTTTCTTTCTGCTTTTGCGCACCATCAACTTCGAGTGTGGCCAGACTGGTGGCAGAAATACCAGAAAGTATGGTCCCCTCAAAGTATCGACTAGCTGTTAGCCGTTTTCAAGCCAGCCCGTAAAAAAATATATTGTAATTGTTAACCGAAATGCCCTTTCGCATTCTCACATTCCATCTGAGATTTGATTGCCGTTTAGAAGTTTGGCATTCAATAATTTAGTGCGATAGTATATCGATAGCACTTCCAGCAATCGACCATCACATGAGTATCGAAAGGTACTCGTATCGTTAACTCGGACCTGGCGGCCATGTAAGTGGAGACATAAATTGACAGTGTAGTTTGGAAAAGCTCAGGAAAGCAAAAAAAAAAGTTAAAGAAAGAACCGAGGAAAATCGCGACCACATATTGAAGTTTCGCCAGCCGCCCAGCAGCGGTGGAATACAAACGCAGATTGAACTAAAATCGCACGAATTGTTTTTGTTTGACAGGTAAGTGTAAGTTGGCGAAAAGAAAATGGCAATAGGCGGCAGTGTGAGTTGCTGTGAAAGAAGCGAGCGCCGGGGAGGGGGGCCACACACATTAATTGCATGAAATTGAAATGTGAGAAATGAGATGCAGTAGTTTTTGCCCATTTTTTTTTCTCAAGTCATGGCCAAGCATAATGTATGTATGTGTATGTGTGTTTGACAGTTCTCACAGCATTGTGTTGTGCTTGTTTTTTTTCCTTTTGTATTTCCAGAGGCCTGCAACGAGAAACTCGCACACAGCGCCGCCTAGCGGTCAGCAGCAAACAACATCCGCAAACAGTTGAGTCCCATTGCAACCGCATCATTCAGGTTCCCTATAAAATGGAAATTGAAACAGATCAATCGATTGAAGCAATGGACACCCAGGACACCCAAGAGGTTGAAATTATCACAAGCGACCTACAGCAACAACAACAGCAGCAGCAGCAGAACTCGCCGCCCCAGTTACCCAAGTTCAAGAATCTGATCCAGCCACAGTTGCACGCGGTAGGCGCTGTCACCCAGCTGCCCCCGCCGCCGCCGCCGCCCAGTGAGAACGGCAACGTGCCGCCCCAACAGCTGCTGGCCGACAGCAGCTCCACATCGTTTGGCCCCGACCCGGAGTCCGGCCATAACTCAGCCATGCCCATGGACGATGAGTCCAAGGAAGACCAGTTTCGTTCGGAAACTACCTTCTACTATACCGTGGAGAATGTGGGTCAACTGAAGACCCAGCGCCTGTCGCCGCCCGTCTATGTGCGCATGTTGCCATGGAAGATTATGGTCATACCCAACGACCGGGCCCTGGGCTTCTTTCTGCAGTGCAATGGGGAGAACGACTCACCCACCTGGTCGTGCAATGCCATTGCCGAGCTGCGACTCAAGTGCCACAAACCAGACGCTCAGCCCTTCACGCGGGCCCGCATCAAGCATTTGTTCTACTCCAAGGAGAACGACTATGGCTACTCGAACTTTATCACCTGGCAGGAGCTGCAGGACCCGGACAAGAGCTATGTCTCGAACAACAGCATCACCCTGGAGGTTCACGTCATAGCGGATGCCCCGCACGGCGTGCTGTGGGACTCCAAGAAGCACACCGGCTATGTGGGGCTGAAGAATCAGGGCGCCACCTGCTACATGAACTCGCTGCTGCAGACGCTGTATTTCACCAACTCGCTGCGCCTGGCCGTCTATCGCATACCCACCGAGGCGGACGATAGCACAAAATCTGTGGGCCTGTCCCTGCAGCGTGTCTTCCACGAGCTGCAATTCGGGGATCGTCCCGTGGGCACCAAGAAGCTAACCAAATCCTTTGGCTGGGAGACGCTCGATTCGTTTATGCAGCACGATGTGCAAGAGTTCCTGCGCGTCCTTCTCGACAAACTGGAGTCCAAGATGAAGGGCACCTGCCTGGAGGGCACCATTCCGGGGCTGTTCGAGGGCAAAATGTCCTCGTACATCAAGTGCAAGAATGTCGACTACAACTCGACGCGCTACGAGACCTTCTACGACATCCAGCTGAACATCAAGGACAAGAAGAACATCTACGACTCGTTCCAGGACTATGTGGCCTCCGAGACCCTTGAGGGGGACAACAAGTACGATGCGGGGGTGCATGGCCTGCAGGAGGCCAGCAAGGGTGTTATTTTCACCTCCTTCCCGCCAGTTCTGCATTTGCATCTGATGCGCTTCCAGTATGATCCCATCACGGACAGCTCCATCAAGTACAACGATCGCTTCGAGTTCTATGAGCAAATCAACTTGGACCTGTACCTGGCAGAGCGTGAGAAGACGGCGGCGGACTATGTGCTGCACGCTGTGCTCGTCCACTCGGGCGACAATCATGGCGGCCACTACGTGGTCTTTATCAACCCGAAGGCAGACGGACGCTGGTTTAAATTCGACGACGATGTCGTCTCCAGCTGCCGCAAGCAGGAGGCCATCGAGCAGAACTACGGCGGCATGGATGACGAGATCTCGTTCCATGCCAAGTGCAGCAACGCCTACATGCTGGTTTACATACGCGAGTCGGAGCTGAATCGTGTACTGGGCGATATCCCTGAGAATGAGATCTCCAGCGATCTGGTGGAGCGTCTGGACCTGGAGAAGCGCATCGAGATGGCGCGCCGCAAGGAGCGCAGCGAGGCCAATCTGTATGTGTCGGTGCATGTCATCCTCGAGGAGTATTTCGAGGGCCAGCAGAAGCGTCGCCTCTTCGATCTAGAGAAGACGCATCAACGTCCCTTCAAGCTCAAGCAGAACCAGACCGTGGACGAGCTGGTAGACATGTTTGTCAAGGGATTCGGAGTGCCGCGCGATCGCATGCGGATCTGGAACATGTGCACCGCCCAGACGCAGAAGTTCCTGCACTTTGATTTCGAGGCCGAGGCCTCGCGCACCATCGAGCAGATACCCACCTCGCAGAAGCCCTGGGTCATCTTCCTCGAGTTGGCCAGCCCCGAATCGCCGCCCGAGACACCCCTGCCGCCGTTCAACCCCAAATCGGATGTCCTACTGTTCCTCAAGTATTACGATGCTCGGAACAAGCGCCTCAATTACATTGGCTGCACCCAGCAGCCACAGAGCCGCCGTCTAATCGATCTGGTGCCGGAGGTGAATCGCAAACTGGGCTTCGATCCGGACACCGAGCTGACCATCTTCGATGAGTATGCAGACAAAAAGTTGCCCAATCTGAATGAGGCCATTGAGCATGCCCTTTTCATGCCGCAGGATCACCTCCAGGGTAACATTTTAATATTCGAGCGCGAGAATGTGGACATGAATCTGGATTTGCCCACGGTGGAGGAGTATTTCCTGGACCTGGTGTATCGCATTGAGATCATCTTCAGTGACAAATGTAATCCCAATGAGCCGGACTTCACCCTGGAGCTGTCAAATCGCTACAACTATGAGCAGCTGACCAATGCGGTGGCCGAGCGCCTGAATACGGATCCGCAGAAGCTGCAGTTTTTCATGTGCATCAGCAACTACAAGGAGACGGCGGGCAATGCGGTGCCCTATACATTCAAGGTGAGTGAGTCGAGCCCTAGAGTCCCATCAGCTTTAAAATTCGTTTCGAAGATGTGCCCTATCCCAACCCCTGATCGAGTTTGTGATTTCCCAAAGTCAATTGCCTTCTAGAGTTGTTGTTTGGTGACCAGGCCCCATCTCATTCTGTTTGTACACCTGATTTGCTGAGATCATACAGTTTGTGGATCATTCGGATGCGAAACTCAACTCCAACTTTTGCAGGGACTTTTCTTTTGATCGGCGCCTCATCCGCTGCTGTTTGTGCCCAAGCTTATGCGCCGTAGACTGGGATGAGGCATCGTTTAATAGATTCAAAGAAGAATACAGAATTTTTATACAATTTCCCACTAAAAAAATCCACAATGGACCCACTTTCAAAACAAGCAATGATTCAACCGACTTCCTTTAAGCATACTCCCGCCATGCCAGCTGTAGCCTTTCACTTTTGCTAAAGAGGATGAGATGCGTCGTGACCGCATTGATATATAGTTTGACTCTGTCTGCTCACTTCCATCTAAAATACTCTTCCCCCCCAGTTATTTAAGGATGGCTCATTTCTTATTAACCATTCTCTTCTTGTTGCACACAGGGCACCATCAAGGATCTGGTCTCGTATACCAAACAGAGCACACCCAAGAAAATCTTCTATCAAAGACTGTCGCTGAGCATTCACGAGCTGGATAACAAGAAGCAATTCAAATGCATCTGGGTGTCCAATGATCTGAAGGAGGAAAAGGAGCTGGTCCTCTATCCCAACAAGAACGATACCGTCAAGGGTTTGCTAGATGAGGCGGCCAAGAAAATTACCTTCTCGGAGAATAGTCGCAAGAAGCTGCGCCTGATGAAGGTGAGCAGCCATAGGATTGTGGCCGTGTGCAAGGATGACATACCGCTGGATACGCTGCTGAAGACTAGCGAGTCCATTACCACCACTCAGGGCAGTGCTGGTGGAGGCGGCGGCGGCGGCGGCGGTGGTGGTGGTGGTGGTGGTGGTGCCGGTGCCCAGAAGACCTATCGCATTGAGGAGATACCGTCGGAGGATATGCAGCTGGCGGAGAATGAATACCTTATACCGGTGGCGCATTTCAGCAAGGAGCTGTACAACTCGTTTGGGGTGCCCTTCCTGACAAAGGGGCGGCACGGTGAGCCCTATGGAGCGCTGAAGCAGCGCATACAGAAGCGGCTGAATGTGCCCGACAAGGAGTGGGAGAACTACAAGTTTGCCGTTATCACCATGGGCCATACCGGGGATGTCAATGATAATACGCCCGTGGACCTGGAGGTGTATCGCTCGTGGAGCAGCGGTCAGTTGCCGTTCTTTGGCCTGGATCATATTAATAAGTCGCGCAAGCGCAGTTCCCTCAACTTCTCCGAGAAGGCGATCAAGATTTATAATTAAGGAATTCGAAACTTTTCTTTCTTCTAAAAACCGTTGAGCGAGCGGGAGGGGACACAGGAGCACACGAGCAAACCAACTTCCAAACAGAAACAGAACGGCATTTCCTTAAATTCGTCCGTTGTCAACAGAACCCCCTCCCTCCCTTCCTTCCCCTCCATAACTGTCTACACGTATGCATAAATATATTATATATTTTTTTTCTAATAGTAATCTCTAAGTCATATATTATTTATTAACCCCCCAACCCATCCTGCTCCTGGCTCCCGCCCCTGACGAAACAAAAGCAAAGTTGTCGCCTCCTCCATGATTATTGACTTATTGCTTACATTAAAAGTAACTTCAATTCTAGGCTTAGGCTTTTACATGTGAGTGTGCGTGTGTGTGTTTTTTTCTATATACCATACTTAATTAACTAATTGTTTAAACAAAGAGGAAAGCAGAGGAAAGCGAATGCGATTGCGGCATCTTGTAAATACATAAGCGTTGCAGTTGCCACTCCCCCTATCTAAATATATATATATATAAACACAAAAACAACATACAAATACAAAGAGAATTCAGAATTAACGGTTATTCAAAAGCGTGCGCGAGAGAGAGAAAGAGAAAGAAAGAAAGAAAAAAAGAAAGAACGAGAGGAGACAGCAGGAAAACGGATTTGTTTCAAACAACAACAATTATTTGTGATTTTAAACCATGAAATGATAAAAGTTTATGCAACAACAACAAAAAATGACTAGAGAACGTAAATAATATTGATAATAAAATACTATAATACAAGAGTTGGTGTTTTTTTTTTTTGCCCCTCTTTCAATCAACAAGCAAAAACATGTTAAAGGAAATATTATTTGAACAATATATTTACTTATATGCTATTATTATTTATGCAGTAAATAATTCAAATTATTTATGTGTAAAGGAAAACAAAAACAAACGAAGAGAAACACAAAAAAATTAATAAAAATACCAAGAATTCAATTGAAGTGACCATTTTTTTTAGTTGGTTTGGGAATGGGGTGGGGAGCGAGGGGGGAGATGGCCCCTGCCATAAAACTCCACCGTTAGGATAAGTTGCTTCACTCGCACGGTATGCGATAGATAGGTATGCAAGAGTCAACATCAGCTGAATATCAAAATGCTCGTCAGCGGAACTTAATCTATATATGTATAATTCTATAATTCAGAATTTCGTTTTTGATTAACAACAGATTTTAGTTTATTTTAAGTTTAGTTTATAAAACTTTGTTTATTTGCCAAATTTCACGCTCTTCCGTTGTTCAGCGTCGGGACAAAAAGAATAAATGATGTTTTTCTGGCGAAACATTACGACTAAGAGCAACCTTAAAAGCAAATCAAAATTTTACCGTTCATTAATTTGTATTTGCTCTTGTGGATTTTTTTTTTTTTGGTGGTTATTTGTTGTTTTAGCACAAGTTTCGCAATAAGAGTACAATTATGCAGTTACTCTTAGAAATGTAAATTGTAAAGAGAAGATGCTCTTAGAAATAACCGATCTGACAAAAAACGTTACTTGAACTTTGAAGTATCTGACTTCGATATGGGCATTTCCGCAAAAAGGTCCACCGACACGAACAAATTAAATGTAATTAAAAACACTATATTTTGTCACAATTTCCCAGGGAAACAATTAAACTAAACTAAATTAAGCCAGTAGTAAATTTGCTCATACCCCGTTTCGAGATTTTCGAACGCAAATTCGCGCAATCACAGTTTTTCTCATTTTCATACTTTTATGGCAAGTTTTTTCTTAAAAAATTGCCTATGAATTTCATTGACTTTTGATTTCTTAAACTGTTCTAAGGGTCCGAAGGGTTAAAAAATGTTGGATAAGAGGCTTTATCAAACTATGTAATTGCGATTAACTGTAAGTTTTTGCATTGCATTAATCAGAAGCCACATAAACATCTTGATGGTCGCGTTCGACATGTCACGTAGCGACACAGATCAATATTTAATAACAAAAAAAAGAAAGTAGATTTCCAAATCAAACTAAATACATTTGAAAGAGCATTACATTGATAAGATATTAAATCAATTTGAGCTTTGTTGGGGGCTCAGGTTTCGCTAAACTTTGTCTTTATATAGATAGGCACGAAAATCACTTCTGTTTTTGCAGCGTTCGAATCGCTTCTTATTTTGTCTATATTTTAGTAACTTGACCTCACTTGCTATTCTCTTTTAGCAATAATTAAAGTGCTAGCGAAGACCTTTAATATGAAGTAAAGAACGAATTAAAAATGCGCTTTAGTTTGCTTGATTTTTTACTTTAAATGTGTACGACGGCCGCGTTCGACAGAATGGAAATGCCCAGATTCGAACTAAACAAGAAAGAAAGTCGGTCAAGCCCGACTATAACATACTCTGTACCAAGAAAATTTGTCTTTTGATCATAACTCGAAAACCGCTCATCCGATCTTCTTCATTCCTTTGGCGGATCGATAAGTTATCCTAATAACTCAATATGTCCAGAAGGAACAAGCCATCTATCCTCAAAACTGTGGGAGATATGACGTGTTTTCTAAATTGCGGGGGCGTGGCCAAAATTGAAAATAAACTTGATCTGCCTGCAAACATAAGAAGCATATGTCCCATACATGTCAAACCTCTATCTCTTACCATCTCTGAGATCTGTGCGTTCATACGGACAGACAGAAAGACAGACGGACATGGCTATATCAACTCGGCTGTTGATGCTGATCAAGAATAAATATACTTTATGGGGTCGGAGATGCTTCCTTCTGGATGTTACATACTTTTGCACAAACTTATAATACTCTATGTACCTTCGGTACAGAGTATAAAAAGTCTTGAGCTCTTTTTTGTTGATTATATTTCGAATACTTCTCTCAAATAATCCAGGAAAGAAAAATAGAGGAAAGTTAACTTCGTTTAGGCCAAAGTTTGTATAGCAGCATGCATTTCTGAGTAATTTTAAGGACATTTCTACTAAAAACAAACAAGTTTTTTTCACTAAGGGCCGATTTCTCATCTTCAACATAACTGCTACATATGTGTTAGATGAAGTCAGATTTTGTTCTGTTATTTGTAGGTTTATGTGACAGATAGCTCCATGTAGTAGATTAGAAAACGGCCCTAAGACTACTTATCTGACTCTACTTTTCTAAGACAGCTACACCATATAGATGTCCGACTTCGACCAAACTTGGTGGAATCATGGGAAGGCATAGGAAACTAAGTAATATAAAGTATGTAGGCGATTGCTTTGAAAACAAAAAAGTTTTTCTTACTAGAACTAGTTTTAGTTGATGTGAAATTTAAAATGTGTTCCGCCTTTTACCTTCTAGATTCTCATAGCTCGATAAACCTAAACCTAAATCCTAAAACGTACACCTAAACCTAAGCCTCCATCTTATCATCCTTATCCTAATGCTCCTCCTTCTCCTGCTTCTACTCCGCCTCCTATTCATCCTCCATCTTAACCTTAAATTGTATGCCCAGCCAGTCGCCGCTGCACTCCCCTCTCCCCCTACACAACTACTTGCAAACTCAAAACAACAACACAATATACAAGTCAGCGTGACGCGTAATGCGTGACGCTTAAATCAAATTTTACTCCTGCTAAAAACCTCCGTACCGAAATTTAATATATTTCACATTAAAAAGCTTATAGTATCTGAACACGTCCTTTGCTTTTTTGCTGTTTTTAATCCGTAAATACAGTTCCAAGCCAAACCAAAAACCAAGAAAGGAAGTGGGTCAAGTCCGACTGTTATATACATATGTACTCTGCACCAACAAAAGTGAATGCTCAGCATGAATTTTGATGCTGAAAGCAGCGCTGCTACAGCTGAACAATCTTTTGCTCCTAACTCGTCTTCCGTTCATCCGATCTTTACTAATCCTTTGGCGGATCAATAAATAATTTTGATTACTTATTATTATGGGACTGTGGGACTTTTCACACTTTGCCACTAAAAAGGCTAGATTTGCTATCGATAGCTTATCGAATTCTGAATTCAAATTTGAATGGATTCTGAGAATTGGCCTCCTCGAGAGAGTGTGAAAGGGAAACTTTGATTAAAGCTGCAAATGCAATCAATTTAGTCAGCACAAATGGTGAACAGCTATTAACATTTGTCTATATTAAATTTGCAGTTCTAGAATGTTGTTGAATGTACTTTTCTTAAGCTTGCGAACAGTTTCCAGCCGAATCCAGCTGGGCCTCTACTGAGAGCGTAATCTCAGTTAATGACCCCACCGCTTGTCGATGACACGGCCAACATAATAGTCCAGTATCCTCCAGTATCTTTTCTTCTTATTTTTCTCTGTATTTTCTTAATGCCGCATGTTTAGGCCACTGCTGCTACATTTAGTTTTGTCCACCGAGAAAGCTACATTTACAATCGATTTGTTATTAAATGGTCAAGTGAAAGCAACGGGTACAGCTTTCAGTGTCAGGGGCGTTGCTCAGGGCCTAAACCTTGACCCTCCGTTACACTAATCCCCAATTATATGTTGTCAAATTTGTATTTCATCATTTGGTAGCTTAATTTAGTCTAGAACTTCCTTCGCTTGAGCAGTTCGGGTCGCCAATTAACAGGATGTGACTCCTCGCTGGCCTCGTCATCCTCCTTGTACACCTTAATCGTTTTGTCCGCTTCGGCGGTGATTAGACGCGTGCCGGACTGATCAAAGCACATGGCAAATATGCCCGCCTCGCTGTCCATGGAGCCGGGCTGCACGGGTGCCTGGAAACGCTGGAAATTATAGCCCGTACGCCAGTCCCAAAAGAACATGGTGCCATTGTCGCCGCCAGAGACCAGTACACCATCATTGTTGGCCGCCATGCAGTTGACAATGGCCGTGTGGCCGGAGATGTTTTGCACGAAATTGCCCTCCGGGCAGCGCCACTGCTTAATGTTGTCGGGCGAGGCGGAGGCGAACATGTAGAGTGAGGGATGCAGCACAATGCTGCGCACCGACTTCTTGTGATTGGTCAGGGTGCACACGCTCTTGCCGGCGGCCAAGTCCCACAGCCTCACCGTCGAGTCATGGGAGCCGGTGATGATCTGGGGATTGGTGGCCTGAGCCACCACACTGGCCACTGTGTTGGTGTGCCCCGTTAGTGTGTGCACATTGGCCTTGGTGCGCATATCCCAGATGCGGGCGGTCGAGTCGCGTCCGGAGGTGGCCAGCACATCGATTGTGGGATGCAAGGCCAGTGAGTAGACGGCAGACAAATGACCATGGTAGTGCCGTATGACCTTGTTGTACTCCAAATCCCAGCACTTAACCTGCCGATCCTCGCCGCAGCTAAACAGATACGGATGCTTGGAACTGACGGCCACCCCGCGTACGGTGCTCACATGGCCGGTGAGCGAAAGTTTCAGCTTGCCGCTGGCCAGATCCCAGATTTTGATCACACGATCGCCCGCGCCGGTGGCGAACCATTCATTGCCCGGCTCCACGGCAATGCAGCGCACCCAACCCAAATGGCCCGAAATGACACGCGACAGTTTCCAGGGAGCATGCCATTTGGGCTTGGGTATGGTGGGCGCTTTCTTGGGTATAAGTTGCAGATTGCTGGCCGTACTCGAGCCATTGTTGGGCATGGAGGCACGCACCAGGGATGTGTTACCGGCGGTGGCCGGATTGGCGGGGATTTTGTCGCGACGCGCTGCCTCCGCGGGGCTGTTGTACTTAACCAGGCTACCAGCGGTTTCTCCCGCCCCGGCTGTTCCATCTGTTATGGCCAGCGGTTTGTCTGCGGCGGATTTTTTGTATTCACTGCTTCTTATGGCGCGATCTAAGACCAGGCCATAGCTATCCCGGCCCTTGATGGAGCGTCGCAGCTTCTCCCTGTTTAGAGAGAAGAGAAACTAAAGTTGGAGCTGGAAGGGAAACATAAACCCACTTTCTACTTACAGGCGCTCATCGATTTCGGGCAAATTTCCCTGGTTGGAGACGAAGAGATCGTGTGTGCGCTTGAGGGAGCGGAATATGAGCGTATGCACGCTATGCTTCTGTACATCTTCCATTATTTGCGGCCTGACTTAAATTGTTTGTTAATTAAACGAAATGCTGCCAAAGGCCGACAAGGCTGCCAGATCGCAAATGTAGGGAAAATTAATGGCTGGGAAATTGGCGTTGCCACGATGTTGGGGCTCAAAGGGAATTGAATAAACGGAGGGAAAATAAAGAACGGGAAATTCGAGGCGTTGCCACTATGGCAACAAAATACAAATTTGTAACAATCAGTTTATTACGATTAATAACTGTTCTACCACACTATCTCTTGCGTTTCCAACGCTTTCAGCAACTCAGTTAAACTGCCGTATGAGTGCTTGCCCCCGTCTCCACTGCCACCTTCCTTCTCCACCAGCAATCCGCTCCAGCCGCTGTTGCGTGCCCCCACATAATCGAAATCGTGCTTGTTCCCAATGTGCAGCGCCTCATGCGGCTCCAACTGTAGCCGTTGTACCGCCAGGCGAAAGATGGCTGCATCCGGCTTCATAACACCCGCCTCATAGGAAGTCAATATGAAATCAAAGTCCTCAGCCAAGCCCATCACATCGAGCACTTGCCTTAATGAGGGATCAAAGTTGGATATTACGCCCACAGATTTTCCAGCCTCACGCACACGTTGCACCAAATCCTTGGCACCCTCCACATGTTGCCAGCAGGCGCTTGTCCGGAAGACTTTTAGCAGTTGCTCGGCAATGATTTGCAGCTGGGCGGGCGGTATTTGCGAATCGACACAGAAGAAGGTCCGGATAACCAATTGCTGCCACCAGGATTGCCAGCCCAAGCTGTCGCAGCCAAAATTTGGATGCTTTTGGCTCATGTCCTGGAATTGTTGGCGAAAACAAAGCTTCAGCTGGTCACGATTCAAGTCTAGGAGTCCGACTGCTGTGGCCGTTTCATGGTATTGCTGGAGAGGATCCCTTAGATGGAGCAGAGTGTCGGTGACATCGAAAGTGACCAGGCGAAAGCGTTGAAGGTTTCGCACAAATTGAGATTGCGCAGAAAACATTTAACAACTTTTAAAATTATTTAATAACAGCTTAACATTTTATAAGTAGCAGAATTGCCTGCAGGTGGCAACACTGGTCATTTTGATAAAACTATCGGTCGGGCCATGGCAAAATAAGTGCTCGTTTTGCCATGGGTCGGGCCATCGATTGGTCTATGAAATTAGAGCGACCACCTTCGATTATTGTTGGTATTGGTGCGACCACGTTTCACTTTTGGTATTAGAGCGACCTTCGACTATTTTTGATATTAGTGCGACCACATTATTTGACAGCCTTTTGAGATTAGTAAGGCCGTTTGATTGTTTTAGGCCACTTTTTTCTCCCAAAGCATTCTTGTAAAAGCCGGCAGTCACCCCAATTCAAGATGAGTCGTCGACGTGCCCATGATACGGAGGATGAGGGCTATGGTAAGTGCTAGCTTAAGCCGGTCAGGTTCACAACTGATCTTTCCCCCTGCCACAGACCATAGGCGCAACAAACGTCGCCGGGTGTCCGAGAACCAGGAGATCGAGGACCGGTTAGAGTCGCTCATTTTACGAGTGGGCGAGCGTAGCACCTCGTCAGTGGAATCGAATCTCGAGGGTCTGGTCTCTGTGCTGGAGGCAGATCTGGGCACATTCCGTTTAAAGATCCTTCGTATTCTCTCGGACTGTGCCGTTCGCATGCCCGAGAAGTGCACCGTGTACACGACACTGGTGGGTCTGCTGAATGCCAAGAACTATAAGTTTGGCGGCGAATTTGTTGACCACATGGTCAAGACGTTCAAAGAGTCGCTGAAACTGTGCCGCTGGGATGCCGCACGCTATTCGCTGCGTTTCCTGGCCGATCTGGTCAATTGCCATGTGATCTCGGCTACCAGTTTGCTGCAGCTCCTGGACACCATGATTGATGTGTCCAATGAGGATACAGTGCCCCAGGTGCGCCGCGATTGGTTCGTGTTTGCCGTCCTATCCACGCTGCCCTGGGTGGGGCGTGATCTGTATGAGAAGAAGGAGTCTGCCTTGGAGTCGCTGCTGTTGCGCATCGAGGTCTATCTGAATAAACGCTCCAAGAAGCACCACAATGCCTTACGGGTCTGGTCGTCGGATGCACCGCATCCGCAGGAGGAGTATCTGGACTGCCTGTGGGCACAGATACGCAAGCTGCGCCAGGACAACTGGGCCGAGAAGCATATACCCCGACCTTACCTGGTTTTTGACTCCATTTTGTGTGAGGCACTGCAGCATAATTTGCCACAGATAATACCGCCACCGCATCACGATGCGTTTGAGTATCCCATGCCCTGGGTGGTGTACCGCATGTTCGACTATACAGACTGCCCGGATGGACCCAATCTGCCGGGTGCCCATTCCATAGAGCGTTTTCTCATCGAGGAGCACTTGCATCACATCATCGAGACGCATCATCATGAGCGCAAGGACTGCGCCGCTCAGCTGCTGAATTTCCCCTTCAAGCACAAGATCCCTCTGGAGTATTGCATAGTGGAGGTTATCTTTGCCGAACTGTTCCACATGCCCACGCCACGCTATCTGGACATATGCTATGGTTCCATACTGATTGAGCTGTGCAAACTGCAGCCGGGCACACTGCCCCAGGTACTGGCCCAGGCCACGGAGATCTTATTCATGCGCATCGATTCGATGAACACTTCATGCTTTGATCGGTTTGTCAACTGGTTCTCCTACCATTTGAGTAACTTTAAGTTTACCTGGTCGTGGGATGAGTGGGACAGTTGCCTGCTGTTGGATGCGGAACATCCACGACCCAAATTCATACAGGAGGTGCTGCAAAAGTGCCTAAGGTAAGAGAACAAATGGGAATTGAAAAGTACTAAGCGATGTCTTTCTTGCCAGATTGTCGTATCATCAGCGCATTACCGAAATGATGCCCACCACATATGCCAGGCTGATTCCCCTGACCCCGGTACCCAATTATAAATACGCCAATGAGGAGGCAGGTGAGTTTAACTTATTTATTTTACAGTACAAAAAAAAAAAAAACAGAATGGGCATGATTTAATTAGCTGCATTTCGAATGAACTCAGTTTAACCATTGACTAAATTCTCATCATTATTTGCTTGCACCTCACACGTTGCTCCATTTGCTTCACCACAAGTGCGAAACATCTTAAAAATGGTCATCTCCATTCCATGCATTGCTTCTGAAATGCTCTGAAATTAATTCTAATAAAAGTCCATAGAGAAAGTTAAGAACAAATGATGCCTCGATAGGATTTACATTGACTCAAGTCAACATTCTGCTTCCTTTCACACAGTAAGGATTGATCAGCGGGCAGCTAGTCTGCTAATGCAGCCTTGTTTTCCCATACCTTTCGTTCGTTTTCCGCTTTAAAGTTTTCTTCATCGACTTATCCTTAAGCTTTTGCATTGGTTGGATCTGTGCAAATGCTCCTGTTTGGATTTCGTTTTTGCTGAGGGGAATTGAAGAATTCTTTTCATCAAAAAAGTTGGTCAGGTACTGGGAAGATTGCCACTTCTCTCAGATTGTTCCACTTGCTTGGCTTCAATTGACTTGCTGAGCTGAACTTTTAGTTACCTGCGTTTCTCAATGGTTTCTGCTTTTGCTTTGGACGAGTCGTAATACCTTTCAGACATTAAAAAGCCAGCTATTTAAGTAATTTATTGCTACTCAGTTGCAGCTCTTACATGTATCATTCGACGTGGCTTTGTAGCAAAACGGCAAAATGATGTCATCATCATCTTTTGCTCTTGGAGAAAGTCATGAGCAATTCAATTCTCACCAGATCGCTTATACACAGACTAAGAAAAGTTACTTTACTAGGACTTCACATTATATAACCGCGGCATAAACTCGATGTTTTTATTGTAAGACTAAGCCTGGCATGGTCTTACAGATGCAATCTCCTTGTCTAGGATATTAAGCTATTAAGGTTGACGCAAGCCTGTCCAACTTGTATCATTCTAAATGTTCTTACTTCATTCCCTAAAAGTGGCTTCTAGACATGTAGCAATAATCGTGTGCGCTGCCAAATCATTCGTGAATTTGAGTCACAGACCAGACTTAGAACCAAAAATTGTTAAATTTCTGTTGTGGGTTTTGAAGTGTAGCATGGCTTATGGAATATGAAGAAAGGAAAGGAAGATAATCTACTCCGATAGTACATATCGAGCTTAAGTTAATCTCGAAGACGTTTAAAATGATCCTGCCTTGGGATTAAATAAAGATAACCCTAATGAATGATCTCAAGGTGTATGCTGTACTAAAGGTACACCCAGTATATTAAGTTTGTTAACGGTCTGCCAAAGGATTTGTAAAGATCTGGTGAACGGAAGTCGAGTTATGAGCAAAAGAATGTTCGCCACAGCAAAGCTGCTTTCAGCTAAAGCTGCTGCTTACCCTTTTTATGGTATTACAGTCGGGATTGATGGACTTTCTTACATGTTGATTTACTTTAAATTCAGGGCTGGAACCCTTCAATTTTTGACAGAGCTTAATTGCCAAAGCGTTCTTAAGTATCTTGAGTGTCTAAAACCGTCGACCATTCTCCAAAACTCAAACAGAAACTCTGGGATTCCCCAGAGGTTCTTAATGGGGCTGAAGTGCTGTAATGTTTCTGGATGACTGAAATGTCCCTTGCAGAGGAACTGTCAACTAGTAACAACAAAAAAAGCTGACCTCCACCTAGTTGTGAAGCAACTAGAGTGTAACTGGTAGAACAAAAAAATCTAGATTCGGATGAGTTTGGCCAAGCTTTTGTTGTTTATTTTCAAATTTATCATTGACCCACCCAGCTGTAGTCGGTGAAGTTAAAGTTGACCGAATGCGGACGAAATTAGAAGTGAAGATTAATGTCAAGTGTAGAAAAACAAGGATTAAGTCAAAGGCAATACAGTCAATGTGAATGGGATAAAGTTTCCGTTTTGTATTTGCATAAAACATGAATAACTGTACAAAAGTACAGTACAGGTTGCCAACTGGTATTCAACTGGTTGGGAATTGTTGCAACAGGTTGCAAATGGCAGCTGCCGGAATCAATTGTCTGTGCAAACTGGACAACTTTAATGCATTGATTTGAATACGAAGTGCAACCAGTTGTGAGTCTTTAGAGACTGGTTTACTTGTGGTATTAAACAAGACACTTTCTCTGCAGGATTCTTGTAGTGTGTGCATTGTATATTGGTGAGTTGTCATGTGGAAAAATTAAAATATGCTCTCCAGATTCAATTAGTTCGCTTTCTACCAAACCGTTCAGAGATCTTGGCATTCGTTTTAGCTGAAATAAAACTAGTCGGAGTCTTTTACAGCATAATCAGAAGCAGCCTAAATCATTATACCGGGACTCTCTGATTGCCTGGCAGCCAGCTGGAGCGTCTTTTTTAAAGTTGTGTCGTTCAGCAAAAGCCAGATCAGTCTTCAGGTGACGTGGACAGACACACGAAAGTAGTTGAAATGCTATTGTTTTCATACATAACTTGATGCGCACCTCTTATAGTAAATTTAAGGTCTTCATTAAACCTCAACTCGTTGCAAGATATCCCAGTCGGACCTGACACCAAGAAAAAGGCAAAGCTTTCATGCTTTATTTATACCGATGAAGTAGTTCTAAGAGGATAAGTTCCATTCGCTTTTGTTAGGGCATGAAACCCTCAAAGAATGTTTCTTTGAGAACCTATTTGAGCATGGGTGCAAAGGGTATTATAATTTGCAAAGGGTATTATAATTTTGACCAGAAGTTTGCAACTCATAGATATATTCATTTCCGACCCCATAAACCATATATATTCTTGATCAGGGTGACGAGCTGAGTCGATTGAGCTTTGTTCGTCCGTCTGTCTGTTTCTACGCGAACTAGACTCTCAGTTTTAAAGCAATCGAATTTTTGCACTGAGTCTTCTTTTTGCTGCACACTACTAATATGTAGGAACCGACCGGATCGGGTGACTATATCTCATAGCTCCCATAGAAACAATCGCTGTGAAAACTAGCTTTAGTGAGAAAAATCATTTTTCTTTTCAATGGAAACGTCTCCAAACTTTGTAGTCATAGGTTTTCTATGTTTTTTTTTGTATAATTCTACCACGTTTTATTAAAATCTGAAAACTTTATGGTATAGCTGGCATACAAAATATAGGTCTGAAAAACAGTTTTAGTTAGTAAAACTTTTTGCTTTTAGTGGTAGCATCCTGCAATTTTGTATTTGATTGTTTCATATACTTTCGCATAATTTTACAAGATTTTGATCAAATCGGATGACTATATTATATAACTCTCAAACGAACGATCGGTCGGAAAATGGGAAAACGCGTATTTTTGAAAATATTTAAGCGAGCACTTGCAAGGGTATAAAAACTTCGGCACAGACGAAGTTAGCTTAGCTTTCTCATTTTTATCAACGATCTTTGTTGTTGGTTACACATTCCAAAAACACAACTTAAAGTAGGGACGGTTTCATCTTAAAGTGACTTATTGCCTTCTAAACACATGAAAAAAGAATGAAGTGACTATTTTCAAATTCTATCGTACTAAAAAAAATAGGTAACGACTTTTTTTCCCGTAAAAAGAAGTATGAAAAATGTCATTCTGTTGGGAATCACATTATACCAAGTCCGACTGGGATGTCTTTCTGAACAGCAACACGCCTGAATGGGTACTTTTCCGTTTCAAGCTTAATTGTGATCTCACCATCGATATTTTTTTTTAAAAAAAAGTTTCACTTGGCATGCTAGGGTAAAAAATACTTCTACTGGCCGATCCCTTAGATAGCCCTTTTTGTCACATAAACTTACAAATAACAGAGTAAATTCTGGACTTAACTGTCACATAGCAGCTACCTAGAAAATGTGAAATCGTTGCTTAATATCGTTTCTATTTAATTTATTTTCAATAATTGAAACAAACTTTATTACACTTTTGGATCGTTCACCGCCAAGTGCACTGAAAACAAAGCTCGCACATATCACAAGGGTCACAAGGGAACGACAATACCAACACTAGGAAAGCATCCAATGATATATTTTGCATAGTCAAATCCCTTCAATCAATATCCCTGTTCAGCAGAGGGATTGATCACTGAGCAGGTATCAGAACCACATTATACCTCGAATAGTTTCTACTGAACGAAGTGCTACATTTTTGAACAAAGTCTTTAACGGGGTTGTCCCAGAAATCTCTAGAGACTTTCGTATAAACGCTTTCATTTCGAGCTAAAACTGCTTGTCCTTATATGAGAAAAGTCGCCAAAATGCTGGATAAGAGTATATGCGTACGGTTTTTCTTCTCTATAATCTAGTAGCCAGCAAAGTTCCAGTCACTTTACATATAAAGTTCTCCTAGAATTCAATCGCTTATACGATCTCTAGAGATTTCTGTGTTTTTGAAAGCAACGCAGCTCCGTGTCAACATGGAAATTGCATAATAGAAGTCAAACTAAAGTTTTAAAATACTTTTAACATTATTCTCAGACTATTTATCGTCTTATGTTTGAATTCAGTGCACAAAATGAACCAAGACACGCGTATCGGTATCGAAACAAAACCTATCGATATACAATTACAGCTGTGTGTATACCTGATCTTTTGCTAAACGCTGCCAATCCTTTCAATGATTCCCATTCTACTGTCAATTCCATTCCCTTTTCAATTTCAATTCAGTTTTTGGTATAAAATGAATTCATTCAAAATTTGACAAATATTAATGAATGATTCAAAACATGGATCATTCCCTTACACTAGGAGTGAGCTTACCTAAGTTAAGCCTAGTTTGTTATATACTTCACTTCATTCTCTTGATCATCTACAATGATGGGAATCTCCTCGCCATTTTCACCCACCTTAATGCTGACAGATTTGCTAACTGATTTCTGGGTAAGCACCTCAGTAACCAACTGAGGCGGCGGTGGTGTTGGTGGTGCGGGTGTTGTAGGAGGTGGAGTGCTAGTTGTTGTAGTTGTGGTAGTCGTTGTTGTTGTTGTAGCGTTACTAAATGCCACCTTTGATTCATGGCGAAAACTGCTTTTAGCCTTGCTATCCTCTCCTTTGCGACGCTTATTCCATTTGGTCAGTGGTGACTCTGTGGTGGAGGTGCTGGTGGTGGTGGTTGTGGATTTGCCAGCCGTAATTCTAGGTGTGGTACGATAACGACTCACAGAACGCAAGGGACTAAAACTAGTGGAGGTGGAAACAAAACTGGAGCTGCTGCTGGTTGTAGGTGGAAGGGTAGTGGTGCTGGTGCTGGTACTGGTACTGGTGCTAGTGCTAGTGGTACTAGCGAGTTCCGTCTGCTTCTGACTGCTGGCCGGGCGTTGTTCTTCCTCCTGTTCCTGCTCTAGCGTCTGCTGTGTGGGTTTCGGCGGCGGTTCATAACCCTCTGGCGTTTCCAGTTTAAGCACATTTATGGGATTCTCTTGTACATACAAAGGATCCGGTTCAGAGTAGCGATAGATGGTCTCCTCCAGTGGTTCGCTTTGTACAAATCGCTTTTCATCCTCATGTTGAGCTCCAGCATAGATCAGAAGTGGTGGCACCTGGGCAGACTGATATTTGGAGGCTTGGCCATAGATTTGTGCTAAATCCTCAGCAGATTCTACCGACTCACTGGAATGGGAGTGGCCAGAGCTGGGGAACTGTACGGTGGCAGGTTGCTGAGGCGAAGTGTACTGATGTTGTAGTTGTGGAGGAGCCATATAAAAATGATGATGAAAATGATGCGTCACTGGACCCGCATTTCCCTCTCCACCCAAATCAAGCGGAAAGTGTTCCAATTCCTTAACTGGCGGTGCAAACTTAACCGCCGGATAGTTGGGTCGAAATGTGGTGGGCGCCAGATAATTGAACAGGCCCGGGAACAGCTCCATTTTGTTGCTTCCCTTGGTGATTGCTGTGGGCGGTGGCGGCGGCGGTCCCTTGAGATACTCACCAATGTTGAGCTTGGGTGGTGGCGGCTGAAATATACCCTGCATAAAGGTGGCCTGCGACTGCACTCGATCTCTGTCCTGGCGTCGCTGTGCCAGCTCCCAACGACCAAAACTTAAAGGATAATCCTCTTCCTTTTGTATGTAGCTCTGCTGCGGTCCGCCCAACCGTGTCAGTGGTGTGACACTAAACTTGATTTCATAGTGGTAACGTGGTGGCTGCTGATCCAAGCCATCACGATGACGGATACGC
Source organism: Lordiphosa andalusiaca (assembly GCA_035044965.1). NCBI lineage: Eukaryota > Metazoa > Arthropoda > Insecta > Diptera > Drosophilidae > Lordiphosa > Lordiphosa andalusiaca. The sequence continues at coordinate 3,510,827 of JAWNNM010000159.1, read as the reverse complement.
TGCACCCGCCACAGGGCACGACACTTTTGCTGACTACAGTCGGCGTTGCCCTCCACAAAGCGATAGCTGCCATTACCCCTCAACTGTTCCAGTCGTCCTGCGGCCAGGGTCACTATATCACCAAATCTTTGGCCACTTCCATCCCTCTCATCTGCTGCCGGCACCAGGTAGGGTGTCTGCAGAAAATCATGGTACTCATGCAGCTGGCTAAACGAGAAGCACAGAACCAGTTGATGCTCTTACAGTTGATTAACACTTTCAGTTCACTTACCTAAGATTTCCGCCTGCTGCATTCAAAGCCGCATCCGTGAAAAGGGTCACATAGGTCACATGCTTCAGTGTACGCTCCCAGGGACGCTTACCAACGCCACCCAATTGCTCTTGCTCCTCATAGTAGTAGAGACGCTTGCCTCGCATTTGTTGTGCCTCATTCGGTGTAAGCATCACATCTCTTCCAGCACCCACAATGGCTTGACCCTCAATGAACTGCAAAAACAATGTCATTGTCAAGGCAAATGAATGAAACCAGTCCCAAAACATTTCAGTGCCAAGAATGTCCCTTTCTTTAAAGATCTTATGGAAATATTTTATCCAAGAATGTCCCTTTCTTTGAAGAACTTATGGAAATATCTTACTCAACTGAAAGTGAATTAGGATGTTCTGAAAACAATGTTTTGTAGGGAGGCGAAATATTTCCAAAAAACCTTACTCTTTCAGGTCGTTGCTAGCTCATTTCAAAAGCTTTTCAGGTTGTAGTTGTACGGTTTTCTTTCACATCTTTATGAAACTTCATGGAGTTCTTGAAAACCCTTTCATTTGTAGGGAAAGAGGTGTAACGGTGTTGCTTAAAGAGGTGTAGCTTGCTCTGCAAGCAAGAGTTTTGTGAACTTCCTGAAGTTTGCTTTTCAACGTGTACAACCCGTCTTAGCTTATCTGACTGATTCCCGCCAGCCATATACGGAGCGCTCCGAAGCAGGAGTGAAAAGGGACTCCCAAAGCAGCACCTCAAAGGGGCGTTGCCGGAGCGCTCCGAAGCAGGAGTGAAAAAGGACTCTAAAGCAGCACCTCGAAGGAAAAACCTCAAAAAAAAAAAACCATAGGCGAATAGAAGATTCCGCAGGGAGTCTTTGGGGGTTATCTGAGTGAGCAAGGAGTCTAAGCAAGGGTTCTAAGGCGTCCCTTGGGCACACTTTTTACATATATATTGAAAAGGCCTTTTTCTCCAGCGGATATGCTCCTTTGCGACACTTTTCGGAGCCTCCCTAGGAGGCTCAGCGCACCGTACCGGGAGTACTAATGGAGCAACTTTCGGACTCATTTGGTTGGCTGGGATGTGCATTTTTGCCTGCGTTAACTGTAGTTGGAGAAATAGCTATCAGAGTTAATCGACAAACATGCCATTACCCACCCAACATTTGGAAGATCATTGTTATAAAAATCGCCTTGATGAGTCTTTTCCGACTCCCTTTGATGATCAAAAAGAGATGACAATCATATGCTATTAATTGAGACTCGAAAATGTCTCATGAATATGCTCAAAATGTGGTTTAGTGAAATACGGCTAAAATGTTTGCTGGGTACAGAAGTATCGGTGGTGGGTCACTGATGGTTTGGGCAGCTTTTGGACACGCTGGAAAGTCGTTTGTTTTGCCAAATACCTACTTAAAGAAATGCGGTGCAGATTTTGTATGCTTATTCGCCTATGCCACTAACTCCTGAGATTTTCATAGCAGCATTTTAAGTAAAATTCAATAAAATTAAAACTTGTGTAAGTTTTTAAGCACTGATATACAGTAGAGACTCGCAAAAGTTAAGTAGTTTGTTTTAACTTTTACGAATTCTTAACTTTTTCAAGACTTCTACCAAACACCTACATTGGCCTAAGTGAAGAATGGGATCTCTCCCATTTCAACCATTTCAACCTAACCTAACCTACCAAACACCAAAATCTATGGCCAATCGATGGATTTTTCTTGTTTTCTTAATATCAAACATTTTTCGGCAAGGAATAACCTATTTTGTTTACACACTGCTGACATTATTGCGTTCACAACCAAATATGCACTGAATGGTGAAGGAAATGTGCTTAACTTTTCCGTATACTTAACTTTTGCGAGTCTCTACTGCAATTGGACATTTCAACCAAATTCACACAGCAGACTTCACAAAAAACTTATTTTCTGCCAGCGATCAGCCCAGATGTAAACCCAATTGAGAATCTATGGGGAATTCTTTCAGTCAAACTTTTGTAAAAGTGGCGGTCAGTTTGATACCATAAAGCAGCTTTGGTAGCTGAATGGGAGAGAGAGATTAGCCTTTTAACGCTGGCATGGCAGCATGGAGTCTATCAGCCTGGTAGAATAATTAAATTGTGAAAGTGAAAATGATATAAAATGTTTGACAAATCTCACCATTTTTAAATTAAGTTTTGCCATTTTTAGGTATTTCGTAATTTTGATTCGTAGTGCGAAATAATGCCCAATAATTTCGCTAGAAACCCCTAGCCTTATATGAAATTGGACTTCCCTCTGTACAATACCTCAGACCTACTTAAACTGCTTTTTTGAAAATCTCAGAAGTCAGTGTCAAAACAAAAGAAATAAAACAATGGGCATAGGCGAATAAGAATACAAAAACTGCCTCCGCTCTTATTAGCAGCAAATTTAAATTTGTGATAACTAGACATCGGACTTAAGGTTTTTTTGTTTTTTGAAATCGAGAAAATTTTGAAACTAGACTAATATTAATATTGCTAATTTTTAGAGAAGATCAAATCGAAAAAATGTTTTTTTTAAGGTAAAAGCATACACTAAAATTAAACATAGAGGGGGAAGTTAACTTGGGCTCGGCCGAAGTTTGCATACCCTTGCAGCACGTTTTTTAACTTATTTAAAGGACATATCTCTACTGAAAACAAACAAGTTTTTTCCAATAAGACTACCATTCTGACTCTACTTTTGTATGACAGCTATACCATATATATGTCAGATTTCGACTAAATTTGGCAGAATTGTGGAGAAGCATAAAAAACTAGTAAATACTAGTGTTGGTTAAAGGTTGTTCATTTCAGTGAACATGTTCACTTGTTCTTTTTTTCAAAGTGAGTCAACTCAGTCAAATTGCTCAATTGTTCAGTTGCTCAGTTGTTCAGTTGTTGACTTGCTTAATTGTTGAGTAGCTCACGAGCCAATGTGTATTGAAATGAAAGACATACTTAACTACTGAATTTAATCTTCAATTAAGTTTACAACAAACCAGGATCTAAGTCAGTATGAGTGAGTTACAACTTAAAGTAACGCTGCAGTATTTACATTTTGCCTTTTTATTATCCATTTCGGTGAAATGGTTCCAAACATCGCTGTGCTTTCTGGTCAACCAACAACGGACGAGACTGCCACACCAGAAGACTGCTTAACACAGAGTTGCCATACAGTCACCGAACTAAGTGAACAGTCACTGATCACCTCACTGAACTAGTTACTTAACAACTCTCTGAACAAATCTCTGAACTAGATACTGAACAACTCACGGAGCAATAGAGACAGAACAAGAGCGGCAGAACAACTCTTAATGAACCACTCACGGAACAAGAGCGACTGAACTAGAAGGATTGAACAACTCTGAAAGAACAAGACTCACTGAGCGACTGAACAACTCTCAATGAACAAGTACCATTCTTTCACTCAAAGTACCATTTCACATTCCGACCTTTTGTTGGAAGCGCAAACAATACTAAACACAAGAAAGTACCATTCACAGGAATGTACTGCAAATGGCTCGTAGTGAACTGTTCAAAGCACAATTACGGTTAATCCTTCGTTTCGTACCACACTACCGTTTGCGTACGGTACGTCACGATACGCATCGTTACGTTCTGACCGCTTAAGGCAGAACTGATTTTAAGAACGTGTTCTGGCACGTCCTAAAAATGTTTATGAACGCGAAACGATAAAACATTTCAGTTACGAAATCGTATGCAAACAAATAAGAAAGTTGGTCAAGTCCGACCATAAGCTACTCTGTACCTTCCAAAGTTTGCAAGTGCTGCCCATCACTGATGTACTGCATCTGGCAGGTTTCTGTACAAAAATTTTGGACTTGATGTCAGTCTGTTTGCATTAAATCGGTTTTAATTTACTGATTTTTCAGTTACAGAAAATTGTTTTGAAACATTTAGTATGCTTCGGTCTATTTTCTTTACCATGGTATTTTATAGCGGTTCAGTTAAATAACAATCACAGTTATGCAGGTAATTAAATAACAAGTTTCTTGAGTATTTAACTTTAATATTGCCATTTAGAACCCTCAGCTAAGAATAAAGCCCATACAATAGATCTGGAATGATTAATCAGCCGATCGACAGAAAAGTTTGACCTATTCTTATTCACGTTGTTTTTTGTTTGCTATCGTCAAAGACTGTAAAATGGGTAGTACGTGAACTTCACGTGGGTGAAGTACGATTCTTTACTTTAATTTTCGCAATCTTTAATCTCCAACGATTTCTCAAACTGCTTCAGGCACATTACAGGTTCAATACCTAAAATCATATTACACTTCACCTAAACTTATAAGATAAATATTTTGCGCGCTTAATACTTTTTGGACGGTTCGGTGCAATTGCCAGTTTATGATGCAGTTTGTGATTGGTACATTCGTTTTATGCCTTGCATTTCAGGCATACTTAGATAAAATGAGAAAGCTAAGCTTACTTCGTCTGTGCCGAAGTTTTTATACCCTTGCAAGTGCTCGCTTAAATAATTTAAAAAAAATCCTCTTTTTCCCATGTTTCGACCGATCGTTCGTATGGGAGCTATATGATATAGTCATCCGATTTGGCCAAAAATATGTAAAATTATGTGAAAGCATTTGAAACAAACAAATACAAACAAAAAACTAAAAAGCTTTTCTAACAAAGACTGTTTTTCAGACCTTTCTTTTGTATGACAGCTATCCGATTTTAATAAAACGTGGTAGAATTATAAGAAAAACATAGAAAACCTACGACTACAAAGTTTGGAGACGTTTCCATTGAAAATAAAAATGATTTTTCTCACTAAAACTAGTTTTCCGACCGATTGTTCCTATGGGAGCTATGAGACATAGTGATCCGATCCGGTCGGTTCCGACATATAAGTATTGTGCAAAATTTCAGCTCGATAGCTTTAAAACTGAGAGACTAGTTCGCGTAGAAACAGACAGACGGACGGACAAAGCTCAACTGACTCAGCTCGTCATCCTGATTAAGAATATATATAGTTTATGGGGTCGGAAATGAATATTCTTGGCAAAATTATAATACCCTTTTGCAAGGGTATAAAAACGCCCAATTGGTCAACCAAATCGGCCAATAGAGACTATCAGACTAAAAATTTGGGAAAGTGAGCTTCTCACTGATGGTTATTACATATTTAAAGATGATGCTGATAAGAGGGAGGACAGTTGTTGTTGTATGCGTATTCGGCTATGCCCTATATGACTATTTTAAAGGTAGTTTTAAGACTTTAGTTGTGTTTTTGATATTCTAAGTTAACTCGTAAGACTGCTTTTGACAGTACCAGAAAGTTCTTGTTCGGTCCGGAAGGTGTCACAGCTCATCAAAGTTAAACAAAAAAGCTTAAAGTCTAAACGTATCCCAAAAGGTTCCTAGAACCGGATATTCTAAAAATGGGACTCGTGACTGCTAAATTGCTGCGAATATGGCTGGATCGTCCAGTTCGGAGGACTCTATCTCATAGCTGATCGGTTGGGCACTAAGATTTAGTGAGAAAAAGTGTTTTGGTGTTTCGTTTGATTGTCTTTTCTTACATTAGATTCATGATCTCTCAGAGATTGCTTCATTTTGAGCATCAGCTTAAATTAATTCCAAGTACCGACTTGGATATATCTTGACATAGGTACCAAAAATGATCTACATTTTATTTCAAAGTTATGATCAGAAAATGCATCTGTCTGAATAGCTTTACAATGTCCATAGTTCTTTTCAAATTTAGGGCTTATTTTGGCTCTCGAATTGCTGGTACACTTACAATAGCCAGTAGATTGACCAACAGATAACCAAGTCTCCTCATGGTTCAAACTTCTCACAAGAAAAAAAAAAGATGGAAAAAACCCTTCCTTAGTTCTGGGCACGTTTGAGTCGCGCGCGTTTGTAAACTCAACTGAAACGCGTCCAAGACTTGCGCACGCTAATAATAAACGACTACGACAATGATGCGTCTCCGCTGGTTGCTGGTGGCACACTCCAACAACGCTTGCTGCTTTCATTGGAGCAGCCAAGCGATCAGCAGGCAGCGGCTGAAGATTTCGCAATGCGCGTCGTCGTTACGGCCGAATTTGTTGCTTTTGCATAGCCCCCAGAGGATGGTGGATGAGTGAGTGGGTGGGGTGGCGGGGGTGTGTTAGGGCAATGTGAGGTGCTGCGGCACAGTGGCGCGCATTTATGCAACAAACAGTTGGCTATGGTTCACCACGGGCGTTTCCCCCTTTTTTTTTTTTTTTTGGTTTTTGGCCAAAAGGTTGGTTTACCCTCACATAAAGTGGCTATTTTTCAGTAAATGTTAATTTGGGTAAGCGAAACGTTAGGAAGGGAAGATGGGCGAGGACAGTAACTTGGTTAAGGGTTACATTCCGAAATTTCTATGAATAGGCCAAGTCAATACAGTTCCCTAAGCGAAACAAAGCCAAAGCTCAGCGTTCTGTACTCGGTACTCAGTTCTGAATACTAAGTATTCGACAGGCAGTAATCGATACTCAGTACTTGATAAACTAAACCCAATACTCAATGCTGCTCAGTTTCCGATCCCTATTTCAAATATCTATGAAGAGTTCAAGGCTAAAGGGGAGAAGTACTTGATACTTAGTACTCGATACTTCGTACTTGATACTTAGTACGGATACTTAGTACTCGATACTTCGTACTTGATACTTAACACTGGATACTTAGTACTGATACTTAGTACTCGATACTTCGTACTTGATACTTAACACTGGATACTTCGTAATTAATACTTCGTACTCAATAATCAGTATTCGATACCTAAGTAGTTCTAAATACTCAGTACTCGATGCCCGTTCCAAAATCTATAAATGGACTAAGTAGTATATAGACCTCCAGTATTCGATACTCGATAGTCACCACTCAATACTCGGTTCACGGTGCTCCGTACTCGATACCCAAGTACGGGTACAGTTCTGCTTCTAAGTTGTTGCTTTTTGCAAAATATCGGCTCCGATTTCAAAGTTCAGCGTATTCAAAATTCGTGGCAAATGAATTCTTAAATTCTTGATTTGATTTCATTTTGGTTAAGACCTCCATTTGGGCGGTCGGCCGCCTTGTTTTAGATTTCCATTGAGATAGAAATGTTATGCTTCGCTTCGCTGAAGTTCAACAGTTCCGTTTTCAGATTCGTTTGGAGGATTTCACCTTGCCAAAAGTTCTGCCAAAGATAAAGCCACTTCCCACTTTTCCGTCTGTCGTTGGACATGCTCAATTTGAGAAAATCAAATTCCCGTGAAGTTTAACTAAATGGTAGTCAAGCCGATGGATGGATGGGAGAGACTGCGACACGAGAGACTTACCATCTCATCATCATAATAAGATGTCATTATTAATAATGTAGTTGCTGATGTTGTTGTTGTTGTTGTTGTTGGTTTTTGAGTGGTGTGAACTTTGACTGTGTGATGGAAACTCCCAGAGAATTATGCACATGATCTTGACATGCAATAAGCATACATTCGACCTGAATTGCCCAAAGAATTCCTTTGACATAATCGACATTCCGAGCGCCAATAAACTGTTTGAAATGATAATTGGTAGTTGGTAGCCGGAGGGGGAGGGGGAGCGGGTGGAGCAGGAGGAGGGGGCAGCATCATTAGTAACGCTATTACCCATTGTTGGTTCCACGCCAAAGCACTCACTCACTTACCTGCCACGCAACCAAACTAATGCAACGAAAGTGTCACTCACATTGCATTTGTCTCTTCTCTTTCAGCAAATTTACCCGGAACCACTGTGGCCCATCAGCTGGTGGTGGCCATACGCCAGAAATGCACACCCGAGGAGGTGGTCAACATACTGAAGGACATACCCAGCAGCGGTTATAGCGGCGAAGAGATGTCCGATGGCAGTTTCAATGCCCTGAAAATTGATGTCTTTGTACAGACACTCCTCAATCTGGGATCGAAATCATTCTCGCACAGCTTTGCGGCCATTTCCAAATTCCATCCCGTCTTTCGTGCCTTGGCTGAGACAGAGGAGGCACAGATTTGCATACTGCACAACATCTTTGAGCTGTGGTCGTCGCACCAACAGATGATGGTGGTGCTAATTGATAAACTGCTCAAGCTGCAGATAGTTGATTGCTCGGCGGTGGCCACCTGGATATTCTCCAAGGAGATGACGGGCGAGTTTACCAAAATGTATCTCTGGGAGATTTTGCATTTGACCATCAAAAAGATGAACAAGCACGTGATCAAGCTGAGTAAGTAGTCAGTCCAGAGTGGTGCATAGACAGAAGTGTAAGCATATTCTTCCTTCTTCACAGATACGGAATTAAGCGATGCCAAGGATAAGCTATCCAAGGCGGACTCTTCATCCAGCGATTCGGATGAGGATACACCGCATAAACGCAAAAAGCCCATTACCCATGCAGATAAACCCTCCGAAGAGGTGAGTGAGATCCGATAACATAAAGCAAACCTAATAAAATGAAAAGAACGCATCCGAAGAACTGAATCTTCTCAAAGGAAACGCCATGAGCCTGGGAATTTTAGTAGTATCGGCTCGAAAAGTAACCATTCCGTATGAGCATCCAATTCGATTTCCGATATTCGTAGTCTGTGCTGATGTCTCGATGACTTAAATTCTTTAGGGAGTTAAGATGCGGGCCCTACTGTCATCTTAGAGTCCTAAGACTATCAAGTTTCAGTGGCCTTTTCACCTACTTATAAAAAAGGATTATAATTTGACTTACCCCCCCTTATCCATCTTATGTTTTCCTTAACCTTGCTTATATTTGTCTTGTCTTCATTCCCATTCCCAGGTGGTCGAACGCATGGAGGAGAAACTGGAGGCGGCGAATGTGAATCAGAAGCGTCTCTTTCTAATTGTCTTCCAGCGCTTCATTATGATACTTTCGGAGCATTTACTGCGCTCAGATACAGATGGCCGTGATCCGGATACAGATTGGTATCGTTGGACCATTGGTCGTTTGCAGCAGGTCTTTCTGATGGTGAGTCGTCTTTGCCGAGAGTTTAACTGAACCCAATTCTAATTCACAATTTATTTGCAGCACCACGAACAAGTTCAGAAATATAGCAGCACCTTGGAGACCCTACTCTTCACATCTGACCTGGATACCCATATACTGGAGGTGTTCCAACAATTTGTGGCCTTGCGTGCCTAAGACAACAGTCGCTTTAGTTTCCTTCTATTTTTGAATATACAGATTTAAACAGTTTATTTGCCGCATTAAAGAACATGCCGACATTAATTTCACACACTCACACACACACACACACACACACACACACAGACACATCCATTGCACTGCACACACAATTTATATTTATATGTATTTAAAGAGATTTTGTAAAACGACAAAAACCAAAACCCAAGTTGTCACACAAATATAACAAAATTTATTTAAATATGTAAAAAAAATGTCTATAAATGTATCGACTACTGGATCGTAGTATTCATGAGAGGTTACCTCAAAACGGTAAAGTAGAGAAAAAGCAGGTCTCCGCATTTCCAAAGCAAATTTTTGTTGTAGTATAATTAATATATATAGTAAGTGAGCAACTCGTGAACCATTCACAAATTTGGCATACGATAGACTTAGTACATTTCAATTGATGTCATTTTCGGGTAATTGTCTAGTATAGCGGCCTACACTCCGAAAATTCCAAAAGAAACTCCTTTCGATGGATCGCGAATTATGAAGAATTTTCAGGCAGAAAAAACGCATGGGTCATCCATGGTTTCTTTTTAAACGAAATTTAAAGTTGGAATATTTGCCCATACAAAAACATGATTGATCACATATGCTTTTCGAGTTCTGTTTGTTTTTTCAAATAAATATATTAAAAATATTATTTTCCTATGACTAAGGGGAACATTTGCTTGAATTTCAATGAGGAAATCTTGACACCTATTTGATCTGATTTAAACTCTTCTCCACGCCACCTATTGAGGTAAAATTCAAGGCGCTTTTTTTTTAGCATGGTTTCCCCATGAGGCCTACTCCACGTAAGCCCCAGAAGGGCGTTTTTTTTATCGTGGTTTCCCCATGAGGCCTACTCCACGTAAGCCACAGAAGGGCTTTTTTTTAAGTGGTGTCCCCTAAGGAAGGGCCTAATCCACTGTCGTCTTCCCCGTGCACTTCCTCTTCCCCCTATGAATTAATATTTCATGTTCATAATTCGTGATCCATCGATGAATATTTTATTGTACTCAATAAAGTAAAATTTTTGATTAGAATTATTGAATAAACAATAAAAATCCAATTAAATTTGACACATTTCTTAAAACACATATGTTTTATTAGGTAAAAAATCAAATTATTAAAATTCGTTTAAAAAGAAACCATGGATGACCCCCGAGTTTTTTCTGCATGAAAATTCTTTATAGTTCGCGGTCCATCGAGGAAATTTTTTTTGGAATTTTCGTAGAGTAGGCCGCTATACTAGACAATTACCCATTTTCGGGATATTTAAAAAGGCAAATTCATAATTGCAAATATGGAAGAAGAGATGTCTGGTTTTTGGTAAGTTTTTTGAACCCAATGCCCGCGAAAAGGTGTGTGCTATCTGCATTTTTATACGGCATACACAAAACCATTCAGTTCAAGAAAGTGCAAACGCAGTGGCTTGCCAATTGTAATTGTTGAGGATTATAGTAGCAAGCTCATAAGAAACAGAAACAACCGAAAATCATCGGAAATTGTATCTAAGCCGGCAATTACAATATGCGTGTTTGGGAGCTAGGACGATTTTTCCAAATTGCGGGGGATTCAGGTGGCGTAGAAAAAAAGAGGAAATAGTCTTGAACTGCGTGACGGCAGACGGCATTTTCACAGAAAGGTCCACCGAGACCCAAAAAATTAAAGTAGCTAGAAAAAACAGTTTTTTTCATATATTTATATGGAAATGTGTGACTGGTTTTTTTTTTGACATCTATGATAAGTAAACCTACAGTTTTTAGCCGGCTTGAGATCATGTTATGCTTTCGCACAACTTTAAACAGAGACACAACAGCGCTATTAGCAGCGGGGAGCATATCTCTCACACTAAAAACGGCACGGCCATAGGGACGCACACACACACAGGCGAATGTCTGTTTCTACACTGGCTCTCGATGTTTTTGCGTGTATTCTGCTTTGGAATTCCCAAACGCTTATGTCACCGCAGGCATGGAGAGACCGTTGGGAAACGTTCAGTTGGTAGGCATTGACCGCTGATGATAGAGGGTGGATCCTCTTGAACAGCTGTACGATCTACTAGCCTCCTTTGTGGTGTTGTTTTTCTGCTTAAAGTTGTGCGAAAGCATAACATAACCTCGAGTCGGCTAAAAACTGCAGGTTTATTTATATGGAAACAATCAAAATTCAGCGATGTAAGCGAATCTTACTATACCTCATTTCCCATTTGGGGACTTTCAAAAGCAAAATCGAGCAAATGATGAATTTTTCTCATTTTTTTATTTTGCCTGTTTTTTTTTGGAAATGAAGTTACTTTAGATTGGATTAATTGAAAAAGAATAAATATGAAACCATAACAAACTATGTGATTGGAAGTAATTGTTACTTTTTGTAGTATAAATCACTTTAAAACGAGAAAGCTAAGCTAACTTCGTTTGTGCCGAAGTTTTTATACCCTTGCAAGTGCTCGCTAAAACCTTTTAAAAAATACTCGTTTTCCCATTTTCCGACCGATCGTTCGTATGGGAGCTATATGATATAGTCATCCGATTTGGTCAAAAATTATGTGAAAGCATGTTAAACAAACAAATACAAAATTGCATGATGCTACCATTAAAACAAAAAAGTTTTTCTAAGACTGTAAGACAGCTATACCAAATAGTTGTCCGATTTTAATAAAACTTGGTAGAATTATAAAAAAACATAGAAAACTTGCGATTACAAATTTTAGAGACGTTTCCATTGAAAAGTTTTTCTCACTAAAACTAGTTTTTCCGACCGATTTTTCCCATGGGAGCTATAAGATATAGTCATCCGATCCGGTCGGTTCCGACATATTAGTAGTGTGCAGCAAAAAGAAGACTCTGTGCAAAATTTCAGCTCGATAGCTTTAAAACTGAGAGACTAGTTTGCGTAGAAATAGACAGACAGACGGACGAATAAAGCTCGACTCAGCTCGTCACCCTGATCAAGAATATTTATGAGGCGAATATTTCTATGCGTTGCAAACTTCTGGGCAAAATTATAACTCCCTTATTTCAACATTATGTTAGCAGACAGCGCATGCAGCTCAGAGAAGTATGCAACGCTTTTTATAACCTTTATAACTCCATTTATGATCCGATTTTTATGAAAAATGTAGGGTTAGTAGATTTTGGGCACATACACTACACACCAAATTATGAGCTCGATGTTGGAGATATTCAGTATTATTTGTATTGTGGTGTCAATATTTGAAATAAGCGTGATCTAAGCGCAAACAAGACTAGTCTACATTTAAAATTTGCTCCAGCTCTTTTCGTCACTGAAATCCAGGTGTTTACACAGACAGACGGATAGGGCTATTTCGACTCGGCTGTTAGTGCTGAAAATAAGAGCTGGACTTGGCTGCCGGTGACACATGCCACAAAGTGCACGAAACAATGGCCCAATTGAGAGGCGAGTTCTTTGAGCAGTGTATTGTACACGTCTGGGGACGGTCAATTGGCCGCCTAGATCGTGTGATTTGTACTATTTTTTGTGGAACTATGTTAAGGCTTGTCTATGGCGACAAGCCCGCAAGAGTTGACACACTGGAAGCCAATATTGAAGAAATTATTTTACAATTACCAATAATAAGGTTTTGAAAGCACGCAGCCCATGCAGGACATGCATTCCGTAATGTGATTTTACTTCGCTGGGGAGTTTTTAGTTACTCTCTCTCATCTTTATCGAGTTTATCGAGCCCCCAAGGTTTTTGGGTATTTGAATGTGGGTATTTTTTACTCCATCCCCGAAGACGTTGAGTCGGGTATTCACTATTTTAGTCCATTTCTCACTTTAAGGTGTTGCACCTCCTCCACCTTAAATAAATCCTGGTTTCACTTGTTGGCTCTGCTTTGAGAACTTTTCATTGCATTCCCATATAAAACCCAAATTTTCGTTAATTCGTTGTCTTTGAATCTTGATTTTATTTATTTTTTTGGTTTGATTTGTAAGTGGTGATTGCTTTTTCCTTTTGTTCTCAACAGTTTCTGTTTTTCCTAAATTTATGTATCAAAACGAAAAAGGGACAGAGAAGCGTGCAATTTCCAGAAGATTTGTGTGTGTGTGTGTGTGTTTGGCGGCCAAGCCGTTTGACTAACATGTTTAAGGATTTAGGGATGTGTGGACAGTTGACCTAGCGACCCAGTATGTTGCGCGACCATTGCTTAACCATGGGCTTGGTCTTGGACTGCTCAATGCGTTCGGCCTCCTGCATTTGTTCGGCCAATTTGCGTTGATTATCACGAAACTGATTGATGGGATCATCGAACTGGCGATAATAGTGCAAGACTTCACGTACATCATCCACATTATTCTGGGCAATGACTGCGACAAAGAAAGAGAGAGGTTAGCATGGGGAACTTGTGGATCTGTGGCCTTGGCTTACTCTTCAGAAAAGCTATCAAATCCAGCAGCTGGGCATCATCATCGTTGCCTTGCCAGCGGGCAATGCCGAATGTGTTATCCGGATGCATTTTTGTGGCATTCGCATCCCAGTCTACAACTATAACCTGTGTTTCACAGTTAAATTTGCTGCTTATCTTTGGCCCTTGTGGTGTCTACTCACCCGCCTCAGATCGCGATTTAAATTGTCCAAATTCTTAACATGATGGCCGTCCACAAAGTGTGTGGCATCTCTAACCAGTCGATACATGATATAACCATTGGGATCCAGGGCATCCAATATCGGAAATACAGTCATGCCCTGCTCAGCGGTGAAGACAACGATTTCAAAATCTTTGGCACACTCGGCCAGAAATTGATCCACGCCGGGACGCTTCTTGAAACGCCAGCCAGTCTGGTAGGTCCAGTCTGGATGCACCAGCACATCCTTCATTTCCAGCACCAATGTGTAACGCGGCTGGACATAGGGATGTTTGAGCGGATCGGGCAAGAGTTTGGCACGCGAAGGTTCTTGTATCATTTTCTGATAATAGTGCATCGATTTCCACATCCGCTGCACATACTGCTGCACCATCGGCTTGTGTGTGAATTCATCCTCAATGGTCTGACCATCGGGATCCACCTCGGGTTTGCCGAACTCATAGATGCCCCAGAGCAGGGTGGCCAGACCTCCGCCGCCAAAGATGGCAAATCTGAAAGTGAGAGTGGCGAGAAGCTAAAAAATGACTACAAGGGATAAGAATTACCCCAGCTTCATGCGCTTCCAGGCACGCTCGTTCTCCTTGGCCTCATCCTCTTCGCGCTTTTGACGCTCCTGCTCGGCCCCGTTGTCCACCTCGGGTGCGGTTTGTGGGAAGAGCTTGGCCAGCAGTGGGGCGGCAGTCGCATTGGTATTTGTGGATCCCGTGGAAGAGCCGTCATCCTCCTCTGCCACAGCCCAATTGTTATTAATTTATTGTCACTAATTTACTGTGGGTGCGACTTACTGCTGGGCTTTGTGTGTGCCGTGGACAGTGCACGCCGGGTTTGCGCAAGCGGGTTTACTGACCTCAGCTGCTGATTACCCAATGCGCGTCGCATTCCTGTTAGCACTGGGGCACGTGGAGCACTCAATATGCGCAGCATTTGAATGACTGTTGCGGGAGCCATGCCTTGAGCCTGTGCCTTAACCACTAATTGACGACCTTTTGAACGAAATTCCTACGATTTCTGGCTGGGGGCTGGGTTGAAGGGTTTTTCTTTTTTGACTCGCAACCTACAAAAAACCGGCAAGTACAAAAAGCGTAATGTCAGCTGATTACGTAGCCAAATGACGTAACAGGTAGCAAAAGCTAGGGATGGAACTCGCGACAATAGCGATGTGCAAAATGCCAAACGATTCATAGAAATCCAAAATGTATAAAAAAGATACATTAAAAACCAAAAAATGCACTCAGTAAAATGTTAATAATGAACCAAAAATACTATAAAGTCGAAATACTTAATTTAACCGTAAAACAAAAGCAGGGTTTCCCAAAGTAATGAAGCAGGAACATGAAGAAACGGCCCTAAGGGCTGATTTTGTTAACCTTGGTTGAAATTTCACGGAACTTTAATCCGTTGGCCAGCTGCCTTTCGACTCCGGCAGCTTATGTTGTAAGTATTTAGGTCTGCCTTTCTGTCACTGCCTGAAGATGCATGCCATCCCACCTTAGTACATAGCGATTGATTTCCATTTTGCTGTTGCCTTTACTGTGAATCAATTCTCTCTTAAATTCCTGTATTCCTAATAGTGTTGCCTCTTCCGCGTTGGTAAATTCTCCTATGGCAGCTGCATATATGCTATGGTTATCCGATTTGGACAAAACCTTGTACAATTGTGTGAAAATATATCAAATAACCTAATGCAAAAATTGAATTAAAAAATAATAAGACAATCACATTAACGAGACTAAATACTTTTCAAAAACCCACAGCCAGTCACGACTGCTTACGTAGTGTTTTTTGTTTCTCGTACGTGGCGGCTTACGTAGCCTTATGTTTCCCATCTCTAATGGACCAAAACTGTTTCTAATTAGGTTTATTAGACGCCAAGTTTGGTTTCTGTGCTTGGAAATGGATTTGGAGGAGAAGATACCACTACGTAGCCCTGGCAGCGTTACCAGCCTTTGCCGGGTGTGTCACTTGGAATCCAACGACTGTACGCCACTGTATCAATATCAGCATCAGTTGCCCCAGATGATTCCGGGCGGCTGTGAGGTGAGCACTCTGGCCCAGGCTTTAAGCTACTGCTCGGGTCTGGAGATACTCGAAGAGGATTCGTTTCTGCCCGACCACATGTGTTCCAGCTGCGTGGATACCTTAAAAACGGTCTACCTGTTTAAGCACACGGTACTGAAAACAGATGAGCTTTTGAGGAAACGCCATGAGGAAACTAAAGCCAGAAGTTCACCCACACCAGAGGCGGAGCATTTGGAAGATTATCTGTATGTACTCGAAGAGAAGGAAGTGGAGAAGCCAGCTCAGGTGCTATTTGAGTGTATTGACGAGCTCCAGGACAACCGCTCTCGTCATCCCCCCAAGCCGAATCCTACACTGCAGTGCCAGGTGAGTTATTTGAACAGTAATGGAACTTGTACCCATCTCTGTCTTTCTCACCCAGATCTGCCAAAAACAGCTTAGCACCAGCAACTCATTCAAATACCATATGCAACTCCACAGCGATGCCAAACCATTTGTGTGCCACATTTGTGGTGAATCTTTCAAGACACGCAATGCCCATGATGGTCACCTTACGCTGCATAATCCAAATAATCCCAACAAATGTGAGATATGCGGCAAAATCTATCGTCAAGCGTCGTCGTTACGGGCGCATATGCTGGCCACGCACAGTGGAATCAAACCCTTTCGCTGTCACCTGTGCGGAAAGGGTTTGACCCAGAAATCCGGTTACAAGAAACATTTACTCACCCATACGGATGAAAAGCCACATGAGTGTACTGAGTGTGGTCGACGGTTCCGTTACTCAAGCAACTTGATTGCCCACAAGAGATGCCATAGCCCCCAGGAACGTCAGTCACATAAATGTGACATTTGCCACAAACGCGCATTTGGCAGTCAAACGGAATTGAATCGTCATAAAATGGCTCATGCCAGGGTTAAGCTGGGAAAGGGGAAATGTAAAAACATTAAGCGACATGATACAGTGAATACAAGATAGTGCAAACAGCTGTTTCATTGCGCATGAGCATAACTTTGAGAGTCTGTGACGTCAGTTGACCAGATAAGTCTAAGGTTGGGAATTTTAATTTGTAGTTGTAGATTGAGATTTTTAAAATGTTTCCTGTATGTTTTCAATTTTATTTTGGTTGCAGCAGCGCCATTGGAAAGAATGTCCAAAAATTTTAAATTGTGAGTCTGTGACGTCACACTTAAATTATTTATTTGACAAACAGCTCATCCACTACCTTCTACATATTTATTGTATCACAATTTAGCAACTAAAGGAGAAATAAAGTTTTCAATTTAACCATGATACAATTACATAAGGTAGGGCGGATCTGACAGTGTGCTCTCAGATCAGTCCACATTTTTTTTAGTCTGTTTCTGTTTCAATTTTTTGAATGCCCAGCGGTAATTAATTATAACAAAATCATGACTATCATAACATTTTTCGGAGTCATTCCGAAATGTTATAACATATTCGGTGGAAGCTCTCAACGAAGGGAACTCCTTCAAAAGAAAATTCCCTCTTCCCTTCACAAAAGTTGACGCCGTTAAACCTTTCGCGGAGCATCTTTCTGGAATACAAGATGCACTTGACGAACTAAAGGAACTCAATTTGACAGCGGAGACTTTCCGCTTCCGCATGAATTCGTTCGAATGTATGTTGATGTCGTCGATTTGGTTCAAAAATTTTGAGTGCTATCAATGAGAGAAACGTCGTCTTTCAAGCAAGAGGAGCTACAATAGACGTTGACATTGACAATCCGAAGGCTCTCCTTTCAGATTTGCAGTTCATACGAAATCGATGGGGTCATATTCTGAATAAATGTAAACTTGTCGCAAGAGGTTGCAACATTCCTGAAACTTTGCCAACCATTCGCAACAGAAAACGTGCAAAAGTATTGATGGATGATGAAGACGCCAGTCCAGAAAACGACATCATTTCTGAAGTAGATAAATTTAAGAACAGCACTTTACTCTGCTTCATTGATTCGGTCATTGCAGGAAAGATGAAAAGATTCAAAGCAGTACAAAATTTGAATCAAGTGCCACGTTGGATGAAGATACTCTATAGACGTCTGCCGGAGAATTTACGAAGAAGTATGAAGCTAATTGTTCCGTAGAGTTGAAAGATAAAATCGTCTACCTCAAGAACCTTTCTCCATTTGAATTGCTTAACGCTCTGCACTCAAAAAACCTTCAGAATCTTATTCCAAATGTCTGCGTTTTTTTGAGAATTTTTTGTACTCTCCCTGTCAGTGTCGATAGTGGAGAACGATAGTTCACTGTTTTATCGCGAGTGAAAAACTTCCACAGAACTTGTTCTAAACAAAAGCGTCTAACTGGTCTGGTGATATTATGTTTGGAGTCCGAGTTAACAAGACAGTTGGATTCCAGCGTAATAATCGATTCCTTCGCAAGGCCAAAAGCGCGAAAAGCGAATTTCATTGAAGAACAACTAACCGCGATATGGACGATAACTTGAAAATAAGTCCATTTTTTATTACCGTCATGCTACGAGTCCCTGCCTTTGTAATGCAACAGAATTCTAATTTTTCGTTATGTTGAAAGATATTTCTTGTTAAATGGGGGCCCGTGAAATTTGTATACCCGTTACTCGTAGAATAAAAAGGGTATACTAAAGCCGTGCAAATGTATGTAACAGGCAGAAGGAAGCATCTCCGCTATCATAAAGTATATACATTCTTCATCAGCATCAACAGCCGAGTGTGCCGTCATTAACGGCGCAATTTAGATACATGGTGCAAGAAAAAAAATGTTCCTCTTTGTGTGTGCTATTGGGCATTGAAATACTTGTAGAAGTTCCCGGGACACCCGGTATGTCTCAGTAAAAGGATTTCATGCATTTATTTGTATGTAAATTTGAATAATCGTTTTTTTTTTCACACACACTAAATATCTCTCTTAATAATCTCACTTACATGCTTTTTGGCTTGCTTAGCAAAAACTGTCAGTCCACATTTTTGAATGTGCGCCCTTCTATAATTGTATCATGAATTCAACCAGCAATTTGAGCTTTTTCCGACACTTTTTTATAATAATGTGCACAAAACAGAGTCCGGAATGAGAGTTTTTTCTATGAAAACGGTCGCAATTAATGTGGAAGTTTTCTACGTCAATCAGTCAATGACTCTTTTTCTGACACTGATATAATTGCTTTCACCCTACCAATAAAGCATTCCAATAATCTCATCAAAAATTGCGCAAATGCTCAGACATAAGGGCTTTTTGTGATCCCGAGCTTAAAAAAGAACTGAATGTGCTCCGAAAACCCACAAGTTGGAGTGATTACTCCAAAAACGCTCATAAGATCGGCTCTTTACTGACACATAATTTGAAGCGTTCCTTGGTTGCTGGGAATTTGAATTGTTCGAAAATACTTTACGTCGATAAGACAACGTAATGAAGGTATCGAAGGGTTCACTATCGATAGACCTATCGCCGGTGGTCACACTAGACAATGTAGCAAGTGTATACGGTCTTACTGCTTAATTTTCACATTACTTTTTCACAATTTTGGTTGGAAGTGTTTTGGCATTTTCGCCATTAAAGTGTTAACTGATTGCAAAATAGCGCGTTTGGGGTGTACATAGATTTTAAGGCAGGGGATCCAGTGGTAAGTGACGGCGTCGTGCAAAAGAAGCGCGCGGCAAGAAGAAGAGACACAGTCGCGACGCGGCTTCAATTGACCAAGTGTGTCGGGAGGGGGGTTATGCGGCAAGCCGGCTGGGCAGAACGGGGCACATCTGACAACCATAGAGCGTCCTTTAAAACAGCCACACCGTTTTGGTCCAGCACAATTTGTGTGCTCCAAAAAAAACGCGAATATGAGCAACCAATTTTCGCGACTCGGTTTTTTTAATACCCTAAACAAAACGAAGGGTATAATACTTCATGCATCACCTTACACACCTTTTCTATGTTGTTATTTTTCCAGCAGTGGCAGAACGTATGTCCCTGCATGCGCCAGGCTTCGGGTTAACTGAATACGCTGGTGCGACAGACCCATATCCAGAGCAGGAGGAGCAGGAGAATCTATTCCTGCTATTTGGCCATGCGGCAGACGAACTCTTAGACGAGCCCTCAGTGTTTCCCTATGCCGAGGATGCCCTGTTGAACCTCATAGGCCGAACCTTCTATTTATTTAACGAGGTCTGTGAGCGTTTGATCCTTAATCCGGACCTTCCCCACGCCCAGTCTGAACTGTCAGGTATCCTCTTGTTAAGGGACAAACTATTGGAGCTGCGCAAGTGGCTCTTAACGCGTGCTTTGATACACAACGACGAAGTCGCCCCCGTTCCACCACCCTCTCTGCACTCTTGGGCTCTGCTCAACGAGATTGATCGGCGTTTTGGTTCACTGTCCCTGACCATCGAGAACGCCCTGCGGCCACATCAGCAAACCAATTACCAGCAAGTCAGCCCAATGGGATTGGATCTGCTAAATCGGCTACGTCACTTCTTTAGCGGCAAGGAGGCCAAGGGTACACCCAAGCCCTCGAGTGTGGGCAACGACGCAGCAACCGCAGCAGCAGATTTCCAGCAGGCAGGGAGCCTAAGTGCACGCAAGCGACGGTAAGCCAGCAGAGCCCAATTCTTTCTGGATTAGGGTCCAACACTATTCTCTTTTTTTCACAGCACCCAGGAGGACGGCGCACGCCTCATCAAATATCGCCGCGTGGACAACACGTTTCCCAAGTTCATAACGAATGAAGCTGCTGCCGAGGACTACGGCGGCTCCTCGTCTGGCTACATCAAATCCATGGCTGAACGTGAACGTTTGCAGGATGATCAGCCGCCGCCGCCGGCATCACGCCGCTCCATATTCAATACGCCCCACATGACGCAAACCCGTGTGCGCAGCAGCCAGTCCATTGTTGTTGATCTCTCCGATGATGAGGAGCAGCAGCAGGCACATCAGCAAATTTCCATATACGAGGCATTCGCCAGTGGTCGCTCCAGTGCAGCTCCAGCTGCCTTAGTGCGTCCGCAAATGCTCTACTCGGATGCGGTACGTCTGGGACAAAACGGTTTCAACGCCGGCTATCATAATGGTCATCCCTCGCACGACACCTCGGCCGATAGTCTGCTGTTGCAGGAGGAGCAGCGTTCCGAGCACGAGCAGTACCTCAACTTGATACACAATCTAAGTTTGATGGGTCCGCGTTCCTTCAGCAAGCCGCAGCCACCGCCCTTACAACGCATCCACCAAGCAAACACCAGGGACAACAACGGCTGGTTCCAGCCCAAGCAGCAGCGACCCCTGATTAATATGGAACTGACCGAGTATGCCAAGTTGCTGGACAAGGGCACCAACAAGCAGCAACAGCTGCAAAAGCAACAGTTGGCCGCACCGCCACCGCCTGCATTAATGCGCTGTCCCAGTGTGAACAGTGCCACCAGTCATGCCTCTACCATAAACAGCGCCTCCAGCTCTGGCAGCATTAGCCTAAGTGGCTCATCTTCCACTTCAAGCAGTTCGGAAAAGCCAGCTGCTGTCATTGAACTGGACGACTCGACTGAGGATCCAACGGTCAAAGTTAAGAAGTAAGTCAAGAAGAAGCTAAGGCTGCTTGAGGAGTTTGTTAAGACCTCTGACTGGGAGCACATTGGTATCTATTAAAACCAGGGATTCAAATCGCTTCTTTTACCATATCTTAACATAAATAGACTTGTTTTGGAAATCTTATTCGGCTTGCATCATTCTAGCGTTGTTGAGTTTTAACGATTTCAGTCTTTTCGCTCTTCAAGAACTCAATATATTTCAATCTAAATGATGTACACAGATTTCATCCATGAATGCGTCAAAACCACTATCGTCCCCATAACAATTGCAAAGCCAGATCTTGGTTGCATCATGGATTTTCATGTTTTATGTTTGCTAGGCAAGTCTAATACACATGACTTCATAGGTCTAGCCGTTTTTCAAAACTGTCCTTTAATTAGCTTTTCGAGTCTTACAGTTTGGCTAAAACTTGGCTTGGAAAACATTCCAGCAGACTCTCGATCTAGTCATCAACACTGTATCATCATAATAAGGATCTAATTGTCTCCCCAAAGATATCAAATATAGTCTTGATTTGTACATTCCTTTAACGGGATCATCTTTAAGCTTCTCTTGTGAATGATATATGGATATAAGGCTGTCTATGTCCAGGAATTGAATTGAATATCACCATGAATCACATTGTGGGGTGCCTTAACTGGTTATTCTTCTATTCCTATCCTTCAACTTAATCCGATCCTATCTCTAACACCGACTAGAGTGCCACTATTTTATGCCCTTCTAGGCTTGTGGCTTCAAATATGTCGCCGAGAGGAAAAAGGAGTATAGTAGGGTAAGGGTGACCACAAACCTTCAATTGAAGTTCATGAAATCAAAATAAACTTTAGTATGATACTTCCAAGAGTCAAAAGATCGAAAATCAAACTTACATTTGACACTTGATGTTGCCAAGCAAACCAGTGCTCCACAGTCAAAAGTATAAACAAAAGCCCGTAATATATTTGAGTGTTTCCCCCCACCACACACCTTTTGCTCTCCTAGATCCTCGGATTCTTCTCCATGCACTTTGATGCTTCAACAGACCGAGGCGCTGCAGCGACGTTTTCGTAATTGCAAATTCTTTAAGAATAACTTTGAGGAGCAGTTCAATCAGAAGAATGCACGCTTGCGCCAGGAAACTGATCACGAACGCGTGTTAGCTTTAAAGGAGTAAGTTGTCTTCTTTTCCCCTTCGAGCATCATTATTTATAAATGTGTCCATTGACAGAGCTGAAAAGTCTACGGAGAAGCGTCGCATCTATGAGCAAGGACTTCGTGAGAATATATCCAAGTATCGTATGACACACAAGCCCATCTTTGTGTTGGAAGGCTTTGGCAGAGATACTGTAGAGGAGAAGGAACCAGAGTTTCTACCATTCACCGAGGAACTGCAAAAACGCTACAACGAATTAGTTCAGGGCCCGCCCCAGCAGGTAAGACCGAGACTAGACGGCTTGTAAGCGCTGATACTTCAACTGACCCCCTCTCTCTCTCTCTCTCTCTCTCTCTCTGCAGGTGCTTGTGTCGAAGTTCAGCTTGAACATCACTCGCAATGACATACGCACACTAACTGGGAGCATGTGGCTTAATGACGAGGTCATTAATTTCTACATGAATCTGCTCACAGATCGCTCCCAGCGTCGCGAGGGCCAACTGCCCAGTGTGTACGCCATGAACACGTTCTTTGTGCCTCGTCTGCTACAGAACGGCTATGCCGGCGTCAAGCGTTGGACACGCAAGGTCGATATCTTCAGCAAGGACATCATTCCGGTGCCGGTACATGTGGGCGGTGTGCACTGGTGCATGGCCATTATACACATCAAGCAGAAGACCATACGCTATTACGATTCGATGGGTAAACCCAATCAGCCGGTGCTCATGGCCCTGGAGATGTATTTGCGCGAGGAGTCGCTGGATAAGCGCAAGCAAGTGTTGGATACGAGTGGCTTTCAGATTGAGAATGTGCCGAATGTACCACAGCAGGCCAATGGCAGCGATTGTGGCGTCTTCAGCTGCATGTTTGCCGAGTACATAACACGCGATAAACCCCTGAATTTCTCCCAGGAGCATATGGAATACTTCCGTAAGAAGATGATACTGGAAATATGCGGCGGCGAGCTGTGGAAGTAAACGCTCTTCTCTCTCTCTCACACACATACCCACTCCCTTTCCCTCTCTTTTTCGTTGTGAATCTGGAAGAAGATCTTAATTTATTTATAACTATTCATAAACACACACACACCCAAACACACCCACTCAAATTACATACTTTCTACATATAAATATATTTTTTGTACAAAAAAAGACACTGGCGCCCAATAGATTAAGCCATGCTTACCCGAGATTTCACTATTAATTGTAACAACCCTTACCCGCCCCCAAACACCTAAATCAAGCGCATCCCCCTACTCCCACTTCTTCATAGTTAATAACTTGTTTTTAAATAAAACGCCAATCAAACACATCAGTGGGAAGTTTTTCAATTTAACTCAGATTAAGCGGCACAGGGATGCCAACCGCTTTTGAACCGGCGTTCCATCGAAAATACTGAACCCAACCGAAAATCACAAAGGAAATCGGTTCAATTCAGTTCATCTGAATCTGTAATCATTCATGAGTTCTTAAAATTACATTCGACCTAAAAACTACACAAATCGTTTGGAAATTGCGTGGTTTTTGGGTGTGAATCGGTTAGTAGGACACATGGGAATATTGAATATATGATTTACTGTTAAGTAATATTAATTTTGGAGTTCTCGTAATATATCCAATGTAATGTTAGATCATTTCTTTTTACAATTATTTAAAAAGCTTGAGAACAGAGGCTATTATTTGTGGGAATTTTATAAGTATTTCTAAACGTTTTTCTTGATTTGTTATTTAACTTTCCTGCCTATTTTAGGAGTCATCCGCTCTAAACCAGCCATATAACAGATGAAGTCGCTTGGCAGAAGGTCAAGTTTCTGATGTCCATCATTTTTTTTTGAACCGAACCGATATTTTAGGTTCGGGGTCAGCTTCAATTTCTAAAATAATAAAAACGAGAAAGAAAGTCGGTCAAGCCCGACTATAACATACTCTGTACCAAGAAAAATGTTTTTTGATCATAACTCGAAAACCGTTCATCCGATCTTCTTCATTCCTTTGGCGGATCGATAAGTTATCCTACAAGCCATATATCTTCAAAACTGTGGGAGATATGGCGATTTTTTTTAAATTGCGGGGGCGGGAGGGGGCTTGGCCTAAATTGAAAATAAACTTGATCTGCCTGCAGACATAAGAAGCATATGGGACATACATGTCAAACCTCTATCTCTTACCATCTCTGAGATCTGTGCGTTCATACGGACAGACAGACGGACGGACGGACAGAAGGACATGGCTATATCGACTCGGCTGTTGATGCTGATCAAGAATATATATACTTTATGGGGTCGGAGATGCTTCCTTCTGGATGTAACATACTTTTGCACAAACTTATAATACTCTATGTACCTACGGTACAGAGTATAAAACTTATAATACTCTATGTACCTTCGGTACAGAGTATAAAAATAATAATAAAAAAAAAGCATCCGATGGACCGCGAATTTTGAAGTGTTATCATTTGAAAAATGTCCAGACTGCCATGGGGTTTTTATACCCTTGCAGAGGGTATATTGAAATTGTTCAGATGTTTGTAACGCATAGAAGAAAGCATTTCCGACCACATAAAGTATATATATTCTTGATCAGCATGACGAGCTGAGTTGAATTAGCCTCGTCCGTCTGTTTCTATGCTATCACCTCCGTCAGTTTTGAAGCTATCACCACCAAACTTGGCACAAAGTCTTCTGGTACAAATGCGCTGCACATTTGTCGGAGCCGGCCGGATCGGATGTCTATATCATATAGCTGCCATAGGAACGATCGGTCGAAAAACTAGTTCTAGTGAGGAAAACTTTTTGTTTTTAATGCAAACTTTTCCAAACTCCGTATTTACTAGATTTCAATGATTCTGCTTGGTTTGGTCGAAATCGGACATCTATATGGTATAGCTGCCATAGAAAAGTTAGTTTCGACAAATATATTCTTAATAATAAAAACTTTGTTTTCAATGTAAACCTCTTTACAACTGGCATATATGGGCATTTCCATGGTATCGAACGGTACAGTTGTACGCATTGAATTTGAAAAAAAAAAGTCAAAATAAATCAGACTTTTATACCTCTTATATTATACCTCACCTCTTTCCATTCGAATATCTTGCTATGGGCTATTAAAATTTGCAGGATTAGCTTAGAGTACTTCAATTAAATTGTTTGAAAATTTGATAAAACATGCTGTTTTTGAGAACTTTTACTTTTTTCGTCTATGTGGACCTCAAATTCGGATGACTATAGGTTAAAGCTGCCATCGGGATGATGGATCGGGAAACTAGTTTTGGTGACTTAAAACATTTTTTGTTTTCAAAGAAAAAGCCTTCGAACTTTGTATTTCTTAGTTTGCTATGCTTTCCCATGATTCCACCAAGTTTGGTGGAAAACGGACAACTATATAGTAAAGCTGTCATATACAAGTAAGGTCAAAAGAAGAAAGAAAGCTAAGAAGAGAAAGCTAAGCTAACTTCATCTGTGCCGAAGTTTTTATACCCCTTGCAAGTACTCGCTTAAATATTTTAAAAAAATACTCTTTTTCCCATTTTCCGACCGATCGTTCGTATGGGAGCTATACGATATAGTCATCCGATTTGGCCAAAAATATGTAAAATTATGTGAAAGCATTTGAAACAAACAAATACAAAATTGCAGGAAGCTACCATTAAAAACAAGAAAGAAAGTCGGTCAAGCCCGACTATAACATACTCTGTACCAAGAAAATCATAATAATGATCATAACTCGAAAACCGTGCATCCGATCTTCTTCATTCCTTTGACGGATCGATAAGTTATCCTAATAACTAAATATGTCCAGAAGGAACAAGCCATCTATCTTCAAAACTGTGGGAGATATGACGTTTTTTCTAAATTGCGGGGGCGGGAGGGGGCGTGGCCAAAATTGAAAATAAACTTGATCTGCCTGCAGACATTAGAAGCATATTAAACTGGGCAAAATTGTAAAAAAAAGCATAGAAAACCTACGATTACAAAGTTTTGAGACGTTTCCATTGAAAAGAAAAAAGTTGTTCTCACTAAAACTAGTTTTCCTAGTCATCCGATCCGGTCGGTTCCTACAAATTATTAGTGTGCAGCAAACAGAAGACTGTGCAAAATTTCAGCTCGATAGCTTTAAAACTGAGAGACTAGTTCGCGTAGAAACAGACGGACGGGCAACGCTCAATCGACTCATCTCGTCACCCTGATCAAGAATGTATATAGTTTATGGGGTCGGAAATGAATATTTCTATGCGTTGCAAACTTCTGGGCAAAATTATAAAAGGTGGTCTTAGTGAGAAAAACGTGTTTGCTTCCAGTGGAAATGTCTTTCAAATTAGTTAGAAAAACGTGCTGCGAGGGTATCCATATTCGGCCGAGCCGAAGGTTACTTTTCTCTATTAATTCTAAAAAAGTCTTACAACATATTACATAGGCATTCCACATCAATAGTTTTTTGTGCACAGATTTCGTGGGGGGCTACTCACAATACTACTTAGTCTGGCCAAAGTGCATTTCTCATGTTGGAGCAAAAGTTTAAGAAAAATACACTTTTTGGTATGAAATAACTTTCCCGGACAGTTAAAACGTTTTAAGGATTAGCTAATCCAAATATAGTTGGTCCACGCAAACATCTGGGGCTTAGTTCCTCTAAAAACCAGACCTAATACTTAAGTGTTTCAATCCAAAGAAGCCTAGATTTATGGTTTCTTCAAAAGTAAAAAAAAAAATACTTTTCTACCAAAATATAAGTAATTTTCGGAATGTAACACTCAAAAACGAGCTTAATTGGTTCAGATTCGGCAGAATGGGGGCCGGTCCTTAAACAAAAAGAAGTTTCAAGAAGTTTTGACATCATTTTGGAATTTTTGCAACGTCTGAAGTACGAAAATATGTCTTCGCACCAATATACTCAATGGGGTGATAATTAGAGGCGGTCCAAGAACATAAATGAGTTTTTAAAACGATTTCGCACTGCTTTACCTTCGAAAGTTTGAAAAAAATATCTTTCTTCTTGAACAGAAGTGGAATTTTGAAAATTTCTCGGTCTGCATCACAGGCGACAGTACAGAAAAAATGGCTTTTGGGACAGACTGAAGCAAAATGTGGCATACTTCGGACAAAAAAAAGTTCCTTGCCGTGTATTTGAACATGAACGGGGCGGGGACGGCGAAACAGGCCTGCATCAAATGTACAGTATATTAAGACTCAAGCATTGAACCGAATCAAAACCGCTGATAAATTGGCTTCAGAAACCATGTTATAAGCCAAAACGATGGTTTAATAACTGAGTGAATCACTGAGCCGATCGACCACACTCTTCTTCCGTTTACTTGCTTCCTCGGAACTCTCACTTCTATGTGTGAAATCCCCAGTCAAGATACAAAGGCTAGTTGGTGACCATTGCAGTTTACATATATTAAAAGAAATATTTACAACATTTTAAAAACAATTAAAAACAACTTTTCATTTTCCCCCTCCTTTTCATTATAGCGCACTGCTTGGCTGATAGCTGTAGCATTTCTCCTGGTCCAGCTTTAATTTACCCTCCTTGTGTAGCTTGCTCAAGTGATGTTCCACATTGTAGGCGGCAGCAGGCCATAATTGTTCGGGCGTCTCCTGGTAGACCACTCGAACCACGTCCATGGCCTCGCACTGTTGCTGGGGCCGTTCAACGAAATATTGGAGTATTTGTTGCTCCCGCTGGTTGCGATGTTGTATATAATACTCGATCTTGTCGAGCGGCTCCTCAATAAGATTGCCATGACCGGGATAGATGAGTTTTGGTTGAATTTTCAGTATCTTGTGCAGACTCTGCATGTAATCAAACAGATCCTCAAAGACGGCGGTGCCCTCGCCTGTAACCAAAAATTATAGTTTAATGAATCCATGGTCATGTATCATATAAGACAGGACTAACCCAGTATGCAGTCACCGCTGAACAGCGCACCCTCTTTAGTGGTCAGTACCACATGATCGGTGGTGTGCCCGGGAGTGTGCACCACACGCACTTGGGCTCCATCGACCGCAAACTCTTGGTTGTCCTTGAGCTCGTTTACAGTTATGTCAGCCGGTATTTCAGGACACACATCCTGGGCATCGCTGCGCCGAAATTTGAACACCTGACAATCTGAACGGAGGGGCACTTCAGTCAATGATGAAATGGAAGGAGGAATGCGGAATGAGGCCAACACCAACAACACCAGTATGCTCTCACGACTAACCTTTGTCAGCCAGTCGGCTGCCCACTATGTCCTTAACCCCACCCACATGATCATGATGCCAGTGGGTCAGCAGAATAGTTTGTATGCTGGCCTGCTCCTGCCGCAGCACTCCCTCCAGATGAGCAATATACTCGGGTACATTCTCGTCGCCGGTGTCGATTAGTAGGCGGCTGTTGATAAGATCGAGACGAAATGGTCAATGATTTTTGGACTTTGCTTTTGATCAAAAGGTGAGGCTCACTTTTTGCCGGTGCCCAACAAATAAGTGTTGGTGCCCTGCAATGTCATGGCACTGGGATTGCAGCCCAGGATGCGTATGATGGAGGAGCTGAGGCGGGTCACCGGAGGTATTAGAGCCATGTCGGTGTTTCCTTGATTTCAGTTGAACTGACGAAATACGGCAAAAAGCAGACCCTTCACTTGAGAGTTTTGATAACAGATTACAGAAATCGTTTTGTGCAATAACAATAGAGCCGACTGCGTTCGCTTGTTGTCTTAAAGAAACCTCAAAACCATAACAGGGTGACTACACTCCGTTCTCAGTAGAGGTGTGTGTTGGAATTGCATGTTATTTTTTTATTAGCCGTTGCTGGGGATGGGGGGATATTTCGATAGTTTTTAAAGTATGTGGCAATGTGGGCCGGATTGCTGAGAGCAATAAAAAATAGAAGAAAATTACCTTCGACTAGGCCGACATTTGTATACTCTCTCTCTCACCTCTGATCTCAAATTGCATTGGTGACTCCACTCTTCTAGGAATGTTTTGCCTTCGCGAGTTTTTTTTTTTATTTTGAACCAATGGTCAATCAGCTGTACGGTCACACTGCCTGCTAATCAAGTCACATTTCGCTTGTAAATTGGGGTTCCTGAAGTTGACAACAAATGCCCAGGTAATTTTTTTTTGCCGCCAAGTGGACATTCTAGAAAATAGTCGCGGGTGGTCACACTAATCTCGAAAATAGACACGGGTGGTCGCACTGCTATCGATAGACTCACCGTCGCACAGTTACGGTCACACCGCGCCTACACGTGCGCTCCCAGGGACTACTCGAACACCAACTCCCAGGATTACTCAGCAACTCCCTCAAAATGGGCAAGAAAACAAAAGTAGGAAAGACCCGCAAAGATAAGTTCTACCAGCTGGCCAAGGAGACGGGCTTTCGTTCGCGTGCCGCCTTCAAGCTGATCCAGTTGAATCGCAAATTTGGATTTTTGCAACAATCCCAGGTATGTCTGGATCTCTGTGCCGCTCCGGGCGGTTGGATGCAGGTGGCCAAACAGAATATGCCCGTGTCCAGTATTGTCATCGGCGTGGATCTGTTTCCCATACGTCCCATTGCCGGCTGCATTGGCCTCGTTGAGGACATAACCACGGAGAAGTGCCGCCAGTCACTGACCAAGGAGCTGCAGACCTGGAAGGCCGATGTGGTGTTGCACGACGGCGCCCCCAATGTGGGCAAGAACTGGCTGTACGATGCCTATCAGCAGATCTGCTTAACGCTCAACTCCCTGAAGCTGGCCACACAATTTCTGCGTGGCGGCGGCTGGTTTGTGACCAAAGTGTTTCGCTCCAAGGACTACAACGCCCTCTTGTGGGTGCTGAAGCAGTTGTTTAAGAAGGTGCACGCCACCAAGCCGAGTGCCTCACGTAAGGAGTCGGCTGAGATCTTTGTGGTGTGCCAGGGCTATTTGGCACCGGATCGCATTGATCCGCGCCTGCTGGACTCTAAGTATGTGTTCGAGGAGCTGGATCTGGAGGGCAGCAAGAAGAGCAGCAGCCTGCTGCACCCGGAGAAGCAGAAGCGCATCAAGGCCGAGGGTTATAGCGAGCAGGACATGGCCCTGCGCAATGATCTGGCCGCCACGGAGTTTCTGCAGGCAGAGAATGCTTTGGCTGCCCTGCAGGGCATTGCCTCTATACGCATCGATGATGAGCGCGTGGCCCAGCACAAAAGGACCACCACCGAGATACGCGAGTGCTGCAAGGATCTTAAGGTGCTGGGTCGAAAGGACATCAAGGGATTGCTGCTGTGGTGGAAGCATTTGCGAGAGGAGCTGTACCACACCAAGGATAAGGAGGCAGTTATTGATGAGCCCGAGGCGGAGAGCAGCAAACCCTTGACCCAGGACGAGGTGGAGGACATGGAAGATGCAGAGCTGCAGCAGCAAATCGAAACGCTGGCAGATGATGAGCAGAAGGAGCTTAAACGAAAACGCCGTAAGACCCTCAAGACCAAGGCCAAACTGCACGAGAAGATGAACCTGAATATGGTTATCAAGGGCGACGAGGGCCCCGTGGAGGAGATGGAGCACGAGATCTTCAATCTTAAGGAAATAAACTCGGCCCACGAGTTGGACGAGATGTTGGACATACAGCCCGACTTCGATGTGGAGGGTGAGCCCGTGGAGCGACCCAAGCTTCCCAAGTTCAAGCGCTACGACAAGGATGACAAGCGTCTGGACGATGATGCCAACTACGAGAACGACGACGAGCCAGAGCCGAGTGCCGAGGAGGATAGCGACAGTGACTATGACCAGGAGGGTCTGGGCTTGGGTGACGACGAAGAGGGCGAGGAGAAAGACAAGGGCAAGCGCAAGAAGAAGCGTGGCGAGCATCCACTGATCAAATCGGGCGACTTCCGTGACAAGGACACAAAACGCCAGCAACGCGTTCAGCTCTGGTACGAGAAGGATAATCTACAAAACTTGGACACTGACAACGAGGATGAGGAGAACTACGATCTGGATCAGTTGGCCAAGGAGTACAAGGCCAAGGGAGTGTCGGTTCTGGGCGAGACCAGCAGCCTGAAACCAGATGAACCGCAGTTGGTGCTGGGCAAAAAGGCCAAACGCCGGGCACGCCACGATATCGAGGCCCAGGCCAGCAGTTCCGAGTCCTCCGACTCCGAGGATGAGGTCGAGCCGCCTGTAGCAGGCAGCATGTCCAAAGGTAAATGACTTCAGCCCAAAAATGTTAAATAAATAATTCACTCACTTTCTTTCAGAGCCCCAGGCCAAGAAGGTGCGCCTTAGCGAGGAGGAGCTGGCACTTGGGGCCCTGCTCATACGCGGCAAGAAAACCCGCCGGGATCTTATCGATGCCGCCTGGAACCGTTATGCCTTCAACGATGATAATCTGCCCGTTTGGTTTGTGCAAGATGAGCAGGAGCACATGACCAAGCCACAGCCTGTACCCAAGGAGCTGACGGAGGAGTATCAGCGCAAGGTGCAGGAACTCAATGTTCGACCCATCAAGAAGGTAATGGAAGCCAAGCTGCGCAAGAAGCGTCGTGCCACCAAGCGTCTGGCCAAGGCCAAGAAAATGGCCGAGAAGATAATGGAGAATGCCGATGCCACCTCGCAGGAGAAGGCCAAACAGCTGAAGAAGGTCTACAAGAAGGCGCAGGAGAAGAAGAAGGAGATCACCTATGTTGTGGCCAAGAAGCACACGGCCTCGCGCAGAGCCCGCCGACCGGCGGGTGTTAAGGGCCGCTACCGTGTGGTCGATCCTCGTGAGAAGAAGGACAAGCGCTCGCTGGATGCCAAGAAGCGACGCGAGAAGGGTCACAAGGGCGGCAAAGGCAGGGGGCGCAAGTAGAAGATCATTTGTATAATCTAAGCTTATTCGATAACCTAATCCTAGAGAAACTGATGTAATATAATATATATTTTTTGAAAAGGGAAATGGCTTACCTTCTTCTTGGACCCGCCCTTTTTTGAAAACGCAACATATCGATAGATACGGCTATCGACAAACAGTGGGAATGCTTGGGTTAGCAAAAAAAGCGCCGCACTCGCGAACCCCAGTGCTGGAAAGCGCCGCACTCGCGAACCCCTCTTCGCTGCAAGTGTGACCAGAGGGCAGTTTGAAGTATTATATGCTGTACCCACTATTTTAAGGTGAAATTCCCCAACCAACTTTGTTGGTTCGCCTTAATTTCCCAACCAACTTAAATTATTTCCCCATATATTAAAAATTACAACAAACATTCGCGAAAGAAGGTCACACTGCTTATCTGAGCTGATGAAAAATTTATTACGCGAGAAATCGTCTTGAATTACCGAGGGATTACAAGTTACGTGTTTATGTCAATTTCAAATTAAACCAGCTTACAATATTTCCGTTATTCGAAGAAGGTAATGAAAATGGGTTGATCACAAACACACAACCTCAAAAAGTTAAATGGCGTGGCTTCTTTTGTACATATGTATGTGTATGTGTGTGCCGTGCAAAATTATAATTACATACACACACAGCCACATGGCACACGCAAGACGTATTACGTTTATGCCTAATTAAAATACATATATATATCGAACTATTATGTGCAGGCAGCCACAACACCAACAACAATGTTGACACCTAACCGACACAGCTGATGCCTTTAATACCCTTCTTTGTTGTTGTTGTTGATATTTTTTTGCAGGGATTTTGCATCATCATCTGGCGAAGCGTGAACAGAGCGTCGTCGTCGCCCAGCGATTTTCTACAGTTGAAACTTCTCACGTGGCACTAGTGGAAAAAATAAAATACACTTGCAGGTTGCATTTCCCCATTTTCTACTTGATATCATAACACAACGGTAAACAAAGTGCAGCAGAGAGGCGAGCGACTTCATAACGGAAACCTTAAACATAACGAGTAACGGTTCATCTTTGGCTTATCAACTAATTCGTGAGATTGCATTGCGCACCCCAAGCAGGGGAAACATAATATCTTATATGACTTTTGAAAGATTAAGTGGTAAGTGAAAATTAAATATAATATTTATAATTGGGTGCACTTGATAAAGGAGGGTTACTGATGCATATGTATGTGTGTGTGTGTGTGTGTGTGTGTGTGTAAACATTTAGTATAGTGTGCCAATGGCAATTGCTGGAACTATTTATAAACGCCACACCACCCACGACTGCACTTGCTCTAGATTTTGGTCATACTTACACATACACATGCATGCATACATACATACACTGGCCCGCATAACTTTGCGTATAGAGGGGGAAAAACCTCAAGTCTCAACTCAAAACACCAGAAAATCGATCTATTATGCAGATTTAATGGGAAAAAAACGGAAAACAATTTTGTGAAACACTTTTGATTAGGAGAATTATGATTAACTTTGAACTGGTTTCCTCCTGTGAACTGTTTTTAAACCATTCGCTGAGCAATTTTCAAGTTCATGGCAAAGATCTG
Source organism: Lordiphosa andalusiaca (assembly GCA_035044965.1). Taxonomy (NCBI): domain Eukaryota; kingdom Metazoa; phylum Arthropoda; class Insecta; order Diptera; family Drosophilidae; genus Lordiphosa; species Lordiphosa andalusiaca. Next base: position 3,476,659 of record JAWNNM010000159.1, on the reverse strand, counting down.
CGGCAGTGCAATGCATAAGTACTTGATATATTTTACACTCAAGTGTAGCAACCACTTTGCTTTACTCGTGGCATATTTGTGCTTCGCACATTGCAGTGCCAATAAAAAACGCGACACTCGTGTAACTAATGTCTAATACTCACGCCAATTGGGTTTGACGCTGTTTCTCTATCTGTCTCTTGGCATTACAAGAACATCTCTACGGCATTTACAGTTACTTTTTCAAAAAGGAAGAGAGCGAGAGGAATTAGGAATAGCAGTGTGTGTGTGCGACTGCCACACGAAGACGGAAACAGCCACTGAAACCGCATTCAAAGCAGATACAACACCCATTAAACACACAAAACACTCAGGCACAGAAATACCAATACGACCATGGGTGTGTGTTCGGTTTGACTAAACATTTTTGGGTGTCAGTAACTCTGTATACGCTTTTACAGCGAGTGCACTTGAAGTCTGGTTCGTAGCCTTAAAAACTACCCATTTTTCTTGTTACACAAACAAAAACGAACCTGGTTGGTGTCTATAAATTGCTAAAAAAAAAAAACCAGGAGATATGTAAATAAGTTTAAAAGCATCTAGAGTGGTCCCCTGGATGCCATTTTAAACTGTCCTTTTTGCTGTCCAAACTACTGTTAACTAACATCGCGATTGCATTGAATTGCTCTCTGCAATGTGATTGGATTTACCCATGTTGGATTGACCATATTGCAAGTGCCAAACAATAACAAAAAACAAAAACAAGAAACAAAAGTAAAAACCAGTTCTTGGCATTGCCTCTGTCCATGCGAAACTCATCTGTGTCTGTTTTTTTTGTTTTGTTTCTTTTTGACCCACCAAATAAATGGCCCGATTTGCATTCATTGTCGTTGTTATCTGGTTTTGTTATGTATTTATTTATTGTAAATGTCGTCTTTCTTTGTGTGCACATTGCCCCACCTCCAGTTTAAGCCACTTGCTTGTTGTCTCGTGCAACGGAATTGGCCCCTTTTTTGTATGCCAACTGAAGGCACAAGATGGAATACTCGAACAAAAGGCAATTGATTCAATGGAATTGTATTAAGTAAATACTCTGACATTGTTAAAATTACAACAACAAAAAATGCAGATGGAATTATTATACATTTTTTTTATCATTTAATAACATTTTGGGAAGTAAAATTAAATGAGAATCCCATAGAACTGACTCAGCTTTTTTTGAGTATACATCTATTTTTCTCAACAATTACTATGCCTTGTTTAGCATAGACGAGGGTCGAACATCATTGTCTGGCTTGGGTTAAATCTCTGTGCTTTGTTTTACGAGAACAGAGATAACATATTTTACGCTTCTACAAACAAAATATATCGTGCTTAGTGAACTTAAGAGAATGCTTTCTTTATTTTGAATAATTATTTTAGTTAGGTATTCTTTTTCATATATTTATCTTAACGAGTATCTCTCACACTGAAAACGGCAAGACCAGGGGGACCACACACACACAAAGGAGACTGTCTGTTTCTACGCTGCATCTCCATGTTTTTGCGCGCATTCTGCTTTGGGATTCCCAAACGGTTATGCCACCGCTGGCATGAAGAGACTTCTAAGAAACATTCAGTTGGTAGGCATTGATCGCTGATGATAGAGGGTGGTTCCTTTTGAAACAGATGTTCGATCTACCAGCCTCCTTTGTGGTGTCGTGTCTCTGCTTAAAGTTGTGCGAAAGCATAACATGACCTCGAGCCGGCTAAAAACTGCAGGTTTACTCAGTAGAAAGGTTACAGAAAAACCAGTCACATGTATTTATCTTAACTTAACACTCGTTACTTCCCGAAAAATCAGGATAATATATGATAATAACTAATACTGAAAATACTAATAGTCATAACTGACCAAGAATGGCTTCGATTAATATCGATATAAGTTCCATCACTTATTGAGAAGCAACACAGGCGAAAACTCGTACCAAAACTGTTTGAAAACTTTTCGGGATCTCATATGAGATGAGTGAAAAATACCTCAACTTACTGAATTAACTGTCAAAAAATTTATCAGAACTATGTCTCAAAAATAGCCTTCTTTTCACGCAGCTTCTCAGATGGACTACACTTGTCTGATATCTCAATTGAGATACTCTTATGAGATGTCAGACAAGCTTTAAGGAAATAAAGTTTGCATATTGAATCTCTCATAGAAGGGGTAGTAGGGGTAATAAAGGAACGATACCGAAAAGTTTTGGTACGCGGTACCCTAGCTTTACAGCAAAATTGATCGGTATAATGTTTTAAAAACCCGGTTCTTGAACGGGATCCAACAATTAATCCCAATTTCAAGGATTGCCAGACGTGCATTAAAAAAACTACTACTATTTTTAAGCAAAACCAGAACATGTAAAAATAAATATTTGACTTTACACAGCCCCCAAGGGCCAAACTGAGCTACTCTCAATCTCTTGGCTTGTGTGCATGTAGCTACAGAAAATTCAATAGACGACGAAGACGGATAATCCCACACTGCATTGATAAGACCGAGTTTTCAAGCCCTGAATTGGCATCTACAAACTTCCCGAGGTCAATGAAGTCGCTGCGGTATCTCACCAAATTAAAAGGGAATTATTTAAAAGACAGAAAGAACGTACCACAAATAGTTCTGCTTAAGATTTCTAGATATTTCAATAGTGTTGCCATTTTAGCTATTTAGTTGCTAGATCTTTTAGTCATGTATGCTTGATGTTGATGCTTTTAGTCATGAATCTGACAATTTTTATTGGCATATATCGGTATTTTTGAGACGAAGTTGGAAATAATGCCCATTATTTTAGTTTGAAGTCTTAAAATTCTTTGCCTTAGAACATACCCTGAAAAAAACGCCTCAAAAGTTAAATTCGGAGTGATGAATTAAGGCATAGCCCAAAACTGCGAATCAAAAACATATTTGGGAACCTCCCGGTTGGCGGGTTCGAACTGGAATGTACCAAGAGTTAATGTTCTACCATTTAAGGTCCCAGTGTTTTGCGAGAAGGTTTTGGTTCGGCATTAGATTTACCCAATTTAAATAGAAAACCAATTAATTGGTTTAAAATAAAAAATTCTCCTACGAAATTCTTCACATAAGGAAAATATTATTCAACTCCGATTTGAGTGATAATGATTAAGAAGGTGTGACGGCATTAGTGAGTGTGAGCGTCACACTTCGGATATAGCTTTGTACATCATTATCTTCAGAGAGTGATATTAAAGGCTTATTTAGGCTCTCAAAATATAGTTATATAGTTATATATATAGTTATAGTTTTGGGTTTAGCTTTTGCTTTTGGAAAACTTAAATAAGCCCTCGTGGGATCTAAATCATTGGCCTTTATGCGCTGTATATATCCTTATCTCGAACTCGAAATGTTTCTACCTGATATTAAAGGGATAAATAGATTTGTCTTTATTCACACTTGGTTTGGTTTAAGGTTCAGTTTACAGTGTAGAAAATAAGTCAGACTACCGGACTCAAGTCGGTTCGGTTCATAACCGTTTTTCAGTCCTAGCATGTTCATTAGTAATAGCTTTTTTACACTCTTTAGCTCAATTGATGACTGAAGAGCAAGGAAGGAATGCTGTGATTTCAGTACCAACTAATTTCTTATGTCTCTACCGTGGTCGAATGATGATGATAATACATTCAGCGTGACTTCAATCTTAATATACTTTCAAAGATATGGACTACTACCATGCCTTGTCGGCAAAATACTTACAATCCAATTTTAATAAGCCAAAAATACACAAAAAATTCAGATTTGGACGAAATCACTAAACTAAGGCAATGCTGAAATCAGCGTTTTTGTGCTTATATGCGAGATTCTGATTCCATACAGGGGTATGCGAGATTCTGATTCCATACCGGGGCTCTGACCCTTTTTGTAGAAGTTTTGTTGTCTTAGTGCCTTGAAAAGTTATTTATGTAGGTTGTTGTTTGATTTTAGACTAAAGATCACATATTTTATTCAGTTTTTAACTCTTAGTTTACATTTTTTTTTTAGCTACTTTTGATATAGTCAAAGTGGATGCTGGCTGGCTCAAGGTCGGGTTAATTGAGTAACCTCTACCGTCCATATGTACAAAAATCTTTGTTGATTTCTGTTAATTATTGAATTATAAATAACCCGATCTTGAGCCAGCCAGCATGCACTTTGACTAAAATCAAACCAGGTCGCTAAACCAACGGTCAAACTATTGATATATTTTTAGATATTTCTAGCAATTCATTTTTGCATATCGAGCATCAAATTCTGGCAATACTGCCCGAAAGGACTTAGCCGAGCTTCTCAATCTCATACTCTTGGCTGGTATGCTTCCAATTTTTGCACAAGAGAAAGAAGAGGCCTACAGCTTAACGCAGCAACCGAACGACAAAGCTTAAGACGCTTTGTCATGGCTAGTAGCTTCACAGCTGGCGAAGGTGACCGGGTGTGTTGCCAACAAAAACATCTTTATTACCCCATCTTACACAGCAGGCATACACACACTGCCCGCTGTACCATACCCGGCCTCCTCTTAGAACGCAATTAAGTGCAAATATTTGTAAATTAATGCAAACTATTAATGACTTTGGTCAATTTCGATGAAACGCTAATAGATTCTTTACTAGAAATTGTAGCAGGATTTGAAAACCACAGCTCCAGAAGTCTCCCAGTTGCTGATACGTGGAACCTGGTCTGGGACTTGATTGGGTTGGTTTTGGGCCACCTACCAAACAGCGAGTATTTCTTACAGCAGAATTGCTAGGCTTGTGTCTAATCGAAAACACTTTTCTTTTCTCGTATCTTGTTTTCTATACACACTGATATTCGAAAGTTCGAAAGGATAAGGCTTTCACTTTTACACAGAACTTGTATTGCTTGCTTGAGTTTGTTGAACTTAAAACGGATAACACTAAGGAAAATATAAATATATTCCTTAACGCTCGTTTCTAAGCTGCTTGGAGAAGACTTGGCGAATCTTTATAGAAAGCTCGTTGTTTTTGTAAGCAAAAGTACTGTTATTTTGATCGAAAACTTACATAAATCTCGACTTGTTTGCCTGCCAGTGCTCTTATTTGGGGAACCCAATCTAAAATCATTGAGCAACTGGTAGATTTATAGATGTCCATGTATTGAAAACTAAGCCATGTATTTAAGACTGATTCTGTATGAAATCTTATCTATTTTCATTCTCTACACATTTTCATGCACTAAATCGTTTGGAGTTATGTTCCAGTATCACTCGACCAAAGATTTTAGAACTCAAGAACATGAGTTAAGGCTAAACAAGTGAATGGTAAGGGGAAATTTCTATATCGCATATGTACATATACTTTTTCCGATGTTCACTTGCTTGGCTTATATTTTCCTAAGTTCAACTGTGGACTCCCAAAGCTCTTGGGCCACAAAGTCACTAGGCAATCCATACCGAATGCTTGCCGAAGTCCATCATCACTTAGGGTCACAGAGAGAAAGAGACAGACATATTGTTCATTCCTCTCCATTTGACTGGGCCTGATCAAGAATGGCGATCAAAAAAAAAGATGGAATGTACTGCTCAGTGTTATCTAAGTTGGACCATACGTTGGCATCAAGTGGTATCTCAACACGTCACATCCTTTCCTTCGAAAGCTGCTTGCACATTTCTCAGCTGTTTACTTTATCCTTTCGCTCTCTCTCTCGCTCTCTCTCTCTCTCTTTCTCTCTGACGCGTGCGTTCTCTCCACCTTCGACTGGTGGTGGTGGTGGTGGTGGTGCAGCTGGGGAGGGGTAGAAATCTGCAGTTGACGTACCCACAGACTTCGGGGGGTCTTGGCACCGTAACATCTGTTTAACTGCGGCTGCGCAATACTTCCTGAGCAAGGGACGACGGGGCAGGACTTGGTTTTCGCTTAGTTTATTTGTCAACGTCAATGTCCACGTTAGTTGCGGATTTTTCCTTGAAACGTGCAAATTTTCCACGCTTAAGAAAAAAATCAAATTAACCCAAAAAGAGGAGAGGCAGAAAATTAGAGCAAAGGGAACCAAAAGCGAGGCGGCAGCTGCTACCACATTTTTGTATTGCTTTGGCCAAATGTAAATGCAGCTTTCTCGTAACCCAAATTGGTTATAAATGCCACACAAATGGCATTGTAATTATTGGATTTTCTCTGCCGAGAGTGTGTGCGTGTGTGCTGGCTGGCGTGTGTGTGCGAGTTGCTGCTGCTGCTGCTGCGGTGGCTGCTGCTGATGCAGCCACCTGCCCCATTTTAAATTCCCAGATACTTTTCTCTAGAAACTTCCTTCAATCGAGTTTTCATTGCCTCAATCAGCAGACTTGCATATATTTTTCCAAGCAGCAGCAGCAACACCAGCCTCACTCTGTCCTTCCATCCATCCATCCATCCATCCATCTCTTTACTCTCTCTCTCTCTCTGTCTGTCTCTCGCGCTGAACGCTTTGCTGCGTTTTATTGCTAATCGGCGTGGTGCATCACATAAAAAACGCTGTTTATGTCAACACGGGGCTTGCCACGTTGGGGCCGCCACACCACCATTACCCAACTCATCAAATGGCCCTCGCGCTCGCATCTCTGCACATGCCAAATAGATCGAAACGCAGTGATTGAAGCAGCAGCAGCAGCAGCAGCGGCAGCGACCGACAACAACAATAACAACAAGAAGAAGAAGACAAAGGGACGCACCAAACCGATAAAGGACAACAACCCGAGCAACTTCATCAACCTGACGCCGCCCAAGCAATTGCCGTTAAAATTTCTGATCGCGCTCGTTCAGCTGTTGCTCGTGACAACGAACTTCAAGAGCGAGCTGCATCATATGCTGGGCGATTTAACGTTCAAGTTCAAGCGACATCAGACTGTGGCCATCATCTATGACCCCAGCGGTGAGTGCCAACAAAACAATCGGTGGAGAATTTCAATTGATTTCGTTAGAAATCACACTTTTCTTTTATATTTGTCGGAGCGAAGAGGGATTCGAGGTCAGAAATGGGGACTTAGGAAGTTTCTTCGATTTATATCTGAAGACAGAGCCTCAATCAGACGGAATTAGGGACGTTCCTAGAGTAGATCTAATTGTTGTTCCTCAGGAAGTTCCAAAAAAAAAAAGACATTTTGTGTAGATTTAAGATAAGTCCGAGTGTTCAAAATGAAGAGCGATCCAAGCGTCAGAATGGGGACTAGCCTAGCCTTGACTAGTCGAAGCACAGAAATCGGTTTCAGCTTAAAAAAGTACTCTCCAGAAAGATTTCAAAGAAAAACCATAACATTATTACATGGATGGACTTCAAAAGTAGAGATTCAAGGCAACTATAGAAAATCCAAGCTCAGGAATGAGTTTTTGGCAGAATTTCAGACTTAAAATCCCTCGATAAAAGCGACATTTCGTACCAGTTAAAGATAAAGTTGTAATCTACGAGTGTACAAGTGTTTTTATTTTTTTTGAAACAGTCGGTATCTTTGAAATTTCCAAAAAAAATGACTAGTGGGCAGTTTTTTTGGACTTCCGTACCGTTTAAAGTTTGGAAAAGTATTTTTCAAATTGATTAGATCATCGATATTTATAAGACGAAAAGATCATCTTTCGTTGAATCCACGACGTGACTTTTTTTAAACTCGTTTTAAACTGTTCCTTACAAGAAAACATATTTAATTCATATATATCTAGAAAAAAAAAAAAACAGAATTGATTCACCGTTTTGCAGTCTTCAGCTAAGATTTCAAGCCTCTTCTCAATTTGGTTTTGTTAAACAAACCATAATTGAAAAAAAAAACTTATAAGGAAGTCAATTAAAGCATAATTGTTGTCTTACTTTTAAGACTTTAATACTCTAAATACTTAGTACGAAAAGTAAGCACAAAATAAACAACGAAATGAAGGAAAGCAGCAAAACGTAAACAAGCGACGAACGATGACCGTTCCGGGTTAAGAATAGGGTGAAAGGGTTCAGACCTGAGTGAAGTATGGGCTATCCAAGAACAGAAATGAGTTTTTAGTTTGTTTTTGTACTGCCGTAACATTAAAATGATAGAAAACATACACAACATAACGTTGGCCTTAAGGATGGGCCTTAAAGGCAAGGTTTTGGAAAACAGCTTTAATATTTTGGGAACTTATGGGAAATCTTCGAATGGAACAGTTTTTTTTTTTTTAATTTTTTGTTACTGTAGTTCGTTTGATATTTTGAAGAAATAACTTAAGTGCGTGCTTCAAAAGCTGAGATTCGACAAAATTACGGGCGATCCAAGCGCAGAAATTGAATTTTTCATTTTAAAGTACTTTGCCGAACATATTAAAAGGATAGCCGGACGTTATCCTGAGATTCGATGGAATTATGGGAGTTACGTAAACAGAAATTAGGTTTTTGGGACTTTTGAAACCGACTACAACTAAATTAGTCGCGTACATCTAGGAACCTACCTCGAAACGATATTTTTTAATTTCTTGTAACAAAAATACTTCTAAAGAACCGAAAGCATTGTGATGATAAGTCATCGGGTTTTTTTGTTTTTGACCCAAAAACCGCGAAATTTTCGAACTAGACTAATATGTATTAATATTGATCAGTTTTTAAGATTTTCATATCCAAAATATTCTTATTTTTAGTTTTAAGCTCAAATAGGTTAAACATTTTTTCAAATTATGTTGAAATCGACTAAAATAGGTTAAATAGGTCAAATATATGCTCTTCTCAAGCTACTATTTTAAATTCCGACCTTATACTGGCAATGCAAAAATACAAACTCAAGAAAGTACTGTACTGTACAGTCAAGTACTGTAAATGGTTCGTTGCGAACTGTTTACCCCACTATTACGGTTAATGCTTCGCAACGTATTGTACTTACGTTTTGCTTATGGTACGTCACAATACGCATCATTACGTTCGGACCGCATAAGGAGGAACTAATTCTACGAATGTGTTCAGCTTATGTTTTCATTTCAGTTACGAAATCGTGCGAATTGATTTACAATCATCATAAAACAGCACAAAGAAAAATTGTAAAATTAACTTTCCCATATTGGTTTTTGAATAGCAATTTAATTATACTATTTTAAATGTAAAATCTGGGAGTTGTAGAAAGAGAAGGTTCCAAGAAGCTGGCTAACAAAAAGGCATACGTGTTGTGACAGAATATGGAAGCAGGGTTTTTTTTGCTTTCATAAATCTGCTTAACTCGTTCGAGTTTTTAGATACAACTAACATTAGCACGAACTGCAATTAAAATTCACATTATTAAAGTTGATTGGTTGAATAATTAATGTTGAATATCTTCATATTTGACTGATTATGATACGTTTTGTGACAATCTTTTCTTAAGGTTTATGTTAGTTTTTATTTATTTTGCAGTGTTTGGCACTTACTGTTAATTGAAATCACATAGTTTTGTATGGTGTCTTATGCTATCTTAATTAATTCTTTGTATCCATTAGAATGATTTTAGAGAGCAATATTCCATGAAATCTACGGGACTCTTTTTTAGGAAAAAATCATTCAAAAGAACCATGAAAATGGGGAAAAATGGCATTGCATGTCTCTGTATGTCAACTTAATTTAATTGTTTCCCCAAGAAAATATGATCAAAAATAGTGTTTTTAAGTACTTTTCATATTTTTTTTTTTTGGTTTCGGTTCACCTTTCTGTGGGAATGCCCATATGTAAAAGCATACCGTCATATTCCATAATAGGTCGAAATATTCCCAAATATGTGCTTAGGTCGAAGATATGTAAATATCGTCTTTTCAAATCCAATGTCTAGTAATGAGGTCTTTTCATAGCCTGAAATATTTTCAAAGATGGTAATGTCGTTTTTTTTCCCATAGCCTCTTCAAAATTAAAGGTCGACTCAAGGGAATAATTAATGCACATACTTGATCCTCAAATCTTCTTTCGTATGTTTATTCCTTTTTTAAAATGTACACAAAATCGATTAAGTTTGTCCAAAAGTAGGGAACAGCCAGAAGGAATCATTTCCTACATCACACACCGTCACTCACCGTATGAACAACCGGTTCTCAAAGTAGACGACTGACCCGTTAAATCATTATCTGAAACGAGTCTAATCCTTACCATAAACTCTGTCAAGTAATCAGTTTAAAAGATTCTCTTGCAGCTTATCATTTTTAGTGCCTAGTTTAGCATTATTTATGCTTAATGCGTTAGGCCGGGAGGCCCATTTTTAAGACCTTTGGGAGAGTCGTCCCTAAGGCGCGATCTCAGTTTCTTTTTCTTTGGAAGAACATTCTGGTGTGTTCTAATGGCTCTTCTCTATAAAAACTGCAAAAGTAAACTATCATGTAACATGTAACACCATCATTATCCAGGTGCTTCTATTAAACAAACTTGATATTTCGACCACCTGGAGTTCAACTCCCAGCTTCGTACCATCACACCATTATATACAACCCGTTCGGGTTACATTCTCCACCACACTCTCAACCCTTGCTCAAATATTATAAATTGTTCCATTTGCCTTAGCCGTCAGTCAGATCTGAAAGTTTCTCGGAGCAGTAGGGAGCCATTCGCATTGAATTGGAAATATTTGAACACATTTCTTTACCGAAATTCTCAGTAATAAATTCTCAAATTCGCCGTGTTTTAGTTCTTGCAAACGTTAAGCCCCCAAATTCATCCCTTTTCGCTTTCATTTGCTTCGCGAACAATTTTGATGTGGTCTAACTTTTGGTTGAACTTTGGTTCAAAATTGCTTCGCATACGAAGAGAACGTTTGCGTTGTTGTTGAGGCGGTGTCCTCTTCCTGGTGGGTGCTTGTGGTGTGGAGTTTGAAGCAAATTAACAGTGCGAACACAAAAAACAAAAACAAAACAATCTCAATGTTGACTCAAAGCTAGCGGCCCTCTAAATGCAAAGGTGATCCTCAAGTGCAGTGCAATTCGGATTTAACTTGCAACTAACAACTAACTGGATGTTTTCCTTGTCTTGTTATTCTTTTGCAGAAACACCAGCAAAAAAAGGCGCACCTCCAATTCCACAAAAACGGAGTAAAGGCTTCGAACTGTGCATGAATTCAAAGAGGCGAACTATAAGTCATCGGTAAGTGAACCGTAGAGTTGAGTGGAGTGGGCAGTAGATCCTTCTGCTGCTTTCAATGAAATGATGTGATAACCCTATGCTAAAGTGAATCTTGGTGTGAGTTTGCTTTCTGTCGAGTGTCGAACAAATTGGCTCACGATCGGCAGATGCAAAAGCATTACCTAAGTCCCCTTGCAGTTGACTCCCAAGGAGGTGTTATCTCCAGTAAATATGTGGTAGTAGATCTACTCCATGTTGGGCTTGGCGAGGCAAGTGGAAAGTTTCAGAATGCATCCATCATCGGAGGGATCTAGAAAAGGCAACTAATCGCACACTAATCCTCCTTCACTTCTCCCATTTCTTCCTGCAGGACTTCGAGTAACAGACATCGGAAGTTACAGCCGTTCAGGTACACGTGAGCCCAGAAACGTGCCGTTCCCATAGATTTTTACTGAAAATAAAAATTTAAAAAACCGCAAAAAAAACAAAAAACATAAAACAAACAAAAAAAAACCACCATAAAAATTTAAGAGTTATATAAAACAATACAAAAATAATATAAACACACACACCGCTTATATATACACCTATATATATATATAGCCCGATTAACGACCGCAGAGCAAGAAGAGATAAAACCCTCCATCCCCCCCAAACCCCCCCAGCGGCAGCAGCATCAGCAGCAACAGTAAAAGTTTGCTCCCCGCCAGCAAGCAAAATCAAACAGGAAACAGAACTTTATGCCCAAGTCCATGCTTAGTGGACGCAGAGTCAAGTCGAAGTCGGAATCCGATTCCGAGTCCGAGCTAGCCAAGCACAGTAGACCCTTTGCGGTGAGGCTGCATTGAGAGCTCCCGGTTCCCCCGCCCCTTTGCAACCACGACGACGCGCACAGCCGCCACGCCAATCGAGAGCTGAGGAAGGCAAATTTAATGAACGGGAACGAAAGGCCAAGCAACTGTCAAAAAGTCAACACATTGGCATTGGAGTCCTCCAAGAAGCAGCAGCAGCAGCAGTCAGAATACCAACCGGAGTCGTCGCCACCGTAAAAACCATCCCATCCGTAACGATCGGCAGAGTAGCGCTCAAACGCGGACGCAAAAATGGCCACCGTCAATGTGAATCGCAGTGTCACGGACATCTTTTACCGTTACAAGATGCCGCGCCTGCAGGCCAAGGTAGAGGGCAAGGGTAACGGCATCAAGACCGTCCTGGTCAACATGGCTGAAGTGGCGCGTGCCATTGGACGTCCGGCCACCTATCCCACCAAGTACTTTGGTTGCGAACTGGGTGCCCAGACGCTGTTCGATCACAAGGTAAGCATTGGGTGGTAGGATTATACTTACACACACACACACACACACGATTCAATCTCTAATCCCCTTGCAGAACGAGCGCTTCATTGTGAATGGATCGCACGATGTGAACAAGCTGCAGGATCTGCTCGATGGCTTCATACGCAAATTTGTGCTGTGTCCGGAATGCGATAATCCCGAGACGAATCTCACCGTTTCGGCCAAGAACCAAACCATTTCGCAGTCGTGCAAGGCCTGCGGCTTCCATGGTCTGCTCAAGGTCAATCACAAGGTCAACACGTTCATTGTAAAGAATCCGCCATCTCTGAATCCGGCAGCGCAGGGCTCCTCGCTGACCGAGGGCAAGCGTTCCAGGAAGCAGAAGCACAAGAATGAGAACTCGGACGGTTCCATATCCAACAATTCGATGGCCAACAACTCGGGCGGAGAGTCGGATGGCGGTAATGGCACGAACCAGGCCAGCCAGACCGAGGCGGAGATTAGTGCGGCCATCCCGGAGAAGAGCATGGCGGAGGATGACGATGACGGTGGTTGGAGTGTCGATGTGTCCAAGGTAAGTGGGTAGCCGACTGTATGACGCTTAATCTCTCTTTCTCTCCCTCTTCAGGAGGCTATACGCGCTCGCCTGCAAGATTTGACCGACGGTGCCAAGGGAATGACCATTTCGGATGACTACGACAAGACCGAGAAGGAGCGCATCGACATCTTTTACGAGCTGGTGAAGAACAAGCGCGACAAGAAGCAGCTGGACGACGTGCCGACGCACAAGGAGCTGCTGATCGAGGCCGAGCGCCTGGACATCGTGAACAAGGCGCCCCTGGTGCTGGCCGAGCTGCTCTTCACTGAGAACATCATCAATGATGTGCGCAAGAATCGCAACCTGCTGCTGCGCTTCACCCACAACAACACGAAGGCGCAGCGCTATCTCATCGGCGGCATCGAGCAGACCGTCGAGCTGCACACCCAGTCTTTGATGGGCAAGGTGGCGGGCATATTCAAGATCTTCTACGATCTGGACATACTCGACGAGAAGGTCATACTGGACTGGGCGCAGAAGGTGAGCAAACGTCATGTGTCCAAGAAAATTGCTACCGAAATCCACGAGAAGGTCGAGCCCTTTGTACAATGGCTGAAAGATGCCGAGGAGGAGGACTCGTCGTCGGATGACGATGGCGAGAATGGCGGTGATTCGGATGTGGAGATCGAGTACGATGATCGGGCCCGTGTGGAGCCGCTGAAGGTGGCAGCCAACACTGCGGCGGTCAACAACAAGAAGAACGCGCAGCAGCAGGAGGATGAGGATGGCGATGAGATCGATATTGATGAGATCTAAGCGGGAGTCAACTCCAGTTCGATTTAAGATCGTTTCACTACAACATTTCAATTGTAAGCATTACCCCCCAACCCTCCAGCCCCCCCTCCTCAACCAATCCAATCACAAAAACAAAAAATTCAAAGTTAAATTTCAATTTTAGATTTCCTTTTGTTTATTTTGGATTTTATTCTATATATATAAAAAAAAAAAAAAAAAAGCAAAAAAAAAAATACAAAAATTATAAATATTTTATGATCATCATTTTTTAATGTTTAATTATTTTTTAAGAGCCGGTACTTAAGATTCACCTGCTAGCAAATACTTCTCCACCAGTCGGAGGCGCTTTTCTCTCCCTCTCTAAGTAAAACCAACAAGTTTAAAAGAAGAATTACAAATAAATAAGCTGCATTTTAATCAATTCATCTCTGAAACAGCGCTTGATTATAAGGGAAACTTTTTTATTACGATTGTTTTATTTATAAGCTATGACTAATGCCAACAACCAAGCAAGCACACCCCGGTTTTCGCTATTACAATTATATATTTTTTTTTTTTGCCAACCTACAACTACAACAAGAAATATGCTATTTTCAAACAACAGGAAAATCTAATCTAAAATCTAATAAATATAGACTTATCAAATGTAATCGAGGTGGCGGTGTTTCGTTCCTGGGGGTGGAGAAAAAGGCTGTGTATGCAATATTGAAGTAAGTTCGTGGCGTTTAAATTTCGATAGGCTATTTTGCGGGCTGTCTCGTATCGATGGTTCTGTATCGGTATTTCGTTACTATGTTGACAACCTGGTGAGACCATATTCGATAAGTAAGACCACGCGTGACTATTTTTAGATAAGTAAGACCACACTCGACTTTTCTTGGGATTAGTAGTACCGCGTCTCATAATTCTTGGGATTAGCAGTACCACAAAAAAACAAAAAGGTGAATTAGCTGTACCAAAGAACGAAGCGACAACCTGCCGAGAGACAAATTATGCAGAATATATCAAATACACCAGCCGGAGCGGGATCAGCTGAAGAAGATTCATCCCACACTACCAAATCCAGCAGCAACAGCGTCGCAAACATTGCAGCGGCCAGCAGCTGCAGTAGCTCCTCCGGCCCTGGTCCGGGCACAGATTCCGGCACCAGCAGCTCAGTGGTGAGAGTGAGAACCTTGAGACTATTTGCCGTTGGCCCCACATAAAAATTATATAACATTAAATTAACCCAAGGGCAGCCACAGAAACCCTCCCCGGCGCAGCCCCCTGTCTCAAGTTTGGCTTTACTATTGTACCGTTGTAATTTTCGCTGCGCATGTATCCCCCTCGCCTCCTCCTCGGTCAAACCATAAACATTTCACGTGCGTGTCTTGTCTTGTCCATTGGCTGATTTATTTTTGTAATTTTTCAAACATTGTACCCCTCCTGCTGCTGCTCTTGATTCTTCGATCTGTTGTTAGCGCCTGCAAAAACGAAACCTTCGTGTCCATTCTTGATTTCCCATTGATTCTTTTCCGTTTGCTGCCAATTAATTTGGGTAGTCCAGGAGCGGCAGCACAAGCAGCAGCTGTTGATTACGTCAGGTTATGGCTGCAGCTGGTGGTGGGGGGCGCTTTCAATCCTTTGAGCGCCCCCTTCCATAGATTGAGAAATACTCAGATATCTTAGAACAACCCAAGTCACGTATAAATATTAAAGTAAATTGTTTTACTTTTCGTTCTGGACTTGAGTGAATGTCAAACTGTAGATGTAAGTGACTCTTCAACTGTAATAAATATTTGAGTGACTCTGAAACTGTTAAGCCCGCCGCTCGCAGATAGCCGAGCGGAGCATAGTATATCAGCTATGGGAAATCAAACGCACCGAACATATAGTGAGAGCGCACACCAACAGCTTAGGGGAGCGGAGACTTTAGTATGCTAAATTCGTAAGTTCGTCTAGCTCTGCTCTGCTCCGCTTTCTGTGTGTCCCCCCCCCCCCGCCACACTTCATTTGAATCAGTTGATTTTGGTATTATTTACACATTTTATATACAAAAATATTTTATTTTAATATTTGGTTTTATCTTTATAATTTTATTTTTAGAGCTTTTTGTTGTTGTACAATTAACCCAAAAAGGTAAGCTACACCCACTCCTATACATGCCCCAACCCCCCTCCCCCCTCACATTCGGTCTAATCATGCTAACAATTTGCCAACTTTGCAGTACGATGGCGCCGGTACCAAACCCTTGGCCAGTAGCAGCCAGGAAAAGGAGCAACAGCTGCCGACCGTTCAGCCCCTAGCCATACATTACTTAGCCAGCTTTCATGAAATTTGTGTGGTGACGGCACTGCTGCCATTGGTGACGCTTTTTACATGCTTTGTGACCGCCTACGTCTTCCAATATGACGATGTACACGAGACACACTGCCGCGTAAGTTGTTGCCTGTAGGAAAAGAGAGTCCCAACTAACTGTTCGTTCTGCTGGCCAGGTCTACAACATAATACCCTCAATAAGTGCAATTACCGGTGTCAGTCCACAGCGTTACTTCTGGCGTTTCAGCATTGCGCTGCACATTGGACCACGCATTCCCATTGCCTTTGTATACAAGAACTATTATCGCTCGCAGCTGAAGCGGCTGGAGCCCGCTCTGGTGCCCAAAACCCGTTGGCTAATCAACTTGATATTGACGCTGAACTGCATTGAGATTGCGTCCCTTGGCGGTGTGACCTACATCTCTAATCGAGAGAATTACCGTAAGTATCTAGAATTGGGTGGCAATTAATCCAGTGACCAAATTTTCATTGCAGCCGTCCACGAACGCATTTTCATTACGTTCATGGTGTGCTCCCTGTGCTATATGCTGGCCACCATCAAGCTAAATGGCATCCTCAATGCTGGCCAAACGCTGAATGCCCAACAGCAGAAGTCGATTCAGTGGAAGAAGATCCTCTTTGTTGTCTCCATATTGAGCACCATCGGATTGTTGGTGTTCTTTGCCAAACATCGTTTCTATTGTCATGATTTGGGTGAGTTTGTTCCCAGGGCAATTACGCCGAACGAGCTCTTACGCAAGTCTCTTTACATTGTAGCCTTCAGTTGGTTCGCCTTCTTCGAGTATTTGATTGCCATTGCCAATATGCTGTTTCATTTCACCATCATCTGGGACTTTCCGTCGCAGTTTATGCTGATTGTGCAGGGACCGCGCGAAAATCTCATCCAGCACTTGAGCAGCAAACCGAAGGCCGACTAAATCTACAACACTCTTTCTGTTTGGACTTGTCCGAGTCGAGTCTGTATATATTCCGTTGACTAACGTACAATTGATTGATCTTCTCAACTTTATACTACTTGGCGCTTCCATCTTAACGAAAGCAGGAATTCTTGTGCTCCTCCACTCCTCCTCCTCCGCTCCCCATTTACTTGTAAAGTGAATACCACACGTTATATTCTAGCAGTACAACACGTATTATTCGTAGAGAGCGTAACTTGCTACACATTCTAAATAAATGAACTAAGTTATGTCAGGTTTAAGTGCACCAACCAAACAAAACAACTCGAAAAATGATCTCTTGTCAATTTCCATTTCCAGCGCAAGGAAAGCATTACCACTTAGCCGTACATATCGTCGTTTATACGCTCCTTTTGGAGTCCTCCTCTTCAATCTAGCCGACAGACAATAGCCATTTTAGCTGGGACAAGCATCGAACAAATTGATAAAACTTTTAAGCAACTCTTAGCCAATTTGAATAACAAACAATTATGGTAGAACATGTCCCCCCAATAACGATTTAACTAGTTAACCCAATTATTAACAACTGTACTATACACACACACACACACAGACACATACACACACATACACACATTTTTATGAAACAATTGCAACTTTGAACTTGTAATTCCCCCAAACGTAGCTAAACGAATGAAACAATTGTTATTCCGACACAGCAATTCCAATATTACTTACTTAAAACGTTATTAACATATATAAACTATTAACGTACTTAGTTGAGCACCAAACCCATTGATTATGTTGTTCCAACTCGGTCCGCTCCTTCCAACTAATTTCCAAACAGAATTAACAACCACAAATCAAGATCAAATCCAAACAAATTATATTGTACTAAAACCAAATTGTAGAACTTTGTAGTTTCTTAGTTTGAATAAACATTAAATAATGCATACCCAAAAGACTTCAAATTTGTTCTGCTGCAATTCAAGTCACTGTTAGAGCTTATGTTATCGGAACCCCTCGATATGTTATCGAAACGCCAATTGTTGTGTGGTATCATCAAAGGACATTGAGCAATTGAACAAGGAGCCCACGGTAACCGGACTTTGCTAAATAAAATCAATTTGTGTCGAAAAAGTAGGAAGATCTATATGGACTTAGATGGCTTCCCATGGGAATTCCAGAGAGTACTCGCAGGGAGCTGGAAAGCTGAGCCAGCAAATGGAGCAACTCAAGTTTAAGCAGAAGAAGATCATGAGTGACGAAATCGTATGATAACTTGCTAAAATAATTGAGAATTCAGGCATATTTTTAGTACTTGATCGTTTTAATCGCATGCGAAATTGTTGAGCCACAAAAATTCAGTAATTGAGATGGGATTATCATTGCAAAACAGCTTAGGAATGTCGGATACATTTGAGATAACCCTACATCAATATAATATATATATATATTGAAGAGCAGAAGAAGGATCAGTCTGAGCAACACAGTAAGGAAGAGGCACAAATAGGTCAACGATGATATCTATGGCCGTCTGCGCAGGAGCCATCTTATTTGATCACCCTCACCAAATGGAACTAATAGCTGGTCTACTCAATCGTCTGTCTGAGGCCAATCTAAATAGGATAGCCACTGGCACGAAACACTTCACATAAAGAGCTCACTCTTTAATATGATGAAAACACTTACCTAATTTCAGCAGTAGGCTCTCGTAAGCAGCACCAGTTTAAGGGAGCGCATGGTTCGTGAAAACATGGCTCTTCTGACCTGTCGGCATGTTCACATTGGCAGCGAGATAAGTGGACATTTTCAGCAAACTTTAGTGGAGAAGTTGGATAGACTTGTACAGCAAATTGGTACCCTGGAGGTGGAGGAGAAGCGTCTAATCCTCCTTAATTCTCTACCATTCGTACATTAGGGAGGACGCGGATGAGGTACCATGAGAGAACTTTACCGAAGCTTCAGGATTATCCACGCTTGCATTTCAAAGTACAACAATGACAGCAAGTTGCCACAGTAGGAGCCTGATGTTATTTATTTTTTTGTTGTTAATTTTTATTTTAACTGCAACAACGTCTCCCAGACGCAGTTACAGTATAATACAACAAAAATAGAGTAAAATTAACTTAGGCTCCGCCGAAGTTTGTATACCCTTGCAGCACGTTTTCTAACTAATTTGAAGGACATATCCACTGAAAGCAAACAAGTTTTTCTCAAGAATACTTATTTTCTGACTTTACTTTTGTATGACAGCTATACTATATAGATGTCCGATTTCAACCAAATTTGGCAGAATCGTGGAGAAGCATAAAAAAACTAGTAAATACGGAGACGATTGCATAAAAAACACACAAGTTTTTCTCACTAGAACTAGTTCTTTGACCGATCGTTCCTATGGCAGCTATATGTTATAGTCATCCGATCCGGCCGGTTCCGACATATGTCCAGCGTATTTGTACCAGAAGACTTTGTGCAAAGTTTGGTGGCGATAGCTTTAAAACTGACGGAGGAGATAGCATAGAAACAGACGGACAAGGCTGTATCGACTCAGCTCGTCATGCTGATCAAGAATTTATATACTTTATGTGGTCGGAAATGCTTCCTTCTATGCGTTACAAACATCTGGACAATTTCAATATACCATCTGCAAGGGTATAAAAAGAAGAAAGAAAGTCGGTCAAGCCCGGCTATAACATACTCTGTACCAACGATATTATACGCTCAGCATACATTGTGATGCTGCACTAGCAAATAAAGGCAGCGCTGCTACTGCGCTGCAGCAGCGAACAGTCTTTTGATCATAACTCGACAACCATTCATCCGATCTTCACCATCGATAAGCTATCCTGATTACTAAATATTATATTTCCAAAAGGAACGAACCATCCATCTTCAAAACTGTGGGGCGTGGCAAAAATTGAATATAAGATATAAGAAGTTTTTGTCCCATATATTTCATACCTCTATCTCTTACCATCTCTTCGCTATGATCTGTAGGTTGAATTAATTCATTTTCTACAACTCTTACAGTATTTGTCAATATTTCAAACCGCACACCTTAGATAAGTAAAGTGCAGCGTCAGAAACCGAATAAAATAATATTTCCAAGTTGATCAACATTTGGTCGGTTTTGAAGATGGCCAAAGATCAGTTTCTGTTGCATACTCTTTGAAATTCACATATGGGCTTTTTATCCACAATTTTGCTGTTGTTGTAGAAAGGGGCAATTTTAAACATTTGTTCTTAGTAGAGTGATTTTCGCTATTGCCCATATATGTATTGGCCCTTCGAGCACTCAAATATAAACATATAGACCCACAGATCAAATATATATGCATTCATTTTTCTCACGACGTTTGACACGAAGGATTTGTAAATGTGATTATTTATAATTTTTATAACAATTATTTGATAATTCTTAAATACAAATTTTATACAATTTTTTTGTAAAAACATAAATTAATTGTTATTTTATAGTTTAAAAAAAAATGTTATCAAACAATTGTTATAAATTTGTATACCCTGTTCCCATTGAAAATGGGAAATGGGGGATCGTGAAGTTGTGCGAATGTATGTAACAAAAAGTATATATATTCTTGATCAGCGTGAACAGCCGAGTCGATATAGATATGTCCGTCTGTCTGTCTGTATGAACGCGTCGATCTCCGAAACCATAAGAGACAGAGCCACAAATTTTTGCATGAAGATAGATGTATGCCGTACGCAGATCAAGTTTGTGTGTATCCCCAAAATACCGTCACAACCTAAACCTAAAAACAAGAAAGAAAGTCGGTCAAGCCCGACTATAACATACTCTGTACCAAGAAAATCTGTCTTTTGATCATAACTCGAAAACCGTTCATCCGATCTTCTTCATTCCTTTGGCGGATCGATAAGTTATCCTAATAACTAAATATGTTCAGAAGGAACAAGCCATCTATCTTCAAAACTGTGGGAGATATGACGTTTTTTCTAAATTGCGGGGGCGGCAGGGGGCGTGGCCAAAATTGAAAATAAACTTGATCTGCCTGCAGACATAAGAAGCATATGTCCCATACATGTCAAGCCTCTATCTCTTACCATCTCTGAGATCTGTGCGTTCATACGGACAGACAGACGGACAGACGGACATGGCTATATCGACTCGGCTGTTGATGCTGATCAAGAATATATATCTTTATGGGGTCGGAGATGCTTCCTTCTGGATGTTACATACTTTTGCACAAACTTATAATACTCTATGTACCTACGGTACAGAGTATAATCAGTCAGATCCACAATTTTCAGGTTAGTGTTAGTTTCGGGTATTTTGTGGTCGGGAAACTCGAGTGCAGCGCCCTTACTTGTTTTTTTTTTTTAAATTGTGAGTTAATTATTTTGGAATTTTATTAAAAAAATGTATTATAATTGTTGTTTTATAATTTGTATCTGAAAAGTTATAGCAGTTACGGTCCCTGAATTTAACAGATGTTTTCCAAATTAGATGCAACCTTTTGAACAAAATTTTAGCCCAATCCCAAAAAAAACCTTCAAACTTCTTTCAAATTAAGTCCGGTTTGGTCCGGTTCAGTTTCCGATTTGGGTTTGGCCGAGAAATAGTTATTTGCTCCGGTTCGGGTTCGGCTCCGACTTCCCAAAATTCCCCTAGTCTCCAACTCTAGTGCGGTTTGACTCCGAACCGGAAGAACTGGAGTAACTGCTGCAGAACATGCTGCATAAGCTATAGTTCGAGCTGCAAAAGCTGATGCAGGAGCAACTAATGGAACTGGTGCAGGAACAGGCAGTAGATAAGGCAGCAGGAGGCACGGGAGCAGCACCATCGCGAGAAGACTGCCGTATTATAAGCATATTTACCAGGGCGTACCATCCCTAGATCCCTAGTACCCCGAGTAATGGTAGAGACAGCAAAAGCGGATACCATGGCAGGAGAGCTTGCGGCATTTGCATCAAAAGAAATTGATGACGGCTCATTAGATGTAATCGTAGGAGTAGCTGGTATTAAAGTTGCTTCTGCAAAATGAGAAGGATTCGGTTGTGCCTCTGAAAATAGACTGCATCTTCAGATAATTCTTGATGATCTTGCGAATATCATCATAGAGATAATAGGCAGGACACACAACACCAGATGTGCCTGTAAAGCCTTGCCCTAAAAGTGGACAAACGTTGAAAGGCGTTCTGCTTAAGGCTTCCCAAATCCCGATCTCTTAGGTGAGAAATAATGTCTCGCTTATGTTTCAGCATCTCAATTGGAAGCACTCAAGGAGAGATTTGTTTAATTAATTCAAAATTTGTGTTTTGTAAATTATGTACACACTTTCGCATATACATACGTATATGTGTATGTGTATGCATGTATGTTCTCTCTGACGTTTTCGTTTTTTTCCAAATAATTAAATAAAATTCAACACATAATACTTGCAATTGCGAATTTGCAACAAAAATAATTCCGATTTGTTCGAAAAAGCTAAACAAGTGAACTATAAAGCAAACTTCAGTCATATCAAGAGAGAAGAGCAGCACATGTCTACATACACATATGCACGTATAGAAATGTGGGTGAGGGGGGGTGGTGGGTGGGGCGCGAGTGGTTAAGTGGGCGATTATAGGCGGCGCATGGGCTTACAATTAGGATTCAGTACGACTCTACAAACTATTACCGATGTACATGTGTGTGTGTGTGTGTGAGTGTGTGCTAATTTTTTACGCTTAGTTAAATATTGGCTTAAACTCTAGTCCGGCAAATCAATGCTTACAAATGGCACCACCGGCTTCATGATATCATTCTTGGCCGCCTTCTTGCTCTTCTTGTCGTGCTTCTGGCCAAACTCGTGCAACTGCTCACTGGCCGACGCCATGGCAGTGCTGGTGGATGAGGATGTATCCAATGGCACAGACTGACCCGCATTGCTGTGCGTCTCGGCGTGATAGCTAATGTTGCCGTATTCCTGCAGGAACGGCATGGCCGAAAGCAGGAACTGGCTGAAGGATTTGCGTATGCCAAACCACCACATGTTGCCGCCTTTGGCGGTAAAGCTTAGAATGATGAGGGCCAAAATGGAGACCAACAGCGGTGAAAACACCACAATGTAGGGGAACTTTAGTTCACCGTCCAGCTTGTCACAGATGACCACCTGCACAATGCAAAATTAAGAGGGTGAATATGACATCTGCTCCTTCCCCCACTCAATCTCACCTGAAAGCAGAGCAGCGGCAGCACCGTGCAAATGTTGCCAACAGCCGCGTTGAGTGCCGCTTTCTTCTGCTGCAGCGACACTTCCGGAGTGCGCATCATTATGCCACAGAATATGATGTTGTACAGCACGCTGACTAGGCTTAAGCAAATGACTATCCACATAGGCACAAACACCACATCCCAGTTCCAGTAGACGAATCGATCCAGCTTCAGTGGCAGCGAAACAAACTGCAGCGCATTGACCGCCAGAAACAGCTCTAGCTCAAAGGAGCGATCGTGCTTCACGGCCCACACACAGGCGCCCACACTGACCACCGAGCCAAAGATGAGTGGTATGAAGACCAACACCCAGAGATAACGGTCCAAGGTCAACTTGTCGCAGGCCAATAGCTCAAACATCAGCAGAATCAAGTGCAGCGCCAGTGAGATGAGCATCGCTTTGAACTGGGTGTAGGCGTCGCCTTCCAGGCGGTAGTGTGGATAGCGACACCAGACAATGGCCCCCACAATGGCGCCCAGTATGGCAGTGCATTTCCAAATCCACAGGGGGGTGAAGATGGCCCAATAAGGCCAGTCTAAAGCAGAGAGAAGCATGCACATTAAGAATCCACTGGAGACAGTCGGTTTCGGGTCACTCACCTATGTAGCCATCCAGGCGCAAGGCAAAGAGCGTCACAAACGTAAACAGACTGCAGTGAACAATAAATTTGCTGAAAGAGGAAAGAAATGAGCCCAGCACAAAAGCGAACAATCCACCGCCCGCTCACCAGGGATTGAAGTCGCGGAACAGCGATTCCAGATTCATGTTGCCACCATGTAGAGAGCTAAGCGGAATTGAGATCCTGATCCTGGACTATGCACTGGGCGCCACTAGTTGCATAGCTGGCTGGACTGTGTCTGGTAGGGGTTCCTTTATGGTGTTATTTATTTTCGATTGGCTAGCCGACAGTTGTTATCGATGTGGCAAACAAATCGATAGGAGTGACGGGCAAATCACAGTCACTAAGTCGGGAGTTAAAACAGCAACTAGAAGAATTCCTCTTAGAGAGTGGTGTTAATTGTATTAGTTATGGCAGAGCGCTTCATAAATTAAATCATTTCTGACTAGTTTTATTACTCGTTTACTTTTCGATAGTTGGCGTACTTATCGAGTTCTTATCAGCCGCTTCACAGTAGAGTTGGCCGCGTGACTCGTTATTGGCCGTTATAAGTTGTTTGTGTGAATAAATATTATAAATTAATTAATAATCTATGAAATGGATATTTGTCAGTTTTTTATATTACAATAAGGATTAAATAACATTGTTATCACAGCCAATAATATCAAAGTAAAGTCGTGCTTGTACGTGTCACGGCTAAAAAACCCGACACGTGCCCAACACTACTACACAGTTTCAATGTTTTGATTGCTAAGTTAACATTCTCATGGGTTTCAGGCCACTTTATGGAGGAACACCCACCACCCATCGAAAGGTTGAGTAAAATCTAATTACAAATTTTCTTATAACAATTGTGATCTTTGTAGGTAAGAGACTCACACCGGCTCCGCCCAACATTGAACCCCCAGCTCAAGCTTGTTCCCACAGTTCAGACTGCTGTGGCAATGGTTGCGCCAATTGCATTTTAGACCACAAGCCACTGGCCAGTCGGCGTGCCCAAGTGGCTGGGAAGCAAAATGTGTTGCTAAATTACGCCAACTATCGCTTAGTACGAAGGGATACGCATGCAGGCGATGATCAGGTGTTGCTCTTACACTTCGCCCACCTACTCCACACTGATGAAAATGAGCAGGAGAACGATCTTATACTAGATATCCCGCCGGGCCATCATGTCATGTTGAGGGTGGGCTCGCTGCTGCGTCCTTATTCCCCCTATTGGACAGACTTCTTCCGTAGAGAGTTCAAAATTCTGGTAAAACTGCAGCCGGGGGGACCTATGTCTCTGCACTTGGCTGCTATGCAACCCAACGATGAATTCCAATTTCGCGGACCCATTGGGCAGTATGTTCATGAGGCGCGGGTTGCCAAACGAATTTTCATAATTGCTCAGGGGGTGGCCATTGCGCCCACCTTGCCATTGGTGGCTGAGGTGTTAGAAAATGAAGATGACATGAGTCGTATATGGCATCTGGTATGCGCAAGGGATCTGCAGCATGTGTACTTTCGGGAACAGCTGCTGGAAAACGGCAAATATTGGAACTATCGTAGCTGTCTGTATCTCAGCCAACAGGAATGTGGACAGCTGCGCTATAAGGAGCAGGCCAAAATGCAGCGCTTAGATGCCCACGAACTGGACTCGTATGCCTCTGCCCATGGCCAGGAACTAACCGCGGTGCTTATCATAGCCGGCGATGCTCGCTTTCAGCAGCTCTTTCGGGAGTCGGCAGCCCAGGCTTTGAAGGTGTCTGAGGAGAATATTTATTTGTTGTAAATACACTTGGTTAGAATGCTTAAAGATTAGTCTGCGGCAGGGAGGAATCCGTTGGCATAGTCTGGGGCAGCATTTGAGCATATTTGGCCAGATAAGGAGTCAACAGCTCCATGGGTAGGGGGAAGACAATGGTGGAATTCTTCTCGGCTGAGATGCTGCTCAGGGTTTGTAGATAGCGTAGCTAGTATATGGAAAGTGTTACGGAGATTCAGTTATGTTTTCTATATGTATTCCAGCTGGACTCACCTGCAAAGCTGAGGGGCTGGAGGAGATCACATCGGAGGCTTCCTTCAAGGCAGTGGCGGACTTTTTCTCACCCTCGGCGGCAATCACCTTGGCCCGGGCATCTCGTGCCGCCTCCGCTTCAGCGGCCATGGCACGCTGCATGGACACTGGCAGCGACACATCCTTCCTAAGAGAATGACCAACATTATTTACTTCATCAATCACCTCAAGTTAACTCACATCTCCACACGTTCCACCATTACGCCCCAGGGTTCGGTGGCCTCATCCAAAGTGGCCTGCATCGTATGCGCCAAAATCTCACGCTCCGTCAGCAGCTCCGATAGATTCCGAGTGCCCACTATGTTGCGCAATGTGGTGGCCGCCAGCAGACGCGTCGAATTGCTATAATCCTCCACCTGTACCACCGCATAAAGCGGATCACTGATCCGATAATAGACCACAGCGTCCACAGTCACCGTCACCGCATCCTTGGTCAACATTTCCTGCTGCGGCACATTGAAGGTGACCGTGCGCAAGTCCACCTTGCGATACTCATCGATGCAGGGCAAAATAAAGAACATGCCCGGACCCCTCGCCCCGCCGCTCAAGCGACCCAGACGAAAGATAATGGCCCGCTCATACTCGGCGACCACTTTGAAGCACACGAAAATGGAAATGGGCAAAGTCACAATAAAGAACACCACCGACAAAATCGTCACCAGCCACTCCATCACACCCCGCGGCTCATTCTCGGCTGTAAAGAGAGAAATGTGCAACTGATAAGACTTTGCCAGCAAAACAAAGAAGTTCCACTCATGGCTGAAGCTCAAGGGAGTACTTAGGATTCTGAGAATTTACATTTTGATGGTTGTCCATTGCCTTAAAGCAGATATACGAAGCAGATATATGGACTATGGATATAAAGCCAGATTAAAAGTATTTTGAAGCCTTGATTCTTGGGATCTCAAGAGACAGTTGACCAGCACCACTCCTTTGAGAGACACCAGCACGATCAGGACACTTTTCAAGAGAGATATTGACACCAGGAGAATCGGCAGCAATTTATAGAGCTATTCGTTTTGCCAGCCTGTCAAAGACTGCTCGTACTTATCAAAATGCAGCTGAATATTTGGTTTAGGCAACAGGATATGACTACATACCCTTTGAACCTGCGCTGAATACTTAAAACTGATGCTCCGGGAGGGTAGAATCAAAATAGTCATTGGATAAATTCTCTTTATCTGGAATGGAATGGAATCTGGATGGCAATGGATACTAGAAGTCAACTGGGACCTGTTTAAAACGGTTGTAATTACAACCATAATCGCCACAACGGTTCAGAAACACCCCGAGCTGTTCCACCAAATCCCCAATCCAAACAGTGAAATACATAAACAAATCCATTTCATTGCCAGCTGCACGTTAGAGAATTCCCATATCAGTATTTCCAAACACCCCAACACCTGGAAACGATTCGAGCTGGTCACGATTCCTGAAAAATAGCGCGAGGTAACAGTTCGATGAGACGGTTTTAGCTTATGTACGCTATATATACGCTATATGTACGCTATATACGCTATATATTGAGCTGGGAGTTAATAGAGACGTACTCTAGGTTCCCAGGAATCCATAAGGCCTATTTCCTTCAACCTTAGTCAATATTTGAAGCAGAGCTGGAAACCAAAAAAAATATTCGAATATTCTCCGGTACACTGGTTCGAATCCAAATTAACGAATGGTTAAGGTTCGGAAATTTAGGGTTCGAGGTTTTTGCAAGAAGGTTTTGGTTCGAATCTTGGTTCAGTCCATGCTTTATAAAACCTTACTAATTTTTGTCTTCAATGTGATTTAAAAGCAGCATTCGACCAAAAAACTCCCCAAATTGTATGGGAATCGATTTTTGGGTTCGGAACTATTTTGTTTTCAAAATAATCGATTGCAAACTCACCGTTAAAAGAGCTGTGCCAAAGTTAGTTCAAATCGGAGGAATATATAAAACCAATCGGTCGATAATTGAGTTAAATGTGAAAAGTCTTTTGAATGATTTATGGACCTTTAAAAGTGGGCGATAAATTTCGCACCCGAATGAACCACGCACTGTACTGCTCTTTGATCTAGCACTGATCTAGTCAAGTGCACTAAAGCTCATCCATTTAAATCAGAGCTCGCAAGTGACTGTCCACACTTCCCGACTGTCAGAAAATAACAGTTTGTTTACGAACACAACGAAAAGAGGGAGCGAAAGACACTTTGAGTTCTGTTTTTGCTCAATTCTGTTTCGCTCAGAGCAAAGACACTTGTTTTCGTTTCTGTTTCTCTCGTGTCTTTGACTGAACGTTTTGCCGAGAGCAGTCGGTATATACCGACTTCTTTGTTTTGCTCAACCGAAAACACGTAACAGAAAACAAGTGAGGCGAGAGAAAAAGCGTTTCGCTCAGTGAGAGACCGTTTGTGCTGCGTTGGTTTCTGTTTTGTTCTGAGGCTGATTGCATTTGAAAAATGTGTCAACACTTATTTGCGAGCTATGATTTAAAATTTAAATCTTAGGGTTTATCTGGCCAGATCAGATCATAAGTAGGCATTGAAATCAATTTCGCCCTAGACTTTGTCAACGTCTGAATCTTTTGCATATTCTGTATAGAAATTATCAAGATGAACAATGCCGATTCAACCACACGTCAGGGCTCCTACAAGTCCAACAACATTAACGCTCAGGACTCGCGCATGCGTCGCCATCAGGTGACCATCGAGTTGCGCAAGTCCAAGAAGGAGGACCAAATGTTCAAGCGTCGCAATATCAATGCAGAAGATGTAACCTCGCCGCTCAAGGAGTTAAATGGTCCATCTCCTGTCCAGCTAACGGTGGATGAGATTGTGGCGGCCATGAAAAGCGAGGATGAGGAACGCCAATTCGTGGGCATGCAGTCGGCACGCAGGATGCTTAGTCGAGGGCGTAATCTGCCTATTGATCTGATGATTGGGCATGGTATAGTGCCAATCTGCATAAGATTCCTTCAGAATGTCCGCAATCCCCAGCTGCAGTTCGAGGCCGCCTGGGCCTTGACAAACATTGCCAGTGGCACTTTGGATCAGACACGTTGCATCATCGAACAGGATGCTGTGCCACATTTCATTGCCCTGATGCAGTGCAAGACCACTATTCTGGCGGAGCAGGCTGTTTGGGCCTTGGGTAATATTGCAGGCACTGGTGCAGCCGCTCGGGACATTGTCATTCGTCACAATGTCATTGATGGCATCTTGAGATTGATCACTAACGAGATGCCTCTCTCGCTGTTACGCCACGTTGTGTGGTTAATGTCGAACTTGTGCCGCTATAAGAATCCCTTGCCGCCCTTTGAGAAGGTGAAGCAGTTGCTGCCCGTGCTCACTCTGCTCCTGGTTGGCCAGGATAATCAAGTGCTGGCCGATGCCTGTTGGGCTTTGTCGTACGTCACCGATGATTACAATCAAATTCAAGCTGTTGTCGATGCGGGTGCGGTGCCACGTCTGGTGACTCTGCTGAATACGGCCGAGCCGAAAATTATTGTGCCGGCGTTGCGCAGTGTGGGCAATATTGTGACTGGGACAGATCAGCAGACCGATGCGGTTATTGCCGCCGGAGGTCTACCCAAATTGGATCTATTGCTGCAGCATCCAAAGCGCAACATTGTCAAGGAGGCCGCTTGGACAGTTAGCAACATCACCGCTGGCAACCAAAAGCAAATCCAGGCCGTTTTCGAGGCTGGCATATTCCAACGGATTCGCCAGGTACTCGAAAGGGGCGATTTCAAAGCACAGAGGGAAGCTGCCTGGGCGGTGACGAATACCACAACAACGGGCACTCGGGAACAAATTGTGGACTTGGTTGAGAAGTACAAAATTCTCAAGCCATTCATTGATCTGCTGGATGCCAAAGATCCAAATACCATCGAAGTGGTCCAGACGGGTCTTTCCAATCTTTTTGCTTTGTCCGTGAAGTTGGGATGTTCTGAGAATCTGTGCCTCATGATTGAGGAGCTCGGTGGTCTGGAAAAACTAGAGGCGTTGCAGCAGCATGAGAACGCGGAGGTGTACAAGAAGGCCTATGCCATTGTCGATACTTATTTTGCTTCTGGCGACGATGAAGCGGAACAGGAACTGGCTCCACAGAAGATGGATGGGGCTTTAGAATTCAATGCCACCCAGCCGAAGGCTCCGGAGGGTGGCTACAAGTTTTAGGATCATACACAGAACACGACACACTGAAACTTGATACTCAATGTTTTCGACCGAGCTAACATAACACGCAACATCCGCACACAAAAATCGGTTATTGGCACAACCCCTAAAAACCATACCCCCCATACACCAAAAACCACCCATATTGTTATCCCTGCACGGCAGACAAATGTTAAATTCCTTTGGTTTATTTTGCGTTATTCAGGAAAATTCCTTTAGTGTTTTTTTAAGATTGCCTTTTCATGGCCCCGCATCACTTTTTGTGTGTATTTTTGTTCCATTATTCGGCCCTCAATTTTTGAGGTTTTAGTATTTTTTGAATTTTTGGTATTTTAGTATTTATTTAATTTTTGGAGAGCATGAAATTGTGATCCCCCCCATGTCACGCAAGCATTACAAAACATTCCCCACTCAATACATACCACACACACACACACACACACACATATAATGTATACCAATCATTGACACGGATTTGTATTGTAATGAAGGAAAAAAAATAAACAAATTTTGAGGCATTTGAGGCCTCCCAAAAAACGGTCTATTCGACGTTCTGCGTCTCAAGCACAAAGGAAAACGGCAAAACGAGCTTCTGAGTTAAACGAGCAACAGAAATACAAGATTGGGAACCGACCGAGAGCTTAATGAGAGAGCCCGTGCATCGAAAAAAAGGAGCAACGAGATGGAAGAACAACTTCTGCCAGGTCAGCTAGTTTATTATATTTTTATACTCTGTACCGTAGGTACATAAAGTATTATAAGTTTGTCCAAAAGTATGTAACAGCCAGAAGGAAGCATCTCCGACCGATATCTCCGAGTATATATATTCTTGATCATCATCAACAGCCGAGTCATGTCCGTCTGTCCGTTTGTCTGTCCGTATGAACGCACAGATCTCAGAGATGGTAATTGAAAGAGGTTAGACATGTGTGGAACATATGCTTCTTATGTCTGCAGGCAGATTAAGTTTATTTTTAATTTTGGCCACGCCCCCTGCCGCCCCCGGAATTTAGAAAAAACGTCATATCTCCCACAGTTTTAACGATAGAGATATCATTTCTTCTGGACATATTTAGTCATCAGGATAACTTATCGATCCGACAAAGGAATGGTGAAGATCGGATGAACGGTTGTCGAGTTATGATCCGAAGACTGTTCGCTGCTGCAGCGCTGCTTTTAGCTGCTACTGCAGGATCAAAATTTATGCTGAGCGTATAATTTCGTTGGTACAGAGTATGTTATAGTCGGACTTGACCTACTTTCTTTCTTGTTTTCAATGTGTTTCTCACTGACGGCAACACAAAAATCAGAAGCAATTACTGTTTCTCTCAGTGCTTTATTTTTTTGAGAATAGTTTTTGGGCTTTCTCTTAACTGTTAATTTTTAAAAGAAAAATGTCTGTCCTTAAGAAACACTTTGAAAGGACACATGAGCTCAAAGTGTTTTTTGTTAACAGCTAAAGTACAACAGACAAACAAAAGTGGATGTCAATAAGTGTTATTATTCAATTAGTTACCATTTACTTGGTGGATATGATTGGACAATGATTTATACAATTTTTGCATTTACCAGTTTCAACATATTCACAGTACCAAAGGCAAACCACCAAGTATATTAAGATTGTTCAAACACATGTGCATTTCCGACCAAATAAAGTGTATATGTTCAGCCGAGTCGATGTCGATGTCCTCCCGTCCGTCTGTCTGGCTGTCGGTATAAACAATCACATCTCAGAGGTAGAAAGAGCTAAAAGAAAGCTCATTTCTCCCACAGATTTGCAGATAGATGGTTCGAGCACTCTAGAGATATATAGTAATCAGCATTATTTATTAATCCGTCGAAGAGTTGAGGAAAATCGGATGAACAAAAGGAAAGTTATGAGCAAAAGACACTTATTTCTATTGTCTCAAAAATAAGTGTCTTTGATCAACAGAAACACAAAAAACGAAAAAGCTAAGCTAACTTCGGCTGTGCAGAAGTTTTTATACCCTTGCAAGTGCTCGCTTGAATATTTTCAAAAAATACTCTTTTCCGATTTTCCGACCGATCGTTCGTATGAGAGCTATACGATATAGTCATCCGATTTGGCCAAAAATTTGCAAAATTATGTGAAAGCACGTGAAACAAACAAATACAAAATTGCAGGATGCTACCATTAAAAACAAAAAAGTTTTTCTAGCTAAAACTGTTTTTCAGACCTATCTTTTGTATGGCAGCTATACCATATAGTTGTCCGATTTTAATAAAACTTGGTAGAATTATAAAAAAAATCTAGTAAACCTATGATTACAAAGTTTGGAGACGTTTCCGTTGAAAAGAAAAAAGTTTTTCTCACTAAAACTAGTTTTCCGACCGATTACAAAATTTCAGCTCGATAGCTTTAAAACTGAGAGACTAGTTCGCGTAGAAACAGACAGACAGACAGACGGACGGACAAAGCTCAATCGACTCAGCTCGTCACCCTGATCAAGAATATATACGGTTTATGGGGTCGGAAATGAATATTTCTATGCGTTGCAAACTTCTGGGCAAAATTATAATACCCCTTGAAAGGGCATCAAAACGAGTTACAGAAGTAGAAAGCAGATTGTTAACCCTTTGTTTTTGGCATGACACTCTCTCTTAAGAACCGGAAAAGATAACTTCTCGCAAAAGGAAATGAGTTGTGCATTCTTTATAGCTTGAGAGCACGCAAATCTGTTGTCTTATCTTGAACAAACCAAGGGTCTGGCATATCTCACTTTGGTCAAAGCCTACGATAATATTGAACCGGGCAATCTGGGAAGTTTTTGGTTACATACCTTTTCGATGCCCGCAAATGCAGCACAAAAATCGTAGAGAAATCATGGCATATGATTAATTAGTCCCTGTGCACACTGGCCGGAAGAGCCAAAACTTTTGCATAAAGTAAAAAAAAATGTTAGAATAAAATATAAGCTTAATTGCTGCAATAGAATTAAGAGCCACGAACCCTAATTACAGGTGCAAACATTTTTTTGATCTTCCCTGGAATTTTGCCACGGTCCTAAAAGCGAACTTTTTTCCACAAAAATTATATTGCTTAGCTGCCGCCGGACCCCGTTTTGCTTTTTGTAACAATAAATACAGTTAATTATTCATCGAACAAGTATTGTTTGTGAAATTGAAAATGTATATCAACGTATGTAAATTGCAATAATCAAGAAAAGTTTGTGCTTTTTATACTCTGTACCGTAGATACATAGAGTATTATAAGTTTGTGCAAAAGTATGTAGCATCCAGAAGGAAGCATCTCCGACCCCATAAAGTATATATAATATATTCTTGATCAGCATCAACAGCCGTATGAACGCACAGATCTCAGAGATGGTAAGAGATAGAGGATTGACGTGTATGGGAGATGGCCGCGGCTCATGTGGTATGACGACCAGGGATTGATGATATCGCCTTGGCTATCTCCTATATGTTTGAGTTTGCTTAATGTCGATTGAAACACTACGTTCAGTCTTCAAGTTTAACTTTATTGAATAATGAGTTATGGCGCGTCGTTCGTGTGGTAGGTACAGCTTCACTCTCTATATCTTAGTGTAACCGTTCTTGAGTAAGCTGGAAAAGTTACAGAAAATGTGTAGGCGCTGCCAGAAGCCTGTAGCAAGGTTGCCACAGACATGTATGGAATGTTCCATGTTCCATGTTCCACGCATATGTATGCGTCTTATGTCGGCAGGCAGATCAAGTTTATTTTCAATTTTGGCCACGCCCCCGCAATTTATAAAAAACGTCATATCTCCCACAGTTTTAAAGATAGATGGTTCGACATATTTATTAATAAGAATAACTTATCGATCCGCCATATAAATGGTAAAGATCGGATGAGCGGTTTTTGAGTTATGATCAAAAGACTGTTCGCTGCGGCAGCGCCGTAGCAGCGCTGCTTACAGACGCTACTGCAGCATGA
Source organism: Lordiphosa andalusiaca (assembly GCA_035044965.1). NCBI lineage: Eukaryota > Metazoa > Arthropoda > Insecta > Diptera > Drosophilidae > Lordiphosa > Lordiphosa andalusiaca. Next base: position 3,442,796 of record JAWNNM010000159.1, on the reverse strand, counting down.
AAATTTATGCTAAGCGTATAATTTCATTGGTACAGAGTATGTTATAGTCGGGTTTGACCGGCTTTCTTTCTTGTTTGTGTTGTGTTTTAGGCAAACCTAACCTAAATGTGACGTGTCTCGTGGATTTTAAAGTTGGCATCTGAATGTTTCTTAACGCGACTAAAAATGCAGGTATGTTCATTAACCTGTATATAATTCGGTGTAACTAATAGATTTGGCTCATATTTGCTCGTTCTGGAAACATTTGGTGTTGTTGCAGCCAACATGGAGTACAGTCACCCTGAATTGTTTCAAAAGTGAATTGAAATTGGACGCAGGAAGCACGCAATAAGTGATTTTATCTTTGGATCGATCAAAGCATCAAAATAAGAAAAAAAAAAAAATACAACATTTTTGAATGAATAAAAAATTTTAGTAAACAAAAGAAATATTTTGTAGCATAGTGCTCCATATAGTTTGTTTGTATCAATTCGAAGAATTAAGTGCAGGCAAGCCTCACTTTGTATAACAGCAGTTTTATAAAAAAAGTTAAGGTTATTTAAAAAACTAATTAAAATTTGTATTGGGCGGTACGGTGGGCGTGGCCGGATCGGCCCAAAATTTTGCTAGTTACTTATATATGCCAGTACTATAAAATGTGCCAAGTTTCAGCACTCTAACTGTGTTTGCTTATGCCAAAATGTTGGCTTATCCGCCCACTTTGCTGTGGAGTGACGAGAGAGCGAGAGACACAGTGTAGAGGAGAGGGTGCACCGATCACCCAGAAGGTGCTAAGCATTGCGATGCATCACAATGGGAACAGAAGTGTGGTGGCAAGCATTCGATACGAAGACGGACTTCAAGCTCATTGAAAAGGTCAAGGGGAACATTCTCGAGGTGGACTCCATACACAAATAAATGCGTTGACTTTCCGGTGACCGGATCATCTTCTGGCAGGACCTCCAAGCATAACCCTTCCACAATCTCAAGCACAATGGATAAGCCAAGCTATTTCTACATTTATTGTTCGGTTCCTGCTACCCCTAAATGCCCGCATCCTGGACTTGATTGCTTTCAGATAAGATATCGTTCCAGCCCTCACGCCCCCCCCCCCTCAGATATGATTCAATCTAATCAAAAATTGGTGTTTTTTTTTTTGTTGCCTCAAGTAAATTTCGGACCGTTGTTTGTTTATCTGCATCTGCTTGATTGGCCATTAATTGGCTGCTTACATGTCTTGAAGCCTCGATATGGCTGATGGACACGCTCTGGTGGCGGTAGTGGGGCACCCACCCCACCCGCTTGTCCCATGTTAATCATGTAGGCGGTGGAGCTGCTCGGCCCCGAATGCCGCATATCCTCGTAGTTGGCATAGACGGGCGAATCCGGTTGTGGTTGCAATTGCTGTTTCTGATCCATGGATGGCGCACACTTCTGTAAATCTAGCCGCGTTCACGTACACTTTCCGACTGACTCAAAGCCGGCGCTTTGATGGAAATTCAATTTACAAATAAAGAACGAACGGAAAAAGCACTCGCTCTCATCACGCGGCGATAAGCGAGCACCATGCGTCGATATGGTTATCTCTCGGGCTCGCCAAAGCTTCACGAGGAATTCCATTTGCTTAGCTCCAGAACAACCGCAAACACCAGCGCGTAGTTAACCCATTTCAAGTGTATGTCGCATTTGGCTGTACAAATCTGCGCTTGGATTACTCATCGGTAGAATTCCCCTAAGCGGGGAGGGGTGGCTTATAAATACATATGAAGATAGCCGGACCGATTCATTCTCGTGACTAATTGGTAGAAGCTGATTAGCTTTTGTTCCTTTGTTGGCGATTTCTAGCTTAGCTCCTTCGTTTACCCATCGGTCCGAAGACTAGTCTTGCCGAGAAACCCTGAGAACCCGTCCCAGACTGCCCAAGCTCTATCTAGCGATTCACCTGGCGAAGGGTAGCCAGTGAAAGCGCCAGTCCGAGCAATAATCTAACTAAAAGTCGAAGGATTTTTTGAAAATACAAACAAAAAAGTTTATTTTATTGAACAGATTGTCGGTGCTGCTCCCCCCACCTTACAACAAATAGCCAACGATATCCTCATCCTCGTCGTCGTCTGTCAACTGATTCTGCTGGTGCCGCTGCTGCCGTCGCTGCTGTTGCTTCAGCTCGCAGCGCTGCAGTGCCTCCAAATATGGCTGCAGCACCGACATTGAGCGTCACTGATGATGCTGATGGCGATGCGACTGCGGTGCGGCTTGCCCGGCTGGATGATAGTGATGCGAGTTGAGGAATGGCGTCAACAGTTCCATGGGTAGCGGAAAGATTATCGTGGAGTTCTTCTCCGCCGAGATGCTGCTCAGGGTTTGCAAGTAGCGCAACTGCAGGGCCGACGGACTGGCCGAAATGATCTCGGAGGCCTCCTTCAGAGCACGCGAGGATTTCATTTCGCCCTCGGCGGCAATAACCTTGGCTCGAGCCTCGCGAGCTGCCTCCGCCTCGGCGGCCATGGCTCGCTGCAAAGCGGTGGGCAGTGACACATCCTTGCTGCAAACAAGAGATAAGGATTAGGATTAGGAAACAATAATGCCATCTTACATTTCCACGCGTTCCACCTTCACGCCCCACGGATCGGTGGCCTCATCCAGCGACATTTGCATCGTATGCGAGATGGTTTCCCGCTCGGTCAGCAGCTCGGACAGGTTGCGAGTGCCCAGGACATTGCGCAATGTGGTGGCCGCCAGCAATCGGGTCGAGTGACTGTAGTTGGATACCTGGATGACCGCCTTCAGCGGATCACTGATGCGATAGTACACCACCGCGTCCACCGTCACAGTGACCGAGTCCTTGGACAGCACCTCCTGCGGCGGCACATCAAACGAAACCGTGCGCAGGTCCACCGGATAGTAGTCATCCACACAGGGCAGCACAAAGAATACGCCGGGTCCGCGGGCGCCGCCACTCCGCAGGCGACCCATGCGGAAGATGACGGCCCGCTCGTACTCCGACACCACCTTGAAGCAGATGAACACGGAAATGGGGAAGGTCAGCACCATGATCAGCACCGAAATGGCCGTGGCCAGCAGCTCCACACAGCCCATTGTGTCATTTTCCGCTGGAAGGGGGAGGACGGAGGAGGATGGGGTGAGTGAGTGACACAAGCACAAGCAATTGAACGCCACATCTGCACTTGGCGTCCACGCGGCTCGATGAAATGAAATCAAACGATTTCCGTTCGGTCCAAACCATGGGAGATTGACGAGCAATCGATTTGCCATATTCAGACACAAACAGTTTCTGAACAGATTCGATTTGCTCTTGAAGCCACCAGAGGCCTCACCAGAGATCACCATCTGATTAAGTCTAAAATATTGCCCTCAAAATGGCTTTACCGGTTGTAAGCGCAAATAGTTCTGAGTCAGATTGTGCTAAAATATGTGAAACATTGTTCTCGGAATGACAACACTGAAGGTGACACTACCAAGTAGGCGAACCCTTCAACAGAGATCACTGTGGATACCAAAATGATGGAATAGCGCATTTTATTCAATGGATTGTGCCCCTCGCCGGTCAAAGACATTAAAAAACAAGATCAACATACTCAGTACCTTACAAAGTTTTCATTTCCCACAAAAAATGTTCAGGTGTGTTAAGTGCTGCCCATCATAAAAGTTTACTCATCCGATCTTCACTATTCCTACTGTGAATCGGTAAATAATACTGATTACTAAATATGTCCAGAACGTACGAACCTTCTATCTATAAAATTGTGGGAGATATGACAATTTTCTTAAATTGTGGGCGCGGGAGGGGGCGTGGCGAAAATTAAAAACAAAATATAGAGGAAAGTTAACTTCAGCTCGGCCGAAGTTTGTATACCCTTTCTGACTCTACTTTTGTATGACAGCTATACTATATAGATCAGCGATGTTCACCCATAGCCCCCAGGGGCCGAAGACTTTCGGTAATTCACGCCGAATACTTGCCGAAGTTATGTTTCAGTGAGTGTCGGAGAGAGACAGAGAGCGTCAGAGAGCCTCTCTTCTTGAACATCGCTGATATAGATGTCCGATTTCGACCAAATTTGAAAATCATGGAGAAGCATTAAAAATTAAAAAAATTTTCTCACTAGAACTAGTTTTTCGAGCGATCGTTCCTATGGCAGCTATATGTTAGGAGGACATGGCTATATCGACTCAGCTCGTCATGCTGGTTAAGAATATATACACTTTATGTGGTCGGAAATGCTTTCTTCTATGCGTCACAAACATCTGGACAGCTTCAATATACCCTCTGCGAGGGTATAACAACTGGAGCTGCATACAAGTATAAGAAGTTTAGGTCCTTATCTCTTCTTAATACGGACAGACGGACGTGGCTATATCGACTCGACTATTGATGATGATCAAGAATATATATCCCTTTGGGATCGAAGATACTTCCTTCTGACTGTTACATACTTTTGCACAAACTTATTATACTCTATGTACCTCTGCTACAGAGTATATGTATATAGCTTTGAGCACTTTAGGGACGGATCTAGATGCAATTAATATCATAATCACTTGACGGTCTCCGCTAGTTGTTCACACCAAGCTTGGTAATGTCTCGTCTCGATCGTCCCCTCTGGAAGGCTTTCCCAAAATCTTTCGATTTACCTATTCCAATCGACTTCCATTCCTGTCAATTAGTGTATTATGAGCGACAGATTAAAAGAAAGAGCACTTGAGCACTGGGCGATAGGACCGGCTCAAAAGTGGTTCAGAGCGGGGCTGCGAACCCAGAAATTCTTTTCGGGTTCGATCCAAAATTAACCAATGGTGGTTGATGTTCAAAGCTTGGGTGTTCGGCTCATGTCAGGCCTAATTTAAATCAGAGACTCATAAGAAGATTCGAAGGTTCAAACAATATAACTTAAGAGCGTCATATTTAAGGCAACTTACTAATATTATAAACAGGGCTGCATTCCCGGCTTGAACCGAGCCGGTTCGTACCCAGAACTCCGTTTTTTTTTTACTATGAACCGAACCTCTTTAGAAATAAAACTTGAGCCCGAACCTCTTCGGAGCCTGATCTATATGTTCGGTTTAGCAAAAATTGAAGACATCAGAAAATTTGACCTTCTGCTTAGCGACTCTATCTGTTATCTGGTTGGTTTCGAGCGACTTATGTGACACTGTGATAGTTTAAAAAAAAACAAGAAAGAAAGTCGGTCAAGCCCGACTATAACATACTCTGTACCAAGAAAATTTTTCTTTTGATCATAACTCGAAAACCGTTCATCCGATCTTCTTCATTCCTTTGGCGGATCGATAAGTTATCCTAATAACTAAATATGTCCAGAAGGAACAAGCCATCTATCTATCTATCTAAAACTGTGGGAGATATGACGTTTTTTCTAAATTGCGGGGGCGGGAGGGGGCGTGGCCAAAATTGAAAATAAACTTGATCTGCCTGCAGACATTAGAAGCATATGTCCCATACATGTCAAACCTCTATCTCTTACCATCTCTGAGATCTGTGCGTTCATACGGACAGACAGACGGACGGACGGACAGACGGACATGGCTATATCGACTCGGCTGTTGATGCTGATCAAGAATATATATACTTTATGGGGTCGGAGATGCTTCCTTCTGGATGTTACATACTTTTGCACAAACTTATAATACTCTATGTACCTACGGTACAGAGTATAAAAATAAGACCAAACTCGACGGATCCCCCCTATGGGGTCCTAAAAATCGAACTGCATCATTACTATTTTGAGTTCCTACGAGACTTTCATACAATTTTTGTTTTTAAGTTTTTTTTATCAAGTTTTATTTTTCCAAAGAAACAACGCATTGTTGGTCGGTGTCAAACTTAAGCGGTTTTGGTTTTTTTGGTAAACTTTGTTCTGCAAACTTTCTTGTAATGTTACAAGCTAACAGTTTTCCCCGATTCAATCCCCGATGTTATGGTTTAGAGGGCCATTCGGGTCAATATGTCGAAAAGAACCAAACAAAACTTATTTGTTATACCCCGTTCCCATTGAAAATGGGAAAAGGGGGATCATGAAGTTGTGCGAATGTATGTAACAGGGAGAAGGAAAATTTTCCGACCCCATAAAGTATATATATTCTTGATCAGCATGAACAGCCGAGTCGATATAGAAATGTCCGTCTGTCCGTCTGTCCGTCCGTCCGTCCGTCCGTCCGTTCGTCCGTCCGTCTGTCCGTCTGTATGAACGCGTCGATCTCAGAGACTATAAGAGATAGAGCCACAACCACATTTTTGCACGAAGGTAGATTTATGCTGTACGCAGATCAAGTTTGTTTCAGATTTGAAAAATTCCACCCCGTCCCCCTTTTATCCCCAAAAAACCTAGACCTCCTCTAGAAATCCTAGACCTAAATAGCCGCCAGATCCACAATTTTCCACAAGTAAGAGCCTCGTGGTTTAGTATACATCAAGCTATGCCCAATATCTATCTATTCTGAAAAGTACAATCAGATCGGACAAAAAACACCGGAGCTATAAGCGAAACAGCTGAGCTGATAAGAGCACCCCCCCAGTTTATGGTCAGGACTAGAAAAAAGTGTTGCCTAAATTTAGGTTGAAAATTTTGTTACAAAAACAAATAAATGAAAACCAATGAACAGGGTATTTTGTGGTCGGGAAACTCGACTGCAGCGCCCTTACTTGTTTTTTTTTTATGGATTTTTCGCTCATGTTTCTTCAGTAGTCAAGTTTTCGGTTACGAACCTCATATCCAAATGTAGATCTTGTTATTGAATATGGCTTTACGAAAGATTCCCATCTCAAATGCTCTTTAGAATCAAATAAATATTCACGAAAACATTTTTTAATTTTTGATTTTTTTTCGAAAGAATTAAAGAAATTAAATTTGTGTTCATATGTTATGTGAATGTAGTGTGTAATTTATGATTGTTCATCGATCGGACCTGAAATTTTCGAACCATTGTTAAATTTTGGTCCGAACCAAAGAACCGGAGATCCAAAAAATATATTTTTTGGGTTTTGCAGAACTAATAATAAATACGAATGTTTGTAAGTTGGAACGCATTGGGACGGAAGAAAGATAGTTGATAACCCAGAATAGTTCTTAGTATAACATTTTTATATGATCGAGCGGACTCGCTCTAACTGTATATAAGGTTACATAGAAATTATCTTTAATCGTTGTAAAATTGTAATTATGATGATTTTCTTTCGTGGAAACGAAAGTCTAATTTGTTGAGAACCTAAAAAAAGATCTTTAAGGATGAGTGTATTGCGAGCTGCCGAAACGTTAGAACAGGCGAGCAATCAACGGCAGTAATTTTCTGAGATCATTGCATTGGAACAGTTGCAAGCTAACCAACAAGTGAAGCGGCTAGTCAGGTTGAGATCTGCAAAAACGCCGAGGAAGGCGAGCAATCGACAACAGCAATTAGCTCTACCCGCATCCCAGAGAGTTGCGACGCGATAAACAAGTGAAGCGGCAGGCCAGGTTAAAGTCTGCCGAAACGCCACAGCAGGAGAGCAATCGACGCCGTGAAAGAAAATAGCAGATGTAACAGATCATAAGTCCAGAATTATGGTCCATATTCCTAAAGGCTCAAATTATTTTGAAAACAGCTTATTCTCTCCCAATCCGAAACTGATTTGAATTTGATACGCTCCGCTTCCGTTTGGATGCGCCAACAAAGTGCAACGGAGTGTTTTGTACGGGGCAAGGTGATGCTTTCTTCCTAGATTCCCATATGGATTCCCCACATGGATTTCCATCCACATATTTACTCTGCCTTAATGTTGCCGCACGTATCGACAATTTGTTTAGCTCATAAATCCACATGGACTGCCAGATAGCCAGATACAAATAGTTTTGACCTCACGGATCTCCAGCCAAAAATTCTCAAAAATCATAATTAATGTGCGAGGTGAGTCGATTTGCTTCCCCCACCCCCCGAAAATGAATCATTCCACGTCTGTTCCGAGCAGCGGGCGTATTGAATTGTACCATCAATCCGGTCGGCCGTCCGGCCACCTATGAAGTATGCAATATAAACTCTGCGCCGACAAGTAAAAATAAATATCAAATCGTTTCGGAACCCAACTGTATCCGTGATATAAGGCGTATTGCTGGAACGTATAAGATAAACAAAGAACGAACGAACACACACACACATGCACACGAATAAATAGTTTGTGTATTAGGTGAAATTTAAACAAAATGCTGATTATGTTCGACCCATAGACAGATTTCGGTTGCACATACATAATTTTGTGGGTATGTGGGTATGTAGGTGCTAGGTATGTGCTGGCATGTAGTAAGTCAAGCATGGACTACTTGGGGCATAAATGTTTATGAAATTTATCGCCAGTTTTCTAGATCAAAAACAATTTGTACAAATTAATTGCTTCAAAATACAATATGTAAAACTGACAGGCAAACTGAACTAAACGAATTTACTAAGGATCGAAACGTGTAGCAAATTTGGGCCAACAGGGGTGGATCGTTAATTAGGAACACAATTTTTTGCCAGTTTGCCCCCCCGAAGTATTCAGTTTAATGCCGACTTCAAATAAGATAGGGTTTTCTTAGGATTTCCTTCAAATTGTGTTGATTCTTATTCGAAACTAGCTGAAACGATTTTTGAGCTTTGGCTTTGAAGCTATGACTCTTTCTGAACGATTCATGTCGCCAAGACATACCAAGAACCATTCGCACATTCTCTTCAGTTCAGGGCTGCAAACCGGTACGGAGTCGAACCGCTCCTGAGTCGGAGACTACGGGTTTTTTTGGGAAGTCGGAACCGAACCCGAACCGGAGCAACAAAAATGTTCCCTGCCGAACCCGACCCTGAACCGCAACAAAAAAATGTTTTAGAAAGGGTTTGGTTCAAAAATATATTTCTTTCACATTCTTCGCAGCGGTTTCTACTCAACTTGGTACACTTGTGGCGCACAAGTTCTGAAGTCTTTTGCATATTACTGTAATATCTTATCAAAGTGTTTAGAAAACGTCCCCACATTTTAAGCTCAGTCCCGATTCTGACATGAAAACCAAACCAAAAATGTTTGAACTAAGAAAAACAAGAAAGAAAGTCGGTCAAGCCCGACTATAACATACTCTGTACCAACGAAATTATATGCTCAGCATATATTTTGATGCTGCAGTAGTAGCTGAAAGCAGCGCTGCTTCTGCGCTGCAGCAGCGAACAGTCTTTTGATCATAACTCGAAAACCGTTCATCCAATCTTCACCATTCCTTTGGCTAATAATAAGTTATGTTAAGAATATATATACTTTATGGGGTCGGAGATGCTTTCTTCTGGATGTTACATATTATACTTTTGCACAAACTTGTAATACTCTATGTACCTTTGGTAAAGAGTATAAAAAGAAGCCCGCTCCGTGAACCCGAACACAAAACTTTTCGCTGATTCGAACCACGGAGTAAACCCCTCCATGCAGCTCTGCTTCAACATCCAACTTAATCTATGAATCGCTTTGGCCGGCTGACTAATCATCATCACAGAGCCCAAATCATTTGATCAGGACCCTAAGACTTAAGATATACCCTCGTTCAGTTAAGTAGGCCCTTATTATAAATGCAGTTTTAGAAAATTCGAAAATTCTCGAAAAAAGATTCATACTGAATCAAATTTAGATCCGATCAAGGCATTTAGATTGAATAAAAGCTTTTTTAAACTGTTTTAGAAATGGACTAAACAATCTACTTATAATCGTTCCGATCTTTAGCTTTCAGCCGAGATAAACTCCCCGATTTCGGTTCTGCTGAAATTACTGGTATGAACTTTGTTCAATAGGCTTAAAACTTGTGGATTGCCAATTTGCAGAAACTAGTTTAAGATCATTGTCACGGAAAGGGGATTATTTATAATTTATACAATTTGCTGAAATTCCTACGTTCAGGTGGTGCATGTATGGATTGAATCCTGGCCATAACACTTATTTTCACCCACCTAGGAAGATATTTTTCAATGTTAGTAGCAGATTTAGGTCACATAATGGACATTTGTTTATATATCCACTTAGAGGAAAGTTAACTTCGGCTCGGCGGAAGTTTGTATACCCTTGCAGAACGTTTTTATACTCTGTACCGGAGGTATTTAGGAAAAATAAGATTGTGCATCTCCGACCCCATGAAGTATATATAACAGCCGAGTCGATGAAGCTATGTCCGTCTGTCCTTTTGTCCGTATGAACGCACAGAACTCACAGACGGTAAGAGATAGGGGTTTGACGTGTATGAGATAAAAACTTCTTATACTTTTAAACATATCACTCATATCTTCATATCTCCCACAGTTTTAAAGATAGACATATTTAGTAATCAGGATTACTTATCGATCCGCCAAAGGAATGTTGATGGTCGGATGAACGGTTGTCGAGTTATGATCAAAAGACTGTTCGCTGCTGCAGCGCAGTAGCAGCGCTGCTACTGCAGCATCAAAATGTATGCTGGGCCTATAGTTTCGTTAGTTAGTCTGGCTTGACTTGAAATTTAGAGTTGATTTCATTTAAAAGAAAAAGTTTTTCTCAATTGAGCTTAATTTTCGATCGAACATTCGTTTTGCAGCTATACGCTACAGTCATCCGATTTAGACAATACTTTGTAGAATTGTGTGAAAGCATATCAAATAAAAATTTGCTAATTTTCTTGACATTTCCATTGAAAACAAAGTTTTTCTCACTGAGACTACATTTCAGACTCAACTTTTCTATGAAAGCTATCGTATATAGATGCTCGATTTCGACTTAACTTAGTATAACCATAGCAAACTAAGAATTACAATGTTTGAAGGCGTTTTCATTGAAAACAAAAAAGTTTTTCGCACTAAAACTAAATTTTCGAACGATTGTTCCCATGAGAGCCATATGTAGTGTTATGGCAATACTTTTGAGCTTGAACTCTAGCAAGAAAATCGATTTAAGACGCTAATTTTTCCTCCAGCTTCAAAACGTTCAAAACTCTAACACGCAGAACGCTAGCTCTAACTAATTGAATTCCCCCTGTGATAGTATTCAAATGAATTTTGAAGATTTCAAATATTATTTTATGTTAACCACATACTAAAACACCGAAACGAACAGGTTTAAAAAAAATCGATTGATTTGAGTACAAAACACACAAAATGTATCTGGGTGGAATAATTTGTTTTGATTCTCGAGATATTAGAATAGTCTTGGTAGCTGTCATGGTCGGATTTTTAAAGATAATGGGCCGATTTTTCATCTTCTATCAGATAAACAGATAAACTAAGATTTTGCTCTGTTATTTGTAGGTTTATGTGACAGATAGCTCTATGTAGTAGATTCGAGAACGGCCCTAAGAACACTTTATTGAGTTTTTTCGTTAGGCTAGAAAATCATTTGAGATTCTATAACTTTTATTTATAAACTCTAGATATTTTTCCTAGGGTTTCCCGCCAACTAAAAACTTGTAAGTGTAAGTTTACTTGATGAAGTTTGCTTCATCGTGTCAGTCTCGACAGAGTCTTTTGTAGTCCTCTGTAAAAATCGCCTGGTTACCACCGAAAAGCTCCACAGGTTCACGAATTATGGGCATTTTTGTAAAAATTATTATTAGATTCATGCAATGAAAAAAGCTTTAAAAGCGCATAACTCTGGAACGGTAAGACCAAATCCATTTTTTTTTTGTTTTCTTTTTTTTCAAAATTTATCCACCTTTTAAACTGCATCACTAGTTTTTTTAGTTTTCATAGAAACTTTAAAAGTTATAATGCCTTTTTTACAACATTTTTGAAAAAATTACGAAAAAATGTAATAAATGGTACCTAAACGAGCAATAGCAAAGAAAAAGCTTATGGTTTATGCTCATAAAAGTAAAATTTTGACATTTTACTTTTAAGATGTTGATTTGAAAACTCAGAAATCGTGCTTATTGACCTAGAAATTGGTAAAATTCAAAAACAATACGGAATACTCGATTTTTGGGGAAAACGCGACTTGCGCGACCTCTAAACGTATTCCGAAATATCTAAAAAAAATCTCAAAAATACTTTACTCTATAACCTTGCAGACAATGCCGGTGCACCAGTGAAAATACAAAAAAAATGTTGGGAAAACCCTAGTGTACTACGTACCCTGGTGATCTACGAATTGCTTTTGACTTATAAAGATTACAATTCATTTGGAAATTGGGTCATTTCCAAATAAATATTGAACTAAGTTTTCTAGTGGACAAACGAAACGAAGACTTAACCCACATTTTCATGCAAGGAACAACCCGAAGGGCTTAAAAACGAATGTTTCCCAAACGTTTTTCAAAACTTCCATACGAATCTTACATGTTTTGAGACCCTGATAGGTCTGTGAGACTGGTGGTATTTGGACCACATGCTGCTGCTGCTGCTGCTGTTGTTGTTGTTGCTGTTGTTGCTGCTGATGATGGGGATGCAGGGCAAATGTGTCTGTCGAGGATGAAGTCTGTAGATTGCCCGCTCCCGGAGTGGCAACGTTCAAGCGAGTGCGATGCTGATGCGGCGATGCAGGATGCATTGTTCCACTTTCTATGCGAACCGGATACGATCGTGGAGAACTGCACGCGTTCAGCGCACTCTTACAAATGAACAGCCGCCCAAGGCGGTGGCAAGGGCATAGCCAATATTTCACACATTGCCGAGCAACAGACACACGACCGCGTCTATTGCTCGTCTCTGGTCTGTCTAAATAATTACAAACGAACTACGAAACTGCCTGGAAAATGGAGATAATTTATAAACCACTTCATCCTTAGCCAATGCTTTGTTCTTCCGTGGGGAATGTGCGTGGAGAGATTAGAATGTGCGATGTGTGTTGGGCATTTGTCTTTGTTTTTGGATGGGGACAGCCGCCGGTAATCTATTATTTGGGGGAAAAACGCTCAAATGAGCCAAATAATTTGACAGCTGACGCCAATAATAGGTAACATTTTGAGGAACTCGCCACCATCAGACTGAGGAACAGACACTTGTCGGAAACCTTCTAAGTGAATGTGGAAGTAAAGAGCAGCCTTTCGAAATGTCGATCGCAAATGCCGTTTGTCAAAAATCTATTGCTTAGTTCATTGGGGAGGCCGGTTTCACTTGTCGCTATCCATAAATTGAAAGTGTTTGGTAGATTCTGTAAGACAAAAATCTCATACAAATGGAGAAAAGTCCAACACCAAGGTGAAACTAAAACCAACAAAAATGTATTATCAGAATTTACCACCTTTCAGAAGAATTGATAAGTAGTTCCAAAAAAATTGGCTTAATGTTCTAAGAAAGTATTTACAAGTTTTCAGTGCACGTGTGCAAAATATTGATTTGATTTAATCCAAGGCTGCAAACCGGTCCGGAACCGAACCCTGAGAACCGATTCGAAAAACGGGGTTCGGTTTTCCAATTTGATATATGCTTAATGAGAGTATTTAAAATTCGACAATAAATAACTCAACGTCTGATTGCGAAGACGAGTAGTTTATGAAAGCAATTAACTAATATCAAATATAAAATCAGTGAATGATGTTATAGTTTCATTCGAAAATTGTCCAAGATTACAACCATCGACAAATGCTTTAAAATTTTGGAAATTTTCTTTATTATGACCTAAACTTAAAAAATATTGCTTTTACTTACTAGCTGTACCAGCAAATTAGGTATCAGTTGAAAGCGCATTTTCAAAACTTCAGTTTGTTCTTTCTGATTTAAGAGCTAGTATAGATGAACAGCTCCTAGAAGATATAATGATAATTGACCTAAACTACTCAGTTTCTTAAAGCTGTTAATGTCATTTAATGCATTTGACATTTGAAATAACTTAAGAAATGATCGTTATGATTAAGCACATGGATGGAAGGTATCTACGTTTAGTTTTCAACGTATTAATAAATCAAAAGTCAAACTATTCTTTTGAGTGCAAGCGAACCAAGGTTCGAACAAGAACCTTGGGTTCAGGGGTTCCAAGAACCGGTCCGCGAACCGAACCTTTGATTTTACAGTGGGTTCGAACCCCCGAACCGAACCTCGTGGATAATTTTAAAGGTTTGCAGCCTAGATTTAAGCTAAAGTTGCAAAGCTCTTAACTTCAAGCCCTTTGAAAAGTCTCCGGTTTGTTTTGCAAACTAATTCCTGTTTAGGATTTGTTTATTTTGTGTATTTGGTTAACAATGATCTGCTAACTTAGACTAAACTTATATGAACAAATAGAAAAAAAAATTGGGTTTACAGGTTGGCTGATTCAAGGAGCTTATAAATTTGACTTAAGATAACCATAAATGGGTTTTCAAATGAAACGAAAAAGCTTAGTTAACTTCTTCTGTGCCAAAGTTTTTGTACCCTTGCAATTGCTCGCTTAAATAATTTCAAAAATACTCGTTTTCCCATTTTCCGACCGATCGGATGACTATATCGCATAGCTCCCATAGGAACAATCGGACGGAAAACGAGTTTTAGTGAGAAAAACATTTTTCTTTTCAATGAACACGTCTCCAAACTTTGTAATCGTAGATTTTCTATGTTTGTTTATAATTCTACCAAGTTTTATTAAAATCGGACAACTATATGGTATAGCTGCCATACAAAAGATAGGTCTGAAACAGTCTTGGCTAGAAAAACTTTTTGTTTTTAATGGTAGCATCCTGCAATTTTGTAATTGTTTGTTTCACATGCTTATGCTTATGCTTTACAAATATTTGGCCAAATCGGATGACTATATCATATAGCTCCCATACAAACGATCGGTCGGAAAATGGGAAAACGAGTATTTTTGAAAATATTTAAGCTAGCACTTGCAAGGGTATAAAAACTTCGGCACAGACGAAGTTAGCTTAGCTTTCTCGTTACTTCTTTTTTCAGAAAATTTTCCCCAGACACCAGACTGTTCATCAGTATTTGGTAAGTTAGAGCATTTGCTCGCATCTAAAACTTTATAGCTAGATTTATAAAAGTGACCAGGTCTGCCCAGTACTTATACTCTCAATCATCCAGGCTCTCTATTATATCGGTCTTTGTTAGCATGGGTTTCCTAATACATAATACTCTATGCTCCTTTCAAATTGGACATCTTCCGAGGAAATTCCCAAAATCACTCAGCTCTGCAGTGTTGCATAGAGGACAGGAGACATCTTCATGCCGGTTGAAGGTGTTTGGACCCCAGTTTTTCAAATCGAACCGGGCCTTAAGTACCCACGAAACTGTGGCGATTGGGCGATTTGTTGCGCCATTGACCTGTCGCTGATGGTTGTACTGCAAGGTTTTGGTTTGAAGGGCATCATGATTTGTTATATGGAAAGAATTTCATTTCCGTGCTGATCTTAGGAAGTCTCTCCAGTCTAACTCAAGCGGGTTGCACAATTCATCCAGACTTCTTATCCAGAAGATATTATTTTCCATTAGGGGTGAGGGTAATTTAGTGTGGGAAGCGTTCTCATTACAACCGTGCATTGTTTTTCCAGGTGCGAGTCGAGCGTATACAGGTGGACATCCTCCAAACCGGTCTCAAGAGATTGGGCATAGCTTTGGTGTATTTGTAGGTAAACATATACCTTTTTAAAAAAAGAGAAGCCGACTTCTGTAAAGTGCCCTCCTCCCCATAGTTCTTCGCTTTTGACCAGAAAGTTATTTCAAATCATGTTCAAGCATTTTTTGACTTCAATACTCCTTCTAAGCACACGACTTTTAAATGACACAGTGGACGTAAAAAGTACTCCCAAATATATAAATTCAGTTGATATTTTTACTTCTTCTGTCCATCATTCAACCGCCAATAGTCTCCCTCCTTTCCTGAACACCCTGATTTCAGACTTATTTAAATTTACCTCCAATTTTCGTGTGCAATTCAGTGAAATAAGTCGAAATTTGAATGGTTATGCTATTTGTTGTCCGATTTTTATGAAGTTCCGTGCCAAATACACGGAAGATTTAATATCTCAAATCAGAAAACGCAACTCCAATGAAACTGGGATTGTAAGCAAACTATGCAAATCGGAAAATGGAAGGAAGGAAATGATAAAATTCCTAATTTCGGCACATCTTCCCCCAAACGAAGAGATCATCCGAAGGCTGTTTATCCTCAAAGTGTTCCAATGCCAACGACCTCCCCGTCGTCTATTTCCATAATAAAACTTTTGTTTTCTTACCCCTTCCCAATGGCTCGATTAACTTGTTGCCCAGTTTTGTTTGGATTTTTGGCTATGCACGCCCTCATTATTGGTCTTTTGTTTATGTGTTATAAGTTGGGCCCGCTTCATGTTACAAACGCATCAGACGAGCAATTCTGTTCTTTTCTTTTTATTGCAATTGTTTATATTTATTTATAACAAAAAAAAAAAAAAACAAATCAAATCCAAGAAATGAAAACAAATGCGCAGTGCGGCTTGTGGCCTTCTCTTTTGGGTTTCGGCCACAAGCTAAATGCTTTGCAGATTTTTTGCACATTGCAAATTGGATGTTTATGTACAATTATTAAAGGTAAAAGTGTACAGCTGAGTAGTTTTGTAAGGCACATTATGGTTTAGGTGTACAAGGAGTGGGGAGAAGGAGTCATTGATTGCCTAGTGCGCTATACGGATCAATAGTATTATAGAGTTTGGTCGCAGCTTTACTTAAGGGATTATATATATATGTATAATGTATATATATAGGTAAATCAGTGAAACAGTGGCAGAACTGAGTATAAAGTACGTTGGACTGAACCGTCCAGTACATTTTTACCCAGGAAAGCTTATTTTACATATTTGCTCTCTCTCTCTCTCTCTCTCTCTCCTGAACCTATTGCTATATAACAAAATGCTTAAGATTAATAACATAATGTAATTCAATTTTCACAAAAGTTTTTCAAATTTCTCTCAATTTGTTAGCCTTTCAATAATCAGTTAATTTCAAAAATATCAAATTCAGTTTGGCCGCTGGTGAAAAGCGGGCTTAGAACCCACATCTAATTGACTGACCAATTTCCAGTTTCGCATTTGATGCCTCCTTTTAAAAACGATCACCAAATCCTTTGTTGTCCACTTTTTGCCATTGCCGGCCGCCTTCGTCAGTCGTTGTACATGCCATCGACCAGGAAGTCCATTCGGCGATAATGTCGCGTGCTCCATAGTTCACTGAATCGACGATACATTATGGTGACGACACCAATGGCCAGGGGTACGGTGAGCAGCACTGTCACAATGGGAACGATATAGACATTGCCACCAGCACGATCGGCCAGGTTTCCGCCAATCTCTGTACGCTCCTGAGAGGACTGGACCTCTGGCTGAGTAGCATCAGCTGCGGGCTGCTGCGATGGTGAGTTTAACTTGGTTTGTCCGTCTGTACTATGAAGATGTTTGGGTTTTTTGGGAGGTGGAGCTGTTGTAGTGGTAGTGGAGGTAGTGGATTTTGTGGTCGCTTTGGTGGTGGTGGTGGTGGTGGTGGTGGTGCTTGTGGTAGTGCTGGTCGTAGTAGAACTGCTGCTGTTCTTAGAGTTGCTAGCCACTGGAGCTCCAGTTGGTGTGCCCGTATCGGTGATTCCCCTGCCTTTGGTCTTGTCTGACTCCTGGGCTGCAAGCGTGGAGTTGGTCGTGCTGTTGGATTTGGCAGAAAGTGACTCAGTTGGAGAGTTGTTTGGCTTGCCAACGTTGGTGGCATTTGTTGTTCCTTTTGCTGATGCTACTGTGATTGTGTTTGTTTTTGTTGCGTTTGCATTTAACTCAGAGCCAGCAGCCAGTGGAATAAGCAACAACAAAATCATAGAGCTGGAACCGCTCAGCCAAAGTAGTGGAAGCACTTTCATTTTGTAATGACGTTCGGCTTGACCCTGACAGCTCCACAGAACTGCAAGCCAACAACTTCTGAATAACTAATCAATTCTCTGGAACTGCCAAATCTGATAAGTGGCCGAGTGTTGTTGTAGCTTTTGTTGCTTTTTCCAAAAACAATCAAATGGGGTCTCACTAATGTCAGAGACTGTCTGTAATACCAAAAACAATAATATGGTCGCACTTATGTCGACTACCAGCTATCGATAATTGTGGACCGCTCGATAGTCTTATCAAAATGACCAGCGCTGCCACCTGGCGACAGTCCTGCTACTTATTATTTATAAATATTTAACTGTCACCGACTTCCACTTATTATTTATAAATAGTTGTTAGTTGTGTGATGCCGACGATGCTGAGTGACTGAATAATAACACGCCCACCCCTCCAACAAGCAATGGCACGCAATGTGCTAGAGAGCAGCCTGCTGGGCGCTGGGTTCAGCATTATCTTTCAGGTGAGTTGCTCCGGGGTCCAAATCAAAATTAGTCACCCGCCAGCGCCAGCTCACCTCCATCGCAGATACTGTGCCGCATTCTCACGTTCGGCATCAATGCGTACATTGTGCGACATGTGGGACGCGAGGTTTTGGGCATCATGAATGTGCGCCTGCTGCTGCTCGAGAGCACCCTGCTCTTCCTCTCCCGCGAGGCCATCAATAGGGCGGCACTGAGTGCCAATGCTCAGCAGAGGGATAGGTGCTCTTGGGCCCAAATGATCAACCAGATGTGGCTGACGTAAGTAACCCAGTGACACTCACATCCGCCCTTAATCGATTGATTCTTTCTGCCCCCGTTGTAGGGTGCCGATTTGCGCGGCCCTGTGTGTGCCGTGCCTGTACATCTGGCTGAATTGGTTGTCGACCGTGGGTGAACCGTTTGCCCAACAATATGAATTTGCCTGCTATGCTGTGGCCTGGTCCTGTGTCTTAGAATTAATGGCCGAGTCCTCGGTGTTCGTGGCTCAGGTGTTTTGCTTTGTCAAGCTGAAGATTCTATTGAACACGCTTCACATATTCATCCGTTCTGCCATCTTCTTGTGGATTGTGATTGGCGACAGGAGTGCGGCCATTCAAGCCTTTGGTATAGCACAATTGGCCAGTTCGCTGACCATTGTCCTCGGTCAATACGGGTTCTTCTACTTCTACATAAAGCAATTCAATTTGTATAAGGAGAAACGCAAGAAGGGTTCCAGTTCGTTGTTTGAGCAAATGGACGACTTTCCCTTCACACGCCTTAGGGAATTTCTGCCCGGCTGCCTGCTCAATCCCAATGGCAAGTTCTTCAATCGGGAGCTGCAGACGCTCACACTGAGCTTCGTCAAACAGGGCGTCCTGAAGCAAATCCTCACCGAGGGTGAGAAGTATGTGATGTCCGTGTCGCCAGTGTTGAGCTTTGGCGAGCAGGCCACCTACGATGTGGTCAACAACCTAGGCAGCCTGGCCGCACGCTTCATATTCCGCCCCATTGAGGACAGCTCTTATTTCTACTTCACGCAGACCATCACGCGCGACTTGCGCCTGGTCAAGCAGCCGCGGGAGCGCGTCACCCAGGCCAGCAGTGTTTTGCACAATCTGCTGCTGGGCGTCAGTTCCATTGGCCTGTTGGCCTTCACCTTTGGCCAAAGCTATTCGCACACTTTGCTGCTGCTCTATGGAGGGGAGGATTTCGTAGCCGGTGGCCTGCCTCAGAGCCTGCTGCAGTGGCACTGCCTGGCCATCTACCTGTTGGCCATCAATGGCATAAGCGAGGGCTATATGTTCGCCACCAACACCAGTCGGGACATAGACAGGTACAACTATATAATGGCCATCTTCTCGATTAGTTTTCTGGTGCTGTCCTACATGCTGACGGGCTTTTTTGGACCGGTGGGATTCATTTTTGCCAACTGCATCAACATGTTCGGTCGCATTCTCTATAGCACCTACTACATCCGGCAGCAGTATCAGTGCGTGTCGCTGAATCCCCTTCTTGGCCTGTGGCCGGGCAAACTGTTCGGTGGCTCATTGATGCTGGCGGGCTCCATATGCTATTGGGTGAGTCTTGGCTTTAAACTGAATCCATTCTTGGTTAAACTGACCTTACGTTTGCAGTACCAATCTTCCTTTGGCCTGGGCATGCATTTGGGCTTGGGCTTGGCAGCCGGGCTCTTTTGTCTACTTGCCTGGGCCCTAGCACATCGGGAGCTGGTGCGGCTGGCCTGGATTTATGGACGTCGCATCAAAATCGAGTAGAGAAAACCAAAAAGAAAAAAACATTTGTTGACAAATTCCTCTTGTTTGCTTCCTATACAACGCACAAAGCACTTAAATATTTGTATATTTATTTAAAATAATTGAATTCCTAAATTAAGTTTATGTTAAATTTATGGTGCATGTGCAATTTGTTCAAATTGTTCATGTTTAAGACAAAATGGCATTAAAAGACAACGAAAGAATTAACCGCTAGAGTGACCTGTCAATCTGAAATCGAGTTGAAGTTGGGCGCCGCGAGTGTCTAACTCTAGATGTGAGTTTTCAATGAATGTCAAGCAGTATCATTGAATTACTGGAGGACGAGTCCTGGAGCACTTCGATGATTGTGGGCAGATAACGGATAACAAATAACGGCTAAACGCGCGAAACATGTGCCCTAATAAAGGCAACGCGGAGTCCCTCCTCCGGACGAAGTGCAATGGACTTAGCTTCGAATGAGACTCTGAGCGCCAAAGTTTCTAAGAAGAAGAAAGTGTCCGTTGGTTCGATAACTACATCTTATTGATATTTATGCTACGTAGCGAAACGTGAAACGTAGAGCAAAGTCGATAACAGCGACCTGTCGATTGCCGATAGTCATTGAGTTTGAAAAAAAATGTGCCGCACGAAGGTGTTTTGTCATGGTGTAAGAAATAATTTTAAATTGTGGAAAAATGAATGTGAACGAATCTTTAAGAAAAACCAAAAATGAAATGTCAAAAACTTGGCTCTTAAATCCACAACAATCAAGTGCAAGTTAAACAAGCTCATTGACAGAGCAGAATCACGCCAGATGGAAGGCCAATAATTATTGTATTAGTCAAGGCTGCAAACCTCAAAAATTCTCCAGGAGGTTCGGTCCGGGGGTTCGAACCCATTGTAAAATAAAAGGTTCGGTTCGCGGACCGGTTTTGGGAACCCCTGAACCAAAGGTTCTGGTTCGAACCTTGGTTCGCTTGTACATAATAGAATAGTTGGTCTTTTGATTTATTAATACGTTACAAATGAAACAAATATGCCTTCTATCCATATGCTTAATCATAATGATCATTACTTAAGTTATTTCTATTATCAAATCCATTAGGTGACATTACAGATTTTAGAAATTGCTTAGTTTAAGTTAATTAGCATTATATCTTCCAGGAGGTGTTTATCTTAGAAAGTAATAAACAATGTTTTGCTGGAGATTTTCGAATGTATTGTTGAAAAAATTACTTATCCGGTTCGGGTTCAGTTTCGCGGAGTCAAAAATGTAAGCCGCCTGGTCCATGGTCCGGTCCGCTAACCCCAAAAATCCCGAACCGAACCGGTTCTCAGAGGTTCGGTTCCGGACCTGTTTGCAGCCTTGGTATTAATACAAGATGACAAGGAGAAGTAACCCAAACTATTTAGATGAAGATCATTGGTGGAAACCTGAGATTAATTTCGAAGGCCTAGTTACTAGTATTCTAATCATCACTCAAACCTCTTGGATTTTATATTGCATTTTATATCAAAGCTCGTAGGGTAAAAAAAAATTGGTTTGGTTAAATGCTATTTTTCGGATCTCAAGTCCAAGTATGTATGTATGTTTGTATTTGTACTATTTGTACTATTGAATTTTGTAATTTCATTTTTGAAATTCTTTTTGATTGAACTTTATGGGGGTGTTCTAGAAATCTATAGATTTCGTATACGCTATTGGATTTTGAAACAAACTAGCGGGACGTCAGCAAACATTTTATGTAATTTTTGATCATAATCGAGTCTTTTTTGAATCATCTATCTGATTAAAATAGTCATAAATGCGCTCGTATTCTGATCGAAAATAATACTTTTGTCGGGAGAAAATGGTACCCTAGCAGCGACACTTATTGTAGAGTCGTTTTTAACCCGTTTTTCTGATCAGTTTGGACTCATATTCGAGTCATTTGCGGGTCTTTTCAATTTGTATTTCAATAAATCACATTTTGAGCAATTGCATGAGCCATTTTTGAGCCTTCTATTAATCGCACAATATAGTAATCATTTTTGAATCATAAAAGGACTCGAAAAAGGCTTATTTAGCTGATTTTGCTAAACAAAAATTATTATCAAAAATTAAACAAAAATTTCATTCCACACGATTTTTTTTTGTCACCCATCTTTAGCGTGCACAAAATGCTTTTGTAGGACAGTGTTCATATCCTTGTCTGAACATTTGAATTTGACGTGGCAAATATCTAAGAGAAAAAAAACATATTTTTTTCCAATAATAGAAACATATACTTACTTTTAATGGTTGTGACAAGGAAGCACTTTTCGGCGCTTGGCTTGGTGCGAGTCCCTTTCCAGCTATAAGCAGAAACCAATTCGTCCGAAAACACCTTTCGAACGGCTGCCCCGATAAATTGTGTTGGTCCTTCTCCACCTGTTTTTGCTATTACTTGTTTCTAAAATTTTTATAATTTATAACCAAATTGATATGTCAACCCAAAATATGTACAAATTGCCTGAGTTTATCTTCATTTCTCTGTAGGTCCTCATTAAATTTTAGCAAATCAGCAATAGCGGCGAAAGGAAGTTTTTGAAAGTCGGATAGCTCGTCAGTTATTATAGATTCACAGTGGTGTTTTCTATTTTCCAGTTTGACAGAGAGAACCTCCTCTGTCCGTTTTTAGGGATGCAAACCATTCAAAAATAAGGACTGGTTCGGTTCAGTGGTTCATACAGTTTCTGAACCGCCGGTTCGGTTCATTACATGGTTTTTGGAGCTAGCTGAACCGCGGTTTCGGTTCGGTTCAGTGGTTCACAAAGGCACATTAAGAAATATTATGATTGTCAAACACTTTTGAAATTTAATTCTTTTAATCCATTTAAATATTTTTAAAATCCTTAAAAGAATGTCCAATGCTTATTATGTCGGATTTCCAGGAGTCGCCTATAAGTTCCTAGATGAATACTCTCGAAAATTGAGAATGTTTGCTAAAAAAGAATACGTACTATGCATCTTAATTATTATATTTATCATATCCCTTAAGTTAGGCTCAGAACTAAATCATAGCTAAATCAGCTCAGAAATGAAAGGGCTAGTCCTGAATTCATGACATCATTTTTATGAATTTTAGTCATGGATTTTACTGACATGTCCTACTACGTCATGACCTTAGTTGGTTTTATGCATGATTTCAGTCAGAGAACTGAACCGAACCGAACCGTTTTTTGTGTGGTTTTCGGTTCGGTTCAGCAATTCTGAAAGGAAGCCGGTTCGGTTCACCGGCTGGAATAAGCGGTTCGGTTCGGTTCAAAACCGGCTCGGTTCAGAACCGGTTTGCATCCCTGGTCAATTTGGTAATCGCCTTTGTAGTTTCGTCCTTTAATTCTTTCATTTCAGTCCTCAACGATCTAATCTCGTTGCGCAATTCAAATAAAAGACTTTGAACGCTTTCAGATTGAGGTACGAAAACGGTTTGCACCAAAACAAATATTTGTTTAGTCTAAATGGAAAAATAATGGATTTAATCAGTTTTTACTTACATTTTGTTAAATCACCAGTAGAAAAGAAACTATTCTGCGACATTGTGAAATAGTGGTATGAAAAAATAACTCTTGTCTAACGAATCACGTAAACATACAACTTTTTTTATTTATTGAAAATTTATTTTTTTTTGTCGAAGGTAATGTTGGCCGCGCAATATATGTTAAACTAAGTTGATTCGATAGGTCGTAAAAAAAAATACCGTCAGGTTTTTTACTTCCATTCCGATAAAGTCCGGAACATTATGACTTTTGTTTATTTCTATTATTTGAACAACTTTATCTTGAACCAAACAAAAGTTGTCGGGGTTTTGCAAAGAAAAAAAGGCACCTTTGACATATACATCTAAAATTTTATCATTTATGATTTTTCCAAAACATGTAGGTAATTCATGTTGTGCTTACTTTTCCAAAAGATAGCTGCTTTCAACATGCCTTTTATAAATTTGTATGGCAACACTTTCCCCCCTACTCACCTTGCCTTTAATTTTTTGCAGATGATTCTCAAATTTAAAAGTCGCTTATTCCATATAAAGATCCATTAAGCTTAGCATCTTCATGAATATTCAACAAGGAATGAAAATTATATGTAAGAAAGCACAAATCATATAATGTTGGAGTCTCGAGCACAAAGGATTTCAATCATTTTTCAGCAGTTGAATTCCTAACCTTGCGGTCATTTTTATCTTAAAGAATCCTCAAAGCCAAAGATCATTTTAAAAAGTGATCAAATCTATCTTGGCTAATAACTTTTTTCAATATAAAAAGCAAAAATTGCCTTAGCTCTGTTGCCTTCCATCTGTCGAGATCTTTCAAGCCTAGAGGTTTTCTTTTAAACTCCCTGGTTATGTTTTTTAATGATATTTATTGTTTGCTTTTTTTAAATAACTTACGGGAACTGTAGAGCTTCTGGCTGAACTTCACTTCAGTTTTCAACTGACTCCAGTGCACTTAAATGCGGAATTTGACTTGTGCATTTGAAATTTGTAAGCAAAGGTACCGTTTGAATAGGATACTATATAAGAGATAACAATCAGTTTCGCATCGTCCAGCGGCTCGAAATATTACTGCATGGCAACAGCCAAATATTGTCCAGATGTTTGTAACGCATAGAAGGAAGCATTTCCCACCACATAAAGTACATATATACATTCTTGATCAGCATGACGAGCTGAGTCGATATAGACATGTCCGTCTGTCCGTCTGTTTCCATGCTATCTCCTCCATCAGTTTTAAAGCTACCGCCACCAAACTTTGCACGAAGTCTTCTGGTACAAATACGCTGCACATTTGTCGGAACCGGCCGGATCGGATGACTATAACATATAGCTGTCATAGGAACGATCGGTCGAAAAACTAGGTCTATTTTAATGCAATCGTCTCCAAACTCCGTATTTACTAGTTTTTAATGCTTCTCCATAATTCTGCAAACTTTGGTCGAAATCGGACATCTATATAAAGGGTGATTTTTTAGGAGCTATAGGAAAGTTTTTCAAAATCAAACACATAAAATTCAGAAAAATGCATGAAATCTTTATTTGAATCGTTAGTACGGTCCATATAATTTAATGTTTGAAGATTATTTCAAGCAAATGTTGACCGTGACTGCGCCTTGAATGGTCCATCCGATCAGTCCAATTTTGGCATACTCTTTCCAACATTTCGGCCAGTATCTCACGAATAAATGCTTCAATGTTGTCTTCCAATGCATCAATTGAAGCGGGCTTGTCTGTATAGACATGAGTTTTAACATAGCCCCACAAAAAATAGTCTAAAGACGTTAAATCGCACGATCTAGGCGGCCAATTGACCGGTCCCGAACGTGAAATAATATATATTCACCAAACTCGCCTCTCAATAAGTCCATTGTTGTGCGTGCTGTGTGACATGTGGCACCGTCTTGTTGAAACCACGACGATTCGCATCATTTTTGAAGAAGTACGGTCCAATGATGCCACTAGCCCATAAACCGCACCAAGCTGTGACTTTTTCTGGATGCATTGGTAGCTCTTGCAATGCTTCTGGCTGATATTCACTCCAAAATCGACAATTCTGCTTATTTACGTACCCATTGAGCCAAAAATGAACACAAACTTTCTTAACAGAGCACGCATTTTGATAATAAAATTCAATAACACAGCAAATATTGGGTCATTGCTGGCACTCGAATGAAATTGATACCGTTCGACAGAGGTTTTCAAATTGAAAACAAGTCAATTTTCAGTATATTTCTAGCACGTCAAATTTTTCAGATATTAATGGTCAAAGTTGTTAAAAGTGCCTAAAATGGCACTATTAAACTCGCCGGACTTCTTCTGCTATTGCTGCGCAAGATACAACCCAAAGCCACAGGGAATGACAATTAACCATACTGTTCAAACGGCTTATGAAAGGGACTTTGAAAAAAAAATGGCCAATTTGGACAAATGATGGGTACCACATTCTATTTGTACTGGGTGCCGCCGGAAACTCTACCTCCTCAACAAAGAAAATAATATAAAGATGCCCTTCATTGTCCCAGCAAACTGGAGAGAGCAGAGTAATCATCTAAAAGATTGTTACTCAAAATGTATTTATGTATTAATTTGCGTCTTATCCTCTATTTATTTAAGTGTAATAAAAATAAAGTATTGTTTAAGAATAAGCCGATTTTTACAAATTTTTAATTAGTGTTCAATATTTTCATCATGGCTTTTTTTTTACTGTACTGCATGTTGGAAAATAAATCCTGTTCGATTTTCTCTTGTGGGACACACTGTCTTCCGCGATTAAAGTCCAGCAGTAGTCGGACAGCAAGTGTATGGGGTTTTTCCCATGGTATCGTTTTTCCATGTCGGACATGTCTTGATAGAATCTTTCTCCAGTATGGTTAATTGTCATTCCCTGTGGCTTCGCAGTGTATCTTGCGCAGCAAAAGGCATAATGATTAATTTTAAATCAATTAGAATCTGATTTTAAATATAGCCTACTGACACAAAAACAAGGTCGTTTGTTTGCTCGAAACATAGAAAAAGTACATCTTCTTTATTAATTTTTTTACGGTTTCTTGCCAATCAACCAGTAATTTGGTTAATTGCCCTCCATAGAGTATAGACACCCTATGCATCTAAATTTTTAGGTGCATCATTCCGTTTAAGATGGCTTTTTAATAAATTTTTCAAAAGTGCCATTTTAGGCACTTTTAACCACTTTGACCATTAATAGACTTGCATTCAGTTTGAAACCCTCTGTCGAACGGTATTCGAGTGCCAGCGATGACCCAATATTTGTTGAACTGTATAATTTGCATGGTTAAATTATAGACCAAACTGAAGATGTTTGACAGTGAAACAAATCACGAAACGTGCGTGAGCTGTTTAAACCAGTGTTGCCAAAAAGATAATAGCTAAAAAATCACCCTTTACAATAAGATCGGACATCAAACACAGGAGCCATAAGCGAAGCAATTGAGCTGATAGGGGCACCCCCCAATTGATAGTTAGGACTAGAACCGCTAAATAATGTTGCCTACTTTCAGGATGACCCTTTAATAGCTGTTACAAAAGCCGGCTACATTCAAATTCGAAAATTAAAAAACTAATGAGCAGAGTATTTTGTAGTGGGGAAACTCGACTGCAGCGCCCTTACTTGTTTAAGATATCGGGCTCAGATTTTGCAGTGTAGTGTATGTGGCCAATATCTACAATGGCACAAATTTTCATTGAGATCGGATAATAAATGGCAGAGTTAAAAAAATGTTGCATACTTATCTGAGCCGCATGAGGAGATTAAACACTTATTGCCCTGAGTAACGGGTCTTTCAAAGTCGGGCAGGCATCACTTTGATTTACGCTCTCGTTTTTGGTTTAATATATTAATACGGAAAATCAAAATTAAAATCAAATACTTTTATCTTTTCTTTGATTTTAAAGTTCAGACACTTTCTATTTAGAAAGTAGTAAAATCAACATAGCTCGAATGCTCTAAAAACTCGCGATATTAGTCCAATTTTCCTAAGAGCTTAGATTACTATTCAGTCTCCGGAAGGCAGCGATCCGAGTGGTAACGATGCAGCTTTATAACGATTATAGATTATAATGAAGATTGCAAAATGAGCTTCACCTCTTCAACTTAAAACTAATCAAGGGAACATTTAATTGCCACTATCTTTCCACTATATTTTATACATTCATGTCAATTAGAAATGAGTGTGGGCTATGTCCAAGACTGTCAAGTCTTCAGAAACGGGTTTGATCCAGAGTTGAACGATTCCAAACCACATTGAACCGTCTTAAACTGGTGCTGAACCATATTTCGAAAATAAAGTAAGTCTTGATACTTTGATAAAATGTGGCTGATAATACGGAGACCGGTAGTCTCCCGATTCAATTTAGATGTGGGATCGAAATGCTTAAGCAATGCCCATATACACTTTGCAAGTGTATCGAAATTGAAGAATAGAAGCGAGTAATTCGCTTAGATAAGTTTAATTAAGCAGATAGGGAAACCCCGAGCACTAACCCCCGAGCCTACATACACACAACGCATACATATTTTGGCTTATAAAAGACCAAAGTCTTGGCTAGAAGCGTTAGACCAAATATTTGGACATCAACATGAAGACCATTCTCATTTTAGTTGCCCTGGCGCTGGCCGCAGTGGTAAGCATGGAGTGATTCAGTGGAGGCTAGGATAACATTTCTTAACCAACCCCCCCCCATCAGGTGACAGCCACACCCATTGAACCGTCCCACGAATTGGAACTGCAACTGGACACGGACTTGGACTTGGACTTGGGCATGGACATGGACTTGGGCATGGACATGGACATGGATATTGAGCAGTTGAATTTGTATGAGAAAATGATGCACGCTGCTATCCATAAGGCGGAATCCCTGGCCGCGGACATTATCAAACTGGTGGAGCATCAACTGCTGGAGATTTTCCTCTACCCCATCCGCCAGCTGGAACAGGCTGTGGCCGACATTGATGCGCGTCGCCAGGAGAGCGAAGAGTGTGTGGAGTCCGAGTCCCGGCATGTGGCTGGCACCGTGGAGACGGCCACAAAGGATTTCTTCGGCTGCGGCCGCGATGCCACCGTCAATTCGGTGCAAATGGTGCTGGACACCAAGAGGGCTGTGCTCCAGCTGACCTTCGGTAGCTATTCCCTGGCACAGCAGATTGTGCAATGTAAGCGGGCCAAGTTGGCCATCCGGAAGAAGATGTGCAAGAGCAGGTGCGCCATCAGTGCCAGTATTTTTGCCATCAAAGCCCAGAAATCCATCCGCCACTTGATTAGACTGCGCAGGACGGCGCCCGCTCTGGCCTTCGATGCCAAGGACTGCACCCTAAGTGCCACCGATCGCGCTCTCTACGAATTTGGTGTGGTCAATGAGAACATTAACACCTGCGTGGACAATTTGATCCATTAAATAAATATAGGAATTGAGCATACGAGGGCAGTTGTTGAAATATGGGGATGTACATGGATAGTGTAAAGATCTGCGTCGGGTGATCATGTCCACGTGGATCTCTCTTTCGGTGATACAGAGGGCACTCTGGTCTAATAAACTTGTTAAACTGTCACGCTTCCCGCCATCCGATGTCTCCTTTCGGAGAGAGTTTGGTGTGGATTTTTTAATGGACGTTGACTTACAATGCGCAGTACGTTCAAGTGAACCCCAGGCAAAATAGCAGCCCACCTCCCGCCCGACCGACCATGGAGCGCAGCCGCCAACGTGTGACACGAAAACCGGAAGGAAAATTATACACTCAGAAAAAAAGGCTACCGGCGTTCTTGAGTGTACTTAAATTAAGTACGAAACATTCTAAACGCGAAATATGACTGGTAATATTATTGAAATGAGAACAAACCTTCTTGACTCAAGAACATTTTGTACTCAAAGTAAGATGAAATATTCTAGAAAAGCGAGTTCTTAGTTCAAGTACAAAATATGTTAGATTGAGTACAAAAACATCCTCGCTTCACAAAGTGCGCACCAGAAAATACAAATTATTTTTATGGGAGTCAGTTCTTGAAATTCCCAACTAGCTCTAGCTCTTTTGTAATGGAGTGATGGTAGATTTTTGAGCTACAGTAGCTCTAACTTGCTCTTTGATCATTAAGGCGCTGTTATGCCACCAAGGCTGCAAACCGATGCGGAACCGAACCCCTGAGATCCGGTTCGGTTCGCCTTTTTTGGGGATCGCGAATCGGACCATGAACCAGGCACCTTACATTTTTGACTCCTCGAACCTTTTATATTTTCTAAAGCTGGGAACTTGAGCTTGAGAATTACATGCGGTGTCTTTTTATATTTTTCTAAATTTTAAGGCGGTTTTCTAGACTATTTTTCCATATTTTAGGGCGAATTTCTCTGCAAGTCGAATATTAGCTGCCCGTTTTATATTCCGAATGCAGGAAATTCCTACTTGAGAATTACATGCGTTGTCTTTTTCATATTTTTATATTTTTTAGTGCGATTTTCTAGACTATTTTTCCTATATTTTAGTGCGTCTAAATTCAAGAAATGTACTTTCTTAAATTTGGGGCGTTTTACTAAATTCGCCGTATTTTACACCGTGCAATGTATTTGTATACCCTTGCAAAGGGTATTATAATTTTGCGCAGAAGTTTGCAACGCATTGAATTATTCATTTCCGATCCCATAAACTATATATATTCTTGATCAGGGTGACGAGCTGAGTCGATTGAGCTTTGTCCGTCCGTCGGTCTGTCTGTTTCTACGCGAACTAGTCTCTCAGTTTTGAAGCTTTCGATCTGAAACTTTGCACAGAATCTTCTTTTTGCTGCACACTACTAATATGTCGGAGCCGACCGGATCGGATGACTATATCCCATAGCTCCCATAGGAATAATCGGTCGGAAAACTAGTTTTAGTGAGAAAAACTTTTTTCTGTTCAACGGAAACGTCTCCAAACTTTGTAACCGTAGGTTTACTATGTTTTTTTTTATAATTCTACCAAGTTTTATTTAAATCGGACAACTATATGGTATAGCTGCCATACAAAAGATAGGTCTGAAAAACAGTTTTAGTTAGAAAAACTTTTTTGTTTTTAATGGTAGCATCCTGCAATTTTGTACTTGTTTGTTTCACGTGCTTTCACATAATTTAACAAGTTCTTGGTCAAATCGGTTGACTATATCGTATAGCTCCCATCCGAACGATCGGTTGGAAAATGGGAAAAAGGGTATTTTTTGAAAATATTTAAGCGAGCATTTGCAAGGGTATAAAAACTTCGGCACAGCCGAAGTTAGCTTAGCTTTCTCGTTTTCTATATTCAAGGGCGAATTCGCCCTTAATTTAAGAAAGTATTTAGGAAAAAGTCTAGAAATTTAAGAAATTACGAAATTCTAAAAACTAGAAAATACATTTTTTGAGTGTCGTTTGAGAATTGGCTTACAAAGTGCATCCGCACAGAACCTAAGTACACAACCAGGCACTCCATCGGGGCCCGGTGCGTGCACGGGTTTGACGTAGTTGTGATCGCAATGGAGCAAGATTTCAGTGATCACGGGGCTAAAAATGCAATTAGACAAACATAAAATGATAAGGGTATGGTATGGGTAGGGTAAGGTTGACTTAAAAAACATCACCAAACAGATCGGTGTTTGCTTTCACATTACCATACCTCACCGACGAGGGAAAAGTGGATGACCTACCTTTAGAGTTAACAAACCAATAAAACTGCTTAAGATTTTGGGAGATTTGAAGCCTGCAACGGTTTAGATAATCTTTATAGCATTGATCATGAAGCACATTATAGCACGAACGGGCAATCACATTCGATGCACCTGCTTGAAACCCTCTTGATCCGTTCTTCTTCACCAGCCAACCCCCTAAAGTAGGCATTTCCTGTTCTCCTTTTTTTTTTTTACATTTAGAATTGAGTTTTTTTTTATTGCATTTGCCGCGGTTTCTTTACGTTTGCTTTTGTCACATTTATAATAAATATAATTAAATAATTAGCATAAATGTTTTCTGTATGTTTAATTATGCTTTGGTATATGTGTGTGTGTGTGTGTGTGCAGCAATGGACTTCACCTGGATAGAAATTCGGGTTGGAACTCGGACTGCCATGACCATATATGGATTATGTACATATGTGTTAACTGGTCTATACACTTTGTGGAGTGGGTAGGACATACCATCTACATACAAACATTCTAGAAGTCTGCAAAAGGGGGTGAAATGCACGAGTGTGAAAGTGAAAGAGACGGAGCGGGAGCGGGAGCGACAGAGAGAGAGAGAGAGTACCGAGTGCATCAAGCTGTGCTTCACTGTAACTGTAAAGTTGTGGAGATCTACTGCCAGGCACCCGCTCCCACATCCTGTCACACTCCCCTCATTTCGGCAGACCTTTCATGTCTAATTGGTGAGCGCTCCCATTTCGAGTATTACACATCAAGTTGCATGCAGCCGATTTACTAGAACGTCTGCGCATTGCGACAGACGCCACAGCCCAAGGCAAACTCCTCGCCGGTGGGCGGATGCATGACATGCAGCGGGCACTCATCGCCCAGCAGCTGCTTGGCCTTGGGTCCCGCCGGGCATTGGGGTAGCTTTATTTTCGGTATGTTGGTCAGCCGCTGGAAATCGTCGTGGCAGGTGTCACAGAAGTGGGTGGTGCCAAAGCAGAAGAACACGGCCACCGAGCAGCAGTAGCGACATTTGTACTCAAGGAAGTCGGTGCCATGCTTGGGACACATCTGGGCGCGTGCCACATCGGAGCAGCCCCCGCACACCAGTTCCTCGGGATCGAATTTCTCGCCTATTTCGGCATCGCAGCGTGCCTCGCCGCCATAGTAGGCCTTCTGGCACTTGAAGCACACATAGTAGGCATACCGATCCATGGCCAGCTGGGTGACATCCTTGCTGTCCGTGTCCTTTACCAGACCCTCGTACTTGATGCTGCAAAAGATAGCAAGCAAAGAAGCTTTAGCAGTGCAGGCGAGGCTTTCGCAGGCCGGCTACTTACCGCATCAGAGCCTTGCGCTTGACATCCTGCTTCAAACCATTGATGGGCTCCAGTATGTTGCCCAGCAGGGGATGCTGTATATCTGCTTTGCAGATGGGGCACAATGAGAAGCCAAAGGTGATGCGTGGTCCAGTCCAACGCTTCTCCAGCACCGCCTTGCAGCAGTGAAAGTGAAACACATGACCGCACTCCAGCTAAAAGATAAGGAGTGGGGATTAGTAGGGAGCTGCAGTCCGTTGGACGGTCAACTCACATGTATTGAGGGTGCACAGGACAGAGCCTCCACAAAGCAAATCATGCACATATCATCCGCATCCTGTGTAAGCTTGGGCTCCCTCAGCTCTTCGGCCAAATCATTCTCCCGCGCATGACACACGTGCTGCAGGCAGGGCAGGCACTTCCGTTCGCCCGTCACCCCGCCACAGGCATGGCCACAGGGCTTAGTCTTGAGGCAGGAATTGGCGGCATACTCCTGACACTGGGCATCCGCACACACATTGCCGATCTCCAACAGACCCGAATTGCCAGTGAGTCCACAAAAGCGACAGCGACCCACTGCCTCCTGTGGACCCGAGATAATGGTATGACTGCCATCGCGAAACTCTACCATGGCCTTGAGCGTTTTGGAATCGGCCAGGGCCAAGAGCCAGAAGAGTTTGGTGCGTCCACAGGACTCGTGCAGCTCCACGCGTATGGCCTCCTCCTCCTCTTTGCAGACCTGAACAGGAAGGAGGCGCGGATTGAATTAAAACGAAGAGAATACGGATTCTAACACACTCACCGTTCGCTTGTGGGTGCGCGTCTTCCGATTGAGATGCAGGAATCGATCGCAGTCGCCGCAGAGTGAGCCACAGGTCTCGCATTGTATGATGGCCGCTGTTTCGCCATCGTCATGGTTGCTGCACAGGGGACGCGTATCGCACAGTTTGGACCACTGACCCGACGACAGCTTCTCCACATGATCCCTTTCCAACACACAGAGGCTGGCCAGAGCCAGCCACAGCGTGGAGGTCTTGGGACAGTGCTCGGGTGAGCGATAGATTTCCTCCAGGCGTGTCAGATTCAGCACCGACTCGGCTATGGCCGCCTTGGTAATCTGGGACCATTTTTCACTCAATTTGCCCTGCAACCAAAAAGAAAGTTAGCCCAAATCAATGGGAAGCCTCAAGCCACTTACACTGGCCAGATCCCGTATCAATGCTATGATGCTCTCCGCCTGTTTGGTAGAGATGAGTCCGTTGAGAAACCAACGCTGGTTGAGATTTCGCTTGGATTCCTTCCTGGGCGGCAGCGGCGGCAGTTCGCACCGATAAGGATCCATTGACAAGTCCAAAGAACTGTACAGACTCACAAAGGCCGGCACCTTCTCCGGGCATTGACCCGCTTTGGCGGAGCCCCCGCCACCCGTGTTGGTCTTCACTTTGATTTGCAGCTGCAACGACTTGGCTATGACGGCCAAGAAGATGTCCAGCAGTCCCAGACGTGTCATGTCAAAGTCACCGCAGGCGTTTTGGTGTGCAATGCTATAGTCAGCCGGTGGCAAGCGCTGCACACCCATCAGATCGGCAAAGCTTTCGGGCGATATCTCGGGCAGAATGCGACGCAGCAGGGCGGTCACCTGGCGCTGTACACGATCGCTGCCGGTGTGCAGCAGACCCAGCAAATCTCTGAGCAGGCCATGCTGCTGCGACAAGTAGGAACGACCCACCACGCTGCCGGACAGAGCCAACACCATGCTAAGCATTTCGAAGCAATAGGTGTCCGGGGCACGACTGCGCTCCGAGCTGAGGTCAGAGCTAACAGGCAGTACCTGCGAGTGGGGCTGTTGCTGCAGCAAATTGGCCAACTCCCAGTCCTCTTTGGCCCGCTGTGCCTCCTTCTTGATGGCATGCACTATGTGCACAATCACCTGCTTCTGCAGGTGCGACAGCTTGCTGCGCGAGAAGAGTATGCCCACCATGTGCTCTCTCAAGTCCAGGGAGTCGGCGAGCAGAGAGTTGCCGGCTGTTTCACCGCTAGCCACATTGCTGATGAGTTTGCCAAAGACCTGGCCCGTGATCAGGCGAAAGACGCGCAGGGTTTCGGCCTCACAGATCTGCTGCTGTATTCGTGCGGCGTGCGCCAGCTTCAAATGCAACTTGGGCTCCTCCTCGGGTCCAGCGGTGGCGGTGGCGGTGGGTATGCTGCTGCTGGGCAGTCCCAGCAGCTTAATCTGACGCACACGCAATGTATTCTCCGGACCATGCAACTCCAAGCGAAAGTGCGTGCAGCTTTCGTCATTGATTTTGGCCGAGATCCAGGCACAAGACTTTTGATCCACATCCACGGACTTGATCAGATTCGTGTCGCCCAGCGATTGGCCCGCGTAGAATACCACATTGAGCACTTTGTTCTGGAATCGGGAGAAGGTGATCAGTTGCTGTAGTCAGCCAGGGTTTACCATTGACTTACCTGTATATCCCGGCTGTTGTCTATGTGCACCAGGACAAATTTGCAGGCATAGCTTAGCTTGCTCATGGACAGCTCTATTATTTTGCATTTATTACGATCCTCTTCGTCGCTCTCCCAAAACGTTTCCGTCGAGTTGTCCGTCAGAGACTCGGCCATGGCCGGGCGGGATGACACTGTCACCTCAAACATGCCCGTTAGATCTGTGTAGCAGATGACCTTAGCTCCCGCTTGACTGCTGGCGGCAGCGGCTACATTGTGCTCGGCATCCATCAAGCTGGACACCGCCAGTGCGTCATTCTGTTCATCCGATTTGGACAGGATTTTGGATATGTTGCCAAACACATGCGAACTGTGGAGAAACTGATGATCCGCCTGGCGGAAGCGTATACCAAAGCATTGAATGGCCACACGCTGCAGGGGTGAACCCAGTGGCAGATGGAGCGTCAAGTCCGCCACGGACTGGAGCAGCACATGCAACGATTGGGTGATCAAGTGGGCAAATCTGCCACTGATTTGTGTATAGGCCACCGGATGCTCCAAAGCCGGTTCCGTTTCGGCCTCTTCGCTGCCGGCACCATTAGCCAGGGTCAAGGAGCTGACAAACCACCACATTAAGTCATGCAGGCACACTCCCTGGGTCACGCTACGTAGCAGCCAGTTGAGCGCCTGCAGGGCATAGATCCGACAAGCGGCTATCCTCAGACTTCGTCGCATGGCTCCTCTCAACCGATTAAGCTCGTGTTTCTGTGTGATGAAAGCCATGGCCGGACGTCCCAACAAAGCGCTCGCCTGCTCTGCCAGGGGACTCTCTGCAGGCGGTGGT
The DNA here is from genome assembly GCA_035044965.1 of Lordiphosa andalusiaca. Classification (NCBI taxonomy): domain Eukaryota; kingdom Metazoa; phylum Arthropoda; class Insecta; order Diptera; family Drosophilidae; genus Lordiphosa; species Lordiphosa andalusiaca. The sequence goes on along the minus strand of JAWNNM010000159.1, from coordinate 3,407,044 downwards.
GGCGGGGGCGGCGCTGGCAACGGCTCCTGCTCGTTGGCATTGGAGGAGGACTGGCGAACAGCTACGCTGGCCAGCAGTTTGGGCGGCACCAGGCGACGCAGGTGCTCGGAGGGATAGCAAATGAGTAGAGAGCCATCACCTTCGCTGGTGGAGTTATTCCGTCGACGGTAGACCACCTTGGGTAGGCTGGGTTCCGCCGGTGGCTGTTGTGTTGTTGGTGGTGGCGGTTGTTGAGGTGTCAGGGCAGCTGCCCAGCCCTGGCCCATGGAGTAGCTGCGATGGAATTTGGAGAGTTCATAGTTTTGCGGAGGCTCGCAGGATTCGTATGATATCTCAGACAGGGGCTGGAAAATAAAAAGGGATTAGCTTGGTTCAACCCCAGGACTTGTCTCCACTTGTCTCACCCGCTCGTATCCGGTGTCGGGACCAAACATTTCATAGGGCAAGTCCTCTTGACCCAACGTGCCCAGGCACTCCAAACAGGCAAAGCTCTCGGGAGCCAGCCAAATCTGTTCCGTTAGGGTGGCCGTGGGCCCGCCCACAAAGCTTTTGCGAAAGGCAGGACAAAACTTGCCACTTAAACGCTGCTGTCCCAGCCGACTACTCCGTGCCGAGTCCGCCCTGCTGGTGCTGGGTTTGCTGCTCAGCTCCGGCTGATGCTCTATGACCACGGGCATGGGCAAAGCCAGCTGCTGGGCGGCAGCCGCCGAAGAGTTGGCTGCATTACTGGAGGAGGAGCACAGCTCCAGCAGAAAGGTGGCATTTTCACGCATGGTGGTGTACACCTCCGAGTTGGCTATTAACGTGGTGGTCTTCACACCGAACAGGTTCATCTCGTTAGCTGGAAAGAGGGAGAGCAACTTGGTTAACCACACCGCAACAGTTAGAGCCGCCACTTACCCTCGCCCGCACTGCTGGTCACCTGGGGGGTGACACTGTTGACATTGTTGGTCTTGCGACTGCTGGCCAAGTACTTTTCCCGGCACCCGTCACACATCAAGAACCAGCTGGAGGCACCTTTGCCACCCTCGCCACAATTACCCGCCCAGCCCTCGCAGAAAATGCCCACCGAGTTGTAGCCCTTGCCCTTGGCCGACTTGCCGCAACCGGGATGGGCAATTCGCATGTGATAGGTCACCGGCATGGGCAGAAACAGTTCACAGATTTCACACCAGCTGCCATCGTCCTTCTTCTTGCGCTTGCACTTCTTGCCCAGCAGTTCCTGGTCGGCTTTGTCTTGCTTGAGATCTGTGGAGTCGCCGCCGCCGCCGGCGCCATTGGCTGTGGGTGAGATTAGGCGTTCGCGTTGCTCCACCGCATGAGTCTGCACTATTTGGACACAACCCGAGCAGATCTGCTCCCACAGGTAGACCAAGCAGCGAAGTGCCGGCGGCAACACGCTGACCAGTTCGGGCAAGGCTTGCAGCTGCTTCTGGGGCGGGGCATCCTCGCCTGGCGCATTATTCTTGCGGTATTTGCTCCGATTGTTCAACGAACTGTTGCCACTTTTGGTTAAAGTTTCCAGCGTGGAAGGACGTATGTTGAGATAGTGCCCAGCATTGGCCACTTCCACGGAATGTCGCTGCTGGGCCTTTTGCTCGCGTGACAACTGCAGGCGGGCCTCACTGGCGTCGCGACGTGTTACCACAGTGGCTCCCTCTTTGGGTAGTCCCGGATGGAATTTGAGAAAACTGGCACAGGCCATGCCATCATGGACCACACCCTCGTGCCAGAGCAGAGCTGCGAACACGGCTCGTATGCTCTCGGCAAAGGAGGGCGGCATGGCACGTTTGATGGGTCCCATGGTGCTGCGTTTGCTGGTATTCGCCGTGGAGGATGAAGAGGAGGTAGCCACTGCCTGTGTAGTCGTCTCGGCAGTAGCTAAACTCAACTCACTTTGTGTTTCGTTGCCTGTGCCCGTCGCCGTGGTGGTAATCTTCAGCAGACTGAGCTCATCCTCCAGTTGCAGGAGTTGGGCAGCACGTCGGGGCGTATGTTTGGGGGTGGAGAGCAGCGCCGCCGTTTGGCTGGTCGAGTAGTTGGGCCTACGCATGCTGGCCAAATCAAAGTCTGCAACACTATCTGCTGACTCCTGGGGCGGGCGACTGCTGTTTCCATTGCCACGTTGTCCCAAATCTTGACCACCCATCACCCTGACCAGTTCGCGCACTGACACAGCCGCCAGTGGAGGCGCGGCCGGAGACGACGACTGAAGTGTAGCATTGGGTTGAGCTGCTCCCTCCACAGCGTCGCCTTTGAACCATTTCTGCAAGGCCTGCAGCTTGATGGCTCCACCGCCCACCACTCCCGCAATGGCCGAACCCAAATTGCCCGGCAACAGTTCACTGGCCACCGCTACCGACGACTCCGGTATGGCCTCCAGTTCTTCCAGTTCGGTATTGTCTTTGGTGGAGAACAAAAACGGATTCGTCGAACTGGTGGCCGACGACGACGAGTCAAAGATCTTCTGCACCGGTGAAGAGGATTTGGGCTTGCTGGGGCTCATCAGGGGACTGGGAGTGCCCTGCGGACTGGCCGGACGTGAGGCGGTCTTGGCCGCCTCCGTTACCGGCTGCAGCAGAGTTCGGGCCAAATGTTGATTAAATTGCAGACACCAGGCCTCCGTGGGATACCAGCCCATGGTGCAGTGCTGCCGTATCGACTCCGTTGACAGGCGCAGCCAGATGCCGTCATCGTTCTCTATTTCATCAATAAACGAAATGATGCCGCCCAGTCTGACTACACCCACCTGCTCAGACTGCAGCGTGGGATGGGAGCGGATACGCAATCCCGCACTGTGTCGGGCCTGAAAGCGTCTCAGCTTGCTGGGCGCCTGCGGACGTCGTGCCAAACTGCAGCGCTGAGCCGGCGGCGGTAGTACACCCTCCTTGACCTCCACCCTATACACCTCCTCCAGTGGAATACCATCAATGGTCACAGCCAGGCAGTAGCCACCCACCGAATTTGGGGTCCAGTGCACACTGAACGTCCCATCCTCCATATCCTGCGCCGTCAGTGCCTCCGTGGTGCGTGTCTGGATGGGACTGCTGTAGCGCAGCTCCTCGAACGAGTAGTTGGTGAAGGGTTTCATAAATGTGATGGCCTTGAAGCACATCTTCTCCTTGATGGTGGCCTCATAGTTGTGACGCGGCGGAGGCGCGACACCGCCGCCACCCATCAAGCTTGACGACTTCAGGTTGGTGGTCGTTGAGCCGTTCGGTCCGGTGGGGATGGCCTTGATCTCAACCTTTAACTCTGGCACCAAAACCGCATCACCATATTGGTCCCGTATGGTGACAGTGACCTGAGTGGGCCAGCCGTAGCGCAAGGGTTCCGTAATGGTGTTCAGCTCACATCTGCACGGGAAGGGAATTAGTTGAGAAATCAAATTGGTGGCTTAGCACATGGGTCAAGGGTACTCACTTGTTCGGATCGAGGCGAGATTCAGGCTGCAGCCAGGCGGCCAGACGAGCCCCCGAAGAGCCGGGTGCACCGCTGATGAAATCTTTGAGAAATTGTCGCTCATTGGACTGGGAACTGGAAGAGAAGAGAGGGAAAAGAGATTTGTCAACAAAGGAACTAAGGGAACCAAGTTTAGTTTAGATTATTTTGAAACAGATTGAAGAACTGGACCCCTCTTCATTGGAATGGGGTCTTATACTCTGCAAAACGAGTAAGTAGTTGACAGCTGACAGTTTTTGAAGCTGTCGGGTTGGCGAAAACGCATGCTGGATGATCAGACTTTTGCTTATGCACTTCCTGAAGACCTAAAGGCCGGGTGTAGTGCAGCGGTTGAGTTCGCGATCCCGCCATGGGACATTTAATGACAGTGTTTACACTTACACATCCGGTCACCTTCACTAGCTGTTGGCGCCAGCTTTGAAGCATTTAGCCTTGAAAAAGTTTATCCAACTTTTCCGTTTAGAGTCGCCGTTTAGCTGTTGATCCCTTTCTCTGATGCGACAATTAGGAAGCATAGAAGCTAATACCCTTGTTCCACTGGCACATTCTAAAGAAGTGAATTTTAATTTTTCCACTGACGAATGTTTCTCACGGTAACACGCGAATGGTCAAAGTTAAACTAAAGTCAACAAAGATCGGTTGTTTGGCTTATTTGGATTTGCAATTACAAATTAAACTTTGAATTGGACATAAATATTCACTGAAATGGATTTAACTGCGTTGCTGCTGTTGTTTTAATTCAAATGTAGATGCGATATGGCGTGCTGGCTTGCAAGGAATAGCAAAACAGGACACGAATTTCCAGATGGCCATTCCATTAGATAATCGAATTGCAATTGCATTGTATGCGCTTGGCTCCTCAGCCGAATATTGGACAGTTGGCAGGTTGTTCGGCGTGTCGACTTCAATGGTCGGTTAAACCCTCCACGATTTCTCATATTATTATTATTTATTTAAAAAATTCACGTTTTGCCGCTTACCTTGACCTCTCTCAATCAGCTGTTCTATTGATGACAATTGAACTTATCGATAGAAAATCTAGCCTTTTAGCGGAAAAGGCTAAAAAATGCCCGTGCCTTCAGAATGGACATTTACCTTTTATGGGGAAATACACAGAAGGAATAAGGTCATTCAGCACATCCAGCGAATGACCTCAAGAATGTGCCAGTGGAACAAGGGTATTAAATATCGTTTTAGCAACTAATGCATCTAATATTATAAGCGGGACTGGAAATCGGGTTTGCACGAGGACTGCCAACTCTATTCAAACTGAGAACCGAAGCTTACACGAAATCGTCTGGACGTAGCTGTCCTAGGACAAGCCGCTAACTATTTGGTTTATCTTGATTGAGAGATCAAATACCAATACCAAATGCAATAATTTGGGATTGTTTGTCAAGTCTCCATTAAACATATTAAACATATCCATTCACCTCAAGACCCAAGCTCTCCCCAACTTAAATGTCATTCCCCTATTATCCAATCCCTCTTAAGAACATATAAAAACCGTAATAAAGTTATACAAATAGAATGACTTTCTCTATAAGTACGTATAAGAATCATATGTTCCAGCAACCCAAAATAATATGCACAAATATTATATTTATATTATATTAAAAACTAACATTGAGTTAAACCACCAATATAGTTCTTTATTAATATATCCGTGAAATAATATTTATATGTCAGTTCCTAACTGGTCAATAGTTCAAATCTGGTATTTGGTACCAAAATAATCTAAAATATTTCATAGAAAACTGCTTTATGTGCAATTTTCCAAAAGCGTAATTGTTTTTTTTTGTAAAACTTGTCTTTTTATATACTCTGGTGATAACTTCAATATGAAATTGGTTTGCCCCTTAACTCTTCTAATAACTGCAACCGCTCATTGATTATACCATGTTTTGTAGGACTATCAAATCAATTGCTTCACACCCTGATAGTTCCGAATAGTTTGGCAGAAATGAGGCCCCCTATATATTCTCCATCGGATTTAGCACCGGACTTAATGCCGGCCACTCTAACAGCGGTATATTGTGGGAGCTTGGAACTTGCCTTGGTATTCGGGGCAATGTGAGTGGGAAAACTGCAATTGTCACCAAAGAACTCTTTCAAGAATTTGATAAGCTCACGTTCCACCAACTGAACATCATTTTGGGCATTCCGATGGACTGTCACAATACAAGTTGGCTACTGAAGGTCGCCCATACTATTAGAAAACCATCACCATAGTTGAGCTTATAGCAAATCGGTCGGTTATGTCGCATTTCTCTAAAATATTCATATCCATCTGATCTAGGCTCAACTTTTCAACACCAAATATGACAGTTTTGAATTCTTCGTCCCAATACTTGCACTTTTCGTAAAATGACAATCGCGCATATTATTGGGTAACTTGGAATAATACTGAAAATGAAACTCTTTTCGGCAAATTTGCTGTGTATGTTGTCGACATATTGGAAGACTAAACTCCGCCTTCATTTAAGCGCAGCCCATTATTTTATCAGCGGCTAGATTCTTTGGGTGCCTCTAGGTAAGCTCATTTACCCTGGTTTTGAAGCCTTATTATACCCTTGTAACGAATGGAAGGAAGCATTTCTGGCCACATAAAGTATATATATTCTTGATCAGCATGAACTTTGCACGAAGTCTTCTGGTACAAATACGCTGCACATTAGTCGGAACCGGCCGGATCGGATGACTATAGCATATAGCTGCCATAGGAACTATCGGTCGAAAAAATAGTTCTAGTGAGAAAAACTTAAATATTTTTAATGCAAACGTTTTCAAACTCTGTATTTAACTAGTTTCCAATGCTTCTCCATGATTCTGCCAAGTTTGGTCGAAATGCAAACCTCTTTATAGTTGGCAAATATTTTTTATAATCTTTCACATAATTCTTCAAAATTTTGTCAAAATCTGATGACCATAGGTTATGGCTGCCATAGAAATAATCAGTCGACAAACTAGTTTTAGTGCGAAAAACATTTTTTTCAAAGAAAACGCCTCCAAACTTTGTATTTCTTAGTTTGCTATGCTTTCCCATGATTCCGCTAAGTTTGGTCGAAATCGGACATTTATATAGTACAGCTGATCTGTAAAAGTAGAGTCAAAAAAGTAGTCTAAGTGCGAAAAACTTCTTTGTTTTCAGTGGAAGTGTCGTTCAAATTAGTTAGAAAAACGTTCTGCAAGGGTTTACAAACTTCGGCCGAGCCGAAGTTAACTTTCCTCTATTTTTATACCCTGTTCCCATTGAAAATGGGAAAAGGGGGATCATGAAGTTGTGCGAATGTATGTAACAGGGAGAAGGAAACATTTCCGACCCATAAAGTATATATATATTATTGATCAGCATGAACAGCCGAGTCGATATAGCCATGTCCATCTGTCCGTCCGTCCGTCTGTCCGTTTGTCAGTCCGTCCGTCTGTCTGTCTGTCTGTCTGTCTGTCTGTCTGTATGAACGCGTCGATTTCAGAGACTATAAGAGATAGAGCCACAAATTGTTGCATGAAGGTTGACTTATGCTGTACGCAGCACCCCGTCCCCCTTATATCACCAAAATACCAAGACCTCCTCTTGCCATCCTAGACCAAAAAAACGTCAGATCCCCAATTTTTAAGTTAGAGCCTCGTGGCTCTATCTATTCTGAAAAGTACAATCAGATCGGACAGAAAACACCGGAGTTATAAGCGAAACAGTTGAGCTGATAAGACTGTTCCCAAACATCGAATCTGTTGATGCGTTTGAAAGCCATTTTCTGTAGGTGCCTCAATCGGAGTGGGAAAAAGTGCTTCGAAATTGGTTTGAGCGAATGCAAAAGTGTAGAAATTTTCAATGGGAAATATTTTCGAAAGCAACAAAGCCATTTTCATACAAAAATGTTGTTTATTATTTGCTATTTCCGAAATATACAGAGTAATGGTAACCAAATTTCCTACTTTGACCTAGTTTTGTGGTAGCATGCAAAGTCAGGACAAGGCTTCAAAGATGTTAGACCTAATTGGAGTGCCGGGAGCGGCTTTTATAATCAACATCAAGATTGGTGAGTGTTGAGTTGTGAATCGAAGATTTATCGATAAGCTTCTATCGTTCTGCTTATGGAAGTGCTTTAGACAATGGGTAGAAGACTGAGTTCAATCGTACCGGCAAGTTAGGATCCAACTGAAGAACAAAGTGAAAAAGTCAAAAGCAAGATTCGAGCCGAATCTTCTGTAGTAATTATTTTCGAGGTCAGCAGCCTTGGTGCACAGCACGTACATACATATGTATGTATGTACATATGTACAATGGATACATCCACAGATCGATTCAACATTTGGGCTTTTTCCTTAGACGTCACTCAATTAAAACAGTTCTCAGACCGTGAACAATTGTGAATCATCTTAATGTGCGGATTGCATTCCGATGATCAGCATCATCAATAGTCCGGGGCCCGCCTGTTGACTAGTCTATACCTGTCCCTGTCTCGCTTCCACTTCGATGGTAAACAGAGTCATAAATGACGGGCACGTAGGTAACGCGTTGGTAGATAAGAAGGGGCCGGGGAAAGGCACGTACGCCGGTACTCTCACAGCGGGCGGGGTGGGTGAGCGAGTGTGGGAGAACAATGAAGGGAACGGGACGTACGCACACACATGGACATGCACGCACATGCAGCGAAACGTGAGCGCAGCGGCAGAACGCACCCGTTTTAGCCGGTGATAAAACACAAAACCAAGATTAGATTAAAGACACGCACATATACTATATATGTATGTATGTATGTACGTTTGTCCATGGAGAGTTGCCATGAAACCAATGAATCAATGTATCCAATTTTCCGGTATCTCCTTACAAAAGACCTGGTATATAGATCCACATTTCCGAACTACACATCGAAAGCAAATAAAACAATTCGGTGCATCATAAATGAAATAAAACCTCAAAAGTTAACTCCCTCTCTCCCATTACCGCCTACTCCAACGACCCTGCTCTTCAGAGCAAACAATGGTGCTTACATAGATAAGCATGCACTTGCATATGTATGTGTGTATGTATGTATGTGTGCGTGAGCTACCTGTGGGAAACACGTTTTCATGGCTAGATGGGGAGCCTCCTGCCCAGACCCCCTAAATAGAGCGAAGCGGTCGCTTGGAGTTGCTGTTGGTGGTTACAATGGAATCATTCATTCATTCATTCATTTCCACAAAATGCGGAAGAATGGAAGCGGCAGTTGCCAGCGCCCCCCTTTCCCAAAGTCAAGTGCAGCGCTGTGCAGTGTGCGTGTGTGTGTGTGTGTGTGACGAAGCCGATCACCGTTCCAACGATGTAATAATTGAAAGTAGACTTTGCGGAGGGGGCCGGGTTGGAGTGCTTGCCCGCATATAGTAAAGGGTGTTTCTCTCTCTCTCTCTCTCTATAAATATCTATGCGCGGGCCAGTTTCCACTTCCGGCAAATTGATTTGTTGTCTCTGGGGATGCCACTGATAACTGCCATTCAGTTTAGCTCCCTCAGTCTGTCAAGCCAATTAAATTCGACTCGTTACTTGCAATTTATTAATGGAACCATTAAAGATTATAAATCGAAAGTAAAAACTGAGGCATACCAACAGTATACAAACAAATGTACGTATGTATGTATATGCACGGTTGGTATGCAACTGTGCTTTTAGGCGGTTAGAATGCACGGTTTTTGGCTTTTTCACTTTTTATAGGCTGCATCAAAATTACAGCTGAACCGCAGTCGAGTTATAAGCAATAACAAAACTTCACACTGTGCCTCAAATTCAATAAACTCTTGGCATATGCTAAAAAAATGTCTCATTGTTACAAATATATAAACACAAAACTGTATAACAAATCATTATCAGCAATAAAACAGACCTCATAGCAATGCTTGCAAAATTACGTATGACAACTCGACATTAGCCATAAAATCGAAGTGATTGAAATAAAGTCAAGTTTTTTGTATACCCTGTACCCATTGAAAATGGGTAAAAGGGGATCATGGACTTGTGTAAAAGTATGTAACAGAGAGAAGGAAACATTTCCGACCCTTTTAGGTATATGTATATGTTCCTTATCAGCACCAACAGCAGAGGCGATTTAGCTATGTCCGTCTGTATGCATGAACACGACTATCTCAGAGACTATAATAGATAGAGCCAAAAATTTCAAAATCAAGTATGTTTTTGATTGTCAACGTCTCCCCCCTTTAACCGAAAAGAACTCTGAGAGCCTAGTTTAAATACATACATGTATGGCCCAATATCTATCTATTCTGAAAAGTACAATAATATCGGACATAAAACAAAGGAGTTATAATTGAAACAATTTTGATTGTAGAAGCGGGGGGTACCGAATCGTCAGTTGAAGCGTTAACATTCGTCGAAAAAAGAATGAAATACAAACAAAACTCAGAGTACAGGGTATTTTGTAGCCGGGGCACTCGGCTATAGCTCGTTTACTTGTTTTGTAATATTAAATAAATAACTTTTAGAGTTCGGTCGTTCGGATCGATTGGTATGAGATCTCATTTCCAAGAAAGTACAGGATAATTCGATTGAAGCTTTAAGTCTTTAAAACAGTTGAAATTGGTTTTTAATTCAAGTTTTTAATTCTGGTTTCGTCATAGTTTTATTTAAGTTTAAACCAAAAACTGATCCATCGAGTGGCGGATAAGCGGATGGGTTTCCAAAATATTTAAACAGATATTATGAAGAATCGATCTTTGATATATCGGGCTGACTCAACAGCGTTATTTAGATCATTTCAATTTTAATGCTATCCAAAAATTACTGAAACAGAGCTTTAAGAAAACCTATACCCCATTTACCCCATCACACCCATTTGTAGTAACCGATTTAGTCGAGCTTTACCAAAGAATATACTAAAATTAAAGTAGAACGAGAAAGCTAAGCTAACTTCGTCTGTGCCGAAGTTTTTATACCCTTGCAAGTGCACGCTTAAATATTTTCAAAAAATACTCTTTTTCCCATTTTCCGACCGATCGTTCGTATGGGAGTTATAAGACAAAGTCATCCGACTTGGCCAAAAATTTGTAAAATTATGGGAAAGCACGTGAAACAAAAAAATACAAAATTGCAGGATGCTACCATTAAAAACAAAAAAAGTTTTCTAACTAAGATTGTTTTTCAGACCTATATTTTGTATGGCAGCCATACCAAATAGTTGTCCGATTTTAATAAAACTTGGTAGAATTATATAAAAAAAAAATAGAAAACCAACGATTACAAAGTTTTGAAGAAAAAAGTTTTTCTCATCATAATAACCGAAGTTTGTGTACCCTTGCAGCACGTTTTTCTAACTAATTTAGATGACATTTCTACTGAAAACAACCAAGTTTTTCTCAATAAGACTACTTTTTTGACTCTACTTTTGTTTGACAGCTATACTATATAGATGACCGATTCCGACCAAAGTGGAATCATGGGAATGCATAGAAAAATTAGAAAAACAAGGTATGGATGCGTTTGCTTTGAAAACAAAAACTTCTTCTCACTAAAACTAGTTTTCGACCGATCATTCCTATGGCAGCTATATGCTATTGTCATCCAATCCGGCAGGTTTTTATACTTGTGCAGCGTATTTGTACTACAAAACTTCGTGCAAACTTTGCTGGCGATAGCTTTCAAAATGACGGAGGAAATCGCATAGAAACAGAAGGACAGCCGGACATGGCTATATCGACTCAGCGCGTCATGCTGATCAAGTATATATATATATTATGTGGTCGGAGATGCTTCCTTCTATGCGTTACAAACATCTCAACAATTTTAAAATACTCTGTTCAAGGGTATACAAATGTTCACATTCGCTTTATTCGTTTATTATCAATTTTTGCCAAGCCTCTTCCCGCTCCAGCAATTTGATTGGAACGAAAGTTTTTATAGTAGAGATAGAATCAAAATTAGCCCATTAATTCGTTTATGTTTGGAAACTGTTAACCGGTTTTGATAACAGAGGTAACAGGGTAACGGCAAAGACATATGTAGAACATCAAGATGCGTACCGGCCATCGGCCATCCAACTGAATGGGAAGGAGATTTCAATGGGAACCTTCGATTTTACATCAGTGCTGTGCTGTGCATGTGAGGAATTTGCCAATAAAACGTTGCACACAGACAGCACATATATGTAGTAGCGCAGGTCCACATTGCAAATTTAGCTTACATTCACTCGATTGGCTGTTACGTAAGTTGTTGTTCTAGGCCTTTCTGGTTACAGTTATGTAAAAAATCAGGGATGCAAACCGGTTCTGAGCCGAACCGGTTTTGAACCGAACCGAACCGCTTATTCCATCTGGTGAACCAAGTCGCAAACCGAACCGGCTTCCTTTCAGAATTGCTAAACCGAACCGAAAACCACAAATAAAAACGGTTCTGTTCGGTTCAGTTCTCTGCCGAGTCTTAACAGAAATCGCTTTCCTCTAGCCAATGATTTTATTAATTTGTAAAATTGAATCGTTTCCCGAAGATAATTTCTATACATTTCGTTCGACCCTCTACATATTTAGCGCTGTCGGATCGATATAACTTTTTTTGTCTTCTGCAATTGCCCGCCGATCTCTTAATTTACCTGTCAATCTAAATTTGTTTCTCCATTAGATAGTATTTTAAATTTTCTGTGGTACTTAACCTTAATTTAATCTTAATCTGCCAATAAGTAAGGACATTCCTGGGAATCTGGCATAATAAACTTTGGACATTGATCTAAGGATTTTAAAGATAATCAAATGGATAAGAGGAATTAAATTTCACAAATGGTCAAAAAGTCACATTAAAGTCACAGAAATCATAATATTTTATAATGCGCCTTTGTGAACCACTGAACCGAACCGAAACCGCGGCTCATATAACTCCAAAAACCATGTAATGAACCGAACCGGCGGTTTAGAAACTGTGCGACCCACTGAACCGAACCACTAATTATTTTCGAATGGTTTGCATCCCTGAAAAAAAACGGTTATCGATTGCGTTTTTGGTAACTGTTTTTGGCACTAAGGTTAAGATAAGAGCGCGGAACGGGATTAGTTTGCTACTGCGATGTTCCCAGGTGTCCCGATATAGTTTGTTTTGACTTTTGTACCACCAGCATGGAATAAATAAGTTTTGGGCCAAAGTTTCAAGCAAATAACTTACAATCAGAGTGACTAATCCCTTCGATCCAACGAATTGCAGTGCTCTACAAAACCGTAAGCAAAATGGCAATGCCCTCTCCTAGGGTATTACAAAAAAATATTCCACTTGGGACCGAGCACAATTGTTCAAATGTATTAAACAAGTCGGCAAAGAGTAGTAATTTCTGTTTTTGCATTTGTATGGAAATCGACAAAACGCACTAATTGCACTAACTTGCATAATTGAGCTTCAGCGAGGCTCCCCCCCAATCCCAATCGCAATCCCCGTCCATCCATCCAGTTCCGTGTGCATGAGTGAATCATTCCTAAGCAGGGGCACTTCAATGCTAAACTTATTTATAAATGGGCAAGTGCCAGAAATGAATTTCCCTTGTTTTCTTTTTGTTAATATGCAGAAACCAATTTGGTTGAAGATTACAACAAAAGAGGAGACACTCTTCCACTCTATGGCACAATAATAAAAAGTGACTTGAGGGGGCAACTTGTTTTCTTGATTCTAGTTGATCTCGTTTTTTCTTATTATTTTCTCTCTGCTTCTTTAGACATGACACAAAACGTTCTTCAGCAGCTGATTTGTTCTTTTTATCTGGGGGGAATATGCAGAGCGGAAGAAAGAGAGAGAGAGAGAGGATCAGCTGTGGCACACTGAGCGAAACAATTGAGATACGAAATATTGTTCTCAAATTGTTTTCTCCAAACTCAGCCAACCCATAAATTTACCCTCATTCAATATCTGATAAGCAATTTTAATTCCACTTACAGCAATCAGCAAATGCTCACCCCAATATCCCGCAGTGCAACGCAACGCCAACACTCAGAGAGCGACAGCGAAGAGAGCGTAGCATGCGGCCATCACATACGGTCACGATCGCAGTCAGATTCTCTTTAGTTTGAACTAGACACTGCGGCAGAGCGGACGGGTGGGTGTGTGTGTTTTTTTTTTGAAGTGAAAAAATTATCGTTTCTATTCTTTCAAAAAAGTTTTTTTCGTGTGATTACTACGGGTATTTTGGTGTATGACGACTACCTTCTTAGCCACATTTAGTATGTATGTTTGTGCTCTGAGTGTGCGTTTGGTTGTGGCGAAGCACGAGAGTGTTTAATTGAGAAAATGAAATTCAAATTGTCCGCTGGGCATTGAAACAAAACGAAACGAAAAAGAAGAAAAGAAAACAAAAGCCGCTGTCGCCGCCGCATCTAAAGGCAAAATCCATAAACGAATAACAACAACAACAACAACAGCAGCAGCGACAATGGAAAGAAGTGACCCCAAAATTAAAATCATCTTGGGGCTGCTGCTGCTGCTTAGCTGGACTATGCTGTCGTCCAGTGCTCTGGCTGCGCCCTCACCATCCCAAAGGCGTTACAATCGATTGCCAGTGGCCGCTTATGTCGCCCAGTCCACCGGTGGTCAATGGGAAAAGAGTCTCGCCTCGAGTCTGATTCTGTCTGAGCCCTCGGATAGCATTTGTAAACATTGCCATTGCCAAAGGAATACGGCGATATGCGATTTTGTGCATAATCAAACGGTAAGTAAGCACAGTGATTTGGGATCGGTGATAGCCCAAAAATTCATGTGAAAAGTATTTGGAAGAATGGGGGAATATTGAGATTAGGCAAGACCAAACTCACAAAGCCAGAACCACGTTTTGGGGTTTTTCTTAATAGAAATTTTCTATTCTAAAATCAATGGAAACATGGATTTTAAATTAATGTTAATAGCAGGGCTTTGGTTATTCTGGTTCAAACCATAATTTATTAATGTTGGAGGTTCGGAAATTTCAGATTCGAGCTTTTTTTTTTGGCAGAAGTTTAAGTTGGGACCTTGACCAGTAGTAATCAAGACTGCAAGCCGGCTCTAAGCAGAACCCCAAATAAAACGGTTCGGGATTTTTGGTTCAAAAACTAATGCTCCCTACCCTAAGCCCGAATCGTACTCGCTCTACCTAATAAACCTTTTTTTTAACTTTCTCAAAATTATGACTATTAAAATATTACTCTGATAAAAAATTCGCTCTGAAAACTAGAAATTCTCATATGAAATCTGTCCTAAGACGATTCACCCTAAAATTGAAAATTTTTCTGAAACTTTGAAAATTTTTCATAAATGAGGAAATGTTTTTCTTAATTGTAGGGTGAATCGCCTTAGGACGGATTTCATAGGAGAATTTCTAGTTTTCAGGGGGAATGTTTTATGAGTGTATACAGTCCAACTTTTGTCCAACGAAGTTTTTTGTATAGCAAAGTAATTTCCAGAACAATTCCATATTACGAATTTTTCACATAACAAAGTTTGTTTTTATCCCCTGGAGATTCGCTTTAAGGTTATTTCCAACGAAGTTCTGTCCACTTCATTTGATCACATTTACCCAAGGAAATCATTCTATGAAACTAAATTATGCCAATCATATAGTTATCATAAGCCCATTCGAGATTTTTAAAGTCAAAGTCGCGCCACTTTTCTTCTTTTTTTTTTAATAAGAAACCATAACAAACTGTATGGTTGCAAATAACTGTAAAATGCATTAAACAGGAATCTCATAAATATCTTGGTGGAAAAAATGTCGCGTTCGACATGTCAATTATCGACACAGATCAATATTTAATATCAAAAAGAGGAGAGAAGATTTCCAAAACAAACAAAATACATTTGAAAGATCTATTCACTAATTAAATAGATATTGAAACTATTTGGGCTTAAGTATTGTCTCTGGATTCGTTAAACTTTGTCTCTATATAGATGAGTCCGAAAACTACTTTTGTTTTGTCCTAATCGAATCGTACGTTATTTAGCCAATATTTTGGAAACAGGACTATACTTGCTACTTGCTTCCAATTGGCAATAATTAAAATGCTAGCTAAGAGCTTTATTTTAAAGTAAAAACGAAGTGAAAATGCGATTTATTTTGTCTAAAGGTAACATTTTTTAATGTGTAAGACGGTCAATGCCCTTATTGAAAATCTTTTGAATTAATGATTAAAATTGCGTTTTCGTAATTCAATCAATATTCGGCAAACATATGTCGGTTTCAAGAGAGAGCTAAAGCATTAGTTAAGTTGAAAAGGAAATCTTGTTCTTCAAAATATAATATTTGAATAAGGCACATTTGAAACCCTTTTTGAACGATCTATGAATGATAACAATAACTAATGTGATCGATTCGACTTCTGTTTGATGACTGGCATAGCTTGGTAAGCTGTGAGCGTTTTCTAAGCCAAAATATGTTTTTTAAAATTTTTTTTTTTTATCGAATTTAGAGGCAAACGACTCTGATATACCCATTACTCAGTGGAATTTATGTTTTATAGCCTTTTCTTATGTTAATTAACAGAGCATTAAAACTAATGTAAATAGATCAACACTATGCTAGCAGATAGAGCGTTCTGCTCTGAAAAGTATGCAACATTTTGCAGAACCTTTATACCTTTGTCATTTATTGGTCGATCTTTATGAAAATTTAACTGAGATCTAGGTGTTCATAGAGACGGACGGACGGACCTGGATATATCGACTCGGCTGTGCTGATGAACAATGTATACTCTTAATGGAGTCGGAGATGCTTCCTTTTGGCAATAACACACATTTGTACGACTTTAGTATACCCTTCTTACTCTATGAACCCAGAAGCGAACGACAACCCTGAACTCAATAAGTAAAGGAACCAAAACCTACACTTTACAACGAACCTTCATCAAAATAAGATTTCAGCACAAATTACTATCCTACTGTATTGTGTTTCAAAAGTTTCGATTCAAAATGTGGGTTTCCCAAAAAACAAACACAAAAATCGTAGGTCATATATTTTATTTTCATCAACGATGCCCGAAAGTTTGTAAAAAGATCTCAAAATGTTTTCAAATCTGATGAAATGAGACGTTACCATATAAACAGCTTCATTAAGTGAGTCAAACGGGTAGTTTGGGTTCTGGTTCGTTAAAAGAAATATTGATAATCGAATATATAGCCACAAAAAGTATCATCTCGATATATTGCATATCGTCAAAAAATAACATCGATACGATATTGAAAACAGTATTTCGGACAAAATAAAATTAGTTATTCCACTTATAACTTGGGTGTAGGTAGTTTTCTGGCCATGATCAAATCAGAGTGAACCGTTTTGAAAGTGATTTCGAGCTATATCTTAGAATTAGTTTGATATATAAATATAAACATAATGGCGATATTTAGCAAGATGACATCCGGTTCTAGAGTTTACGCAATAGAGAGTTATTTCTTTGACTGCCACTGGAGGGGTATCGAATCAGATTGAACCTGTTCTAAAGGGTCTCAGAAATTAACTTGAATTGTAGATTAAGTAAGGCAGTTTAATGGGTCCGAGCCAGTCTGAATCACTTGTGAACCGGTTCATTAGTGGTTCAGAGCCTTGAGCTATAAACAGGCACACTAGCTACCCCCCCCCGTGAATCTGTTTGATTGAATCCCCCTTTTTGGTGTACACCTCTGACAATGCGCACACACAAACACCTGATTCATTAGCATAACCTGTTGAACTGGTTGAATGAGCAGAGCCGTTTTTTGTTTTGTTTTTTATTTTGGTTTGTTCTTTTATTTTGCACGCAATGCGCCGCCGCCGCCGCCGAAGCAAATGTAGCTGTTAATTGTTGCTGCTGTTTTTGTTTACATTTTCAACACACACGCACACACGCACACACACAGATAAGATACTAAGGTGCAGTCATACAAACAAGCTGAATTCATACTTATAATATATTTCGTAACAGTTTTGAATACGTCTTATCTAGTCCACTCATAATGCAAATAACTAATATCAATCAACACATTTATTCTGAATCATAAGACGCTTATCTCGAGCTGTTTACAAATTCTTCACAATCAATTGCCAAAAGCTTCTCCCCCAACGATAAAAACCATAGAAAACACTTGCCCTCTGTGCATAAAGAATCAAAAGTATCTACAAGATTGATTTGTATACATGGCTTGGTATGTATGCATGTGTGTCTACATAGAGAGAATACAATGGATATGAATATATGAATCGTATCCGAATTCGATCACATTTTCAATGGGTTATACGAATTATATCATTTCGAGTTGGGACTGGTTCTATGTAGTTACCAAAAATAAAATAATCCTGAGTCGCTATAGCGACTAAACTTGAAATACTTTATGAGTAAAGGATCAAGATCCAGTTTGCTTGCTTGATCAAGTGAATGGAACACTTTATGTACTAAAATTAGTTGCATAACTTTTGTCCTTAGATCTAGTAATCGAGCATTGTCATATCAATTCTCACATATAAAGAGAAATATTTCCTGGATAATTCCCAAGTGAATGGTGACATCGATTTATAAATTGAATGCTTTCTGATATTTCCGCTGTGATTTACAAGATTCAGATGCAATACCAAATTCAGATGCAAGAACCTACATTAACATGAAGCCAGGGTCATTGGTTTCGTCTAAAGTCTCCGAACTGGTTCAGTGGCAGTTTTAATCAGGTTCTAAAGTAGTTCAATCCCATTTGCAATTTAAAAACTACTTGAGTTCAGAAATTCAAACTAGGATAAAGTTTCCGTTCAAAGTTGGTTCAGAGAATTATTTGAGCATTGAACTTAATATGTGGTTTTTGAAGGGGTATTAGGAAGTTGTATTTTCTTTTGGATCTAAAACCGGCATCGAAACTTAGTGAAACGAAGCAAGTGAAAGCGATTAAAATGTCCTAGATGATTGCGGAGACACTCCATATCTTATTTTGGTTTGAGTTATCCTAAAATAGAACAAACTTTTATTTTCAATTTGATTAAAATGAATTAAATTAAATATATATATTTTTAAACCCAAAAAAACATTATGATATAAATGTTAAATTATGATTTTTAATGAAAAAAATTGTATTTTACATTTTTATAATAAAAATTGATTTAAAAAATTATTTTCCATTTTTTATTTTAGAAATTAAAATTATTCTTAATATTCAATTTTTTATTTCTGAGGTTGAAAAGAAATATTCATCTCAAATATCTTTTTAACCAGGCGGTGTATTTTAAATATAGACAATATGTCTACGATCTACGTTTCAATAACTTTCCATTGATACGTCACATGTCCTTGAAGGATCAATGTCAATGTTAAGGATCGCACATATCCCTTTTTTCGATTCACTGCCTAATTTTCTAATGCACCACTTGCTTCAAAAGATACTTAAGCTCAAGTTTTACTTTCAATTTAAAAAATTTAAATTAAATAAGAATTTAAACTTTTGAAATTAACATTGGAAAATAATTTTTTAAATCAATTTTTATTATAAAAATTGAATATAATATGTCAAATGATTTTTATAATATAAATTTTTATATATTTCACAAATTTTTATTAAAAATTAAAATTTAACTATTATTTTTAAGTTTTTTTTTAGGTTTAAAAATAAAAGTTTTTTTTGAGTTAAATCAACAAAATCAATAAATAATACTTGAATCTTAATTTTTATTTTTAAAATGGCAATTGTTACGATCCCTGATTCATAGTCATAACTCCGAAGCTTTGAGTGTTGATTGGAAAAATGGAGTTGGCATACAGGCACGGCTATTTAGTTATTATAGATGACGCATGTGAAACAAATAACCCAATGATTCCTGTTAGCTGACATTGGCTACCAATTTTCAATTTGTTCCACATGCGTCATCTATACATATATCAATCTACAAATCTTTGGTACAGGGTACCATTTCAGTCGGACTTGAACCACTTTTTGGCTTGTGTTTTCCGTTTACTTTGTCCATATACATATATCCACTTATATGTATGGCATGTTTTGTTGGGCTTAACAAATTAACAGCCATTTCTCATTTATGTGTCGATTTGCTTGTCTATGCCATATGTGCATATTGTTTATATATATACACTCGAATATATCCATACATGTGTGGATGTATTGTATACGTGTGTGTGTCTATAAACTACCTCAAACTGCAAATTAATTTGTTTCTAAAGCAACAACAAACAATTACCATTCATATACCACAACAACAACAACAGCGGCAACAACTTTGAAATGCCATATTATGAATTGCAATTACAGTAAACATTCGATAGTCTATTATATTTATACTTAAACAAGAGTTCATCCAAAATGTCGCTAGTCTCAAAACTGTTTTCATACACATTTTTTGGTAAAACGATTCCGATCCTCTTTGTCTAATTAGTCACTGCCCGAAAATCCATGAAATTCAAACTTCTTCCCTCCCTTTCGCATTTTAATCTCAAATTCATGGGGCCTTTCTACAGCGGATGTGGGCGTGGCATTGTGGGCCAAGCGGGCAATGAAAGTTCTCCATTTGACGTCTCTGTCTGTTGTAGATACAGAAATTTATTATGTGCTTTCCGTGGGCGTAATATTATCGCTAAATTGACTTCTAGTCGTCGCTTGGCTATGTGCAAAGTTGACGAAAATTGTGACTGAGAGATTCTCCAACTGCACCACAAACTCGCCGTCGCCGTCGCCGTCGTCGTCGTCGTCTTCAATTCCATTTATAGAAGACAAAGTATATAGCGAGCGGGAAAGGGACAGAGGCGGGGAGGGGGATGGTGTGATTGTTTTTAGAAATGCCTACTTAAATGCCATTCAAATGGCTACTTAAACTACTTTTAAACAAAATGGTAATGGGTAGGTAGTAAAAATCCATCAAGTGGCTAATTGAATGACTTCAGTCTCAAAACAAACGACACTACGCCCCGGGAGGTGCAACATTGAGAGAGAGAGAGAGAGAGAGAGAGTATTGAAGGAGGGACAAACCCACAGATGTTCATCAGTTGTGCTGCAGCTCTTCCCTTTGGGATCCCGTTGATGGATTCGGATTAAAACTGCTTGGCAACAAATGTCCAAATATTTATAACAAAACTTCAAGCAGCTCATTTGCATATGCAGCTTATTATTTCTATTTGGGCCTGATGTAAACATCCGACATAAACATTCTCACTTGCTTTTGTGATATGACGACTGGGATTATTTTATTGGCAATTTGATGAGAAATTCTGTAAACATTAATGGGCTTCGATTCGATTCTAAAACCGTATTAAAATAAATATTCAACCGACCGCAGCTATGAAACAGTCAGCTGAATTGGCAATCGAGTCCATTCAAACTCACCCAATTGACATTACCTTTTTACAGTCGGCAAATATGGGTAATCTGCAAACTAATGTCAAACTGGCGATAAGAATGTGTATTCAGATATGGCAAGGTCGTTTGACAGGTTTCCCCTTGATTGTGCGTTGCAGGGTTAGTCATTGTGAGGAGAATCAAGTTGAGTTCAAGGATCAAATTCCGATTTCTTTGATACATTTTGAAGGTGGCTAAGACCAATGCTGTAAGCCTCTAAAACTGTGCTGAATTCAGTACATTGTGAAGCATAAGGCTTGGTTCCTTAACCTATCGAAACTTCTTCGGAATTCTTTGAAGCTTTATTAAACCAAGGGCCGATTTCTTATCTTCCCAAATAGCTGCTATGTGTCAAATAAACTCAGATTTTGTAGGTTTATGTGCAAATGTAGAAGATAAGAAAACGGCCCAGCCCAAATTCAAGTGTCCATCGAAATATATTATATATCAACAGGTTTGACTTAAGTCGATTGGAACACGATTATTAATGCTACATTACTTTCCACTAGTCCCCGTTCCGTCTTTTTTTTTCGTACATGGATATGAGAAATCAGTTTTGCTTTGTTAAGACTTTACTTTTGCTTTGTTTCCTTTCTGTTAGTCATGATTACGAGTTTGGATTTGAATTGCAAAACTGAACTTCAGTAGATAATGCACCAACCGATTCAGTGCTATACACAGATTCTTTTGCCGTCTAAAATATGAAGAAATATATAAGCAAGCAAGTTGGTCAAGCCCGACTATAACATACTCTGTACCAACGCAATTATAAGCCAAGCATAAATTTAGCATAATTTCAGCATAAGTTTCACAGCAGCGAACAGTCTTTTGATCATAACTCGAGAACCGCTCATCCGATCTTCAGCATTCTTTTGGCGGATCGATAAGTAATCGTGATTTATGAATATGTCTAGAAGGTACGAACCATCTAACTTTGAAACTGTGGGAGATATGACTTTGTTCCAAATTTCTTGGGCTGGAGGAGGGCGTGACCAAAATTGAAAATAAACTTGATCGACCTACAAGTATATGAAGTCCCTATCTCTGAGATCTGTGCGTTCATACGGACAGACAGACAGACGGACATGGCTGTATCGACTCGGCTGTTGATCAAACGACAAAAAACTGTATGATAATTGTGCCGTATTTGTGTCGAAAGTGCTTTGTAGAACACATCACGTGGAATTATTCAAAGTATTATACAGTTCGACAAAATCCAACTTTTGGAAAAAACCCGGTATGAGACCCATAAATTCTGATAGAAGGCACTTCTGTAAGCCTCGCCTCATATCCAGTTTTTCAACTGTATCCTAGGTTCGCGGTCTATGGGTACTTTTGTAGTAGCAACACACAGCGACAACAATTTTAGGTAAGTTGTTAATGGTTCAAGATAAAAATCTACTAAAATCAGCAAACACAGGCAGGGTCATTAGGAACGTAATATATAAATATCGCGTTAATCATACAATTGGTTATGGTACCTCCAGAAGAGGACAAACCTAAATTCTTAAATATCTTTAAAACCACACGGTAGATTTTTATCAAAAACTAAATTTATGATGCCACGATGGGGTATTGCACGTCCCTTAGAGATGGTACTCGTCAGCCAAAAATCCACGAGATGGAGTACCATTTTAAGATTTTTCCTCGAACATCTCCATGTAAGTCAAAAAGAACATCCAAAAATAGATCAAACTGCGTTTTCGCTTTTACCAACTAAGCCTTGGTTGGCAGGCAATGGGTATTTTTGTACAAGCAACTGCCTTAGAACTACATTGACCATTTAGGGTATTAGCAGCTTCACCAAAATTATGCTATTAATCTTATAGGTAACCTGCTTCATTGGAAGCAAGAAAATAGAACAAATTCACTATAAAGCGACTTTAATGGTCTAACCGCGATACACTAAAATGCTTCGAACTGAAGCTGCTGGTAACGAAGATATTTACCCATTAGATTAGTTGGATAATTTTTGGGAGCTGTTAATATCCTAAATGGTCAATGTTGCCGTAAGTCAATTGCTAGTACAAAAATGCATGCGTAGTCAGCGCAAAAATGCTTCGTTAGAAAATCTGAAAACGCAGTTCGGTCTATTTTTTAGACTAGTTAATGGCCCATATTACGTGTTCGTGGGTGGATCTTTAAATGGTACTCCATCTCGCGGTTTTTCGTCTGAGGAGTAACATCTCTTAGGCCCTTGAAATAGCTTATTATGCCATCATAAATTTAGTTTTTAAGAAAACTCTACCGTGCGCTTTTAAAGATATGAAAGAATTTAGGTTTGACCCCTTCTGAAGATACCTTAAACAATTGTACGAATAACCCGATTTTTAGATATTTCGTTCCCAATGACCCTGTCTGTGTTTGCTGAATTTTGTAATAACTACTTAGCTAAAATTGTTGTTGCTTTGTGTTGCTTGTACAAAAGTACCCATAGAACGCGAACCTAGGGTACATTTGAGAAACTGAGTATGAGGTGATGCTTGCAGAAGTCCCTTCTATCAGAATTTAGGGTTCTCATCCCGGGTTTTTTTTTAGTGTCGTACTGTGTTATTTACTGTAAAGCAAAAATTCCATTTCGAAATCTACAAATAAAACATATTACCAAAGTAATGTCAAGCTCTGAGAATTTTGAAGGAGCCCTGAACACTTTTATAGATTTTTTCATTAAGCTTTCCTGCCGATTGTAAGACTCTATCGTCCAAGACCATCAGAAGAAGTAGCCATTAGGTCAAGTTTTTTCATGACTAGAATTTTTCTTCAACCGAACCGAAATATTAGGTTTGGAACAGGTTTAGGTTCAGCCATAATACTCTAAAACAGCGATGTTCAAGAAGAGAGGCTCTCTGTAGCTCTCTGTCTCTCTCTGACACTCACTGAAGCATTACTTCGGCAAGCATTCGGCATGAATTGCCTAAAGTGTTCGGCCCCTGGGGGCGATGGGTGAACATCGCTGCTCTAAAAGGTTCGGTTCACAGTAAGCTGAAAGTCGGGTATACGGGTTTGAATCGGTTCGATCTAAAATCGGTTTGCAGTCCAGCTTCTTATATTACATTGCTTAAAAGTATTCAACAATATATTTGTAATTTTGCATAAGTACGACCGCTTGTAATTCTCAAGTATGACAACCCTGCATTGGAAACACAAAAAGAGTGACTAAAATTCGTGATGTTTAAATGTTTTTAGTTAGTTGAAAGTGCTTTCTAATTATTTTTAATACAAGAGGGGCTTAGCAAAGTCCAATTAGATTTTTGTACATTTTACTATGTGTTCAGCAAAGTTTGTATAAAACTGATAATTGATAATCTATGAATGTGTGGCCAGCCAACCTCTGTAAAGTACTATGGGTGTTTTAAATTTATGTACCTTTGGGTTTGGAGTAAGAAATCGTACACTCAAGAACTAAACAATTGCCTCCGATTCAGTCAACAGGTTTACAGGCAGTCTATGCCATAGGAAACCAAGGGATTCGTCTTTCTATTTTGTCTTTCCCCATAAATAAAAACAGAAACCTTGAGACGGCCACGATGGTCGAAACCAATACCAGCGCAATTGGTAGAGTTTTTCGTTGAAAACAAACCACTTGCATTTGCTGTTACTTTCCATATTTCACCACTTTTTTTTGGGTCTATGCATATTTTACTTGATACACGCGAACGAGCGTTGGTCTGGATGGTCTGGTGCGGGTGCGGGTGCGTGTCTGTACGATTTCCGCATAATTGGCATGAATCAAACAAGTCGCGGCCATATTTGGTAAACAAAAGGGGGGGTGTGTAGCCGGGACAGCACCTGCCCGATCGAGACGAGACATTGCGGTGTGGCCTCGTTTTTGGGTTCAATGTCTGACTGCAGCTGTGACAACTGTCTGCCAATGCCCCTGGCCCAGGCCTCGTTTGGCGAGATTTTCCTTGCACTTCTGTTTATTATCATTTGTCGTCGCAGCATCCTCCTCGTCTGCCCGCCTGCCCGCCTGCCCCCTCTCCACACTTGGCTCATCCTCAGCCGTCAGTTTACACGTCGCCGTCGTGTATTGGGCGCAATTTCTTTCAATTGCTCCAGTTTCTTGTTTCTTTCTTAGCTTTTCTTTGCCTTCGTTGCTTAAGGAGGAAGTCTCAATTACGTGTGAGTTTTAATTCGCTTGTCTGTCTGATTTCTCCCTCTCCCTTCTCACACCAAGTTTATGAAGTTCCAAGTCCCGCTAGCTATATATAGTGGCTTTTTCACCGTTTCCATTTTCCCAAAACCACTTTTTGTTTGTCGCCAACAAATTTTCATGAATTATTTTTAGCTTGAGAATTTGTTGGTTCTGTTGGTTCGAGCGGAAATAGCAGCCGTCGCCTGGCTGGAGAGTGCCAAAAGCAACAAACAGCACATAAATAACAACAAAAAACAAAAAGCCAATTAAAAATAAATTATGATATGCATTTTGGGAAAACGCAGCACATGGCACCTACATCCATTTTCTTTCCAGCCACATGGAGCAAGCATGTTGCCGGATTTTCCACAGCAAAAACTATTGACCTGGTCAAACAGCGACCCGCTGACGTACACACGCACGTTCCCATACTCATTCTTCTCCTTTTACAGACAGAGAAAGAGCAATGTTATCGCAAGACGATAAGAAAAACAACTTTCTTTTCAAACTGTTTACTTTTTTTTAAATTGATAAACGTTCATTGACCCTTTGGAGAATAGTTGAAATAAGAGCCGGAGAGCTATAAAGAAGTTGTTATACGCTTGAGAATGTTTATTGAGATGCCACTTGGCTTTCAGAGTACAAGCGACAACCCTCTTCAAGCAAAACGCAATAAAGAAAGTCGCTCACGCCCCACAGTAATATACCCTGTATCTGATATAAGCTATGTAGTGTTTAAATGTGGCGCCATGCGTAGTGTGTGAAGTCAATCCAGTTTGCGATCATCTAATCATTTCTAAATTTGACGTTTCGTTAAACAATGGCCGCGTTCAGCAGACGAACTTGCTCCCTGATCAATCGTACTTTTTTCTGATCTTTCTGCTGAATTCCAGTGATACGATATCCTGATAGGCAATTTGACGTGAAAAAAGTATGCTCGTTTCAAGTGATACTGCTACCTACATCTGTAATTGTATATCGATAGGTTTTCTCGATACCAATACGCGTATCTTGGTTCATTTTGTACACTGAACCTAAAAATTAGTTTGAAATAGTTTAAAAAAAAAACAAAAAAATATGTAAAAACTTAAGTTTGACAGCTATTATGCAATTTCCATGTTGACACAGAGCGTTATCAAAGTCGGCGCCGCTTTTAAAAGATTGTCCTTTAAAGTCCTTGTCCAAAAATGTAGCAATCCGTTCAGCAGAAAGTATTCTATGAATCATATTTTTCTGATACCTGTTCAGCGATCAATCCTTCTGCTGAACACGGCCAATGCTTATTTCTATCAGGCCTGCTCCGGTTTTCACTTTCGACAAAACTTGTCGAATTCGAATTTGGTGAAGTGGTTGTTGTATTAAATTGATAAATTAAATCGGCATAAAACCTTTCATTTTGAGTTCATCCTATTAAAAGGAAGTGCAAATTTTAAGGTTTGATACAGATTGCCTTGATTGTTCACCAAAAAATTACACATGTAATAAATTCGGATTCACTAAAGTGAATTGTTGTTGCCTTGCACGCATTGTTGTTGTCTTTAATTCCGCAAGAGCATAGGAAAGAAAAAGACGAAAGACACATACGAAATTTTGGTTGCAATTTTGTTTTGCATCAGCCCTATGCGTGTGGCTAAGGCGTTTGCGCATTACAACATTATTAGCGCATGAAGCGTATAAAGCATGGGCATAGCTGAATCAAAGCATACCCTGAATGTTCTCGGAACTCGGCGGGCACATTCAACATTTATAAAATAGTAAAATATGTCAAAAATGTGCACTCAAAAAAAAAAGGCTGCCGGCGTTTCGACAACGCCAATCGGGATAGAATTTAAGACGTTTTGTACTTGGGTGTACTTAAATTAGGTACGAAACATTCTAAACTTGAAATATGACTGGTAATATTATTGACATGAGAACATACCTTCTTGACTCAAGAACCTTTTGTACTCACAGTAAGATGAAAGATTCTAGAAAAGCGGGTTCTTAGATCAAGTACAAAATATGTTAGTTTGAGTACAAAATAGACTCATTATCCTAGCTCCACAAAGTGCACAACAGAAAATATGAATTAGTCTGTCGAGTCTGTTCTTAAAATTCCCAACTGGCTTTAGGACTTTGGTTATGGGTCTTGGACATTTCTTTGGTTTAATACAGAGACCTCGTTCAAGAACAAAGTTGGGATAGCTTCTGTATGGGCTCAAATCAAGAAAATTTTGTACTTGTTTGAAATACTCTTATATTCTTCCTAGAATGTTTTTGGGCTGGCAATAGAAATTACGCACTTTAAGAAGGAATGTTTTGTACTTATTTTGAGACATAATCGGGCTTGACTCAAGACCGTTAAAAGCTAAAAGTACACTCAAAAAAAAAAAATCAATCCGAAACGGGATTAAAAACGGGGTGATCCCGGATATGCTCATTCCCATTTTGATCCCGGAAAACAGGATCACTTCAAGCATGCCCCGGGATCACCCCGTTTTCAATCCCGAATTCGGATATTTTTTTTTTCTGTGTATGATTAAAAATATTTTAAGAATTCAAAACATACTGAATGTATCCCAAAACAGTCTAAAATCAAGTATTTCAGGATTGAAAAAATCGTACTTGATATAAGAATTTGTACTCTGTATTAAGTAATTTCGTAATTACCGTACTATTGACTCCGTTTGTACTTAATTCAAGTACAAGAGTGTGCCAGTGGAACATTCATCACGAATGTTTATCGGAAACTCTTATATGAAAATCTACAGAACAAAAGATTGCATTTCGCATGTTCGGTGAAGGGTTTTTGGAATGCAAAAGTGGAACAACAGAGATTGAGAGTTACTTAGCTATATTCTACAGGCTTTGCCAACAACTCCCCCCTTTTCGATCCATTCTAATTCCCCCCCCTCCCAAATTTAATGATTGGATTCAGCTAGCAAATTTACAACTTAACACCCCACACAACTTGATCATCTTGGGAGCTTGGAACATGCTTTAGCTTCAGCATACGTAAAGAACTTGGTGACTGTCCCAACGATTTCACAATCATCGCCAGCCATCGCCATTGTTGGTGCATTCGTCGTCGTTGTCACCCCAGGCACTTCAAGTCAAACTATTTTCACTTAATTTAATGAGAAAATTGCACACAGAGAGAGAGAGAGAGAGAGAGAGAGAGCGAGGGGGGCAGGGGTGGAGGAGCTACGGGTGCGGGGTGGAGTCTTGGGTGCTGGAGCAATGAACGTTGCGGTCAAGTTGCCATTGTAGTTGTTGTTGTCGCAGACAGTTCGCTTAAAAATAATACAGAATGCAAGAAATGTAAGTCAAGCATGAAACAGAGGGAAACCATCCATTCCATCCCATCCCATCCCATCCCATCGCAACCATCCATCCATCCTCCTGCCAAGTGTGTGTACATATCTCATCTTGCCTCCTTTTCTCTCGCACAGCTGTCACGCATATGGAACAGCGCCTATTCGGTGCCACAGAGTGTTACGGGCATTGAGGTAACACTTGAGCGAGGCACTCAACTGGAGCTGCACGAGGGCTTCTTTCGTCCACAGAATCGTGTCAATCGCTTTGTGGTAAACGGTGTCCAAGGCAATGATCAGGTGGAACTGACACACGATGCGTTTCGCAACAATCAGGGTGGATATCCGGATATACAGATACTCAATGTGGCCAAGGTGTTTTTGCGTGAAAATTCATTTTCAGGTGAGTGCGCGAAAGGCGAATTGTGTGGAGCGTTTCTCACCATTTGTTGACCCAGGTGGTGAATTCAAATTGCACGTGGAACACAGCCAGGAGCTGATCCTGTTCAAGGGGGCCTTCTCCAACATGAATATGTCCTGCAGTTTTGCACATATTGGACAACTGGTGATGCATGAGAAAGCTTTTATCCCCAGCACAGATCGGAGTGCACGCTCACATGTGAATGTAAGTGGAAATCTCTGTCCGTTAGTCGCCCTACAACTCTAATCCCCTCTCTCTCTCTCTCACTCTCTCTGCAGCTGCACATTGAGGCGGCTCATATGGATCGCATACACAGCTTTGAGGTGTCCATGAATAAGATCAGCTTCACCAAATCCACCATAGGCAGCATACTAACTCGCGCCTTCGATGTGACCAAAATCAACGAACTGTTCTTTGAGGATTGCCGCATTGAGACCATTGAGGCGACGGCCTTTACCAGTAAGCTGCAAAGTGAGCATGTGTCCATCACGGACACCATTATAGGAACCATCGATAGTGAGGCCATTATGGGCAGCGGCATCTCCAAGCTAACGCTCAAGAATAACACGTGAGTTAAGGCTGTGGCTGTGCCCGGAACACCAGCTTAATCGATTCTCTCTTTTAGCATCAACGAAATCAAATCGAAGGCCCTGCAAATCTATAGCGTCGATGTGTTTATCCAGGAGAATACGGTTAACCATCTGGCCAACGATTGGCTGATGGTTAAGAACGATGCACAAATGGGCGGCGCCCAGATTGTGGTGGAGAACAATCACTTCACAGACTTTCGGCACATGGACCTGGGTCCTTCGAAGAACTTCAATTGCACATTTGCCAACAATTGGCTGGGCAAGCCACAAACCGGCAGCCTGAACTTCACCAGCTGCCAGGTGCATCGTCTTACGGTGGACCGGTCTTGCAGCTGCGACAGCAGCTATGTCAACACGTGGACCGATCATGATCTCAGCTCGGAGATCTTTTGCTTGTTGAGCAAGCGGGAGCAGGATTGCTTTAATGCCAGCAGCGTGAATCAGAGACGCTATGCGAACGAGGCCTGTGGAGGTGTCTCCAACAACCGCACACTGCAGTGCATGGATGGCACCAAGCTGGTGTGGCGCAACGGTCAGTTTATCACCAAAGAGGAGATCGCTCGTATGAATCGCGGTCTGGATATTGGCACTGTGATCATGTGGCTGGTGATGGGCATGGCGGCGTTGGCCGGAGTTACGGCCCTTCTGTATCTCTGTTGTAGGAGCCGCAAGGGCCAGGCACAGGCACCCAGTAATCTGCACAAATGCGAGTTCTCCGAGACGGAGCGCAAATCGCTGCAGGCCGAGGCCAATCTGCTCAAGGAGGGTTCGCATTGGCATAAGCGTTTGCAGGAGCTCATCAGTGGCAAACTGACGGTAAACGAATGCAATGATCTCATCACAGAAATTGTCAACAACATGCCCGATCTGCCCAGCGGCATCAATATCAAACTGTCATGCCATTTGGATAGACATCATGCGGATGCTATCTACCATCAACAGCAGCAGCATCAGCACCAGCACCAGCATCAGCATCAGCATCAGCAATTGCCGCTACCCATTTCACTGCCCAGTGCCCCACCCTCATCTACGATTGGCCAGGACGAGCCCATCTATGAGGAGCCACAGCAGCCATTACTCTCCAGCGAGTACTCATCACCGCATGAGGGAACGGCTCCCGTGTATTCGGAGCCCATTAACTCATCAGCCAGTAAGTATGGAGGAGGAGGAGGAGGATACGAGTATGATGAGATCAGAGGTCTCGATTGGAATAGAAACACTGGTTCGGGTTAAGTTGAAATGTTGTTAAACAGAATCTTCCATTGGCTGTGAATACCTCCCGATGTTGTAACTAAACTAATCCGAATGTATTTAAATTTGTATTAACTATTAAGTAACTTTTTGTAAGCAAATGAAATCAATGAAACTCCCTCGCATGCATTTCGATTATAAGACAGCAGACTCCCTCTGGGAAGAATCCCTTCCTCTCAAGGAATTGTATACTCCAAATGTGTGAGAGAAGGCGTAGTCAAGTTTCAAGAACATAAAAGTAGAGTTGGGTTTCAACACTTAACCACAAATGTTGTATATTTTTGAGTGGAAATTGGTTTCAAATCGCCACAATCTGACGAAAGCAAGGATTTTGTTTCAAAATCGCAAAGCTTTAGCGGAAGTGGAATTGATAGCCAGTCTGCTTGAATCAAAACGACAAAACAAAGTACCAAAAGACACACATGCAATATTGTAACTAACCTATCCAATTTGAACAGATCAATCTAATGTTTAAAACTAAACTAGAAGTTAAAGTAGTTTTCGAATAATTTACATCTACAATAAGGTATGCATATTATCTGTGGTATAGTTAAAGCCAGGTTTACACATAGAATACACAACGAGCACACGATCCACATAAGATCAGCCACACGATTCATTTCTGATCCTCTGCGCTCACTTGTATGCAAAATGCGAGCAAATTTTTGTATGAAAATAGGAAAATCTATATTTAAATGCACTTTCGATTGTTGTCCTGTTGACCTAACAAACGTTTCGGAAGCCAAAGGTGCTTCCCATGACTTCCAAATGTTATCCTCAGAAAGACTAAAGAATCAAGCCAAAATCACTCGATCCATTTGGTGCTATCTCATTTTATATCTGCTTCCCGCAGGTTTCCAAAGCTTATATCCTTACATGGGATTCGAATAGCACAATTTGAACAATCGAAATATCGACAAATACATGCAAAACATACAATCCACTTAGCACAAACACACAATCCACATAGGTTTCACCAGCCAAATGTATATTTAAAATTAAGTTTAAAAGATCATCATACATTCTCATGTGTTTCCCATGAATTCTTTAAGTATAAAAAACCTCAAAATCAAGCCCAAACACACGATCCACAGAGCTCGATTCAGTGCGAAAAGCAAGAAAGAAAGAAATCCACCATCCACAAGCATATTTTATAGCGAAAAGTGGAAAAATCAGAGTGAAATGTGTAATTCTGGCTAGAAACGACATCCACATGGGATCCACTTTGCTGGGAAATACCTCAAACAACTTTGAAATACCCAAAAATACAATTACTTTGTGTACTTAACTCACTTCTAACCACTTTCAACACACACACACACACACACACAAGCACACACAGGCCAGGCCCTGATTTTGGAGCACATAAGACCCACAACAAAGGTATACAATTTGACTTGGTTAAATCGCTTTAAAAGTAGTTTGATATTTGGTGCTGGTACTCAACATGCTTCAACCTAACCGAACCCATTCTCCGAAGTCAACTCTGTCTAACTCCCATCTCTCTGTTTCTCTATCGTTCCACAGATGCGAACGACATGCCGCCGGCATATCAGGCCCAATATGCCACCCCTCTGCCCAAGCCGCCCCAACTGCCGTCCAGTCATGCCAGTTATGCCACGCCCGTTTGGCGTTCAACTGCCAGCGCCACGCCCATGCCGCAGCCACCTCCGCCCATTACACACGCTCAGCGACATGTGCGTGACCTACGCCAGGATCTCGAGGCCAGGCCACAATTTCATCCCAATCAGCTGAGTTCGGTTCGCAATCAGAAGCTGCAACTGCACTCCAACTATACACCGCCGCCGCCGCCGCCACCGGCTGCCAATGGCACAGTGCGACCTCAGTACAGTAAGCATAGCTTTGAGTGTCTGGATGGGGCCGCCAGTTTGGCGGCCATGGAGCATATGGATATGCGTGGAGCTGCCGGTGGTTTGTTGCCCGACTCTGGGTCGGATCATTCCGGTGGCAGTGATGAGACTGTCAAAATCGATGATGTTATTGAATATGTCGATGCCTAAAAGTAGGCAAGGCATTGAACAAACATTTTGTGATCTATTTAATAATAAACAAACCAACAACAACAACAACAACAACAAAAACTATGTAAACCACATTGAAATACTACCTAATGATAAATTGCTGTCGACTTGTTTATTTCTTCTTTTTTTTTTTTTGTGTGTAAACATTTAGCTTTAATAATAAAAACAAAACAGATAAAAACCATTTTCCTCGTCCGACCGACGTTGACTCACTTTGGCCTGGTATCAAATTTAAAGTTTTGCACTTGTTTAAACGAAACGGCAGAATGCAAAAACGCAAAACGCCAAACGCCGTATTAATCACCGCCAGGCTGGCAGCTGTTAAGTCTTGTTGTTGCATTTTGAAGCTCGTTAAAAAATTGCATTTTGAAATGTTGAATAACTTGATTGGCGGCCAGTGATTCGTGCCACCGCCGCCACCGCCACCACCGCCACCACCGCCACCGCCATCGTCGCCGCCTCCTATGCAAATTGGGTTCTAAAATGCTTTTCGAGTTATAAATTTATATGGTCAGTCGGTGCGATCAGTTTACGTGATAAAATCCAAGTGCAAGCTGAGCATTATGGTGTCTAGTGGGCATGCCAAGTAGTTGGCCAAACATGCACAGCAGCATCAAGTGGAACAGTTGAGCAAAAAAGGAGATACATTTGATACCGATTGAAGGGGGTTTCGTTCCGAAACTAACAAATAACGATAAAACTAAGAGACCACTTTGATTGTGTAGCAACACAAACAGACGGACAAAATAAGATTGATCGGCTAAGCTTATCGCCCTGATCAACAAATAGATATACAATAGCTAAACCAAAGGAGTAACAAGAAAGAAAGTCGGTCAAGCCCGACTATAACATACTCTGTACCAAGAAAATTTGATCTTTTGATCATAACTCGAAACCGTTCATCCGATCTTCTTCATTCCTTTGGCGGATCGATAAGTTATCTTAATTACTAAATATGTCCAGAAGGAACGACCCATCTATCTTAAAAACTGTGGGAGATATGACGTTTTTTCTAAATTGCGGGGGCGGGAGGGGGCGTGGCCAAAATTGAAAATAAACTTGATCTGCCTGCAGACATTAGAAGCATATGTCCCATACATGTCAAACCTCTATCTCTTACCATCTCTGAGATATGTGCGTTCATACGGACAGACAGACGGACATGGCTATATTGACTCGGCTGTTGATGCTGATCAAGAAGATATATACTTTATGGGGTCGGAGATGCTTTCTTCTGGCTGTTACATACTTTTGCACAAACTTATAATACTCTGTGTACCTACGGTACAGAGTATAATAATAATCAACGAGAAAGTTAAGCTAGCTTCGCCTGTGCTGAAGGTTTTATTCCCTTGCAAGTGCAAACTTTCAGCTCGATAGCTTCAAAACTGAGAGACTAGACAAACGGACGGACAAAGCTCAATCGACTCAGCTCGTCACCCTGATCAAGAATATATATATGGTTTATTGGGTCGGAAATGAATATTTCAATGCGTTGCAAACTTCTGGGCAATATTGTAATCAGGGCTGCAAACCTGGAAAAAATCAAGAGGGGTTCACTATGGGGTTCGAACCCCTGAAAAATTGTGGGTTCGGGTTCACGCAGCGGTTTTAGGTTCGAATTTATTTTTTGTCCGCTGATTTGGAATAGATTAATGTAATTTTTCATGAATAGAGCGCTCGCCTCATACTTGTGTTGCAGGAACAGCAATTACAACTAAGTTGTATTTACAATGATGGTTTTCCCAATACTTTAAAACAGAGGTTATGAGCTTCTTATTCTTATCAGAAAAAACAACAACCACAAGAAACCCAAAGAAAAAACGAATTACTGCCTGTTGTGTGTGTGTGCTTTTGGTTGTCTGATACAGCGCTGTATTGTTGTTGCCTTTAATACCGCAAGAGCAGACTTCCTATGCGTATGCTTATGCTTCTAGTGCTATGCGCATGGCTGTCGCGTTCGCGCATTACAATAACATTAGCGCATGAAGCGTATAAAGCATGGGCATCGCTGCTTTAAAACATTAGAACTTTGAGGCAATCTTTGAACTCCGACAAAAGGAGCAGTGAAATCGCTTACCGATTTTGAATTTGTCAATTTCTTATTATTTTGTTGCTCCTTAGCTAAAGAAGATTCCATTTCATCTTCGTCAAAAGATGAACATGGTATAGAATCACTTATGCTTTCGTCCATTAAATCCTGTTGATGATTATACAAGCTGATTTTTTGTTCTAAGGTCAAAAATATTTAGCTTTTAAGATTTTGGGAGATCGCAACAAAGATTCGCCCTATCTTTGATATATCAAATTAAGCCCCTATGGAAAATCATTGGCAACCAAATTCAAGGTGTGTTTTTTTTATGAACCAAACCTTTTTTTACATATTTTTTTTTGCTCCGGTTTAGGTTTAGGTTCGGCAGGGAAGTTTACGACTCCGGATCGGTTCGACTCCGAACCGGTTTGCAGCCTTGATTGCAATACAAATATCAGAAGAAATTACATTGTGAATTGCGTCATCAGGTTTGGGTGTTCCTTCGTAACCGTTAATGTTTTTGCTGAATAATGAATTTATCATTCATGCAAAAATGTAAGCTTTAATCGAAAATAATTGGTAAGAGCCTTTAAGTTCTTTTTACATTTTTGCGTTTAGTCGGGAAATGTTACAATTTATAAAATAATTGAGAAATAGTTGAGTAATTCCCGATAAATATAGACGCACAATTTAAAAAAAAAAATTGCAGGCATTTTTCTCCACACCAAAAAATAGTTTACCTAAAAAGCCAAAAAAATTGCCTAAAAATGTAGAAAATATTACCTAAAAAAGGCGCCAAGGCAATGGGGATCCTAAATTCTAGGACATACAATTCCTACAGTTTCAAGACCTTGATGTCTTAAAGTTATTGTAAAAATAACATAAAATTAATTTAACAATTTATAAAATGAAACAAAAAATACTTCTTACTTTTATTACGGATTTGGTTTTTAATTTACCCTCCCCTCTCGCCGATTCGAACTAAGTACCCTGAGTATGTAGTCGCATACGCAGTCGCCATCTCAACGCAGACGACTATCGACGTCACGCGTGACAGTGCGACAAAATACAGGAAAGAATTGAGCCAGGCGAGAAACTACAGTACAGAATTCCCCTAAGCACACAGTTAGAAACAAGACTGTTGCTTTCCGTAGATATGATGTGTTCTAGTCCCCGTCGAAGTAGGAAGATTTTTTTTTCTTTTAATATTTGATACGTTAAAAACTTTTGATCATAGTTTTAGAATGTTATATTTGTCAATGTTCAAAATGCGTTTATGTTTAATGCCAGTTTTAATAAGAAACCAAAATTGATGAACCAAATATTTTACATAGGAGTACGCTTTGGCTGGGTTTTAAACGGGAATTTTTTCCAAGTTTATTATATTAATGAATAAAAAACACGTCTGTCTGTGTTCCAATGATTTCGGGACATCGTCTTAACTTTTAACTTGATTAGGGATGGGTTGCGCTAGCGGATTGGCATTGGTCTTAGGTGGCTGTCGATTGAGTAAATACCAGTTCTTCATTTTTAACCACACCTCGTGTTAAAACCGCAGGATTGTGGCATAAAAAACAGGTCAAAACTAACATGGCGTGAATTGTTTTTAGAACTGTTAAGCCCGGAAAACAGCGGACATGGTCCAACGAAATCAAGTCAGCAGATAATTAGAATTAATTTGTTATTGTATTAGGAAAAGCGTACTAGACTTAAGGCTTAGAAGAACCTAAAATTTGAAGTCTAATTTTTTACGTTATTGTCCCCTTTTAAACTGTTTAGGTGGAAAATTACCTAAATACTAGGTTCACCATTTCCCGAAATTAAGGAAGAAATATTTTTGGAGTGTAAGACTAAAGCAATTACAAGTAAGAAAACAAAGAGTGACCAAAAGTTCTTCACATCTGCAGAGACTTAAACTAGAGAAAAAATTGCCCCTTAACATGGCCCGAGAAAAAAAAAAAATTAAAGCATATCCATTAAGATTGAATATGTCTATAATATTCTTTTAAATATTTAACAGAGCTGAAAATCGTAAAAAAAAATTCGGAAGAGTAAAAGAATATTTCAGATTTGTTTATTTACTTCTAAGCTGGCGCCAATAGCTTGTGAAGAAAAAACGTTTCTATTAGATGTCCCTAGGTAGGATAAAGTCAGCCAACGGATTTCACGTTTTGACAAAAATTTTAAGGTGGGTTTTAACTTACTCTTTAGGGAGGGAAGGAAACCCTGCAAAGAAGGAATCACTTTTTCATGTAAGCGACTCCAAATTTCGTATTATTTGATTTAAAATAATTTATTTTGCTATGCTTTACCATAATTCCTCAAAGTTTAGTCAAAATCGGAGAACTAGATGGTACAACTGCCATAGAAAGGAATAACTGATAAGAAGTCTTAGAAAAAGGTACTTTTACCATCTAAAAGTTGGCATATACTTTTTGATTCTTTAATATTTTTTGTCACAATCGGATGAACCCAGCATATGGCTGTCATAGGAATTGTGCTTCAGCACAACTTTGTCCAATTTCATCAAAAACGGTTGATCTAAGTAGAGGCGCCATCTGTTGGTCGGCTTGGGAAATAATCAACTGGCATCCATTAAAGCGAAAATGAACTTTTCTTTTGATACCTATTAGCAGGACCTTTATTTATATCAATTGTACGAAATGCAATCTATTTTCTATCTATCAAAAGGGCTTGAATAATTTGACTTAAGTTGATTTTATTTTATACCGTATTTTTATGTTCCAAATGTTGCTGCAAGATTAAGAGTCTCCTTTCATCTCCACCACCACACTTATCTGCTTAGTAGTTTCCTTACCGACCGGAAGTTTTCCACCAGCACGTTAAGGAGAGCCGAGTGCCCTGGCCGTGTTTTCATAGAAGATTAGCTTCTGGCTGGCCCAGCTCACAAAATCGATCACAGTGGATTTAAAATGTCACTGAGAAACAAGGTATACGTATAAAATGCAATTATGGAGATACGTGTATTTGGTATTGCTGCTACAACACACCTACACAAGATTATATTGATCCCCTGCACAGAGAAAAAACAGTTTGTTAAAAAATATACATTGGATGATTTCCAATTGAAAGGTATATTTTTTAATTATAAAATATCCATTGTTCAATGAATCTTAAATTTGCATCCCAACGTAGCTGAAAATCATTCAAAGGATATGAAAAAGGAATATTTAAATATTAAGAAAAGGTATTGGATCCAATTGAATCTTTTTGGAACTTTATTTTGACTGTGCGGTACCAACGGTACTTGTGCACTAGCGGGCTGGCGAAGGAACGTCATTATCAAGCAATCTGGGAAGTACCTTCAGATACTCAGAGGACATCCAAATCTTCTATCAAGGCAGTCGCCTTGCTTAGTCGAAGGATAAATGACGACAGAGCGAAAAGAAAACTTCTAAAATCTTTCGTTTCAACACATCTGATTTCAGCCGGATATATCAAGCTGTGTGTTGTATTTTCTTCATTCGTGATTCTTTATTATTTAATTGTTTCAATTTTATGTTCAGCTACTTGGTTCCTACGTTAATGTTTCCTCATTCTTTATGTTATGTTCTACCCTCCTGTTAATGGAACTTAAACCAACGTTGGTGCCTAGCGCTGAGCTATACCATACTTGTCCACAGACTTTCAAAATCTTCGTGGTTTGACACTTATGTACCAAGATTTTATAAATGACTTTCTGTGACTCTTGTTTAAATGGTCTTGTCCCCGGGGCATATGTACGTACATACATACATACATACGTCCATCCATTCTTGCGGGGGAGCCTGGGGCAGTGTATGGGTAAGGGAATGATGTCTCCAATAACAAGTGTCAAGCGATGCGTGTCAGAACGCGCATTCAATTAAGCGCGCCGCGAGCAATCAAAGCCAGCAAAAGACCACCGTGTCCGTTGTACTTCTAGCTACCAGTAGCCAGCTCTCCGTTCCGAACTTCCATTGCAGCCTGCGGCTCTAGCGCTAGCTCTCTAGTCATAATAAACAAAGCAGAAAACAAAACAAAAAGCAAATAAACGCGAAGAATTCTTTAAGTTTTGTGCTTAGAAACGCAGACGCAGCAGCAGCAGCCACATTGGCGCGGCGAGAGAGTTTGCATTTTGGGAACCAAAAAGAAAACAAAAAAAAAAAAAGAGTCAAAGATTGAGAGAATGCTCTGCAGCGGGCAGTGATGAGCAGAAAATGGCTAGATTTGAAAAAAAAGGAACAGACTGCCTGGAATTCTAGGATAAGCTTAAGTTTCGGTTAACGGAGGGGTTTTGAAAAGCATCGAATAGAAGGTTGATAATAATTGCGCAATTTTACCACATCAGACACCCATCTACTACTTTTGAATCAAAAAAAAATAGAGGAAAGTGTTAACTTCGGCTCGGCCGAAGTTTGTATACCCTTGCAGCACATTTTCTAACTAGTTTGAAGGACAAATCCACTGAAAAACAATTTTTTCCTAATAAGACTACTTTTCCGACTACTTTTGTATGACAGCTATACTATATAGATGTCAGATTTCGACCAAATGTTTGCTGAATTATGGAAAAGCATTAAAAACTAAGTATTTACTAGTTTTTCTCACTAGAACTAGTTTTTCGACCAATCGTTCCTATGGCATCTATATGTTATAATCATCCGATCAGGCCGGTTACGACAAATGTGCAGCGTATTTGGACCAGAAGACTTCGTGCAAAGTTTGGTGGCGATAGCTTTAAAACTGACGGAGGAGATAGCATAGAAACAGACGGGCAGACGGCCATACATGGCTATATCGACTCAGCTCGTCGTGCTGATCAAGAATATATTATATATACTTTATGTGGTCGGAAATGCTTCCTTCTATGCGTTACAAACATCTGGACAATTTCAATATACCCTCTGCAAGGGTATAACTAGGTCAAAAACCACAAATTACCAAAGGCGACAAAAAGGAAATTGAAAACTTTTCAAGTTTTCAATAGGTAATTTTGTGAAACAAACATTTTTTGAACTGGGTAGAACTGCTTTGGGAGGTAACCAATTCAAAACGTTCGATTCGTGGTATTGTTGAAGAGACGTTACAAACCCAAAAAAGAGCTGAAACAGTGTACGCCCGATCTTTATTCGTTTATCGTGCCGCCTGTTTTGATCAAGAGAAAGAGCCAGCCAACAACGCCAGCTAAATGCTCATCACTGGCCCGCGCTCTGCTTGCTGTGTGCTAGTGCTGCCTGCTATCTGGGGTCGACGCTGCTGTCGCTTGCTTGTGGCTTGTTGGCAGCTGTTTGGCGCTCAGTTTGTCATTTGCACGCGCTTACGCCGGTCGCCCCAACAAAACAGAGAAGAAACCAAAACCCGAGACTGGCTGGTTGAGCTTTTTGTGGTTCTAGTCGCGTGTTTGCGCGATCGCTGATTTCACTGCTAAATGCAAATATTTGTAATATTTCACTTACTTTTTTGTCTGTGCGTGTGTGTGCGAGTGTGTGAGTGTGTGACTACATTTTTCCAAAGTTCAAAGCCATAAAAACATGGCCAAAGCAAAAACAGTCTTGAGGAGATCGTGAGATATGCCAAAACTCTCTCTCTCTCTCTCCCTTTTCCTCTCTCTCTCTCTGTGTGTGTGTGTGTGTGGGGACTCTCTGTGTGTTTTGGATCATTGCGTAAGGGGCAAAAGCCACCACCACCAACCACCACCCACCCACGCACCAAAACAAAACAAACAGCGGAATTCTCGCAAAGAAAGGCAAAAACATGCAAATTCCCATAAATCCATAACTAAATTAACAATTTAAATTTCAAGGTTACAAAAATGAAATCAAAATCTGTTTTTAGTTTGACTTACTGTTTGTAGAAGGTGGGGAGGGGGGGAACGTGTAGATGCTATGACAAGTTCAGCAGAAATTTTGCTGTGCCAAATTCAACAGCCAGAAACAGAAAGCAAACAAAAGACATGTGTATCAACCCCGTCCAGTGACCTCTCTTCATTCTTGAGTAGCTTTATTTTTGTGGTACCTTCAACTGGAATGCTTATGCCCGAGTTTGAATTACACTTTGAGTTTATGCGAGAAGTTTTATCTCAAAAGTAAGGGATATCCCATAGGATCCTGGAAATGGTTCCAATATGACGTTGGTCTTTGCCAAGTTTGGTATTTTAGCATAAGACTACTCAAATCGTTTTTGTTCTTGTTTCCAAGATCCAATACGACTAATCGAAAATGTGTACAGATTATTACTGATATTGGGTACCAAAAATGGTTTTCAGCAGGCTACTTCGTTTCTCTAGAAAGAAGGTGCATAATATGTGAATTCAGAATACTACACCACTGTTTGGTGGCCATATATATTTACTGAAAACCTTGTCAACGTATTCAAAAAATACAAAATAATCAACCTTTGTTGGTTTCTAAAAGTCCTCATCTTTAGGCCATGAGAGCAGAACATGCCCTCTCTTTCTCTCCACTCTCACCACAACCATAAAAGGAACACGTTTTTGCTGTCTATGATGTGTGCTGAGTGAAAATTAGTAAGTGATGACTTAAAGATATTTATTATTCCCTCACATTAAACACGAATTGCGTGGGCAACGTTTAAAGGTGACCAAAGAAGCCATTAATGAGTTCAAAGTACAGGTTTCGGAAGTATCCAAAGTATTGCGAAGAATATTTAAAAATAACTGAGTGCAAATAATAAAACCAGGGATACAATCCGGTTTTGAACCGAACCGGTTCGAGCCTGGAATTCTGACTTTTATTCACTGTCAACCGAATGTCTTTAGAAATATGTTCCAAACCTAAAATTTCGGTTCGGTTTAACAAAAATGAATTTTATTTTTTGCCTAGAGACTTCATCTGACTTATGTTTAGACAGCGGATTTTGCATGTTTTCAAACAGATTTTCATCCAAGTAAGCCAAAGTAAATGTGAACAATATTATAGTATTCGCTGACTTTTGACGTTCATAAAATTCCAAAAATTCTGCTCTCAGTTCTACGATGATTTAAATAATTATTTTATAAATTGGAAGGTCAGCAAAAAACAAAACGATGTGAAAAAATTTGTCAAATTCACATTTTTCTGAGTCTACTGGGATTAAAATCGGTTTTGAAAATATACAAAATCCGCTGTCTAGTTATATGGTTGGTTTAGTTCGAGTGACTCCTAAAGTGGGCAGTAAAATGGAATATTAAATTTAAAAAATTACTAAGAGTACTGAAGCAGTGAAATCCCCAAATATAATAGCCTCTTATTTTTTAGTTCCTCGGATTTCCAGCTTTTTAAATAGATCTCAAAAGCAAGAGTGGAACATTACGTTGGAAATATTTTTCTGCGAAAACAACGAAATCGAGTTTTACTTAAGCAGTAAAATATATATATATATTTTCCCATTTTGAATATTCCCATGAGTTCTACTAACCCATTCCCACCCAAAACCCAGGCGATTCCCAAACGATAAGTGTAGTATTTAGGTAGAATGCGATTTTAAGAACACATCGAACCCAACAAAATATATTTACTGTATATAGCATAAACTGAACCGATGTTCGAATCAAAACCCACTCCCAAATACTGCAAACCGTAAATTTTTGAACCTTAATCATTGGTAAATTTTGGTTCGATCCGGTGAACCTAAGATCTAAATATATATTTTTTGTTTGCAACCTACATTCAGAGGAAAAATAGAGAATTTCATACTTGGATCAATAATGTTCGATGTTAGAAGTTCGATAAGAATGCAAATTCTTGATCCAAGAGTGAATTTCTTAATCCAAGTATGAATTTTTGATCCCGTTTTTCTTGATCCAATAGCTTTAATACTTGATTCAAGTGCGAATCATTCTCCAATCAAGCAGTACATATCTTGAAGCAAGTGCGTAACACATTCAAATTCAAGATAGCTCATTCTTGAATCAAGAGCATACAGCATTGTCAAAAACTGAGAATGATCTTCCTGTTATCAAGAGCTCATCAGATTCAAGAGTAAGATCGTTTACTCTTAAATCAAGAGCTTCACAGATTCCAGTTTTTTTTTCCCGTCCAAGTTACAAGATGTGAGAGCGCACAGTGGGCCTTACCATAGCTTGTAGTTGATCATGGGTCTGCTGCAAAGCAACGGTGGACAATGCTAGCAGAAAACACATTACCGAACCCTGTCATAAGAAGTCGGATTTGCAATTTGGAGCTATACGGGGGAACACTCTTGCAATACTTTGTATATGAGAGTCATAGTACGAAATTAGTCATAACTTTGATGATTCGTCCCTTAAAACCACAAAAGGCTTTATTTATTTTCTTTTCTGCAAAGTAACAAAGATTTAAAAGCAAACAGACCACAAAAAGTCAAAGCTGTTACTTAAAAAAAGCTTTGGAAGCTCTATATATGTTATATGTTGCCAATTACAACATCTCTGCTTGTATTGCCGACCTCTGCTCTGAAGACCGGGTTGTCAGAATTCGCTTATCAATCGAACCATCAAAGAAATGTAAATTTCCCTCTTTAGATCGTACACTAATGAGTAATATTCGCCTTAAGTGTGACCCAAAATAACTGAACATTTCCTGACTCATTTCTGCTTTTCTTGACTAGCCTGGGGAGTTATCTTATCTGGGATCATGCTGAATGCCGATAAGATTGCTCAGCGATATGGAGTGTGGTGGCGGGTTTTACAAGCCCCAGTTGTGCAATAACCAACATAAAAACGCAATGCAATGCGCAGCAGGAAATGCAATTTTTGCTTTAATTTAATTTCCTACACTGGAGTCGTCCGTCGTCCGTCGTCGTCGTCGTCACATTTTATCAATCCGAAAGGCCAATGAGCGACCAAATGCTGAAGGGTTGCCACATGATGCCCTGGACAAGAGGGCCACGAATTGTCTGTGGTGCATCCGCAGCACTTGAGCTTGGAAAATATGTTGTTTGCCTAAGCAGAAAGCGTGATGCTGATGATGTTTGACGATGATGAATGAATGAATGAATGGAGTGGTGAGCGCTGAGCACTTTTTTTGAGTATGATTGAGAAAGAAAAGGTCAGACTTTAACTGAAATTCTAAATTCAGTGAATTTTGGTTTATATATTCGCGGAAAATTATCATCCTCGTCATCGTTATTCAAATATCCAAATATTTAAACAACAACACACAACAGTTGGCCGATTGACTACATCACCGCTCCGTCGCTTGTCTCTCTCCTCTCTCTCTCGCTCTTGTATAAATTAAGTTCTATAAACAAATGGAAATGGCCATAAACAAATATCAAAGCATAATTTCTCATGTTTGCCACCAAACGACGACCTCCAAACTCAATTAACAGCAAGCGGCGACAATGATTGGAGCCCCTTTTAAAGTAATGATTACATAGGGACAGCAATTGTCGGCTCTGAGAGATGGTGTTGTGATTCAATTAGAGCCTCGTCTATTGGGTTTCAGGTTTCTGTCATCGTTGGGCAATTGCCTTAGCTAATTATGATGGACACTTGGGGCAGCAAAAAATGTGGAGAAATCGATTGAATCGACAACCAAACTACACACACGCAGTTGCGAAAAATATGAAGAACATTGAGAGTGGAAAGATTTCTAGGTAGTTAGTGCCGCTGTGGCGTCACACGAACTGTGTGAAGTACTTATCAAAGCAGCTGTGGCGCCACACTTACTGTGTGATTTACTACTCATTGCCCGTGTGGTATCACACGAACTGTGTGATGTAGTTCTCAACGCAGCTGTGGCGCCAAACGAATTGTGTAAAGTATTACCCATTGCCGATGTAATGAGAAATGCCACATATCGCTGATGTGGCACCACACGAACTGTGTGAAGTAATTGTTAAAGCAGCTGTGGCGCCATTTGAACTGTGTGAAGCACTATCCATTGCAGATATGGTGTGAAAGACCACATATCGCAGCTGTGGTGCCACAGGAACTGTGTAAAGCACTTCTTTAAGTGGTGTAAAATATTACATGCGAGCTGGTTCAAGTACACTGAAAAAACTAGAGAGAAAGTCGGTCAAGCCCGGCTATAACATACTCTGTACCACGGAAATTATACGCTCAGCTGAAATTTTGATGCTGCAGTAGCAGCTAAAAGCAGCGCTGCAGCAGCGAACAGTCTTTTGATCATAACTCGAAAATCGTTCATCCGATCTTCACTATTTGTTTGGCGGATCGATAAGTTATGCTGGTCACTAAATATGTCTTAAAGAAACGAACCATCTATCTTTAAAACTGTGGGAGATGTGACATTTTTTCTAAATTGCGGGAGCGGGAGGGGGCGTGGCCAAAATTGAAAATAAACTTGATTTTCCTGCTGACATAAGAAGCATATGTCTCATACATGTCAACCCTCTATCTCTTACCATCTCTGA
This sequence comes from Lordiphosa andalusiaca, assembly GCA_035044965.1. NCBI lineage: Eukaryota > Metazoa > Arthropoda > Insecta > Diptera > Drosophilidae > Lordiphosa > Lordiphosa andalusiaca. Next base: position 3,362,196 of record JAWNNM010000159.1, on the reverse strand, counting down.
GATCTGTGCGTTCATACGGACATGGCTATATGGACTCGGCTGTTGATGCTGATCAAGAATATATATATACCTTATGGGGTCGGAGATGCTGACTTCTGGCTGTTACATATTTTGCACAAACTTATAATACTCTATGCACCTACGGTACAGAGTATAAAAATCAATCCGAAACGGGGTGATCCCGGATATTCGTGAGCTGATCCCGGAAAAAGATAGATTTATTTTGTTTTTATCCCGAACATCAGGATCACTTCCCGATTTCTGATTTTCTTCTTTCTGTGTACTTATCAACGTCGCTGTGTAAAGTACTACCCATTGCCGCGGTGGAGCCACACGAACTGTGTATGCTCTGCTAACGTTTGAAGTTAGATGATGGCTCACCCCATCGAAAATGGTGCCTCTTTCATGTCAAAGGGAGGGAGATTTTCTAGTGGTAGTCACCCGCTTTTGCACACAGACATGTACAATGTATTATGTTGACACACCATAGATACGACGCAAACACCTTCCACATTTCGATGATAATAACGCGCTGCTGCTTTTATTTTCCTTATCAACATCCACAGCACACACACACACAGACACACACACACACGCTCACACAGGAACGCAGCGCTGTAGAATGGTTGTGTAAAGAGTGAAACGAAATAGAAACACTCAACGGAGACACAATCAGAGACAGACAAAGTCAGCGGCGCAAAGGTGGAACAACAAGCTATGAATTCTTAGGCCATTAACAAAACAAACTTGGAACAATGCGAAATATCAAAAATCTCAAGGATCCCACCTTATTTGGTGTCCTCCTCTTGGTGTGGCTCTTGGACTGCACATTGGCCCAAGATATAGTCAAGGTCACGTGCCGTGATCATGATACCACCATCACCTGTGACTGTCAAAACATGGAACAGGTGAGTCAACGTCATCCCATCGATAAGACAATTCGCACTCTTGGCTAACCCACCCGCATTCCAGACCATGGTGTTGCCACAACTGAGGGGTGCCATCGATCGTTTAGAAGTACGCAACTGTCGTGATCTCATTGTGGAGGCCAATACGGTGAGCAACACGGAAAGCCTGCACAAGATCAGTTTCCGGCAAGTTAATCAGCTGGTGCTGCAAAAATACGCCCTGAGTGTGTCACGATTTGCCAGCAACAAGGCGTTGATTGTGGAATTCGAGGATGTCAACTTTCGGTTGATCGACTCGCATGCCATTTCGGGCAACATTGAGGAGATCTCTTTTGTGGGTGGACAAATTGAACAGATGCAACCGTTTGGTTTTACCACCACCAAAAATAGTGCCATATTGTTTAAGATGGAACGTGTGACCATTCAACATTTGGAGAGTCAGGTGAGCGGCGCTTTGCCTGGAAAACTGATGAAGCATTATTGCAGATTTGAGGGAGGAGCTTAAGGGTTGGCTGTGTTTTGTTCGGCGAATATTGGAACCATTTAAGTCTGATTTCACTATATTCAATCCTCTACCTATTTAACCCATCTTTCGCGAAGTAGAGCTTATTCTGGCCCTTACTTTCCAAATCCACGTCTATTTCATCCTTACCTTTCGTAGTTCACTTCTATTTTCCGTCCCTATTTTTGCGAATCCAAGTACATTTTGTCACTTTACAGAAATAAAAGATCAAAAAAAGCTTAATTTGGACTGGATATGTTTTCTATATCATTCTAATCATCCAATGGAGCTGAAAATCATATAAAAGACTTTTATTTTTCATATCCTTCGAATGATTTTCAGCTCCGTTCAATATTTAAGACATATCCAATCCGAAAGGATACGGGAAATTATAAAATGGATATTTTTTGTATGAAAATCATACAAAAGAAGATTATTTTTCATATCCTTTGGAGGATTTTCAGCTTCGCTTAATGATTCAAAGGATATTTAAGACATATACAGTCCGAATGGATACGAGAAATCGTCATATGCATATTATTTATTATCTTTTATATTCTCTGTGTTCCGCTTCGAGTCCACGTCTGTGCTGTCTCTATCTTGCCGAATCCACTTCGTTTTTGAAGGGAAGGTAGTATCCCGAATCTAAGACCCTTCAAGACCGTTTAAGTCTACTTTCCTGAATTCAAGTCTATTACGTCCAGAACTTCGCGGATCCAAGTCTATTTCGTACGGACATTCCAGATTTAACATATATTTGAACCGTCTTTTCTAGATCTACGTCTATTTTGTCCAGCCCACCCGGAATCCACTTCCATTTCGTAAACTTCGCCAGAAGGTAATCTGGCATCCACTTCTATTCCGTCTCGAAAACAAATGTTTACAACATCCTAAATTCAATTTCCGACCACCTTGAATTCCGTTCTAATAACACGTACCAAATCTACGTCCATCCGACCGTACCTTCCCGAACCACTTCCCCACGACTAGTTCACAAATCAATCTAGCTATATATCTCGCTCTGATCATCTCATTTCTAATTCCAGACCCGACCAAACCAAGCGTTTTCACGTGTATCCATATAAATCCATCACAAGTCAAAGTCTATCCTATGACGAACGAATCGTAGTCCTTGTCTGTACCGTCCGTATCCATCCTAAAAAGGGTAGTTGTGAATCTAAAAAGAAGGATTGCATCCTTAGGGTTAAAATCCCAACGGTACGATGCGTAAACGGTAGACGCGCCACAAGGCTCGAAGTAGAAAAGTGGGTGTCACTTTCCAAGTAAGGGCTTCTTACATTTTAAGGTGGTTCGTTGTAATTTGTCAGTGTGTCCCTCAGGGTGAAGTCTAAAAAACACAGCCCGAACATCCTTTTAAGCAAGCAACCCTCAGGTCTTCCGTCATTTAGTTTCTGCCCTCCAAAAGAGAAAGCCAAAGTAATCTTAATTTCTAATTCGCAGTCTTTCAAAAAGTTCGCCGTGGAGAATATGATAATTGACAATTGTCATTTTACGGGTGATCTGCCGACGCGTGCCTTTTACGAGCTGGAAGTGCTCAACGAGCTCAGCATACGTAACAATCAGTTCCTGGAAGTGCATTCCCATGCCTTCTCCTTCAAGCGTAAGTGTGCCTTCATCATTCTTACATTTTACTCACAAACTTCCACCCCTCGGCAGTCATTTCCAAGCTGAGTCTAAGCGACAATCGTTTTGTCTCCGTGGATGGTGAATGGTTGGAGGCTTTCATACGAGATGCCGTAACTCTCAGAGGTAACAATTTTGGATTAACCAGCGACATTGCTTTCCGCACCCTGGCGGTGCATCGCAGCTATCAGTTGAGCGAGCGTCTGGAGTTACGTTTCCACAACAACAGTGTACGCACCTCGGTGGAGGCTAAGCCGCTGCCCCTGCGATTTGATGAACATTTTGCACTGAGCGTGCGTCAGTTGAGCTACAACAATGCCTGGAGCTGTGACCAGCTGGATATGAGTGTACAACCGCCGTCGCCTCGTGCGGATTTCTTTCGCTTGCATGGCGAACAACTGCTCTTTCGAGGCGGGGCTGGGAACCAGGAGATGGTGCCACTGCGCCAACTTATAGCTACGCAGTGTCAAAAGCCCAGCTATGTGGCGTACATTGTGGTGGGCAGTGTACTGATGGCATTGCTATTACTGGCACTGTTCCTGTTGCTTTGGTGGCGTCTGGCACAGCGTCGTAAGCGTCGCAAATTGGATGTGGTGCAGCCAGAACCGCGCACCTACAAGGAGACGCAGATTGTATACCAAATTGAGAGTGCGGGGCTGCTTAAGACTGATTTGTAGACTCACAAGCGCACACACAAACACAGCTGAGAGACGCTAGCGGCGCTCCAAGGCCAACCCAGAAGTACCACCACCAGCAACAAGAGTGACCTTTTTTTGAGAAACCAAAATCTTAGCTTACACATAATTCGATATACATTTATTTATGTATAATTAGCGAGAGAGCTAGCTAACCTGTAAATAGTTTATTGTATGGCATTAAAAAGTATTGTTTAATTAATCAATTTGTTGCCTGGGCGGCTATTTTAAGTGAAAGGAATGCATTGAAACAGCTATACAGATAATATGTTAACACCACTTCCAATGTATCCGAGCTAAACAGCACCAGAAGAGAACGATTGTGGTAGCTCTTGATCTACCTATAGCTCTGCAGCAGTGCAATAAGCTAGTCTACCTACCTCTCCGGTAGACAAGCCCATCAACAGAACACAGTCCAAAACCCGTGTGATAGAGTAGGAAGTGCCAAAAGGGCGATGCACTCAGCCTATTACTTTTCAACGCATTCGAAGAAGGATTCCCTTATCCTCTAACTAAGATTAAACCGAGAAAGCTAAGCTAACTTCGTTAGTGCCGAAGTTTTTATACCCTGGCAAGGGCTCGTTCAAATATGTTGAAAAAATACCCTTTTTCCCATTTTCCTACCGATCGTTCGTATGGGAGCTATATGATATAGTCATCCGATTTGGCCAAAAGTTTGTAAAATTATGTGAAAGCATGTGAAACAAAAAAAAAACATAATTGCAGGATGCTACCATTAAAAACAAAAAAGTTTTTCTTACTAAAACTGTTTTTCAGATCTATCTTTTGTATGGCAGCTATACCATATAGTTGTCCAATTTTAATAAAACTTGGTAGAATTATAAAAAAAAAAACATAGTAAACCTACGATTACAAAGTTTGGAGACGTATCCATTGAAAAGAAAAAAGTCTATCTCACTAAAACTAAGTTTTCCGACCGATTGTTTCTATGGGAGCTATAAGATATAATCATCCGATCCGATCGGCTCCGACATATTAGTAGTGTGCAGCAAAAAGAAGACTCTGTGCAAATTTTAGCTCGATAGCTTTAAAACTGAGAGACTAGTTCGCGTAGAAACAGACAGACAGACGGACGGACAAATCTCAATCGACTCACCTCGTCATCATGATCAAGAATATATATAGTTTATGGGGCCGGAAATGAATACTTCAATGCGTTGCAAACTTCTGGGCAAAATTATTATACCCTTTGCAAGGGTATAAAAATAGAGGAAAGTTAACTTCGGCTTTGTATACCCTAGCAGCACGTTTTTCTAACTATTTTGAATTGACATTGAAGGACATTTCCACTGAAAACCAACAAGTTTTTCTCACTGAGATTACCTCTTTCTGACTCTTTTGTCATACTCTTTTGTATGACAGCTACACTATATAGATGTCCGATTTCGACCAAACTTAGTGGAATCATAGGAATGCAAAGAAAACTAATAAACACATAGTTTGGAGGCGTTTTCTTTGAAAAGAAAAAAGTTTTTCTCACTAAAACTAGTTTCTCGACCGATCATTCCTATGACAGCTTAAACCTATAGTCATCCGATTTTGACAAAACTTTGAAGAATTGTGTGAAAGCTTATAAAATAAATGTATGACAATTTGAAAGAGGTTTACATTGAGAACAAAAAAGTTGTTCTTACTAAGACTCTCTTTTTTTATGGGAGCCATACTATATAGATGTCCGACTTCGACCAAATTTGGCTGAATTATAAAAGTGCATGGCAAACTAAGAAATACAAAGTTTGGAGGCGTTTTCTTTGAAAACAAAAAAGTTTTTGCCACTAGAACTAGTTTTTCGACCGATCGTTCCTATGGCAGCTATATGTTATAGTCATCCGATCCGGCTGGTTCTGACAAATGTGCAGCGTATTTGTAAAAGAAGACTTTTTGAAAAGTTTGGTAGCGATAGCTTTAAAACTGACGGAGGAGATAGCAGAGAAACTGACAATCGACTCAGTTTGTCATGCTGATCCAGAATATATATACTTTATGTGGTCGGAAATGCTTTCTTCTATGCTTTATTAACATCTGGGCAATTTCAATATACCTTCTGCAAGGGTATAATAATCACAAATGCCAACTTAGTGCCTGAATCACACCAATCACTGCCTAAAGTGATTCAGGCAGAGATGTTAAAGATGTTACTTTTCCAGCCTGGCTCGCTTCTTCGCCGACATATACTTAAGCCTTTCCGCTCCCGCTCTACCAAAGAGGTTCCACTTAGATACTAGACACCCACATGATGTGAGACCCTCTGAGGGAGCAAGGGAAGGAGCATACAAAGCCTTCGGAAGGGCTATGATAAGCAATAAGCTTTCTGGGTCTCTTTAATCACTCTCCCTTTTACTTCTCTTTCCTTTTCTTCCCGCCTGTTTTGATCTACAAAAGGATCTTTGATTATTTTACTTACCCTATGGGCAGATACGATTCCAAAGCCTGATGTACCGTCAAATGTGGCTCGGATAAAGCAAATCCCTTGGACAATAATACATGATGGGCGCTTATGGTCTCCTCAATGCCACTCAGATCATCCATATCCTTGTCATCTGTAAATTCAAAACCAAATTGAGGAAGTGCTTGGACCAAAGAACTGGCTAAGCTTACCCGGCAAATTAAGCTCCTTCTTCATCAGATTGGCACTACACATGCCACCCAAATAGGCTAGCTCTTGTTCCAGGCGTATGAGACACGAGTTGCTGGCATTAATCTGAGCGAGAGAGCAAACAAAAAGTGTGAGCGAATGCAGGATTGGGTTCGCTTTCAACTTACAGCCGAGGGATTGTCGTAGCCCACCACCAGGCACTTAAAGCCAAAGCGATTGTTGTGCGGATCTTGGGCATATAAGGAGGCCGTTTCCAGTGAGAATTCCACACAGTTGCCCGGCAGTATGAGCACATTTTGTAACCAATTGGAGGCGCTGCCAGTGGGGAAAAGATTAGCCAAAGACACACTTTAAAGTGGAGGTCAACTTACGTGTTAAACTTCTTCACCACAATCCACTCTCTTTCCAGCGCCTCCTGTGTGGCTGTGCGGCTACAACTAGTGAGAGTCAGCTGTGCATTGCGACTTGTGCCTGGTGCTCGTCTTGGATCGCAGTTTTCCTCATTGGATGATGCCACCACCTGGCAGGGTTGCGGCTGGCTGGTGGGTCGCATCGGTATGGACAACAGCAAATAGTCCTCCAGCTGGGCTGTTCCACACTGCGGATCAAACTCCAGGGTCAGCCATTGCACGCAGGGTGGAAACTCGACGCGGTAGCAACTGATGGTGGCACTGCGATACGGATGGTCACTCTCCACCACACAATAATGATTGCTGGTGGTGCTGCTCAGCTCTTTGGTCACATTCAATTGATTGAGGGCCGCTATGTGGGGTAAAATTTCCTTGATGAGTCCCAGGATTTGTACAGAGCTTTTGGGATCACTGCAGGCCAAGTTGGCAATGTGGGCGTACACCAGAGGCAGCAGCGTATGAAACATATTGGAGGCGGATAAATTGAAAATCTCCAGCAGTTGTACAGGACCTAGGCCCAAGCCACCTCCAACCAGGACAGGAGCCTCCTCAGAATCGGATTGGGCCCTGGGCGGTTGCTGCTGTGGTTGTTGGATCTGCTCGGGCTGTTCGGTCCGCTCGTTGCCATTCAATTTGGCTGTCTCTGCCGTCTCCTCCACCCCGATCTCGGTGGCTCCTATCTCAATTTCCATTTCAAAGGGATTTGTGGAGCGTTTATCAAATTTCAAGGTTTCCATTATGCCCTTGGAGAAGGATTCAATGCGTTTGCCCAAGTCTCTGGCGGGATCCACGGGTAAAGCGGCTGTTCTGGAATTGTTGGCCCAGTTGATATCCATGTGCTCCTCAATGGGTGTTATATTATGCTCCGAGTCGATGGTCTGTGTGTGATTGGAACTATTATCCGAGGGTGAGCTGGAGAAGGCCAACGCGTTGCGTCCCAGTATCAACAGTTCAGTGCACTTTTTGGTTATGTCCGAGGCAATCTGCAGGGCCGTATCTCGTGTGGACACCTCTGGAGCCATTAGAGAGCCACCCAGTTCGGCTGCTGCCGCTGTTGCTCCACCTCCTGCAGTGCCCGCGCCTGTGTCCTTTTTCATGGGCGTGCTATAGTAGAGTATGCAGGGCAATTGACCTCTGGCCGGTGTGGTGCCATTAAAACTCAAATCGCAGGCATAGAAATTGAAGGTGGCCCCGCATGGACCCCTTACAGTGGGCAGGCCTGCATCCCCCGAGCAGGTGCGCGCACCTTGGGAGCACAGCCGCAGTGCATATCTAGCCTGCTCCTTAATGTGCACCGGATTCTCAAATTTAATCTCAGCCAGGTCATTGTGCACCGCCTCCTGGTCATAGCTGCCCGTCACCGACTCCAAGGTCTCCCACTTGTGTTGCGGTTGCAGATCGGCCGTATTATCGTACAGCAACTCCAGTTGATAGTCATAGCTCCCGGAACCCGAATAGACCATAGCTCCAGCTATGGCTATACCCGCACGGTCCACACTAAAGGCGATGGCATCGGGTCCAAAGTTGCCCGTATTCCAGGTCCTGCTCAAATCACAGCGCGCAAATCGAGCGCCCGTCGAGTGGAGGGTTCGTGGCGGCAGAAACATTTTATCATACTCCCCCAGTGCCGTCTGATAGACAATCTCTGCCATGACACGAGCCAACAGATGACAACAGTTGTCGATGAGGCCCTGATTGATGCACTCCAAGCCCTTGCCGTCCTTGGAACTGCCGCCCAGACTGCGTGTGTACATGGACTCAATTCTGGCCTTGATGGGACTGGCTATTATGTCCAGCAGTCGCACCAGCACATCCTTGAAAGTCCACGAATTGCTCAGAAAGTCACTCTTCTCCTGCTGGGTACGGTAAATCATTTGCTCCACCAGTATGGGATACTGATGTGCCTCCGTGGACGAGAGCATGGGCAGACCCGAATTGTCACTTGGGCTGATGATGGATTGGCGTTCATTGCTGGCCGCATTGCTGAGCAGCGAGAAGGTGGCCCTCAGTTTCACGGTGGGTGAACAGAGACCGGCCAGTATGGCGCTCAGCAGACGCGAATGCAAGGCGCCACGGTCCATTTGGGATAAAAGATCGCACAGGCAATTCCATTTCAATGATGAGGTGGGATAAAAGGCATCGAAACAGGCCACAAAACTTAAATGGCACTCGTCCAGTATCTCCAAGACCAGGGCATAGCCTGAAAGGAAACAAATTAAGAAACGAGGGCACATTATTAGTTAATCTGAGTTCTGACGTTTGCATGAAAATCCAAAAATTCGTATACTTTTTGGTGAATCACGCCATTTTACTCAAGGAGGCACTTGGCCAGGCCTACTTTGAGTTCCGTGATATCAAATCCAAATACAGCAGGTGGAATTCTCTACCCACTCCTCTTCGACTTCTATGCTACTGGCATGTGCCACCTCTTGTGGGCTTGGGATTCCACCATTTTCAGATCGGTCAGGTAAGTGAGAGTTCAAGCCTCCCAACAGACTCGATTATTCTGCATGAGATGAATCTAATTTGATATATCTATGAATTTCTAGTCATAGTTCACAAAACTATTGACTCATTGCATTATAGCTCATGACATGAAGCATCAAAACTTTTTATTTTATTGCAATATCAAGAACTATTAAAAGGCAAGAAATAAAAAGTTGAGCATATTGGAAAACGTTGAACCAGCCTCAAAAGCCCCAAAAGTGCATAGTTGTCCAACACTTCGTGTCCAACACATATGGTCATTCCGCGGACACATCAATCACACAACTGGTAATGGTGCATTTGCCGATTTTGTACAATCTTTTTCTAACGAATCAGAAGACGACTCAGTTAATCGTGAAGTAAAGGCAAATACGAGCCACGTAAGCAGATTCAGTGGCGACTTTAATCCTTAAAGAAATGGTGGGAAACCAATAAAGAGCAGTTCCCACTCATTTTTAAAGCAAGCTGGAAATATTGGAAGCCAGGAAGGCTATGTCAAGAGCATAAGTGGATGTGTTTTGGGGGTCTGAAACCAGCAAGTTGGCGGTGTCCAGTTTGTACACAACTAGACCAATTTAGCTTCCTTGGGGCATATATATTTAACTCGTACCTAAGCTCGACCATGAAGCAGCGTTCTTCGAGGAAGGAGCGGAGTATAGCAAATTGCGTAGTTGGGAAATTTGGTAACAAATTTTTTTAGGGTTCACTTAATTTTTGACTTGAGCACAGATTGGAGCTTGATCTGTTTGGAGCTTGATCTATTTGGAGTCAATATATAATATATATGAACTGACTAACTCTAATCAAAATATTTTCAGACTTGATTTACTTGAACCTTTTTTTTAAACATGAATCAAAGGGCACTTTGACTCCACTTATGCGTACTAAGCACCCAGCTCAACGTCAAGTCACAATTTCTACGAGTAAATATACCCAAAAATAATTGGGAGTGATATTTGACCCATTCCTTTTTGCGAGGCACTCGGAGAACAGAGAAAAGCTGGCAGCTCTAGGAGAAAGAGAAGAGTCGCACGCAGCGTGCCCAAAAGTCTGTCCTCTGCACCATTACTGGATGACTTATCATGGCTCATGTAGGCCAACTGAAAACTAAATGTTCACCAAGCAGTTCTTAGCAAATGGACCAGTAAAAGAACACCCTGACCATTCGCCTAAAAAGTCAATTTGCACCTCCTGAACCAGCGGGCAGGCCAGCTACAGAATCCATCTGTCAGACGTACGTTAAGACGCCACTGACCAGAAACCTGTGACCGAAGCAATAAGCCCCCTTCAACCTACCGTCGTCCTGGGAGGAAGTGCTCCGCCTATAACAACGTGGGCACAACTTTGCTTGAGGTACTCCTCTGCCTCACTAAACAGACATCTACAGAGTCAGAATAATTAGATCGTTTTCTAGTCCATATCTATCTACATCTGGCCTCCCGCAGGGGAGTGCGCTAGGACCTTTACTTTTTATTATGTTTGTTAATGACATTTGCATGAACATTCATGATTCAGAGTTTCTGCTGTATCTTAAAATATTTCGATCTATTGAAAACTTAAATGATAGTCGATTTAGACAGGGTCAGTTCATGGTGTACCCACCACTTACTTGGCAAATGTCTTTACAATATATCGACTTCTTATTCAATTGCCAATCAAATTTTATCGAGCCGGGATGAGGCCCTTGATTTGAGAGTGAAATTCGACATAAAATTTCTTTTCAATGAGCACTTGAACTATATTTTGCCCAAAGCCTATATCATTTTTGGCTTTGTTAAGCGCAATGCCAGCCAATTTAAGGACCATTTTTCTGCATTTGTGCGTTCCCAGCTGAAAAATGCTTCATTTATTTGGAATCCTTCTGGTGCATTTCATATAAATAAGCTCGAAAGGGTACAAACAAAATTGTTCTACCGCTGAACTATTCTGATCCTTTGCCGCCATATATTAGTAGGTGTGCCCTGTTGCATCTCTCAATCCTAGAAGATCGAAGAACTATTGCTTCATTAATGCTCTTGAATGACCTTGTTTCAGGGTGTATTGATAGTTCTTTCTTGTTAGGCAAGATCAGCTTTAATGTACCAAGTAGGAGTCCTAGATCTGGTCAACACTTTCCCACCAAATTTCCCGAACCAACTATTCCCTTCATGAGCCTTTATGTAGAGTCATGGAAAATTTTAACTCCTTGCCCGTTAGCATGCGTATTGACGTCGACTCCAACAAATCGATCATACAAAAACTGCTAGCCAAGTATTTCTCCTCTATTAGGCATTAAATCCATTTGTATGTTACTTATGTTGTAATTTAGGTTAACTTTAGTGAAACCAGTTAAGAAATGCGGGACACACAACTTATCTGTTTAATTGCACAGCTAATCCTCCATACATGTCACATTACTCCATATCCTACACAAACTGCAGCAGTACTACACCTGGGAAACCCGAACTCGATTGCATGGTTTTAGACCACCAAAAGAGTCAACGTTTATAAATTGGATAACGTCTTTGATTCCCTAACTCATCTGGCAAAAACTTCCACAATCAAACATTGAATTTATTGGGGATGCAAACAGGCTTTAGGCCAAATTAAACCAAACCGCATCAAACCGCTAATTCATGATCCTCAACCGAACCGCCAGTCAAAACTCTTTTGAAAACTGAGGAGTTCGAAAGAGCTCAACACATAACCGGACATCGATTTGATTATCTGTGGGCTATTTCATGGCATTTTATCTTGGGTTTAAGTTGGCTAGCTGTCCTTCTGGTTCTTATTGTCGACTCTTTTGGTAAACTGGTTGCCATTACTTCTTTAAAAGTTGTAAACTGATTAAAACGGCTCTTAGTATCCACTCACCTTCATCTGTGGCTATGTCCTTGAAAATGTCATCACAAAAGATGCCAATGAGCAGGGCACGCACATTGCCAATGCATTCGGCTAGCTGAATGTTCTCCATATTGGTTTTACGTGCCACAGGAGTGCTGGAACCGGCAGTGGCTGCTGCAGCGGATGCTTCACCAAAGTATTTGGCTACGGCGGCCACATTGCTAAGCACACGGGGGGTGGTCTTGTCTGTGAAGAAAGTTGGGTATTATTCGGGAACGCTTACTCCAGCTCAATCAATTACCTTTTCCCGCTTTGGCCTGCAATTTGTTGAGGGCAGCTGCCACCATGCTGCTGGCACCACCGGCTTGTGCCGCCGCCACCATTGCCGAGCGCTGGGGATAAATCTCGTTGGTATACTTGCGCAAGAGGCGCAGACATGACTTGTTCACATAGCCCAAATACTGCAGCGTCTGCTGCAATTGCAGCGGGCGACTACGATCCCGCTGCTCGCGTAACTGTGTCTTAAAACTCTCCCAGGACCAGCTGAGCAGGACGACCAAACTCTCGAAGCACTCGCGACTCACACTGTTGGCAAAGGCGCGTGAAATGCGTTGCACCGGATCCGCATCCTGGGTGGCCGGTGTCTGTTTGCAGTCCTGGGTGACCAGGCGATACAGAATGGCTGGTATCTGGCCCGAATTGACATCCGTACCGTTATTGGCCTTCTTGCTGGACTTGAAGGTAAACACCACCTGGTCCTCAGTGGTCACTGTGGCCTGACCACATGAGCCACAGTCGGAGGAGGGTCCCGCTATGCGAGCCCATACCAAATACCAGCGTCCAGCGGCCGCACTCACCGGCTTGGGCAGCAAAATATGATGCTTGCTCCGTGCCGCACACTCGTAGGGCACCTCCTTTGTTTCGCTAAGCAGAATGCCCTCCTTTTCGTAGCCACCGCCATCGGAGCCCAAGTCGAAGAGCTTCAACTTGCAACTGTACTCGCCGCGTCCGCCAAACATGCCAAAGCCACAGATCACAATATCCGTGTCCGAGGCAAAGCGTATGGCCTCCACGCTATGACCCGAGTAGCCCCAGCCGCCTCCAAAGTTGTCGAAGCGACTGACCACCTGATACTCCCCGCTTTGGGCCTCGGCCGTTTGCTGCGATTGCTTGGGCACGGCCAAGTCAAAACAGCCAGGTATATTGTCCTGAGCCGAGGTCAAAATGTCCAGACAGGCTAACAGATTCAGTGAGGCCTGGGAGCGGGAGACGTGGGCCTCCGTTTTACAGGGCAGCGACAGCTCCGGCGAAAGCAAGGCGCGATAGTTCGCCGCATTCTGCAAGAGAGATTTGCTCGAAAGATTTGCTAAGGAAAGGATTTGAGTTACACTTACCACCTCGGTGGCGGGTATATCGCTGGCCACCACATTGTGACAGCGTAGCTTACGGGATTGACCATCAAACACCCAGAGCACATTATAGCTAGGATCCAGGGCAAAGGCCAGCTGGGGCTGTGGCTCGGGCGAGGCTGAGCGTAAGCGAGCAGCAGAGGGTGCGGCGTCTGGCGGCTCCTCGAATATTTCATTGCGTGCCTCGTGCATGCTCCGTGACATCTGCTCATTGATGGGCACTCCAGCTGTGGCGCCGGCACCAGCCACCAAAAGGGAGCCGGCCAGGACATTAACATTCCGATTAATTTCTGGCTGCGTCTGAGCGGGCTGTGACGGCTTGAGCTGTACAAACTGGGTTTGTCCACCATAATGGGCGGTGCAGCTGCCATCGCGGCGATTTATGGAGAGCGTGTGAAAGGACAATGGAATGCTGGGTATTAGCACTGGAACGAAACAAAAGAGGATTACTCAAGGAAGGATTGCGGATTGAATGTAAACTTACGTATGGTCTTCTTGTTGGCCACCACATGCATTTTGGGTAACATCTGAGCGGTGATGAGGGATTCATCAATCTTGATGAAAGTCTGATCGCCATTGGCTCCTATCCAGGTGACCTTTTTGCCATAGCTGGGGCCCAGTCCGCTGTGGGGATAAAGGATAAAGTTGTAAATTCTGCTCAGCCTTTGCTTACTTTGATTGCTTACAACACAGCTCCCGGTGCACAATTCCACAGAAACTTCTGACGCTGGGTGAGCGGCATCGTCTCCTTGGAACCGCCTGGTAAATCATGTGTCTCCTGCAGTGTGCCCACTCCACCTGCTACAGCCTCTTCTTCGGCCATTGACTTTTGACCATAGTCACTGGGCAGACGTCCTAGTTGTCCCTTTTGATAGTTGCCAAATGTGTAGACCAAACCCTTGTAGGTCAGTAGCACGGTATGATTACTACCCGCTGCTATTTGGCTTATGGCTCCGGGCACTTGCACGCGCACGGGTCCACTAACCGGCTGCAGGTCTCCACTGCCCAACTGGCCGTATTGATTGCTGCCAAAGGTGTACACCTCACCGGCCAGTGTAAGCACCACTGTGTGGTGCAGGCCACAGGCCACTTGTACCACCGGCGACATGCTGGGCAGCTGTAACAGCTGAGGAGCCAGTGGAGCCACACGGGGCGGATCTTTGTCCAAGTCGGTGGGTGTGCCGCCGCCACCTCCGCCGGCGGCACCGGTTTCTAGTTCGCTGGGTTTGCGCTCCTTGTTGCGCCGCATGATCAGAGTCTTGGAGCGTTGTTGCCGCTGCTGGCACTCCAGCTGCTTGGCGTCTGAAGTAGAGAAATTGTTTAAGGTTTTTCATTTTAGGGTATAAAATCATCTTTAAGCTCACCATTCTCACTCTCCTGCAGCGCTATGCAGGCGGAGCACAGTCCACATTTGGCACAGCCCGCATCTCCATGGCCGCAGGGACAAATGCTGCCCACCAAACGCTGCTCCAGGGGCACATTCAAAGCGGACACACAACTCACATGATAGCCGGTGCATTCGCGACATAAAACACACACCCTGCACTGGCCCTGCACCAAATGGTGATCATCGTAGTCGCACAGTGTGCTGAAGTCAACTTTGAAGCGTTTATCCAGCGACCAGGCGCCTGTCGATGAGCTGGGCACATCCTTGACCGGCATTAGCTTGTTGAACACACGACCGCACTGTCCCTTGTTATTCAAGCCGAAGGAGAAGAGCTGCCCCTTGGCATTCAGGGCCACACAATGTGCCTTTCCCAAAGCCACTTTGGTCACATGCTGCTCCATTAGGTCACTGACAAAGCCCATGGCGTCACAGTGCGCCGTATCCTTGCCGTACATAATCAGTTTGCCCATTTTGGTTACAAACGCGGAGGTGCCATTGTTGCAGGCCGCGTGCACCACCACATGGCCATCCATTTTGGTCATCTTTTTGGGTTTCACCGCCTTGGGCTGTCGCCGATTCTTGCTGCTGTCCCCGTCCTCACCGCGGCGTGCGGTGCCCGCAAAGTACACGGTGCCATCATCGTTGACCATAAGGGCGTGTATGCCATCGTGTCCCACTGCCACTTGCACAATGTGCGCCGCCTTCGAGATGATCAGCTCGGTGAGTTTTAAGCTGGGCGTACGACCCACACACTTCAGACCCAACGCCGCTGACTTGCCATAGTAGTAGACACGTCCGTTGCTGCCGCGCACCAATCCGAATTCCTTGCCACAGGCCATGCCCAACACATCCACATCTGCGTCACGGCAGGGACTTGGTAATTTGGGTTCGAAGCTGTTGTGGGCGGATTGAATGCGCTGAATTTGATGCTGGTTGAGCAGCTCATCCTCAAAGGCTGCATAGCCCAGGGTGCGGAATTTCTTGCGGGCCAACTGTAAGGGCAGCTCGAAGGGTGGCGGTTCACTGCTGTAGCAGCTGTTGTGGTACAAATTCAGCTTCTTCACCACCAAAGTGTCCTGTCGGGGGGAAGACAATTATTGTAGGGGTTATAAAATGGCATTAAATCTAGATAATTCAATCCCTAATCTTCCTGTTCATTTGTGACATCATCAGACACTTAAAGTTTATATCAGCTTAGGTATGGCCTGTTTCCAAGTGTTACTGGTACACCTCGAGGAGTCCAACTACATTGAGCTACCAAAAGACCGAAAAATTCTGAAAGGGTATGGATGGATGGTAGTAAAAAACCTAGGTTGGGTTTGTTATGATTAGCTGCCGTTTCATTTGTCTTGTATTTGGAAGCATTCGGCTTCTGTTTGGATATCTTGTAAACTATTTTCGATTTCGCTTTAATATCCCTGATGAAGTTGTAGCTCTCGACTTCACCTACAAATTACTTTTTTGAAGCAAATCACAAAAATCCCATATTCATACTTTAAATTTCAAAAATATTTTAAATTTGTCCTGTTTTCACTTCGATTTGTTTCGTGTTGGGATTCGTGGCATATGGCAACGCCAAAAATGCTCAGTAAGGTTTGCCATTTTACCATGAACAGACCGAGTTCCTATTAATCTATTGGCTTATGTGCTACTAAATTTGGTACAAAAGAAAGTGACCTACAGATTAATGCCGAATCCAACTCCACTTCAAAGCTGGCGCCAACAGCTGAAATGTGTTACATTTTATGGTCGTCATAACCGATCCACCGAATAGACTATTCTAGCAAGTGTGACCAAATTTCGCAACAACTTTTACTTTGCTAGACAATAAAACCAGAGCTGAACGTACAGCAATAATGATAGACCGGGGATGCCATTAAGAATTTCGGAAATAATATCGATATATTGTTTCGAAAATACGAAATAAAGGATATCAAATATTTTTAAGAGATATTTTACGGTGATATTTTTGATTCAGTTTTTCGAATGCTTTATATTGAAATATGCTGAGTTTTAAATGTGATCATTTCTGTCCTACATCTACGTTTCTTCAGAGCCGTTATCTTCTACATAGAGCTATCTGCCACATAAACCTACATATAACAGAGCAAAATCTGAGTTTATCTGACACATAGGAGCTATTTAGAAGATAAGAAATCGGCTTAGGATTAGGAAATCATACAAATTTTAAAAAATTTCATTCAAAATTTGAACTCATCGAAGTTTTTTTGAATATACATTCATGCATAAACAAGAAATTCTTTTATTTTAATAGTATAATAAAAATTTATAATTTTGTGTCCACCAAATCGAACCAAAAACCGGACCATCCCGAACCGGAAATTCTCTACTCGGTTCGAAGATTCACTTTAGTTAAGTTGTTTCAATAACCTATAATAAATAAGGTGCATTTGGGGATAATGCTTTAATAGCTTCTTCAGATGGACGCTTCTCTCTCTTTGAAAATATGTGTTATTTTTATCTCAGATTCCTGGAACTAAGCTTCGAACAAAAACCATAGTTTAGCTAAGTATTCTGAGAACTGAACCTTAGACCGAACCTTATCCAGAATTTCAGAGGTTTGCCGACTTGATATTCTGTTGTGTTTTGAAGCTTTTGAACTCAATTAAAGCGTAGTTTTTAAACCATGTCTCATGTATTCTAAGAAATTGTTTTTTTTTTTAATATCGAAAATATCGATTCTATCGATATTTTTTCCGCTTTAATATTTATTTCGACATGATACTTTTCCAATATCGTCAAAAATATGGATATGGAGACATTTTGAAATATCTGGTAATTCTAGTAGACATCCGATTTGAACATCGGCCTAGCAACTTCATCTGTTATCTGGTTTATTTTGAGCGAATGAGTCTTAAATGGACAGGAAAGTGTAATAAAATACCTATAATAGCATTTGGAACTACTTGAAAAATCCACACCTATAATAGCCTCTGTTTTTTAAGATCCTCGACTTCAAAGCTTTTTCAATGATTTACAAAAGCAAGAGCCTAACATAACATGGGTAATATTTTTCTAAATAGACTACGAAATGGAACTTTACTTAGTGGTAAATCATATTTTAAATATTCAATATATTAATGTGATCCACATACCGTTTTCGTTTCCAAAAACGAACCGATTCCCTTGCGGTTTGAGAAGTGCTTAAGTCGAAAGCGATTTTGTAACACATCGGGTTAAGTTAACTACTAAAATGATGTGATAAAATGTCATTGTACCCTTGCAGATGCTATACTGAAATTGTCGAGATGTTTGTAACGCATAGAAGGAAACAATTTTTGGCCCTGATTAAAACCTCACCCTACCTACATGATCGCATCATGAAACTATATACAAGCCTCTGTAATTTCTACGATTTCATGGAGTTTTCTTATCTATGATGTTCTTCCCTTTACTTACATCTCGATTACTGCAAATGGCATGCAGCGATTCATCGTCCGTAAATAAAACATAGTTGAGTCCCTCACGCATAGCCAGCATATTCAATGGACTCATGGATTTAACAGCCAGCGTATCCAGTCCCACCAACTGCAGTTGATCGGCAGCCGCGCTCCGTCGACAATTCCGGCGATAATACAACTGACCAGCACTGTAGCCCAGCCAGGGATTGCGCTCTCGACTAAATTCCTCATTTTGAGCATACACATGACCCTTGTAGGAGCCACCAAAGCCGGTGCCAATTTTAAGCAAGGCGCCGCCATACAGCAAATAGACAAAAACGCCATCGCAGGCCAAAGCTGGGGAACCGGCTGGTGTGGGCAAATTGGGGAGCTTCAACATGAACTGGAAAAGGCAGTAGGTTAAAAGATGATGATGGGATGATGATGCATTCCTGTACTCACCTCGTCAATCAGCGAATTCTGCGGTACTCCGTGACTATGAAAATCTGGACGCGTGGGCTTGTTTAGAGCCGCACTAACCACCGTATGCTGCAGTGCGGCCAGCACAGCGGGTAGTTGCACCATCTGTGCCGATAGTTGGCGGGGAGACATCAACATGGCTGCAATGGCTTTAAGCATTTTGCCAGTATCACCACGAGCTATGCACAGACCCATTAAAGCGGCACACGCCATGGCCGACCAATTCGCCTCGGCGCCTGTATGCGAGCTCAAGGCCAAGGGCATGGTGGCCAGATCCAGTAGCAAATCATACAGCGGATTGATCAGTTCTTCGGGTTCCAGCTTGAAGGATTCCGGTTGTTGGCCCTGTATGACATCTAGCAAGGCTTTCAGAGCCTTGGTGCACAATAAGGGTTGTATATGACGAGCATCTGCTATAAGCTCAAACAGAGATCTCAGACCCGCACCCACTATCAAGGGAACGGTGGCATACAGCGGCGCTTCGCGTTCCGGCAGCTCTTCTGTATCCGAATCCGCATCGCTGTTGGCACTATCGCGACGCGGACGCTTTTCCAGTTGGCCTGCAGCTGGAGCTGCAGCAGAGTTCACATTCGCCTGACACGGACAGTCCAGCAAATTGCTGCCGGCGCACATCAAACAGCCAGAGGAACCCAATTTGCCGCCGCCTGCTCCAGCTGCGCCTCCACCCTCCTGGAACAGAGCATAGCGCGTCTCGGCCTCCAAAACGGTGGACCTTATGGCCGAGAAAACTGCAAATTTGGAGGCATTGGGATCCAATTCAATGTGGGCCACCGGAAACGCAGGCATTATAAACATTTGCTCCTTGACTAGCGGCGGATCCAAGGGATTTACCGCCACTGCGGCTGCTGCATTGCCCTCCAGTACTGCTGCCGCAGCGGCGGCGGCTGCCATGGCCGCTGCTGCCGATTTCTCCTTGCGACTCTTGCGCTTGGTAAGGGATTTCCTTTCATTTTGCAGTTTTCTGTGAGAGTAGAGAATAAACAAATCCAGATTCGGTCAAACAGCTGATCAGTTGATGGCACAATGCTGCCACCTCGCTTGGAAATTTCAAAACATCCGCCCAATTCCACCCCGCCAGCTGGGCCAGGGGTTGAAGACCTAGATATTCAATCGATTTTTCCACCCCAATAAAAGGAAAGGAAACGTAATGGCAAGCCCCATTCGGCCTTTAGGCACGTTGATTTCTTACCTGCGTGTATTATTCGTGTACAACTCATAGAAATGATCTCCATATTTCAGTGGATTCAATAGGCCAACCATAACAACTTTTCACTAGGCGGTCGTTTTCCACCGTCGCTCTCAATCGATATTCCTGCTATATACCGTTACACACAGGCGACACCGACAACGGCGGCACTTTTTCGCCTCTTATTGCACAATACTTTGTTTATATTCACAGCAAAAAAAACACATAACACATAACCAAACTAATTAGCATAAATAACTAAGAATTAACTATTTTTGTTGCTTTTTGGGATTTAGCTAGTACATATTTTCTAAGTTACTGCTGCTGCTGCTGTTTTGCAGGCTGAACTCCCAGCCGCCGCGAACAAGCTATCGATATCTTATCGATTGTTCGGTACGCAACGAAACGTGAGACGTAACAAGACATGCGTTACAAAACGTTAAGCTCTTGTATCGATAAAATGCGATCAAGTCACAGCGGCAACTTTTCAAAAAAAAAAAAAAATGGAACAAGTTGACTGTTGTTTACAAATTTATAATGTGAAGCTCTCAAACGAGAATTCGGTATGCGGCGAGCAAATTGAATGGACTTTCTTGACTGACTTTCGCCCTTTGCATGTCTTTGTCTTTGCAAAGGGATAAATACAAAATTAATTATATTCTTATGATGCTGTGACACGGTGTGGTAAGGTCACAACGTCCTCTTCCATGACTTTGAAAATGGAATATAGCCTCGTCTGATGTTTTAAAAAGTGACTTTTGATTTATTTGCCATTTGTAAAAGTATTTAAAAAGCATCTTGACCAATCAATGCAAAGAAGTATGTATAACGTGATAAGTATTATGTTGAACTGAAATTTTTTCCAATCGCATAATGTCTGGTTCGAGTTCAGGGTCGGAAATTCATAACCCTGAAAGGTTTGCTTTATGATCCAGTTCGAAAGACCTAAAACATCAAATCCGAACTGGTTCTCAGCGGTTGCACAATTGGCTTAGGGCCATTTCTCTGGAATTGTTACAGCCTGTACTTAAAAATGTAAGTGCTATTTGGCATAGTGCAGTTAAATACACTTCCGTTTCAAATTATCAATTTAAAGACTATGAACATACCTTTTGAAATGTTGGGGGGTAAGTAAAAATAGCTTGCGAAAAAATATGTTGCCGCAAGTATCAAGTTTATTTTCCTCCCCCTAATTTTAATAAGACCGCTCAAAGCTAACATGATTTATTTAGGAAAAGTGTGTCAACTTTAAGTATATTATGTGATCAGAATATGGTATAAGTCCTTCAGTTTTTCTACGTAAAATATGGTCACACTTCAATGGAATTGTTTTAATAGTAAAATCCCACAAATGTCAAACGGTCATACTGCAATGGGATTGTTTACATTGGGTGTTTAGTTTAAATTTAAAATTACTTGGTCAATAAAATTGAAAATACTAGATATATTTGGAAATCTGAATCATGGGCAATGCAGTAGCTGAGTTTTATTTTAATTTTTTTTCTGCAAGCATTGTTCAAACAATTTAATTGGACTAGGTTGCGGGAAAATGTAAAGCTCTTCTTTTAGCCCCAACCTAGCTAAACTTACTCAACTGTTTAGCCAGTCGAGGTTGCGGCGCTACTAGTTTAGCTGGGTATGAGCGAAAGCATTTAGTTTTACTAGCCTAGCTAAGAAACCAGTCGTCGTTTTTAGCAACCCTGTTTTTATATGGAGATGACAACTACACAGAAAAAAAAGATCACGATATTTAGTATCAATCGGGAATTTTTCAGTAACGAATCGGCTTTCATCTGAAGAATACCCAGTTGATATGATCGAAAATATCACTCGTACATTTCGAACATATCAATGTGAAATGTTTCAGATCAACAATCTGATATTTGTTAATATCCCTGATCCATTTTTATAGTATCAATATATTTATAATATTAAAAGGGTATTATTGTATAATGTATTATTATGTATCAAAGCTTTATTTGTATAGTACCCATTGGACATGGTTCAAATGTAAACGATATTTTAGAATTAAAATTAGTGACTTTAGCTGGCTCGAGGTTCCGAAAAGTTTCGTTTGTTCACAACTGTAAGCAACTTACGCATTTATATACACCAAAAAGAACTGGTTGCCTATACTGAACTGTTTCAGGAATATCCCGTTACAACCTTCAGTAGGCATTTCGCTAATGGCTGTCGCTGTTTGAATGTCTCTTCAATTGCTCACCGCTTTAAGCAGTTGGGAACTGCAATCAGTAATGAAAACAAAAACAGACAAATCGGAAGAGTATTCGCTGTCTCGCGTGGTGCAGCAGAGTAATGTACATTGTTTTTGCCTTTTTCGAGTTGGACTATAGCTGTCTCTCTTTGTTTTAAGAAACTCTGTTTGTCTCTTTCTGCCCTCAGATTTTCGATGTCCACTTTAAACTGAAATCACGTCATTAGGGTATTTTTCATATCACTGTGAGAATTTCGCTTATTAATATAATATTTTTAGTATCAATGTAATACTACAGCATCATACTGATATTAAATAGTAACTCTAGGATATTTAAACATTGATATTTTTGATATTATATTGGAAGATCAACTCGATATTTGATCTTATTTTTTTCTGTGTAGCTAATAGAGAATTCACACTAGCCAACATCTACCGTCAAAGACGGTACATAAGAATTTTCCCCCGTCAGCTGGGGATGTACCTATCTCATGCAGTTTTTTGTTTCACTCATCGTGAATGCGATATTTCTGTGTCCACCACTAAAAAAATTGACATTCGCAGCGAAAACGTAAACAATGTACGCGCGACAAGTGATTGCCATACTTTAAATGTCGACTGTTAAAGAAAGGGGTAAGTTCATTTTGTTCTATTTCTGAAAATCAGAGTTGATTTCTTAAATGATAGCCACCGCGCACCGTACCCCAGAAATGTAGAGCCTACTGGTGGACATCTGGGGTGAAAGCATCGTCGATCTTAGAGGGAGCTGAAAAAATACCCACGTCTACCAGGAGATGACCATGCTGATCGAGCAAAGAGGGATTGAAATCCACTGGACTGATGTGAGGATGAAAACTGTCACCCACTAGGAATTGATTTCGTCGCCTGGGGAAAGAAATGAAATGCAAAGGAAGCATCAGGAGCAGACTCGAAACATTTGGCGGAAAAAGAGTGCCCAAAACGTGACTTTCCTAACTTGTAATTTGGACTTGCTTTGGCAAAAAAAGACTGGTTCGACTTTGTTTTTCGATTTATTAGATAATAATTAAATTTATAGATTCAATAGCACAGGTCGACACCCAAAATGATTCAAGGATATTCTTGTACGATTTTCATCGCCGAAATCGAATCTGCCCATCACGTAGAGATTTTGAAAAAAATGGTCTCAAAAAACGCTGTTTTTGCCCTTTTTTAATCACGTCTTCACGTAAGTAGGCCATATGAGTATACGTAGAGTGCGAGAGCATATGAAAAAGTCGTGCTAAAATAAAATTTGGGATTGATTCAAGGTTTTTTCGATTTGATTCTTATTGTTGACAGTTTAAGCTTTATTTACAGCCTAATTAGGGACTTCTAGCATTATCAGCATTATTCTCTACACGTGTTTGAAAAAGGGAGAAAAAACAGGGTTTTTTGAGACTTTGAGACCATTTTTCTCAAAATCTCTATGTGATGGGCACTTTTGGAGGCCAGATTCGTGTTCAGCGATGAAATTCCTATAAGAATATCCTTGTCTGATCTTTGAATCAGAAAAATAGTTCATTTTTGTCGACCTGTGTGATTAAGATGGTATAAAATTTAGTTTTGTTTTAAACATTTTTTGCTTCATGCTTAAAATGACTCTGCAATTGCAGTTCTTATAGCTTCAGCAGTACCATCAAATCCATATTTTCGATGTCCATATCATCCACGTATTCGCCATTTTCCAACTCGGCAATTAGTTGAATTAACATATGCTGCGGCTGTAGAGCGGCTTTCAAAACCACCAAATTAGAAGAAATATTATTATTATCATTATTTTTGTTGGTTTTAGGTTACCAAGAGACCTTATTTTAGAATAGTGGTATATCTGAAAACGATTAGATTTAGATTTGATTAAGATTTCGTCAATCAGCTGTTCACAGCTGCACCATACAAATTGTCTAGTGGGCCCAAAGTAAGCGAGGAATTTTGGGTCATACTAAAAGATTTTTTAAAATCAGCTTTGCGGCTGATTTAGATAGGATTTCGTTTTGGTGTGACCGTTCTTTCATGGGCGCTTGGAGTTGGTTTAAAATCTGCTGCGTTGATATTATGAAGAATGTTACACCTTGTTGCACCTAAAGTTTTAATAATTAAATGCATTTTTATTAAATGGATTTTAGAAAGCAATCGAGTCTCTTTAACGCAAAGAGAGACCAAGAACAACAAAGAAGAAGAAGAACACGAGTTTCAGTTTTTTGCCATCTTCTTAGCGTTTCGCTGAGATGGACTGTGGTGTGAATAGGCTATAAAACGCTTTAGCTTGTCTAAATACTATGCTTAAATACAAAGCAAAGCAGGTGCAGGGTATACCACACTCTAACTCGATAGGCTTTCAACGGGCTTGGCTAGTTCTTTCTTTGTAACCAAGGCTGCAAACCTTTTCCGACCGATCCATGAGCATCGGTCCGAGGGTTTGAACCCATTGTAAAATCCAAGGTTCGGTTCGCGGACCGGTTCTTGGAACCTCTGAAACCAAGGCTCTGGTTCGAACCTTGGTTCGCTTGCACATAAAAGAATTGTTTGACTCATTGAATATGAAACATATATGCCTTCTATCCATATGCTTAATCATAATGATCATTACTTAAGTTATTTTAATTATCAGCTTTTAGAAACGGCTTAGTTTAGGTTAATCTTCCAGGAGCTGTTCATCTGTACTAGCTCTTAAATCAGAAAGAACAAACTAAGTATTGAAAATGCTCGTTCAACTGATACCTGAGTTGCTGGTACAGCTAGTATGGTAAAAGCAATATTTTGTAAGTTTTCGTTATTATTATTACCCTTCCAAAATTTTAAAACATTTGTCGATGGATGTAATCTTTGAGAATTTTCAAAGGAATCTATAACATCATTCAAAGATTTTACATTTGATATTTGTTTATCGCTTTCATAAACTTCTACTCTTCGCAATCAGATGTTAAGTCATTTATTGTCGAATACTGAAAACTTTCATTAAGCATATTAAACTGGTGAACCGAACCTCATTTTTCGAAAAAGTGGTCCGGTTCGGGTTCAGGTTCGAGGAGTCAAACATGTAAGGCGCCTGGTTCATGGTCCGGTTCGCGAACCCCAAAAAACCCGAACCGAACCGGTTCTCAGCGGTTCGGTTCCGGACCGTTTTGCAGCTCGTTTTGTTCTTGGGTGTACTTAAATTAGGTACGAAACATTCTAAAATTGAAATATGACTGGTAATATTATTGAAATAAGAACATACCTCCTTGACTGAAGAACCTTTTGTACTTACAGTAAAATAAATGATTCTAGAAAAGCGGGTTCTTAGATCAAGTACCAAATATGTTAGATTGAGTACAAAATAGACTCATTATCCTAGCTCCACAAAGTGCGCAACATAAAATATAAATTATTTTTAAGCGAGTCTGTTCTTAAAATTCCCAACTGGCTTTAGCACTTTCGTAATGGAGTGATAATAAATTAGCTATATTAGCTCTAACTTGCTCTTTGGTTATGGGTCTTGGATATTTCTTTGGTTTAATACAGAGACCTCGTTCAATACTTTTATAAATACTTTTATATTCTTCCTAAAATCTTTTAGGGCTGGCAATAGAAATTACGCACTTTAAGAACGAATCTTTTGTACTTATTTTAAGACATCATCGGGCTTGACTTAAGACCATTATAAGCTAAAAGTATAATTAAAAATATTTTAATAATTCAAAACCTACTTAATATATCCCAAAACAGTCTAAAATCAAGTATTTCGGGATTGAAAAAATCGTACTTGAAATAAGAATTTTGTACTCAAGTATTTTCGTACTTACCGTACTATAGACACCGTTGGTACTTAATTCAAGTACAAAGATCTTGGATTTTTTGTCTGAGTGTAACCACAGAGGAGGGGCTCCTTCAAAATATGACCACCAAATATACAGTATATCCCTATATTATGATCGTGAGTGCAGCTCACACTCACGCACTTCGCTGTTACCCCTCCCTAAGATTTCTGATGGGAAAGCTTTCCTCCATTATTATTAATAAAGTTAAACAAATCAGTTAGCGGCTCACGGTTGTTTAGACTTGGAGCGAGTGGAAATCCGAGTCGCTTTGTTTGAACTTTGTACAATTCTTTCCCTCCCTCCCCTTAGAACAAAAACCTCCGAGACCAACTTAATTCAGCAATCAAAAGGTATACAAAAAAAAAACCCAAACTTGAAAACAAAATGGAAACCCATCATAAAAGAAACTTTCAGACATAAAGTCCCTATAATTACCAACACCCTGAAATGTTGTAAATGCATCAAAATTGAACCGTCCTTCGGGGCAATAAATTTCATACAGCGGCAAAACACAAAAACAAAATCAAGAAGCAGCCAAGAAGGAGACAGGGGAGATCCAAAAACAAAAACAAAAACTGTGAATAAAAAACGTGTTGGTCCAGGGCTTGCCCATATATGCACAGAGAGAAAGAACCCATGAGGAAATGCATTCAATTTTGACTAGTTTTTTTTGTAGCTATGGGGCAACTTTCCGGGAGGTTTTTATACTCTGTACCGTAGGTACATAGAGTATTATAAGTTTGTGCAAAAGTATGTAACATCCAGAAGGAAGCATCTCCGACCCCATAAAGTATATATATTCTTGATCAGCATCAACAGCCGAGTCATGTCCGTCATGTCCGTCTGTCCGTCTGTCTGTCCGTATGAACGCACAGATCTCAGAGATGGTAAGAGATAGAGGCTTGACATGTATGGGACATATGCTTCTTATGTCTGCAGGCAGATCAAGTTTATTTTCAATTTTGGCCACGCCCCCTGCCGCCCCCGCAATTTAGAAAAAACGTAATATCTCCCACAGTTTTGAAGATAGATGGCTTGTTCCTTCTGAACATATTTAGTTATTAGGATAACTTATCGATCCGCCAAAGGAATGAAGAAGATCGGATGAACGGTTTTCGAGTTATGATCAAAAGACAGATTTTCTTGGTACAGAGTATGTTATAGTCGGGCTTGACCAACTTTCTTTCTTGTTTTTTTTTGATGATTTGCAGAGCTAAACAATTTACCATAACTCATCGTTTCAATTGTCTTTGTTCCCGTTTTTCTCAGTGTATACATTTGTGCAATTTGCTGGAATTGAGTCGTCGGCTTTGTCGCATAGTTTTTCGTTTGAGGGGAAAATTCCTGAATGGCTCTGCTCAACACACAGGAACTAAGCGCATCAAGACCCCAGCTTCGGCTTCAGCTCCCTCCATCTGCAGCCTTAGCCTCATAATGGATAATAACACCAAAGATAATTTCACATAAAAAAGCAAAAGGAAAAAAAAAGAAGGAAAAGAAAAAGGCAAAGTCATGCTCATCGGCCTCGGTTCTTTGCGGTCTTGGATTGCCTTTACAAATTTGCTGTAATGAATATTTCGCAGAAGACGTAAAGCGATTCCCGGTTGGTTGGCTGCCGTTTGCTCCCGCTCAGCCGCCACAACTCTCTGTCCCCCCCCCCCCCCCCCCCCCCCATGCCTTCCTCCTTGGCAGCCAAAGCGTAGTTTCGTTTTATGCGAGTTCCAGGTAACAAAAAAAAAAAAGGGAAGTTTATGATCATAGAACTTGAGTCACATCATCATCATCATCATCATCATCATTATGCGTTGTTCCAGTGTGAATCATTCCCATCCATTTCGTTGCCTTCACAATGTAAACAAATTTTTGTCTATGCCCGCTCAAGCTTCGATTTGGAGGAAAAGCTTTGAAAAAAAGGCACTCAATTGAAATTCAAATTTTCCTCGGTGACAATCAGTGAGCAGGGCCATCAGTCGATGTTCTTAAGTGAAACTAACAAGTGGCCCATATAAAGGGAAGTACCACTGATATTTCTTGTTACATCCTGTGGAAAAGTGTGGGCTGTGTGATTTAGTTGAAATACGAACGAAATAAGCCAAGTTTTAAGAAAATGTGATCAAAGTTTGAAAGATGGTCCAAGAGTTTGATGAATCCTTAAATGTGATGTAGGGGGGGGAAATGTGTTCCCTCAAACGAAGTGAACACACATATCCTTTTAATTTAACACTAGTTCACAAATAATCAATGATTTTCTAATCCTCGATTTATGTCATTCCTCGCGCGAATCTGGAAGTGTAACAAATCTAAGAAAAACACATTCAAAATAGTCCCAAATTACCTTGTTTTGCGTTTTTGAAAAAGGACTTTTCACTCAATTAGAATTATTTCAATTATGAAATATCTTATAAGCAAGTGATTTACACCAAATTAAAGCTAATGAAATTATCTTTCAATCATTCGTATGGTTTTTTATTGTGACACTTGTATTGTAGATGCTAGTTACAAAGATAACGATCATTTTGTCTGCATTTTATCCAAAATATAAAACAGGGATGCAAACCGGTTCTGAGCTGAACCGGTTATGAACCGAACCGAACCGCAAATCGAACCGGCTTCCTTTCAAAATTTCTGAACCGAACCGAAAACCATAAATAAAAACGGTGCGATTCAGTTCAGTTCTCTGACGATTTTTAACGGGAATGGCTTTCCTCTAGCCAATGATTTTGATTAATTAGGAAATTTGAATCGTTTCCCGAAGATAATTTTCAAACATTTCGATCGACCCTCTACATATTTAGCGTTGTCGGATCGATATAACTTTTAAGGATGACCTGAAGAGAATTTTACAAGTCTTCTGCAATTTCCCGCCGATCTCTTAATTTACCTGTCATCAATCTAAATTTGTTTTTTCATTAGACAATATTTACAATTTTCTGTGGTACTTCTTAACCTTAATTCAATCTTAATCTGCCAATAAATAAGGGCATTCCTCCAGGAACTGATAGACGAGTCCTGGGAATCCCACATAATAATCTTTGCAGATTGCTCTAAGGATTTTAAAGATATTCGAATGGATTATAGGAATCAAATTTCAAAAATGATCGAATAGCGACTTCACCGAAATCATATTTTATGCGCCTTTGTGAACCACTGAACTGAACAGAAACCGCGGTTCATTTAACTCCAAAAACCATGTTATGAACCGAACCGGCGGTTTAGAAACTGTGCGAACCACTGAACCGAACCAGTACTTATTTTCGAGTGGCTTGCATCCCTGATATAAAATAGCCGGTTATATCCCCTGTTGTGTGTTTTTCAACTGAGAAAAACTTTCTCTTGAATAACATAAAACAAATAAAATTTAAACGCTAATTCATCTTAATCTGTTGGGAATTATAGAAGTTATAAGTATATATCTGTAAAATGGAGTTATTTCAGTTTTACCGTTCTTTAAATATGCAGAGATTTTAGTAATCCATATTCGGATTCAGCGCGTGATTTTACCTAAGGAATAATGTAAAACTGAAGAGGATGTAAAAATGTATAAGCTAGTGTTATCACAGCTGCAATCCGTCTTAAAATCGAACCAGTTTGAACCTGTGACTCCACTGCCAATCTTTAACCTAACTACATGTAAACCTGGAACTAAAATGTATCACATTTTCGTGATATCTGAAAGGAATCCTTAATTTTACCACTTTATAAAAAAGAATGTAGATCTGATATTCAGAATTATCTCTCAGGATGTAGATCTGATATTCAAAATTATCTCTCCATAGCAACACTGTGTGCTACACCCAAACTTTTTTTTATAACCTTGCAGAGGTTATATTGAAATTGTCCAGATGTTTGTATACATCTCCACATAAAGGATATATATTCTTGATCTGCATGACGAGCTGAGTCGATATAGCCATGTCAGTCTGTTCCTCTGTTTCAATGCTGTCTCCTCCCTCAGTTTTTAAGCAATCACGGCCAATCTTTGCACGAAGTCTTCTGGTACAAATACGCTGCACATTTGTCGGAACCGGCCGGATCGGATGACTACAACACATAGCTGCAATAGGAACGATCGGTCGAAAAACAAATTCTAGTGAGAAAAACTTTTTGTTTTTTATGCTATCGTCTCCAAACTCCGTATTTACAAGTTTTTACGTTTTAAGTTTCTCCATAATTCTGCCAAATTTGGTCGAAATCGGACATCTATGTATATAGGGTGAGGGTCGATTTTTTTTCTCACAGAGCGTATAGGAAAATCGAAAACTATGGACAATTCTACGAAACTTTCACCAAAAAACCA
The DNA here is from genome assembly GCA_035044965.1 of Lordiphosa andalusiaca. NCBI lineage: Eukaryota > Metazoa > Arthropoda > Insecta > Diptera > Drosophilidae > Lordiphosa > Lordiphosa andalusiaca. The sequence continues at coordinate 3,331,896 of JAWNNM010000159.1, read as the reverse complement.
AACTAAAATGAGTTCTTAGTCCGCACAAATCGACTTCAAATGTTTAAGAAACTTTTGAAAAAAAAAAAAACGAGAAAGCTAAGCTAACTTCGGCTGTGCCGATGTTTTTATACCCTTGCAAATGCTCGCTTAAATATTTTCAAAAATACCATTTTTCTCATTTTCCGACCGATCGTTCGTATGGGAGCTATATGATATAGTCATCCGACTTGGCCAAAAATTTTTAAAATTATGTGAAACAAACAAATGCAAAATTGCAGAATGCTACCATTAAAAACAAAAAAGTTTTTCTAACTAAAACTGTTTTTCAGACCTATCTTTTGTATGGCAGCTATATCATATAGTTGTCCGATTTGAATAAAACTTGGTAGAATTACAAAAAATAAACATAGAAAACCTACGATTACAAAGTTTGGAGACGTTTCCGTTGAAAAGAAAAAAGTTTTTCTCCTGAAAACTAGTTTTCCGACCGAGTATTCTTATGGGAGCTATAGACTCAGCTCGTCACCATGATCAAGAATAAATATAGTTTATGGGGTCGGAAATGAATATATCTATCCGTTGCAAACTTCTGGGCAAAATTATAATACCCTTTGCAAGGGTATAATAAGAAAGAAAGTCGGTCAAGCCCGACTATAACATACTATTTACCAACGATAATTTACGCTCAGCATAAATTTTGATGCTGCTACTGCGCTGCAGCAGCAAACAGTCTTTTGATCATAACTCGACAGTCGTTCATCCGATCTTTACTATTCCTTTGGCAGATCGATAAGTTATCCCGATTACTTAAAGTGTCTACAAACCACCTATCTTTAAAAATGTGGGAGATATTTTTCTAAATTGCTGGGGCGGGAGGGGGTCATGGTCAAAATTGAAAATAAACTTTATCTGCCTGCAGACATAAGAAGCATATGTCCCATACATGTCAAACCTTTATCTCTGAGATCTGTGAGTTCATACGGACAGACGGACGGACATGGCTATATCGACTCGGCTGTTGATGCTGATCACGAATATATATACTTTCTAGGGTCGGAGATGCTTCCTTCCGATTGTTACATACTTTTACACAAACTTATAATACTCTATGTACCTACGGTTTAGAGTATAATTAATAAGAAAGTCCGTCAAGCTCGACAACGGTAGACTCTGTACCCCCCAAAATTAGCTTATTTATGATCATTTTAATTTAGACGCCATACAAAGTGCCAAAAAAAGGCATAGAGTGTCTGATGATCTGCCCATCGCTTTGCAACCGGTACTGCGGTATATATTAAATTTGTTTTCCTTATATCTCGCTCATCCGATCTTTACGATTCTTTCGACGGTTCGATAGATAATGCTGATTACTAAACATGCGAAAAGGTACGAACCATTCTTGTACAAAACCGTGGAAGCTATGATGTTTTTTCCCAATTGTGGTGGAGGGAGGGGGCGTGGCAAACTTTGACAACAAACTTGATCTGCCTGCAAATATAACAAGTAGATGTCGCACAAATGTCAAACCTCTATCTCTTACCATCTTTAAGATCTGCAATTTGTAGTACAAAAACTTTAACATGGCGACCAAAAATGCTTGAAATTTAATATGCCAGCATCGGGAACATGAATTCCAATCAAACAAGTATAAACTGTTCAATCAATTCGAAAGATATTTTAAACAAATGTCCAAGTGCCATAACCAAAGAGGAAGCTAGATCTATTGTGGTTAAGATGTTTACCGCCATGCCACTACAAATGTGCTAGAACCAGTTGGGAATTTTAAGAACAGACTCGCTTAAAAGAAGTACGCATTTTCTGTTGCACACCTTGTGGAGCTAGTATTATGAGTGTATCTTGTACTCAATCGAGCATTTTTTGTACTTAAACTAAGAACTCGATTTTCTTGAGTTTTTCACCTAACTGTGAGTACAAAATGTTCTTGATTCAAGAACTTTTGTTCTCATTTCAACAATATTACCAGTCATATTTCGGTGTTAGAATGTTTCGTACTCAATTTAAGTACACCCAAGAACGAATCATATTTAAAATTTTCGGTTTGAAGTCTATCCCTCTTGGTCTAGAACGTAGGAAGCCTTTCTTTGAGTGTATTGACTTGAAATTTGAGGACCATACCCCCCAAGTTACTAGCTACAATCCCTGAATGAAAACTATTTAAAATCTCCTGTGGCACTTTCCCCATTCCTATTCGAATTTACCCTCTAATTCGCAAGGGCTCCACTTCCTCCACTGTGTGACGGAGACTTCCAGTTTAATATCGATGCACTTTAGAAACATATGAATCATACGTTCCATCCATTAATACGGATGCGGAGACTGTGAGAAAGAAACATTCAAATTACATTTTTGCAAATCTCGACGGCGCCTCGAGAGTTGTGCGAGAGTTTTTGTTCGTTAAATCATATTTCTCTTACAGCTTCTGTTGCCAGGGCCAACATCAACGCTGATGAAGACAAACTGCCCGGGGCAAGCAGGACCCGCATTTCAATTTCTACCTGATGATCTTTCCTCCTCCCTTGCACCCATCCCATCTCGCTGACTTCCCTTCACCCCGCGGAAGCCTTATCACTGCCGCTGCTGTTATCATTTAATGAACCGCCCAGCATTAAGCCGCAGCTGCAGTCTGTTATCTTAAGTAAAAGGCACAGACCAGCCCCAGCCCCAGCCCCAGTTCCAGTCCCAGTCCCAGTCCGCGTCTCATCTTCCAGCTCACAGCTCCCAGCCACGGTTACCGCCCAGTAATGTTAATATAGCGATAATCGTGGCTCCATCTACTAATTAATTGACTCTTTGTGTTCTTTATGTGCTCCTTCTGCAGGCGGCGGCTCCATCTTCATCTCTGGCCGTTGTGGCTTCATTTCATTTAAAAGCCTGTTTCAATTTTCTGCATTTTAGTGCCTGATGCACTTTGGCATTTTGGCGAAGCGAAACCAAGGAAAGGCGTACTCAGTCCACACATAAGTTTAAGCGAGTTTAACCCTCGGTCGGGCATTTCTGTTGTTAATGAGAGATCCAAAAAGATTTCAAATCAAGGCTTCAAAAAATTTTAAGATACTGCTAACGGTTGTATTTGATATTCTGAGGCAAAGTAACCAAAAAAAGAGATTTTATTAGATATTCTAAAATAAGTTATCGAAATAGATATGGTTTTTTGAGAGCATTCATATCAAAGTTTATTTAAAGTATCGAAAAAGCAAGAGCTTTCTTCAATCCTTCGTCAATATCGCTTTTGGGAAATGGGGCTCACGATATTCACGCTCAAGTGGGTGGAAAGTGGTTCCAAAACCAGAGATTCCACAAAAACCTCGGTTGGGAAAATAATTTTTAAGCTTAAAAAAAACCGCATGTAAGGAATAAGTTTTTGCATAATTTTGTTAATTATGTTAGTTGCATATGGGTTTTAGCGACATGCTTGGATTTAAGCCAAAGGGATTGCTATATGGTTCTATGAACGAAACGGTCTGTCTGAGATACCTTAAAATCTTTAAAATCTTTGTTGTTGATTTCCGTTAAATATTGAATTATAATCAACCCGATTAATGTTAGTTTAAAGTAAAGCTGCAAACTTCTAAGATACAGCAAAATATCGTCAATATCGTATCAATATATCGCTGTTATTGTTTCAATATCGTCAATATCGTATCAATATATCGCTGTTATTGTTTGACGAAATTCGATATGATAGTTCTTGTGGCAATATTGCAAGGTGTATTGTATTCAGGTACGTTAAAATGCATAAAAAAGAATGATGTTTTGATTCTTTTTTTGGACACGATATTTCAAATATTAAGCTTTAAGGCTAAAGATTCTAAGTAAGAAGGCTTAACGCCTTCTAACGAGCCTAAAACGGCCTTTCAAATTTGAATTCTTTCATTGAAAAGTGTTTACAAAACAAAGAGCATTATCGATTAATTTACTTGACAGATTTAAAAAACTAAGGTTCGGACTACGAGTCTAGATTACAAAGATTTTTGATACGTCATTCAATAAGCCATACTTACTATCCTTATCCTTCATAACGAATTCATCCACTTCTTTTAAAAGTTCGAGGTCTTTGAAATTGTATAACAAAACCAAGAATCTTTTGCCATATTTTTCTTCTCGAACTCGAGCCGAATCTTTATTGGCTAATGAACAAAAAGTTAAGCATTAACAATGGAAAATTATGTTGTTATACCCTTGCAAAGGATATTATAAATTTGCCCAGAAGTTTGCATCGCATAGAAATATTCATTTCCGACCCAATAAACTGTATATATTCTTGATCAGGGTGACGAGCTGAGTCGATTGAGTTTCGTCCGTCCGTCTGTCCGTCCGTCTGTTTAAAGCTATCGTGCTGAAATTTTGCACAGAGTCTGCACTCTACTAATATGTCGGAACCGACCGGATCGGATGACTCTATCTCATGGCTCCCATAGGACCAATCGGTCTGAAAACTAGTTTTAGTGAATAAAACTTTTTTCTTTTTAATGGAAACGTCTCCAAACTTTGTTATCGTATGTTTAGTTATGTTTTTTTTTTATAATTCTACCAAGTTTTATTAAAATCGGACAACTATATGGTATAGCTGCCATACAAAAGAAAGGTCTGAAAAACAGTCTTAGTTAGAAAAACTTTTTTGTTTTTAATGGCAGCATTCTGCAATTTTGTATTTGTTCGTTTCACATGCTTTCACATAATTCTCCAAATTTTTGGATCGGATGGCCATATTATATAGCTCCCATACGAACGATCGGTCGGAAAATGGGAAAAATACGACGAATGAGAGTAATGACAGCTCAGGAGAATGCAACAGGAGAGCTGTCTAGAGCTGCCTAAACTTCAAAAGAGGCGAGCATTCGAGGGCAGCATTTCGCCAAGTACTAGCGTGCTTTTGAAATTCGGAAAAATCAAGGAGATGTAAATTGAATGGTTAAAAAAAAACCGCAACATATGCTTTATTTTCCTATGAGTTCAGAAAACACCCGGAGTAGATTATCATTTAGATTTGAAAGATGGAAATTGTGTTTTAAACTTCTCCCCTTCGTCTTGAGTTTTAAATGGGGTCGTAGCAACGCAGGTCTGGTAAATGCTAGTAAGATAGTTGGTTCCTTATAGGTAGTTAAAGGATGAGAATAAACTCATGGCCTCTTACTGAACCGCTTTTAATGATTTAAAATATTACAGCTAGATCTAAGCCGATGTATCGAAGCAGAACTATGTAGACTGTTTTGAAAAACATCAAATGAGACGAAACATAAGAAAATTTATATTTAACGAGAGCGTTAGCTAAAGTCGGCCCTGCCCGCCTTCGATACACCCGTTACTCAGGGAAATTAGTGTTTAATAACCTCTCCCTAGGTTAAGGTTAACAGAGCATGAACATTAATTTCAATATTTCAACATTACTATATGTAAGCAAACAGCTCTTGCGGCTCAGATAAGTATGCATCGTGTTTTTTTATAGCTTGTATAACTCTGATACTTACTATCCGATCTTTATGAATCTTTGAGAGATTGTAGATATTGGTCCCGTACACTACACAGCATGAATATAAGCTCGATATCATCAAATTTGTGGGGGCTGGTCAACATTTTGTATTGCGGGGGCGGTAGGGGGTGTCTTACAAATTTGAAACAAACTTGATCTGTGTGCAAATAATAGACGCATACATTTAACATTTGGATGCTCTAGGTCTTGCAGTCTCTGAGATCTAGGTGTTTAAACAGACAGACGGGCACGGTTATATCGACTCGGAAGTTGACGCTGATCAAGAATATATATACTATATGGGGTCGAATATAACTGACTGTTACGTACATTTGCACTACTTTAGTATATCCTTTTTATACCCTTGCAGAGAGTATATTGAAATTGTCCAGATATTTGTAACGCATAGAAGGAAGCGTTTCCGACCACATAAAGTATACATATTCTTGATCAGCATGACGAGCTGAGTCGATATTGTCGATATGTCCGTCTGTCTGTTTGTTTCTATGCTATCTTCTCCGTCAGTTTTAGAGCTATCGTAACCAAACTTTGCACGAAGTCTTTTGGTACAAATACGCTGCACATTTGCCGGAACCGGCCGGATCTGATGACTAAAACATATAGCTGGCATAGGAACGATAGGTCGAAAAACTAGTTCTAGTGAGAAAAACTTTTTTGGTTTTAATGTAAACCTTTTTATACCCTGTTCCCATTGAAAATGGGAAAAGGGGGATCATGAAGTTGTGCGAATGTATGTAACAGGGAGAAGGAAAATTTTCCGACCCCATAAAGTATATATATTCTTGATCAGCATGAACAGCCGAGTCGATATAGCCATGTCCGTCTGTCCGTCTGTCCGTCCGTCCGTCCGTCCGTCTGTATGAACGCGTCGATCTCAGAGACTATAAGAGATAGAGCCACAAATTTTTGCACGAAGGTAGATTTATGCTGTACGCAGATCAAGTTGGTTTCAGATTTGAAAAATTCCACCCCTTCCCCCTTTTATCCCCAAAAAACCTAGACCTCCTCTAGAAATCCTAAGCCTAAATAGCCGTCAGATCCACAAGTTAGAGCCTCGTGGTTTAGTATACATCAAGCTAAGCCCAATATCTATATATTCTGAAAAGTACAATCAGATCGGACAAAAAACACCGGAGTTATAAGCGAAACAGTTGAGCTGATATAAGCACCCCCCCACTTGTTGGTCAGGACTAGAAAAAAGTGTTGCCTACATTTGGGATAATTTTGTTAAATTCAAAAACAATTAAATGAAAACAAATGAACAGGGTATTTTGTGGTCGGGAAACTCGACCGCAGCGCCCTTACTTGTTATTTCTTAGTTTGCCATTCTTTCGCATGATTTCCTAGTTTGGTCGAAAACGAAAATCTATTTAGTCGTAGTGAGAAAAACTTGTTTGTTTTCTTTGGAATTGTCGTTCAAATTAGTTTAAAAAAAAAAAACGTGCTGCAAGGATAAACAAACTTCGACCGAGCCGAAGTTAACTTTCCTCTATTTTTATACCCTGTTCCCAATGAAAAGGGGAAAAGGGCGATCATGAAGTTGTGCGAATGTATGTAACAGGGAGAAGGAAACATTTCCGACTCCATAAAGTATATATATTCTGTATGAACGCGTCGATCTCTGAGACTACAAGAGATAGAGCCACCAATGTTAGCATGAAGGTAGATGTATGCCGTACGCAGATCAAGTTGGTTTCAGATATGGAAATTTTGAAAATAACATTTTGACCTTCAATGCCAATTTTAGTTTGGCCTTTTTTGAAGCCGTATATTTTTGGACGTTTATCTTGTTTTTCATTTCAAACAAGAAAGAAAGTCGGTCAAGCCCGACTATAGCATACTCTGTACCAACGAAATTATACGCTCAGCATAAATTTTGATGCTGCAGTAGCAGCTGAAAGCAGCGCTGCTTCTGCGCTGCTGCAGCGAACAGTCTTTTGATCATAACTCGAAAACCGTTCATCCAATCTTCACCATTCCTTTGGCTGATCGATAAGTTATCCTTATTACTAAATATATCTATATAAAGGAACAACCCACCTATCTTTAAAACTGTAAAAGATATGACGTTTTTTCTAAATTGCGGGGGCGGCAGGGGGCGTGGCCAAAATTGAAAATAAATTTGATCTGCCTGCAGACATAAGAAGCATATGTCCCATACATGTGAAACCTCTATCTCTTACAATCTCTGAGATCTGTGCGTTCATACGGACAGACAGACGGACGGACGGACAGACGGACAGACGGACATGGCTATATCGACTCGGCTGTTGATGCTGATCAAGAATATATATACTTTATGGGGTCGGAGATGCTTTCTTCTGGATGTTACATACTTTTTCACAAACTTATTATACTCTATGTACCTTTGGAACAGAGTATAAAAAATATATATAAATCTATAGAAAAGAATTGAGTGTATTTGATTTTTAAATTCTTACAAATATTTCTACCTTAATGAACAATGGCTTACAGTGTAAACTATTATTGTACACAATTATTTTGTACCTTCTCCCTTCATTCAGCAGGCATTTTTTAAGATAACAATTTTATAATTACGATAGACTTAGGGCCGATTTCTAATCTTCTACATAGAGCTATTTATCTGTTACATAAACCTACAAATAACAGAGCAAAATCTATGATTATCTGATACATAGCTGCTATGTAGAAGATGTGAAATCGGCCCTTAGTCTATATATAGAGTTGAAAGTCTATTCCATAGAAAAGGGCAGTAGGAGCGACTATTTGGAAATTGATTTTAAAATTTACGAAAACTCTTATTACTTGGATACCAGTTTTTTTTTTTTTTGCCCCAATCGGATGGGTTAATGTGGCTCGAAGTCATGTGTATAGATAAATTCTGACATTTAGTATTTTATCTGTAGTTGATTTCTTTCTAAAAATGGAAATCTGTCCAGGTACAGGTTTTGGGAGTCTGCTAAATTAGCACCTACACAGCTAAACTCACCCCCCAGATTCGAGCTTCGCTGGGAGGGGGGAAGGGCGAATTAGCTGTGCTTTGATCTTTTGCCGACATAGTCTGCATTTTTTTTTATTATTTTTTTATGAGCCAGGATATGGCGAATTATTTTCGGTGCGCCCCTTGCTCACTTCCTTCTTGTTGTTTAATGCCAGAGACAAAGCAATCCCATTTGCTGGACCCCGGTCTGCAGTATTTGTGTCCGAAATGTTAATATTGTATTCCCGGTGCCAACATTTGGTATATGTACTAGTACCTTCACATTCGATTGGACTAACCTCAACGAAATGTCACCCACTTTGGGATGGTGCGTTACGCATATCAAAGTGCGACTCAATTCCTGGCGAACTTCAATACTTTGGTATGGTGACGCTCCAACTGAAAGTCCGGAGTGAAAGTCAACGTAAACTGAATGAGGATTGAACGGGTAGTGTCCTCAATCAGGCTATGAGTTGTTGAGTATGTTATGGCCACAACTGTATATACTTAATAACCTATGGTCTAAAACGATGACACTACGCAGTCGGCCAGTTCCACCAAGTGATTAAAAGTGAATTGTAGAATCCAGCCGGAGCATTGACTCTCTTCTAATCCCTGATTCGGAACGCTTTGGTCTGAAACTGGAAACTCGAAACTTTTGTTGTCGCCACTCCTTTTGACCGAGCCGCGGTAATTCACACGCTTCCCCTCCGTGACTGGGCATGGTGGTAATTATCGTCATATGATTCCTAGGGCTTCATCAGCCATATTGAATTGCAGGGTTTGTCCCCCAGCCCCAGCCCCAGCCCCAGCCCCAGCACCAGCCCCAGCTCCAACTTCAACTCCGACTTCGACTTCAACTCTATCTGGTGGTGGTCCCGGTGTCTCCGTTTAAAATAAATATTGACGCGCGCGCTGCCTTGCGATTCGCGAGAGCAAAAACAAAACAGAAACGGCAAACGTAACGCAAACATCGTGACTTGAAGCGGCGGCAAAACATCAAGCAAACTGAATAAAGTACTCAAAACGTATTTAAAAGTACTAAACACAAGTACCAGAGATTAATAAGCGCTTTTGAACTCAGCCGACCAACCGACCAGAAAACTAGTTAATGCCAGAGCTGGGGGGAGACGCGAGACGCGATCGGCGCTGGGCGAGAGCTGTCTGTGTTTGTCCAAACCAGCGATGATGCCCACAAAGAGGGGGGCGCGCGCTCGGATTGCGTGCTTTGCACTCAGCGAAATGCATTGGGCATTTCATATTTCCCCTGTCAAAATCCAGCCAGAGAGAGAGAGAGAGAGAGAGAGAGCGGTACAGCAGTCAGCTTTTGTGCTTGCATTCAGTTGGGTTTTTCAGAGAATAAAGCGCTGAGGGCCACAGCGGTGGGCACCAAAATCTAGGGAGAGAGTGCCACAACAATCAGTTTTTGTGCTTGCATTCAATTGCGTTTCAAGAGACATAAAGAAACGGGCTTCGGGGGCTAAAGGGGCCAGTGAATGCACACAGTACAGCTGGGCACCAAAATCCAACGAAAGAGCGCTAAAACAATCAGTTTTTATACCCTTGCAAAGGGTATTATAATTTTGCCCAGAAGTTTGCAACGCACAGAATTATTCAATTCCGACCCCATTAACTATATATTATATATTCTTGGTCAGGGTGACGAACTGAGTCTATTGAGCTTTGTCCGTCCGTCTGTTTCTACGCGAACTAATCTCTCAGTTTTAAAGCTGAAATTTTGCACAGAGTCTTCTTTTTGCTACACACTACAAATATGTCGGAACCGACCGGCTCAGATGACTATATCTCATAGCTCCTATGGAAACAATAGGTCGGAAAACCAGTTTTAGTACGAAAAAATTCTTTCTTTTCAATGGAAACGTTTCCAAACTTTGTAATCGTAGGTTATCTATGTTTTTATACTCTGTACCAAAGGTACATAGAGTATAAATAGTTTGTGCAAAAATATGTAACATCCAGAAGAAGTCATTTCCGACCCCATTAAGTATATATATTCTTGATCAGCATCAACAGCCGAGTCGATATAGCCATGTCCGTCTGTCTGTCCGTATGAACGCACAGATCTCAGAGATGGTAAGAGATAGAGGCTTGACATATATGGGACATATGCTTCCTATGTCTGCAGGCAGATCAAGTTTATTTTCAATTTGGGCCACGCCCCCTGCCGCCCCCGCAATTTAGAAAAAACGTCATATCTCCTATAGTTTTAAAGATAGGTGGGTTGTTCCTTCTAAATATATTTAGTAATAAGGATAACTTATCGATCATCTAAAAGAAAGGTGAAGATTGAATGATCTGTTTTCGAGTTATGATCAAAAGACTGTTCGCTGGTGCAGCGCAGAAGCAGCGCTGCTTTCAGCTGCTACTGCAGCATCAAAATTTATGCTGAGCGTATAATTTCGTTGGTACAGAGTATGCTATAGTCGGGCTTGACCGACTTTCTTTCTTGTTTTTTATTATTCTACCAAGTTTTATTAAAATCGCACAACTATTTGGTAGACTATAACTATATTTTAGACCTATCTTTTGTATGGCAGCTAATACAAAAGATAGGTCTATTAAACAGTCTTAGTTAGAAAAACATATTTGTTTTTAATGGAAGCATCCTGCAATTTTGTATTTGATTGATTCACATGATTTCACATAATTTTACAAATTTTTGGCCAATTCGGATGACTATATCATATAGCTCCCATACGAACGATCGGTCGGAAAATGGGAAAAAAAAGTATATTAAAAATAAATATTTAAGCGAGCACTTGCAAGGGTATAAAAACTTCGGCACAGCCGAAGTTACCTTAGCTTTCTCGTTGTGATTGCATTTTGAAAGAATTAAGGGCCAGCGGTGGGCACCAAACTCTGACGAACAAACAGTTTCTGTCTTTGCATTCAAAGCACCAAAATCTAACGAAACATTGTTGCATGCACTCAATTGCGTTTCAAGTGGTATACAGAGGGCCATTGGCTGCCCATCGCTTAGCAAATTAAAGGCCAAAGAAAGGAGAAGCTCACTGGCGCTCGCTCAAATGACTCTCATCTCGCTGCGACCAGTCCCCGCCGTCCCGAGGCACTTAAGCAAAACACTCACCATTTCAACAACAACTACAACAAAAAAGAAAAAGAATAAAAGAATATTGTGTAAACACAAAAGATCGCTCGACGCACGGACCGACGGACGGGTGGACGGACGGACGGGTGCCAGTGCTTACATTAGCGCTATTATACACATAGGGTAGCTGGCTGCCTGGATGATCTCTTTGATGATATTTTTACGTGCGCGCTTCAAGTTCAAACAACTGGCAGATTTCGAAACAAAAATCAACAAAACAACAAACAAACAATAAGGGGAGGGGTGAAGTTTCTTCAGGGCTTACATTGGGTATTAGCCGCAAAGTGGTTGGGTGTTTTTTGTTTTTTTTTTAGAGGAAGTGCAAATCGAGCGTATGACTTTCGTTTTTTCATTGGTTTGAGACAACCCTTGTCTAACTCCATCTTCCACCTTCGCCTCTGATCATCAAACTGCGCCACGCTTCGGTCAACTCCCATTTTTGCAACAAAAAATTTGCTGCAATTCGTTTTCAGCCAAGGTAGGGGAATGGGGCGGTGGGGCTGGGGGGGGGAGAAAACAAAAATCTTATCTCGCTGCCGGAAATCAAAGCACACATCAAAGATCGCCGACACCGGCATTTGCCGCCGTGGTTGTAGAAGTCCAAGTTTCAGCTCAAATGCAACGCAACGTGGCGGCGGTCGCGGTGTGTAATTGCAGTCGCAGTGTCCCCCCCCAAGCCCCCCTGCAACCCCTTTCACCCCACGAACCAATGCCTCTCCGATGTGTTTGATGTTGACGTTGTGTTCGACGTTGTTGTGTTGTCGAACCACAGTGGGGCAAATGCGGTGTCGTCGAAAGTATTTACACGCGTTACTCGTGGAGTAAAAAGAGGGGGAACGAAGGAAGCATTTCCGAACACATAGAGTATATATATTCTTGATCAGAATCAACTGACGAGTCGATATAGCTCTGTCAGTTTGAACGTACAGATCTCAGATATGGAGGTTTGACTTGTATGAGATATAAACTTCTTGTACTTGCAGGCAGATCAAATTAATTTGCAATTTTCGCCACCTTCCCATAAGTCATATATCCCACAATATCTTAGATGGAAGTTTAGTACCTTCTGGACAATAATCGGTATTAATTGTCCATTGCTTTTTGGCTTCAAATGTTCTTCTTTTCTGCCTTAGCACCAATTATAGGAGAAGTAGATTGTTCAAGCTTCTCGATTGAAGTTGCATCTCTATTGATGAACATTTTATTAGCGATGAGAGTTTGACTTGATGAAAAGTAACGATTAGTGTAAGTCACTTCCACAGACGGCAATCAAATGATACAAATCTTTTGGGTCTCTGAATATTTGAAAAACCAAAATGGAATCGGTTTTTGTTTGGATTCGGTTAACTAAAATAGTATCCATAAAGTTTTCGGTTACGATTACGGTCACTCGAAGAAATTTGTATCGGTTACAGTTTCGGTTAGATTCGGTTATACCGGTTAACAATAACGGTTGTTGTTTTGTGTAAGATTTTGTAAGACCTGCCTAGTACTCTGTGATTCGAAATTCCATTAAAATAATTTCACAGTTAACGGTTCTTATGCCGTGTTTTTATGTTAATTAAAACTGTGCCTGATGTTAACCGTATTTCGTTTTAATGTAGCATTCCCCACACACCACTCGAGGACTCAATTTAAAGCAGAATTAAGCTTGGTTGCTGTACCGAATAATGGAATTTCCCAGGTTCAGGCAGGCAACATGATAGCCTGGAGGACAAGGATTGAGAAGCTACCCTACAGATGACCAATCGAGATCCTTAGCCTTGGCTGCAACAGGTCAAGCGACGGTCCACAGTCTCACACCCAGGTATATGATCCAAAATAAACATAATAAACATAACCTAAGGTAGAACCGCTACAATGCGAAATACAGAAAGAACCATATTGTTTAATATGGAGGAGAAGCTTATAAGGTAGGCCACTATCGAACGCCTGTTAAATGTACAGGAAGCTGACAAAATAGTATAAGGAGTGTGTGAAACTTTGACAACTTTCACTTTCAACCTTGTTTACTGCCAGCACTTTTTCAATTCTTTCTGAAAGGATCGTTGTCGGAGCGTTCCGACAAATAAGTGGACAGGAAGTCTTATAGCAACACGTCTAATCTGTCAATGCTTCACTTATTTAGGAACTCATTTTGTCCCTCTTGCATCATGTATATGCAAAGAGTACTTTTCATAACCTTCCTTTCTTATAACAGTAGCCAGTAATCCTTGTTTTATATTCAGCTTACGCTAAAGTCTATCAAAACACATACGTCTTTCCGTTCATGTGTTTTGTTTATTGGGTTACATTTAGACTGACCCGTGCTGTTTACTCAACCAAAGCCAAGACCAAGTTGGTTAGCTTCATTATTCCCGTCTTTGATGTGTGCAGAGCTAAGTGAAAATATGTGTTGTTGGTTAGTCCAGAGCTCAGGTATTATTCAAATTATTTTATACCTTAGTATACTCATTTGCCGGAAACACCCTGATTGAAGACTAAAGCATATAGCTGCTTGGGAACAATCGGTCCGAAAAGTACTTTTAGTAAGAAAATCTTAGTTGTTTTCAAAGTAAATGTATCGAAACTTCTTGTTTATTAGTTTTCTAAGAGTTTTCATGACTCTTAAAAGTTGAATAGAAACCGGACAGCTAATGAGCTTCAGCTGCCATAAAACAGATAGGTCTGAAAACCAGTCTTGGCACGAAAAACTTATTCGTATTCAATGTTAACGTTTCTATAGGACCGACAATCGATCGGTCGAAAAACTAGTTCGAGTGAAAATTACGATTTTTTTTTTGTCTCCAACATTCCAGTCAATAATATCATCTGCTTCAGCCGAGTTCGATGAGAATCGAATGAATTTTACAACTTTTTTTCCCTACAAGATTTGAGGCTTGCTACCACTGTGCACTGGTGCCTGGTCGTTTTCAGTTGAAACTCGTTTGATGTTGCGTTGATCTCTCAAATGGGTATGCACACATCGATAGGCTTGTCAATCAAGGAAGGCGGCTTTACGGTTGATGGGCGGCTGATCGGTAAAAGGAGACACCTCCTCGGGCTGGCACATATGTATGTACATATGTATGAATAGGGAATAGAGAAATTCTAGGTACTTTATCACTTCTTTGCAAATTTTATGTCAGTCTTCATTAGCTGCCTTACTCATCATGCCTCGTCGAACTTGCTGCAAACCGGTTTGTGTTGGGTCCAACATGCTTGCTGCTCGAAGCAATCGTCGGTGGGTAGCAAACACATGCCGGCACCACCGAGCAGATATTAGTTCATCCATGGCAGTACGTCAACAAAGTTGTACGGGGGTGTGTGCGCGAGTATTTCGAAAGCAAACAATTTTTTTTACGTGAACTTGGGCCCTACAAATAACAAACAGAATGTGGCCAAACTGACCCCTGAAGTCCCTAGAAGTGATACAGAAATATAATGCAAGTGCTGCTAGTGCTGGCCGCTGGCCTGATGCTTCTCCAACAAATGGCATCAGGTGGTAGTATTAATCACAATGGCGGCGGCCAGCTGTTAAGTCCCAATTCGAATGGATGTCAATGGATTGCCGTCTCCGCCTGCCAGGGATTGGGATATAATATGACTGCGTTGCCCAATCTAGCCGGTCACACCAATCAGCTGGAGGCTGAACTGCAGGTACGAGATCACCAGCAATTCAAGCATGCTTATCACTTGAAATTGGTTCAAAAAGTGACATCTAATTGATATTCAATGTACAATGGAGAAGTCGAAACGTGACTTTAGATAACTGGATACCAGAAACAGGAGAAATGCAGCAACAAATCGCTCATTTTATTCAAACACAATATTTCGCACCCCTTGAAAAAAAGCATTGCAAACGATTGTCATATGCGTTCAGCCGGTATGGTCTTCGGAATGGTGACCTTTTGAATGGCTTCGATTTGCCTGAATGTTCTTGTTTCAGGGGAAAATGCAATTTACTTGAAAGAAAACTTGAGTAAACTTGACTGCTTTAGAGAGTGGCATCTAAAAAAAGTCCTTCACACTTTGGTATAATTGATTTGGAGATTCATAATTACATTTCTACTAATTTTACCGAATACTTTCGCCAGTGTTTGCTAAATTCATACACTCAACAAAAAAGTCCATCCAAAAACAGGGTACTCTCGGATATTCTTGAGCCGAGACGAAAAAAGATACATTTGATTCCACTTTTTTCAATTCTTAAAAGATTGAATTTATCATGAGATAATCACAAAAAGAATAAATTAATCAAAAAATTCGAGTACTATTGAATCCCAAAGCAGTAACATTTTAAGCAAATAACAGATAAACTTGCGCTTCCAGAAAGTTTCCTCTATCCATTCTTGCTCCCTCCATAATTCATGGTACAATCCTTAAACACTTAAGACCTGGGTAAGGCCTGCTGTCGACACTAGCAGTTTTAGTTTATTAAAAACTACTGAAAAACAAAGATATATACAAATTATTCGATTCAGCACTTCTTGTTGATAAAGAATATATACATTGGTTTCTTCTATGCATTCCCAACTTTTGGAATAAATTATAATATGCTATTCAAGTGTACACAAAGATAGAATTTATCTTGCCGTTTATTTTTTTTCCTGTGTACACTTGATAAGCTGCATCTTGTTTTATAGTATTAGATGCAATTCAACAGAGCTGCAAACCAAAAAAATATATTCGGATCTCCGGTACACTGGTTCGAACCCAAATTAACAAACGGGTAAAGTTCGGAATTTTAAATTTAGCCGAACCGAAATTTTGGGTTCGGAACAGGTACGGGTTCAGCTTTAATTTCTAAAGAGGTTCGGTTCAAGTTTTGGTTCATAGTAAAATGAAAGTCGGTTCGGTTCAAAACCGGTTTGCAGCCCTGCTATTCAAGTTATCACGATTATTCTTGAATTGGAAATATAATTTTTTTTTATATCAATTTATCAATTGTTTCGGTTGTTATATTGGTACCACATCTGCCTAGATAAACGAACAGATCTCTCAAATGGTGGAAAACAGAAGACTTAAAGTTACCACTTGTTTATGCAATCTTTCTCGATCTCAATTAAAGGTCTTATATTCGAATCCAGTCCCTTTTTTGAAGGTAGATAACCCCATAATTCAATTTAACTTTACGGAATCATACACCCTGCTTATACACAACAAAATCATCATGATAAATACTCTGTAAAGTATGTGCTATGTTTAATAGTCTTACTAGTACAGGAAAACAATTCTCTTAGAGTTGGCAGACTACTATCTAGTTTGGAATACCGTCAATAAGTCCGTCAATTTTAGTGAATGTAAAGTGTGGATTATGTATGACGCAGACATAAATGACCCTCAGTTACTTATTTAAATTTAGAATTATTTAAGGAAATGAAATTGGCATACTTTTAGGGGCAATTATCATGATATTCTTTTTGTGTATAAACGGGTTAATAACAAAATGTAGAATTTGTTTTTGTATGTGAACTCTAAATGATGACAAAACTATCTTTCAAACTAGTTCTCAATAGACGATATGGCTGACTTACCTTAACACTGTCATTACTTAAAATAGTCCGATTTGTGCAAATCGAGCTTAATGTTTCTAAATGGATCTACCCAGCGAAAAATAGTTGCTTTAGATTTGAAAATCGTCATATCTCCCACAGTTTTAAAGATAGATGGCTTGTGCCTTCTAGACATATTTAGTAATCAGGATAACTTATCGATTTGCGGAGAAGATCGGATGAACGGTTTTCGAGTTATGATCAAAAGAACGTTCGCTGCTTCAGCGCAGTAGCAGCGCTGCTTTTAGCTGCTACTGCAGCATCAAAAATTAAGCTGAGCGTATTGTTTCCTTGATGCAGAATATGTTATAGTCGGGCTTGACCGACTTTCTTTCTTGTTTCTCACTCGTAGAGTATAATTTAACTGCATTATTAACTCAAAAATCGTATATTTTGAGTCATGACAGTCTTAAAGTAAGATAGATAAATAGACATGTATGGGGTCAATGATTTCTATGTCAACTTTTGATGATAGTTCCATAAACAACACAGCTCAACAAGAATTTTGGAACATTACAAGGAGGGCATGAAATGTTTTAGGGCCTCCTGGTTCTGTCATCACGGTCACTTTTGCGTTTTTTCTTAACTCAATATTAATTTTAGACTTCTGGCTCTTTGAGAAAACTTTCTTTCGTTTCTGATATAATTGAGATTCAGAGTATCGACCAGTCCCATAATTCTCCTAATTTTGTGCGTAGAGTTTTAAGATTGAAAAGAAATTTATTGACAAACATGTCGAAAATTGCAGTTCCAAGTGTATAGGTCCGTGTCCGAACATTCAAATTACTGACCCATAACAATACCCGGCTCGAAGGACCACCTAAATGTAGAGCGTGCAGATTTTTAACAAAGAATATAATGATATCCGGCTCCAAGAACCATCTATTTGAAAAGACGAAATTGAGATATGTAAGGAAACTTAGCAGCGCCAGTCTAAAACGGTGCCTTAAGTGCATCTGGCAGTGTCCGAGCATTCAAATCAATGACCCATAACGAAATCCGGCTCGAAGGTCCATCTAAGTGTAAAATTCAAAAGATGATATTGAGGTATTTAAGGAAGCTTAGCAGCGCCAAAGTAAAACTTTGTCTGAAGCGCATCTGGCCGTGTCCGAGCATTCAAATCAATGACCCATAACGATATCCGGCTCGAAGGATCATGCTGGTATAGCGAACGCAGATTTCTAGCAAGGAATTGTGGTCTCTAAGGATTGTTTGAAGGTGAGAATTTATGTTTTCGAGTCTATACTGTTCCACTTGAATTAATTAAGAAATGGTTTCCTTGCTCTTAATATCTGTTATGTGTCAGATAAACTTTGATTTCGACAACTTAATGTAGAAGATGTATAATCGGCCCTTAATCTAGCTTGTGAGGATTAAAATAAGAACTTTCTACATAAAGCAAATACTTCTCAATACAGTTCTTTCATTTGTGGGCAACACTGTGGACATTTTCATTATCTCAAACCGACCCAAGTTTCTCTCATAGACAAATAAAATCTAGCAAGGCTGGGCAAGTCAGAATGCATTTGTTGGGTTCTATTTTGCCGACAAAGTGGCTCGTCAAGCGACAATTACAACCAAACTAATTGAATTCCCCAACCCTCTCCAACTAGATAAACATTGGAGGCAAAGGCGAGTTTTATCGCAGATGTCATGCCAGAACATTCTGATTGCAAGACTCGGAACTGGAAATCTGAAATGTGTATCCATTATCAATCAAGGCGGGAAGGTCCAGAGCAAATATCGCCTCGACAACATTTCCTCTTGTATTGAAATCAAAATATCGAATTGCGTTAAACATCTGGACGTAGCATCTACCTGGTATCATCTGATTTTCCTTTCATTTGTTATTTTACAGCTTCCTTGGGTTTTCTTTTAGCTTTTGAACTGTTTGCCTTTGATCTGTTTTACGTGCTTCCGATTTAATTTCTTGCGCTGCTTTCGTTTTTAGTGCCCACTTAAGAGCCCGGGCATGCTCGACTTTTTCCCCCTTTGTCTTTGTCTGAGGAGAGAAAAACTAAAACTGAATTTCTAGTTGGATATTACAAAAAAAGATAAAACGAAGGCAGATAAAGTCAAATGCGGTCTCTGGGTCTCCTCTCCCTCTCCCTCTCTCTCTCTCTCTCTCTCGCTGCACTTAAGGCGGCTTGCCCAAACCCGGGGTTGGGCATAAAATGCCAACAAGCAAGAGATAGGCGGCGGCTCAGGCAGTCGGAGCATCAGGCAAAAGGTGTTAATGGACTTTGGTGCTGATGCAGATGCCGAGGCAGCGGCGTCATCGTCATTGTCGGTCCGGTCCAAAGAAAGGCCTCGCACACATTTTTTTCTCACTCCTCTCTCTCTCTCTCTCTCTCTCTTGCCGCAGCGGCAGCTCTTTCTTCTTATTTCCCTCTAGTTTCGGCCTTTGTTGCTTATGACAATCGGCACTAAACGCTTTGCCCATTTTTACTTTGAACATTTTCATGGTAAATTATTGAAAACCGATGACCTCAAATGCCCTACCCCCGATTTGGGCATGAAAGAGTACATTCAAAATCATAGTTTTATTTGGTTAGTGGTGGTATATCTTTGTTGTGGCGACTTTTTACGCCGGTGTGCATTACGGGCAGGGTATCGAAATCGAAAGTTTGTCATTATTCGTGGGCAACTTAAGACTTGAGAGCCAAGTTAACATGTATTTTGTTGACTAAATCATCGTTTGTCATCATCAAAGGTCCAAACCCTTTTTAAATTCTAAGATTCGGATCGGGCACTGGTTTCTTAACTTATCGTACCTAAGATTTTAGTTCATGGCATCTTGTAATATTGACCCATCTTTGACTTTATATTCCTGCAGATTTGTATCGTTTTATGCTAATTTTAAAGGGAAATCAGAAATCAGAATCACATTTTCATCTCATAATGCTTTCCTTTTTTAAAACACATCCAGCTTCCATCTCTAAAAAAGCGCTCTGTTTCTGACTAAATTGAGGGAACGGATTCGGAAATGGTTGGTTTTTCAAAAGAAAACTCAAAATTTATAAGATTCTGTTAGCGGTTTGATTTTAGAAGCAAAAACAAAATTGGTTTAAATTGATTTTTAATCAGAATCAACCTGCTTATTTTGAAGACAATAACCTGGTGTAAGAATTGTGTAAAAAATAGATAGGCTATACGTATTTTAATGATGATGTTAGCATCCAATTAAACTGCATATGAAACATATGTTTTTGTGTTAAAATTATCCTAGATTTGTAGCCAATGGATCTGAAATTCATCAAAAAGATATTCAGGACAATTTATTTGTTAGTTGGGCGTTTTTAGGATATCACCCTATATCCTTTGAGTGACTTCTTTCATCGCTGAAAAGCCGAGCTCACATTATTTTTATACCATTGCAAAGGGTATTATAATTTTGCCTAGAAGTTTGCAACGCATAGAAATATTCATTTCCGACCCCATAAACCATACATATTCTTGATCAGGATGACGAGCTGAGTCGTTTGAGCTTTGTCCGTCCGTCTGTCTGTCTGTTTCTACGCGAACTTGTCTCTCAGTTTTGAAGCTTTCGAGCTGAAATTTTGCACAGAATCTTCTTTTTGCTGCACACTTCTAGTCGGAGCCGACCGGATCGGATGACTATATCCCATAGCTCCCATGGGAACAATTGGTCGGAAAACTAGTTTTAGTGAGAAAAACTTTTTTATTTTCAATGGAAATGTCTCCAAACTTTGTAATCGTAGGTTTCCTATGTTTTTTTTATAATTCTACTAAGTTTTATTAAAATCGGACAACTATATGGTATAGCTGCCATACAAAAGATAGGTCCGAAAAACAGTTTTAGTTAGAAAAACTTTTTTGTTTTTAATGGTAGCATCCTGCAATTTTGTATTTGTTTGTTTCACGTGCTTTCACAGTATTTGACAAATTGTTGGCCAATTCGGATGGCGATATCATATAGCTCCCATACGAACGATCGGTCGGAAAAGAGAAAAAAAGAGTATTTTTTGAAATTATTTAAGCGAGCACTTGCAGGGGTATAAAAACTTTGGCAAAGACATAGTAAGCTTAGCTCTCTCGTTGTAAATATTCGATACTCTAGACAGGTAATATTGATGATAACATGGACAGGTTTCCACAACATCTTAAAACTCTAATATACCATTTAAATCGATAAGCCAAAGGCATCTGTCAACTTATCGTTGTCTTCTGGTGTCGGTTTTTTGCACTTATGCTCATGCTGCTTTGGAATTCCCAAGCAGTTATGGCAAAGCTGGCATGAGAAGGCAGCTGTTTACTTGCAGGCGATATGCACAGACTACTAAAGATAGAACTAGAAGATTCCTGTAAAAAGTTATTTGACAAACATAACATGACCGCAAGCCGGCTGAAAATTGCTCGTTTGATTATCATAATGGTCGATAAATCAGTCACAAGGCGAATAACGCCATTTGCAGTTCATATAGAACGATATGATGATAGGAATGAATATGAATTTAATGATATGTTGGATAAGCAGTTAACTAAGCCAGTGTTCCGCAAACTTTTTGTGTTCAAGGTACACCTATCAAATTAAAAAATGTTAGAGGTACACCAAAGAAAAAAGCAATGTTTATTTAATATTTATCCCGCCCCTCGCCCAATAAAGCGCCTCGCTCTTAAAGCTCTCAGCTAATTTTAGGTGAATTATCTTTTTTCCGCGGCACACCAACTGATGACCACGGTACACCAGTGTGCCGCTGCACACGCTTTGCGGAACACTGAACTAAGCTATACAGACAACCTGCTCTTTTGTGAGATTTTTATTGATAATAAAAGGCAGCAATATTTATTAGTCATTTTTTCAAAATATACCTTGTTTCCCAGTGTAATCGAATAGCTGCGATTTCCACTTGGAATATAAAGCGACGCTTATAAATAAATAAATTGTATATAATATTGTCAATTGAAGATCGTTCACATCATACACATATATCTTATGTAAATACTTAAAGTTAACTTAAAGGTCAAAACCAATTCAAACTAAGGGTTCCACATAAATCTGTAAGTGGCAGTTAAATATTTTTCATATATTAATAACGATTTTTCCACATTGCGAGGGAAGGGGCGTGGCAAAAATAGGAAATAAACTTGATCATTTCATTCTTTTGCTTCGAATAGTCTGTGTTCCTTTCGAACCATGGTGCACTGACTGAATCAACAATGTCCAGGCCAAACGGCTGAGCCTGCAGATTTTGGGAAGTTACTTAGATACCCGAGGACGTTTAAGGTGTACTGCCAAGTTTTAGAAATCCATTGCCAACCGTTAGAACTGGCAATCAGTTATGACCATGTGATACCCATTTCCCCCACCCCCCTCAGTTTGGTTTTGTTTTGGCATTTTATGTTAAGTAATTGTAAATATTTGCCCCAAACGTAAGTCGGCACAACATCACACAAAACCCGATGGCAATGGCGATAATAAAACTATTTGGTTTTTCAAATCAGAACTTATGAACCAGTCTTAGACGGATGGGGAGTGAGCGAGAGGGAGAGCTTTGGTCTCCGCCCGGTTGTAAAAATATGTATGTTTTTATGACAATTGTTTGTCATTAATGTTACCATTTTACTTTCTCCTTAAAAATGTACCCCAAAATCTCTTTCGTGGCGTTTTATGTAACCCAAGTACACCAACACACATATCGTTTCTGATAAAATAGAACAAAAAAAAAAACAGAAAAAAAAAACTTCCTAATGTGTTTGCATTAGCTTTTGCTATCATTAAACAACAAAAACCTCATCCAGAGTTAATCCAGCGGCGGCGTTTTGATAAGAAAAGGCAGGCAGACAGTCAGAGACGCCTTATCGGAAACGACTCGCAAGGGCTGAGTGCGGAGACAGCCAAGCCGAAGTTGCTATACCCTCACACCCCTCGGCCGGCTGTGTTCTGTTGCTAATCCCCTTCGGTGTTCTACATGGGAAATTATGTCACAGCTGGGTTGTCCCGGAGCCGAATATTCATCATGATCGGGGAGAGGCTATTAACTACAATTACAACTACAACAAAACTGGCAATTCACGCGAGCTTTGGCGCGCAGTTCAATTAAGTTAATTGCCATGTAATTACGTGCAGCAACAACAACGAGAACAGAAGTAAAGAGCCCCGGCAACAACAACAACAACCGGCAACAAGTTCAACAGCATCCTGGCTGCTGCCAAAGACAAAAGATTCCAGACACAAACCTGCTCTCCTCTCAGCTTTCGGTCTCTGCGTTTCTTACTTCTCGCCGTCCGCTTTGTCTGACTTTTTGTTTGTGTTTTTGTTGTACTTCTTCGCCTCCGACTCTGACATTCCGCTGCCGCCTCGGTTTGGGCCTGGACCTGCAGCTTCTTCTGGCAGACATTTGGAAAATTGTTGCCAACATTTCTTGCGTATTTCTGGTTTTGTGGCCCAGCAAAAGTCAAGCTAATTGTAGAAAATTGGAGTTGTTCCTGTCCCCCTCTCTTTCTAAGAAGTCCCTGTTGTATCATTTGTAGCATCCTTTCACTGTTTGTAGGACATATAGCGCATGGTGTGACGTCGGGGTCACCAGCATTGAATGGAAGAGTGTTGAAGATTTCAGTAAAGCTTAAAGCTTTACCCATTTGACGTCGGGGTCACCAATTAATGAAAATCGGAATTTGTTTCTATTTTCTGTTGCTGTTTTTTTTGTTTAACCACAACAGAGCGGCTTCATCTTTGGCTTTGGAGTATCAAGATTCCAGCGATCGGCTGCTTTGACTTTTTCTCTTTTTGCCTTCGCTTTGCCTTTGAATGACAATCGTCGCCAGTCAAAATGTCAATTAATTGTGAGACGATGCCGACATTCGCGAAGTTTGAGCTGACAGCTTTGAGAGTCGCAGACGGGGACAGGCGAACACAGTAATGGAAAATGGCTTTGATCTGTATCTCGACTGCTTATCAGTTGGCTAATTGGGGGGGGGGGGACTACAAGCTGTGGTCGATGAGGTCATTACTTTAAAATTTATCATCCCGGAATTATGCAAATTATCTAACTGTGCGAGATTGAGATAGAAAAGGCAATCGATGTATTGCTAATTGCAAACGCTTTAACAGCAAATCACATTCATTTGGCCTTTGAAGAGAGCCGCCTGTGCCACATTTGTGCGAATAAACATACACACACACACAGCTGTCAATTCGTATCTGCGGCGGCAAAATGGCAACTAAATCAAATAGAAACGAGAGCTCAAGCTGAAGTCGGTCCTGCCCGACTTTGATGTACCCGTTACTTGGGGAAAGCAGACCCCCAAAATGTTGTACAATGATCTTAATCAAAGTCGGTCAGTCAGATCAAAGTGGAAACTTGTTTGATATTTTTATTGAGATACATTTGCAATGGGAATCTTTATTTAGAATATGGTTTAAAATCTGGGAGATCTAGGAGTTCACACAGATGGGATACGGCTAGCTGTTCATCAAGAATATATTCCTCTGCCTGTAATGACAAATTCCTAAGCTCCGCATTCCCTTTTAATGCAACGGGTATATAGAATGCACTGCTCATTATGCACAAAACAATAGCTAGGCGAAATATCAAATACTTTTTCTCATGGAAAACATTTTAGCACAGTTTATAGATAGAACTGCAGAGTTTGAAAAGTTTTTTCATGGCTAGTTAATTCACAGCTGGCGCCAATTACTGGTAAAGGTGACCGGGTTTATAAGTTTTTTAAAGAAAAATGTCGTTTCATTCGTTTCAAGTCTGATTCGTTCTTGAGTGTACTGAAATTAAGTTGGAAACATGAAACATGAATGAAAACAAACGTTCTTGAATTCAACATATACTGTACTTACCGTAAGATGAAAAATTCAAGAATTACATTGAGTACAAAATAGACTCATTGGTAACTACTAAAAGTGCCCGACGTATAATGCGTATTTTATTTTCAACGAGTCTGTTTCAACTGATTCTAACACTTTTGTCGTAGAGTGATTTCTCCACTAGCTCTACCTTAAGTCTTTGGTTAATTCTTGGCCGTTGGATATTCGGAGTCATATTTGGATTATTACATTTTTTACTTGTTTGAAGTATTCTTATTTTCATTCTAGAATGATTTTGGGTTGACATTAGAATTTTCTGGACTCTTAGAAAGAATGTTTTGTACTTATTTTGCCAGCTAATCCGGCTTGACTTAAGACCATTACCATCTTACTATTTTTGTAAGCTTCACAGAATCACATAACCAAACAGATAAAAGACTCTAAAAATACTCTGAAATTGACTAGGATAGTCTCATTTTATCTTCAATCTTGGCTTGTAAGCAAATTATGGCAGTCCTTTCAGTTAAGTAGCGTTCTGAAAGTAAATGGAGGAAAGTTAACTTCGACTCAGGCAAAGTGTGTATACCCTTGCAGCACGTTTTTCTAACTATTTTGAGTTGACATTGAAGGACATTTCCACTGAAAATCAACGTGTTTTTCTCACTAAGACTACTTTTCTGACTCTACTTTTGTATGACAGCTATATTATATGGAAGTCCGATTTGAACCAAACTTTGTGGAATCATGGGAAAGCATAGCAAACTAAGAAATACAAAACAATGAGGCGCTTTCTTTGAAAACAAAAAAACTTTTTCTCACTAAAACTAGTTTCTCGACCGATCATTCCCATGGCAGCTATAACCAATAGTCATCCGATTTTCACAAAACTTTTAAGAATTGTGTAAAAGCTAATGAAATAAATATGTGACAATTTTAAATAGGCTTTCATTGAAAACAAAAAAGTTTTTCTTACTAAGACTATTTTTCTATGGCAGCTAAACCATATAGAAGTCCGATTTCGACCAAACTTGTCAGAATGATGGAGAAGCATTGAAAACTTGTAAATACGGAGTTTGGAGATGTTTGCATTAAAAACAACAAATTTGTTCTCACTAGAACTAGTTTTTCGACCTATTTGTTATAGTCATCCGATCCGGCCGGCTCCGACAAATGTGCAGCGTATTTGTACCAGATGGTCGCGATAGCTTTAAAACTGCCGCAGGAGCTAGCATAGAAACAGACGGACGGACAGACGGACATGGCTAAATCAACTCAGCTCGTCATGCTGATCAAGAATATATATCCTTTATGTGGTCGGAAATGCTTCCTTCTATGCGTTACAAACATCTGGGCAATTTCAAAATACAGAGGGTATAAAAATACGAATTTTTATTCTCAGAAAACCATTTTATATACCGAACCGGAGACTTAAATAACTTGTAAACCACAGAACCAACTAGCAGATTGCATTTCTCCTCTAAACTTATTTTGAAAACTAATTTGGCGAAAATTTAAAATCCAACATTTATTTCCTGTGTATTTCTTCATACATATAAAGAGTCAACTTTCGGCTTTATAAACTTTTGCAGTATGTTTTTTGGTTGAGTGCATGATCTAAGCCTATAATTTGTCTGCTGCTTTTACTCGGGCAGAAATCGGCTTGCGGCGCTGCAAGCGTAGTAAATTATAAATTAATCCATTACCTAAGCGCAGATTATGCAGATGTCTGAACGCATTAAATGTCGCTGACGCCCGAGGATTTTAAGCGTTAATGAATGAACTCACGACCGCACTCAAGTCAAGTCCCCCACGTCTGGCCGAGTCGCGCTCCAAGGCTGCTGGCGGCACCAATGAAAGGCGAACACATACGTACAGGCATCGCCATGTGTGTACACTGCGGCCAGGTCCAGTGCAGCGGCAGTTCCTTTCAAATGTATTCAAACGTCGAACGCAATCATTAATCATCGGACGGGGAAAAATCATTAAGTTCACGTTGAGAAGGTGTCCAGATCTGTTCAGGTTGGGTCGTGTAATTGAATTGTGAACACAAAAATTAAATATGATTTCTCGAACAAAAAGTGTGAAACGAAACGCGAGACCGAAAGAACATGGCCCCCGGGCCAGTGACGAGCCAAGAAAGGCAAGACGAAATGAAACTGGTAACTGGAAGGGGCAGGCCGCGAAGAAACTGTTCATTTTCGTTCGAGTAAATTAAGCATAACGTTTTTTTTTTTCCTCTAAAAAAACAACAGATCACTTCGAGGGGTATGCACTTTTTTTGTGGCCCAAACATGAAAAAGATCGCCGCCAAATAATTAGTTCGATAAGCTGAAAAGCTAGAAAAAACAAACAAAAGAAACACTGCGAAAGTTCTAAACAATAAAATCCGCCGGCGACTCATCGCACAGCACAGTTCGCCGCACACCTGCGCCGCCGGCTCTTGGGTAAAACTGTTTAGTTGATGTCTATAATTTTATCTAATAAAAATGCAATAAAAATTGTAGTCAGTCGTTTGTTCTTTTGCCGACGACAGCGAAGCAAACTATTTGCCATTCCCAGGCAGGCGGGCGCAATTTTCACAAAACTTTTCTGTTGGGGTGCGAAAACTTGGGCAACAATTGCTGCAATTAATGGACAATTAACCGAAACTCCCCTCGCTCCACACACACACACACACACACACAGTCAGTCAGTCAGTCAGCCAGTCATTCATCGTCTGTCCATCATAAAAGGAATGACTTTTCTTTGAGTCCGCTGGCCGCATCAACATTTATGAGTTTGCGGAATTTTAGAGAAGACAACGAAAGGATTTTTCACAAAAAAAAAAAAAAAAAACTGTATCGAATTATTAAGCAACGGTTTCTCAGGAATGATCTTGAGGCACACCGACCACAGTTGGCTAGAGATGAGCGTTTGTCGTGAGCAAACAACATTTGAATTGAAATAGTTTCAAAGTCTTGGCAGCCATCGTCAATCGATAACAAACTAAAGGCGCCTGATGACAATTAATGATTAAACGAAACCGCCGAAAGCCAGCTTAGAGCAAGAGCAAGAGAGAGAGACAGGAGACGGCGCAGGCCACATCAAAGGACGGAAAACAGAGGTAGATGTGTGAACCGATCGCACATACACAGAAAACCATGTTAACATTCGGATTCCGTTTTCTGCTCTCTGTTCTACCCCAACTTGCTTCAACTCACTTGCCCATCTCTAACTGCCTGCCCAAAGGTTCGTCTTGACTTTAAGAGTCCCCAGAGCTGGACTTTGACAGGGATTTGATGGCTTTTGGCTTGACAGTCCCCAGACAGAGGACTGGCTCTTGTGGGTAACCGAATTTGCCAATGTTTGTGGTATAATTAAGCCACATTAAGGCCAGACGAGACCGGGGCCTCTCGAACGGGTCGCATTAGACACGCGATTCTCTCAATTTCTTTTCGTTTCTCTTTCTACATTTTTTACGCATCAAAAAAAATGCCTTCCAGCAATAATAATTTAATGATGCACAAAAAAAACCCACACACACACACACACACACAAATGGAAGGCAATCAGCCTAATGCTGCATTTGGGTTTGGGGGTAAAGCTTTTGCCAAGTGTCTGAAATGGTTTATTAATGCAAAAGGGCAATGCTTGGTCATCATCTTGAGCCAGCAAGCCATTCTCAACCTCAACGAATGCAATCTGCAACGCTTTGAGCATTTTTTTTTCGGCCTCATCCGCGACGCGTCCGCAATTCGCTTCACGTTCACGTGTAGGTACTAGGCCGGTACACCCGACAAAACAACGCCAATTCGAGTTTGGTGGAAAACAGGGCGAAAGATGGTGATCAAGAAGATCAAGGCAGATGGGCTCTTCATCTGAGTGGTGCCAGCCATAGACAAACTTCGGACTCGTTGAGAAAGCCCAGAGACAGACACTGCTTTATCCTCCAAATATAGCGATTTCCATGCCGAAACAATCGCTGAATAAGTAGAAGTGGTCAGATTCTCTCCAATATTTTAAAATATTTTTGTGTCCAATACCTGGAAAACAAGCCTATAATAATCTCGCATCATCAATAAACACACCTTCGGATTCAAAGATGGATATAAGCAAAGATTTATAGATATTATAGATGACGCATGTGGAGTAAATCCAATACTGGTAGCTAATGTCAGCTACCAGGAATAATCGTGTTTTCTTTTACTTACGTCATCTATAAAATCTAGAATTCTTTGGTTAAATACTTACTGCGTTATAACAAAGATATATAGATATTTATAGATGACGCATGAGGATAAAATCAGAAATTAGAAGCCAATGTTAGCCACCAGGAATAATGGTTTTTTGTTTCACATGCGTCATCTATCATATCTATTAATCTTTGATATAAGCTATCAAAAACCTGCAGAGATCTCAAGTCATTCGTTCGTCATTAATAAGTTCCAGAAATGTCTTACACGGCTCTGGAAATACTTAGAACAAAGATATTGATGCCTATCTACTGAGTACCAAGGCTTAGAAAGAAAATAGACTTAAATTGACTAAAGGCTAACAGATGAAATAGAGAAAGTAAACATTTCTTATACGGAGATATCGGGAATATTAAAAATCATGAGATTGAATCAAAGCCACTACTTTCTAAAATAACCCTGAGGAGGCTGGAGCTTATAATTGAAAGCACTGAATGCCAACAACTGCCGAAAATGCGGGAAGCAGGAGTTCAGTAGACTCCGAAACACTATATATCCAGAGGTAGCAACATTCGTTTAACATTTTGCATGAAATGCCAAAAGCATGTGCACTGCAGGCCCTGATACTCTTTAGTCATGGGTGTAAAGCATTTTCTATTATTGCTTCAGCTTTTTCGGTCTTTGATGTGTGCAGTGTTGAATGATTACTTCTTGGCTGCAAGCTGGCTTTGAACCGAACCGGTTCGAACCCGGAATTCCGAAATTTATTTAACTGTGAACCTCCGAACCTCTTCAAAATTAAAAGCTGAACCCGAACCTGTTCTGAACGTAAAATATCGGTTCGGTTCAACAAAAATGGTGAAAAATTGTACCTTCTGTTTAGCGATTTCATCTGTTATCTGGTTGGTTTTGAGCGATTCAGTCTTAAAACGGGCAGCAAAATGAATTTAAGAACATCAAGAATAGCATTCAGAACTACTTAGAACATCCCCATCTCTAGTATCCTGTGATTTTTAAGATCTTTGACTTCAAAGATTTTCAATTATTCACATGGGAAACATTTTTCTATAAAAACTACGAAATGGGTTTTTAATTAAAAGCTAATTAGCGTTTTCGACCCAAAAACAACCCGATTTCTATACGATTTGCGTTGGTTATAGTTTGAAAGCGATTATTAGAAAACATATGATTAAATTACTTCTAAAATTTAGCAATGTTTTGTATCTAAATAAATGTATTTGCTTTGTTTTATTTCAATATTGTGTCCAGCATAGACCGAATCAAGGTTTAAACCAAAACCCTCTTGCAAAAACCTGAAACATGAAATTTTTGAAACCAGAACCATGGGTAAATTTTGGTTCGAACCAGCGTTCTGAAGATCCAAAAAATGTATGGGTTTGCAGCCCTCGATTGATGGTTGCTTTCATTTAAAAATGAAAGCATTTTTTGCTCCAACTTTGTTGGTCTTTGATGTGTGCAGAGCTGAGTGAAAGTATATGATGATGATTTGCGAGCTGTGCCTCATTTGAAACTTCCCTTGTTCTATCAGCGCAGCATGTGCTGCCATGGCTAGAAGATGTCTCTTATAAAACGGTTTTTGCTTTAACTTTTCTCGTCTTTTATGTGTGCAGAGCTGAGCTAAGATCGAGTTGATGGTTATTTCCAGCAAACATTTAATGTAATTTTTGATCACATTCGAGTCGTTTTCGATTCCGATGGCCGATTAAAACAGTCATAAATGCGCTAGTTTTCCGAAAATGGTACTCTAGCTGCGATTCTTCTTGAAGAGTCGCTCTTAACCCGTTCTTCTGATCAGTTTCCAATTAGTTTCGAGTAATTTGAGAATCTTTTTTTAGTCGAATTTTACTAAATCACAGTTTGAGCATATCCATGACTCATTTATTCGAATATGATAGGCATCACTTTTGAATCATCAAAAGGGGTCGGAAAAGAATCATCAAGGTTATCTTCTTGTTGGGTCGGTGTTGTTGGTTAATTAGTTAGTTCTGCCTTATAGGCAATGGCCCAGTTTGCTCACAAAGATGCCTCCAATATAAGCTATCCATAGTTACAGGAAGAGCTTCTTGTTCACGCACCATGGATCATTTGAGAACCCTTGAGGGCTCTTGAGGTCAGTCGAAGTTAACTCAATCTAAAGTGCTATCAGTTCCATTGCCAGAGGAGTTCAGTCAAGCTCCTGTTGTTTTGGAGCAGCTTACGAAGCGATGTTATCCTGCCCATGCTCGTTGAAACCTTCTTTGTTGTTGTTTTCATGGCCCATTTAATTTGCTAAAATTCTCAACTCATTTCTCCTCTCCTCTCTTCCTATCTTTGCAGATCGCCAAGCTGTTGCCCCTGATTGAGTCGGGTTGCTCGCGTCGGGCACGATTTCTCCTCTGTTCGGCATTATTTCCGCTCTGTACACCGGATGTGCCGCGACCCGTGACGGCCTGCAAATCGCTGTGCGAGACAGTAAAAGGCGAGTGCTTGGTGAACGCCTCGCCGGAACTAATGCAACTCTGGCCACAGTTCCTCAACTGCGAGTCTCTGCCCCAGCCGGAGAAGCACGAGCTGTGCATGCAGATACCACAGGAGCAGGAGCAACACCTACAGGAGCAGCACCAGGGCACCACCACCGAGCCGAGTTCTCAGCTGGCGGAGGGTGCTGGTCCGGCGTCGCAGTACTGGTCCTGGATGGCCTGGAAGATGTCCTCAGCTCAGCTGACACCCACCAGGGGAGCCAACCAGCTGGCCAGCAGCAGTAGCAGTAGCCTCGGCAGTGGCAGTGGCGTCGCCATTCTTTGTCCACAAAATTTCAGTGGCAATGCCATGAATCCGGACGAGTGTCTGCCCCAATGTCAGAGGGATGCCTTCCACAGTTCGCAGCAAAAGAAAATAACAGAGAAATTGATTCTGGGCTTATCGGCCGTTTGCTTTGTCCTCACCCTGTTCGCTTTGGTCACCTTCTGGGCGGAGCCCATGCGCTTCGGCTATCCCGAGCGTCCCGTTTTATTCCTGTGCCTCTGCTATAATCTGTTTAGTGTCAGCTACTTGGAGCGGATAGTGTTCCACAACCAGGCCAGGGGCAGAATGGGGCCTGTGCCGCCAGCGGCTTGTCCACTGAGCCCCCCGTGCTTGGCCTCGTACATCAGCACCTCGTATCTGAGCTTGTGCGCGGCCAGCTGGTGGTTGATTTTCGCCTTGTGCTTTTACCTGTCGTCGCACAAGAAATGGTCTAGCGAGGCGTTGGAAAAGCGCTCGGGTCTGTTCCATGTAATGGCCTGGGTGCCGCCCCTGGCTCCTCCCATAGCCGCGTTGTTAATGGAACGAGTGCGTCCCAGTGAGCTGACCGGCATGTGCTCGGCTCCGGGGTTTGTGGAATTACCCGCCTTGGTGTTGCTCCTTCTGGGCCTGTACTTTACCCTGAGAGCATCGCGTTCGCTGCTATTCCTGCAGCAGCAGCTCCACCAGCGATTTGCTCAGATCCGCAAGCGATTTGTTATTTTCTCACTGCTCTTCTTCATACCCACCTTTGCCGGCTTCGTGGCGGCATTCTGTGAACCCTACCTGGACAGGGTGTCCAGCTGTTCCACGCTGGAGGATTGCTTGTCACCCAAGCCGCTGAGTGCGTGGTCCACCTGGTTGCGCATACTGTTCCAGCTGATGGGCGGCTCTTTGACAGGGCTGTGGGTTTGGTCGCGCAAAACCTGCGAGAGCTATCGCCACCGTTTGGTGGGCAGTCCCAGTGTGGTCTCCGCTTTGCCCAAGAAGCAGTTGTATACCAGTGGCAAGGCCGTAATTGGAGCCGCCAATACCTCCCCCCTCTATGCGGGCATTAGTTTTCACAATGTGCCCGTTTACCAGCCGAGTCAGTCGAGGATGGGTATGGGTGCGCCCTAGGACCAGTCAAGTAGTGTACATATGTAAATACTGAAGCTCTCCCCCACTTTGAATGGTATTGTTAAGCTTTAAGCTCTACTGATCTGTTAAGCTAACTGAATAAGTGCGAAAAATGAAATGTGTTAATAGGTTTAAGTGCCACCGCAGGTAAATTTAGTTGTACATAGAAAATGTATTTTTGTTTTCATTTTTTTTTTAGTTTTATGTAAGCAAAAATGTAGTCTTAAGCCAAGAAGATTGTATAAAATATTTGGTATTTTTATAAAAACAAATGAGAATATATTATATATAAAAAGTAATGATTAAATTTCATGTACATGCGAATTTGGCAAGAGGGGCTGAGGAGATGACCAACCAGCAAGTTGCACAACTCGTAGCCTGCTTTTAGGGGGCTGCCGAAAAAGCTGTGAATGTATTTGTGTATCAATGAAATCTATGCCATGCAAATGCTCCTCCATGGAATACAAAAATTGTATTGCAAGCTCTGGCAATCTTTGGTCAGGAAAAATCAAATCGAACCCCCCAACAAACAGGTGAACAGAATCAGCAGCAACATCAGCAACGCAACACACAAATCATGACAGGCTATTGGGAGCGCCATAAATAGACCAACAATGCCAGCCTGCGAGTATGCTACACTTTTCATAGTTTCTTACGTCCACAAAAAAGGCAGCCATTAAATTGCTGCTGCCGCTGCCACAGATTTCTGTTCGCCTGCTAGTTGAGCTGTGTGACTTGGTCTTTTCCCAGGTTGGAGCATAATTTGAGTCTTTCAGTTTTGCAATTTCAAATGAATCGGAAGACTATCGGGGGGATGCCACACAAATTGCTTTCACTCGATTTTCGCTCGAATTTCAGTTCGCCCTGCCACAGGCCCCGTTTAAGCTAAGTATGGAGATACCGATGCGAAATAGCTGCGATATCCAAAAATAATCCATATTGAAATAAATGATGTCGCTCGAATTTCGCAGTTTGGCATTTCAAAGGTGTGTATGGAGTTCACATGCGAAATATCATTTCGATTAAAAATGCACGAATTAAGTTTAAAGTCAGTTCATGAATGACTCTGATCTAAGTCAACGATTCATCGATTCAATATCTTTTGACATTAGGAATGATTCGTTCAAAACAGTTCAGTTCAGACAGCTCATTTAAGCAAAGCAACCAGATCAAACAAACTTTTCTAAATGATCAAGTAGCTCGTAGGGCTCAGCGATGTTCAAGATATTCTTCTTTATAAACGATGATCAAGCAATTCACTTTCGCTACAAAAAACTGTTTAGCTATTCTTTATATTGAAAATACAAAAATATTACAAGTCGCGAGTTGTTTTGAAGATGCACACTATCTTTCGAACTGAACTGTTCGAATCACCATTTGTAAGTTAAGGAAAAAAATGATTGAACCGCGAATTCTTTAGATAAAGATGATTGAAGATTTCACTCCATTGTATGTAGAACAATGATTGACGTGATTTTTGTTAAAATAAACGAGAAACCAAATCAATTGCTTTGCTTGAAATATAATTGCCTGTGTGTATAATTGATTGATTGATTGACTTTTCTACCAGACCATTGCAAAGACGCAAACATGTGATTCTAATCAATTGTGGATGACGGCCATTCCATATTTCCGAGTGGTCGAATTTGGGACTTCTTTGTCGACATTCTCTATTCCATGGCGTTGCAATCATAACGAGATATGGATGAACCATGGACACAACAACTAGATGCACAAACAGCCGACATGTCCCTTTTCCCCAGACGATTTCATAAAGCACTTTTTACGTATTAAAACTAAATTTTAAAGAGATGCAAGTAAAGGGCACAATAGACCTTATACTGGCTTAAATTTAAAAAAAAAAAACACTCTTTTTCCCATTTTCCGACCGATCGTTCGTATGGGAGCTATTTGATATAGTCATCCGATTCGGCTCGTCACCCTGATCAAGAATATATTATATATAAAAAGTTTATGGGGTCGGAAATTAATATTTATATTCGTTGCAAACTTGTGGGCACAATTATAATATCCTTTGCAAGGATATAAATACATTCCTTACGTGATTTTGGAGATTTTGATCGGGATTGAAAACGGGGTGATCTCGGAGCATGCTTTAACCCACCCAACATTTGGAAGATCATCATTATCAAAATCGCCTTGATGAGTCTTTTCCGACTCCTTTTGATGATCAAAAAGAGATGCCAATCATATGCTATCAATTCAGACTCGAAAATGTCTCATGAATATGCTCAAAATATGTGGTTTAGTGAAATACGGCTAAAAAAAGACTCTCAAGTGACTCGAATATGAGTCTAAAGTGATCAGAAAAACGGGTTATAAACGACTCTTCACGAAGTGTCGCTGCTAGGGTACCATTTTCTCCCGACAACAGTATCATTCACGATCAGAAAACGATCCCATTTTTGACTATTTTAATCAGATCGAGGATTCAAAAAACTCTCGAATGTGATCAAAAATGTGATAAAATGTTTGCTGGGAAGTGATCCTGTTTTTCGGGATCAAATAAAAAAAAGTGGAAGTAAAATCAATCTTTTTCCGGGATCAGCTCAAGAATATCCGAGATCACCCCGTTTTTAGTCCCGTTTCGGATTGATTTTTTTTGAGTGCATTTAAGGAAAATGGGAATGGCTGCATCTGTCCATACTTTGCATTTTATATTTCATTCCACAACAAAACATGCAAACTTAATAATTATAAAATGCATCTCCATTTTGTATACCCTTGCAAAGGGTTGAAATATTGATTGAAATATTCATTTCCGACCCCATAAACCATATATATTATTGATCAGGGTGACGAGCTGAGTCGATTGAGCTTTGTCCGTCCGTCTGTCTGTCTGTTCCACCCGCCAACTAGTCTCTCAGTTTTGAAGCTTTTGAGCTGAAATTTTGCACAGAATGTTCTTTTTGCTGCACACCACTAATATGTCGGAGCCGACTGGATCGGATGACTATATCCGATAGCTCACATAGAAATAATCGGTCGGAAAACTAGTTTTAGTGAGAAAAACTTTTTTCTTTTCATTGAAAACGTCTCCAAACTTTGTAATCGTAGGTTTTCTATGTTTTTTTTTATAGTTCTACCAAGTTTTATTAAAATCGGACAACTATATGGTATAGCTGCCATACAAAAGATAGGACTGAGAAACAGTTTTAGTTAGAAAAAGTTTTTTGTTTTTAATGGTAGCATTCTGCAATTTTGTATCTTTGCTTAGCTTTCTCGTTGTACTTACTTTTAACTTGTAGTTTATACTTGCGTATTAAAACCATTTGTTTCCGGTCTTTTTATACCCCTGCTTAATTTTTTCCAGAAATTTGCAACTCACAGAAACATTCATTTTCGGCATAATAAACCATATATATTCTTGATCAGGGTGTCGAGCTGAGTCGATTGAGCTCTGGAAAACAGATTCATTTAGAAAAACTTTTTTGCTTTTATTTTTACCGAGATTTTGTATTTGTTTGTTTCACCAGCTTTCGTCTAGTTCCACCGACTAATTTTTGTCCAAATGGGATGACTATATGATATACCTATATAAAAGGTTTTTTGAAAATATTCACTTGCAAGGTTATAAAAACGTCGGCACAGACGCAGTTAGCATAGCTCTCTCGTTTTTACATCCGCCCCTCTTGTATCGTAAAAGGCATGTAAGGGACCGCGCCCTGTTTGCATTCACTGCCGCTTCTTGCAACTCATTTGAAACTGTTGCAAATTTGGAGGCCATCAAACACTTCGCTGTTGATTAGCTTTAAATTACCCTCCAAGTGGAATTTGTAAACAAAATAATAATAGGTGATTGTCTATGAATCTCGACTCAGGGCACATTTGTGGGCTGAGTA
Source organism: Lordiphosa andalusiaca (assembly GCA_035044965.1). Taxonomy (NCBI): domain Eukaryota; kingdom Metazoa; phylum Arthropoda; class Insecta; order Diptera; family Drosophilidae; genus Lordiphosa; species Lordiphosa andalusiaca. The sequence continues at coordinate 3,295,058 of JAWNNM010000159.1, read as the reverse complement.
TAGTTTTTTTTTGTCTATGCATCTAGAGATGGGAGCCTCATTTCACACTTGCTATCGGCGAAATAAAGTGCACAGATTTTTTATGCAATTTGTAAGGCAATTGCTGTCAATTTGAGTTAAATAAAGTGGCAACGTCCCCAATGAAGTGACCGACTAATTTATACTTGACGCCAAAATAAGGTCGCCATAAACGAAAATGCCAATGAATTGTTTTATTATTCTGAAAAGTTTATATTTTAATTGACTATTGAGGGGAAAGCATCGATTAGAAGACCGAGCGCTTATGAAGGAGGATAAGGCCGGTCCACAATTTCACAAGGGGCGTCCTGGTTTTCTGTGCCTGGGACTAATTGACCTTGCATCTGGCCAATATTTAGTGGTATACCTGAAAGCTATTTTAATTAAATGTATTTTTGATTTAGATTTCCTGGATCAGCTGTTCACAGATGCTCCCTACAAAATGTCTAGTGTGCTTAAAAAAAATGAGGGAGTAGGAGTCATACTAAAAGATTCAACGTAATCAGCTTTGAGGCTTTGAGTTGGCTTTGAATTTGGGACGGCAGAACCTTCTACCGAACAAAATCGGTGCTACCAGATCTTTTTCCCCCAAAAGTGTGGCAGCCTTGTGCAATTTTTTTTATCGATATCTATCGGAATGGGCACCCGCTAAAGAATAAGAAGATAAGCAAGTGCAAACGACAGGTTAAAAGTAAGTGCAAAAAATTGGGTTTTTTCCATTTAGAAAAAAAAAACATTTATATTGTGCAGGAGTTGTACATTGTATTGTACACCCGTAGGGTTCTTTTAAAAAAAATAAACAGTAGATTCGTTTCTAATTCTAACCATTCACAGAACTCTTGGCATTGGCTCTGATTCCATGGCTTTAGCAATTGTCCGCATTCTCTTTAAATGGCGATTAAGAAGATTTTTGAATAGCATTTCGTCTCCACTAGCCCGGTTTTCAATTATATTAACAACCATCTGCATCTCCGAAATCACGTAAGGAATGAACGATTTCACACATTTGGCCTAAAAGTATGCCACACTTACCCCAATTGTGCCTCCTTAGCACCGTGCCAAAAAGTATGCTACACTTTGCTGCACATCCGCGGCTTGAAACAACGGGCATCGTCTTAAACAAAGCTTATCGATAACTTTGTTGTCGAACTTGCCAGCTTAGCAGCTGTTGGCCCAGAAGAACTGGTTTCGCTGTGGCTTGTAAGACAGAATGCGAAAGCCGAAAGAGAAAGCATTCTTCACTGGGCGATGGTTCACTTGTTTTGATTTTTTTGTTGACGTGTAAACTGGCAAATGTTTTCTTTTAAAATCTGATTTGTGCAACAAATTGAATTAACCCCAAATGGCGGCAAGTGTGGTGAAAGCAGCGAAATGTCAGCGAGTCAACAAGCAGGAGCAGCAGACCAAGCAAATGCCCAATCCAGAGGCCAATCGGTAAGCACGTAGCAAAACCAAAACAAAAGACTTGAGCAACGAACTTGAATTCTTGGTAGGCTTTGGTGGATACTTTTGGGCCTGGTCTTGGTCATTACGTTTGGCACACGTTTCTATAAGGTAACCGAACCGGATCACATTTGGTAAGGCATTTGAATGCAGTCGGAAGTTAGGATGATTTGATTTAACATTTGCAGTTGGGATGAGACGCATTTTGGTAAGATGGGCAGCTGGTACATCAATCGCACATTCTTCTTTGATGTCCATCCACCGCTGGGCAAGGTGAGTTGAGCAAATATTTGGGAGCCGAGACAGCAAATAAAAATATTTGACATATTTTCCAGATGCTGATAGGACTCTCTGGTTACCTGACCGGCTACAATGGCACATTTCCCTTTGAGAAACCGGGTGATAAGTACAACGATACACGTTATCAGGGCATGCGCTATGTGAGTTTGCTTATTTAAATGTGAGATGTAACCGTTTTATGTATGTGATGGTGCTTTACAGTTTTGCACTACTTTGGGAGCTCTGATAATGCCCATGAGTTTCGATACGGTCTACGATCTGACACGCTCGCATGAGGCTGCCTTTTTATCGGCTGCCTATCTGATCTTTGGTAAGCTAACTCAGCACTTGACCTAATTTCCTCTTATTTGACTCTGTCACTTGCCATTCCAGATGTGGGTCTGCTCACCTTGAATCAGTACATCCTGCTGGATCCCATATTGTTGTTCTTTATGGTGGGCTCCGTTTGGGGCATGGTTAAGGTATCCAAAGTGACCGCCTCAGGTGATTCCTATACACTGAAATGGTGGCTCTGGCTACTTTTAACGGGCACCATGCTCTCCTGCACCATAAGTGTCAAATTTGTGGGTCTATTCGTGGTTCTACTGGTGGGTCTGCACACGGCCACCGAATTGTGGCTTATACTGGGCGATCTAGAACAACCAATACTGGAGACATTGAAACAGATTGCATGTCGTGCCCTGACCCTGATACTCTGGCCCATCTTGCTCTACACAATATTCTTCTACATCCATCTGGCGGTGTTGAATCGCAGCGGGAATGGCGATGGCTTCTATAGTTCGGCGTTTCAGTCGCGATTGATTGGCAACTCGCTGTACAATGCCAGCATGCCGAGAGAGGTGGCTTATGGAGCGGTGGTTACGATTAAGAATCATAAAACAGGCGGCGGCTATTTGCACTCGCATTTCCATCTGTTTCCCAAAGGGGCGGGAGCTCGACAACAGCAGGTAAGCAAAGATTAACCCGACTACATGACTATACACAGCGCCCAAAAAGGCCAGAGTCGAGCTTCTCTCTGGAGGCTTAAGCAAATCCATATTTTGCTCGCAGCTTTTGAGAGCCAGCTCTTTTGCTCGCTCATGCTCATGAAGTCAGCCCTTGGCTTTCAATTGAGCCAGCTCTGTGCTGAGAGCAGGGAGCCAACCGCCAGCTCTCTACAAATTTTAAGTAGCGCTCCGCTGGGAGCACCAAGAAAGCGACTTTTTCTTTTCAATGGAAACGTCTCCAAACTTTGGAGTCGTAGGTTTTTGTTATGTTTTTGAATAGTTCTACCAAGTTTTATTAAAATCGGACAACTATATGGTATAGCTGCCATATAAAAGATAGGTCTGAAAAACAGTCGTACTTGGGAAAACTTTTTTGTTTTTAATGGTAGCATCCTGCAATTTTGTATTTATTATACCCTTGCAAAGGGTATTATAAGTTTGACCAGAAGTTTGCAACGCATTGAAATATTAATTTCTGACCCCATAAACTATATATATTATTGATGAGGGTGACGAGCTGAGTCGTTTGAGCTTTGTCCGTCCGTCTGTCCGTCCGTCCGTCTGTCCGTCTGTGTGTCTGTTTCTACGCGAACTAGTCTCTCAGTTTGAAAGCTTTCGATATGAAATTTTGCACAGAGTCTTCTATTTGCCGCACACTACTTATATGTCGTAGCCGACCGCATCGGATGACTATATCTCATAGCTCCCATAGGAACAATCGGTCGGAAAACTAGTTTTAGTGAGGAAAACTTTATTCTTTTCAATGGAAACGTCTCCAAACTTTGTAATCGTGGGCTTTCTATGCTTTTTTATAGTTCTACCAAGTTATATCAAAATCGGACATTTATATGGTATAGCTGCCATACAAAAGGTAGGTCTGAAAAACAGTTTTAGTTAGAAAAACTTTTTTGTTTCTAATGATAGCATCTTTCAATTTTGTATTTGTTTGTTTCACATAATTTTACAAATTTTTGGTCAAGTCGGATGACTATATCGCATAGCCTCCATCCGAACGATCGGTCGGAAAATGGGAAAAATGGTATTTTTAAAAATATTTAAGCGAGCATTTGCAAAGGTATAAAAACTTCGGCACAGCCGAAGTTAGCTTAGCTTTCTCGTTTTTGTTTCACATGCTTTCACATAATTTGACAAATTTTTGTCCAAATCGGATGATTATATCATATAGTTCCCCATACGAACGATTGGTCGGAAAATGGGAAAAAGAGTATTATTTATGTATAAAAACTTCGGCACAGGCGAAGTTAGCTTAGCTTTCTCGTTAATACTGCTCTGAACCGTGAGCACTTACTTCTCCTATCAAGTGCACTAAAGCGTTCGTTTTGAGAGGCTTCACCGTGGAAGCAGAGCGCTTTATTGGCGGTGAGAGAGCAGCGCTTTCGCGAGCTTTTTCCACAATGGAAGCGGAGAGCTTTGAAGCGACTTTCTCACAATGAGAGTGCAAATGACATGACAATGTTAAGAATACCTTCTGAGAATGCTTGGGTTTTTGCTGGAGAGCTCCTAGACCATGATACAACATCACAGGTAAGGCGGCGTCAGTGTGATGAGTACTTTTGCCAAAAGCTTAAGCTTCAAGAGTACGCGAAGCACTCAACGTGGAGGTACTTTGCAGAGAACTCACCTTAACTCTCTTGTTGTATCCGGACTGAACTGAGAGCCGGGAGCAACAAACGCCTGTGAGCTTTGGGCTCTTCAAAAGGGTCAAGCAGTTTAGAGCTGCCGTTCACAAGCCCAAAGAGCCCGAGTGAATGACTCTCGGGCAACATTTTGGACTACCGATATCAAGCTTCTAGTTCTAGAACTGACTTTCCCATTTACTCTCTCATCCTGCCCCCGTTCCAGATCACCACCTACACCCACAAGGATGACAACAACAAGTGGCTGATTAAGCCCTACAACAAACAACAGACGCCAAGTGGGAAGCTTCAGCTATTGCGTCATGGTGACTTGGTGCGCTTGGAGCATTTGGTCACCAAACGAAATCTACACTCGCACAGCGAACCAGCCCCAATGACCAAAAAGCATTTGCAGGTCACTGGTTATGGAGAGGTAGGTAGCTGGTCACCTTATCTTTCTCTGCTCCTATGGAATCCCTGTTTCGTTCTAGTTGGGCGTGGGCGATGCGAATGATGTTTGGCGCGTTGTGACGGTCGGTGGCAAGGTGAATGACACCATTCACACGGTCACATCGCGTCTCTTGTTCATCCACTACCTGCAGAATTGCGCCCTAACCTCCAGTGGCAAACAGTTGCCCAAATGGGGCTTTGAGCAGCAGGAGGTGTCCTGCAATTTGAATATACGCGATCGCAACGCTCAATGGAATGTGGAGGATAATCAGCACAAGTTGTGTAAGCATTGGAAGTCATTTTATCCATAGAGCCTGACCAGTATCCTTCTCCCACAGTGCCCAATGTGAACTTTAGTGTGTATGCGCCGGGATTCTTTTCGCGCTTCCTGGAGTCGCATGCTGTCATGCTGCAGGGTAATGCAGGACTGAAGCCCAAAGAGGGTGAAATCACCAGCAGACCTTGGCAGTGGCCCATTAATTACAGGGTAAGCAGCCGACACTGCCGAGCATTCACTCTTTACACAGCGTTTGTTTCTCTTCGCAGGGTCAATTCTTTTCGGGGAGCAGCTATCGCATCTACTTGCTGGGCAATCCCATTATTTGGTGGAGCAACTTAATATTCCTGGTGATATTCATTGGCTTCTTTTTGTTCAATTCCATTGTGGAGCAGCGAAGGGCAGGCCAGGCGAGACAAGCCACTGGGGGCAGCAGCTCCACACAGTTGAAGGCAGCTCTCTGGCTATTCTTGGGTTGGTTGTTGCACTATCTACCATTTTGGGCCATGGGCAGAGTTTTGTACTTCCATCACTATTTTCCGGCATTGATTTTCAACTCCATGTTGACGGGTAAGGCGGCGCGTGACAAGTGGAAATAGTTATTAATTGTCTTCTCCTGGCAGGTGTCATGTTCAACTATGTCCTGCAGTCCTTTCCCAGATGGCTACAGCATGTACTAATGGGACTGTTACTCTCCGTAGTTGTCTTCAGCTTTAAGCTCTTCGCACCCTTGGCCTATGGCATGAGCGGACCCTTGGCGAATGAACCCAACTCTACCATGCACAGCCTCAAATGGCTCAGCTCGTGGGAGTTCTAGGGTTGAAGAACAGCAGGGAGCTTAGTATTAAGTAGCTTAAAGTTAATGAAAAACAGAAATAAATAAAAATATTTAAAATATCAACAATTTGAATGGAAATCGGAAAAGAAAATGTAAAGAGCTGCACAGTGGGACGAGTTGCAAACTGGCACGGATTGGATTGGTGGCTAGCTGTAAAGGATGTGCTCCGACTTTCTCTATACTTGATGCTACGTTCTCGGCACTCAGTGCTTAATAATCGTACTCTTTACTCAGTACTCGATACTCAGTATTCAAAACTCAGTACTCGAAACGAAGTACTCAGTACAAGTATTCTCAGTACTCGGTAGTCAGACTTCGATACGCAGTAATGAATACTCACTTATATCTCAATTTTCAGTACTTGATACACGACACTAAGAACTCGATGCTCTGTACTCGATACTAAAGATTTGATACTAAGTTCTTGAAACTAAGAACTCGATACTAAGTACGCGATATTAAGTTATTGATAGTCATAAGTCTATGCCCAGTAAACGGTACTGTTTACTCAATACTTGATATATAGTACTCGATACTTAGTATTCAAGGTTCAGTACTCGAAACACAGTACTCGACTCTCAGTACTTGGTAGTCAGACCCCGATACTCAGCACTAAATACTTAGATCTATATTTTTATTACTTGACACAACAAGATCGGTGCTCTGTATTCGATACTATATACTCGATACTAAGCTCTCGACACTAAGAACTCCATGCTTTGTACTTGATACTAAATACTCGATACTTAGTTCTCAATAGTAAGTCCTCAATTCTAAGTATGCGAAATCAAGTACTTGATACTTAGTACTCGATGCTAAGTACGCGATACTAAGAACTCAACAGTGTATTTTCGATACTCAATAAATATACCACGACAACATGACGCGTGTCGCTAAAATAAATAGTCCCACAAAAATCATCAGTATCGAAGTTAAAGATATTGCTCTCTAAAATAAAGAACTTTATCGGGTTGGACATGGTCCATGACAAGTTTATAACAACCAATGGATGGGTATAATAATTGATTAAATCTCAATCTTAAACTGAGAGTTCAAGTACGCGGCTAACTTTAACTTACTGCGCTTGAGAATCAAATAATCCGGATAATCCTTAAAGTAAGTGTACTCGATTTCAACCACAAGTTGAAAGAGCTCGGTCTCTCTCCCCTTCACCCAGAAAAAAGTAGAACGAATAACTTAAGAACAAACGCTCTTGAAAAAAAATGTATTCGTTCTTGAATTTTCAAGAATTTCGCTCTTGAAATCGAGCTAAATACGTTCTCAGCTTGGTGCTTTAGGCGTACAGTGAGGTACAGAAACTGAAAGAGAAGAGCAAGCACATTTGAGAGAATAGCGTTGAAGCTGCTCTTATAGTTTTGTATTTTATGGGAGAGTAAACGATCTTACGCTTGAATCAAATGAGCTCTTGATAATAGGAAGAACATTTTTTAGTTTTTGACTAAAGCAGTATGCTCTTGGTTCAAGAATGAGTGATCTTGAAAACGAGTATGTTTAGCACTTGATCCAAGAGCTATTCTGCTTGATTTGAGAATGATTCGTACTTGGATCAAGTATTAAAGCTCTTGAATCAAGAAAACTGGGATCAAAATTTCATACTTGGATCAAGAATGTCGCTTTTGGATCGAGAATTTTCACTCTTATCGAACTATTGATCTCGAAAATTCTTGATCTAAGTATGAAATTCTCTATTTTTGCTCTGAGTGTAGCGGCGCTAGGATGCCACCCTGAGGTCTGCCTTATGCCTCCACAAAGGAGGCTGGTAGATCGCTGGAAAGCTTTCCATAATCAAAATAGAACGCTTTCTCTACGAATTCTTTTCCCTTTATTTGTGGTCCGACATCAGATGTTCTCCCTGTTACTGATAAGTAGGTTCTTGAGCAGGAAAGAAGTGAGTATAAAAGCCCTCAACAACACTTCTCTGATCAACCCTTTATGACAGATTCTATCTTAGAGAAGTAATGGATAATGAATGGTTAGAACAGTCAAGGGCTCACTAGGCTGGTCGACAGATTTACTTGTTGAGGTACACTGAAAAGAAAACTTTCTTCAATTGAGGGCTAATTTGCCCTTGAATTAAGAAAAAACTACATTGCACGGTGTCCTCAAATAGGACGACTATGGTTGAACTTAATAAAAAGCACAAAATTCCATTTAATCATTTTACAAATTCGCTCTATAATAAATAACAATGAATCTGGAAAATAGAGGAAAATTAACTTCGGCTCGGCCGAAGTTTGTATACCCTTGCAGCACGTTATCTACGTTTGCTCTAAAAACAAAAAAGTTTTTCTCACTAGAACTAGTCTTTTGACCGATCGTTCCTATGGCAGCTATATGTTATAGTCATCGGATCCGGCTGGTTCCGATAAATGTGCAGCGTGTTTGTACCAGACGACTTTGTGCAAAGTTTGGTGGCGATAGCTTTAAAACTGACGGAGGAGATAGCATAGAAACAGACGGACAGACGGATATGGCCATATCGACTCAGCTCGTCATGTTGATCAAGAATATATATACTATATGTGGTGGGAAATGCTTCCTTCTATGCGTTACAAACATTGGGACAATTTCAATATACCCTCTGCAAGGGTATAAAAAAGCCCCTAGCATTTAGAAATACATAAAAAAACACTGCTTGTAATTCTCAAGTTCAAATTCCCTACCTTCAGAATATAAAAGGGGATGCTGATATTCGGATTGCTGAGAAATTTGACCAATAGTTTAATAAAACAACAAAGAATGTCGGTCAAGCCCGACTATAACACACTCTGTACCAACGAAATTTAGAATAATAGTTCTCGAATGCGATAAGAGATGCCTTGTGTGTTGAAATTAACCCGAGGTCCCGAGTTCAAGTACCAGACAAAGTAAGGTTAAACTAAAGCGTAAGTTAAAGTCGGCTTCGAAATACCCCTTACGCAGGGTGATTGGTGTTTAATAACCTGTCTTTTTGTAAAATAACAGAGCATTATCATTTTTTTGAATATTTCAAAATTATGTGAGCAAATAGCGCAAATAGAATACACAATATGATAAAACTTGCCAATATCCAAATAGCTTCTACATTTTCCATATAGTAAACGGAAAAACACACGAAAATTTGGGTTTTCTACATATTAACGTTTAAATATTGAAGACCCACACGAGCATGTGGAAATTCTAAACGAACAATTTGAGGCTAAATATCGGTACATAATAGCTATGTGTTTTATCTAGAATGCTGTTATTCACACGCTACATGTAGGATTTCTAAATAAAAGTTTAGGATTTCAAATGCTGAATGTTACGTATTTGCTGAATTAACACGAAACGTGTTTCTGATTAGTGTTGAGCAAAGGTTGTTCTTTTCAGTAAACATGTTCACTTGTTCTTTTTTTCAAAGTGAGTCAACTCAGTCAAATTGCTCAGTTGTTCAGTTGCTCAGTTGTTCAGTTGTTCAGTTTTTCTGTTGTACAGTTGTTCAGTTGTTCAGTTGTTGAGTTGCTTAATTGTTGAGTAGCTCACGAGCCAATGTGTATTGAAATGAAAGACATACTTAACTACTGAATTTAATCTGGCTTATAAGTTCGACTTGCTCGACGTTTCCCGGAACTGCAGAGTTCTCGTTGTTGTTGTTGTTCTGTCGGACAACTGGCTCCACTGCAGCCGGGCGTTTGCTTTTAAGGTGGCGGCTAAGATTGCTTTGTAAGTTACAACTTAAAGTAACGCTGCAGTATTTATATTTTGCTTTTTTATTATCCATTTCAGTGAAATGGTTCCAAATATCGCTGTGCTTTCTGATCAAAGACAATCTGAATAAAAACAACGGACGAGACTGCCACACCAGAAGACTGCTTAACACAGAGTTGCCATGCAGTCACCGAACTAAGTTAACAGTCACTGATCACCTCGCTGAACTAGTTACTGAACAACTCTCTGAACAAATCTCTGAACTAGATACTGAACAACTAACGGAGCAATAGAGAACAACTCTGACAGAACAAGACTCACTGAGCGACTGAACAACTCTGGGTGAACAACTCACAGAACAAGAGCAACTGAAGAACTCTGACTGAACAACTAATGAAGAACATGTTCACTTGCTCAGTTTAGTGAACAACTCAATTTTGTTCACTCACTCATGAACAACCCAACACTATTGCTGATCCATTAGCTCATCGTCGCTTGTCACTTCCCTTTATTACTATAATTTGCGGCAATGCAGCGCGAGTGCTTGGTAGTCGTATGGGTTGAGATGCCGGCATTTATGATTCTGCAGAGACAAGGTAAGTAAGGACTGAGTTCGAACCCCAGACAAGGTGAGTTAAAAGAATAAATATATGTGTTAGGCTTTTCAAAAAGAAGACGTTAGCCTCCCGTGCCCCTTCCTCCCCTCCTCCTCACCCACACATTCTGTTGTGAAAATAGTGTAGTACACTCAAAAAAAAAAAATCAATCCGAAACGGGATTAAAAACGGGGTGATCCCGGATATTCATGAGCTGATCTCGGAATAAGATTGATTTTACATAAAAATTTTTTTTTTTTGATCCCGAAAAACAGGATCACTTTAAGCATGCCCCGGGATCACCCCGAATTTTTTTCATTCTGTGTAATAACAGCTGAATTAAACGTTTAGAAAAACTACATTTTCGTGTGATTTATTTTTTATCTCTGTGTGGAAAATAATTTTTTTTTTAGAGCGAAGCTCTTTTACGGACGGTAGACTGGGGGGTAAATCCAGAAAACGATTGTCTTTGCGACAGATTTTTTGGCTACGCTTTTGACTTTGCAAAGTCAGCAGCGTTTGTGTGTGAGCTCACTCAGTGCGTGCGAGTATATGTATGTATGCAACTTTAATGTATGCTGCAAATTATATGCGCTCTCTCATTTTCTCACGCTCTGGCACTCTCTGCTGCCGACGCTTTCCTTTTTTTCGAATGTTGTTGTTACTGTTGGCATTGTTAACGGACTACTTTTTGCCGACGAGACCACCTAATATTTATTATTGCATCATGTCTCTGCTTACACTGGAGTCTGCTAATCAGTGTTGCCAATTTAACTATTTTCGCACCAGATCTAGGTATTTTGTAAGGTCGAAAGCCAGAAAGTCTGTGCAAGAAAGCGATAGCAGCATGTGGTTGTGAGCAGAGTTCTCAACAACCGGTCCTCACTTTGCAGTTGTCAGAAAAAAGAACGGTTATGGTTTGCAAAGTCAGCAGCTTTGGCCTATACAAAACAGCCATAGCAGCAGGTGGGTTGTGAGTTGGGGGGTCGTGGTGGGAGATCAGAGGTGACTGAAAAAGTGATCAAAACACTGACCGAAAAGGTGACTGAAACAGTGACTTAACTATGACTGAAACAGTTACAGAAACAGTGACCGAAACAGTAACCAAAGCAGTGAAAAGTGCTAAGTTAAGGCTATTTTCTGGCTTTATTTTATTTTGTCAACTCAATTAATGCACAATTTTTAAGGAATTTCAGCAACAACTTTTTTTAAGCCGGGTATTCTGCACCGCGGAAACCCAAAATTCCTGCCAAACTTCATATAAAAAAATTGTGTCAGGAATTTTTCGTTTGTCCGTCCAGCAACATGAACAAAATCCACACTTTGTCTTGATAGCGACGTATCGATAGCGGCGTTTCGAAGGCGTGTGTGGTTCGAGAAACAGCTGATACACAGCTCAGGAACATAATGTTTACAATTATTTTGGAAGTGATTTGTCCAAAAAAATAGAGGCAAAAACTGTGAGGAGAAAATTGCTTTGATACAAGCAGTTGAGGCAAGACCATGTCTTTGACGAATCTCACATTTCTGGAAAAAGCACTTTTAAATAAAGGAGATACATGTTATTGTGATTAAAGTTATTAAGTTCATGTGACTGGTTTTTCTGTGACCTTTGTTCTTAGTAAACCTGCAGTTTTTTTAGCCGGCTCGAGGTCATGTTATGCTTTCGCACAACTTTAAACAGAGACACAACACCACAAAGGAGGCTGGTAGATCGTACAGCTGTTTCAAAAGAAACCACCCTCTATCATCAGCGATCAATGCATACCAACTGAACGTGTCTAAGAAGTCTCTCCATGCCAGCGGAGGCATAACCGTTTGGGAATCCCAAAGCAGAATGCGCGGAAAAACGTAGAGAGGCAGCGTAGAGGCAGTTCATTAATTTTGTGTATGCTAGCTAGCAAATGACTGTAAGAAGGCTTTGGAAGAGAGAGACAGAGAACGCTATGAGCGACAGTTTGTTATAGTTGGTCTCCACACACTCAAAATAAATAGCAAATTTCCGGCAGTAATTTCCCGCATAGCTGGATACAGGCCTTTGATAAAAAATATCAAAAAACATGTAGCACTATCGACATTTACTTTTAACCATTAAACAGAACACGCAGTCAGAGGTTCTTTATTGTTTTGATGGAAGTTAAAGACAGAGAGCCCCTTTCTTGGGAAACACTTTTTTACTAGTCAAAATGTAAATTGGATTAAAAACAAAATTCATCTGGATATAACCATACAAAAACAATGGTACTTTATATTCTTTTGAAAGTGTTGTAGTTTCAAATCAGATTATTATTATCCTTCGTAAAGAGCTTCGCTCGTACCGGGTGTTCCACGACGCCCACTCTTTTTTTTAATCTAGAATATGTTTTTCTACAATTTAGTAAATGTTTTCTTAATTCTTTTTTTTCTACGTAACGATAAATAGAGGGGATATTGTGGTCATTTGGCAAAATGTCTCCAAATTGTATGCAATCGCTCCCAACTGGGCAGGAGAATAAGGCTAGTTCCTCTTCTTGTACTCTGCCAGACTAATCTCAGGGCTTATCAAGGTATCCAGGTGACACCAAGCAGTACACAGTTGCTGTGTCTAGGAACCCCACGTTTTTCTTTCAAAAAGTAAGAATGGCAGGACACACTGCACTGCACTGCAACGTCCTCCCACCAATGTGAACTCCTATCCTTTTTAACCATAACCATAGCCATAAGGACACTTTATTTCAGTGGGCATAGTGGGGAAACTGCCTCCTCGTGGAGTGCCTTGGTCTGTTTGTTGACCTCTTCCTCAGCTGTCGAATGCAAGTTACCTACAATGGGGACCTAAATCAATATATTTGGACCCAAACTTCTTGGCTGGTGTCAGAGTCACAGGGCGGGAATTTTTCCTCCAGATCAGAAGCAATTACAGCCACAACAATAACATCAGATTAAAGCAAATCTCAGCTACAATGCAGAGGATTTCACTAGGGGGCTGACTTTTAAGACGTCAGGCAATCAGGGAAAGTGTGAATTCCGCTTGCTGCTATTGATTCGATTGTTTGGGTGATCTCATGCGAACCATATGGTATTTTGTTCGCTCTTCCAGTTCGTGCCACAATGTACATTAACTGTCTTGCTGTGTTGCATAATTCTTTTCCCGATGACGCATTTCGAAACGTAGAAACATGTTAATGGGAAAAGTGAAAAAAAAAAAAAAAAACATACCCGACTCCTATGCTGGAATTTTGACCCTCGGGGAATGCACCAGTTCGTACATATGTGTACTCTGAGCCCAGTCGATAAATACTTATCATAGACATATATTTTTCACAGCTTATCTAAGCCTTCACACACTTGAGTGCATGGCAAAACAATCGGACAACTATTGGCTGCATTCGCACAGTCAATTGGCGAAATCAAACCGCACACACAGCCCATATCAGTTATCGGTTGGTATACCTCAATAGATAATCGTTGAATTTTATGGTCTCCGATTCAATTTCGAATTGTGTCAAAACTCAAGTAGCATCGTTTAATGTTTGCATAGCTTTCCAGCTCCAGTAGATGTCTATCACCTGTAGACGGATCCAATAGAATTGCTGCGCAAAAGGTGCATTAAACTTGAACTAAATTCCAGCCCACTTGACCAGGCACTAGAACAATAACAGCAACAACAATAAGTTGTAATAAGTTTTATCGCCCGAGTTCTGTAAATAGGAGGAAGGAGGGGAGGTACACAGTTGAATGTGGTCGGGATAGCAGTTCAGGTTTTGAAGAATAATCCTTAAAAGCAACTAAGCAACTCAATTGAGCCAGGTCTTAATCAGTGACTTTTGTTCATTGACTTTTTTGCCGACTATTCTGTGATCTTCACAGTTTATTAACTAAATCGATTTGGGGACTGGTGACACTGTGGTTCTTTGTATACCCGTGACTCGTGGAGTAAAAAGGGTATACTAAAGTCGTGCAAACGCGTATAACATGCAGCAGAAAGCAGGCTCTGATCACCCACTCAAACTTGACGGCTATTTGACAAGTGACATTTATGCTACTTTTTACTGCATGAAAAGATTTTGGCGTTAGTAGTTTGCAACATATAAAAGCTGAAAACTTTTGGATAGAAATCACCCTATAGTTTGTATCGTACCATGAAGTAATTTGGGAATACTGATGGAATAATACTCCACGAGAAATATGTACGGCCGGCCGTCCTTAGTGCGAACGCCGCAAGGCATCAAAGCAGTGAAAGATCGAATTCGTCCAAATCCAAATGCTAGGTACTGTTACTCTATAGTGACTTTTTTCTTTGACATTTATTTAGTGACTCTTAACTCAGACTTTTGACTTGGTTTGGTTACTCTTTACTCCGTGGCTGTGTACTGTGCTGTTGCTTTTTTGGTTGGTTTGGTTTTACACTCTGTTGTAAAAGTTACTTTTTAGTGATTACTTTCTGTGACACTTTTCAAACATCTGTTGTGTCTTGAATTACTTACTCTCTATTTCGTGACTGTTTAATGTTCTGTTCTTTTTGCTTAGTGACACATTGCTCAATCACTTTTGTTCAGTCACTAGTAGTATAGTTGTTTTTGGACTCAGTTTTGTCACTTTCTAGAAGCTGTTGACTCTGCTGTTGTTTCTGTACAGTGATAAATTGCACAGTGATTCTTGTTCAGTGACTACCCATACAAAACAAGAAAAAAAAAGTCGATCAAACCCGACTATAACATACACTGTACCAACGAAATTATACGCGCAGCATAAATTTTGATGCTGCAGAAGCAGCTGAATGCAGAGCTGCTACTGCGCTGCAGCAGCGAACAGTCTTTTGATCATAACTCGACAACCGATCTTCACCATTCCTTTGGCATATCGATAAGTTATCCCAGTTACTAAATATTTCCGGAATAAAGGAACCATCTATCTTTAAAACTCTTGGAAATAAATATAACGTTTTTAGAGCGTAGCTCTTTTACGGACGGCGGGCTGGGGGGTAAATCCAGAAAACGATTGTCTTTGCGACAGATTTTTTGGCTACGCTTTTGACTTTGCAAAGTCAGCATCGTTTGTGCGGAGCTCACTCAGTGCGTGCGTGCATATGTATGTATGCAACTTTCATGTATGCAGCAAATTGTATGCGCTCTCTCATACTCTCTCGCACTGGCACTCTCTGCTGCCGACGCGTTCGTTTTTATCGCTTGTTGTTGTTATTGTTAGCATTGTTAACGGACTACTTTTTGCCGACGAGACCACCTAATATTTATTATTGCATCATGTCTCTGCTTACACTGGAGTCTGCTAATCAGTGTTGCCAATTTAACTATTTTCGCACCAGATCTAGGTATTTTGTAAGGTCGAAAGCCAGAAAGTCTGTGCAAGAAAGCGATAGCAGCATGTGGGTTGTGAGCAGAGTTCGCAACAACCGGTCGTCTCTTTGCAGTTGTCAGAACAGAACAAACGGTCTCGGTTTGCAAAGTCAGCGGCTTTGGCCTATACAAAACAGCCATAGCAGCGTGGTGGGAGATTAGAGGTGACTGAAAAAGTGATCAAAACACTGACCGAAAAGGTGACTGTAACAGTGGCTTTAACTATGACTGAAACAGTTACCGAAACAGTGACCGAAACAGTGACCGAAACAGTGACCGAGACAGTGACTGAAACAGTGACCGAAACAGTAACCAAAGCAATGACCAGTAGTGATCGACACATTTGGCGCTTTTAGCAGATAACACCGATTTACGACTACTGATTTACGATTTGCGATTGCTGATGATTTTTTGCTGAATTGTCATTGATTGGTAAGTTTAGGCTATTTTCTGGGTTTATTATATTTTGTCAACTCATTTAATGCACAATTTTTAAAGAATTTTAGCAACAATTTTTTTGGTTATGCCGGGTATCCTGCACCGCGGAAACCAAAAATTCCTGCCAAGTTTCATATCAAACAAGAAAGACAGTCGTTCAAGCCCGACTATAACATACTCTGTACCAACGAAATTATATGCTCAGCATAAATTTTGATGCTGCAGTAGCAGCTGAAAGCAGCGCTGCTTCTGCGCTGCAGCAGCGAACAGTCTTTTGATCATAACTCGAAAACCGTTTATCCAATCTTCACAATTCCTTTGGCTGATCGATAAGTTATCCTTATTACTAAATATATCTAGAAGGAGCAACCCACCTATCTTTAAAATAGGGCTGCAGGGGGCGTGGCCAAAATTGAAAATAAACTTGATCTGCCTGCAGACATAAGAAGCATATGTCCCATACATGTCAAACCTCTATCTCTTACCATCTCTGAGATCTGTGCGTTCGTACGGACAGACAGACGGACGGACAGACAGACGGACATGGCTATATCGACTCGGCTGTTGATGCCGATCAAGAATATATATACTTTATGGGGTCGGAGATGCTTTCTTCTGGATGTTACATACTTTTGCACAAACTTATTATACTCTATGTACCTTTGGTACAGAGTATAAAAATAGCATTTGAGTTTTTGGTGGAAAAAGTACTGAAACATTAATAAAAGTAGAAAAAGCAGTCACATGCTACTTTTTCGAGGAAAAAGGTTTGGTGATGTATGATAATATTAACGCGAACACTTTCTCTGCTGCCAGTGGCAACTTCTCTGCTCGCATTACCGATCCCTGCTCTGAAATGCCTTAAAAAGAGAAACACAATTCAGGTTTTACCATTCTAAATTAACTTTTAAAATATTTAATAAAAAAAAAAAAAGAATACATTCAAAAAAAAAATAAGCCTTCGAATTGCCACCCTAATCAAATATGCCCAACTTATCGAATCGTTTTAAGGCATAGCGCAGGGTATCTATCGTTCGTGGATTGGAGGAGAACATCAGTTGGACTTTTTTTTTGGCAAAATCCTGATCTGTTAGCGCCTCAATGCTGATGTCGAAGGAGTCTTCCTTCTTCATGGTAACCATGGGTAAAAACGCATACGCCGAGAAGAAGCCGTACAATTCTCGTGCACTAATCTCCTGCTGTATATCCGCGTAGCTGGGTATATACGAGGCGTGCATGCGTTCCAGGCTCTGGCGCAGGGACTTATAGTAGATTCGTATCAGAAACTCCCGACGATGCATCAAGACATCCAGCTGTACGCTGCTGTTCAGAAAGAAATTGATATCACAGCCGGGACTGCCGAAGAAACTGTGCTGGAAGTCCACCTGATGGAGACACAGAGACAAATGTAACCACGTTTCCAAGTGGCCTCCCTCTGCTCTACTCACCAGAATGGCATCTATGGGTTTGGTGGGCTGCTCACGGTCATATTTGTACATAAAGTTATTCACCCACAAATCGCCATGATTCAGTACTGTTAACTCGCCAGCTTGTGTACGTCCGGTGCGGATTAGATTCTCTCTGATGTGGTCACAATGGCTTTGCAGCTTCAATGCCAACTGTTCAAAGTCTGCCCCCCATTTGCCCACCAAGTTGGATAGAGTTCGCAGTTGCAAGGTCATTATATTGATGAATCTCTCATTGGTCCTAATGTAGTTCTCATCCAGCATGCCGCTGGCAAAGTGTTCCCGGACGGCGGGCTCCTTCTCTGCCAGCACCATGGAGCTGGCATGGAATTGTCCCAGTTTCTTCAGTAAAACCACGCAGTGCTCCTCATTCAGGCCATTCTGACGACTGGCCAGCTTATAGCCAAACTGCGTCAGATCATCAAACACTATGGTCTGCATGGGCTCCCGTGTGGTGTACAGACAACGCGCCCCAAACTTGGAGCCATCCCCCAAGAGCACCTCCAGTTTGCCCAACACATCCAAATAGAAAATCTTCTCTCGCAAATAGACGGCCAACTCGTCCAGGAACTGTGTGGCCGGCGTAATGGCTATGCTCTTCACTATCAGAGCCAGTTCCTCGTCCAGCTGTCGCTTGCTGCGGCGATACAAGGCCTTAACCCGGTAGATCTTGCTGCAATAGTTCTCGCCACCACCGCCACTCGATTCGGCGAAAGTTATCTTCTTAATGTCCACACGCATTTCCCGGAGGCCATCCTCCAGAGCCGCCTTGAAGAACTCCTCATTCAGATATTTGGGTGGATCACTGACTCTGGCATTGTCCAGCTTCATGTTGCGGCCACGTTCAACGGGAAACTGTGACCAGGCCGGGCCAGTACTCCAAATATAAGTGGGCCTAACTGACGCGAGAGAGAGAGCCCCCTTATCACAAATGGCACACGCACACACAAGCACAGATACCCTCTAGCCCTCCACATCGAGTGCCTGTCTGGGAGCTTCTCCCAGGGAAGCATCGTAGTGCTTGGATTTCCTAAGTGGATTACCTAACACTCGGTGCACATGGCACGTGGCTAGGGTTTGCTGATTGGTAAATGCCGTAGACGGAACTACTTTGTAGGTCTTGATTGATTTTTACAGCGATCATTTCTGAAACTGCACCATTTGAGATACCCAACAGGAATGAAACGCTTACTAAGCCTAGATCAAGATCTAAGGATTTAGTAGCCGCCATATCAATTGATTATGGTTAATCACCCGGCCTCATTAAGGGCCTTAAGGTCTATGTGTGACCCCATCTGGGGTCAGCCGGAACTACCTAACCCATAGTGCATAATACAAAATTACGAATGTGAATTGTAAGTGTTCAGGGATATGGGATCTTTTGACAGAAAGCAAAATGGAGCGCCTTAGACAATGACCACTGAGGAAATCAAGAAACATAATTTAGTTATATAAAGAAACTCAATGTTATTTTCGAAGTCAGTCCGCCTAAGGCCAACTCAAAAAAAACTGGCTGGTTTGCCAGCACGAGAACATGCCACATGCAATTGTGCGTGAGAAAAACATTGTGTAGGCAAATCTAAGCCGCAATCAAACATCGTTTGGAAATCGATTGATTGTAACTGCGAACGCCAATCTAAAGTCTCTCTCGACCAATCGCGTGCAGTGTAAGTTATAACAATGGAAAATAATCAGAGAACCAACTTTCAGTCGTTAAAAGGTTGAAGTATGCTTATTTTAAGCCGGACAATTTTCAATTTTACGCTTTACAAAGCAAAGCGTTGATTTCTGGTAAATACATTGAACGTGCAGTGACTGGAAGTGCTTGCCAGAAGTCAATTAAGAGGAGTTATAGAGTGACATCTGGTTGGATTTGTTCGTCTTTTCTCTCCTTTTTTTGCTCTACTATTTCACTTCTTTGTTGCTTCATTCGTTATACGGCCCAAACAGCCCCCTGCTGTAACACACCCACACAAATAGACCAAATTGTATTTCTTATAGTCTTGGCACACTGCGTGAGTTGGGGTCCTTGGGAATAACTTTGGCGAATGCTACCGTTACTGTTTGTACACCCAAACAACATTATTTCTCAAAAATAATCATAATTTAATTTTATCATAATTTTAGGTTAATTTTTAAAGATGTTTTCCTAAAAACTTTCTTCAATCAAAGGCGAATTACCCCTTGAGTTAAGAAAATCAGATACATACATTTCACTGTGTCTCAAAATAGGGCGAATACCGTTGAATTTAGAAAAGCAATTCAGACAATTCACCCTTCATCCGAACTCTGTTTATAAGAGTTTTCTAAAAATAAGTCTTGTTTTCCATCCCTGTTGCAAATATAAGAAGTTTTATCCTATACACGTCGAACCTCTATCTCATGCCATCTCAGAGATCTTCGCGATTGGTAGAGATCGGATGATCGGTTGTCGAGTTATTATCAAATTCTCAAATTTTTTCATAAAATAAAGAAAATGTTTTTCTGCAATTAAGAAATTTATTTATTTATTTTTTATTTGTATAATTGGAACTTAAAATTAATATTAAGTTATAATTTTAAGTTTTTTTGTTTTTATAGCCAGAGCAACGGAGGCCGATAAATTAAGAAATTTGTTGGGGCTTATCATGCTTAGTTACCCAAAACTTTTGTGTGTTGGTATGAGCGAATTGGTATTACCCATGCAGCCCCTGCTCGAATATTATGAATCAAAGAAAATTGGGTTCTTTGGTCATTTTTCTTGTCGACTTAATATTCAAAACCATGATATAATGAATAGAAGATAGTGCCATGAGAAGCTTGTCAAATAATAAATTCCATTGTGACGTTGAATTTGAAAATAAGTGCTGGGGCACCAGAAAGTATTTTCTACTTTAGGAAATTTGAAAAATTGTTGATTAATTTCATTTACTCTCCAATGATATTTATTTTTACACACTTTTTTACAGTTTTTCTACACTTTTTTGTATTACTTTTATTTATTTATTTTAATTGCAGTCTTCTAGACGCTTTACCAATTAAAAACAAGAAAGAAAGTCGGTCAAGCCCGACTATAACATACTCTGTACCAACGAAATTATATGCTCAGCATATATTTTGATGCTGCAGTAGTAGCTGAAAGCAGCACTGCTTCTGCGCTGCTGCAGCGAACAGTCTTTTGATCATAACTCGAAAACCGTTCATCCAATCTTCACCATTCCTTTAGCTGATCGATAAGTTATCCTTATTACTAAATATATATTGAAGGAACAATCCACCTATCTTTAAAACTGTAGGAGATATGACGTTTTTTCTAAATTGCGGGGGCGGCAGGGGGCGTGGCCAAAATTGAAAATAAACTTGATCTGCCTGCAGACATAAGAAGCATATGTCCCATACATGTCAAACCTCTATCTCTAACCATCTCTGAGATCTGTGCGTTCGTACGGACAGACAGACGGACGGACGGACAGACGGACATGGCTATATCGACTCGGCTGTTGATGCTGATCAAGAATATATATACTTTATGGGGTCGGAGATGCTTTCTTCTGGATGTTACATACTTTTGCACAAACTTATTATACTCTATGTACCTTTGGTACAGAGTATAAAAATTATAAAATAGGTATGAACAATTTCTAAGTAATTTAACTGATGCATCGTTCGTACTGTAAACAGTTTGAAATTATTTGTGTTGTTTAATGACAGATGGCGATACTTTATTTATATTATCTTATTATTATTTAACCATAAAACCAGTCAAATGTATAATTATTTATCTTTATTTTGTAGAAATGCAAAAATACGAAAATTACGATTAAAATTGAGAGGGTGGTGGTAGCAGGGCACCATTTTTGTCTGTTGATGGAAGTGAAACTACTTGTGTGTCAACTAAAGGGCGCAGTGTTGCGTGACCACACCTTTTTTTTCAAGGGTTTTTTTTCTAGCACCAGTATTCTTCTTTTATTTTGGAAAGTTTTTCCAAAAAAAACACATAAAATTCAGAAAAATTCATAAAATCTTTATTTGAATCGATAGTACGGTCCATATAATTTAATGTTTGAAGATTATTTCATGCAAATGTTGACCGTGACTGCGCCTCAAATGGTCCATCCGCTTAGTCCAATTTTGGTATACTCTTTCCAACATTTCGGCCGGTATCTCACGAATAAATGCGTCAATTGAAGCGGGCTTGTCTGTATAGACATGAGCTTTAACATAGCCCCACAAAAAATAGTCTCATGGCGGTAAATCGCACGATCTAGGCGGCCAATTGACCGGCCCCGAACGTCATTTTTGAAGAAGTACGGTCCAATGATGCCACCAGCCCATAAACCGCACCAAACTGTGACTTTTTCTGGATGCATTGGTAGCTCTTGTAATGCTTCTGGCTGATATTCACTCCGAAATTTAGTCACAATAGCGCGAATAGTCGCTTCAGTGGGTCGATTAAACTGACCATAAAATGGATGAAGCGCGAGATGAATATTTCCTAACAGAGCACGCATTTTGAAAATAAAATTCAATAATTTGCAAGCGTTGTTCGTTTGTAAGACGATTCATGGTTAAATTATAGACCAAGCTGAAGATTTTTGACAGTGAAACAAAACCCGACACGTGCGTGAGCTGTTTAAACCAGTGTTACCAAAAAGATAATAGTTAAAAAATCACCCTTAAAATATAATCATTATTTAATTTAACTGATGTCAAGCGAAATGTTTTATCATCAAATGCTCAATTTGCTGTATTACTGTTGACTAATGCCCGGTTCTCACTACAGCACATTCTTGAGTCGGATGCAACATTCACGCCATACAAAAATCATAGCGGCTGGTGGTAGCAAATAAGTTGCATCCAATTTGAATGGAGTTGCTTCCGTGACTTTTCGAGTAGTGACTAGACAGGGTATCGATAATTTTGCCTATCGTACTGGTATCGTTACAACTGCCAGCACTAACACAAGCAATAAACAAGCTGTGAAACTTTAAGCGCAAAAATCAAAAGAAAATGGCCATGGCAAAACAAGCAGGTTTGATTAATTATTATTTTAGGCTGCTGTTTAAAGCCAAATACTAATTGTTTTTAAGTTTAAATATGAAGCTTTGTAACAAAATACAAGAAAAAACTGTAAAAATTAAATTGAAGAAAATTTTATTTGTATATTTGTATTCTCTGCAACATATGCAGCAGGTGCAGAAATATTGCCTCGTCGTTATCCAATGCTATTAAAGGAATACCATCATCTAAATCCATTTTACTTGCGCCAAACTTTTTTTCACAATGTCAACAAATCCCAGTCATCTGTTCAGTGGATGCAACAACACAAGAATGCAAGAATGTTGCCAATGCGAACACCATTTCGCATCTTTTCGATAAATCGTGATGTCGATGGCAAAATCACGGCGGTGAGAACCTAGCATAAATGTTATGCTTAGTTCTCACCGCCGTGATTTTGTCTTCGATATTATTGCAATCTCTTGTTCTTGCATCCATTTAGCAGCTGACTGGGATTTGTTGACATTGTGAAAAATGATGTTTCTTGGTGTATTTAAAATGGATTTAGATGATGGGTTTCTATTATTGGCTTTGGAGAAAGACGAGGCAATGTTATTGCAAATGATGGAGCGATCATCAGGAGCTGGCATTCAGAAAAGAACCCGTCGTAGAGTTTGTTGATTGTTGACACTTCTCAGCAATTGAAAACAAAAAAAAAAAATGTATTATACAACTTCAATAGACACGATATGGCTCTATTTGGGAGGAGGACTTGCCCCGCAACTCAGATGAGTTCCTTAAGGAAGTTTTCGGGTGGAGAGGAACGTTTTCTGGATTTTGGTGGAGCGGCTATTGGGTATGCAGAAACAAGACTCTCCATTCCGACTAGCAATTGCTTTGAAGAAGCGAATTGCATACTTTGGAATCTTCCGCAGAGTATCGGACCATGTTAACCATTTTGGTCTTAATCTCTATAGAAGTCGGTCCAAGCATTTCTATTTTTCCGCCACTTCTTTGTAAATGTGGGCATATTTCCTTGTCCCAAGGAGTCCACCAACATATTTATACCTGTGGCTGTAGCTGTGGATCTTGGTGTCCATAAAAATCTGGGGTCTCTTGTCATGCACTTAAATTAAAATAAAAATTAACCTTACCTGCTTACCGTTTTACAGCTGCTTATTGTTTTTGTCAGTGCTGGCAGTTGTAACGATACTCGTACGATAGGCAAAATTATCGATACCCTGTCAAATCACTTCTCGAAAAGTCACGGATGCAACCGCATCCAAAATGGATTCAACTTGTTTGCTACCACAGGCCGCTATGATTTTTGTATGGCGTGAAAGTTGCATCCGACACAAGAATGCAGGAATGCATTAAAATTGGTAAAAGATGCTGGAGAAGACCCGGGGATCGAAGAAATTCGAAGAAATTATGGAACCACTCTAGCTCTACGTTGTTTTCATATTCTACAGCCATTGGCAGAAGTTACTCTGTTTTTTGTGTAACATCAGGGAAGCCACCTGCACACAGTGTCTTAGGATTGTGCATGGCACCAAATTCATTCACTTTATTGTCTCTGCTCAATCAGTTGGCCTTGACATTAAGTTTAGTTTTTGGAAATCAAAACGTCACCCTGACCAAAACGTAGAATTTCATTCGAGTTTCGAACTGCAAGCGAGTACAAATATAAATCTACAGAATAAAACAAATTAATTTAATAATTTTTGTTGTTGTGTGCTTTCGGTGAATAATGAACAAAAAGGAATTTGAAATCCCAACGGGATCATGGGTAGGTAAACTCTTGCTGTGTTCCGCACCGTTTTGATTATGCTCCACAGATGAACACTGGTGCAGAATTCGTTTACCATGTGGACCCAGTTTGTCAGCAGTTGGGCAAAAGTAAGGAGCAGGATCTTGAAAGCAATGCTAATTCCGAATATTTTGATTGTGACAGCAACGTGGGTGAGGAGTGGTTTGAAGGAGTGTTTAAGCTGCTGCAGGAGCAGCATCCCTTCTCAAAGGATGAAACACATGAGCCCTTTTTTGCCAGCAACTTGAAATACTATCCACACTTGCCACAGCTCAAATGGGTGGATGATTATCAGACCTATGCGGATGTTAAGATAAATGGAGCTGGAGCTGGAGCTAGAGCAGGAGCTGCTTCTAGCAAGTTGAGTTACACTCATAAACCAACTACTGGGTGCTCAATGCCGGACAATACACTTGGCGTTAAATGGGATTTTCAAAAACCACAAGTAAGTAGGTTCCATAAGGAAATGTTCAGAATATAAAACAATAACACTGCCCTCAGCCACTGTATCAACCAAAGTTGTCCTCTCCAAATGTCACCTCCGAGGACTCTGACTGGTATCAGCTGGCCGATAATCTGCGCAAGTTTCTTTGCCAGCCAAATGGCAAACCCCTTCTGCCTGTGAGTGAAATGATGACAATGAACGGACTGGAGCTGGGTGGTCTTCTGATCTCTGCACATCAGTCGGAGGTATTGGAACCGAACGACTATGTGCTCACCCATTATGGGCCGGAGGGCATGAATACGTTTGAGCTGCAGCCAAGTGAGGTGCGTCAGCTAATAAAGCGCCGCCAGCGTCAGGCCCGCTACGAGAGCAAAATGGTGCAGCCCAATCCGCAGAACTGCATGTTTGGCTTCGATGCACCCAAGGCACGAGAAATACCCGCTCCGCCGTCGCATTGGCAAATGCTGCAAGGAGACCACCACGATCAGCTATATTAATCAGCTGGAGTGGAAATTTCAAAAAAATTCTAAATTCAAACTTCAACATTTTGTGATATTCTTTTTTTTAGTTTTTTCTAGTTTTTAGAATTTTTATTCTGATTACCGAATACTCGTAACTCTTAAATTAATGAGCCACTCCATCCCAACCGGATATATCCCCCTCTTGGAAATCATTTCGGATCTTAAATATATCTAAAGTCAGCTGAAAGCTTGGTTCATTTTGTTTTAAAGATTTTTAGCGACAAAAATTTGAATGTTCATTCAAAAGCAGCTAAGTTCTTCGCATGGCCATGAAGCCATCTGAGATAAGTAAAAAAAAAATAATAAACTGGTTTCCAGACTCATCAATTTTGATGTGTAACATTTTCGGAAAGGGTCTAGACCGATAATTTTACAAGTTTCTTTTTAATTCAATAGGTAACTTCAAATCAGACTGATCGAGCCCCGTTTTGGGTATCTAATATGCAATGTCCATTAAGATATCGTAAAAGTCGGAATTTCATAGGGTTTTTTCTTAAATGCCAATATCTCGGGATCCAGAGCAGCAAGAGGCGTGAAATAAATTCCCAGCGACAGAAAATTGACCAAGGATATAGAAATTAAAACAAATAGTTACCTAAAAACTTTTTATACTCTGTACCGTAGGTACATAGAGTATTATAAGTTTGTGCAAAAGTAGGTAACAGCCAGAAGGCAGCATCTCCGACCCCGTAAAGTATATATATTCTTGATCAGCAACAACAGACAAGTCGATATAGCCATGTCTGTCTGTCCGTATGAAGGCACAGATCTCAGAGATGGTAAGAGATAGAGGTTTGACATGTATGGGACATATGCTTCTTATGTCTGCAGGCAGATCAAGTTTATTTTCAATTTGGCTACGCCCCCTGCCGCCCCCGCAATTTAGAAAAAACGTCATATCTCCTACAGTTTTAAAGATAGGTGGGTTGTTCCTTCTAGATATATTTAGTAATAAGGATAACTTATCGATCAGCCAAAGGAATGAAGAAGATTGGATGAACGGTTTTCGAGTTATGATCAAAAGACTGTTCGCTAATGCAGCGCAGTAGCAGCGCTGCTTTCAGCTGCTACTGAAGCATCAAAATGTATGCTGAGCGTATAATTTCGTTGGTACAGAGTATGTTATGGTAGGGCTTGACCTACTTTCTTCTTGTTTTAAATGCCAATTTCTCGGAATCCAGAGCAGCTAGAGGCGTGAAATAAATCCCCAGCGACAGAAAATTGACCAAGGATATAGAAATTTAAAAAAATAAGTTGACTGCAATCAAAACTTTATGAAAATGACAAATATAATGATACAATTTTGGTAGTTTCCGCTAAGACGCCGCCCTGAAACTTTTACTGTAGCTTCCTCGAGCGTCGAAGCCAATAACCTGAAAGTTTGAAAAAAATCAGTCACTGTTTCTGCAACTGTTTTAGTCACTATTTCAGTCACTCTGTTAGTCACTGTCTTAGACACTATTTTAGTCACTCACAGACACACAACTCAGTGTCTTGCAAAAATAAAAGCTGCTGATCAGTTTGTTTCCGATGGAGAAATCCCTGATGAACCATTGATGAGAATTCCAGAAGGTTAGTAGAAACAAAACGTTGGCGAATAAAACCGTGCTGGGATGGACAAAGAATGGGTTGGCAAAAGTGTTCTAACTGGGAGGTAACTCGAAAAGTTTAGGTATGGCAGAGAGCTTACAGATTCCTCTATAATTAGCTATATTTAAAGTAACATAAAGTTGGAACCAGGGCTGCAAATCGGTTTTGAGCCGAGCCGATCGAACCCGGCACTCCGACTTTTATTTTACTATGAACCGAACCTATTTAGAAATTAAAGCTGAACCCGAACCCAAAATTTCGGATCGGTTCAACAAAACTGACACAAAAATTTGATCTATCGACTTCATTTGTTATTTGGTGCGACTGACTCCTAGAATGGGCAGGAGAGTGGAAAAAAAAACCTGGCTAAACGATTAGATTTCCTTTTAAAATCCCTACCCATAACAGTCTCTGTCTTTAAAACTCCTCGACTCTAAAGCTTCTTGCATAATTCTCAAAAGCAAGAGTCTAACATTATTTTGGTAATATTTTTCTATGTAAATCACGAAATGGAATTGCAGTAAACTGTAAATTATATATTGAATATTTCCACGTTTTCTACTAACCAATTCCAACCCACATACCACTCGGTTCCTTTACAATTTGGGGAGTTTTTAGATCGAATGCTGTTTTTAAAACACATAGAAGACAAAAATTAGTAATGTTGTATAAAGCATGGACTGAAGGTTCGAACCAAAACCTTCTCCCAAAAACCTCGAATCTTAACCATTCGTTAATTTGTGTTCGAACTAATGTATAGGAGATCCAAATATTTTCAGTGAGCTGAACCGAGCTAGGTTTGGCGTTTTCGTGGTGGGGATTCTGTTAATCAGCTGGAATTAGCGGCTTGGTTACGGTTTGGTCCGGTTCGAATCAAAGCCGGTTAGCATACCGACAAAAAGATTTAGAAACAATTTCCATTAAAAATTGGAAAAGATGGTTTTAAGAGGTTTTACCTGCCCAGGTATATTTCTTCTTGCGAAAGTCCCGGCCCAAGGAAACACCCACTAATACCTCGGGATTAATCTCGACAGATGTCTCACATTCGGACAACACATCTCTGATGTTGTTCAAAGCGTTTCCGTCAAGAACTTAATGCATACAAGTAAAAAAGGCTGCAAGCAATAATCTTATATACTCTGGACCAACGAAACTGAGTGCTCTGTTTGAATTTTGATTCTGTAGTAGCAGCTTAAAGCACCCCTGCTACTGCGGTGCAGCAGCGAACTTTCCCTGTGTATAACTTGCCACTCGATTCTGCTAACTTTACTAATCTTTTGAAGCTTGCCCCTCTACACCTCTTTCATGCAAACGAAAGCTTTTTCAAGAACTTCATGAAGTTTACTCCACCGTGTCATTCCAATCTAATATGTCCAGAAGGTACGAACTTTCTTTTCATAAATCTGTCGTAGTTATGAAATTTATTCTCAATTGCGGAGGCTGGAAGGGGTGTGGCAAAAATGTAATAGTAAGCTTGACCCGCCTTTAAGTATTAGACGTTTTTATACTCTGTACCAGAGTATAAAAAGTTCGTGGGAAAGTATGAAACAGCCAGAAGGAAGCATCTCCGACACCATAAAGTATATATATTCCAGGGATGCAAACCACTCGAAAATAAGTGCTGATCCGGTTCAGTGGTTCGTACAGTTTCTAAACCGCCGGTTCGGTTCATGACATGGTTTTTGGAGTTAAATGAAACGCGGTTTCGGTTCGGTTCCGTGGTTCGCAAAGGCGCATAAAATATGATTTCGTTGAAGTGGCTATTCGACCATTTTTGAAATTTGATTCCCATAATCCATTCGAATATCTTTAAAATCCTTAGCGCAATCTGCAAAGATTATTATGTCAGATTCCCAGGACTCGTCTATCAGATCCTGGAGGAATGCCCTTATTTATTGGCAGATTAAGATTGAGTTAAGGTTAAGAAGTACCACTGAAAATTGAAAATATTGTCTAATGAAAAATCCAATTTAGATTGATGACAGGTAAATTTAAGAGATCGGCGGGAAATGGCAGAAGACTTGTAAAATTCTCTTCAAGTCATCTTTAAAAGTTATATCGATCCGACAACGCTAAATATGTAGAGGGTCGAACGAAATGTTTGAAAATTATCTTCGGGAAACGATTCAAATTTCCTAATTAATCAAAATCATTGGCTAGAGGAAAGCAATTCACGTTAAAGCTCGTCAGAGAACTGAACCGAACCGAACCGTTTTTATTTGTGGATTTCGGTTCGGTTCAGAAATTCTGAAAGAAAGCCGGTTCGGTTCACCAGCAGGAATAAGCGGTTCGGTTCGGTTCAAAACCGGTTCAGCACAAAGCCGGTTTGCATCTCTGATATATTCTTGACCAGCATCAACCGCACAGATCGCAGAGATGGTAAGACATAGAGGTTTGACGTGTATGGGACAAAAACTTCTTATATCTGCAGACAGATCAACTTAATTTCCACTTTTGGCCACGCCCCCATATCTCCCACAGGTTTAAGGAAAGATGCTTTTATACTTCTATTCATATTTAGTAATCAGGATTATTTATCGATCCGCCAAAAGATTGGTAAAGCTCGGAAGAACCGTTGTCGAGTTATGATCAAAAGACTGTTCGCTGCTGCAGCGCAGTAGCAGCGCTGCTTTCTGCTGCTACGGCAACATGAAAATTTATGATGAGCGAATATTTCCGTTGGTGCAGAGTGTGTTATAGTCTGGCTTGCCCAACTTTGTTTCAGGGTTTTCCATACATGTCGAGCCTTTATCTCTTATCATCTCCGAGATCTGTGCGTTCATAAGAACAGAACAGGGCGGACGAAGGGCCAGACATGGCTATATCCACGTGTCTGTCGATGCTGATCAAGAAAGTATACACTTTATATGGTCGAAGATGCTTTCTTTTGCATAAACTCAATAAACACTGTGTACCTTTCGGAAGAGAGCATAATGAATAAATATTCTTCAGAATATAAAGGGTACAGTTTTAGTATACAACCAGTCAGTATCCAATGGAACTTTTTTTTTTTTTTTTTTGAACATCTTTGGGGAATGTGATTACTGTCGTCCTTGATTTGTGACTGACACCTAGCTCTCGCTTTGAGCATTTTCCGTAATGTTTTTAGTGTACTCTGTGCTTCCATTCACATCGACGTTTTGTTTTTCTTCTCGGGTTTCCTTTTCATACACTTGTACATACTTTTGTTTGTGTATTAATTATTATTATTTTTGTTGTCCGAGTTGAAGCTCACGTCGTCGCTTAGTTGATAAATAAACGTGCTGGCGAGAGGAGGGAGCTGTCGCATAATAATTAAAATACTTAAAAAGAAAAGGTTCATATCCGAGAGGTCAATAGTTCAGGGAGGAGCGTAAACAAATGCGGGTGAGTAATGTAACGAAAATCTGAATTATTGGGGAGTATTTTAACGCCCATATTTTGTTCAAACTTCATGATACTTGACTCTTAACTCGACTCCAAACATTCACCAACAACAGTAAATTATACACTGAAAAAAGAAATCATTCCGAAACGTGTTTGAAAACAGGGCAATCCCGGATCCTCTTGAACCGATCCGAGAAAAGATTGATTTGCCTAACACTTTTTATTTTAATCCCAAAAAACAGGATCACTTTAATCCTGTTCCCGGATTACCCTGTTTTCTATACCGTTTCGGATTGATTTCAGATAATTTTTTTTCTGTGTATATTGGCCAGCTGTAGGTGTCTTATCGTTCCTAAACTAGTGCTGGTCGTTTGTCCGCTTTTATGACCATGCTGCGATCTCGTACGAAACGTAACAGTCTGATGAGCTCATTGTGTTCGTGTAACATTCGCTGCAGTCTATGAACTATTTCTACTTTCGTTGTCTTAAAGATAACATAGCAAAGTATTCCAAGAAAGCATTTTTGAAGATATTTATGTTCCTGATCTGGATGCGTGTGCCCTGAATCTGTATAGTTGGGGATAAATTTAGTCATTTTTGTCTTTGTTGGCGGATTTTGGTAAAATTACCTTGAATGCTGAAAAGAAACGTGGTACATCTTGATGTGTGGCAAGAAGTGGTTCGAGTTGGGAGACTGTACAGGCGAGGTAGTTCCTTTTCAACTGCATTTCAACGATGAAAAACGGGAGACATCTGCCCGAATTGAACTCAAGCTTGCGATCTGTGTTGAATGATTGGTCCAAATCGTTCCATTTTCAGATGATATAAAAAATGATTTCGGTACAGTAATTCTATCAAATAAGACTGCTGTTCAAAAGTATTCAGATTTCAAAACAGTTTAAATGTGTTTTTTTTTTTTTGTTCAAGTGAAGTTAGATTTAAAAATGTATTTTTGTGCGTTCGGGAATCCATCGTTTACCGGAAAATTGTTTTGTTGCCGACGCTGTCGTTTAATAGTCGCATCTTATAATCTTGCTCTACCACTTTGCCTGCCAGGGACATATCTGCTTCTCAATCGGTCTTGGTCTTGATCGGTCGGACCGATTTTCCGATGTTTCTTTTCCCAAATCCTTCGCGCTGCAATTTTAAACCAATTCGCAGAAGAAAGTATCCAACATGTTGTGCTGCTTTCAAGTTGGAGCTTAATTTTGTATTCTTAAAACCAGCACAAAATGATATTGAATTAATACCATCTTTTGCATCAGTTAGGAAGTGGGTGAAAGTTACCTTTAACAAACATCTCCCCAAACTTTCTGTTCTATAACCTCTTGCTTTCGTTCTCCCCCCGATTCTTTCGATATTTTCACTTCAATCATGATGACACAATGACACCGTTTCGCGGTCAACTCTCTCATGAGTCACAAAAATCTTTGAACTGCCACCACACCACGGGGTGTATGGGATGCACTTGCCATTTTTGTATCTTTGCGGACGATCGTACGTGCCTGGCTTAGCCTCGTGGTAGAGCCCTCCCTCCCTGTAATCGCGCTTATTCAACTCTGTTTAGAATTTCAAGCACAAAACAAAACTGCACAACTTCAGGCTTATCAAACGTTCCTCAGTCGAGTTTCGAATCAAAGCTCTCTCTCGCACTCGCTCTCTCTCTCGCTCGCACCGTGGTACAAAGTCATTTAAACGACAGCAGGCAGGATTCGTTTGAGTACAGGTAAACAAAAAAAACAAAACGATACATCGATAGCGACAGGCTTCTGCTTGCCAGCGGGTGGATGGCTGGATGACTACCTGTTAACGACCCAATGGCGGAACGTTTATTAGCCACAATGTGTTTTTAATCGGGTTCTAAACAGGCAAATTGTCGTCCAGCCTAGCTGCCTGCCTGACTTGCTTATAAAAGTGTGAAAATGCAGTCATCTCAAGACTGTTTCGTTTGAACGCGCGAGTTGGAAGGTGGACAAAAATTTTGAAGTCTAAATCAGCTGAAAATAAAGTGCAAAAATTAAGTTCGTTTCAAAACATAGCAAATAATGGGTGAGTAACTAATTTTGGAACCCTTTTGGGGTTCCACTTTAAAAGTTCATACTTAGACGGGACCTACACGATGAAACAAAGTTGCATGACGTTTTTGAACAAGCTTTTGCATTGATGAAATAGGTGTTGTAATGTTGTTGGGCCCCCTACTTTATGAATCTTGCTTAATCGTGAAAGTCCCGACTAATCCTTCTTCATTTATGCATTTTGGGTTAGAACTAAGTCTTCGGTTTGTTTGGGAAAGGCTCTCACTACCCATGATGGCCTTAAGACAACAGATACAAAAGACATGCAAGTCATTATAGTTTTAAAAAGTTCATATCTTTAATCCATCGAAACCTTTTTAATTTCCATACTACATAGAGAAAAAAAATGTGAATATCAATTCAATCAAGGCTGGTTTATTTGACATTCTGACATATCATTTTAATGCTAAAAGATGTAAAATTGAAGCTAAATATTATCAGTCTGATATTGAATATTACATTTTCCATTAATTAATATCATTATTATATTTCATTAATATACTATTGATCAGAAAACTCATCAAATTTATATAAAGAACAGGTCATTTTCAACTTTATCAAAATATAACATTGCGCCCCAGATCGTATCATTTTTTTTTCTGTGTACTTATAAATGCCGAAAAGGTTTTTGACTGCAGCATTTAATCGTTTTTATCTCTAAAAATTGGTTGTTTAGCAGACCGTTTATTTGTTAGCTGAGGGTAGTAAATAGTTGTAGTTCATTATTCGAACATTAAATATATAGGCATGGCATTTTTGACTTAAACTAAATAATACAGTTTACATATTTTTTCCAAATACCTAGAGCTACTGAGGCGCCCTTCCTTCGGAGTTACACCACCTACCTTTCCCGCTTGTCGCTAGATAGTAGATCTTCGCTTCTCAAGGATGGCGTCCCGGGCTCCAATAATTAAACAAAACTAATTTGTTAACTGAATGCTACAGCGCAGACCGATAGTTTCGGTAGAAACTTTTCTAAACGTAGCAAAGTGTTGACTTTTTGTTGACAAAAGTCTACCACACAGCGAAAACTAGGTTTTGAAAAATCGACATGAAACTGCAGGTTTTTTACATTATTATGCTTATGTACACGCTGCGTTTAGGGCCTCAATCAGGAAATGAAAAAATGTAAAAGCAACTATTTACACTAACCCAAGTATTTACATAAGGGAGTGAGGAGGGCAGGCAGGGGCACGGGAATACGAAGTTTTCCCTCTGAAAAAGTCATAATTGGTTTTTCTTTCAACTTTTCTTCTCATCGGCTGCCATCATAACGCATACGACAATCAGTTACTCGCGTGGCATTGCCGCAAATCACAGTAACACGAAGAGACTAGTGGCGATGAGCGAATGTGATTAACAACGCGTTTCGTTTAGGTAGGTTTCGTGCAGCATTTGTATTTCTTAGTGCCGTTTTTTCATTTTCTTGTATATGTGGTGAATTTGCATTCCTTACATTAAGCGTGATTCCAAGTCCGCCTGGATTGAATTTTGCTTAGGATGATTACCGTTTTGGGACATATTTCAAAAACACTTCAATCTTAAAGTCTTGGGATGCAGATTCAATGTAAACATTCTAGACTTAAGACTATTTTGTATTAGTACGTTTTTAAACTGAATTTTTGAAATTTTGTCTGTTGTTTTTTTGTACAAACTAAAAGTTAATGAATCTCACCTTTATGGTTTCAATGACACGAGCAAAAACAAAATATGAAATAAATTTATTTTTTGTACATAATCGTACCAAACTTTCTCTTACTTTATGAGTTGTGGAAAAAGTTTAGATAGTGATTTTAACTTACCAGCTGCACTTCTAAGACAAAAATGAGAGATTGATTGGTTAAGAAACTCCAAGAATAAATTGAGTGGAGTGCAGTCATTTTTAATAATTTTGATATTTGCAAGCTATATTTCTTCTAGCTATCGCCCCACTGTGCTGCACGGAAGTGTAAAAGTTTCAGCTGACAGAGCTTTTAGCTTTTGCTAATATGTTTGTATGTATGTACGGGCTATCTGTATCTGTCTGTCTGTTGGCCGGGAATCATTGGAGCTCTCCATGACCACATGACGACACTCGAATTGGGTTAGGCGCAATTCGAGGAGGCCAGATTCGTCAGCTTTTTGAGCGTTATTTGTTTGTTTTTTTTTTTTTGTTCGATTGCGTCTTACTGTTTCTTTGTCCGTTGTGCGTCGCTGTGGCTCTCTTTGGGCTGCCGCCTGCTCTCTACACTTGAACTCTTCTTTTTTTTTTTGCTTTCTGCTTGGAATTATGCACAAAGACCACTTTTGCTGCACAAATTTGCGATGGCTGGCGGCTGTGGGCAAAAGTTCATTTCGCTCGCAGAGAGAACCACCTCGCGAGCAGCAGCTGCCGTCGACAGACGACAGTCAGTCCATTTTGAGCTTCAATCATACGCGGTGGCCCCCAAAAGAGCCAACAACAAGTTAGGCGGCAACATTTTTGTATGCAATTTCTTCGACAACGTTTGGAAATATTGAATTGAATGTTTGTATTTTTTTTTTGCTGGTGTTAATATGCAAGTGCAGAGCAATTAGAACATGTTCCTGATAACAGTAAATTCATCTGAAACCACTTTAAGTGACGGGCGCAACATGTTGCTGGCCCAGGAGTGTATATCGGCTGGCAATAAGCGTAAGCCCGAACAGGATCAGCATATGCAACACAAGCAGCAACGAAGCAACATCAACATCAACAACAACAACTTTCACAGGCAGCCAGCCAAAATGTATTATAATTCGAATTCGCGTCCATTTTGGGCCAAATGCAGAACGAACTCAACGACAGTTTTCTACAACAACAACAACAACAACAGCAACAACGATGAAAACAAACCCCCAGCTATTGCCACAGGTGAGAGTCGTTGCTTTCTGTGCTTGCTTGTGATTTAATCGCGCCGCTGCACGTTTTGGCCCCCAACCACACGTCAAACAGCTGTGCCCAGAAATCAGCCTCTTGGACACTGTGAAATGAGATTTTGAGCTAAATTAATAAACAACAACTTCCACTGAAACACTTACTCGAATAATTTTCTTCACTGACCGCATCATCGATGAAAGTTTTAAGGCTTCAATCAGTTTCGTGGGCTAAAGCAGGGGAGCCCACAGCTTATGCGCGTGGACTGCATTCGTTGTTGATTTACGCATAGTTAGTATGGCGCGTAGAGAGACTCACGCCTTGTAGCATCTTTATTTGTTTTCTCTTTTTTCTCCTCTCACTTAGTTGTTTGTGGCGGTTGATATCGTTTGTATCAGACAGCCACCAGGCATTAAGCGATTTTTTTCTTTCTCATTTTATTTTCTTCATTTGTATTGCTGTCCACGCGGCTATGGGCAACCCTTATATAGGCAAAGAAGGGGTAAACATTCGAGATAATATTTCGTTGGTGGGGAAAATGGGCCTTATTTAGTTTCCGTTTTGATGAAGAAGAAATGAAAAATTGAATTTGCCAACTTCTTATCAGAAAACATCATTGCATTTCTTTTTTTTATAGAAAAACGGTTAACTATTTTTTTATTAGAGGCAGAATGTATCCGCTTAAAACGATTTTCTATAAAAGCAGCCGTTGATCTTAGTGTAAGTGCGCTTTTACTCAATTTTAATTGGCGAATGTTGATGAAATCCACGGATACTTTTTTTCGAGACATCTTTTAGACTATTTTTAAGGTGCTACAGTATATTTTATAGTTATAATAACTAGGGCTGCAAACCGGGCTTATACCGAACCGGTTCGAACGCGGTTTTCCGACTTCTTTTTTACTATAAACCGAACCTCTTTAGAAATAAAACAAGAAAGAAAGTCGGTCAAGCCCGACTATAACATACTCTGTACCAAGAAAATTTTTCTTTTGATCATAACTCGAAAACCGTTCTTCCGATCTTCTTCATTCCTTTGGCGGATCGATATTATATCCTAATAACTAAATATGTCCAGAAGGAACAAGCCATCTATCTTCAAAACTGTGGGAGATATGACGTTTTTTCTAAATTGCGGGGGCGGGAGGGGGCGTGGCCAAAATTGAAAATAAACTTGATCTGCCTGCAGACATTAGAAGCATATGTCCCATACATGTCAAACCTCTATCTCTTACCATCTCTGAGATCTGTGCGTTCATACGGACAGACAGACGGACAGACGGACAGACGGACATGACGGACATGACTCGGCTGTTGATGCTGATCAAGAATATATACTTTATGGGGTCGGAGATGCTTCCTTCTGGATGTTACATACTTTTGCACAAACTTATAATACTCTATGTACCTACGGTACAGAGTATAATTAAACCGAACCTGTTGCGACCTTAATTTTTGGTTCGGTTCAGCATAAATTGGACCGGAAAGTCCAATGAAAAACCTAGAATTGAACTAAGAACTACTTATCAAATCTCCACTCATAAAAGCTTTTGATTCTTAAGATCCTCGATGATTTCAATGATTTCTTTAAGAGCTTTACATTAGTTAATTATAAGTTTAATATTCCTTTGTGTTCATAATTTGTATTCGACCCAAAATCAAGCAGGTTCCACTACAATTTGAGTAGTTCTTAGATCGAAAGCGATTGTAAGAACACATAAGATTAAATTAACTATTAAAATATTTAAATATATTAAGTAACTAAATTAATGTATTGTTTTTTTATATCAATACTATGTCAAGCATGAGCTGAACCAAGGTTCGAACCAAAGCTTCGCCCAAAATCCTCGAACCTAAAGTTTTCGAACCTTAACCATTGGAAAACGGCTCTGTCCGACTTTGATATACCCGTTACTCAGGGGAATTAGAGTTAAATAACTTTCCTTTTGTTAATTAACAGAGCATTAACATTAGTTTGAAACAGCGCATGCGACTCAGAAGTATGCAGCGTTTTTTATAACCTGTATAGCTTTGCCATTTATTATCCGACCTTTATGAAAATATGTGAAATTGTAGTTATTGGGCACACACACTACACTGCAAAATCTGAGCTTGATAAATTTGTACGAGATATTTAATTTTTTTATTGCGGGGGTCGGGAGAGGTCCAAAATTTAAAACTAGACCAATACTAATCTACATTTAAAGTTTGGTGGCTCTAGCTCTTCCAGTCTCTGAGATCTAGTTGTCGGCTATGTTGATGCTGAATTTTAAAAAACTTAGAATCCGATATATAGTACCGTTATGTGGCTAGCTTTAGCTTTGGCTTTTTCGACTTAGTGGTGGGCACTGAACAAATTAAAAAAAATTAAGCCGGAAATGTATCCTTTTGCCTGTTTCATACATTTTGTCCAGCCCAGCTTTTTGTTCCACTCAAGTCAAAAGCTAATCCCATTTGCCCTGTATGCACATTTTTGGTAACCACTTTCACTACCCTAATCATCTCTTTCTTGGAGCTATCTGTCACAAGCAATAAAACAGCATCGAAGTTTGTTTTCTGACTCACGGCAGCTACTTAGAAGACTAGAAATCGGTCCAACGAAATACAATTTCAAATAATGTAAGTTTTTTCCCATTTCCCCAATTTCCGAGTACTCGACCGATTGAAGGCCAACCAGCAACTCGCGCGCCGCTGATGATCATGAAAAGCTTTGGCCGTAGCTTTTTTTTTCTCTCTGAATTCGCTAATTGTCATGAGCTTTCGCACAAATTGAATTTCTACTGCGTCTTCAAGTGCATTGAACCTATTTTGTTTTGTTTATTCTATTCCGCGCAGTTCGTTTTGTGTGTTTTTGGGCAAGAGCTGCCGATAGAAAGGGGGTGGGGAGGGGGGCAGGGAGGGAGGGCGACTAATGCCAATGCCATTGCCAAACCCCAACGTACATTCTACCACGAAAACAAACTTTTTTCGGGCATTGAAGTTCATTGCCGTGCCTTAACCTCGCCTGTTCAGTGTTGTTGTCGCTGCTGTTGTTGTTGTTGTTGTTGTTGTTGCTGTCGGTGAGTGCGTTGCCTGTTTTCACTCTTTTGTTCTGCTCTTGTTCTGAATGAATGCCGGCTGCGTATGGCGACGTATGTGTTTACGAGAATATTGCAAATTTTAATGAGACTTTATATACGATTTGCACTCTTTCTGGATCGTTAAAATGATCAACAAGGTTATAATTTGCATTTTATATCCTGTACCGATAGGTACAAAGGCTTTAATAAGCAATAGAGGGGGCTGTGATTTACGCAGTTCGTGTGGCGGCACTTTTAAAATTAACAGTTATCTAGATCAGCGGTGCGCACGAAATTTGATTTTGGGAGCAGTCCAACAACAACAATAAAATATTGTGCAAGTCATGCACACGGCTTGTGCATGACGTAGCATTTTTAAGCGTAGCTTGCGATCGCATCTGCCTGGCGTTGTTGTTGGATTTGCTTCGAAGCGAAAAATTTTTGCAAGTCATGCACACAGCGTGTGCATGACGAGGCAGTTTTTAAAGAATCTGTGTGTGGCTCTTGGGAGTAATGGGAGCAATGGGAGCAAAAAGAGCAAGGGCTTGCCCATCGCTGATCTAGATAGACCTCCTAAGAATCAGTTGGAATTCATTACAAGGTTCGAACCCGCAATATCTATGGCGGGAATGTGCTCAGCTTGCTCACACACAAAGCTGACACAAACTGACTTTGCACAAAACTTTCGTCAAACTGCTCAAAGTTTCATTATGTTTTTGCCTCGAAATCTTTTCAATTGGTTCATACTTGGCAGCAGTTTCTATACTAAAGTGGAATAAACTGGCAGGAAATATTTTGAAAATTTAAGTGAACGATAATTTCAAAATTTTGGCCAACCTTATGCAAATACCGGCTAAATTATATGAAATATTTACAGGAAACTTGTTGGAATTACAGCTAAAATATATTTAAAATTTTATATCTCTACTTAAAATATAATATATACAATTTTGTTGGTTGATTGTTTAAAGTTTAAACCTTCCTGACATTTGTATAAAGTAGCCACCATTAGCAGCTGAAAGCAGCGCTGCTGCTGCACTACTTGCCTTTGCTCATATTTTAACAATCGATTATCCAATCTAAACCAATCCTTGGGGGATCGATACATAAGGCAGATAACTGAATTTGTTTAGAAGAGAGATAAGACGCATCAGGTTGAGTGCTCTACAAAGTACCTTCACGTTCACTGCTGCGCGTACTCCTGAAGCGTAAGCTTTAGGCAAAAGTAAGCATCACATTGACTACGCCTCACCTTTATTGTTGCATCATGGAAGGTATGAAACATTCATTCACAAAACTGTGGGAGATGGGACAGATCATTTTTTCTGTTTTAAAGCTATATTGACCAATACTTGCACAAAATCTTGGACGGGTTTTATACTGTAAAGTTTGCTTCATGAAGTTTTGAAAAAAGATCATGCTCGTTGGAAATAGGTGTAGTGGAGTCGATTGCCCCTCTACAAACGAAAGCTTTTTCAAGAACTTCACGAAGCTTGCTTCACCCTGTAAATCCAGTCTAAAAAAGACGTATGGGAAGTACATTTGTCGAATCTGGCCGGATCTGATACCATACGAACGATTTTTCTCCAAACTTGCAATTTATTAGTTTTCTATAGATTTTTATAGATCCACTAGTCTGTTCAGAGTCAGACAACTATATGGAACAGCTGTCATAAAATAGATAGGTCGTACAAATGATCTCAGTAGGAAAAACTATTTGCTTTTTAATGGCAACGTCTCCGGAATTAAAATGAAATGGAACCAGTTTCAGTACGAAAAGCTGTCCAAACACTTAACGAAAAATGATCTAATACTTTAATATTTACACTTTGATTTCAATATTTTCACCATTGATTTAGCGTTTAATATGATATTCGTTAATCAAAAGTGAGCACACTTCAATTTGAAAAATGTTGAAGCCTTTTTATACCCTGTTCCCATTGAAAATGGTCGTGGTTTAGTATAAATCAAGTACAGAAGTACAATCAGATCGGACAAAAACCACCGGAGTTAAAAACGAAACAGTTGAGCTGATAAGTTTGTGCAAAAGTATGTAACAGCCACAAGGAATTATCTCCGACCCCATTAAGAATATATATTCTTGATTAGCATCAACAACCGAGTCGATATATTTGTCCGTATGAGCAAACAGCTCTGAGATGCTCAGAGATAGAGCTTCGACTTGTATGGGACAAAAACTTATTATACCAGCAGGCAGATCAAGTTATTTTTCCAATGTTATAGATAGAAGGTTCGTTTAGAAATCAGTATTATTTATCGAACCGCCGAAAAAGTGGTGACGATCGTCACGGGTAGTCGAGGTTTAGGGAAATCAAATATTTACGCTGGGCGGCACCTGTACCAGAAGCTATCAAAATACCCATTGAAAACTGCTCTGATATTTTAATATCTACACTTTGTGTGGTAAATACAAACTTAACTTATGTTACAGTGGGGCTTGACCGAAATTCTTACTTGTTTTTGAATGGTTACACCCAGATGAGTTTAGTTTAAAATGTAATTTTTAATTCGAATTGTAAATGAAAGTGCAAAAGAGAGAAACTTTACTTTATTCATCCACTGATTCACTCGCATTAGTGCTGGGCAAATCATCGATAGTGGGCATCATCGAAAGTGTTGAAAATCGATCCTAGTAAATGTCGATAGGCAAATATATTTTTTGACACTTTCCATTTCAAGCAAAGAAAGAATTTTTGGGTACATTCAACATTTTACTCTATTTTCACACAACAAAATTATCATAATAAATGCTCTTTAAAGTATGCTATGCTTAATAATATTACTAATTCAGGAAAACAATTCTTTTATGGTTGACTGACTACTAACTATTTTTGAATACCTTAGTAAATGTAAAGTGTGGATTATCACGCAGCCATATCTGACTCCCAGTTACTTATTTAAATTGTAAATTATTAAAGGCAATGAAAATGGCATACTTTTAGGGGCATGTGTTATAATATTCTTTTTGTGTATAAGCACACAGAAAGAAAAAAATCCGAATTCGGGATTAAAAACGGGGGGATCCCGGGGCATGCTTGAAGTGATCCTGTTTTTCGGGATCAAAAAAAAAAATGTATGTAAAATCAATCTTATTCCGGGATCAGCTCAAGAATATCCAGGATCAGCCCGTTTTTAATCCCGTTTCGGATTGATTTTTTTTTTGAGTGCAGGGTAATTGATAGAAACCCTAATAATTTATCGGATCTCTGGCTCGAACCAAGATTTTCGGTTCGGAAATT
This sequence comes from Lordiphosa andalusiaca, assembly GCA_035044965.1. Classification (NCBI taxonomy): domain Eukaryota; kingdom Metazoa; phylum Arthropoda; class Insecta; order Diptera; family Drosophilidae; genus Lordiphosa; species Lordiphosa andalusiaca. Next base: position 3,253,605 of record JAWNNM010000159.1, on the reverse strand, counting down.
CAAGTTTCAAGCTTTTTGGGCGAAGGTTTTGGTTCGAACCTAGATTCAGCTCATGCTTAGTAAGAATAAAAGTAATATATCTATTTAGTAGTTGAATAGATCCTTTATTATCCTATGCTAACCAACGCTTTGGACCAAAAAACTTTACAAACCATATGGGAATCGGGTCGAAATCGGTTTGTAGAACACTTGGAACACAGGGTTTTAAAAAACAGAGGCTTTTAAACGATTTTCTAGATTTTTTTTCAAAGCAGATAACATGATGAAGTCAAAAGAAGGTAAACATGCTGATGTTTAATCATTTTTGCTGAACCGAACCGAATTTTAAGATTCGGAACAGGTGCGGGTTCAGCATTTAGTTCTAAAGAGGTTCGGTTCAAGGTTCGGCTTACATTGAAATTAAAGCAGGAATTCTGGGTTCTAGCCGGCTCGGTTGATGACTGTTTTGATAACTGTTATGGTCACTGTCTTGGTCACAGTTTCTAGCCACTTCCCCCAATCATCCACAGACAACCCCGTCACATCTTCCTCAATATTTATTTCCGTATCTGAAGTTTATTCTATTTGTTTGAGAGGAGTTAACACGAAATTTTCACTTAATGCTAAAAAAAATATATTTAATTGAAGCTTCTATTATTAACTGGTCCCACCGCGGGACACACCTTCTAATATTTGCCATAAATTTCGATTCAACTTAATGTTAAATTGTTAACCAAAAATCGCCCACTTCCTGCTTGTTAAGCAGGCAGATAAAAATAAAATACAAACAACTTCCACCGCAAATTGAAATGTTGCTCGGCAGTTCTGGAGCAGCAGCAGCAGCAGGTGGCATGTACTTGTGTACCTTCCTCATTTTTATCAACTTTTTTGTTTTTTTTTTTTTTGAAGGCGCTACTCTCCTTTACACATGATAATTTCGTATTTGCATTACTTCCTGTAAGGCAGATGAACAAAGAAACGCGCGAGGCGGAGAGACATTTGTACACACAATCGAACAATTGTATGTAGACAGGAAGCGCTCACAAAGTAAAGCGTTATTTCTTGTTTATTTTACTTGTTTTACCCTGACCATGAAGCCGATGAGATTGCACTGCCATGCAAATGAAATAAATTTACAATAATCAGCATGCTCTGACGCAGTGTAAAATGTCGCCTACCCCAACATAATTCGCTTTGTTCGGGAGAAGAGAGAAAGAACGACAAGGTCAGGCCTAGGCGCGGGTGGGTTCAATCAACCACAAGTTGGAAAGACCCTGCATCTGGCGGGGGAGGTCTGGATCTAGACACGCGCCGCCAAAAAAAAAGTTCAAGCACCCTGGGCGTGCGAATAAAAGTATGCAACACCCAAGCCAAAAGCTTTTGCAAGTTCGCAAAAGTTTCTTCGATGGGTTGAAACTTTTTAATGGCAAGCAAAGAGCACACAATTTGCAATGGTGATAAGAAAGCTTTCTCGCTGGCTGGAAATTTTATATTCCTATAAAACGTATATGTATATATATTCTTGTACAGCATCAACAGCCCATGCGATATGGTTAAGTCCGTCTGTCCGTCCTTGTGAACGCACAGATCTCAAAGATGGCAAGAGATAGATAGAGGACCTGCTGACAGATCAAGCTTATATTATCTTTTTGCCACGCCTCCTCCCAACCCCGGCTATATCGACTCGGCTATTGATCCTGATGAAGAATATATATACTTTATGATATCGGAGATGCTTCCTTCTGCCTGTTACATACATTTGCACGACTTTAGTAAACCCATTTTACTCTACGAGTAACGGGTATAAAAACGTAATATCTTTCACAGTTTTATAGATATAAGTATCATTTCTTCGGGGCATATTTAGTAATCAAAATTATTTATCGAATTGCCAAAGAATCGGTAAAGATCGGATGAGCAGCTGTCAAGTTAGGATCAAAAGACTGTTGGGTTCAGTGTTAATTTCTAAAGAGGTTCGGCTCAAGATTCGGTTTATAGTGAAATAAAAGTCGGAGCTCCAGGTTCAAACCGGTTCGGTTCAAAACAGGTTGGTGCAGCCCTGGTACAGAGTATTGTATAGTTGGGCTTGACCAACTTTTTTACTTGTTTTGAGTTGACAAACTACAGACTAAGTTTCAAGTTCAAACTCTGTATTATAAAATAATACACAAAATTGAATTATACTTAACTCAAATAGTTTCGAAAGAAAGGGCTCTCAACCGTTTTGATAACGAATCAGTTTTGATTTGGTTACACCCAGAAAAAAGTAGAACGAATAAATTAAGAACAAACGCTCTTGAAAAAATATTTATGCGTTCTTAAATTTACAAGAATTTCGCTCTTGAAGTCGAGCTAAATACGCTCTTAGCTTGGTGCTTTCAGGCGAGGGAAGTGAGGTATAGAAACTTAGAGAGGAGAGCAAGGCACATTTGAGAGAATAACTTTGAGTCTGCTCCTACAGTTTTGTATTATATGGGAGAGGGGTGTGGGGAAGAACATTCTCGGTTTTTGACAATGCTGTTTGCCCTTGATTCAAAATTGAGCAAGCTTGAAAACGAATATGTTTAGCACTTGATCCAAGAACTCTTGTGCTTGATTTGAGACTGATTCGTACTTGGATCAAGAAAATCGGGATCAGAAATTCATACTTGGATCAAGAATTTCGCTATTGGATCGAGAATTTTCACTCTTATCGAACTATTGATCTCGAAAATTCTTGATCCAAGTATGAAATTCTCTATTTTTTCTCTGAGTGTACCTGTATAGTGCAGAAAAGTACATACCTCTGTGTTCTTAACCTAACACCAGGTTGTAATTTCAAGGATTTCAATGATTGTGAACCTTTTTTTCAACTCTGTGTTACAAGTACCAAGTTCGAAACATAAAGAATTTTCGACAAAGGGGGTGAACCCCGTTTGAACCACATCAAATTACATTGAAACCGGTTTCAGAACTAAGATTTCGTTCTAAACAGCTTGTAAGCCGGTTTTTAACAGCTTCCAATATGTTTCACAGACTGGGGCCTTAACTCTTCCTGACATGAATATTTTTCGATAGTTTCATGAAGCGCTTTAGCGTTTATACATACCTACTGAAACTTTTTGAACCGAATCAAACCAGGCCGGTAGCGGCTTCTGAACATCTGAACATTGTTTACCATTAGCATAAAACACTTTCGAGATCGGCTTAAATATATTGTATAAATTGCGTAAACCGGTTCAGCGGTATAAGGAATATAAGGATCGCATGTATATCTATCAGAGCTTCCAACCGGTTTCGAATCGAACCTGTTTGAGCCTAGAACTCGACCACAATTTTCACTGTAAGCCAAATAAAATAAGAAAGAAGAACCAAATGAGAAAAACAATTTTTAGATGAAGCTATTCCGAACCCAAATATTCGGTTCGGTTCCTAATATAAAATATATATATATATATAATATAATATATTATATATATACAATATAAACGATCACTTCCAAAATATGACGAAATAGAAAGTTCTGTGCGTAGTAAAATATTATATATCGATTAATAATATTATTGATGCCTTTAAACTTTATAAGTCAAGATCTACCCGTTTTCGAAATATGAAAAATTCGGAATATTACTTTAAACAATTAGTTAAATATCTACTTAAGTTTGGTAGTACATTTCTTAAGCCAAATTTCTTACCCAATAACCTCGAATCTTCTATTGTTTAACATTTATTAATGATCAATTTTGGGGTTGAGTTTGGGACTCCAGCTCGAATATATATATCCATATAATTCAATAATCTGTATGTGTGATGCGGATTTCTGTGAATTAAATAGTATCTCTGTACTTGTAGCATTGGGAAGCACGAACTCAATAAATATCAAATTAAAGCCGAATCGATTTTCGGTATCGGTCAGGGTGTACACACTCAGGGATGCACCGAAACGAACCAATCGGAAAACGAAGCCTAATTTCAGCTGCTAGCCGAGCCGCAAACCGAACCTTTCGAAATTCAAACCCGTTCTCAAAACCACATATAAAAACGATTTGGTCTGGTTCACTTTAATGACAAGATTGAAAACGTGAGCCGTCGACCTTTTAGACAGCAATAATTGTAATTTTGGTATATTTGATCGATTCTCTAGGCTACGATTTATCTGATTTTCGGTTAAATTACGATTTAAGCTGTTCCTCTTAGCGATGCCGGATTAATGTAGTCCTTACAAATGATTTGTCAACCATGTAAGCCCGCACATCTACATTAATAGAGCTCGACCTTCAGACTGCATTTCTTTTTGGTAGTTGCTTATTGACTTCTGAGTGTCGCCTCCTCCTCTATGTAACCGTATTCTCAAGGATATTATTTTCCTAAATGATGTTTATTCAGGGATTGCATATAAGAGTTGAGTTTTTAAAAAGCAAACCATAACAAAATAGTTTAAATGGATGGAAATATATAATTAAGGATGCAGGATTCTGTAAACATGATAAGCCTTTGTTTTTCAGTTTTGTTATACAAATTAATTTTAACTCCTATATTTTAATTCAAAAAAAAAAAATGTTACGATGTAAGAATCAAATTTCCATTTTTATTCAAAAATCATAATATTTATAACTCTTAGTTTCAATTTTTGTAAAAAAAATATTCAAAATAAAAGTTGTTTTTCAATTTTTATTAAAAAATCGAAACTATTTTAAAACTCTTTAGATCCTTAATGTTGGTCCTATCAGGACATGTGACATATAAAAGGAATTGATCCAAACATCATGAATGTTCTTAAGGTTTGGTAATAATACACTGGATTCTAATGCTTTTTAGAACCTGTTCGCATTGAAAACGGGAAAAGGGGGATCATGAAGTTGTGCGAATGTATGTAACAGGGGGAAGAAAAATGATCGGACCCCATAAAGTATATATATTCTTGATCAGCGTGAACAGACGAGTCGATTTAGCTATGTCTGTCTGTCCGTCCATCCGTCTGTCCCTTCTGTCCGTCCGTCTGTCTGTATGAACGCATCGATCTCAGAGACTATACAATATAGAGCCACAATGCATCAAGGTAGATGTATGCCGCACGCAAATCAAGTTTGTTTAAGATTTGGAAAATTCCGTATAATTTCGTTGGTACAGAGTATGTTATAGTCGGGCTTGACCGATTTTCTTTCATGTTTCTAATAAAACAAAAATTTTAGAAAATCTGATGTCGTAATGAATTTGTTGTAAAAGCTATAAATATTTACACTTTGTGATAAAAATCGAAAAATAATTGCTATTTTGCCACAAACCTGTGTTAAATGTTAGTAAAGAACAAGAGAAAAAAATAGCACACCCGGTCAACTTCATTAGCTATTGGCGCCAGCTCTGAAGTAACTAGAAATGAAACACCTTCTAAAGCTTTGCCGTTCAGAATCGGCGTTAATTAGAAGCACACAAGCCACGAGATTGAGAGAAGCCAAAGCTATATATCTTTTTTAGTTGAATATTTCGATTTATATCTAAAAATTTAAAAAATACAGCGCCCCATGGCTTCCATACTTTCTGAGAAATGTTGTTGAACCTCTTTTGCTGGTTTTAAAATGGGATTGCACGACTTTCTCAACTGGTTTTGAACAGGATATAAATTTGAGTTTTTTAAGTTTAATCAATCAATTTAATTAACTTACACAGTAAAAGACATAACTAAAAATTTAACACTGCATCATTTTTTCATGTTAAACTAAACTTTCGTCTAAGTTTAAGTTAGTTGAAGTTGTATTATAGAATTTCCAAGTGCTCACGACGACCCTTTGAACAGTACTTTTACCTCATTTCAAATTTATACTCAATTTCTCATTGACTTTGCATAACTTACATTTTTTTCTTGTCTTTTCCTTTCAGGTAAGTGTAACTCATTTTTATGCAACACACAAATTGTGCAACGAGGGGAGGGTAAGTGTTTACAATACTGTCAAAGACTTCAGCTGACTGAAGCTATCAAATAAACAACCTGCCAAGCACCTCAACTCACAGCTTCATAATAAACCGCAAAAAATCAGTAAAGATATGTGGCCATATTTTATGGCTCTCCCTCCCCAAATTACAGCAACAATGCAAAACAAAATATACATTTTTGTGCATATATATAAAATGTCGAGAATTCCATTTAGAAATTGCGCCTCACAATAAGCCATATAGAGAACTGGGTGTGTGGTAGGGTCCTTGAACTAAAACTCATTTAGCCAGAGATGTATGACAATTGCATTAAAGCAAAGCCAGCCCAACTGGGTTGTGGCAATCGCGGGTCGTTCACATGTTTCATTGAACCGAAGAGAAAGAGAGACGCACAGACACGTGTCATGATGAAATATTTGTTGGGCAAACAGAAATAACAAAAATTGTCTGGTATTGGGCAAGGATACATATGGGGAGGGGTTAATGTGCCCTCAGACAACATTTTGGTGCAATCGATGCCTCGGATAGATACGGGTGCGCTGACCTTAACAGAGGGTAGTGGGTAAGGTAAAGGACATAAAGCGCTGACGTGGCCACAAGTGTAATGAGAGGATATCGCAGGAGGATATGGATATGGTGGGCATAAAGTTGTGAACTTATTTGGGTGTGCTTAGAAACCCAGCATAATACTTTTGTCGTATAGCCATTTGCATGTTTGTAAATATTACTAAAAGTCTTAATTACTGATAGACGATGTCAACAAACCCTTCCCTGACGTAGCACACCCAAACCTGCCCCCCCATTCCCTTCCAAGCAGAGCAAACACAAAATTGAATCATCAATCGATTCGCGCGTACTTTAAAGTTTAGATGCAACTGCTCTGATCGGGAAAATGACTTGAAAAGCTTTTTCGTTAGCTTTGCTCTCTTAAATTGTGTTTTTCTCTTTTGAAGTGTGATAAGTGTAGAGTGTCTAATAAACAACATGGGGGAGGTTTAGTTAATATATTAAGAGAGCTTTTTGTTGGATCACAGTTGTGGTAGATAATGAAAGTTGTTGTTCGGAAAATTAAATCTATAAGTGATCGACGTGGGTGGCTCATTAGTTGTCTTTGGAAGTTCAGGATTTGCAACGCATCTACTGATACACTTGGTGAAGAGCAATTCGTTAATGCTCGCCACTATCCGGCTCGAAGGACCAATTCATTGAACGCTTTTCAACTGAAGACAGCAGATATCACACATTGAATTCGCCCTATAACTAATCTATTAACTTGTTTCTGTGAGTAGATTCGAAAGACCGTTATGGAGATGCCTACACAGAAAAAAAAAAATCCGAAATCGGGAATAAAAACAGGGTAACCCCAGAGCAGGCTTGAAGTTTTCCTGTTTTTCGGGATTAAAAAAACAAAAAGAGGTAGTCAAAGAATATCCCGAGATCACCCTGTTTTTAATCCCGTTTCGGATTGATTTTTTTTTTTGAGTGTATGGATCAATCGTTTTGAGTCTCTCTGGGACTCCGTGATATATCTCTTAGTTTCTAGCCCAAGTTTTTCATGTCTCGCTATCTTCAAGCTACAGCTATTTTACTTTTTGAAACCTGGAAAGCCTTCGTTCCTCCATGATTAAACAGGCCTGTTCTGTTTCTCACTTTCACTAAATTAGCTTGAACTCGATTTGGTTACCTGTTTCCGATTTCACAATTGGATAGAATTACTCGATTTGAATTAACATTGCTTGGAGACGGTTCCAGAGTCGTCAAAATAATAGTATTATTTTTGTACCATTGTTAAGTGTATTTAGATCAGGGACCGAAAAAACAGTTTGGAAAACATAAAAATTACTACAAAAAATTATATCCCCGATGAAAAAGAGGGTGCCAAACTGCATAATATTGAATTGCAAGACCATTTAAGCGATAAATTTTTATCCGAAAAATTGTATCAAATTGTTATCTTAAACTTCGAAAAAAAAACTAAAATTTTACAACAATTATATGTTAACTTTTATTTTTTAATTATAAAAAATCAATTAGTTGAAATTTTTACAAAAGAATTGATGTAAAATTGTTTTTAACAAATTTTCATTTAAAAATTATTAAAAATCACTTAAATATCCTTCGTGCCAACCGTCGTAGGACACATGCATATATAATATTTATGATCTGTGGGTTAAATTAATACATTTTCTACAATTCTTACAATAATTGTCAATATTTCAAACCGCATACCATAGATACGTTAAGTAAAGCACAAGCAACCGAATAAAAAATTATTCCCAAAGATAAGTTCGAGCACTCTGATATAAACATATAGACCCACAGATCATATATATATATGCATCCATTTGTCCTACGACGTTTGGCACGCATAATTTCTAAAAGTGAATGTAATTATACCCTTGCAAAGGGTATTATAATTTTGCCCAGAAGTTTGCAACGCGTAGAAATATTCATTTCCGACCCCCTAAACTGTATATATTCTTGATCAGGGTGACGAGCTGAGTCGATTAAGCTTTGTCCGTCCGTCTGTCTGTTTCTACGCGAACAAGTCTCTCAGTTTAAAAGCTATCGAGCTGAGTCTTCTTTTTGGTGAACACTACTAATATGTCGACCGGATCGGATGACTAAATCTCATAGCTCCCATAGAAACGGTCGGAAAACTAGTTGTAGTGAGAAACACTTTTTTCTTTTCAATGGAAACGTTTCCAAACTTTGTAGTCGTAGGTTTTCTATATTTTTTTTATAATTCTACCAAGTTTAATTAAAATCGAACAACTAAATGGTTTGTCTGCCTTACAAAAGATAGGACTGAAAAACAGTCTTGAGTAGAAAAACTTTTTTGTTTATGATAGCATCCTGCAATTTTGTATTTAAACTTATACAACTTTTATGCCAAATCGGATGACTATATCAAATAGCTCCCATACGAACGATCGGTCAGAAAATGGGAATAAGAGTATTTTTTGAAAATATTTAAGCGAGAACCTGCAAGGATATAAAAACTTCTGCACAGACGAAGTTAGCTTAGCTTTCTACTGTTTCGTTTGCCTGTATGAGTATTTGACCTTAAATCCATTCCGATTAAGGTGATTCCGGTAAGAAAAGAGTAGAAGAATAGAGCTTAGTAAGCACTCTTACATGTAACCTGGGACCGTAATCTTTGAATTCTATTATGAAAATCAATTTTTAATGGTTTTTTTTTGTAAATTTTTTTATAACAAGCCGCTGAACCGAAACGCAAACCGAACCGGCATTCTTTCAGAATTGCTGAACCGAACCGAAAACCTCAAATAAAAACAGTTCGGTTCGGTTCAGTTCTCTGACTGAAATCATGCCTAAAATCAACTAAGGTCATGACGTAGTAGGACATGTCAGAGTAAAATCCATGGCTAAAATTCATAAAAATGATGTCATGATTTCAGGACCAGCCCTTTCATTTCTGAGCTGATTCAGCTATGATTCAGTTCTGAGCCTAACTTAAGGGATATGATAAATAGAATAATTAAGATGCAAAGTACGTATTCTTTTCTAGCAAACATTCTCAATTTTCGAGAGTATTCATCTAGGAACTTATAGACGACTTCTGGAATCCCAACATAATAAGCATTGGACATTCTGCTAAGGATTTTAAAAATATTTAAATGGATTATAAGAATTAAATTTTCTAAAGTGTTCGACAAGTCACATTACTACAACAATCATAATATTTCATAACGTGCCTTTGAGAACCACTGAACCGAACTGGAACCGCGGTTTAGCTAGCTCCAAAAACAATGTAATGAACCGAACCGGTGGTTCAGAAACTGTATGAACCACTGAAGCGAACCAGTCCTTATTTTCGAGTAGTTTGCATCGCTGATAAATTTTCAGTTTCTAAAAAACTAACGAAATTTCATTATTGATTGAGCAATAAAATAATAAATTAAAAACCTTTGCATAAATGAATAGATTAGCGAAATAAAAATGTATTACGTATTTTCTATATTTTGAAATTTTTTGATCCCTTAAGATTCGCTATATAGAAGTTCGACTGAAGTTGTTTGTATTTCAAAAACATTTCTGTAGGTGACTTCAAATTTGTATCTCACCAAACCAAATGTTCCGACTCACGTGCTTGCCTCGATCTGCCTACTAAGGCGGCTAAGAGCGAGCTTAAGAGCTTTCGCAGCTTGCTCGCACAGTCCCTCTCTCTCTCTTTCGCTCACTCTCTCTCGGCTCGTTGTTGCTTTCGCCTTCGCGCATTGTCGTTGGTCGCGGCAGCGGCGGCAGCGGCAGCGGCAGCGGCTTTCGTTACGTTTTCCCACCATTCATTTTCATTGAGTTAGTCAAGTCAGTCGACATTTCGCCGTCGTTACAAACGCAGCTAATGAAAATTTTGAGCGCATTGCCAAAATTTTGCCTTCGCGCGACGAGTGTTTCAACGATTTTCTTGAGTTTTTTTGCAAATTTTTTTCTTTGGTGAAAAACTGTGTGTGATTTCAAACGGAAAATACAATTTTCGTGGGTGACGACGCCAGAAACAATGGCGTTAAATGTGCTACAATTGCAACAACAACAACAACAACAAACGGAATCATATGCCACCATCCACATTCACAAGGATAAAACGATACCAAAGCAAAAGTTTATTCGTCTGCTGAGACTGCAACAAATTGAATAAATAAGGAACAAACAAACACACAAAAAAAAGCGAAACTCTTACGAAACCTGCAAACTACGCGCCTGCGCGTTGCCTTAAAAACACAAAACAAAAAAACATAATTAAAAACAAAACAATTTTCAATTGAAAACATTTAAAAACAAAACAAAACGCCAAAAAATGGAGCAAATTACCAATTATTTTGAGCACATGGATTACGTGTCCTTTGGCGTTATAGCCCTACCCTGTGTGGTTATAGCCGTCTATGGCTTTCTACAGGTAGCCAGCGGTCTGGCCAAAGGCAAAAGTAAGTCCAATTATATTTATGAATGTCTCAGACGACGACTCAGTGGGTTTTGGGTTTCGGAAGTTGATTTGCAGCAAAATTAAGTCGAAAAATTGATGACTAAGCTGTTAGCCAAAGACGGTGATGGGGTCCAAAAGCATGCTACGAGTTTGTACGCTACTTTTGCGCTCGCCTAATCTTAACCGGACGCAGAATCATAGTTGGTTTTTAATTTATGACATCCTTCATTATAACCAATGTGGGGTTTTGATTCAAGGGTTTGGATTTTGAGTTTACCTTCCTAGGTGTTGGTGTGAATTATCTTGAACTTATCTAGATTTAGTTTTCGCAAGTCGATTATATTGGATAGTTTTATACTTTTGCATACTTTTTCTCGACAGTAGTATACTGTGTGCCTCTAAAAGTGTATGCCCCATTCATTCGTCTGACTTTTGTGCATCTAATCTCCAACAATCCCTTGGCGGATTTGACTTTCTTTCAATATTTCGGGGATTTAAACCATTTGTAAAGTGTAATGTTCCAGTTTCCTACCGGTGACTTTGCTTAACGAACCTAAGTTTATGGATCGAAGTTTGGTTCTGGAACTCTTAGATCATTCAGAAATATTGTTTGCATTTAAGAAGCAAGCAGCTTATAAAGACATTAAAAGCATTAAACAACACCCAAATGGAGCTTATTTACTACTTTCAAAAGTGCTTAAACTTTAAAATGGAAAAAAAGCAACTGTCCGCATTCTAGATTGACCGGGATACACGTAATACCGTTTCATACTTTGAATTTCAAGTATGTTGGGTTCTTGAAAGTACTTAAATTAAGTACGAAACGTTTAAAAAGCATAGAACGAGCTTTGAAAGTAATGAAATGAGAGCAAACATTCTCAAATTCAAACTTTGATAATGTACAAAATAAAGTTACAATGCAATTTCCCAAAATCGACCAAGATTTCCAGATTTCTGACCTTCAAGTAATAACATCTTGGTCTTTGGTTAGTTCATATCTCATGTACCTTTCCATCCTTCTTTGAAGAGGTATTGCCATTTCAAGCACTAACTGCGCTTTAGATTTTCTGGGCTTGAACGAAGAACACTTTGACGAACAAAGAACACTTTGTCCTCTTTTGTTTTACTCTGATTATGTTGCAAGAATATATAGGCATTGACTTAAGAATGTATTAGATTCAATAAAGAATAGAATAGCTTAAGAAATCATTTTAAATAGTAAGAATTGTACTTAATTTATCCCTTAACAGTTTTTAATCAAGTATTTAAAGTTAGAGCAAATCGTTTTTAAAATAAGAATATTGTACTTGAATCAAGAAGTTTGGTAGTAATCGAAATATGCTGCGACTGCGATATTGTGTTAGTTTTTTAAGAGCTAAAAAAAGAAGAATCTGTGAACCAAACCTTAAAAACAAGCAGAGAGTTTCCTTGGGGACCGTTTGAGTGGTCCCAAGAACCCAAGCCGAACTGGAAATTCACAAAGTTTTTGCAAATTCAAATCTTTATTCCACTGAAATAAACTGCATCATAATTTAGTCGAATAATCAGCAATTAGGATTTGCATTTGAGAGTTGAATATGTTTAAATTTCGTTTACAAGAACTTAAATTTGGCATCTATTTCACCGATTTGACCTTCACAACTTACTTTACCCTATTCGATCCACCCAAAATGACTTTCCAATGCCTTTGAGGTTACCACCTACCCAACATTTAACAACAAATTAGGAACTACTTTCTTAAACAATAACACAACAGAACCTTTGTTGAATGTAATCCAAAACACCCTCTTCCCGTTGTCCCCCAATCTGGCCAAATGCGACGCTAAATAACAACAATTTACAACTACTACGCCTCACACTGGAAAATTTCATCAAGTGGGGTGATTAGAAACTAAGTAAACAAAGCAGCAAACTTCAAACAATTTGATGCGGTAACATGACGGATTCTTTCGACAATTTTAATTGTAACAAATAGAGACTAGAGACGCACAAAGTTCCTTGGCTGGTGATGCCCACATAATGCATGCCAAAGTCAATTGAAAATGCCAATGGGAAAAGCGCAACGGAAAGCATAAGAATAATAGTAATCCATACAAACACAAACACACACCCTCAGATACTGATAAGCGCGAATTGCGCGCAAAATTTCCTTCGACAACAGAAACAAACATATGTACTTACATACGTACATACATATAGATGAGCAGACGAGCGGCAAATGTAAAGAAAACCCAAAGCCGGCTATAAAACAACTAAAGGCGATCCATTGAGTGGTGCAAGTAACTAAAGAAGAAGCAGATGTTTGGCATAAGTAAGTCACATTTTGGATTGGCAAATGATTATGTCTGGTTTATGTGGAAGTGTATTTGGGTCGACAATGGTGAAGCGGGAAATATTTAATTCATATTGTCCGGTTAGATGTTGGCCGTTTCACGCTGGTGGGGAGGGAGCTATCATATTCAAGTTTAGGAAATGTGACTTTGGAACCACTTTGGAACCGTTCCAGTTCAGAAACCCTGAATAGAATCTAACATATTGGATTGAAAACAGGGTAATCCCGTATACTCTTGAGCCGATCCGAGAAAAGATTGATTAATCCCAAAAAAAACAGGATCACTTTATTCCTGTTCCGCGATTACTCTGTTGTCAATCCCGTTTCGGATTAATTTCAGATTTTTATTTTTCTGTGTACAGCCCTCAGCTACTTGGGTTTGCAGCTGACTCCGTAATCAACTTAAGTATCCCCAGAAAAAAGTAGACCGAATAACATAAGAACAAACGCTCTTGAAAATATATTTATTCGTTCTTAAATTTTCAAGAATTTCGCTCTTGATGTCGAGCTAAATACGTTCTTAGCTTGGTGCTTTTAGGCGAGGGAAGTGCGAGGTATAGAAACTGAGAGAGGAGAGCAAGCACATTTGAGAGAATAACTTTGAGTCTGCTCTTACAGTTTTGTATTATATGGGAGAGGGGTGTGGGGAAGCTATCGAGCGGAGAGCGTAATGGATTTTTGCATTCATGTTGCTTTGAAATTCCCAACCTGTTATGGCATTGCTGGCATGGAGACACCTCTGTTCGACTGATAGTTGACATAGAAGGACTGATGCTGCTTTGAGGTGTGTATTCCTCAAGCCGGCTAAAAGTTGCAACATGGCTCAACAATTAGTTTTCCATGAAATAAATTTAAACAAAATGGAAAACATCTACTGATATTGAATTGTTGTATGGTTGGAATTTGTGAAGCACTTGATTTAAGAGTAAACGATCTTACTCTTGAATGTGATGAGCTCTTGATAATAGGAAGAACATTCTCGGTTTTTGACAATGCTGTTTGCCCTTGATTCAAAATTGAGCAATCTTGAAAACGAGTATGTTTGTTGTGCTTGATTTGAGACTGAGTCTTACTTGGATCAAGTATTGAAGCTCTTGGATCAAGGAAACCGGGATCAAAAATTCATTCTTAGATCAAGATTTTCGCTCTTGGATCGAGAATTTTCACTCTTATCGAACTATTGATCACGAAAATTCCTGATCCAAGTATGAAATTCTCTATTTTTTCACTGAGTGTAACGGAATCGATAGATTCGTAGATTCGTTTCCTTCCCCCTACCTCTGGTGGGGCGAAATTGAACTCCGAATCCAAATTGAGCAGACATTTTCATTTAATTCAAATGCAAAACAGTTGCTACAATTCACTTTTTAGTTGAGGATCATAAATTTCTTCCGCTAAATTGCAGTCAAACCACTTTTGATTCAAAATTGTGTTTACTGCCTACACACAAAATAAACTCAAAAAAAGATGAAAAAAAACAAGAGCAAGGCAACTCAGGCCAAAGAAAACGAAAATAGCTGGCAAAGCATAAAATAAATAATAAAAATAACATGAGAAGAAAATATTTCTTTTTTTTTTTTGTTTTGTGCAGTCGCAGGGGCGGACCTTTCTCAACGAAAAAGAAAGTAAGTCACTGACGATGGCCGAAGCTCGGTGCTAATTTAAAACCAAAAAAAGAAAAAAAAAAAACTTGAGTTTGGGATTTTGTTCGAAAGTTGAATTGGCTTTGGTTTTTGGGGTTATGCAAACAGCGGCGAAACTGGAATCAGCTAACATACAGTATTTGTTGTGCCATATACCTACATTTCATATTTGCTTTTTAATCGAAACTAAGTACATATTTAGCCTTATCGTAGCCCGAGATACTCGTACTAAAGCAAAACAAGCCAACTCGCTGACGAAGGGTAGGTCAGGGCAGAGACCATAGACGAATACCCCCTCCCCTGGGTTGGGTAGCTGTCGCTCTGTCATAGTTGAGAGTTGCCAATTCATAGAAATTCCACCTCAACTGTTCGCTGGGGAAAGACCCGCCAAGTACAGCCGAAGCAGAGTTCAGGCATTTGAGGCAGCTGTTAAAACGCTTGGAGTGTTCTTGTTTTTCTAAAGAAAGTAAACTGCGGGGAAAGGCCGTACACTCATTTGGCACACACACACACACACACAGGCACACACGCAAAAAACTGGGTTAGGCCTAATTAGGTTTTGCAGTCAAAAAATACAATTTTATTTGTTTTAAAACGGCTGAACCAAATTTTTGCAAAATGTGAATATTTTTTTAGGCCGAGTCATGCAAAGAAAACACATTTAATTTGTACACTTTTTGAGGCAAAAATTAAGCCGGTCTTAGCCAACCTTGACCCCGCAGAGAAAGTGTCTAGTTTAATACCAGAAGTAAGCCAGTCTCTAAAGCCGATCAACTGGTGACACTTCGTATACAAATTAATGTATTAAAGTCGTCCATTTTACAATGACATGTCATTTGCAGCGTACAATTGTCCCCGGCAGCAGTCATTTACAACCAGTCTAATACCAATTGTTCCCGACAGCAGTCATTTCTAACCAGTTCAATACCAGTTATAGTTTATTAAACAGCTATTCATGTTTCATCTCATGATGTAAACTGTTTTCCTATTCACATTGACATGGCATTTACTTTGACTTAGGGCCGTTTTCTAATCTTCCACATAAGCCTACATATAACAGAGCAAAATCTGAGTTTAACTAACACATAGCAGCTATGTAGAAGGTGAGAAATCGGCCCTTAATCCTTGTTATTCTACACTTTGTATATATTTTTGCAGCTTTGTCAAACGCTTAGCCACCTAAGGCCGCTAAGCAGTTTCCCAACTCATCCAAATCTAGCTTAATTGTTACCAGTAAAATACTAGTTGCTTAATAACTAGGTGTAGGACTGTCTTTTTTGTTACTAGTTGACAGTTTTTCTGCAAGGGGAGTTTCAGGCGCACGCTTCAAAGTTACACCAGCTGCCTTAACAGCTCGTCGAGCAATATCAGTTCTTTCACTTTCAGGTTCTTAAAGCTACTGGTTAGATTCTTCCAATATTCTTTCTTAGCTTCTAGAGATTTCAGGCTAAAGCATCGACACTGTTCCAGCAGATAGATTCAAAACTCCTTTACACTCAGAGAAAAATATGACCTTAAACTGCAAAAAATTACTTAAAATGCATGCACATATTACCTAAAATGACTTCCAAGGAATATTGCACTTAGTTTTAAAACTCTTTTCAACTAACGTTCTTCTAGGCAATTCATTAGCTATTTTAGGTAATGTGAAAACTAAAAGTTTTGGCAAAATAAGATCTAAAAATGTCTTTTTGAGATATTAGAAAGGTTAAAGTCCTAGAACTCAACAATATGTTAAGCTAGTGAATGTCAGGGACCCACGATTTTACAAATGTATGCTGTCTGTGAGCACACACACTCATTTTCATACTCATATTGTTCCCTGAAATATGCATAGTCTCCTAGCTCATTTTCAAGAGTCTTGTAAAAACTTGCATTTTAATGCGATTTTAAAATATTTCAAACGACCAAGGTCCACTCTGCGTTCCAAAAAAAGACTCCTTCAATGCTATTGATCCAATATTTGGGTGCCTTTCTTATGGTAGCGTCATTATAGTTAAAGGCGTGTGCATCGTGCATTATAAAAATTCTGGAAATACTGTTTCCAAATGAATTGCATAAGTAAACTGAATATTTGCAAGAAAGAAAAAAAACTTAGTAATCTAATCAGAAGTAGAGTAATCCCGGTTTTTTGTGAATCGTGAAAGTGATTCTCATAAAACGCATATTTTTCCAAAGCTCGGTCGTGCTTTAAGACCATTTTGTGTTGGAAAAATACAAAAAATTAAATTTCTTGACCTGAGAATTGAACTCTTACATCGAAAGTCGTCTCGACCATCGACCTCACTTTAGAATGTGCGATAAATCACATTAAAGAATGCAGCCATAAGACTCAGCAAACAACAACCAAACGACGGAGTTTTTTGGAGAACGTGGGGGCTACAAAAAGGAGTCTGCTTGGTCTGGGTTTTGGACCGTTGCTTTTTTCTCAGTGTATCCACAGCTTCTTTTTCCCCCCACCTCTAGACATCTGCTGTATCGCACATAATAGATCTGAATAATGCTTGGAACAGTTTTTACTTTGTACTTGCATTTTTCTATTCCAAAAGCGCTTTTCATGTGTTATTTAATGATCTTTTTACATATCTGGGATTAATATCTCTTAAAAGCTATTTCCATGTGTTATTTAATGATCTTTTTACATATCTGGGGTTAATATTAGTCCTTAAAACTTGTACATTCTTAAAGATTCCTGATTTATGTAGCATAGCGTACAGCATTCATTTCTTGCTGGACTACCATTTCTGACAATAATCTTATGCTTCGACCTTATCTCGATCTTATGATTCGGCTATTATCAGTATTGGGTAGACATGACATGAAAATAATATTTAAACCTCAAAACCGAACTCTTTCTGAACAAGGTTCGGTCTAACAATTTACTTTGGAAACTTTTTAAGAAAATTTTAAGATCCGGTCTTCCAAGCTATGACACAAAACCTTAGGTTCCTTAAGTAAAATTTTTGAAATTAGCAGCCTGGCTTTAAACATCTGTCCCAGTCAAACTGACATGACCTTAAATTTGCTTTCAAGCTGACGAAGTTTGAGTTAAGCACTAACCAACGATATACTAGATAACACTCTACGGGAAAGGGTCGGAATGGGATTGAATTGAAATTTTTAAGTTTCGGATGGGGACGTGAATAGGGATGCCGTAAATAATATTGATTCGAAAGTGTGGTTGCTCTAACTCTTATATCAAATATGATGAAAAAATCAAATCAAATATGAGACTAAGGTATTCATACAGACGGCGTAGGCATAGGGCTATATCGACTGAGTGGTTGATGCTGATCGAGAATATATTATATATACTTTATGATATCGAAAATGCTTTCTTCTGCCTGTTTCATACAAATGCACGATTTTAGTAGAACCTTTTTACTTTCCTATTAATGGGTGTACAAAAATCGTTGGTAAGATATCCAATTTTCAGCAAAGGATGGTAGCTTTCAGCCATTAAGATAGTTGAATGCAGATTAATTGATATGAGAAGTTAAAGCTTAATTGCACAATCGGTTTTCGAAAAAGTGAACAGATTCCAACTTCGATTCCGCATAATTTGAACGGATTTGACAACGGGTCTGAAATGTTTTCTTTATCTCAATTTGTATCTTTTAGTTCGTCAGTATTCCATAATGTCTTTTTAGACTCCAAAATTTTTAAGAATTCCCTTTTTATAATTCAATTGAAATTAAGTTTCAGCTTAAGTTGTATTGAGATTTAAAAATGAGTGAGAGGGAAACCGGCTAAAGCGCTGCGGGGCCCTTGACAAATCTGTGTGTCTAAATCTTATTTGCATCATTTGAGACGCCACCAGTCACACTTAATTAGGGAATGTGGCTTACATAATATGCAAAACAAGGAATGAAGCAATCCAAATTGAGGCAACCGCGAATCGAACTCTTGTCCCTTGTGATAACTCAAGTACCGCAGTTGATCAAGAGGTTTCCTAATTCTAAGAAATTTCCGAAAACGTATTTTAATATAAACTAATAATTAGTTAATTTATGGGTCATATTTTAATTCAAGTTTTGGTTGATTAGTAGACTTGCTCCATTCATCAAACATTTGGTTTTATTTTGATTTATGTGCCTGTGTGTGTGTGTGTGTGTGTGTTTGTTTGTGCCCGCTGACTATTTATAAAATTTCGATTCATATTTTGAATTGCCTCACGTTCACAGAGCCAGCCGCCAAGGTAAAGTGAAAACGAAGCTGTTAAATAAGAAGTTCGAAAAACTTTCGCTTTGGCTTTGGACTTGGCCAACCAACTGAAACTGGAAATGACTTTGGGGTCTTGGTCTCTTGGCGTCGACCTCTCTTATGTCACGTCTGTTTATTTATACATATATTTGCTGACTTTTCACTTTTGACTTGTGGCGAAATTTATGATACGATTATGTCACGACACAAACACACACACACACGCACGCACACACACAACTCAACGCGTGATTTTGTTTTGCTTAAGAATTTAAAAAAAAAAATGAAGAAAGATATATGTATAGTAAATGCCTAGAAATTAGCATAAGAGTTCAAATAAATTAAATAAATAAAAGCACAAAATGAATGAGCGAGCACAGAATGTTTTCCTGATATCAAAACCATAATCAAAATCATATGATGTTTGATAACAACAGCGGGAACAGGACAAGGAATTTTATGAGTGAATATAACCAAATACGGATCATACGACACCAAAGTTGTTAGAGATTGAGTCAATTACAGAGTTTGTTAAGCCGTTTAACTTTAAGATTAATTTGAGGAAACCAAAATACAGGCGCTAATATATTATATAAAGATAGCTACCTATAGAAGCTACATAATGACCTAGTCGAAATTGTGCTAATTTCTAGGAATTAATTAGGGAATATTCTCCTACGTCACCATTTAAAAAACCATTTTTTAAAAATAACAGAATATTCTTTCACCTTTAAAAGTGAGAAATAATAAGGGAATGTTCTCCTACGTCGGGGTCACCATTTAAAAAACAATTTTTTTAAAGTAGCAGCATATTCTCTCACTTTTAAACTTTATGTCACCATTTAAAAACCCATTTTTAATAAATAACAGAAAATTCTCTCACGTATAAAAGTTAGAAATAATAAAGAAATATTCTCCTACGTCGGGGTCACCATTTAAAAACAATTTTAAACAATAACAGAATATTCTCTCACTTTTGACAGTGAGAGTTGATGTCAATTTTTGGGAAATAAATTGTAACACGCCGCTTATTCAAAATAACCAAAGAAACTGAAATACGTTTAAAGTACGTTTGAATACGTTTCCGGAGCGATGTTGCCTGATTCGTAGCGCAGGTCGAACCAAAACTAAAGTACAAATATTTAACATATTTTAAATCTGTGCGTCTTGTCAGCATCCCTCATGCGTGCTGGGTATTACACCCCCTCATTTTATGTCTGCGGAAGATTCAGATTGGTGATGCCATTTGTGACGGGTCCTGTGAAATATTTGATTCCGATAGCGTCTTACCGTCCCTGCACGTTGTTCCCAAATTCTTGGGGATTTCAATCTTTTTGAGGTGACTTATATTTCTGGTAAAATTCAAACGAATACCAATTTTTAAGAAAAACATATTTATGCCAGTTTTTGATACTCTGTACCATAGAAGAAAGCATCTCCGACCCCATAAGGTATATATTTCGTGTAATAATTTATAAAATTGTTACTTTCTAAAGTTCATCAAGTCATAAAATTCTTGATTCAAGCATGAAATTCTATATAAAAGCGCGTTTTCTAAAATCTCCCAATTTCACCAACTTTCTTACTAGTTGGAACATAAGAAAGGCAAATTCCACCCACGTCGGGGTCACCAACTTCGATATAAAAAAAATCATATTTATTTTAATTTTTGGGAAACAGGAATCCAGTGCCAGCCCTTTCGCCACCGCTCAAGTATCATATCTGTCGAAACCAGAGTACTACCCAAAAAGCTACTCATACGTTGGGGTTACATCCAACGGTAGAGCCATTTCAGAAGCCCAAATTCAGACTTGTTAACTTTTAAGGGGCAGCAGCAGAAAATTATATTAATTTTTCTTGTTTAATGCCTTTCCCTAGGTAAATCTTTATATAGCACACTAATGGGTGGGCGGTCTGATCATGATGAGGCTATTTCGTGACATATCAAAGCTCACACTGCCTCGAAAAACCATTCTGTGTGCTATATGTACTGGTTACTTCCGCCCAAAGAAAGACCATCCGCACAGACACACGCGTGTTCAGGTACTGCTGGGTGTGGGTTTGTCTGACTATTAGTATTATTATTGTTATTACCTTGCCACTTACTTTCTCATCATGTTCATGTAATTTTGTGTATGCGGCGCTTCCTCTTTGTGCTGCTTTTTCGGTCTCGCGGCTCTGGCTAAGGCGGCCTTTCACTCACTTGAGTCGTTTTCGGGGCATGTTTTACTTGACTTCTCTTTCTGTTATGTATTCCAATGTTATTTACTTATGTTTTTTACAAGTGCAATTGAGGTTACTTTCTATTTAAAATTAAATAAATTGAGTACGCGGTGACAGGCAAATACATAGAGGAGACTCGCCGATGAGTGAGCGAAAGAGAGACGTAGCGGGATTTTTATTTGGATGGTGCTTAATCGAACCGTTCGAACAATTTGACCCATATGGGAATTATTTTTTAAACAACAGATAGAGTGACCATATATCTAAGTAAATTGTTGCTAAAAAAAATGTCAAACTTTCTAACAAAAAGTTCTTACACGCCGTAGTAAAAAGGGTTTTCAAAAATTAAGAAAATTTCTTAGTTCAAAAATTGTTAGTTTCTAAAGTTCATCAAGTCAGAAAATTCTTGATTCAAGTATGAAATTCTATATTAACGCGCGTTTTCTAAAATCTCCCAATTTCTGATCATAAGAATCAGAAACATTCCTTTTATTTTATATGGTTTTTATTCCTTGATGTGTCTAGTTGAAGAACGGACAAAGCTTGGATAAAGAACTTTAATACTAAATAAGAGCCAAAAATACTCAATTTAAGTTTATAAAATTCTAAATTTTGTCTTTATTCATATGTCTATAAACTAACCCCTTTACACAGAGAAAAATCCGTTTCAAATGTACCAAAATCATGGATAGTCTGTAAGGCCGTCTTTTCTAAATTCATAAGCATTTGTTAGCGATATGTCATTACCATTTTAGTACTCTTCTATCCCCTCGGTTGGTTTTTCTTCGCTTAAATGGAACAAATACTAAAATATTAAAATTGGTATAGTTTCAATGAATACTTTCTGTTTTCAAGACCATCGAAAATTTTCTGTGATCGAAAAAAAAGGGCCAAATCATTTCCATTCAGTGACGATTTTTTTAAGTCATATACAATTTTTCTCTGTGTGTGCATTTAGTTCAGTTGAAATCAGTCCCGATTTATGTTAAAATCTACTCCCAATTCATTCCCAAATCAATCTTGATTTTTTCATGAATCTGCATGAAGGATTTGTACTGAAAAGCTTGTCTTAACTTTGGGGAATGCATGGATGGTTTTGGGTATGTCTTAGACTAAACTACGTTCTTATGTGACCATCAAGCATTCTAAATTTAGTCTTTAAAATTAATAATTTAATTTTTCTTCAACCCTATATATTCTTCAGCCAATCCCTTTTCGAATTAAGTTCCATTCCGTTGAGCTTTGAGATCAAACCCGTTTTATGCTTAAATCAATACCGAATCTGGAATCTGAAATCTGAAAATCTCGTTCTCGGTTTTTATCCAACTTACTTGTGAAAGCCACCAACGATTTGTATTACTTTGATGCAAGAAGTTCATTTCTTTATTTTGTGATCTTGAACTATCGTTTTGGATTCCAAGATCAATTAGTTCTGTAAGTGAGTTCATCCCAAGCGTGATTCATTCAAATCACGAGAGCTTTTATTCCTTCTGCTTTCTTTTGAGTGCAGTTTTGGTTGGACATTTTCTCTGTTCAGTTCGATTTCATTGGCACAGATTGTTCCTCCGACTTTTCCTATCGATGAACTGACAATAAGTTTGCTTGTCACCCATTTGTCACCGATTTTCTTCTCTTTTTTGTTTGAACCCAGCTGCTGTTCTGCATCAAAATTTGCCATCATTTCTCTAATTTCTCTAGAGCTGACTTGTTGTGCCCTTGATTCTACATACACACAGCATACACCCAGAGCAGAGAGTGAGAGAGAGAGAGAGCTCTGTTCCGCTCCGCTGCAGCCCTCCTTCCTTCCTTCCTGCCTGCCTGCCTGCGCCTGCCTTCCCCCCCCCCAAAAGACACATTCGCTAGACACTAGAGATTCTTCTTACTGTGTTTCGCCTTGCTGTTTGTTATTTATTTTTATAAATTGTGCGCTCATTTGTATTACTTTGATTACTTGTGCGCTCGAAGCAACCCACAAAGCAAAAGCCAAAAGGCAAGGCAAATAAATCATTGAGGTTTGCGGTTTAAAAATACGACAACAAAATATATATCTAATTTATATCACACGTCAGCCACACAATAATAATAATAATTATTATTATTATTATTATTCGGAAAATATGTTTTTGCCTAGCCCCCCATGAATGAAAAGTCCGAATGCAAAACATACCAAAACAAAAACATTTTGTCAAAAGTAATTTCGAGCAAAAATCAAAACAAATTCGCTGCGATTTTCGACGACAGTTTTTAGACGGAGAATATAGGTCAGGGGGAAATCAAACCGAGAGATATATAAAATCCGATGCAATCAAATAATTGTTAAATCGGAATTATTCTATGTATTTATTTTCTGGGGCTAATAAAAGCCAAGCATCAAATTTAAGGCAACGCAATGATTTGTTTTGACAAGTGTCACAATATTGTTGTTATTGTTAATAATATTACGATGATGCCTCAGAGATCTTCAGCTATTTTCGCATTGTCAGTGGAAATGTCAGCATCATAGAAATCTGACAGGCAGCACGCGGACTTCTTCTCGCCTGCTTAGCGCTGAAACGAAAATTGGTTTATTTTTGCCACAGTTTTGTTTAGTTTTTGTGTAAACACAGCGTTCCATAATGTTTCCAATTAATAACAATTGCGAATGGATATGCTAAACGTATGTATATGTATGTATCTGCATATGAAACGAATGACGCACAGAGTTTATTTATTATGAGAATTATTGATTTTCTGTTGGATGTCGACAGTGGGTGGGGGCGGCGGGGAGGACAAGCTTATCAATGCCCAAATCAATGAGAGGGTCAGCACAGATAGAGGGGAGAACCATGGAACCAGATGGCCAGCAACGATTTTTTTTTGTACAAATTGTGGTATACTCAATCAGAATGTGAGTTTTGGGGCAACACTCACGAGGCATTGATGTGAAACATGCTAATTGTGCGTGTGGTACGAACTCGGTGCTCAAAATTTTAAGACTTCAATACTCAGTACTCGATAATAGCACTCCATTTGGAGTGCTCAATGCACAGTATTCCTCAAACAACACTCGATACTACATACCCGATACTCAGTACTCTAGATTCAGTACCCAATACGCAGTATTCGATACTCAGCACTCTATTTTAAGACTTCAATACTCGATACTAGCACTCCATTTGAAGTACTCGACACACAGTACTCCGCACTTAAAACTCGATACTACTTACCCGATACTCAGTACTCGAGATTCAGTACCCAATACGCAGTATTCGATACTCTGTACTCGATACCAGCACTCCATTTGAAGTGTTCCATGCACAGTATTCCGTACTTAACACTGGATATTACTTACCCGATACTCAGTACTCGAGATTCAGTACCCTCAGTACTCGATACTCAGTGCTCGATACCAGCACTTCATTTGAAGTGTTTAATGCACAGTATTCCGCTCTTAACACTCAATACTACGTACCACATACTCAGTACTCGAGATTCAGTACCCATCACGCAGTCAGCACTCGATTTTAAGACTTCAATACTCAGTACTCGATACCAGCAAACCATTTAAAGTGCTCAATGCACAGTATTCCGTACTTAGAACTCGAATTTCAGTACCCAATACGCAGAACTCTATATTTACTACTCGATGCTTAGAACTAACTACTTATTACTCACTCATCGATACCAAGTACTCGATAACCGTTTTACAGTACAAAACATGCCGTGTCAGCGTGACGCATGACGCAAAAATCAAATGTTACTCCCGCTAAGATCTTCTGGACCGATTTTAAAGATTGGAGAAATTGATGCAAATTTCAGTTACGCCAACTTTGGCATCATGTCGAAACTGTGACTTGTGTGAAATTTCTCCCATTGTTGTTTTGTTTTTTCTGTTTTCGAGTCTTTTTCGCTCAACATTTTTAACACTCTAATGCCGCCATTAAGTGCATAAATTTCTCACCTCATTCACATTACCCCAAAGTCTTTCAATGGAATTTCTACACACAGCCAAAAACCGGAAAACGCACGTTTAATCAACTGAAATTTGAAATTTAAAATAAAATACAAAAAAAAAAAAACGGGTACCAGCTCGTGCCTAGCGCCAAAAAACCCAAAATACCAACCTCCCCTTACAACCTGCCTCCCCACAAATCTTCACAGAGTTTAGATAGAGCAATGTGCCTGGCTACGCCCTCTACAGAGTACGTACACACTTGCTGAAGGCGTGTGATTTATGGATGAGTTAGAGGCCTGAATGGAATATGGCGAAACCAGTTTTGGAACAATCCACCAAACAAAAAAAACGATCAAATTGAATGCAAAATGGGCACGGGCACGTGTGTGCAGTACCAAAGCAACCACTCGGTTTGCCAAAACGGAAATGCAATCAGCGTGTGTTTCTATTTTTGCGATCGCTAATCATCATCATCATCATCATGATCGTCATGATCATTCATAAGACTTGTGTACTACAAAGTTGAATGAATTTGAAAAAGAAAAAAAGAAAGAAAGAAAAGGAAGCCAACCAAACAGAGCACGAATAATGACCATAAAAAACGCTTAAGCGATCATTAAGGGAAGAGGCACACAAGAAAAGCGCAGAAATAAGTAGAGGGGGAATATATAAAAGGAATTCACGAAGTGGATATACTCTTTCGACGGACTGTAACTGTATGTTAGATCAACTTGATTGATAATGATGATGAAACATCTTCAACTTCGGCACAGCAGATTAAGCTATTGTCAAAATTCACATTCAGCGTCACGCGTCACGCTAAAATCGAATACTTTGTATCTAATACTGAGCATAGAGAACGGAGTATCGAGTATTGTGCATAGAGTACTGATTTTCGAGAATCGTTGCCCATAAAGCATGATTCACACCAAAGCCTTGTGAGTTTTTGGTGCCCACCACTGAACAGAACCACCCAAAAAATTGCATCATCAAATCTAGCCATCTTTATATATGACTTTCAAACTGGGCAACACTTTTCATACTCAAGCAAATGTACCCGGCCTTTGACCGTAGCATATTTTGTGCGCCTGGCAACAAAGACCACAGCGATGATGACAAAATGATGAACAAAAAAAAGTTTTCATTTCCAGCTTGGGATACAACAGAATTTATACACACATTGAGTGTGTATCCAGTTTCCAGACACACATGTGCTCTTTTCAGTTGCAAGTCCAAAGCAAATTGATCAAGGGCAAATTGTTGAGTTGTTTCCACGTTTATAAGAAAGCCGACCCTTAAACCGGTTTTAGAAAAGTTAAAAGGGTACCCCCTCAAAGGAAATTCAAAGGAATTTGTAAATTTTTGTGCTTAATTTCCAGATGTTAGCTTTCAGTCACTACAGAACCGGAAATGTTGTGGCTGCATTTTAATGTACTGTTTAATTGTGCGTCGACAACCATAAAAACAAACTAAATCCATAGAAAATTAAGCCATTCGAATTCAATTACGTGCCGAGCGAGCTTTAAACGTAAATTAGTTGGATGTAAGACAAAAGCAGGAAGACGACAACGACGTGCTCTAGGGTTGGGATTAATCAAAGTAAAAAGAATTTAAAAATAAAAAACAACTTTAAATTGAAACGCAGGGAAAGATTGTCGCCTAGTGATGACGTTAGTTGGACAATTATTTATTTTACGCTCGATTGACAACGGGCCCAGCCCCGGTATAATGTGCCTACGGTTACGGGTGCGTCGATAAACAAATCACTTCCGATGACGACACCAAGCACATGGGAAGTTTTGAGACTTATCTTGAATGTGAAACAAAGTTCAATCAATAATAATAATAGTACGTTTAATCAAGTTTTATTGGAATTGTACTTCAAGTCCATACCTTCACATTACATTTGAGTAGGATTTTAGTCGAATATCCTTTTTAAAACCAATGCGATTTGTTTTGAACTCTCAATAAGTTTAGTTTGTCAAATTTGATGCTGCTTTGGTTGCAATTCTTAAAATTTCTTCGATTAATCAGATTTACTTAGAGGTTCTCATAATCTTTCTATTCCTTTCTATGTCTTCAAAGAAGAATGTAGTAAAGGTCCGACTGGATTTCAAACAAAATCAATACAGATGACTTGAAACCAGAGCTCAAAAAATACTTTCACTTAGCTCTGCACACTTCAAAGACTGAAAAAAAAATCACTGCTTAAAACATTAACAGCTCTAAATAACCTTATGGTCTGAATGTTTGTAACGCTCAGCATTTCCATTGATAACGCGATACTCTATATCTGTCAAAGTTTTTTATAAAACTGATCAATGTTAAATGCGACGCCACATAAACTGAGTGAAAGACTTTCCATGCTGCTGTGGCGAAATACGAACGACCACCCACTACAGCGACGCAAACTGTGTGAACTAGGGTTGCCGCATATTTTTAGAAATATTAATATCGATATTTTTGACTATATGAAAAAAGTTTCAATTCGATTTAAATATTAAAGGGGGGAAAATATCGGTAGGATCGATATTTTCGATTTTTAAAAAACATTTCAATTGTATCGATATTTCAACAATAGCAATTTCTTTAGAACAGTTTGGATAATAAGGTAATTTAGATGTTATTTGACTATACAGAAAAAAAAAAGATCCATTTGCGAAAGATATGTCATCCAGCGGAGCTGCAAAATCATCCAAATTATCATCAGTTTTCATAAACCTTTGGATGATTTTTAGCTCCGTTGGATGATTTAAAGGATATTTAAGGCATCTCCTTCCCAAATGGATACCGGAAATCATCCAATGGATATTTTTAAATATCCTTTTTTCTCTGTGTAGGGATTAAAGCTCCAAAACACTTCAAAACATCGAGGCGGTTCAAGGTTTGGTCCTGTGGTTTTTTTACTTATCAAACCTTAAGACCTGTTTGTAATGTAAATAAGACATTTGTATATATGTTGAGTATGGACAAATCCAGCTAAGGAAGAGTATAAAAACATTGCCCAATACCCGGAATGGACCTTATTCATTATAGGTATAATTTACAAACTTCTCTATCACGGCTTACAAAATTGCCTGGACTTTAAAATAGAAGCTAGCCTAACCTTTAATACTTGAATTGGTTTTGAAACAATTCGACTTATGCTTTTATTCTTTTCAAAATCGAAAAGAGTTGTGCTTCCAAGCATGGTTTTTAAATGATGACCATAAAATTACTGTTTTCCGGTAAATAAACTGTGATAGTTTTATGAGTTCTGAAAAAACTGACTAAAGTGATTACTAATCAAAGTTAATCATAAATCCGCCAAGGGATTGATATAGATCAGATGAGCAGTTGTCGAATTATGAGCAATAGATTGTTCGCTGCTACTGCAGCTTCAAAATTTATGATAAACATACACTTTCGTTGGTACAGCGTATAATATAGTCGGGCTAGACCGCCTTTCTTTCTTCTCTGAACATAAGAATGTG
The DNA here is from genome assembly GCA_035044965.1 of Lordiphosa andalusiaca. Taxonomy (NCBI): domain Eukaryota; kingdom Metazoa; phylum Arthropoda; class Insecta; order Diptera; family Drosophilidae; genus Lordiphosa; species Lordiphosa andalusiaca. The sequence continues at coordinate 3,224,963 of JAWNNM010000159.1, read as the reverse complement.
TTTACTTTAAAAGCTCGAATGGCTGATGTCAACAGATCAACGAAAAATATCACCAAAAAATATTCGATAACCCATATAACGCTTTGGAAAAATATTCGATTTCGATAAAATTGTTTGATAGTATTTTCGGAATCTTGAGGAATCTTTAACCATATAAATTTAACTGCTTAGCCATTTCAAGGGCCTTCCCAGAGCCATCTTTAGCAGACGTAGCTAATGCTACTGGTTTTATGACATCTTCAATAAATTCTTGGGATTTGGCATTACTAGCAGCTACAATCTTGGAATGTCTTTAATTCTAGTTTAGACTTTAAAATCATTAAATAGCTTCCAAAGTTATTCGTAAATTAGACATAAAATAGAACATCATTTGAAATGTATGCAAAAACACCAATGAAAAAGCTTACTGAGACAGGATTTACACGGTGAAGCAAACTTCAGGAAGTTTTTGAAAAAGCTTGCTTGCCGGAAAGAGGTGTAAAGGGGCAAGCAACACCATTACACTTCTTTCGAAAACTTTATAAACTTGTGATTATTCTCCATGCGAAAGCTCGAAACCAGAAATAGTATAAATCGCATGCCTCAAACATTATGGGGAATTTCAACAAGTATCTAAATATGTAAAAGAAACATCAAGCAGAAAGTTAGGCAAATATTAAAGAATTCTAATTTCCCAGATAACCAAGCATGGGAACACCGCACTTACACACACACACACACGCACACTCACACACATCTAGTATCAGTAGGGGAAATGCAAATGGGGCAATCTAATCGAAATGGGAAGACAAAAAGCCGCAAGGCCAGTGGCCGCGCGAGTGAGAAAGAGACAGAGAGAGAGAGAGAGCGCGAACGAGACTTGCCCAGTGCCTTAAGCTTTGGCCTAGGCTTCACCGTGGTTAGTGGCGTTGCACGACGTACCCACATAAATACATACATACATACAAACATACGCCACATACTACGTATTATCAGCCAGCGAGCACAGAAGTGGGTGATTCATTATGTCGTCATCAAATGTTATAGAATTGAATTGTATGACTGGGTTTTTTTTTCCCTTAGTGGGGTTCTCTTTCCCTGCTGGTTTATATGGCGCGAGCCAGCTAATTGCGAGTGTCATTTAGTTGGTATTCAATCGCAAGTGCAGTCGTATTTTTTGTGGACTTATGTCTTTGGCGTTGAAATGCATTTGTGTCTCGCAGACTTCTTTAACATTTGTAAGCTATATCCATCATGGCGATACTTAAGAAATTTCTCAATCCTTTTACTTTGCAGATGACAAAATGCAGCGCAATAACAACAATAACAACAACAATCAGAACAGCAACAAACGCGGCCCGGGAAATGGTAACCTAGCCAACTCCAACAATACCTACACCACGACGCTGCCCAATTCGATGCAGCAGCAGCAACAGCCGCAGCCCACGACTAAGTCGGGAACGCGCAAAAGTCGCTTCAATCACAGCCAAAATAAGCGCCAGCAGGATCAGCATCAGAATCAGCCCAACGGCCAGGCCAATCATCAGATGCAGAAGCGTGGGAATATTGTTAACGGATCGACAGAATCTTCCTGGCTGGAACGCAGCTTTGGACACCGCTATGTGTCGGCTTCCTCTTCTTCATACAACGAAGGTGAGTTGTTGGAATGTTATTCGAAAACTATCCGAACTTCTAGTTCAAAAGAGGCAGTTAAAAAATGCAAGAGCTTTTTTCCAAATTGTATCCAAAAGTTCAATTTGATTGAAAACTAAGAGCATGGTTCAATAACTGAGTTTAAGTTGAAGTACTGAGCTTTTGCACGCTTCAAGAGTACGCGAAACGCTGATCGTTTTAAGTTGTTTGCTGAGCACCCTACCTTTATTGTTGTATCAAATGCAGACCAGCAATGTTCACCCATAGCCATGATGCAGCAATACAGGTGGGGCGGCGTCAGTGTGAGTTCTCTGCAAAGTACCTTTACGTTCAGTGCTGCGCGTACTCTTAAAGCGTTAGCTTTTGGCAAAAGTACTCATCACGCCTTACCTGTATTGTTGTTCACCCATTGCCCTTAGGGGTCGAGCGCAATCGGTTATTTACACGCACACGAGCCGAGCGCATGCCGAAGTCGGGCTTATGAGCGAAAGCAGCTCTCTCTTTGCTTGCATTCGCTGACGATGAGGTCAATGCGCAGTGCACAGCACACAATACACTCTCACTTTTTGGCCTCGCACTTCTTGAACATCGCTGCTTCAGACCATGATACAACAATAACGGTATTGTTGCATCATGCTTCAGACTATCAAAAATTGAATGGCGCTGCATAAGCAGCTGATTGTATTCCGATAGATTTAAGTTGGCATAGCCCTTGACTTTTGCAAATCATCCAAATATGATTTCAACTAAATTGTGATGTAAACAAAACACAGCTGCTACTAAAGTGTGACCGTAATATATGTTGGTGGTATTTTGGTGTTGAAGGGTCACAGTACAGCTTACTTTTACTCCAATTTTGCCGATATGAGGCAAAACTAAGCTGGAAAAATTGGGTACCGCCAGGAATTTCCTGTCTGACTGGGCTTTATGCTAGCCCCAACCGTAAAATCAGCTTGTAGCTGTCGCTAAGGAGTTTTAGGAGTAGAGTATCGACCCTCTCCCTTTCAATTTGGATAACCTCTGTGGAACCTCTGTGATAAGCTTTTAAGAGGCTTTGCCAAATTTGATTAAAAGTATACAGAGATATAAAGTATTGGATGATTTTCTTTATACATTTGGACTAGATATGTCTTAAATATCCTTCTAATCATCCAACGGAGCTGAATATAATCCTAAGGATATGAAAAATAATCATAATTTAAATGATTTTCATCTACTTTGGATGTATTTAAAAGTATTCGGGCGAAGGGACCTTTCATTCTTTCACGGCGATGCAATCAACATGAAGTTTTTAAAAAAGCTCATGCACTCAAAAAAAATCAATCCGAAACGGGATTGAAAACAAGGTGATCCCGGATATTCTTGAGCCGATCCCGGAAAAGATTGATTTCACTGCCACTTTTTTTCTAAGTCCCGATAAACAGGATCACTTCAAGCCTGCTCCGAGATTACCCTGTTTTTATTCCAGATTTCTGATTTGCTTATAAGAGAGATGTGTAGAGCGGCAAGCGGCACCACTCTTTCCTACAAACGAACGCTTCTCCAATAACTTCAAACAGATTGCTACACAGTGTAATTTCCGTCCTAGACGGGATTCCTCCTTGAGAGTTTTATTATTTGGAATTCCTCTCATTGAGGTCTTACCCCTAAGTACCGAAAACCTTCGAACTGTAAAACTGCAACGAAATTCTAGCCGAACCCTGAACCAACCGACTGATGCTTATGCAAATGAGAACGGTTCGGTTTACGGCTTAAGTTAGGTTATTTTTGAAATAAGAAGCGAAGTCTGTGGATGAAAAGTTTGTGTAGCTCTTAAAATAAACAACTATTCAGCATGATCAATATTATATCGATACGTCAATCTTTTTGCTTATCGATTATATTTGTAAAATCGATTAAACATATTTTTGGGGATATAGAAGAACTAAAATTAGCCACAATAACGTTATTCGCTTACTCAATCTATTTTCTCTAAAAAGTTCTGTCTGGTTTGATCAAATTGAATAGACATCTTCGACTTGAGGGTTTTTGTCAGTCGATATTTTTGAAATTTATCGATATTTTGTGTAGTTGGTAGATCATACAAATATCGACTTTGTTATTTTGGAAAACATAACAAACCTGCCTTGGGTTTGAGCTAGGTAGAGGATTTGTATCACCCATGAATGAGACTTAAACTTTCAATTCTTATGATGAAATATTGCCGAATTTCTGGCTTCGCTCATCAACTGCAATTGTGTATTATCTATGGCAATTGTAGACTAAATATTTCTTAGATTTTCTCTGGTGAGTCCTAGCATTAGCTTTACAGAGAACTGCCAAGCCTAGCTCTAAATTCTGCATAGTTTTTGTTGCATTACTACACTTTTTGGATAGTCTGAACCTATCCCACCTACTTTTTCCCACTAACCCTGTGTACACTCACTTGTTTATGTCGATATGAGAACCAAACAAATTCAACCCGAACCGTAGCTGAATCATTGTAGTTCCTTTTCAGTTGCGAATGATTTTATTTTTATTCTATATAAAATTCCAAGCAAATCGCTTGACGTGGCTACCAAATGAATCATGCACATGGTCAGCGACGTCATTGGATTATGGTAAACCGGCAATGGAACCGATAACTCGATTACACACTGAGACGACTACGACTCTGTGCAAAAATGTAAGATTTCCCAAAGGCTGAAGCCTCAGTTCTGGTTTCGCCTTGGGCTTTCGCTTTCAATGAAATTAAAGAAACAAATAAACAAGCCTGAGAGAGATTCATTAAAATTCAATCGAAGACAAATTTTTTTTTTAAATGCCAGCAACTTTAGTTTATGTCATTTTTGGTTAATGATTCATATTCTGATACCACAAAACTTTCCTAAGCTGTAAAGTGCCGTCAACCTACCAACTACATATGTATGTATGTTGTTTATTTAGTATGTAAAGTTTTGAAGAAAAAATAACAAAAAACTAAGACGCAATACAACCAGCTGATTAACTTCGAGATTTCTCATTTCTCTGATGGTGGCGCCCATTTGTCGTCGCCAGCGTATCAGGTGTGTGTGTTGTTCGATGATGTATAAACTGATAGTCGAAATCAGTTAATCGATTTGCCCTCTTGGTGTACCTCGGCGAATATATATTATATAACTAGATCGTGGATTAGAGGCGACTTGTCATTGATTAGTTCTTGGGGGGTGGGTAGGTAAACTCGAGCACTTAAACTGAAACCCAAGTAAATGCATTTCTATTTATAATCACATTTCTAGCATTAGTCCAATTTCAACTATGAATCATTTTGAGTACCACAGATTGTGTAGCATCCACATCTTTAGGCCAGCTACTCTATAAATGGCCAACGAAATGAGTACAAGTTTTGAACTGGCCTAGAGACGACGACGAAGCAACCTCAGTGCCGACACTTTGCTGCGTTTAATTACTTGATTTGGAAATGAAATTGGCGAAATAGTAACAAGCCAGCCGTTACAATTATCTAATGCAACGACTCAATTACAAGGTGTGCATTAAAATGTTAATTGAAAAATACTGCCCCTGTGAAATGCGAGTAATGCGAAGGAAGTGGATGGCGGCATTTCAGCAAGAGGATGGCTGTTTTCGCACTGTCTAATAGTACTTTCATTACAGTCCTTTAGTACTCAGTACTCAATACTTTGTACTCTATACTCAATACTCGATAGTCATTACGATAGTCAGACCTCGATAGTCAGTACTTGACACTTAGAGCTTGATTCATAATACTTCATACTCTACACTAACTGCTAGTTATTCGATGCTGAGTACTCGGTTCTTAGTGCTCGAAACTCTGTATTCGATAGTCAGCTTAAAATACTCAATACTAAGTACTCGATAGTAAGTACTCTATAGTAAGTACTTGATGCTTAGTACTCGATTCTCAGTTCTGGATACTTTATACTTTGTGCTCAGTACTCGATAGTAATGAGTCGATACTCAGACCTCAAAACTCTGGAATCCATACTCAGACCTCCATAGTCAGTGCTCGACACTCAGATATCTATACACAATACTTGATACTCGACACTTAGTGCTAGCTTTTCGATACTCAGTGCTCGGTTTTCAGCGCTCGATACTCTGTATTCGATACTCAGTTCAAAATACTCAACACTAAGTACTCGATAGTAAGTACTCTATACTAAGTACTTGATACTAAGTAATCGATGCTCAGTTGTCGACACTCAGTACTCCATACTCATTACTCGAAGGTCATGACTCCATTATCGGGCCTCGAGACCCAGTAATCCATACCCTGACCTCCATAGTCGGTACTCGAGACTCAGATCTCGATACACAATACTTGATACTCGACACTTAGTGCTAGGTATTCGATACTCGATTCTCAGTGTTCGATACTCGGTACGCGTATTTATTCTGATACAAAATACTCAGTACTGAATGCTGGAGAAGAACTCCATACTAAGTAATTGATACCTGGTACTTGATACTCAGTTTCCGATACTTGGTACTCAATACTCAGTTTTCGATACTCAGTTTTGTATACTTAGTACTCAGAACTCGAGATTCAGAAAAAATAATACTCAGACCTCTATACTCGATACTCTGTATTCGATACTCAGTTCAAAATACTCAAAACTAAGTACTCGATTGTAAGTACTCTATACTAAGTAATTGATACAAAGTACTAGATGCTCAGTTCTCGATACTCAGTACTGTATATTCAGTACTCGATAGTCATGACTCAATACTCAGACCTCGAGACCCAGTAATTCATACCCTGACCTCCATGGTCAGTACTCGACACTCAGATCCCAATACATATTACTTGATACTCTACTCTTAATGTTAGGTATTCGAAACTCAATACTCGGTTCTCAGTGCTCGATACTCTGTATTCGATACTTGGTACAAAATACTCAGTATTAAGTACTCGATAGTAAGTACTCTATGCTAAGTACTTGATACTAAGTACTCGATACTCAGTACTTGATAGTAAGTACTCGATACTCAGTACTCGATACTGAATTCTTGTTAATCACTTCCTGACTTTCAGTACTTAAAACTCAACTCTACTCGATACTCTCTTTTCGATACTCGGTCCTCGATACTCAGTGCTCAATACTAATAACTTGATACTCAGATCTCGATACTCAGTATTTAATGCACAACTCTAAGTACCAGATACTCGGTACTCAATTCAAGTACTCGTTACTCGCCTAATATGCCATGTGCGCATGACGCGTGACGCTGAAAACAAATTTTATTCCAACTAAAATCATTTGAAATTTTTCGCATATGAAATAGATTGAAAAAATGGTTCAAATGGTCGAATTGTAGTTGTGCTCCTCCGCCTGCGCTGTGCATTTCTGCCAAAAAACTTAGATTAATTTTAATACCTTGACTAAGTCCCAGTTAGTGCTAAATGTTTGTATTATTTTTCTTAAGTCAATTTACTTGACGTCAAAAATTGCTGCCTGATAACAGACACACACATGCGTACATCAAATAGGTGTGTTATCACCCTCAATTCGCGCCACGTGCTTTTTAAAATTGTTTTTTTTTTTGCGCTTTTTGTTGATTTACACAAAAGTTTACGCATGAGTGGAACCTGACGCATGTGCTCCTACTTTTCGGCATTTTCTCTGTTGTCAACCTGTTGCCCACCGCCCATGGCCATGCCCACAGCACGTGTATGGCCTTTTTCTGGGCATTACAATTATGATTATTTTATTATTATTATTATTATTTTTATGGTTCTCCAGTCGCAGGTTTTGGCTTCCGCATTTTGCTCATCATTAAAAAGGCAAAGCAGGCCCCCATTGAAATAGGTGGAAAGAGACGAGAAAACGAGAGACTGATTGAGGGGGGGGGCGGGGGATGGTCTGGGATTGTTGCCAAGCGCTGGAGGCTAATTTGAACTGTTAAGCCGCTTCGTAGCCGCACAGTGGGGTGGAAATTATCAATTAAGATCATTGCGTTCTTAAAATAAAGCTGGTCCAACGCAATTTAAGTTTCACTTTCGATACTTTCGTGATTCTGAGACCAAATTTGCTTCGAAAACCGGTTTCGAGTATAGAACCATGCACTAAAATGAAGAATATTCGGCAACATTTTGATTCGAATGGAACATCTATTGATTTATATTGTCTCTGTTTAATTCACAGCTTTTCTGGTAAAAAGATTATTTATAAAATATTCAACAGACACATCGAAGATGTACTGTCACTCACAATATTTTTGCGCTGTCACTCAGTTTCAGCTTTGCATTTCCTATATATATATATACATATATGTTTTTTCCGTTGCAATTTTCAATTTTCTATTCGAACATAAATCATATCGAATCGCCTGAGTTGGTTGACTCTTGGTAAAAACTGAAGGACACAACGTGATGTGATTTTACGATCATCATTTCTCCTCCACCCCTTCCTCCTACTCTTCGATACACATAAATCAGTTGAGAAGAGACCGAGAGCCATACCAATTATTGTTAACATATGTATGTTCAGCACGTACATAGTACATTGAGAATAATTGTTGATTAGATAAGGCAAGCTGTTTGGTGTTGCTTTTGAACAGTTGGGGTACATCAGTTTGGGCAATTGAAAAGCATTTCCAACTTTAATGGTTAATCAGAATGTATGGGGCCCGACTGGATTTAGGGTATACAAAAATCGTCACTTATAAAATGTGTATTTTTAAACGGAGCTTCCCCTGCTTCTATGCAGAAACCAATGTGCTTTAGCACGCGCCAAATTGGCCCAACAACCTTGAAATCCAAAAACAAACATATGTTTTTTCATACTATACAAGTACAACTGATTAAAACGTAAACATAGGAGCAAGCGCGGGGCGGTTTAAGTGTTTCGATGAGATTTACGCAAGGTATGGAAGCTAGATCTATGGACAAATCTTTTTGCAATCCGTTTAATCTAAAAATTGAAGATTTTACATAGATTTTCGTTCGACTTAAAACGCATTGAAGGATTTTCTTGATTTTTGAAAATTTGGAAAAAGTTTTACGAAAACTTATGATAAGTAACCCAGCAATTTGAGAACATGTCTTCTCTTACTAATATAGGAAGCGCATTTGGGACACACACACACACAAGGGCTTCTATCAGCATTGTCCGTTGTCCTTCTTGTGTCTTGTTTTTATACGCTCATGCTGCTTTGAAATTCCCAAGTAGTTATGGCATCGCTGACATAGAGAGACGGTTGTTAGACTGTTAGCCGGCAGCTAAAGAATAAACCTGGACTGAACCAGCCTTCTTTGTGGTGTTGTGTCACTATTTAAGATTATGCGAAAGCATAACATAGCCTCAATCCTGCAAAACTTGCTATTTTACGGAATCTTTAAAGTTTGGCTTATAAATAGAAAAATATTTGAAACTGAAGTTTAAAATTTTTGAGGGTTCAAGAACAATTCGTATCAAGAGAGCTGGACGAACACCATTAGGGGCTAGTTTTATATTCTGTAAACTTGGATAAATCACCTGAGGCAGAATGGGATGGTATCTAAGGTATAATATGTTAAATGGAAATTATCAAAGTGCATCGATAAGTCGTCATGTGTCCAAAGGCCTTAGAAAATATTTAAAAAAAGATTTTAAAGCAAAAATAGTTAAAAAATATCATGAAAGATCCATTGGTAGTCTGGTATAGGATTTAAAATGCTGAAAATTGTTAAAACATGTGAAATTTTCGTATAGTCTTTTAAAATCGTACCCCTCGGTATAAAACATGAGGAACGGTCGGATATAACGAGACTGAACCATCATTTAGACTGCTTTGAAACTCCTCAAGTGAAACCAAATGTGGTTCTGGCTATGGACTTTTCCACCACAAGAAATATAACCTCGGAATATTTCATTTCGTCTATCAAAATCATCAATATACCAATGTACGATTCGGTATTGAAAACCATAATTTAAGCATTTTTTCCACCCCAATTTATCATCTTTGGAAAACTGGTCCTTCGAGCCGGATTACAAATTTTTAGCTAGCCCTAAGAAACATCTCTGAATTTTCTTGTTTCTGGATGAATTTCCCCACCACAAGGGCAATAATTTCTAGCAATTAATAGTTAACTGAAAAATCCTCAAAATAATTGTCATAATATTATATAAAGATCTCATAAAAGATCGTTCAATTTAAACTTTTCTTTAAGCGTAGTAAACTGAATTTTGTTCAAAGTTCTCGTTGGTAAAAAATTGATAGACTATGACTATGAGAAGATAACCAGAACACGATGAACTACAACCAACTTAACAAGACAAATGGCTACCGTTTAAAAAATGTGCTGATAAGTTTTTCCTTCTCGTTGTTGTTGTGGTTGCTGTCGTAGTAAGCTACCGTTGACTACCCACTGTTCATGCTACTAAATTTTTATACTTAAATGATAATTTGACAAATTAGCCAACTCCATTGGTCATGCAATGTTTTGGGAAAACAAGTTTATATATTGTAAAGAGAAATCTTTCAATATGATCTAAAACAACAACAACCCTTGATACGGGAATATCTGTCGGAGGGGGAAGTCGAGACAACCTACATAGTTAAGGCTATTGAGTAGTCAATAGCCAATAGTCAGCGGTCATTTGGTTACCAAGTAGCGATAAGATGCAGGTTTATGGTAAAAATAGCAGTGATTATTGGCACGGCAGTCGTTGCCATGGAAGGTGTTGGGTGCCTACTTTTAGGCAAAATGTGAGAGACAGACCTTCCGCTGATTTAAACTTAGGCAGCTTCCTGCATAGTTAATGAATTAATTATCTTCGAGCATAACACGCGCTCACGTAGCTGCTCTCTACCTGCATGTACGGGGATGTATGAACTGGCCCTACGTGACAATGTCCAACAATCCATTCGCCATAACCATGCTAACTACATATGGCCACAGACTCGTTTTCGAATGTTAACTAAAGTGAGTTTTTGTTTGTTTGCCATTAATCAAAAATGTACACTTTGTACGAACTATTGAGGTCAGACCAGAGATTTAATAAGCGCCAACCTGTTGAAAAATGAATCGTAAAAAAAAGTTATGTCTAAGGGTAGGCCAAAATATGTGCGAGTAGATGGCTAAGAGGCACATATTTTGTTCATTTGCCACATTAAAAGTGTTGCCGACTTGTGAAAAACTATCCAAGAACGAAGTCAAGCTTTCGTTTTGGAGAATAAGTCTCTTGAATTTGGAAATAAAATAGAAATTTTAGCATTTTTCGAAAAAAAAAATTTGAAAATATACATTTTATTTTTTTAAATTTTTTCTTGAAAGACTCCAGAAACAAAGAAATAAAGCAAAACTTCAGAGGTTAATTGCAATAAGAGTAAAGCATTTTAGAATTTTACCAATTTTGAGCAGTCATTCAACACTTCGAACAATTTTCGAATATTATTCGAAAATTTTTCGAATAGCTTTCGAACATTTTTCGAATAGTTTTCGAGCATTTTTCGAAAAGTATTCTAACATTTTTCGAAAATTATTCGAACACTATTCGAATATTTTTCGATAATTTTTCGAATATTATTCGAACATTTTCGAACAAGTATTTTCAAAATACGTTGAAAAACGAAATTAAGCACAAATGTTAGTAGTTTATTATTTTCAAACCTTTTTTCGAACATTTTTCAAACAATTTTAGAAATATTTTTCTCACTTTTCTAAGTAGTTTTTCTTGTAAATGTTCAAGCTTGCCCAATATTTTGACTTATTTAACCCCATTTTCTTAATACAAAGAAAATTCAATAGATAAACCATTTTCAAACATTTTTAAAATTAATTTTTCTACTTTATTTTGAAAGACTTTAAAAACGCACAAATTTGGCACAAGCTAGATAGGTAAATAAAGTTAAGGATGGACTTTTTGAAATTATATATATAAATAAATATAATATTTGAAATTATAATATAAATTTTGAGCATTTATTAAACACTTGTCGAACCTTTTTCGAACATTATTCAAACACATTTTGTCAACTTGTTTCTAAAAGAAAACGAAATAAAGCATGTGCTCTTAGATAGCTCTTTACGAACTTATAAACCCGATCAACTTCACTAGCTATCGGCGCCAGCTTTGAAGTAACCAGCCATGAAAAAGATTCCCAAACATTGTCGTTCGGATTCGTTGTTTCTGTTGTGCAAAAACAACATATTGAGAGAACTGACAACTGGCTGTAAAGTCACTTAGTTTTGTACTCAAATTTTTCTCTTATCCTCCATTTTTTCAAAGTCCGAACTTTCCCCCAATCTAAACTTATTTGTCCCCCTCTTCTTTTCTCATTGCAGACAAATTTATGGGTCATCGCAACAGCACCAGCAGTGAGACCACCAGCGAGGACATTGACTCCAGCAGAGAGCAACTGCACAAGCCCAAAGGTAGACATCCCAATGCAATCAACATCAACAACAACCACAAGACTCGCTCCAAGCGTCAGGCTAAGCCGCCCGCTAAAACGCCACAGCAGCCAGCACAAATGGCTGGCCAAGAGTTGGTCAAGTTAAACAGCAATAAAAATAAGCCATCGGCTGCTGCTCCTCCTCCTGCGGCCGGCAAGTGGCGCAATCAAAATCAACAGCAGCAACAGCCACAGCAGCACCAGAATCCCAGCAAGCGTGCCAACAAAAAGAAGAACCCCCAGGCCAAAATGCACAGCAACACCCCCAACAGCAGCAGCAGCTCAGCCATCAGCTCACCGGCTTCCTCGCCGCATAGCTCACCCAAGCGGGATTGGCATTTAAAGTTTCGACCAGAGAGCAATACCAATTTCCAGGTACCCCCACTGCAGCAGTACGAGCAACTGGAAATGAATGACTTCATGTTGATGCAACAGCTGCGTCGTCATCTCATCGATCATCATCTGCTACGTGTCTATGGCTTTCCTGTGGAAAGTGTGGTACATGAAGGAGCCATTGAGATTTTTAAGTGTCTGCCCCACATGAACATTGCAGCCGCCCATGTGATGTCCGTCATCAATAGTCATGATGGTCTCATTACCAACGGAAATACTTCCTCCTCCAGCACCTCCACCGATTCGGGCAACATTTCGCCCCGTTCCCTGGACTCCGAGTCTGGAGGGGAGTGGAGCGGCAGCGAGTGCACCGCCGACTTGGACACAGACTTGGAATACTGCTCGTCGGCCGCCGAGCTGAGTCTGGCCAAGCAGTGTGTACGCTGTAAGAGTCATTTCCTGGTGGACGACTACACGGGTCAGTACCTGACCCATGAGGAATGCTGCTATCATTCAGGCAAATACCAACACTATGCCGGACGCTGGTCTTGCTGCCAGATAAGAGAGGAAGCGGCCATGGGCTGCTGTCAGAGTGATTTGCATGTGTGGACCGGTTCGGTGGTGGGCGTCAATGGACCCTATCATGACTTTGTGTGCACCCAAAAGCGACGCAGTGACCACTACCAGCAACCGGCTGTGTATGCCCTGGACTGCGAGATGAGCTATACGGGCCGTGGCCTGGATGTGACCAAAGTGTCGCTGGTGGCCCTCAATGGTCAGCTGGTGTACGAGCATTTCGTGCGTCCCGACTGTCAAATTGTGGACTACAATACCCGTTACTCGGGCATCACGGCACAGGATCTGCACACGGGACAGGTGAAGACGCTGGCGGAGGTCCAGCAGGATCTGTTGCAGTTGATCCATGCCGATACCATACTGATAGGTCATGGCTTGGACAACGATTTGCGTGCCTTGCGCATAGTTCACCACACGCTCATCGATACCTCCATTACATTTCCACATGCCAGTGGATTTCCCTATCGTCGGGCCCTCAGACACCTGACCAAGCTGCATCTCAAGCGGGAGATACAAAGTGGCGACGGCACGACGGGACACAGTAGCTTTGAGGATTCCAGGGCTTGCATGGAGTTAATGTTATGGCGTGTGCGTCGTGAATTGGATCCCAATTGGAGTTGGGAGGATTAAAAATCCACGTTAGGGGGGTAGACAGAGGGGGGGCCTTTAAGTACTTTTAGTTTTAGTGTCAGCGTATTAAAATCTCAGCTGTGTGTGTGGTCTTAAGCTCATGAACTTGGCTGTGGCTAGAGAAAGCTAGAGTTAAGCTTAAGCTTGGGTTTGGTCAAGAGAATAATGTGGTAAAGTGTCTGCACCTTTTTTAATGCAAATTGTAACTGACAAATGTTTCGAAAATTGTGCGAAACAAACTGAATTTTTTTAAATCTTTTATAGTTCTCCCCATCCATATTCATTTATTTAACCTTTTTCGTCTAAAAAGGTACGAAAAATGTCGATAAATGCTCAAATATGTCAAGGCTTACATAGTTCAAGCCAAAATTCCATTAACCTCCGACACTAGCGACTTTTTTTTGATTTTTTTTTTTTTTAATAGGGTGTTTCAAGATTAAGTGAAAACACATGTACAAAAACTGTTCGAATAATATTCGAAAAATGTACGAAAAGTGCTTTCAAAACTTGAACCACCTTACAGATTTTGAACTTAGTTCAACTAACCTTTTTTTTCTAAATCTTTCAACGGTCAGAAAAGTGCTTCAATTTGCAGAAGCTTACTAAAGCTTCACTTGGAGCTTTGACTGTTTTCCACAATTAAGTCGGAAACATGTTTCAAAGTCAAATTCAAAACTTTGCTATTTAATTTTCCCAAAAGGCTTGGAGAGACAGTTCAGTAAATGTTCGAAAAGTATTCGAAACATTTTTGATATATGTAAAATCTTACATATTTTATTCCAAATTCAACAAATGATAGTTTCACTTTGGTTTTTGACAGGTTTTCGTGATTAAGTCGAAAACATTTTTTAAAATCCAAATCCAAAACTCTTTTTAGAGTTGTCCTAAATATTTCGAAAAATGTTCGAAAAATATTCGAAAATTTTTGGAAAAATGGTAAAAGTTTTTCACAAATTAACATGAGAAATTAAAGCTTTCTGAGCTCTTCACAACTCTCAAGTTCTCTAGAACCCCTTAAATCTAAACCTAGCTCTTAATGCAAGCCTTAGCTTAGTCTGAGCCTAAATCCCACCCAGAACCCATCAAAATAAAACCCAAAAACGACCACAAAAAAATTTAAAAAAAACTACTACATTGTAAGCTATTAAATATTTACATATACATACTATACACATCTTGTCTTATTATTGTTTTTTTTTTTTTTTTTGTTTTTTATTTCGAACCACAAGAAAAAGTACTGAAGTCTTAGCTGTGATGTTTTTTTTTTTCACTTTCTCACATATATACAAAAAAAATACATAGCAAATATTGAAATAATTTTGACAAACAAAAAAATTGAAATACACTAAAATCACTCCATGTTTTTTCTTTGAAAATTTTCGAGTACGAATGAAGCATCTCATCTTTAAATGTTTAACTTTAAATTCTTTATACACTAAACTATGCATAAATGTAAGTTAGCTTACCCCACACACACACACACACACACACACACACACACACACACACCAATGTTTATTCTGTTTTCTGGATTCACTTATTTATTTTTGTCAATTTTTTTTTTTTTACATTATACTCCATCGCATTCTTCGTAACTTTTAGTCATGTAAGTCTGAACAATCGATGTTCCTAGCATCACACACACACACACACCCACACACACACATATACAGATACAAAGATGCAGATTTTTACTAAGAGTTTTGTATTTGTTTTCTTTATATTGCCAAAAGCAAACAGAAATAAAACATTGATTTGTTTGTTGGCAAACGAAATATCACTTTAAACAAAACGCATTATTTTACTGGGGGGAGGGATGCAAGAAGGCGCGGTTCAGCGTCTGATTGAAGCATTTTGCGGGACATACTGAATATCGAAAAGTTTAATAACGAAGAGATTTGGAATATAAGTTCAAAATATCATGAACGATGGTTGAGAATTGGATTGGATGTTCAAATTGGTGCTGATTAGCAGTCGATGTGAAATATAAACAGAGGAAAGTTAACTTCGGCTCGGACAAAGTTTGTAAACCCTTGCAGCACGTTTTCTAACTAATTTGAAGGTCATATCGACTGAAAACAAACAAGCTTTTCTCACTAAGACTGCTTTTCTGACTATACCTTTTTATGACAGCTATCCCATATAGATGTCCGACTTCGACCAAACTTAATGGAATCATGGAAAAGCATAGCAAACTAAGAAATACAACGTTTGGAGGCGTTTTCTATAAAAACAAAACAGCTTTTTTCACTAAAACTAGTTTCTTGGACGATCATTCATATGGAAGCTATAACCTAAAAGCATAACCTATACCTGAAAGCAGCGCTGCTAAGGCGTTGCCGCAGCTAACAGTCTTTTGATCAATACTCGTAAACTGTTCATCCGATCTTCTCCATTCCTTTGGCGGATCGATGAGTTATCCCGAATATGATGTAAATATGTCTGGAAGGAACGAACCATTAATCTTTGAAACTGTAGGAGACATGAGGTTTTTGTAGGGGCGAGAGGGGGCGTGGCATAAATTGAAAATAAGCTTGATCTGCCTGCAGACATAAGCGTATGTGCCATACATGCCAAGCACCTATCTCTTACCATCTCTGAGATCTGTGCGTTCATACGGACAGACAGACGGACAGACGGACATGGCTATATCGACTCGGCTGTTGATGCTGATCAAGAATATATATACTTTATGGGGTCGGAGATGCTTTCTTCTGGATGTTACATACTTTTGCACAAACTTATAACACTCTATGTACCTTCGGTACAGAGTATAAATAGTATGCTACCATCAAATCCAAATTAGTTAAATAGTTAAAAGTTCAGCACGATAGCTTTAAAACAGACGTAGAACTTCATAGACGGACAGAAGAAAAAACGGACGGACATATTCGATTCAGATCGTCATGCTGCTCAAGAATATATATTCCATTGAAAACCAAATCTTTTTTCTATTCCATTGAAAACCAAACCTTTTTTCTTACTAAAAATAGTTTCTTGACCGATCATTCCTATGGCAGCTTTATGCTATAGTCAAGTTACGTGAAGATAGCTTTCAAACCTACGGAGGAAATCGTATAGAAATAGAGGGACGGACAGACGGAAATGGCTATATCGACTTAGCCTGTCATGCTGATCAAGAATATATATACTGGGTTGTCCATATTCGACGGACCCATCTGGCAACGCCATAACTTTTGACAGAGATGTCAGATCGCTTAATGACATACCGCGTTTGAAGCGTCAGTCCAAGCAGATTTTTACCATGGAACAATACACGCCACGCGAGCGCTCTGAAATAGTTGAAATTTACATTCAACAGAACAAGTCAATTGTGAAAACAAATTTATCATGTCCGATGAAGCCCATTTCACATTGAATGGGACCGTAAATAAGCAAAATTGCCGTATTTACGCCACTGAAAATCCTCAGGAGATTCAAGAAGTGCCTCTTCATGACGAAAAAGTCACAGTTTGGTGCGGCGTTAGTGCGAAAACGGTCATTGGGCCGTTTTTCTTCCAAAATGAAAATGGCCATGCTGTTACCATCAACCAGGAGCGTTATCGCGTCTTGATGACCAATTTTGTGATGCCAATTATTCGTCGAAAGCGTATGAGGCAGTTCTGGTTTCAACAAGACGGCGCTCCACCGCACACAAGTCGCATAACAATCGATTTTCTGAAGAAATTGTTTCCGGGCCGTTTGATGTCGAAAAGTGGTGATTTGGACTGGCCACCGCCACTTCTTCTTGTGAGGATATTTGAAGTCAAAGGTTTACGTTAACAAGCCGAGGACCGTAGAAGAGCTCAAGGACAACATTCGTGAAGAAATAGCCGCTATTCCGGCCGAAATGTTGGCGAAAACGATGGAAAATGCTGCAAAAAGGGCACAATACGCCATCAACGCCAGAGGCGGTCATTTGAGAGATATCATATTCAAAAATTGATGTAAACAAATCTACTTGGAACAAATTAAATGATTAAGATTGCCAACCGCCAAATTTTTATTTTTTTCTTTGATTTTTTTAAAAAAAAACATGGGTCCGTCGAATTTGGGCAACCCTGTATACTTTATGCCGTCGAAGATGCTTCCTTCTATGCGTTACAAACAGCTGAACAATTTTAAAATATAAACTCTGCAAAGGTATACAAAATTTAAATACAATAAGGTAGCTGGATATGTTTTTTTTTAATTTTACAGTACTGAGAGACACTCTTACTCTAAAACAGGGACAGGCAGATTGCCATATCGCGTGTATAGGCGAACTCTCAAAGGCAGCGCTGCTTCACACAGACAGAATAAGCTCGTTGCAAAACAAAATGCAGAAGGTGTTGTCCTGCTCTCAACTTCAATCATCACTGAGTGTCAGAGAGAGACAGCCTGCTGTTGATGCGCACACATACCAATGCCAAAATGTGATTGTGTTTTTTGACGGCCGCTGCTCTAAAACAAACTACTTAGAAATTTACTATAAAGTGCACAACAATATAATGATCGACTGTGCCTAAATGGCGCGACTTATCAATGTATTAAGAATTTTTAGTAAGAAAAACGTTTTTATTTTCAATGGGAACGACCTTAAATCAAAATGAAAAGTTTTTTTTAAATGCATTCACAAAATTGTACAAGGTCTGGTCAAAATCGGATGACTCTAGCAACGAAACGGTAGGTCGAAAAACTAGTTTTAGTGAGAAGAACTTTCCTGTTTTCTGTGGAAACGTTTCCAAACACCGTATTTGATATGCTTTTCCATGATTCCACTAAGTTTGGTCGAAATCGGACAACTATATGGTATAACTGCCATCGAAATGTTAGCTCAGAAAAACCGTCTTAGTAGGGAAACCCTTTTTGTTTTCAGTGATAGCATCTTAATTTTTGTTAATTTTACAAAATTTTGCACAATTTTGTGAAACGGACGACCACAGCATATGGCTGACATAGGAATGAACGGCCAATAAACTAGCTATGGTAAGAAAAACTTTTCCGATTTCAATGGAAACGTCTACAAAACTGGAATTTTGAGGAAAATTGGACGTCTATAAAGTGTAGCTGCCATACGAACAATAAATCTAAAAACGCAAATTTTAGACACGCCCCCTCCCGCCCTCGCAATTAAGAAATAAACGTCGAGTTTCCCACAGTTTATAATTATAGTAAGAGGGTAAATGAATGTGGTCAAATGTTTTACTTGGAGTCACCCGGCGTGCATTGTAACGAACACAAAACGATAGGGCGGAGCTTTAAATCGTCAAAATAATCAAAACTCATTATTGAGCCGATCTTTACCCCGCGAGTTTTCATGATAAACTGATCTTATCGACAATTGAAAACATTTATCGATTTCTCAACCTTTATATCTACACCTCACCTATGTATCTGCCCACAGATTTCAGCTATTAATTGTTCATCGTAATCAAAATTTTTATGAGAATTGTGCAACATTTTCCGACTTTCCTAACAGTTTGTTTTACAACATCAAATAATATAATATTATCAAATTTGGTGATTTTTTGATCAATTTGGTCTACAGCTCCTTTGTAACTTTTAATAAAATAAGCTTATTTGAAAAATCACACTCCGAGTAAATGGGACACCCTTCCAGTCTCCGAGCTTCTGTTTCCACCGCTCTCGCCGTGGGTCTCTAGAATGTGATTGCTACCTTCGATTGCTCGCCTGTTTTGACTTTTCGGCAGCTCTCCGATCCATTTGACGGCTTACCAGGTCCATTCACCTAAGCTCCGCTTACAAAGGAGTTTCTTGATTTGACATTACACTAATCTCTTTTTCGTTTTTTAGAATATCACAAAAATTAAGATTTTAGAAAGCTTGAAGATTATTTCTTTCTCTACCTTTGCCAGGACTTTTAAATAGAAGGTCGTTTAATTCCGAGATTGGATATTGTTTTGCAATGATAATGCCCTGATTCAGCACTATGATACTATTTTTGTCTAATCAATAAAATGTGTTAGTTTTATACGTTCTAAGAATAAACCGAAAAAAGTGATGATCCGCTTCGAAATGTTAACAATTTCGAAGGTCGGGTTCTCGGTCCGGAACCGAAACGGTTCTTAGGCCCGGATTGCAGCCCTGAAAAGTATAGACTAAAAGATATGTATCTTATTATACCTTTGCAAAGGGTATTATAGTTTTGCCCAGAAGTTTGCACCGCATAGAAATATTCATTTCCGACCCCATAAACTATATATATTCTTGATCAGGGTGACAAGCTGAGTCCATTGAGCTTTGTCCGATCGTCTGTCCGTCCGTCCGTTTGTCCTCAGTCCTCTAGACTCGCAGTTTTAAAGCTATCGAGCTGAAATTTTGCACAGAGTCTTCTTTTTACTCCACACTACTAAAATGTCGGAACCGACCGGATCGGATGACTATATCTGATAGCTCCCATAGGAACAATCGGTCGGGAAACTAGTTTTGGTGAGAAAAACATTTTTCTTTTCAATGGAAACGTCTTCAAACTTTGTAGTCGTAAGTTTTCTATGCTTTTTTATAATTCTACCAAGTTTTATTAAAATCGGACAACTATATGGTATAGCTGGCATACAAAAAAAAGGTCTGAAAAACAGTCATAGTTAAAAAAACTTGTTTGTTTTTATTGGTAGCATTAAATTTTGTATTTGTTTGTTTCACATGCTTTTACAAATTTTTGTCCAAATCAGATGACTCTATCATATAGCTCCCATACGAACGATCGGTCGGAAAATGGGAAAACGAGTATTTTAGAAAATATTTAAGCGAGCACTTGCAAGGGTATAAAAAAAACCTCGGCACAGACGAAGTTAGCTTACACTCAGGGAAAAATTGCATAGTAAAAACTAAAACAAACATATTTGCTTTAACTTTGCCCCTTTTGTACTCAAGTTAACTAAAAACCACTTTGAATTGACTAAAAACATATCCAATCGGAGAATTTCAGTTACCCCTTTTATATTCCCTATGCATAGAATTCCAACTTGAGAATTTCAAGCAGTTGTATTTTTCCAAAATGCCAGAAAGATATTTATGAAAAACTGTAGGCTATTCAATATAAGTAGTATTTTAGCCGTCCATCAGCCAGCTTACGCGTTGGCACAACTGGTTGAGACGGCATCCCATTCGAGTTCAAGTCCGGAGAGTCCCGAGTTCGAGTCCCCCCACAGAGTAAGTTAAAACTTTATACAAATTAACATAATTCGCAGTTTTTCAGAACCAAATCTAAAAGAATTCTACTCCTGGTTTGGCTGGCAAAATTTTTTGTAAAATTAATACAAATCGCAGTTTTTTAGAACCCAATCTAAAAGAAGAAATCAACTCCCGGATTCCATTACAAAGGGAATTGAGTATAGGGTTGGCTGGCAAAATTATTAATTAAAAAAAAAAAGTTTTTAACTATTTCCATATTCAATTTTACTATTGCCAATATTAAATTTGAAGTGTGCACTCCTTATATATACGAATTCCATATTTAACGCTAAATCTATGGTGAAAATATTCAAGTCAAAGTGTAAATATTAAAATATCAGTGTATTTTTCCCTGAGTGTCTCGTTCAACCGTATTTTAGAAAATCACAAAAATTAAGATTTAAGAAAGCTCGACGATTATTACTTTTTCCACCGTTGCCTTTTTTCGCTTTCATTTTTTTGAGACCCATTTCTCTTCCTTGCGATCCCCGGTAAATGGTATTAAAATGAAACAGCTTAACACTTTGTATGGTAAATACAGTCTTTAGAGTCTGTTAGAGTCAGGCTTGACCAACTTTTTTACATGTTTTGTAGATAATCTTTTGTTAAATATTTCTAACTCGAAATATTAGACTGTCTGGTCAAACTTTTCACCTTCCATCTTCTGGGTTCGTTAAGAAACTTATATTACTAATCTTTGATTTGACCTGAATATTTAAACTCTGTACCCTATAAAGTATATATATTCTAGATCAGCATCAACAGCCGAGTCATGTCCGTATGTCTATCCTTATGAACGCACAGATCTCAGAGATGGTAAGAGATGGTCCTTATGTCTGCAGGCAGATTAAGTTTATTTTCAATTTTGGACACGCCATCCCCCGCCCCCGCAATATAGAAAAAACGTCATATCTCCCACAGTTTTAAAGATAGATGGTTCATACCTTCTAGACATTTAGTAATCGGGATAACTTATCGATCCGCCAAAGCAATGGTGAAGATCGGATGAACGGTTGTCCAGCTATGATCAAAGGACTGTTCGCTGCTGCAGCGCAGTAGCAGCGCTGCTTTTAGCTGCTACTGCAACATCAAAATTTCTTCTGAGCGTTTAATTTCATTGGTACAGAGTATGCTATGGTCGGGCTGGACCGACTTTCCTTCTCGTTTTTAATCTTTCAATGAAGCACTCCTCTAACACCGATCGCGATATACGTATTCCCTTCCAAAGTCAGCTCAGTTCACTGCAAGCGGGTGGAGAGGAAAGTGCCATCAACCATTCTTTAGCAGTTGCTCTCCCTTGTTGCATTTATAAATGTAGTAAATCTTGGCACCATCCAAATATCTCAACTTCACAAATTCTTCTTCTCATGGATTGCATAATTTAGGTGGCATCACAACTGTTTATCACTGTTTTAGTTTCGCGCTCACGATCTGTTTATTGCTACAAACCTACAAATGTACATATGTATGCATGCATGTGTGTATAGATGTCTGTACATATGGTAAGCAGGTTCCTCTGCGATGCTATACAATTAAAACAATTGATGCGATTTCTCGCACAAATGTGCCAAACACGAACATTCAATTTATATTTAGTCGATTGCCTTCATCCGTCAATCCCCAATTCTTTGCGTGGCCCACCCGTATACAGACAATCATACATAAATATGTATGTAGTAATAGCTAGATTAGACCGGACCTCTAGATGCTAAAATTAAGTTTTAACCTATATCACTCATACGCAGTGTGGCATTTATAATTAAAAATTTGATAGTTTATATCAAAGTTCAATTCTAAACTAAGTTAAGGATGTATTGAAACTTTTTTGAGCCGGCCTCCCTGTCGTATGCGTAATTTGCTGGTCCAGTCTAATGTCCCATACATTGGCCATTTCGTCTTCACTTTCTACTTTCACTGCTTGCGTTTGCACTTCCAATGCTTTCAATTTGCATCCCCATGCTAACCTTTGATTAGATTCTGTCGGTCAGCTGTTAGCTAACAGCTGTCTATTCTTGAGCCACTTCCTGATTACTTAGCTAGGCAAACACCCGCAATTGCCACCACCAACTCAGCTGAGCACACACACAAAACACGGAGGGAGACTCAAGCCCACTTGCCAGCCTCCAAGCTGTAGCTTGTGTCAACTGACACATTGCATTTTGGATCGATTTCGACCTCAAAATTGCAGGGCCAACCCGCAAGTTCCTATCAGGGTCACAGCTGGAAACATTAGAAGCTTGAACTTGAAAATGAACAAATGTAAACATGTTGGTGGTTTTGATCTTTGTGTGATTCTTAAGACTTTGAATGCAGAATCCAAGCAAGGGTCGATGCAAACATTTTGGATTACAACGAATGTAGGAAATTGTCCAACGATTTCAAATATGCTACCCTTAATAAAATCAGATTTTTAGTTTGGAACAGGGATGCAAACCACTCGAAAATAAGTATTGGTTCGGTTCGATGGTTCACACACCGCCGCACAGTGGCCAGATTCGCGAATTTGGCGCTGCAAATATCAATTTTTTTGATCAATTTTTTTTAATTCATTAAAGGGAACCCCAGACAGCCCAAAAAAAACTTTGGTTTTTTAAATTTTGGTCAATTAGTTGGGTTGTTATAGTGGTTTAAAGTTTAACAATTTTTCAAACTCCTGAATTTTCATTTTTTTTTGGTTACAAATGTCAATTTTGTGAACATATAAAAACCAAAAGGTAATACCGATTTTAATTTGGTTGATTTTTTTCAAAAGATACATTAATTCTTGAGGTGAATACATTAAAAAACTGTATTATATTAACGTTGAATGTTTCACATTCAAGTTTTAGGTGGACACTATTTTTGGTAGAGTTTTTTAACTTTGATAGACTCGAAAATATCAATTTCACCCAACTTCAGTTGTTTCGGAGCATAGGTATTATAAATTAGTCTATTTATTGATGTATTGTAAAAGTTGCAGCTGCCACAACCTGCCACCTTAGACGTTACATTGATATTTGCGATTTAATCTACAGTTAAATAATATTTGGGAAGAACAAGAACAAACGAAGAAGAAGAAAAAATATCTTTTTTGGCGTATATTATGATTTACTGAGATAGTGAACACATAATATAGGTAGTTACAATTGGACTTTTCCAATTTTGACGAAATACTGGATGTCATCAAACGGTTTAAGATCATTCTCAATGTCTTAATCTTCGGCGAAAATGTTGATGCAAGAAAATATGGAAAATATGCCAAGCAGACAAGAGATATTTTACGTGCAAAAAGTAAAAAAAAACTTACTCCTACCGTTCATAAAATATTGGATCATGGTGAGCAGCTTATAAAACAACAACTTTTATCGATGGGAGTGTTGTCAGAGGAAACCCAAGAATCCAAAAACAAGGACTTCAAAAGGTAAAGAAATGCGAACACGTGCAAAATATCTCAACATCAAGAAAATACAAACCGTTTCAACATGTTGTCGGCCTCCTCAGATCCTCGTATCGCATCTCTCAGACACATCAGGACACTCGCGGAATTAACCAACGAATATTAAGATTATTAAGCACTAATGATATGAATACCCATACATTTTACAAGAAAATTACCGTTCCTAAGTTAGAATTAGTTTTGTATGAAAATACATTTTTTTAGTAAGTACAAATTATCTATTTATACAATTTTTTAATTTTTTATATTATTAAAACTTAATTTTTAATAAATCAATTTTAAAACAAGAAAAAAAGTCGGTCAAGCCCGACTATAACATACTCTGTACCAAGAAAATTTGTCTTTTGATCATAACTCGAAAACCGTTCATCCGATCTTCTTCATTCCTTTGGCGGATCGATAAGTTATCCTAATAACTAAATATGTCCAGAAGAAACAAGCCATCTATCTTCAAAACTGTGGGAGATATGACGTTTTTTCTAAATTGCGGGGGCGTGGCCAAAATTGAAAATAAACTTGATCTGCCTGCAGACATAAGAAGCATATGTCCCATACATGTCAAACCTCTATCTCTTACCATCTCTGAGATCTGTGCGTTCATACGGACAGACAGACAGACGGACGGACGGATGGCTATATCGACTCGGCTGTTGATGCTGATCAAGAATATATATACTTTATGGGGTCGGAGATGCTTTCTTCTGGATGTTACATACTTTTGCACAAACTTATAATACTCTATGTACCTTTGGTACAGAGTATAAAAATTAAAATACGAAGACATTTTCATACAATTTTTCCAGATTATTAAATTATCAACTTTGGCAGCCGATCCTGAGTCCCCCTGTTAACCTACGTAAATGATCGTACGCTCATTGTAAAGCTACAGGAATTCTCTATCCTCGGCTTCATACAAATTTTTGAAATTTCTCTTTCCGTTAAAAAGTTACGATTTTTGCAACGCCAAATTAGCGAATCCGGCCACTGTGCGCCGTTTCAGTTCATTACATGGTTTTTGGAGTTAAACAAATCGCGGTTTCGGTTCGGTTCAGTGGTTCACAAAGGCACATTATAAAATATTATGATTTCGCAAGTAATGTGAGTTTTCGAGCATTTTTGAAATTTGATTCCAATAATCCATTTGAATATCTTTAAAATCCTTAGAGCAATGTCCAAAGATTATTATGTCGGACTCACAGGAATCGTCTATCTGTTCCCAGATGAAAGTCGGTACTTATTGGCAGATTAAGATTGAATTAAGGTTAAGAAATACCACAGAAAATTAAAAAAACATTATCTAATGGAGAAACAAATTTAGATTGTTAACAGGTATATTAAGAGATCGGCGCGCAATTGCAGAAGACATGTTGTACAAAGTTCGTCAGGTCATCCTTAAAAGTTATATCGATCAGACAACGAAAAATATGTAGAGGTTCGAACGAAATGTTAAAAAATTATCTTCAGGAAACGATTCAAATTTCCAAATTAATTAAAATCATTGGCTAGAGGGAAAAGAACTGAACCAAACCGAACAGTTTTTATTAGTGGTTTTCGGTTCGGTTCAGCAAGTCTGAAAGGAAGCCGGTTCGGCTTACTGTTCGGTTGGCCAGCTGGACTAAGCGGTTCGGTTCAGAACCGGCTTGCATCCCTGGTTCGGAAGACATAGCCCTTCAAAGTTGAATAAAAAAACCACACCATTTTTAGGTAATTTAGTCCTCCTTCAGGTATTTAGGTAACAACTCGTCATTATTCCTGTTTCTTGTGATTGAAGTATTTATTAAGTCCATGATACAAAAAGAAAATACTGTTTGTCTCTCCATCTATCAAAATTTGCACTATTTTTCAACTTTGATGGAAAATAACAAAAATTTATATATTTTTATATTTCCCATATTTTCAAAATTGGTACTTTGATTATTCTTTTACCTATTTGAAAAGGTTCCATCTGCTTCTATCTGCCCCTTTGGCAGCTAGATGTAAAATATGTAAAAAAAGACATGGTTCCAGACATTTTATGGCGTGTATATCTGGTACTTATGGTCGCCACATGAGGGCACAGATCTTATACGGACTTTCAAGAATTTCGATCTTGAAATCGAACAAAACTCGTTCTCAGTTTAGTGTTTTTAGGCGAAGGCAGTGTGCTAAGGAAACTGAGAGACGTGAGCAAGCTCGTTTGAGAGAATATCGTTTGCTCCGCTCTCACAGTTTTTATGTTAGTCGGATGACTATAGGTTATAGCTGCCATAGAAATGATCGGTCGAAAAACTAGTTTTAGTGAGAAAAACTTGTTTTGTTTTCAATGCACATGATTCCACTAAGTACATCTATATAATATAGCTGTAATACAAAAGTAGAGTCAGAAAAGTATTCTTATTGAGAGAAACTTGTTTGTTTTCAGTGCAAGAGTCATTCAAATTAGTTATAAAAACTTGCTGCAAGGGTATACAGACTTCGGCAGAGCCGAAGTTAACTTTCCCCTATTTTTTCTCTGAGAATACCTCTCAGGTAATAGATTATACCATATGTTGCAAAATAAGCTTAGTCCATGGATTGCTCTATTACTGAAGAAGACTGAATTTGACATTGAACCATTTAAAATAACTTGACCTATTTAGGAATTTAAGCACTTCAACGGATTTCTCGGAAGCTGTTTTACAAGAACTTAATAGCTCATACGGTAATAGGCAGAGAAGCGAAAAGTTAAAAAATAAGTCGCATAGTCATAAGACAAAATGGATGAAAATCAACCAAATCACTCAGAAATTCAACTGCAACTACAAGAGCTGGCTTATAAGGATACCATTCTGGACACATGGGTCGAAGATGAACCCAATACCTCAAAAGGTCGTGCAAAAGGAAGCCAATCCGAGCAAGCTAAGCTAACTTCGTCTGTGCCGAAGTTTTTATACCCTCACAAGTGCTCGCTTAAATATTTTCAAAAAATAATCTTTTCCCCATTTTCCGAACGATCGTTCGTATGGGAGCTATATGATAAAGTCATCCAATTTGGCCAAATATTTGTAAAACTATGTGAAAGCATGGGAAACAAACGAATACAATATTGCAGGATGCTACCATTAAAAACAAAAAAGTTTTTTTAACTTAGACTGTTTTTCAGACCTATCTTTTGTATGGCAGCTATACCATATAGTTGTCCGATTTTGATAAAACTTGGTAGAACTATAAAAAAACATAGAAAACCTACGACTGCAAAGTTTGGAGACGTTTCCATTGAAAAAAAAGTTTTTCTCACTAAAACTAGTTTTCCGACCGATTGTTCCTATGGGAGATATAGTCACCCGATCCGTCGGTTCCGACATATTAGTGGTGTGCAGCAAAAAGAAGACTCAGTGCAAAATTTCAGCTCGATAGCTTTAAAACTGAGATACTAGTTCGCGTAGAAACAGACAGACAGACGGACAATGCTTAATCGACTCAGCTTGTCTCCCTGATCAAGAATATATATAGTTTATGGGTTTGGAAATAAATATTTCCATGCGGTGCAAACTTCTGGGCAAAATTATAATACCCTTTGGGTATAAAATGTATTGAGGAGTGTTTAAATTTCAAAAGAAAGACAAAACTGGCCGATGCCACCAATAATTCGACCGCTAAACATTTATCGAAAGGTGCTTTCTATTACATAGACAACGCATAACGAAAAAGTTATGTCGCAGACTACAAAATCTGTTGTAAGAAGAATTAAGGAAAGCATTCCCATGTCCCTAAACACAATAGGAGGCACAATTTGATGAAAGTACATCAAATAAGGATAAGCAAAGGATCAGAATCAATAGAATACAGGATGCGTTTTTGAAAGAAGTTGAACTAAAAGTGGACTGTCCCCCGTACGGATAAAACTCAAACTATGGACACACTTCGAATCACTGGAATGAACAATCAAATCAAAGCATTTAGCTGTTTGTCTATCGAAAAAATATCGATAATTCCATCGGGACTGAACTAGTGGTTGAAAGTTGACCAGGGACTGAACTACGCTTAAGTTTGTTTCTCCAGTTGCGCCGAACACAGCAGGAGACTCTCAAAAGTTGACTAACCGGACATTGAGAATTCGGCCCTAAGACCAGTTCATTGATAGCTGATGGTGCCTCAGCTACGAGCTTTAAGTTTTAACTACTATCGATTAAAAGTTGAGCGTCAACCGATAGTTTTAGGCACTTATGTACTTGCCTATATTAATACCGAAAGGATAAGGGTTGACCCACAGTTTAAACAAAAGAAACTAAATTAACTGCACCACGCACTGGCCGGTCATTGGAGCCTGATAATGATCAAATCAGGGCAATGATTTCTGAAAACATTCGTTTTCCAATGCGAAAGATTGCCCAAAATCCTTACAAATCACTGAAAACAAGTGAGAAATCGGTCAAGTATGACCATTACTTACAAAGTTTGCGTTTATCAGATAATTTAAGATGCCACACAAAGTGTTAAGGTGTGTGAAGTGCTGCCCAGCATTATGGTTGGTTTTTCTTGCCTATATAACTTGACTATCGTTCATTCGATCTTCGGAGATGCTTCCTGTTGCACAAATATCTTAAACCTTTGGTACAGAGCATCAAAATGGGAAAACGTTTCAACCCATGCAACCCCTGGGTACAGCGCTCGTGTTCATTCCGATTCCCGAACACATCAAATCACAAAATATTGGGCGCCAGTTGACTTATGTCACATCCAACTATTGCACGTTTCGAGTTACAGCTGATTGTAGTTTGCTTTGGCCGTATCACGTCATCAGTTTTATGGATTTTTGGTCAAATGACGACATTTGGTCAGTGACATTAGCTTTAAATATGTATGTGGATTTTGTTTACATTTTCAATACATATTTATTTCCATATCTAGCCACAAACTGTGCGAGAAATCACGTTGAGTGCATTGGCTATAAATACTTGGTAGACGTTATACTCATTTTTATCATTGGCCACGAAATGCGTACGAATGTGTGTGCGAGTGTGTGGGAACATGGGCGTGAATGATTCATCGGCAATATTCAATTTTTGGCCTTATTTGGTTAATTTCCAAATTTATGAGAATTTGCGAAAACAAAAAATGAAAACAAGATTTATGAATGAATGAATCATAAGCCAGATGAAAACCCAAAAGGCGATAAATTAAACGGGAAAGGGGGATTAAGTGCAGCCACAAACTTGGGGCGCAACCTGAAAAAATGGGCCTTAAAATGCATTATATATGTATATAAAGGATTCCATAAGCGAATTATGACAAAACAAAACTAAAACTGCCGAACAACAGGGAAACAAGATAACAACCCGACACATTAAAATAAAAAGTTTGAAAATAAATTTAAAAGAAATTAAAAAAAAAAACTCAAAAAAGATGAGGAAAGAAGTACAGCTTCACAGTTCTCTGTAGTCGTGCCCCGACTCCGAAATTCGCTATACACTCGAGTTCGTGTGTGTTTCATTATTTTCTCTAGAGCACACTTTTTGGTATTCGGAAGAGAAAAAAGTTGAAAAAGTTATGTTTTAGCGAACGTGACGTGGTCCCAAAGATTTGGATATAACTCATACGCAGTGTTGCCTTTCCACTTTATATATGTTTGTAGTTGGCGTTGAGTTCAAACAAAATCGGATTTCCGTTCTTTTAAAAGGTTACTCTGATTAAAACCATAAGTGAAGAAGACCAAATCTAAGTATTTTGCAGCATTTTCTGGAATATTTTAATACTGCACTCAAAAATAATTGTTTTCATGTTTTTACACTCAGAGAAAAATCGCATAGTAAAACGTAACACAAACATATTTGATTTTACCACGCCCCCTTTTGTATTTAAATTAATTAAAAAGCACTTTGAATTGACTGAAATCATATTAAAACGGCGAATTTCAGTTACCCCTTTTATATTCCCAATATGGGGAATTTCAGCTTGAGAATTACAAGCCGACGTATTTTTGCAAAATACCAAAATTAAGAATACAGGTAGTATTTTAGCCGTCTATGGCACAACTGGTTGGGACGACATTTCAATCGAGTTCAAGTCCAGAGGTCCCGAGTTCGAAAAAAACCCCCGAATATCATATTTAACGCTGATAAATCAATGGAGAAAATAGTAAAATCAACGTGTAAATATTAAAATATCACAGCATTTTTCCCTGAGTGTACATATTCGCCTTAAAATACATTTTAATACCCTTGCATGGGGTATTATAATTTTGCCCAGAAGTTTGCAACGCTGGGAAATATTCATATTCGACCCCATAAACCATATATATTCTTGATCAGTGTGACGAGCTGAGTCGATTGAGCTTTGTCCGTCCGTCCATCCGTCTGCCTGTCTGTTTCTACGCGAACTAGTCTCTCAGTTTTAAAGCTTTCGAGCTGAAATTTTGCACAGAGTCTTCTTTTTGCTGCACGCTACGAATATGTCGGAACCGAGCGGATTGGATGACAATATCTTATAGCTCCCATAGGAACAATCGGTCGGAAAACTAGTTTTAGTGAGAAAACCTTTTTTATTTTCAATGGAAACGTCTCTAAACTTTGAAATCGTATTTTTGCAGGGCTGCAAACCGAACCGGTTCGAACCCGGAACTCCGAATTTTATTTAACTGTGAACCGAACCTCTTTAGAATGGAAAGCTGAGCCCAGACCTGTTCCGAACCTAAAATATCGGTTCGGTTCAACAAAAATGGTGGACATCACAAAATTTGATCTGTTGTCTAGCGATTGTATCTGTTATTAGGTTGGATTTGATCGACTGAGTCTTAAAATGGGCAGCAAAGTAAATTTAAAAAATCCTCGAATATTATTCAGAGTTACTTCCAATATCCCCATCTATAGCAGCCTGTGTTTTATAAGACCCTTGACTCCAAAGCTTTATCAATGATTCACATGGGAAATATTTTTCTACAAAAACTACGAAACGGTATTTCACTTCATAGTCACTTATATTTCTAGTAATTAATATATCAATGTGTTCCACAAACCGTTTTCGACCCAAAAACAACCCGATTCCCATATGATTTGAGTAGTTTAGGATTAAATTAACTTCTAAAATTTAGAAATGTTTAGTTTCTTATAAATTATTGCTTTCTTTTATATTAATAATTTGTCCAGCATGGACTGAACCAAGGTTCGAACCAAAACCTTTTTCCAAAAACCGCGAATCTCAAATTTTTGAACCCTAACCATTGGTGAATTTTGGTTCCAAAAAAAAGTATGGGTTTGCAGCTCTGGTCGGATGACTATATCATATATCACCCATACGAACGACGATCGGTTAAAAAATGGGAAAAAGAGGGTCAAAACTGCCGTCGCCCACTAATAGTTGCCGCGCCTCTAAATAAGTCTTAATTTTCCGACCATATGAAAAGATTCGAAACAAAAATCGGAATTTCTAAAACACGCCTAAAAAGGGGAAAAATTTTATTTACACGATTTTGAGCTTAAATCACTTACACTGGTCGGCAAATAGTATATAAACTCAGCGAAATTCAATTAAAGGCACATGTATATTTTATGTTTTATGGGAAATTAGATGAGAAATTAATCAAATTTTTATTAAATTATAAAGTGAATAACGATATTAGTTCAACAAATGTCTTAATACTATAAATCAACAGGTGTTGGATTAACAAACAAAATATTTTCAAAAAATTCATTTTTATACAGCGAAATTCAATTAAAGGCATGTATTTTAATTATATGGCAAAAAAAACAATAAACATATTATTGTCGAAGAAAATGATGATTAATATCATTCAAAAATTCGTTTTGGCATTGAGTCTATGACCTTTTGAAACTCTGAAATAGGAATTTTGGCCCATTCATTGACTACAGCAATTCTGAGCTCTTCCACCGACTCGAATTTGCGATGACCAGCATATACACGTCGTGCCAAGTTACCCCACATGTTCTCTATAGGATTTAGATCTGGGGAACGTGCTGGCCACTTCATAACATCGATCTGCTTCTCCTGAAACCAATTAACGCTGAGTCGTGATACATGTATGGCAGCGTTATCCTGATGAAAAATGGTGTCTGAAGTAGGTTGATGATCCAAAAAGTTTATTAATACTTCATCCAACATGGTTATATACTTTTCCGAGTTCATACGCCCATTCACTTTACATATGGGGGTCCTTCCATAGTAACTAAAACCAGCCCATATCATTAACGAACCTCCTCCAAAGTTCCGCTTAGTAGAAAAGGATTCGGGCTTCTTCAAATCGTGCCAGTAATAATTAAATCCATCTGGACCGACAAGGTTGAATTTTTTCTCGTCTGAAAATATTACCTTTTTCCATTGATCGGTCCATGACATGTGTTTTTCGGCAAGCTCCAATCTTGCAACTTTATGCGATTCCTTTAAAGCTGGTTTAGACTTCATTTTCTTCCAAATTAGCCGATTACTTCCAGATAAAATTTGTTATACTCGACGCTTAGTAACGGGTAATTGTAAGTCAGCTCTTATTTGCGATGCAGTTGCATTTTTTTGTAAGCCAGCCCGAATTATAGCGGATTTTACACGAGAAGGAATCTTTTGATTATTATTATTTGATCGATTTGTATTATATTTCTGCTTTAAATTGATTACATTATCCACTGCAGATGGAGATCTTTTCAATTTAATGGCAATTTGCCTATTAGACATGCCAGTATCCTTGTAAGCAAGGATTTTGGCTGTTTCTTCAGATGATAATTTTTCCCTTTCACATATCAATATTGAGGGTAATTTTCAATAGGATATAATTTGTATCTGTTTAAATTAAACACGTATGCATAATCAAACTATCAAATTAAGAAAATTTTGCACCTTCTTCTTACTTGAGGACTTGAAACACACTGCCTTTAATAGAATTTCACTTCAAAACGTTCACAAACTCTGAATAATGGGCAAGCTTTAGCCTAAACTAACTGTTAATGCTCTCTTTAAGCTAAAACAAGTAAGGGCGCTGCAGTCGAGTTTCCCGACCACAAAATACCCTGTTCATTTGTTTTCATTTAATTGTTTTTGAACATTATCCCAAATGTATGCAACACTTTTTTCTAGTCCTGACCAACAAGTGGGGGGTGCTCTTATCAGCTCAACTGTTTCGCTTATAACTCCGGTGTTTTTTGTCCGATCTGATTGTACTTATCAGAATAGATAGATATTGGGCCTAGCTTGATGTGTACTAAACCACGAGGCTCTAACTTGAAAATTGTGGATCTGACGGCTATTTAGGTCTAGGATTTCTAGAGGAGGTCTAGGTTTTTTGGGGATAAAAGGGGGACGGGGTGGAATTTTTCAAATCTGAAACAAACTTGATCTGCGTACAGCATAAATCTACCTTCGTGCAAAAATTTGTGGCTCTATCTCTTATAGTCTCTGAGATCGACGCGTTCATACAGACAGACAGACGGACGGACGGACAGACGGACAGACGGACATGGCTATATCGACTCGGCTGTTCATGCTGATCAAGAATATATATACTTTATGGGGTCGGAAAATTTTCCTTCTCCCTGTTACATACATTCGCACAACTTCATGATCCCCCTTTTCCCATTTTCAATGGGAACAGGGTATAAATAGAAATAGAGAGACCAATGTAAAAGGGAGAATAGGATTGGAAGATGCCTTCTGGTTCCAATACATTTTAAGGTGACTAAACGGACCTGCCTTTAATTGAATTTCGCTGAGCGTATTTTGTCATAGTATTCATTTGACTATTAGACTCTTGATCTAAGTACCGGTGCATTGTTCGAACTGAAAATGATGATAAAAGAGAAGTGCAAATTAATAACTGTAAATATGCAAAATATTTCGTCAATTGTCTTTTGTTTTTTCGTTCTGCTGATAAGAATGCCAGCAAGCAACGATTTTTGCAGCGCCATATATATTTTGTCATTGCGTGATTTAGTTTACAAGTTTTCATAATAAAGTCGATTTTTTAATATTTCAAATGGTTAAAAAATCAGAGCTGAGCACCAAAATAAGATCAGAAATTGTGATCAAATATAACTTGGGTGTTTCCGTAATAAACATCGCTAAGGAATATAATTTGTCTCGTCAGACCATTTATTATCAAATCAATAAATATAAAAAATTTAATGATGCGATCAATGTTCGCCGTAAAGGCAGAAATCGAAAGACTGGAGCTGATGCAGACCGTCTTATCGTCCGTGCTTTTAAGAAGGACCCTTTAAAAACACCAAAGGCTGTGTCCTTAAAATGGGATGAGACTGCATCCACTTCCATAAGTGAGAGAACAATACGCAGGCGTTTGATTGAAGCAGATATGAAAACATATATTGCAAAGCCAATTCCTTTTATCAACCCTAAAAATAAACTAAAGCGTTTGGAGTTCGCGAAAAGATACATCACCAAGCCCGTTTCATTTTGGCGTAATGTCCTGTGGACGGATGAGAGTAGTTTTTAAATTCCACGCATCTCAAAAGAAAGTTTTTGTATTACCGTAAAAAAAATGCTCCTGTGTGTCAAAGAGTAAGCCATGGGGGTGGAAGCGTAATGTTCTGGGGTTCAGTTTCATATAATGGTGTGGGAGACTTGGTTCCCATAGACGGATCCATGAACCAGAACCGATATTTAGAAACCTTAAACGATTATGCGTTTCCCTCCGGTGACAGATTAATAGGAAAAGAATTTATTCTCCAACAGGACAACGCTCCTTGCCATAAGGCCAGAATGATTACTAGGTTTTTAAGAGATGTCGGGGTGGAAACTATCGATTGGTCCTGATTAAAACATTATTGAAAATGTGTGGTCGCTAATAAAGCGAGAAAGAAGCACTGATCTGACCAGGACAAAAGCAGAAACCGTCACTGAGGTCACAATGAATTGGAAAGAGATTCCCTTAAAATACCTTCAAACCTTGGTCGATTCCGTTCCGAATCGCCAGCAAAAGGTCATAGACACCAAAGGAGGGTATATTTTTTTGATTAATTTCCAGTTTAAAATAAATTTATAAAACAAATTAGTTAATTAAGATGAAATAGGAAATTTTGTCAAAATACTTATGCCACCCATGAAATGACTTAGTTTTTAGTTTTAATTCAATTAAAAATCTAAATGAATGTTAAAAATGAAAATTTGTTATATTTAAAATTTAATTCAATGTAACTAAATGAATTATGTACATACAATCCATAAATATTTTTATATTTAAAATAAACAAGAAAGAAAGTCGGTCAAGCCCGACTATAACATACTCTGTACCAAGAAAATTGTCTTTAGATCATAACTCGAAAACCGTTCATCCGATCTTCTTCATTCCTTTGGCGGATCGATAAGTTATCCTAATAACAAAATATGTCCAGAAGGAACAAGCCATCTATCTTCAAAACTGTGGGAGATATGACGTTTTTTCTAAATTTCGGGGGCGGCAGGGGGCGTTTCCAAAATTGAAAATAAACTTGATCTGCCTGCAGACATAAGAAGCATATGTCCCATACATGTCAAACCTCTATCTCTTACCATCTCTGAGATCTGTGCGTTCATACGGACAGACAGACGGACATGGCTATATCGACTCGGCTGTTGATGCTGATCAAGAATATATATACTTTATGGGGTCGGAGATGCTTCCTTCTGTATGTTACATACTTTTGCACAAACTTATAATACTCTATGTACCTACGGTACAGAGTATAAAAATGAATATTTGTTATATTTATAATTTAATACAATGTAACTAAATGAATTATGTACAATCCACAAATATTTTTATATTTAAAATAAATAAAAAATTAAAAAGAAACTGAGGCATCGCCATGACAAAATATATATGCCGACCAGTGTAAAGTCTAGACGTGATGGATTTTTTTCGAAAACAGATTCGTGTTCAGCACACAAAAATCACCACCAATCTTTCAATATTGCCTTGTAATATTGTATTATTGAAAGGAAAATATGTTTTTTCCAAATTTGTTTTTGTATTCCAATTTGAAATGCATTTTCTTCTACTTTTTTGCAGATCTTTTGGTTGGAATTGTCCGGATTTGGCTTCTTTTCTTTTGCAAAATGAAATGTTGAAAGTGCCAATTATACTTGAGTTTTGTTGGTCGTTGGACCTTTCCAAATGTTAACAATTTGAAAATGTTTGGATTGTGAATCATCAACAGCAGCAACATGACGGTTGAGTTTTTTTTTTGGTTAACCGGCTTTGAAGACAACGACTGGTCTCACTTTCGCTTTTTTGACCCACAAAAGAAAAACAGAGAGAAGTGGTGGGGTGCATGGTGCAACCACTGTCTGCACTTTTTCCCCCAAACTCCTGCTCCTCGCTTCACCGCACAGCCACATCGCTTGAGTTAACGCACCTTCACCTTGGCAGTCAATTAAAATTTTGTTTTATCAACTTTGTTGTTTTAATCTCATGTGGTATTTGTCTTGCACAACATCATCCACCCACAGAGAAAACCCAGAGACGCACAGCCACGTGGGCAGCGACGAGACGAGACGAAGACAATGCCCCTGGACGGTACATCGGCAGTTAGTGAAAGTTCAAGGCTGCGAATTGAAATGTTTGTATGTGAGTTTGGGTTTGTGTGTGCACATAAATATGTACATATGTACATACATACATATGTAAATATGTGCAAGGTGTTCGAAAACAGGCCGGCGCACGCTGGTTGTTTGATGTGAAAAAACAGTTACCAAAAGATGACACACTTGGTCAACAATTTTGGGTTAATCACCCTATGCCAAATGACATTTAGTCCTTGGCAGAGGTCACCCCGCCCGCACGCCACCCATCAAACGCAAGAGACAGACTTCAGTGCCAACTTCTAAGAGAAAGAGCAAAGCTGGTGCGAGTTCTCTGCAACGACAATGAACTTGGTCTCTCTCGCTCTCTCTCTCTGTCGCTCTCTCTGTCTTTGGCACTCTCTTCTGGTCGCTGGCTTCATTGCAATTATCATTACTCAATCTGAACGGTTTCGTGTTCGTGCTGCAATCAAAACTTCTTACATTTTTTCCGGGTTAAGTGCGGCGCGACGCACTCAACCGACTCCGTCTCTGTAGGAAATTCAGTCCGGCACCACATATGTATGCAACATGCAACAGGCCAACAAATTGCTGTAAATTCAAGCCCCTTGATTTATTATTATTAATCATCTTTTTGCTGTTGTTGTTGTTGTGTGTGTGTGTGTTTTTTTTTTTTTGTGTGGTATGAAAGTCGTTTGCCAGCTGGCGTTTGAATTGTTAATAAACTTCAGGTGGCAGCTGGTACGCTAACGGGTTTCAGACGGTCACAGAGTGACCAGTAGAAACCTTTTCATAAACGAAGGATATCTTAATCGGAACTTACACGAAATGAGGGAAACTTTATTAACTTATGAAAAAGCTTTCGTTTGTTGGAAAGAGACGTAGAGGGGCAAGCGATACAACTACGCCTCTTCGTGAAGTTTGCTCCACCTTGTAAGTCCAGTCTCAGTCGGGACTTACACGATGAAAGAAACTTTATAATGTTTTGAAAAAGTTTTCTTTTGTTGGAAAGAGGCGTAGAGAGAGCTACACAACTACACCTCTTTCCTACCAGCATGAGTTTTTAAAAAAAGCTTCACCCTGTAAATCCCGCCCAAGACTTGAAAGAGGCGTAGAGGGGCAAGCGCATGACACAACAAAGAAAGTAAGGCGCTTCATTTTCTTAAGTACTGAGCTTTTGCGCAACGAACCTCACGCTTCGAGAATACCCGAAACACTTTAAGTACTCTGCTGAGGGCGCACACACTGCAAGCACCCTACCTTTATTGTTGTATCATGGGCAAGTGACACCACTTCACCTGTTTCCTATAATCGAAAGCTTTTTTAAGAACTTCACCTTGTAAGACCAGTCTCAGTCGGGACCATGATACAACAATACAGGTA
This sequence comes from Lordiphosa andalusiaca, assembly GCA_035044965.1. Lineage (NCBI taxonomy): Eukaryota > Metazoa > Arthropoda > Insecta > Diptera > Drosophilidae > Lordiphosa > Lordiphosa andalusiaca. The sequence goes on along the minus strand of JAWNNM010000159.1, from coordinate 3,186,940 downwards.
AGGCGGCGTCAGTGTAATGAGTACTTTTGCCAAAAGCTTACGCCCCAAGAGTAAGCGGAGCACTGAACGTGATGGTACTTTGCACAGAACTAACCCTGACGCCGCCTTACCCTTATTGTTGTATCATGGTCGGGACTTACACGATGAAGTAAGCTTTGTAAAGTTTTTATAAAGCTTCGAGCTATGGTGTATTGCGCACAGCACATGATGCGATAAATTACAATAAAGGGCTAGACGAAACCACCTTAAACTTAAATATTTCATTATGGACAACACATAATACAACAATAAAGGTAGGGAGCCCACAGTGTGGGTCCTCAGAAAAGTACTCAGAACGATCAGTATTTCGCGTACTCTTGAAGCGTGAGGCTCTTCGCGCAAAAACTTAGTACTTAACAAGAAAGAAAGTCGGTCTTGACCGACCGACTATAACATATTTTGTACCAACCATTTTTCATTTTAATTACAGACTAGATATACATACTATAAATTAAAAAAACATTGAGGAAAGTTAACTTTGGCTCTACCAAAGTTTGTATACAATTGCAGCACGTTTTTCTAACTAATTTGAAGGACATTTCACTGAAAACAACCTAGTTTTTCTCACTAAGACTACTTTTCTATGATAGCTATACTATATAGATGTCCGATTTCGACCAAACTTAGTAAAATCATGGGAGAGCATAGCTAACTAAAAAATACAAAGTTTGAAGGCAATTTTTGCTAAAACAAAAGAGTTTTTCTCACTAAAACTTGTTACTCGACCGATCATTCCTATGGGAACTATAACCTATAGTCATCCGATTTTGACAAAACTTTGAAAAATTGTGTGAAAACTTATAAAATAAATATTTGCCTATTTTCAAGAGGTTTACATTGAAAACAAACAAGTTTTTCTTACTTATACTATTTTTCTAACCTTACTTTTCTATGACAGCTATACTATATAAATGTCCGACTTCGAATAAACTTGGCAGATTTATGGAGAAGCATAGAAAACAAGTAAATGCGGAGTTTGGAGAAATGTTGCATTAAAATCAAAAAAGTTTATCTCACTAGAACTAGTGTTCCGATCCGGCCGGTTCCAACAAATTTGTAGCGTATTTGTATCAGAAGACTCCGTGCAAAGTTTGGTCGAGATAGCTTTAAAACAGACGGGAGGAGATAGCATAGAAACAGACGGACACACGGACATGGCTATATCGACTCAGCCCGTCATGCTGATCAAGAATATATATACGGATGGTCGGAAATGCTTTCTTCTTCCTTCGTTGCAAACATCTGGACAATTTCAATATACCCTCTGCAAGGGGAATAAGTGACTTCCAAGTTTTGGAAAGTCCACATACATAAATACGAGTGAACGGCATCTTAGTTGATGTCCCGTTTCTCTCACAGCGGGCCCACACACTACCCGCTGCACCACCACCGACTTAATTATGCGTAATCAAAATTGGTAATTGTTAGTTCTGTGTTTCCTATTTCTAAAAGCTACAACAAATCTCTGTGGCCTGGTGGGGGATAGAGATGGACGACATTTTGGTGCAAGACAATTGCTTTAATTTAGTTTTAGCTTCACATGTTCAGTTTAAAATATCGGTATCTCTTATCCCATCCAATGTCCTTCAATTGCGGGAGAATAAAATGAAACCCAACGCCTTTTGAATCAGACGGACAGCAAGCAGGGCCGCCCCGATGGTGAGCACACGTACCGCCACTAGGATCTTTAGCGATGGTCCCTTTTCCACCGTCGTTGATTTCATGCTCTCGCTCTTGGTCATCTCCACATTGTCGCCATGGATGGACTTGGGACATTTATAAGTTAAATTAGCGTATTAGTACCTCAGTCCTGACACTCTCAACTCACTTGATTGCGATTAATTTGTGGATTCGCCCTCGATTTTGGTTTGGGTTTGGCCCCTTGTAGCTCCAGAAGTGGCGGCATGGCAGCCGAACTGGAGCTGTCCACTCTCGGAACCTTGTTGTACATCCAGCTATGTGAGCGCGAACAGGGGCGATTGTTTTGAGACATTGCTAAGAAAATTTAAAAGTCCAAAGATGAAAGATGAAAACTGGTGAAAGAATTTCCAATAATTAATTTGTACAAATATTTCCAATGTGTTTTCTTCACTGAAGTTTGTCAACGAATAAAACAAAACATATCCCAGACGATGTAAATAGAGCTGAAATTATTGTCCCAGCCGACTTTGTGGTTACAAAATAAATCTCAAAATTTTTGCAAACGATGAATTCATCTAATTTCGAAAGAATAGTTCAAATTTTGCTGAATTGTGCATTGAGTGGAGGTCGGCTTGGCTCTTTGAACTGTGTAAAGCCAATTATTTATTATACCCGTTGCTCGTAGAGTATGAAGGGTATACTAAAGTCGTGCAAATGTATGTAACAGGCAGAAGGAAGCATCTCCGATATCATTAAGTATATATATTCTTCATTAGCATCAACAGCCGAGTCGATATAGCCATGTCCGTCCGTCTGTTCGTCTGTATGAACACCTAGATCTCAGAGACTAGAAGAGCTAGAGCAACCAAATTTTAGATGTAAGCTGGTATTGTCTGCAGGCAGATCAAGTTTGTTTCAAATTTTGGCCACGCCCCCTCCCACCCACGCAATAAAAAATGTTGAATATCTCCCACAATTAGTCCTACAATCTCACAAATTTTCATAAAGAAACAAGAAAGAAAGTCGGTCAAGCCCGACTATAGCATACTCTGTACCAACGAAGTTATACGCTCAGCATAAATTTTGATGCTGCAGTAGTAGCTGAAAGCAGCGCTGCTTCTGCGCTGCTGCAGCGAACAGTCTTTTGATCATAACTCGAAAACCGTTCATCCAATCTTCACCATTCCTTTGGCTGATCGATAAGTTATCCTTATTGCTAAATATATCTAGAAGGAACAACCCACCTATCTATAAAACTGTAGGAGATATGACGTTTTTTCTAAATTGCGGGGGCGGCAGGGGGCGTGGCCAAAATTGAAAATAAACTTGATCTGCCTGCAGACATAAGAAGCATATGTCCCATACATGTCAAGCCTCTATCTCTTACCATCTCTGAGATCTGTGCGTTCATACGGACAGACAGACGGACAGACGGACATGGCTATATCGACTCGGCTGTTGATGCTGATCAAGAATATATATACTTTATGGGGTCGGAGATGCTTCCTTCTGGATGTTACATACTTTTGCACAAACTTATAATACTCCATGTACCTTCGGTACAGAGTATAAAAACGTTGCATACTTATTTGAGCCGCATGAGGATATTAAACACTTATTGCCTTGAGTAACGGGTATTTCGAAGTCGGGCAGGGCCGACTTTAACTTACGCTCTCATTCTATTTGCAATTGAATTAATTATGGAGTCTGCTATGTCAACTGGTTCTTCTTCTAACGATGATAATATCAAGTCACACGGAATCAGATCCAAATTTCAGTGCTTTTGGTTTTCCAAGTGATTTACCCAAACTAAATCTGCCCAGTTGCCGCAATGTCTCAAAATATTTGTTATTTCTGAGGGATCGGGCTGAAAATGAAAATAAAATGTTTTCATATGCATCTTTTACTCTACAAATAGCGGATAATTGGAGTTTGGAACAAGTTGAATATTGCCATTATTAAAACTGAAAACATTGCTTAATATTATAAATATTCTAAAAAATCCAAAGTCACGTCTTCATCTGAAATATACACAGCATTTGTCGAGGCAATGAATAGAGTATTCCATTTTGGAAAATGCGAGTACAGCTTACCAAGCAGCCAATGTTCATGTGGTTGGATGTAGAAAATCGAACGACCCTCTGGTTTTCGGCTCGATTCAGCATTTCTGAAAAGAAGCCGGTTCGTTTCAGCAGCTGGAATAAGCGGTTCGGTTCGGCTCTGAACCGGCTTGCATCCCTAAAATGTATCCTTTCTTGCAATTGTGACTATGACAGGTCTTAAGCGTTCTTAAAGAAGGGGGCAATTTTCAAATCTGAAACAAACTTGAAATGGGTATGGTATCCATTCGAACATTTCTGGCTTTATCTTTTATAATCTTTAAGTTCGCATACATTTGCACAACTTCATGATTCCCTCAAATCTTTCTTTGTAGTTTTTCTTGGTAAATGAGTCCATCCTTAAGGAACGAGTCCAGTTTTCTTCAGTCTACGGTTCCAAACCTCAGCTGTTGCTACAAATAGGTTAAATTTTAGGGTCACACCTTAAAGTCCATCTCCAACAACAAACCATTGTTTAAACTCTGTACCAGAGGTACACAGAGGTCACGCCCCCTCCCATTTGTTAACTATTTGAATTCTTCGTTTGCTAAGATCCTTTGGGTGGCATCTTTTCAGTCTTCTTTTCTTTCTTCTTAACAAGGAGATTTGGGTGAGCAGACAGCCTCTTCATATAGTCTCTGGCATGTTTATTGATAATGTCGCTGATCTTAGCCACTTGGAGGTTATCTTCAACAATTCTGTAGAATTCTTATGCGATTCAGGTGCGACTTTGCTGCAATGCCGTACACCTGTAGTCCATATTTCCATGCAGACGAGAGAATACTTTACTCTTATATGCGTCTGAAAGCTGAGTTCTCGGTCTAGATAAACTCCGGTAGCCAACGAGGTCCAGCAGCTCTCCTTGGGGGATAACTCCTAGTCATTCGGCTCTTCTCTGCGCGTGGGTAACACTTAGAAACTTTGGTGGTTTAGTCCAATATTCTAATTGGATCACCAACCTCCGATCCTTATTAGATATTCTTGCACAGTGTCGGTATCGGTATATATGCAGGATCCCTTGTCAATAATGCTGTGTCATCTGCAAAGGTGGCAATCATAAAGTCATTACTGTGGACAACTTGTTGATGCCGAACTTGGGTATAGAGGGTATATAGTGTTGTTCCCAAGACGCTTCCTTGGGGGAAACCAGCGCTGAATGGCCTTGCGTCAGATATTTCTCCGTCTTGGTCCGTTTAGTCAGGAACCTTATAACCATTTCATCATGATCAGTAGTAATTCAATGAGGTAATCACAATTCCTCACCATTCAGACTAACTGGCTGACTGCTCACCACAATCCGCGAGAGCCGAGTTTTGAAAATAAGAGCGGGTCGGTCTGAATCCCTTCATCCTTGCTATATCCATTGATGTGGCTTTAAGTTACTTGTATATAAATATGCTTTGATCACTTTTCTTTAGACTTAATGGATACATTTACATACAATATTTTCTGTTTTCATACATGGCTCATAATTGCAGTGCCTAAGACTAAGCAAAAAAAAAAAAAACAAATTGTGAAACGGAACAATCGGTACAATAACAAGAAATTATGGCATCCCCAAGGAAGAGATAACCGAAAGCAGTTTCGCATCCTGGAAGATTGGGTTGACTTGAGTATGAGTCGGAGCAACTGTTAATTGCTTGTTGGTTCTGCTGGCGATTGCTTATAAATGACGCCAGTTATCTCATGATTCTTCTGGATGATGCAGCGTCTGCAAGAAAGACAAAACCCGCATATGTAAGTGGTAACCGCATAGACAGTTGGACAGTTTACTTATTGCCGCTGTATAAACAAATGGTGGCAGGAACTGGATTGTTGGGTTCCAGTTTGGCCACCTGTTCGGCAATGGCCATGCCGATGCCGGAAACATTTGGATTGATTTGGCCTTTCGCTGCCAGTGGAGGGAGTAAATAACTGTAGTAGATAACTGTAACTGCTTGTGTGTGTGTGTGTGAGAAAACTTACCGCCCAGACACAAGCCCTGACGATTCGCCAGCAGAGCACCCACTGTGTCCGGCTGTGTAATGCTGCAGAAGAGAGACAAATAACGAAAAATGAAACGAAAAGGAAAATGGGTTTTACTTACATTTCGCTCAAGACCTTCTCCAGCTGCTGCTCCATGGGTCAGGTTGTGTTTTTGTGTGTGTTTTAAATGGTTCAATAATTGTGTAAAGAAAAACAAAGCACAAATCAAAACATATCAATTTAATGTGACCATTTGCGGCTTAGGCTGAAAATACCTGGAACCAGGGAACTAGTTCGTGATTTTTCACAACTTTGACGACCTGCACGATCTAATCTAAAATCACTTTATTTTAATTTATTATTATTTTTCCGCACTCAGGGCCTAATTCTATCTGCTACATAGAGCTATCTGTCAAATAAACTTACAAATAACAGAGTAAAATCAAAGCATATATGACACATAGCAGCTAGTTAGTAGATGTGAAATCCGCCCTTAGAGAATTATGTCAATAGCTGTTGCATGGGTTGAGAAGCGCTACGGACAGAAATGAAAAAGAGAGAGGTAGTGAGCCCACGCTACCATTACAAGCAGAGCCACATGGACAGATATAAGTGTTTGGGTTGGTGAGAATTGTAGCTGCTGCTAAAACAAAACACCAATCAACAATTAAAATTGATTATCTTTTCCGACAATCTGCTCAATTTAATTTAGTTCAATATAACATCGTAATTAATCACGCATAAACGTTCTGTAGGTCTGGCACAAGTAGATATTTTACCATAGACCCTAAACGGTCACACTACCGACTCACACACACAGAGAGAGAACACGGCGTAAACATTTGACGCAGACACGTCAGCTAGCGAATTGATTAAACAACAATTCGTTTGTACATTTAATTATATTAATTACAGAGTTTCGCTAAAACTGATTGAAACAGCTGCCTCTGCACTTGCTACATATTTATAGAAGAACGTTGTCTGCTTTAAAATGGTAAGCGTAAGCCCGACCCAGCACACACACAGACAAGGCAATCACGCTGGCAGCACACACACACACACACACATGCACAGCAGAAATGAATTGGGCTAATCCTCTAATGAAATGTTTGTAATTCTTAACAGGTACTCATTGCTGCAGCAGTCTGCACAAAGAATGGCAAAGGTGAGTTTGATTAATTGTAAGCAATTACATTGCATTAGTTTATACTCACGCACACACACACACGCACACACAGTCATATTGTCACGTCAGTTTGTGGAGATGACGAAGGCACGAATTGAGGGTCTGCTTGCCGCCTTTCCCAAACTAATGACTGCCGGGAAACAGCACACCTATGTGGAAACGGACTCGGTGCGCTATGTATACCAGCCCATGGAGAAGCTATACATGTTGCTGATTACCACAAAGGCCAGTAATATATTGGAGGATTTGGAGACGTTGAGGCTGTTCTCGAAAGTGGTGAGTGATTGGGTGGGAGCTGCATGGCTTTCAGAGTTTTATATAGTTTTTCGTACTCAACAGATTCCCGAGTACAGCCACTCGCTGGACGAGAAGGAAATTGTGGAGAATGCCTTTAACCTGATCTTTGCCTTCGATGAGATTGTGGCCTTGGGCTACAGGGAGAGTGTGAATCTGGCTCAGATTAAGACTTTTGTTGAAATGGACTCACATGAGGAGAAGGTGTACCAGGCCGTTAGGCAGACCCAAGAGCGCGAGGCACGTCAAAAGATGCGCGAAAAGGCCAAGGAGCTGCAGCGTCAGCGCATGGAGGCCAGCAAACGAGGAGGACCCTCCAGCCTGAGCGGACGCAGCGGTGGTTTCAGCTCAGATAGCTTTGGCAGCAGTGGCGTGAGCAGCAGCGGTGGCGGCAGCAGTGTATCAGGTCCCTCCCTGGAGCTGGACCCCAAACCGATTTCCAGCAAGGCGGCACAGTAAGCTGTTTTTGGCTACTTCAGACAAGAAATTCTCCATTTAAAAACTTGAACCTATTCCCAACAGAAAGCCCTCTTCACGTAATGCACTCAAATTGGGTGGCAAGTCCAAGGATGTGGACAGCTTTGTGGATCAGCTGAAGAGTGAGGGCGAAAAGATAGCCAATCTTACGCCAGCCACCACAGCAGGCGCCGCAGTGGCCAAGGCTGCAGCCATCTCTGCCGACATACACCGAGAAAGGTGAGTTCCTGCTTAAAGAGTTGGACAAATGGATGTTCCTAATCCCGTTTCCCATCATAGTGTTCACTTGAAAATAGAGGATAAACTGGTGGTGCGCTTGGGCCGCGATGGTGGCGTGCAACAATTCGAGAACTCTGGCCTGTTGACCTTACGCATCACCGATGAGAGTCTGGGACGCATTCTACTCAAACTGGCCACCACAGATACACAGGGATTGCAGCTACAGACACATCCCAATGTGGACAAGGAGTTGTTCAAGACACGTTCCGTGATTGGCTTAAAGAATTTGGCCAAACCGTTTCCACTTAACACCGATGTGGGTGTCTTGAAGTGGAGATTTGTGTCGCAGGATGAGGCGGCCATTCCATTGACCAGTAAGTAATCCCACACACTTTGATCTCCCTCACATTCATATGATTCATTCATTTCTTAGTCAATTGCTGGCCCTCGGACAATGGTGAGGGCGGTTGCGATGTGAACATTGAATATGAACTGGAAGCGCAGCAGCTGGAGCTGCAGGATGTGGCCATTGTTATACCCTTGCCGTAAGTCAATATATACAGCCCTGAGCCAATTCCCATTTCAATGGTTTCCTCTCTTAGCTTGAATGTGCAGCCCTCGGTGGCCGAATACGATGGCACCTACAACTATGATGCACGCAAACATGTACTCCAATGGCACATTCCCATCATTGATGCCGCCAACAAATCTGGTTCCATGGAGTTCAGTTGCAGTGCCTCCATTCCTGGCGATTTCTTCCCGTTGCAAGTGTCGTTTGTGTCCAAGACACCCTATGCCGGTGTCAGTGCCTTGGATGTGATCCAGGTGGACGGTGAGGCACCCGTCAAGTATTCCAACGAAAGTGTTTTGTTTGTGGAGAAATATGAGATCGTCTAGGACCAATCTTAACATAGTTATGTAAAAACAATATCTCTATATATATATATATGTATGCTGTATCCTGTGTGTTATACCTAGTATCCCATATGAAGTTTTTTTCCCCCTCCCCTCCCCGCCCCCCGAATGGAGCCGTACAGTTTCAACATTTCAACGGTAATTGCAATTTGATTATGTCATTACATTAGCTATGAATAAACCAGGGATGCCCACAAAAGAGACAGAGAGAGGGAGAGAGCATGTATTTGGGTTGGTACAACGAACCGGCAACGGTTCTCTGTTGTTGTTTTGTCTCTTTCATTTTGGAACAGATCTGGGATGTGTTGGGACGGCAACAGATCTTAGCCTGGTCAGTTGAACAACAAAGCTACTCGCGCCGCGCTTTATATTTCCCCAGTCTCAGAAGCACGCTGGGATGCCATGTGTTCAGCAAATTGCCATCCATTTGATGGTTTACTTTCTGCATGAAGAATTTTCTTAACTTCCTCACCTCCAAAGCGTATTAAGCGTATTCCACAAACTATGAAACTTGTATCACTTGGGAGCTGCAAACCAAAACCAAAACCCTGAACTCTTCCGAACTCTAACCCTTGGCAAATTTCGGTTCAAGCCCCCTAATCGGAGCTCCCAACATTTTGATATGGTTTGTTGCATACATGGATTTTGCATACATTTTTATATCCTTGTCCAGATGTTGGTAATGCATAGAAGGAAGCATTTACGATGACAGAAAGTATATATATATTCTTGATCAGCATGACAAACTGAATTGATTTTCCCATGTCCGTCTGTTTCTATACTATTTCCTGCTTCAGCTGGAAAGCCATCTCAACCAAACTTTACACGAAGTTTGTGAATACATATGCAGCGTATACATTTGTGGGAATCGGCCAGATCGAATGACTATATCATATAGGCCATACAATGATCGTTCGAAAAACTAATTCTAGTGATAAATACTTGTTTGTTTCAGTGGAAACGACTGCAAACCAGAGCGGGCAAGCAAACGAACCGTTCGCGAAAGCTAAGAAACGATTCATTTATTTTGTAGCTGTTACTCTAGTCAGGGAAAACGAAACCACTAACTTTATATTGCCGATGAGCGCAAACGAAACGATTGGAATATTGTTCTCCCAACAGCTGCACTGCCTTGGAACGTTTCGGTACGAAACAAAAACAAAGCCAAGAGAAACAAACAAGTAAGCAACAGAAAAAAAAACAATACAAATACAAGTACAAATTGAGCAGCAAACGTTTCCGAACTATTCGCGCTCGTTGCATATCGTTCCGATTCCCTTTGTCCGCAAAATCAAGATGAGAGCATTTCGCTTTACGTTTAGTTTGCTCTCACGAACGCAAACTAAACAGAACTCATTTTTTGTTACAGTTTCTTTTCTCGGGTTTTGTTAGTATTTCGCTCTGTGCAAAGAAAGAAACGAAACGATTTAGAAACGTTTCGTTTCGTTTGTTTGCCCGCTCTGCTGCAAACTCCACATTTATTAGTTTGATAAGCTTTTTCATGATTCCACAAGGTTTGGTCGAAATCGAACATCTATATATATAGAAGAGATAGGTTTTTAAAACAGTCTTTGTAAGGAAAACTTTTTTGTTTTCAATGAAAGCATTTTCAATTTGTACATTAATTTATTTTATGTACTTTTACACAATTCTATAAAGTTTGGTCAAAGTCGGATAACCATAGCATAGGAAGGATCGGTCGAAAAACTAGCTTTAGTGAGAATTTTTTTTGTTTTAAATTTTTGGCGTCTTTAAAATTTTCACATATTAATTTTATCTGCTTCATCACAATTGCATCAAAATCGTAGGAAAATATCATACCGTAGAATTAACTGGCCAGACAAATGACCATAATATAGGCGATCAGAGCTGCAAACCAAAAAAAATATTCGGATATTCCGGAACACTGATTCGAACCCATATTAACGAATGGTTAAGGTTCGAGGTTTTTGGGAGAAGGTTTTGGTTCGAACCTTGGTTCAGAGTCCATGCTTTATGAAACCTTACTAATTTTTGTTGCGACCCAAAAACCCCCCTAAATTGTATGGGAACCGAGTGGTTTTTGGGTCGGAATTGGTTAGTAGAAAACATGGAAATATTCAATATATAATTTACAGTTTAGTGAAATTTCATTTCGTCATTTACATAGAAAAATATTACCCAAAATAATGTTAGACTCTTGCTTTTGAGAATTATGCAAGAAGCTTTAGAGTAGAGGAGGTTTAAAAACAGAGACTGTTATGGGTAGGGATTTTATATGGAAATCTAATCGTTTTGCCAAATTTATTTTCCCATTTTGGGAGTCAGTCGCACCAAAGAAGGTCAAATTTTTGTGTCAGTTTTGTTGAACCGAACCGAAATTTTGGGTTTTTGGTTAATTTCTAAAGATGTTCGGTTCAAGGTTCGGTTTATAGTAAAATAATAGTTGGAATTCCGGGTTTGAACCGGTTCGGTTCAAAACCGGTTTGCAGCCCTGGAGGCGATATCCATTGGTCAATATTGGAAAATGATCTTATTGAATGCTACTCATTTGAAACCTTTTGTAGGATATATTAAACGAACTGCAAGGCTATACAAACTTCCCAGCTAACTTTCCTCTATTTGTATACCCGTTACTCGACGAGTAAAAATAGAGGAAAGTAAACTTCGGCTCAGCCGATGTTTGTATACCCTTGCAGCACGTTTTTAACTCATTTGAAGGACATATCCACTGACAACAAACAAGTTTTTCACAATAAGACTACTTTACTGACTCTACTTTTGTATGACAGCTATATTATATAGATGTCCGATTTCGATAAAATTTGTCAGAATTATTATTTATATAAAAACTACACATATTACCCTTTGCAAGGGTATAAAAAGTTTTTCCCACTACGACCCATTTTCCGACCGATCGTTCGTATGGGAGGTATACGATATAGTCATCCGACTTGGCCAAAAAATTTTAAAATTATGTGAAAGCACGTGAAACAAACAAATACAAAATTGCAGGATGCTACCATTAAAAACAAACAATTTTTTCTAACTAAGACTGTTTTTCGGACCGATCTTTTGTATGGCAGCTACACCATATAGTTGTCCGATTTCAATAAAACTTGGTAGAATTTAAAAAAAACAAGTAAGGGCGCTGCAGTCGAGTTTCCCGACCACAAAATACCCTGTTCATTTGTTTTCATTTAATTGTTTTTGAATTTCATAAAATTATCCCAAATGTAGGCAACACTTTTTTCTAGTCCTGACCAACAAGTAGGGGGGGTCCTCTTATCAGCTCAACTGTTTCGCTTATAACTCCGGTGTTTTTTGACCGATCTGATTGTACTTTTCAGAATAGATAGATATTGGGCCTAGCTTGATGTATACTAAACCACGAGGCTCTAACTTGAAAATTGTGGATCTGACGCCTATTTAGGTCTAGGATTTCTAGAGGAGGTCTAGGTTTTTTGGGGATAAAAGGGGGACGGGGTGGAATTTTTCAAATCTGAAACAAACTTGATCTGCGTACAGCATAAATCTACCTTCGTGCAAAAATTTGTGGCTCTATCTCTTATAGTCTCTGAGATCGACGCGTTCATACAGACAGACAGACGGACAGACGGACGGACGGACAGACGACTCGGCTGTTCATGCTGATCAAGAATATATATACTTTATGGGGTCGGAAAATTTTCCTTCTCCCTGTTACATACATTCGCACAACTTCATGATCCCCCTTTTCCCATTTTCAATGGGAACAGGGTATAAAAACATAGTAAACCTACGATTACAAAGTTTGGAGATGTTTCCGTTGAAAAGAAAAAAGTTTTTCTTACTAAAACTAGTTTTTTATAATGTGCCTGTGTGAACCACCGACACCGCGGTTCATTTAACTCCAAAAACCATGTTTTGAACCGAAACTGTGCGAACCACTGAACCGAACTAGTACTTATTTTCGAGTGGTTTGCATCCCTGATATATAGTTTATAGGGTCGGAAATGAATATTTCACTGCGTTGCAAACTTCTGGGCAAAATTATAATACCCTTTGCAAGGGTATAACAATCGGTCACGCTCTGCATAAATTTTGATGCTGCAGTAGCTGTTGAAAGCAGCGCTGCTACTGCGATGCAGCAGCGAACAGTCTTTTGATCATAGCTCGACAACCGTTTATCCGATCTGCACCATTCCTTTGGTGGATCGATAAGTTATCTTAAGTAATAAATATGTCTAGAAGGTACGAACCTATCTATCCTTAAAACTGTGGAAGATATGACATTTCTTCCAAATATAGGGGGCGGCAGAGGCCGAGGCCAAAATTGAAAATAAACTTGAGCTGCCTGCAAGTGTCAGAAATTTTTGCTCCATACACGTCAAACCTCTATCTCTTGCCATCTGTGAGGTCTGACATGGCTATATCGACTCGGCTCTTGATGCTGATCAAGAATATATATACTTAATGGGGTCGGAGATGCTTCCTTCTGGCTGTTACATACTTTTGCACAAGCTAATAATACTCTTTGTACCTACGGTACAGAGTATAACAAAATTTACTGGTTAGGAAAAGTAGGTAGGTACATAGGTAGTTCCAACTGACCCCAAATGGGGTCACACATAAGTCCTTAATACATTACATTACTTAATACCTTCATTTGGCTTAGAAATTCAGGAGGATCTTTGACGTTTTGGCGAATGCCAATTATTTATTGGCTTCTTTCAAAGTGTGCCAAAGGGTGTGCAGAAGTTTAAATCTTAACCTCGCAATTGCCGGGCAGCTGCAAATTAGGTGTCCTAGAGTTTCTGCGACTCCAGGTTCCATGCATTTACTTAGCTTTATAAATATGAGTTTATCTTTGAAAAATAATTGCCGGATTATGGTTTTTCAAACTTCCGTACCTTTAAAAGTAAAATAAAAATAGATTTCCAAACAGATTAAGGGACATTGCTGAGTGTTAGACTTAAGAATAGGTTTTAGGTGTAGAGATTGGATTGAACTAGGGGTGTTCCTTGAACAATAGGAAGTTTTCGTAGCTTTTAAAGGACGAAAATATGATATCCTAGCAGCTATCATTCTTTTGCGGCAGCAAATGATCGACAAAATGGCTTACAATTAGGGTTCACCGGCATCGGAGAAGTCCGCCGTTAGTGGCCTCCGATCACCATCAGTTTAAGCTGTGCTCACTTTTTTTGTGTCCAAAATTTAATGTACAAATCGTTCTCTGGGTATATAAACAGCTTAACAAAAACTTATAGAAAAATATACATAAATCTTCTTCAAAGTGGTAAACAATCAAAATTGGTTACAATCAGTCGTCATCCTGCTCAGCGGACAGTGTCAGTGTGTTTACTTGATTGGCGATCGACGCCGCATTCTCCTTTTGTTCCTCCTTTTGTTTGGCATATTCTGTGCCCAGAATACGCATCACCTGGGCGGCTGTCAATTTATCCGTTTTATACTTTTGAAAGTTATCCTTGACGAATTTGGCAAAGCCCTTGGCCTCACCCGCCGGCGTTGATACAATATTGCCGGCTTTGTCCTTCTTGTTGATTAGCAGTTGGATGGGTCCTCGGCAGAGGCGGCAGCGCAGGTTTTCCACCTTGCGGGATCGTGAATGGGCATGGGAACTAGGGCGAAGGAAAGTCACCTACAATAAGCAGAAGTGGAAAGACCAAACAACACTTACGAGGTATTGCAGCTGGGACACTTGTAGGTGTACTTAAACTCAATGGCATAGTTGTGGCACACCTTGATGGGCGGCAGGTCGGGAAATTTGTCGTTGGCACGCTGGGCCCACATTTTCCAAACGCGTCCATGGCCGCCCTCACCATTGAACACCCAGGCGGCGGCATGGCATAGCTCGTGGATGAGAGTGCAGCGCAAGCGATCCGCACTGGTTAGCACCTTTACGCTTAGCTCCACCACGCTATTGCGCTGCTGTAGTCTGCAAGTAAAACCAGTTGTTAGAACTGAACTAGGAGCGAGGGGGGACTCGTTTCTCTTACTTTCTTTTGTTCTTGCACCGTCCTGCAGTATTCCTCAACAACTTGGACCAAGTAATGGGCACCTGCAGTTCGTTATTGAAGATCTGTGCATTGAACATGTCATACAGACTATTGGCCAGTTGCTCCTTGTTTTTAGCAAAGTTCTCGCGATAGAAATAGGCCTCGTTATCACACCGATGACGCGGTATGTGTGACTCCAGGGACTTGAGAAAACCTTCTTTGGGTTTGTCTAGTTGTTGCTGTAAAGGTTTGGCTTTGGCTTTGGGTTTTTCCTTCTTCTTTGATTTGGTGGCGGTGGCGGTGGGCTTAATGGGGGCCGGCAAGTTGGGTGTCTGCATGAGACCCAGCTGCTTCTTCACCTCCTGCAATCGCTTGTGCACGGGAGTGCCAGGCAAATGCACCGTTTCCAATTCATCCAACATATCTAAGTCCACGGCCTTGTCTACTATTTTCTTGGCCATTTCATCATCCTCGTAGCCCGAATTGGGGGTAAAGAGCTTGCGACGTGTCGAGCCGCTGGAAACCGGTGTGGCTGGCAGTTTGGGCTTGTCACAAGGTTGACAGGAGCGTAGTATATTGCTCAGGCTGTCAGGAACTGTAGGAAAAAGGTTAAAAGTTGAAGCTTTGCTATGTGTCAAGAGCTTACCTGTTAGGGGTTCATTCGGTTGCACCAGCTGCACCTCATCCTTGGTCAAATCCAAATAAGTAAGCTTATGTCCGCTGCCAGGTGAGGAATTACAGCTGCTGCTACCGGTGACATCTGCCTCCTCATCATCAGAGGCATCTGTGCCACTGTCCGTGTCTATCAAAGCACGCCAGCGTGCCTCATCCTTGTGATTGGTGCGCGGTTTTGGTTTGGGCTTAGGTTTCTCCGTCTGGCAGGCTCTTAGCTTTCGGGGCAAGTGGGTGGAGTTCAAAGGTGTCTGCGAGGAACTGTGCAGAGCACGCTTGACTGGGTATGGAAGAAGAGAAGAAGCAGTTAATGGCATGGCCACTTGGTTCACCGATCAAAAGGTCACTGACACAAGCTAAAGTCACCCAGCACACTTTCATCTGGCTTGGAGGGTCTTCGGTTGCCTCCGCTGTCACTGGAACGCTTGAGCGTGCGTATCACATCTGGAGTTTGCCAGGTCTTGCCATAAAGTTGATTCAAAAGCTTTTCTGCCTGGCTAAGGAACTGTTCATCCTCTGAGATGGCTTCCTCCACCAACTGTTCTTCCCTTTCACGCTGCTGCTGCTGCGTTTGTTCCGCCTCATCGCTGGAGCTGGATTCCAGTGAGGGTATGTGGATTTTGATGTTAATCTTGGCCGAGATATTGATGCTGCTCACTTGTATGTCCGCCTGCTCCTCACTTTCGGTAGAAGGCCGAGAACTTAAAGGCTGCTCAATGGAGGCTTCGTTTATGTGTCCCGAGTCATCGGAGGTTTCGGGTATGGTAACATTCGCCTCCTCCTGCCTGTCCTCAGAGCAAATGGTATTGATTTCGGTGTCATTGTGGGCCAGTTCACGGCTGTGCCTTGGTTCTTCAGAGTTTAAGCTATCCACCACGGTGTCATCCTCTGCCAAATTTTTGGCAGCATCCGCGTGGAAGCTGCCCACTTCAGTGTCCCTTTCTGCCCAGTTGGTTGGGCACGGCTGCTCTTCACTCAGAGTCATGGATTCGGTTTCGGCATTGGCCAAGCGGCTGTTCCTGTTGCCCGAGGAAATGGGTGAAAGTGAGCCCTTTTGCTGCATGTTATGTCGCTCCACAGACACATCTTTGAGAAAGGCCTCAATCCGCTGCACCTGGTCCTCAGTAAGCAAGGGTACTGGAGCTGGAGCTGGTGCTGGTACCGGCTCACTCACCGCCATGCTCTCCACCGGCTCTGCCTCATCCTCACTCGAGTCTATGATGGTAATGCAAGAGTTCTCCTCGGTGGTCGATGATATGCAAATGGAGGCCTCTGGTGCTTGCTGACTGGGACTCAATTGCAGAGCGTCCATATAATCCGAACTATTTAAATCATGTTGCGTCTCCTCCTCCTGAATGTCCTGCACTGGTGCCACCATCACCGGTTCCTGCTGCCGTTTCCTTGGCGTTGACAGTGTCAATTTGGCAAATCTTTCGTCTATGGGCACATTCACTGTGCTCGGGTCTACCACACGGAATAGTTTAAAGCGCGGCGTATCCGCCATTTTGGTTCAAGCTGAAACTAAGTTAACTGTAAACAAAATCCCTTTCTCACTAAGTTGAAGCTGAGCGGCTCTCGCTTGTTCGAAGTTGGTCACTCTAAGTTAGATCGCTTAAGATCGCATTTGGTCACCCCTTTTTTCGGTTGAGTTTCAAAAAGCAGCAGCTTGTAGGAGCTAGAGATGGTAGGTTCAAGTGTAAACCGCGTTCAAATTGTTAGCGATGGTAGAAAATCTACACGAAGTACAACTCGCTCACCAGTGATATCTGTTAATCTCAGGCATAAAAATATATATAAACAAAATTTGTAAAGCAATTTAAGCATATTTGTTGTTTTGTAGTTATTTTGAAACTATAATTCAAAACTGCTTGCAAGGAAAAATACAAATTACCAAAATTTAGAAAAAAAACCGCTCTCAAAATATTTAACCCAAATTTTACGTCGAAATATAGAATGATTTTGGAATGGTATGAACTAATTAACAATCAGTTGATATACTATTTGTTAAAACCCCAATGGAGAACGCACAGAGGCTCTAAGTTGTCTAAAATCGGTAACTTTTTAATAGCTTAAAACTTTGAGTTTATTTTCCTTTCATTTCAAATATGTAAGAGCCTTATTAAATTGAAGAAGTAGTTCCGAAACTATAGAACGCTTTCAAATTTTGTAAAATAGCCGTTTTTAAAAGATTTTCATAGAAGAACTTTATTTTCGCTTCGAACAATGAAAGAACAATAAGAGATTTTTCAGACTGACCAATAAATGTCGTCGCTTTTGTGACCACTTAGTCGCTAGCCGTTAGGTTAATCCGATTTATCGAGCAGATAATATTTATTACTAAAAAGAAAAGAAAGACTCTACTTGTTATTCTCAGTAGCACTAGTTCTTCGACCGATCGATGCCAACTATTTGCAATAGTCATCCCATTTTTTTTTTCAAACTTTTTGAATTTTGTAAAAGCATCAGAGATCTGGAATGCGTATTCATTAATGGGTACTATGTGAGTGTCAAGAATTTTTCAAAATTACCTTCAAGAAACTGAATTACAATTGCAATGCTAGCATTGTACGGTAGACTACCAGTTTATTGGTGTGTTTAATAGAAAATAGTTAACATTCTATTTTGGTGGTAAAATTACTGAGTACATTGGGGAGGAGAGCAGAAACGTAGAGCAGAAACGTAATCTACGGTAAATTCTAAGATGTTTTCCAGAAGAAACCTTAGGTCTAACATAAATTTCCAGGAAAAAGTCCAAACATGAATAGGTACATCATTAATTTGGGGCTTGTTTAAAAGGTAACTTTACCAGCTTGCCAAATTGGTGATATATCATCTTTTATCTAGAACGTTCCAAAGCGTCAATAAGCCGGAAAAATCTTGGAGCTCTTAATTTTAGAACCGAGACATGGATATGTTATATAAATCAGGATCTTAGAGATTTTAAAAAACGCGGTTAAATCAAGAATTTCGATCTTAAATCAAGAATTTTGGGGATTATTGAAGTTTCAAGACCTAGGCTGCAAATCGGTCCGGAACCAAACCCCTTTTTTGAGGTTCACGAACCGGACCATGAAACAGACGCCTTACATTTTTGACTCCTCGAACCTGAAGCCGAACCGGACCACTGTTTTGAAAAATGAGGTTCGGTTCACCACTTTAATATGCTTAATGAGAGTTTCTGAAATTCGAAAATAAATTACTCAACGTCTGATTCCGAAGACGAGAAGTTTATGAAAGCAATAAACAAATATCAAATATAAAATGTGTGAATGATGTTATAGATTCCTTTGACAGTTGTCCAAGTTTACATCCATCGACAAATGATTTAAAATTTTGGAATGGTCAAACCCAGCAAACATTTTATCAAATTTTTTTATCACATTCTTGTCTTTTTCGAGTCTTCGATCGGATTAAAATAGTCTTTAATGCACTCGTTTTCCGATGAAAAATGATACTTTTGTCGGGAGAAAATGGTACCCTAGCCGAGATACTTCTTGTAGAGTCGTTTCTCATCCGTTCTTCTGAGCAGTTTCCAATCAGTTTCGAGTCCTTTGAGAGTCTTTTTTTTAGTCGTATTTCACTATCACTGTTTGGATCATCAAAAGGAGTCGGATAAGACTCATCAAGGTGATTCTTATGAGAATGATCTTCCAAATGTTGGGTGGGTAATAACGAAAACTTAAAAAATATTGCTTTTACTATACTACCCAGCAAACATTTTATAAATTTGTTGATCACATTCGAGTCTTTTTTGAATCCTCGATCTAATTAAAATAGTCATAAATGTGCTTGTTTTCTGATCATAAATGATACGTTTGTCGGGAGAAAATGGTACCCTGGCCGCGAATCTTCATAAAGACTCGTTTTTAACCCGTTCTTCTGCACAGTTTCGAATCATTTTCGAGTCATTTGAGAGTCTTATTTTAGTCTCACTTCACCAATTAAAAATTAGAGCCTTTTTATGAATCATTTTTAAGTCTCGCTTAATCGCACATGATAGGTATTTCCTTTCAATCATCAAAAGTGGTCGAAAACGAATCATCAAGATGATTTTTGTGAAAATGATCTTCCAAATGTTGGGTGGGTATTTCTTTTTAATCATCAGAAGGGGTCGGAGATTCCCATCAAGGTGATTTTGGTAAAAATGATCTTCCAAATGTTGGGTAGGTAGCTATACAAGCAACTCAGGTATCAGTTGAACGAGCATTTTCAATACTTAAGAGCTGGTATAGATAAACACCTCCTGGAATATATAATGCTAACTAACCTAAACTAAGCAGTTTCTAAAAGCTGGTAATTGAAATATTTTAAGTAATGATCATTATAACTAAGCAAATATATAAAAGGTATATATTATATGTTTAATTTTCAACGATTTAATAAATCAAAAGTCAAACTATTCTTTAAGTGCAAGCAAACCAAGGTTCGAACCAGAAACTTGGGTTCAGGGGTTCCTAAAACCGGTCCGCGAACCGAGCCTTGGATAATTATAAAGGTTTGCAGCCTTGTTTAAGACTGCAAATTCTTGATTTTCAGTGCAGGAATCTTCCGAACTTGTTCAGAACCAGTTTTTAATTGGGAAGTATTGGTCTACTTCGTGCTGGATGCACAACAAATCTCCAGTTCATAGCTAAGGCACCTCACATTTCCTAATCTCCTGGCTCAGCCGGCTGGTTCGAGCTTCATCTAGCTTTTTAAGGTATCGCAGCTGAAATTATGCATTGTGTCTTCTTTTTACTGCTTGCTAATAATATGTCGCAACCAACTAGATGAAACCTTCAAAATAATCTAGGAACCTTCAATCGGAAATGGGTTCGTCCTGGAAAACGAGATATTGATAAAGTGACAAATATCGAACGCTAAAACCGGCTTTAACCACTTAAATTTACAATCCGAACTGACAATAGCAAAGCTTAGCTAAAATTTGAAAAATTGAACATTTTTTTTTTACAAAAAAATTACTTATATTAAAGTTATTATTTTAAAATAAATTAAATTGAATATAAATTAAACAAACAATGAAAACTGGTAAGTTGCATTTCTGAGAGGTAACCCTGCTTGTTGAGCTGGATATTTAGCTCAGACACAAACCCTCCAACTAGACTTTTTTATCAAGGAATTAAAACTTCTCACCAACCGAGGCAAGAATCTTCTAAGAATCAGACAAAGTTCCTGTTTCAGACATACCTCTTCCCTACCTGCTAGGATGATCGATTCATTACTCGAAGAACTGGCGGCTCGTAGCTTGCCTACCATTCACCCGATCTTTATCAACTCTTTGGTGGATCCATAAATAATACCAGATTGTCAGGTCACAGTCCAAGAAGAGATTGTCTTCGATGACACTAATACATGTATGCTACGGTTCATCGCTCATTAAATGTGGCACTTAACGCGCGGTCAACTCTCAATTCCATCCAAATGTGTGCTGAGACTCTAAAACGGTACTTTAATTGTGCATCGATTAGCATTGGGTCGTTGACACGCCGCTCGCCGCCCGGCGCACGCTCCCCACCACCGCAACGGTAAAGCCAAGAACAGTTTTAGTTTTTTCTTTCTCATATTTTTGTTTCACTTTGTTTATAATTACATCATAATTAAAAAATAATACATAAGGTTGCGTTTGAAAAATTGCTGCTGCTGCTGCGCTGATTGGTTGTCCTGGCAGCAGAAGCGAGTGTCTGTGTGTGTGTGTTTGTTGCTGTGTGTGTGAGTGAGTGTGTTGGTATGTGTGGAATGGCAGAAATCATTTCATTTTTTTTCTTTTATATTATAAAAAAACAAAAAAAAAAGAGTACATAATAATCATTCAAAATGTGGAATAAATTAAATTAATGCTAGAACACAACACGGATAGATGATGATCGGATAGATAAATGTTGTGCTGCAAGGCTCCACCACTCGCCATTCGCCACTCGCTGCTGCCGCTGTGGTTGCTGCTGCTGCTGCCGCCGCCGCTTAGAAGCACTTGCGGTGCACAATGGAGGGGCCAGACTCGTCGTACTCCTGCTTGGAGATCCACATCTGCTGGAAGGTCGACAACGAGGCCAGAATGGAGCCACCGATCCAGACGGAGTATTTACGCTCTGGTGGGGCAATAATCTTGATCTTCATTGTGCTGGGGGCCAAGGCAGTGATCTCCTTCTGCATGCGGTCGGCAATACCAGGGTACATGGTGGTACCACCAGACAACACAGTGTTGGCATACAGATCCTTACGGATATCCACATCGCACTTCATGATGGAGTTGTAGGTGGTCTCGTGGATGCCGCACGCCTCCATTCCCAAGAACGAGGGCTGGAACAGAGCCTCGGGGCAACGGAAACGCTCATTGCCGATGGTGATCACCTGACCATCGGGCAACTCGTAGGACTTCTCCAACGACGAGCTCGACGCAGCGGTGGCCATCTCCTGCTCGAAGTCCAGAGCCACATAGCACAGCTTCTCCTTGATGTCACGCACGATTTCACGCTCAGCGGTGGTGGTGAACGAGTAGCCACGCTCGGTCAGGATCTTCATCAGGTAGTCGGTCAAATCGCGACCAGCCAAGTCCAGACGCAGGATGGCATGGGGCAGGGCATAACCCTCATAGATGGGCACTGTGTGGGAGACACCATCACCCGAATCCAGGACGATACCGGTGGTACGACCCGAAGCGTACAGGGAGAGCACAGCCTGGATGGCCACGTACATGGCGGGCGTGTTGAAGGTCTCGAACATGATCTGTGTCATCTTCTCGCGATTGGCCTTGGGGTTCAGGGGGGCTTCAGTCAGCAGCACGGGGTGCTCCTCGGGAGCCACACGCAGCTCATTGTAGAAGGTGTGATGCCAGATCTTCTCCATATCATCCCAGTTCGTCACAATGCCGTGCTCAATGGGATACTTCAGTGTGAGGATGCCACGTTTGCTCTGGGCCTCATCGCCCACATAGGAATCCTTTTGGCCCATGCCAACCATCACACCCTGATGACGTGGACGACCCACAATCGAGGGGAAGACGGCACGGGGAGCATCGTCACCGGCAAAGCCAGCCTTGCACATGCCGGAGCCATTGTCGACCACCAAAGCAGCAACTTCTTCGTCACACATTTTGTAGGCTGCAAGCAAGTAGGGAAGGAGAGAGAGAGAGAGAGAATTAAAATAAAAGCCGGTGCGAAAAAAAAGCACAAAATACAAAATGGCGTCTCCTATTGAAGCAACACTAAATGTACAACAATGCGACTTGTTGTATCTTTCTCCCACTAAACAATTCACTTTTCTTTTAACGTGTATTAATCACCTTTTTGTTTTAGTTAACTGCTTGAAATAGAAGCACAAAAAATTGATGCGATTTTGAACTGGGCTTGTGTGGGGAGCGCTCACCAACTGCTCAGACTGACTGCTAAAATAGGAATGAACAAAATTTCAAGGCGTAGGCCAGTTAACTGCCATTTTTGATCGCTAAGCTGACGTTGACGACGGCAGCACAGCCGCGTCGCTGCCGTGGTGGGCTCTCTCTCTGTGTGTGGTGTGTGTGTGTGTGTGTATTGAGTGCATAGCTCTGACTCTGTCTAACTGGGGTCTGGCTCTCGAGGTGTGACAGAGAGCGCCTGTGCGGGCCACATTTGTGACCATATATGGTCATGTTTTAAAATCGAATTCAACGACGCTCACGCTCACTGCGCCGTTGCTGGTTATTTAAAAACATTTTTTTACTCAATTTGGCTAACCGGCATTTGACGACCACGAGACAACGGCAACTTGTTCTAGACTGCTATGTATGTATGTATGTATGTATGCACCTACATACGTCATGCATGTAAATAAAATTCCAGAGCCGCATAGATCATAACTGTCTCCTAACCGTTACTTTTGGTTTGCTCGCTCTCTGTGGCTCTCAAACTTTTGAAAGTTTGAAAAAAAATGAAGCGTGGGAAAAAAAGAAAGTGTTTGGCAATTTTTTAGTTTCATCCAAAGAAATTGTCAACCAGTGAGGGGTGAAAGCCACAAGCTTGCAAAACAAAAAATAAAACAATGGAAATGCCTAAACATATTTAAATTAATATTTACAGTATTACCACCATAAATGTGTCGCGACAAAAGAGAAGGGGAAAAGTGGTCATATTTACAGTTATTTTACTTTCTGCAGATATTTCGCTCTCTGTGTCGGACCTTTTTTTTGTAAACAAATCCTGAAGAGCTAAAAGTTAGCATTGATTTTTGGACTTTGTTCCAGAATTTCGGGAAAAACTATATTTCGTGACTCAGACTCAGATCAACAGACCAGACCTTAATTAATAATTTTTTTTATAAATATCCTGACTACAGCTCGCCGTTTTCATGGGAATTATCAGTTTTGAAAGGTTTAAAAACTATCTTTCGCAGTTTTCAAGCTTGCTACATCAAAAAATAGTTGTTTATAATTTATTCTCCAAGCATTTGGGCTTAATTTGAGAAGATTTTGGCTTTGAGTGCCAGAATATCCTATATTCCAGTTGGGGTCTTGAGGGGAAACTGTTGTTTTTCTTTGCATTTTGAGCAATTATTTTCGTTTAGCACTTTTTCCAAAAACTGGCAATTGTTGTTTACCAAAATTTTTGCACTTTCCACTTAACAAAACACTTGTAAAAAAAATGTTAAAAAACAATTCCGCTATTTTGCACCATTTTGTTTGTTGGGGGTTTTCTGTTTTTTTTTTTTTTTTGTATATGTAATCCTCTTCTCCTCTTCGTTGGGTGTTAATACTTACTTTTGGTCTGTTTTTATGTTTAAAATTAAATAAATATAAATTAAGTCTTTTGGGTTATTGCTGCTTTAAGCGGTCTATCCACACAGCACAAGAACTCAAACTGTAATGATATGAAAACTGGTCGCAGTTGCCCGTTTTATAAAGCCCGCCTCAGAGCCGGCACACACACACTCTCGCCGAGCATATGCTCTCCTTATCAGCGGCAACTAAAGTTTTACCATATATGGGTATGAAACGAAATTTCTGAGAATTTCCTTTGCTCAGCGCCGT
Organism: Lordiphosa andalusiaca; assembly: GCA_035044965.1. Lineage (NCBI taxonomy): Eukaryota > Metazoa > Arthropoda > Insecta > Diptera > Drosophilidae > Lordiphosa > Lordiphosa andalusiaca. Next base: position 3,162,457 of record JAWNNM010000159.1, on the reverse strand, counting down.
TGGCCGCTCAGTGACGGAGCAGCACACGCATACCAAACCGAATGGGTGTGAGCGCGTGCACTTGTGTGTGTGTGTGTGTGTGTTGTTGCTGGATAGTAGTTTTTCAGCGCATCGTCTGGCTTTTGGGCTTGCCTTAACGAAACGGTCAGTGATATGGTTGGTGCTGCATGTGATTCAAAGGCCCCCCCCCCATTACTCATACAAAATATTCCTTAGAATTTCCATTGGGGTATGCATAGCTGTGGAGGCAAACATACAATTGAGTAATTCGTTTTTCCAACGGTAGGTAAAGCGATTGGTTCGAAGAATCACGTCATCTTTTGATCCAAATCGATCCGCCTTGATCTCCATTTCCATTTCCGCACAAATTTGGCAAATTAAGACACCAAATCGGGGGCAAATTACAAAATGTTTTGACCCAAGTGGAATTGAGTTGCCATAAAAGGAGTAACCAAGTGCAAGAAAATGCTGAACCGAACCGAAAGCCAGGTAGGAAAACCGTTTGGTTCAGCTTAGTTCACTTCGCCATCAAACTTATAATTTTGGGAACTTTAATTGATACCCTATAATACGATATGTCCTGTTCTCTGTAAAATTAAGATTTTTTATAAAATGATTTTGTGTCCATTTTGAAACACGTGATGCTGTACATCTCTTCTAAATATATCTGTCATCAGACTGCATTACTTTCTTTGTGAGAGTATTCCATTTTCTCTACGGCAAAACATTATTCTTATTTTGTCGTGCTTCTTCACCTCTTTCGAAATTTAGTCAGGCGGTTCTTCTTCTGTTTCCTGATATTTTGTGTTTGGAAGGAGCACGGTATATATTCCATTCATACGATTGTGTTATCCGACATATCGGTGTTCTTTAAATTGGAAGTAAAGTCCGAATATTCGACTTCGTGTGTGATGCGTGTCTGAACCCCTGTACCAACCCAGTCTTTATTTCCGAGGGGCTCCCATAAATCCCAAGTCTTGGGCATAGCGAATCGTAGATCTATTAATTTGGAGCGTCATTCTTGATTTTATCCTTTTTTATGTTCGATTGTCTACTAATTTGGTATGTAACTCAGTACACTAAGTGATAACACCCAGGTAAAAATCGCATGGTAAAACCTAAAACAATTATATATGATTTTACAAGGCCCCTATGTGTTAAAATTAAATTAAAAAACCACTTTAAATGGTCTAAAAACATATTTACACGGCGAATTTTAGATACCACTTCCCTTCCCTCATCACCTTCCCAACACAGAAAATTCCAACTTGAGAACTACAACCAACAAACGTTTTTTTTGGTCAAAATTTTTAAATACAAAATACAGTTTTAACCACTTTCATTTTTGAATTAAAGTGTGCACATTTTAGGTTTAAGAATATCATATTTAACTCTTAATTAATGGTAAACATATAAAACTCAATGCTGAAGTATTAAAATATCGGAGAAATTTTCGCTGAGTGAACAAAGTACCGAGTATTACCTTATACCTAGTTCTTCGAATAAGGCCTAGGTTTGTACTACTTTGTTTTGTAAATGTAAATGCTTAAAATAAAATTCTACAATATTGAAGAAACCCAAAAAAAAGTCACTTGTCCTGAAGAGCGGTCTATATTATGGTAGATGTTTTGTAAGACGATAAGCTATTTTCAGTATAGTTTCAATTTCAGTTTCAGTGCGTGTTCAGGGTTACGGCTTACAATAGCTTCAAGGTTTCCAAAACAGTTAAAAATGTTTTCGGCTCTATTATAATTTCAAACCGATTTACGTTTTGCACTTATTTCCTTCCGAAAGGTACTTTTAGAGGGCCTCCACCGGAACTTAAGACTAATTTCTGGCCGCTGTATAGATAAATATATGCATGCATAAATGAAGAAAGCCTCACTGGACAAAAGCTTTAGTGGAATCATTTTTGAAAGATTTCGTTCTCAAAGTAACCCCTACGTTTTGGAGATATTTTCGCTGGCTCAGAAGTTTTGTACCTTGGTTCCTAGATTAGTACATTTTAAGATCAATGTAAAAATGAAAATAAAAAAAATGAAAAAGTTCCTTTAAAACATAACCAAAATGTGCATATATTGAGTAATTTATGATATTGGACACATCTTTCAAAAGTTTCTCAAATTAAAGTCAATTTATTTTTTAACCAGTATATAGTGATCGTATAACCCAAGCTTTCAAAATATTGTTAAATAATTTGTTCGTAACAAAATGACAGGTACAAACAGAACACTTAGTTTCATAAACACGCAAAAGATGTCTTACAATAAAAGCTTGTAAAGCAGGCCCGGCCAAATGGAGAGGACACTCTGATATTCAGCGATGAGTGACTTCGGCAAGCATTCGGTGCATGTTGCAACAATACAGGTGGGGCAAAGTACCTACACGTTCAGGGCTGAGCATACTCTTGAAGCGTAAGCTTTTGGCAAAAGTAGGCATCACACTGTCGCCGCCTTACCTGTATTGTTGTATCATGATTCGGTGTGAATTGTAGAGTGCCATGGGGCCCTAGGTGCTATGGCTGGCCGGGCCTGTTGTAGTGACTCGTTCGGTTCTTAGTAGCTGAGCATAAGCAACTGAGTAAAACGAGCCAGGTGTCAGCTCAAAGTGTATATTTGTTGCTAATAGGCACGCATACACACTTGCAGTTTACTGAGGTATACACTCAACACCATACATGCTCAAAAGGCACTTTCGGTAGATTCTGCCTCATGGAACAAATGCACAAAGAGAGCGAAAAAGATCCCGTTGGTTAAGTAAAGAGATCGTGGAGTAAATACAAAGTGTGGAGTGGTGTCCTAGGGTTACCGATTATTCCGAGTAACCTTTTAACGTAATCTATATTTGTTTAATAACTTATTTCAAAATCGGAAATAACCGAACCGATAGAAGAATCATAATGATAAAGCAGCGGTACTCAAATGGCTTTTATTAAATCAGACCTCTGTTTACGGAACAAGAAAATTGGGGCTATTTATTTTCGAATCCTTCCAAAAATCACACCAAAAACCAATTCTCCCTTATTCCCCTAAAAATGGGTAACCCCACAAAAAACCTTACAAGCTCAAAGAAGCATTAACATTTTGGGTTTGAAGATGACCAAGGGCTGGCATTAAACCTCTGGAGGGTATTGCTGGGTCGTCTCTTTTTTTCCATTTTGTCTGCATTGAAACACACACAAATGGCTTCCACTCTCACCATACTTCAGCGTCGCTCATTCACTTGCTGCAGCTGCTCGGTGAGCGGCACAGACAGACAGACAGAGAGAGAGAGAGAGAGCTCTGCTGACTCAGAGTTTCAAGCAGAGATTGCGGTCTATCAAAATTGCATGGAAAATGGTAGCTTGGAATTCTGTTTCCCAAACAAATGCAAAAATGTTGACATGATGGGAAACAAATAAGCAAGAATCTGTGCAGCTGAGAAAAAAAAAGGGAAAAGCCGTCAGCTTCAGACACAAAAAAAAAGAGAGGCTTTCCCTACCACATTACTTCCGCTTACAAGGAGTGGCTGGCCCAAAACCCACCCCATTCGGATCGCATTGCATTTTGGCCGCATTTGGTGGAAATGGAAATTTGCAACAATTCCATATAAAAAAAACATGTGTCCAAACACTTCTCCGCAATTGGAGTATGCTGGCCAGTCGCATTCCATTCTGTCATTCTGTCATTCTTTCATTCTCATTCTGTGCTGCTTTCTTGCCAAGGCAATCATCATCATCTAATCGGCCACTGTAAATTGCTTTGGCTTAACGGTCATATAAAGAAACAGGTTAAAAATCGTTAAGAAAAGGTTAAGAAGCGGAAAATAGCCGGCCGGCCGGCCGCTTGGACCACAAAAAGTAATGAATATTTCTCAAAATAAAAAAAATAAAAATTGTAGCTCCCGCTCTCTTTCAGCTCAAAAAGTGCCAGCTGACGCGCCTGTAAGTTGTGCTGCCCCTCAAGTAAACTATTCATCTCTCATCGCACAAACAAAACTAATTAAGGCAACAATTAATGACGGTTTTTGGTTTTTCTGATGATATCTAACAACAGCAACAACAACAACAACCATGGCCAAATGCCAAATACAATAACCACAAACAAGTTGCAGTGAAAATGCTTTGCCAACTTGAACGCACTATCTAAGGAGAGTAAGAAAGAGAGGAGGAGCGGTCGCGAGGGGGCGCTAACGGTAACCATGGCATATGCATGCGTGTGCGTATGTTAATGGCCATGTAAAGCTTACAAATTAATTGCGAAAAATGTAAACATTTTCACATTCAATGACCTTGACAATGGCTTAAACTACAACTGTTTATGGTGTGTTTTTTTTTGTGTAGAAAACGTGACGAGTTACGTACTTTTGGAGAAAGGTCGTTGATCATGGCTATACTTGTACACACACACATGCATACCTATGTAGGAATATCTTACCTGTGTGTGTGTGTGTGTGTGTGTTGATGTGGTTTCAAAGTCAACCTCAACTCGCACTGCTGTTTTTGGCCATTTTCAGTATTTCTAGTTTCAATAAAACAAAAGCCAGTTGGTTGACAAGGTCACAGCCAGACCCCAGACCCAGAGAGTCAACGGCAGGGAGGGAGATTGCTAAATTTCTTCAATTGCTCGATCAAATTGAACAGAAATTGAAGAATAAACTGATCAATGAACCAAAGTAGAAGATTCTTTAACTAAAATAGTATCTACTGGCTCTTAACCCTGTGGTTGTGGCTACTTCGCCTTTAAATGTTCGTTTCGCCTTCTTTTTTCCAAAAATCAACCTGAGAAAAAAGTATTATTCTCGTAGAACAGCTCTTTGACGCCCCAGACTTTACTTTATTTTTCTTTTCTTCGCTTTTAAATTTCCGTTACGTAGTTTTGTAAGTCCAGAAACCGAATAAACTGATTTAAAGAGTCGGAAAGTTCTGAAATTCTTACAGAAAAATTAAAAGCAACATGAATTAAGTAATTTTGAATCTTGGAACAAGAAGTTTCTTTCTCGAAAACCAAAAAAAAAAATTATCAGGTGTATCAAAAGATTCAAGTCAGCTGAGAATCGACATAAAAGTACTACGTGGGGGAATTAAATATATCTTATCTATTATTTTTTATTCAGGTGATTCAATTTAAAATATTTTAGTTTATCTTTCCATTAACTTATCTAAAAACGAGAATGCTAAGCTTACTTCGTCTGTGCAGAAGTTTTTATACCCTTGGAAGTGCTCGCTTAAATATGTTCAACAATCTTTTTCCCGCAACGACCCATTTTCTGACCGATCGTTTGTATGGGAGCTATTTAATATAGTCATCCGATTGGGACAAAATTTTGCAGAGTTAGGTAAAAGCATGTAAAACAAACAAATACAAAATTTCAGGATGCTAAAATATACAACCAAAAAGATTTTCCAACTAAAACCGTTTTTCAGACCCATCTTTTGTATGGCAGCTATACCATATAGTTGTCTGATTTTCATTAAACTTGACAGAATTATCAAAAAGCATAAAAAACAAATGGATACAAAGTTTGGAGACGTTTCCATTGAAAAGAAAAAAGTGTGTCATACTAAAACTAGTTTTCGAACCGATTGTTCCCATGAGAAATAGCTATACGATCCGGTCGGATCCGACATATTAGTAGCGTGCAGCAAAGCAAACACTCTGTGTCAAATTTCAGTTTGATAGCTTCTAAACTGAGAGACTAGTTTGCCTAGAAACGGACAGACAGACGGACGGACAAAGCTCAATCGACTCAGCTCGTCACTCTGATCAAGAACATATATACATATGGTTTATTGGGTCTTTGGACTTTGCACGAAGTCATGTAGTACAAATACGCTGCACATTTGTCGGAACCGGCTGGATCGGGTGCCTACACAGAAAAAAAAATCTGAAATCAATCCGAAACGGGATTGAAAACAGGGTAGTCCCGGAACAGGACTAAAGTGATACTGTTTTTTGGGATTATAAAAAAAAATGTGTAAGGCAAATCAATCTTTTCTGGGATCGGCTCAAGAGTATCCGGGATTACCCTGTTTTCAATCCCGTTTCAGTGTATAGCATATAGCTGCCATAGGAATGATCGAGCGAAAAACTAGTTTTAGTGACAAAAAGTTTTTGATGTCAAAGCAAACGCCTCCATACTTTGTATTCCTTATAGTTTGCTATACTTTCCCTTGATTCCACCAAGTTTGGTCGAAATCGGACATCTATATAGTATAGCTGTCATACAAAAGTAGAGTCTAAGTGAGAAAAACTTGTTTGTTTTCAGTGGAAATGTTGTTCAAATTCAAATAGAAAAAAGTGCTGCAAGGGTATACAAATTTCGGCCGCGGCGAAGTTAACTTTCCTCTATTTTTAGTACTTTTTTGCGAGATTCTGAATCCGGGAAGGTTTTGGACCCTTTTTGTAGTCTTTTTTTTGTGTCTTAGTACCTTGAAAAATAATTCTTTGAAGTTGTTGTTGGATTTTAGACACCAGAACACATATTTTCTTCTTATTTTTTAAGCTACCTTTGACTTATTTGTAGCTTTTTCAAGCCACTTTTGGATCTTCCATTCTGGCAACACTTTCTCAGTGTTTCAGTTTCAAAGTGTTGGTATTTGTGTTACACATTTCTGAGATTTCACTTAAATAAACTGTACATTTATTTACAGTATTGAATGGATTAAGAAATTCCATTGTGTGGAGCGCATTGTTGTGGACTAATATTTCCATTTTTGTTGACTTGAGGAGTTTCTGGGAAGTATTGTGTATGGCAAACAGAGACAGGTACGATCGAATGAACGATGAACCTACTTCTAATCTACTAAGTCGACAATATATGGAATATAACCCTATAGTCCACCTATTAAACCCGCACATTTACCTCGGTTGGTTCACACATAGTTGCTCTGCATTTGTTTTTCGCCCAGATTCAGGGCCAGACACGCTGCAGCGTCTCTCTCAGCCGCTAATCAGATGCGAAGTGCCCAGTAAAAAAAAATAAAAAATAAATAAAAATAAATAAATAAATTGAAACCAGTCGCCGGCGTCTCGACAACGCTGACGCTGCATAAACAAAAAAAAAGAAAGAAAAGCAAAAAGAAATAGAAGAAAAAAGCCTTCAAGTCTAGGCGTCTGGTAAGTGCGCCAGCCTCAGTCCCGGACTCCTACTTAGTATGGCAATTTGCTATTACACCTCGCCGACATCAGCGGGAGTGACGCAGCAGTCCAAATAAATGACTCAATACAGAAAATGTTCACAAAAAGGGGCTTGATTTTACTCAACTGAACTATTGGGGCTAGAAATCATCAAAGGCGGGCACACTGTGGCCCGTAAATCCCCCAGCAGCCAGGCCCCAGGTCAGTTGTGGGATGCATCATCATCATCATCTCATAGCATTTCTTTTGCGTGGTTTTTGGCACTGTCTGATTATTTTGGTGGCTGCTTTCAAAGCCATTTTTCATGCGAAAAATTGCACCCATCCGAAGTGAAAGACTTGCTTAGAGTTTCTCGAGGCACGCACCCAACTTAAACGTACATTGGCATCGCAAGTGGGTGGGAGGGAGCAGGCGATGGAGGGAGGCATTCGGCATTCAAGTGAAATTGTGGAAAATTGCGAGTCCACGCCGAAATCAAATACATACATAAAGACTCACGCAATGGTCGATGTGAAATCTGCAAAAATATTTTTATAGAAACAGAAAACAGAAAAAAAAAACACCAAAGTTTTACCAATTCATTTGTGTGCAATAAACAGCAAATTAACTAAACAATTAGCCATATTTTTCCAAGTTTTACTATATGCGCATATTTTGTATGCACATTGTAGGTGGGTAGTTTCATTGGCATGACTGCAGGTGCTTAAGACTAGGATGCATATTAATGTTCAATGTTTTCATCTCGTATGATTGGTTTTTTAAATAGAATATTAAGAAATGGTGAAATCCAGCCTTGAATACAAACGAACCAAAAACCACTCAACAAAACGGTTCGGTTCGGTTCGGTTCAGTTCACTGACGAGTTTTAAGACGAAAGACGATTACCGCCAGACAATGAACACTTGTGACTTTTTATACCCTGTTCCCATTGAAAATGGGAAAAGGGGGATCATGAAGTTGTGCGAATGTATGTAACAGGGAGAAGGAAAATTTTCCGACCCCATAAAGGATATATATTCTTGATCAGCATGAACAGCCGAGTCGATATAGCCATGTCCGTCTGTCCGTCTGTCTGTCTGTATGAACGCGTCGATCTCAGAGACTACAAGAGCTAGAGCCACAAATTTTTGCACGAAGGTAGATTTATGCTGTACGCAAATCAAATTTGTTTCAGATTTGAAAAATTCCACCCCGTCCCCCTTTTATCACCAAAAAACCTAGACCTCCTCTACAAATCCTAGACCTAAATAGCCGTCAGATCCACAATTTTCAAGTTAGAGCCTCGTGGCTATACATCAAGCTAGGCCCAATATCTATCTATTCTGAAAAGTACAATCAGATCGGACAAAAAACACCGGAGTTATAAGCGAAACAGTTGAGCTGATAAGAGCACCCCCACTTGTTGGTCAGGACTAGAAAAAAGTGTTGCCTACATTTGGGATAATTTTGTTAAATTCAAAAACAATTAAATGAAAACAAATGAACAGGGTATTTTGTGGTCGGGAAACTCGACTACAGCGCCCTTACTTGTTATCCTCTGTACCAGAGGTACATAGAGTATAATAAGTTTGTGCAAAAGTAAGTAAAAGCCAGAAGGAAGCACCTCCGACTTCATAAAGTATATATATTCTTGGTCAGCATCAACAACCGAGTCGATATACCCAAGTCGGTCTGTCTGTCCGTATGAACGCACAGATCTCAGACATGGTAAGAGATAGAGGTTTGACATGTATGGGACATATGCTTCTTATGTCTGCAGGCAGATCAAGTTTATTTTCAATTTTGGCCACGCCCCCTGCCGCCCCCGCAATTTGAGAATAACGTCATATCTCCCACAGTTTTATAGATAGAAGATTCGAGCCTTCTGGACATATTTTCTAATACAAATTTTCGTTCGATTTGCCAAAGGAATGGTAAAGATCTGATGAACCGTTGCCGAGATATGATCAAAAGACTGTTCGCTGCTGCAGCGCAGAAGCAGCGCTGTTTTCAGCTGCTTCTGCAGCATCAAAATTTATGCTGAGCGTATAATTTCGTTGGTACAGAGTATGCTATAGTCGGGCTTGACCGACTTTCTTTCTTGTTTTTTTCTAAATTCTAGAAAGATTTTTCAAAGATTTAGAACATTTTTTTTTAAATCTAGAAAAGCTTGTCTACAATTAAGAAAATATTTTCTAGATTATAGTAAATATTTTCTTAATTTCAGAAAGTCTTAGTCTTATTTTTAGAAATAATTTTTCTAAAATATATGACGAATCGCTTTTGACCCATTTTTTAAGGCGAATTTCTAAATTTTTGGGCGATTTTGGCTGTTTTTTTTTAAGTGTACTCTTGTTTGCACGTTTAACCAACGAATTTGAAGAACATTTGCAATGAAAAGAAACAAGTTTTCGTACTAAGACTACTTTTCTGACTCTACATTTCCATCACAGCTAAACTATATAGATGTCCGATTTCGACCAAACTTGGCAGAGTCATGAACAAGCATAGAAACCTAGTAAATACGAAGTTTGAAGACGTTTGCATTGAAAACAAAAAAGATTTTCTCACTAGAACTAGTTTTCCGACCGATTGTTCCTATGAGATATAGTCATCCGATCTGGTCGGTTCCGACATGTCAGTAGTGTGCAGCAAAAAGAAGACTCTGTGCAAAATTTCAGCTCGATAGCTTTAAAACTGAGAGACTAGTTCGCGTAGAAACAGACAAACAGACGGACGGACAAAGCTCAATCGACTCAGCTCGTCACCCTGATCAAGAATATATATGGTTTATGGGGTCGGAAATGAATATTTCTATGCGTTGCAAACTTCTGGGCAAAATTATAATACCCTTTGCAAGGGTATACAGAATCATCCGTTGTAGTGGTGAAATAAAACAAAACTGACTTACGCTGCAAATGGGAAATTTAATGTGTTTGCGGTTGGGAAACACATTTCTTGTAATGAGACATTGTGTCATGTGTCACCTCAATGCAATTAGAAGACGCGTTCATCAAGTTTTAACTGAAAACAATAAAGTTTTATATATATTACTTTCCGAGTTTGCTATAGCTGAAAGATAGAAATCTTAGCCAACTGGGCGAAAATCAATTTTCAGATCAAAAAGTACATCAAGATTATTTATCTAGAACGTCGTTGCCTTTGGGATGAGTACGACTTGATTTGTGGAAGGTCGTGTACAAAAAGTGCAGACAGCAGCTATCCTAGATGTCTGTGGGATACCATAAGTTACGTTCACAAATGTTGACAAAACATTGTTAAAGAAAACTCGTTGTTTTTGAAAAAGATCCATTATATTTATTTAAGTAAAAACTCCAGAAGATTTGTTATAGTTAAAGCCGGGTATCCAGCACAGCGGAAACTAAAAATTCCTGCCAAACTTCATATAAAAACAAGAAAGAAAGTCGGTCAAGCCCGACTATATCATACTCTGTACCAAGAAAATTTTCTTTTCATCTTTTGATCATATCTCGAAAACCGTGCATCCGATCTTCTTCATTTCTTTGGCGGATCGATAAGTTATCCTAATAACTAAATATGTCCAGAAGGAACAAGCCATCTATCTTCAAAACTGTGGGAGATATGACGTTTTTTCTAAATTACGGGGGCGGGAGGGGGCGTGGCCAAAATTGAAAATAAACTTGATCTGCCTGCAGACATTAGAAGCATATGTCCCATACATGTCAAACCTCTATCTCTTACCATCTCTGAGATCTGTGCGTTCATACGGACAGACAGACGGACAGACGGACATGACGGACATGACTCGGCTGTTGATGCTGATCAAGAATATATATACTTTATGGGGTCGGAGATGCTTCCTTCTGGATGTTACATACTTTTGCACAAACTTATAATACTCTATGTACCTACGGTACAGAGTATAAAAAACTGTGCCAGGAATTTTTAGTTTCCTTTTTCGTTTGTTGTGTATCCAGCAACACGAACGAAATCCACACTTGTATAGATAGCGGCGTATCAATAGCGGCGTTTCGGAAGAGTGTGTGGAACGAGCAACAGCTGATATTCAGGCCAGGAATATATTGTTTACAATTATTTCGGAAGTGATTTGTCACAAGATGGAGGCAAAAACTGTGAGAGAAAAAGCATTTGGACAACATTTCTGTGAAAAGTGCTTGAGAAAGTGTTGCAGCACAAATTAATGAAGAAGGTGGAATACATGTAATTGTGTTTAAAGTTCTTAAATTCATTAATGTTATATTATATATGCTTGCCAGCGAATGACAGTAAGAACGCTTGGAGAGCGGGAGACAGAGACTAGAGAGAGACACAGAGAACGCTCTGAACGACAGTTTGTTTTAGTTGGGTTCCACACACTCAAAATAGTTAGCAAATTCCTGGCAGGAATGCTGGATACAGGCCTTAATCATCGTTTAACAAAGGAGATATAAGGATGCTACAGGAATGCTGTAACTGAAGAATAATCAACTCATAGAACAGTTGTGGCAATGTCTCGTTAATTCTCAACAACATCCAATGGTGGGATAACCAATGATTCATTCCAAATACCGACTTAGATATACCCATTACATAGGAAAAGAAGTGTTCTATAGCCATCCCCTATGTTGAGTAACAGAGCATTAACATTAATGTTAGCATATTAACATTGTGTAAGCAGAAATCGCATGCTGGCGGCAAATTTTTGATAAAAGATGTGTTGCTGATACGTTTTTTTTTGTTAACCCATAGAAAAAAGATCACGACATTGAATATGATACGGGTAGTTTAAGTTTCGAATCAGCCTTTATCTGAAATATATATTTAAGAGTAAACGGTATCCTTTTGATTCGAAAATAATTATTGGAATTGATCATTTTGCAGTTGAAAGCCAATTTGCCCCTTTTTATTATTTTGGTGCCACAAATACGTGACAGAAGGTGGTATTTTTGTAGCTCCACTATATACCTTTAGGATCTTACTAGCAGGTACCCGCCGTGCGATGCTGGTGTCGATTGATCAGATGCCAAGGCGTTCCTGCAGATCTCAGCCTGGCCTGCCGCTCCACTTGTTCATCGTTTCGCTTGCCAGCTTTCCTGTGCCATTTTGAGCTCCGCTTGCGAAGAAGATTCTGGTCATCTCATGACACACAAACGTCTTGATTTCTTTGACGTTCGCTACAAATCAGACTTGCGTTTTCCTTTCATATTTAAGAAATTTACAAAAATTGCAATTGTTGAGTGTTTGAAGTTTATTTCCTTGCAACCTTTTACAGTCAGGGCTTACAGTAAGGGCAGATTTCTCATCTTCTATATAGCTGCCATGGGACAGATAAGCCTAAATTTTATGCTCTATGTAGAAGATGAGAAATCGGCCCAAAATATTCTGAAAGTTTCTCTTTTTTGTATCATTTAAAGAAAAGCTTAAAAGGTTTTCCAGGCTATCAACTATTTGTGTGGTAAAAATTGATGTTCAAACCAGGGCTGCAAACCTCTAAAAATTCAGGAGGGGTTCTAATCCTCGAAAAATTTTGGGTTCGGGTTTACGGAGCGGATTTGGAAGGGTTCAGGTTCGAACCGTGATTCAGACATTTTACTTGCATTTTGGGTTTCTAGTATCCAAAATAACAGATATTAGAATTGGGACTGAACTTAAAAAATAAGAACGTTTTTCTAAACACTTTGATAAGATATTACAGTGTTATGTAGAAGACTTCAGAACTTGTGTGCGACAATTGTACCAAGTTGAGTAGAAATCGCTGGGAAGAATGTGAAAGAAATATAGTTTTGAGTCGTACCCTTTTTAACAATTTTTTGCTCCGTCTCAGGTTTAGGTTCGGCAGGGAAAAACTATGTTGCTCCGGTTCGGGCTCGCTTTCGACTTCCGAAAAAATCCCGGAGTCTAGGACTTCGAACCGATTGGCAGCCCTAGTTCAAACCACTAACCTACATTTATAATTTTGGCTTGATACTTGTTGGCAATTGAAGTAAGTGCACGAAATCACTTCTTTTAAAACGATTAACATCATCGGCATCGCTAAAGATCGATTAAAAATCGAATCGATTAAAACTAACAACAATTTCAACAATCCTTGTCTGATGTTGAGCATTTTACAGCTGAAAATCCTCCAGTAAACTGAACAGAACCATTTTTATACCCTTGCAGAGGGTATATTGAAATTGTCCAGATGTTTGTAACGCATAGAAGGAAGCATTTCCGACCACATAAAGTGTATATGTTCTGGATCAGCATGACGAGCTGAGTCGATATAGCCATGTCCGTCTGTTTCTATGCTATCTCCTTCATCAGCTTGAAAGTTATCGCCACCAAACTTTGCACGAAGTCTTCTGCTCCAAATGTGCTGCACTTTTGTCAGAACTGGCCGAATCGGATTACTATAACATAAAGCTGCCATAGGAACGATCGGTCGAAAAACTAGTTCTAGTGAGAAAAACTTTTTTGTTTTTAATGCAAACGTCTCCAAACTCTGTATTTACTAGTTTTCTATGCTTTTCCATGATTCTGCTAAGTTTGGTCGAAATCGGACCTCTATATAGTATAGCTGTCATACAAAATTAGAGTCTGAAAAGTACACTCAGAGAAAAAATAGAGAATTTCATACTTGGATCAGGAATTTTCGAGATGAATAGTTCGATAAGAGTGAAAATTCTCGATCCAAGAGCGAAATTCTTGAAATTCTTGATCCAAGTATGAGTTTTTGATCCCGGTTTTCTTGATCCACGAGCTTCAATACTTGATCTAAGTACGAATCAGTCTAAAATCAAGCACAAGAGTTCTTGGATCAAGTGCTAAACATACTCGTTTTCAAGATTGCTCAATTTTGAATCAAGGGCAAACAGCATTGTCAAAAACCGAGAATGTTCTTCCTATTATCAAGAGCTCATCACATTCAAGAGTAAGATCGTTTACTCTTAAATCAAGAGCTTCAAAGATTCCATCCATACAACAATTCAATATCAGTAGATTTTTCCATTTTGTTTAAATTTATTTCATGGAAAACTAATTGTTGAGCCATGCTGCAACTTTTAGCCGGCTTGAGAAATACACACTTTAAAGCAGCATCAGTCTTTGTCTGTCAACTATCAGTCGAACAGAGGTCTCTCCATGCCAGCAATGCCATAACTGGTTGGGAATTCCAAAGCAACATGAGTGCAAAAATCCATTACGATCTCCGCTCGACGACTTCCCCACACCCCTCTTCCATCAAATACAAAACTGTTAGAGCAGACTCAACGCTATCCCCTCGCCTAAAAGCACCAAGCTGAGAACGAATTTAGCTCGATTTGAAGACCGAAATTCTTGAAAATTCAAGAACGAATAAATTTTTTTTCAAGAGCGTTCATACTTATATTATTCGTACTACTTTTTTCTGGGTGTATATACCCTTGATTCAAGAATGAGCAATCTTAAAAACGAGTATGTTTAGCACTTGATCCAAGAACTATTCTACTTGATTTGAGAATGATTCGTACTTGGATCAAGAAAACCGGGATCATAAATTCATACTTGGATCAAGAATTTCGCTCTTGGATCGAGAATTTTCACTCTTATCGAACTATTGATTTCGAAAATTCTTGATCCAAGCGTGAAATTCTATATTTTTTCTCTGAGTGTATACCGTGGTCTGTCGATATAAGAGGAACATGCAAAACGACTTGTTTGCAAAACTTTTTATTTCTGGTTTTGGTACGTCTGATACTTCCAGCATAATCGGATAGAACGAATGGCTAACATTTTGGCAAAATTTCAGTGAGCATTCGAGGGTTTGCAATACAGCCAAGTTTTTGAGTCTGGGTCATGAAAGTTGTTGTCGGATGCGAATGACACGCCTCACGCAATGCTTTCCGTCACCTCTGTTCAAATCTGGGAATCTCTGGGGTGCGGCTGATGGTTTTTGTTTTTTTTAGCTCCTGTGTAAAAAAAAAAAACAACAAACACACCCACAAAAAGCATGCGCTTGCACGTGTGTGTGTGTGTGTGTGTGCGAGCGAGTGCCGAGTATTTCAATTTGTGTAATTAGAGGCAGCAGAAGAAATGGCATCTTTATTTGAATTATTTTCGCTGAGTCGGTTCGTACCGTACCGTATGTATGCGTGTGTGTGTGTGTGTGTGTGTGTGTGTGTGTGTGTACGTTCATTCTTTCACACACGCCCAGCTGACGGCAGTGAAGCGCAACGCAGCGACCAACCCTGCAAAGAAACAATCAGTCCAAATGGTGGGGTTCGAGGCTCTAATACCCTGGCAACAGTTTCTGGGAAAAGTTTCCAGTCGTCATTCTGCAGCAAAAGTTTGTAGAGTAGCCAGAGTGTCACGAAATTGCATCTACCCGGCTTGTGTCATTTTTAGGGTATTTGAAAATAAAACCTTAACTGAAATGTTTATGGGTGTGTGTGTGGGCGCCACTATACATAAACATGTGTGGACATACAAACGCACAGAGACCGACATACATACATACATACTCTGTCATAAGTCAGTAATTTTCATTAAAAACCAATTTAGGTTGTGTTTTTGCAACCCACATTCTTGGCGACGTTTCTGCCGACACTCGCCAGGGGGGGGGGGATACAGTGAAGACTGTGACAACATGCGAGGCGAATGGTTTAGGCTCAGACTAAACTAAAATCAAATCCAAGTTTCACATAATTTTGAAGCTTCGCTTATCGCTATTCTTCACATTAAACAAAAAAATTCCACCACATATCGTTTGGTCATATATGTATGTATGCGGGTAAGATACGACAGTGTTATCATGGTCTATAAATATATATGTCCAAGTGGTTACGTACTCGCATAACAATGTTTTAACAGCCTATAAATAATTATAAGGAAAATGAAATTTGATATTTGTATTTGTGTTGATTAACTTAACTGGCTGATAAAGTTGTACATTTGTGAGTCAGTGAGCATTTTTGAATGAATCTGACGTAGAATGAATCATCCGTCATGACCGGACCCTGCACGAGGCCAGCCCAATTGCAAATGAATCATCGGCAGCATCAGCAAAATTTCAAGTTCAACGGTAAACAAAATAGACTCGTTTAATAATCGTAAGCCAAGTCCCGCTCTGAATTCACAAATCCAAATTATAAATAATTGACTGGAGAATCGCTTAGCGTCCTCTCTCTCTCCCTCTCTGACTCTCTCGCTCTGACACCCAGTTGTTGACAGTTACGTTTGAACAGAAGTGGAAGCAGCAGCCACAGAGCCTCCACAGAGTCCCCAAACGAAATACGAAAAAAAAACTTGTTTTACTTTTTCAAAACCAACGGCAAAAACCGGCTGCAAAACAAAACAAAACAACAACAGACAACGCTGTCCAATCGACTAGAAACACTTTAACCCGAGGGCAAAAACCGAGAACATTGGTCTCAATTCGAGCACAATCGTTACCAAAAACATGCCATGCACTGGTTTTCTCACTTGTAGAGTTCAATGTTCTCACTTTAAGAATTTTGGTTTTGAGAACGCAAAAACTTAATTTAAGTAGACATATCAAAACTTAACTGGGTAGAGGAATTTGATTGAGCACGTCAAACTTCTATCTCTTACCAATTCTGAAATCTGTGCGTTCATACGGACACATGGCTATATCGACACGGCTGTTAATGCTGATCAAGAATATATATACTTAATAGGGGTGAAATTGCTTCCTGTCTGTGCCTGGCTGTTACAAATTTTTGCGCAATCGTATAATACTCTATGTACCTACGGTACAGAGTACAAAATCTCGTGGTACTTTGAACAAGAAGCTTGCGAAAACCCCAATATCAAAAGCTATAGTAAATGCCGAGATAATAATAATAATACACGCTCCATTTAGTTAAGTTTGTAAGGAGAACAGTAGAATTTCATTGCCAAGCTTATAATTGTTCGCTAGACAGTAGATAGGGACAGTAGCAATCTCCTTAATCAACCTAGAATTTTAAATTATTGTTTAAATTAGGCAATTTCAAACATCTGTAACATCTGACCTTAACGAACTGCAGATGTGGTGCTTAAATAATCTTTTATTCTTAAACCATTCTAAATGTCAAACCAAAACTGTGTACATATCCCTAGTACGACCTATTTTGGAATACTGTTCTAGTGTATGGGGACCACAGTACAAAGAACAGCAATCGCTTATCGAATCTGTTTGGAAACAATTTTAAATTTTCGCTCTCCGCAATATGAATTGGGACTATAGCAGGCTTCTTACCGTCCTACCGATCAAGATTACAATTAAACGATCCTTTGCATCACCGCAAAATGTGCAAAGGCGTCCTATTGTACCATAAGCTTCTTCTCGGATTGGTTGATTCTCAAGCGCTTATCTCTTCGATAAATTTAGTAGTTCCCCCAAGGTTTACTCGTACATGCCGGCCGCTACGCTTGACAGTCTGCAGGTCCAACTATCGTCCATATCGTTGCTCATAAATTGCAATTCTTTGGACCGTTCAACTTAGAAACCGTCCAGGGCAAGCTTACAACCGATCTATAAGAGAAGTGCATTTTCCGTGTTCCCAATGTTTCTCACGATTACATTGAAACAATCAGCTGTTCTATTGATGACACTTGGACTTATCGATAAAAAATCTAGCCTTTTAGCGGGAAAAAGGAGAAGAATGCCCGGGCGAATGTCAAATCTATGATTTTATGATTTGATCATCCGCAGCGAATGGACTTCCGAATGGACATATATCTGTTATGGGGAAATACACACAGAAGGAATGAGGTCATTCAGCTCATCCAGCGAATTACCTCAAAAATGTGCAAGTGGAACAGAGATATTACAAACCTTCCCGGGCAAGTTGTCAACCATTTCCCAAAGTTTCATCGCAATCGGATGAACGGTTTAGGCAGGCAAAAGGGACAGACAAACATTAATTTTTATATATTTAAATTTCTTGACAAGAAATTATTGTTTATATGTTGTAGGTGAAAAAAGATTTTTAGGTATACCTCTAGATGATGGGGTGGTCCCTCTGCAGAACCATGTTTTCCATTTTTGTGACCAATATTGAGGATGATATTTTTTATTTTTTTTTTTACAAATTTTTTCCCTCCTGCCACAATTCTTTTCTTTTTTTATAGCTATTTTTTGTGGCGTAATGTTGCAAAAGATCAATCCACCCGCTGACGCGTACTCCAGCCTATTGTTAGATGTTGGCAATGAAAGTTTCAGAAAAGTTGATTCGCAAAAATGTCTATTTCCCGATGAAAGCAAACAATACATAACTCATGCGTGGCTAGCGGGAATTTGTTATATTTTATTAAACAACCGAAATATTAACTAGAAATATTTCATATAACAGAATAACGTTTGTCGCGTCGGCTATTAAGAATATAATAATTATTCTAGTGATAGATTTATTGGTAAATACTTTTATCGAGCTGTTGCTATATACTATCGACTTCTACAAGGCGAAAAATACTCTTCCATATGCTCGATATTTGTTCAGCGATTAAGCTGTCCAGTCCCAAAGAAGTACAGAGGAAGAATAAGTAAGTTCACTCCATCTGACTTCAATTATATAAATGGATTATTGTTGTTGGGTTTAATGACCTTTTGTTAAGATAAAATAGGTTTTTGGTTTTTTGACCGGACCATGGATTATTAACAAAGGTGAATTCTTTCATAAAGACAAGTTATACAAGCAAATTTTAAAAAGTTCTTTGGCAGATTTCTCGAGCTTTGCTCTGCAAGCTCTTCCACGAATACCACTTACATTTACATTCTGATTTTCTGGATTTCTCCCGATTCTTCTCGATTCTATTGAAATAACCCGCATAGTTTTTTAATATTTCAAATAGTCAACAACAGTCAAGCAACGGTGCTTAGTTAGCTGCCTGGAAATGGAAGAAGACACACTCGCGCACATACACATACACACATCTATGTTTTTATGGAAAAATTCTGTTGTTGTTTTCCATTTTTTGTTGTTTATTCTTTCGCTGCAGATGCTGTGAATGAAAGTTCCTTTCGCAATGAAGAAGAGAATTGTCATTTGGCTGCATTTCTATGGGGATGTGGTCGGAAAGAAAGTCAGTAGACTGCGTCAGTCTCGATTCTAAACGGGTGATAGGGCCTGAGGGGCGGACAGAAAAAGATGATCAAACGAAATAGCTGTAATAAGTGTCCGACACTGTCAGCCATTGGCCATTGGAGCCGGATGACAATGAAATCAAGGTACTGATGTCATGAGATTGCCGTCAAGCTTACCTACACAAACAACGACTGTAGAAAACTAACTAAACAATTTGAATACTGGATAAGTATTGCCTTACCTAATGTATCAATATCAAAGTCTGATGTCATCAGGCACAAAGTATTGTAAGTTTGCTTCTGAAATGCACGGATTTGTGATCAAGAAACTAAAGAGTGTATTAACAGTTCGATTTGCATATTTTCAAATCAAAAGTTTGGCCAACCAATAACGAGTCAACGCTTTTTATTTATTTTCGGCATAAATTATTATTTTATTTGACTTTTTGAAGCAAAGCCATTGACATTGAGCTGTCGCGTTTGTTGTTGGCGACGCACAGTGGGGCATTTTAGAAACCGTTTTGGGTAAATTTTAAACGGTCCACACAACCACACTACTTCAATGACAAACTTACGAAAAAACTGCACAGATAAAAAGAAAGACAAATCGCATAAGTCTTGATCCGCGTAATAACACGTATAATCTACATACCTTTAACTTTATTTTACACATTTCTTGTTATATTTTGCTCAACTGTTTCGCTTATAACTCCGGTGTTTTTTGTCCGACCTGATTGTATTGTGGATCTGGCGGCTATTTAGGTCTAGGATTTCTAGAAGAGGTCTAGGTTTTTTGAGGATAAAAGGGGGACGGGGTGGATTTTTTTCAAATCTGAAACAAATTTGATCTGCGTACAGCATAAATCTACCTTCGTGCAAAAAATTGTGGCTCTATCTCTTATAGTCTCTGAGATCGACGCGTTCATACAGACGGTCAGACGGACAGACGGACAGACGGACAGACGGACGGACGGACGGACGGACGGACAGACGGACATGGCTATATCGACTCGGCTGTTCATGCTGATCAAGAATATATATATACTTTATGGGGGTTTTCAATGGGAACAGGGTATAAAAAGCTACCTAAGGCTCCAGCTGCTGTGGCTCTTCAATTTAAATTTTTCCAAATAATGAAAATTTTGGGAAAACCATTTTGCTGGGCAGCTCTTAACCCACGCACCTCATAACCTTAAGAGGCACAAAGTATATTTCTTGTTATTTTTATTTCAATTGCTTCAATTAAGGGGGAAAATGGCTCGAGTTGTCTTCAATTTGGAAGCAAGGAAGTCCACGTCCACACACGTTCCCAGGTCGAGGGGGTCGCTTTTCCCCCTCCAGCTAAGTCTTCAAAACCACCAATTACAAGCGGGCTTAAGATCTTGCTTGCTGGTCCAAAAGTAGCCCAACCATCCGAAATTCGATGACTCCTCCTCCCCAATGTCGGTGCATACCCAGTATTTACAGGCCCCAGCCACAGTCACCAGTAGCATTAGAATGGCCAAGTAGAGGCAATTTTTCCCATTAGTCTTCCGCTTCAGTATTTCAATAATTGGCCACATCTTGGAAAGACTCTTCTATATACTCTTTGATCTCTGATAATGTTGGTGCGTTTACCTTACAATGGCGGATGATGTTCTTGTTCTTTGAGTAGAAGTTTTTTTTTTCCAAAATATATAAATTCATGAAAATTGGCTCAGTTCTCGTTGAATCTCAGTTTTACACTGAATCTGAAACACTCGAAACTGGGCTCCTAGCCCTGACACTTGTAAGAAAGGCCTACTTTTCAAACAAAAACTGGAATTTCAATTTATTTTTATTTGAAAAAAAAAATGGAACATGAAATCGTAGTAGTCTCTGATTCCAAAGTAACTTTTTGCCGGACTGAAATGTTAAATGTTAAAAATTGTATTAAAAGTGTGTAAATGCTGGGGAATTTGGTTGTCCACTTAGTTTTGAGTGCTTGCATAGGTACATATTCTTGATCAGCACTGATCTGAGAGATGGTAACAGCAATAACTGTAGAACTCAACAAATCGATTAAGCGCCATACAAGTGAATGGTGAGGGGAAATTTCAGTGTGGACCCTCGATTTTACATAAGTATGCTGTGCGTGTGCAAAGTCTGCCCCACAAACTATTCCATTTATATTTCCCTCCTGCCATTCACTTGTAATGCCTCGGTAAGAGATAAAGGTTCAACTTAGCCCTGTCCGCTCGTCTGTACAAACAGATCTCAGAGATGAGAAGAGGTGGAAAGGTGCGACAAGTATGGGACAATAACTTCCTTTGCCAAGAGACAGAACGTGAATTTTTTCAGTTCTTGTCAGGCGCTCCACAAGTTGGAAAACGTCATATCTACCATAGTTTAATGGATAGAAGGTTCTACTGGACGTTTTATGATAATCGACAAAAGAAATGGTAAAGATCGGATATATACTAGTCCAGCTATAAGAAACACCACAGCCTAAGACCCCAGCTGCCATGGCTTCCCATTTGTATTTCCATTTTTCCAAATAATGAAAGTTTTAGGAAAACCATTATGCTGGGCAGCACCTAACCCACCCACGCACCTTACAATCATAAGAGGCACAGAGTATATTTTGAGTTATTTTTATTGCACTTGCTTCAGGAGTATCAATTAAGGGGGGAAATGGCTCGAGTTGTCGTCAATTTGGAAGCAAGGAAGTCCACGTCCACACACGTTCCGAGGCCTGAATGGTGAAGGTTTTCCCCCTCCAGCTAAGTCTTCAAAACCACCATTTACTAGCGGGCTCCAGAGCCGGCTTACTGGTCCAAAAGTAGCCCAACCATCCGAAATTCAATGGCTCCTCCTCCTCAATGTCGGTGTATTTCCAGCATTTACAGCCACCAGTTGTGAGGGACGCAACCACCAGCAAAAGGATGGCCAAGTAAAGGCAATTTTTCCTGGTAGCCTTCTGTCCCAGTGTTTGGAGAAACGGCGGCATTTTTAAAAGTCTTTCTGAATGCTCTTTCCCAGCGGTGATTACGTTGATAATGATGCTGCTTCCTGTGTTGTTATTTTTATTTTAAAATATAAGATTTCTCGAGAATTGGATCAGTTCTCGTTGAATTTCAGTTGTACACTGAATCTGGAACACACGAAACTGGGCTCCTAAACCCTGACACTTGTAAGAAAGGCCTTCTTTTCAAACAAAAACTGGAATTCCAATTTATAACGATTTGCATGATGCGTGACGTGTTGGAAAGTAAGGGGAAATGTTCTTAGATGTCTAAATATGACATATCTTAAGTGATACAAAGTCAAATTTACTCGAAAAACACCTTGAGAAATGGTAAAATTACGCATGATGCGTGATTCTAAGAGCTTAAATCTTTTAAACGAGAGAAATTTCGTAAGCAAAGTTGTGTAAAAAACAACTACACAAATTGAGTAGTTACGCTTGATGCGTGACTCTAGAATTTTAAGAGCTTAGAAGTGAGCGGCTTCGTCTAAAGAGTAGCATACAATCAACTAAACTGAAGCGATTTCTTACCAGAATTTGTGAGAAAAAACGGGCATACAAATTGCTAAGTTACGAATGACGCGTGACGTGTTGGACAGTAAAAATTTCTAAGATTTCTAAGACAAATTAACCCAAAAGTATCCTTGAGAAATGGTTGAGTTACGCTTGATGCGCGACGCAAGTTGAACATTTCTGATAATCTTAAGTGATTGTTGTTCCAAGTTTCCTAAATGTAGTTCAGCAAAACGATGTAAAGCAGCGGCGAATCCTCTATATGTGGGTAATCGAATTCCAGCATTTACACACGGATGTAACATTTTTGGAATATTTTAGTCAGACTTCAAGTTTCTTTGAAATCATGTACATTTTTTTTCTCTTCATATAAAAAGAAATTTTAACTCCAGTTTTTGTTTGAAAAGTAGGCTTTCTTACAAGTGTCAGGGTTTAGGAGCCCAGTTTCGTGAGTTCCAGATTCAGTTTACAACTGAAATTCAACGAGAACTGATCCAATTCTCGAGAAATAATATATTTTAAAATAAACAAAAAACACTTCCCCGCAGTAAACAACATTATCCCCAATTTGAAGGAGAAAGAGCATCATTATCAACATAATCACCGCTGGGAAAGATCAAAGAGCATTCAGAAGAGACTTTTAAAAATGCCGCCGTTTCTCCAAACACTGGGACAGAAGGCTACCAGGAAAAATTGCCTTTACTTGGCCATCCTTTTGCTGGTGGTTGCGTCCCTCACAACTGGTGGCTGTAAATGCTGGAAATACTCTGAAGAGGAGGAGGAGCCATCGAATTTCGGATGGTTGGGCTACTTTTGGACCAGCAAGCCGGCTCTGGAGCCCGCTTGTAAATGGTGGTTTTGAAGACTTAGCTGAAGGGGGAAAACTTACACCATTCGGACCTCGGAACGTGTGTGGACGTGGACTTCCTTGCTTCCCAATTAAAGATAACTCGAGCCATTTCCTCCCCTAATTGATACTCCCGAAGCAACTGAAATAAAAATAACTCAAAATCTACTCTGTGCCTCTTATGATTATAAAGTGCGTGGGTTAGGTGCTGCCCAGCATAATGGTTTTCCTAAAATTTGCATTTTTTGGAAAACTGAAAATGCAATTGGGAAGCCATGGCAGCTGGGGTCTTAGGGTGTGGTGTTTCTTATAGCTGAACTAGTATATATCCGATCTTTACCATTTCTTTTGTCGATTATCATAAAACGTCCAGTAGAACCTTCTATCCATTAAACTGTGGTAGATATGACGTTTTCCAACTTGTGGAGTGCCTGACAAAAATTGAAAAAATTCACGTTCTGTCTCTTGGCAAAGGAAGTTATTGTCCCATACTTGTCGAACCTTTCCACCTCTTCTCATCTCTGAGATCTGTTTGTACAGACGAGCGGACAGGGCTTAGTTGAACCTTTATCTCTTACCGAGGCATTACAAGTGAATGGCAGGAGGGAAATATAAATGGAATAGTTTGTGGGGTAGACTTTGCACACGCACAGCATACTTATGTAAAATCGAGGATCCACACTGAAATATCCCCTCACCATTCACTTGTATGGCGCTTAATCAATTTGTTGAGTTCTACAGTTATTGATGTTACCATCTCTCAGATCAGTGCTGATCAAGAATATGTACCCATGCAAGCACTCAAAACTAAGTGGACAACCAAATTCCCCAGCATTTACACACTTTTAATACATTTTTTAACATTTAACATTTCAGTCCGGCAAAAAGTTACTCTAGAATCAGAGGCTACTACGATTTCATGCACCATTTTTTTTTTTCAAATAAAAATAAATTGAAATTCCAGTTTTTTATTGAAAAGTAGGCCTTTCTTACAAGTGTCAGGGCTAGGAGCCCAGTTTCGAGTGTTTCAGATTCAGTGTAAAACTGAGATTCAACGAGAACTGAGCCAATTTTCATGAATTTATATATTTTGGAAAAAAAAAACTTCTACTCAAAGAACAAGAACATCATCCGCCATTGTAAGGTAAACGCACCAACATTATCAGAGATCAAAGAGTATATAGAAGAGTCTTTCCAAGATGTGGCCAATTATTGAAATACTGAAGCGGAAGACTAATGGGAAAAATTGCCTCTACTTGGCCATTCTAATGCTACTGGTGACTGTGGCTGGGGCCTGTAAATACTGGGTATGCACCGACATTGGGGAGGAGGAGTCATCGAATTTCAGATGGTTGGGCTACTTTTGGACCAGCAAGCAAGATCTTAAGCCCGCTTGTAATTGGTGGTTTTGAAGACTTAGCTGGAGGGGGAAAAGCGACCCCCTCGAACTGGGAACGTGTGTGAACGGGGACTTTCTTGCTTCCAAATTGAAGACAACTCGAGCCATTTCCCCCCTTAATTGATACTCCTGAAGCAACTGAAATAAAAATAACTAGAAATATACTCTGTACTTCTTTTGCTTTGTGTTAGGGTGTGTGGTGCTGCCCAGCATCATGGAAAATTTTAAATGCAATTGGAAAGCCACCGCAGCTGGGGTCTTAGGCTGTGTTTTTCTTATGGTTCGACTAGCATATATCCAATCTTTACCATTTCTTTTGCTGATTATCATAAAACGTCCAGTTGGTGCCAGCCTTCTTTCTATAAAACTGTAGTAGATACGTTTCTCCAAATTGCGGAAGGGCCTGGCAAATTTTAAAACAAACTCGTCTACCCGCTAGTAAAAAAAATGTATTGTCCCATACTTGTCGAAACTCTATCTCTTCCCATCTCTAATAAGATTGCGGGGGCGGGAGGGGGCGTGGCCAAAATTGAAAATATAATGGATCTGCCTGCAGACATAAGAAACATATGTCCCATATTTGTCAAACCTCTATTTCTTACCATCTCTGAGATCTGTGCGTTCATACGGACAGACAGACGGAAAAACGGGCATGACAGACATGTCTCGGATGTTGATGCTGATCGAGAATATACACACTTTACAGGGTCGGAGATGCTTACTTCTGTTACATACTTTTGCACAAACTTATAATAGTCTATGTACCCTACGGCACAGAGTAAAAAAATTGGTAACTTTTGTGCAGTTTTTGGCTTTTATCAAGGTCAAAAAGACACAAAACGTTAAGGTCATTAGTAACCTTAAAGTTTTTAATCCAAACTACTATGAATTCAAGGTAACTTTTGGGGTGTTTGAGGCAGTTTATTTATTTGAGTGTACATTTGCAAGACTTTGGTGTATCCTTTTTACCCTACAAGTAACGTTAAAAATGTGTATAATATACTCAGAACCTTCCAAAGTATGTATATATCAGATCAATTTTAAGTTAGTTGCTACAAAAAGTGCTAAGGCGTGTAAAGTGCTGCCCATCGAAGTTGCGGTCGGTGCTGTCCAGCATAATTGTTTGCACTCCTGTTAACTCGACCATCATTCATCCTAATCGTTCTTCACTAATGCTTTGGCGGATCGATAAGTTATACTGGTTACTAAATATGTCTCAAACGTACGAACCATTTACCTATAAAACTGTGGGAGTTAGGGCGTTTTTATACCCTTGCAAAGGGTTTGCCCAGAAGTTTGCAACGCATTGAAATATTCATTTTCGACCCCATAAACTGTATATATATTCTTGATCAGGGTGACCAGCTGAGTCGATTGAGCTTTGACCGTCCGTCTGTCCGTCCGCCCGTCTGTCCTTCTGTCTGTCGGTTTCTACGCGAACTAGTCTCTCAGTTTTGAAGTTTTCGGCCTGAAAATTTGCACAGAGTTTTCTTTTTGCGGCACACTACTAATATATCGAAGGGTCGGTTGACTATATCCCATAGCTCCCATAGGAATAATCGGTCGGAAAACTAGTTTTAGTAAGAAAAACTTTTTTCTTTTCAACGGAAACGTCTGCAAACTTTGTAATCGTAGGTTAACTATGTTTTTATGCTCTGTACCGTAGGTACATAGAGTATTATAAGTTTGTGCAAAAGTATGTAACATCCAGAAGGAAACATCTCCGACCCCATAAAGTTTACATATTCTTGATCAGCATCAACAGCCGAGTCGATATAGCCATGTCCGTCTGTGCGTCTGTCTGTCCGTATGAACGCACAGATCTCAGAGATGGTAAGAGATAGAGGCTTGACATGTATGGGCCATATGCTTCTTATGTCTGCAGGCAGATCAAGTTTATTTTCAATTTTGGCCACGCCCCCTGCCGCCCCCGCAATTTAGAAAAGACGTCATATCTCCCACAGTTTTGAAGATAGATGGCTTGTTCCTTCTGAACATATTTAGTTATTAGGATAACTTATCGATCCGCCAAAGGAATGAAGAAGATCGGATGAACGGTTTTCGAGTTATGATCAAAAGACAGATTTTCCTGGTACAGAGTATGTTATAGTCGGGCTTGACAGACTTTCTTTCTTGTTTTTTATAATTCTACCAAGTTTTATTAAAATCGGACAACTATATGATATAGCTGCCATACAAAAGATAGGTCTGAAAAACAGTTTTAGTTAGAAAAACTTTTTTGTTTTTAATGGTAGCATCCTGCAATTTTGTAGTTGTTTGTTTCACGTGCTTTCACATAATTTTACAAATTTTTGGCCAAATCGGATGACTTTATCGTATGGCTCCCATACGAACGATCGGTCGGAAAATGGGAAAAGGTTATTTTTTGAAAATATTTAAAAGAGCATTTGCAAGGGTGTAAAAACTTAGCTTAGCTTTCTCGTTTTAAATTTCAGGGGCGTGGCATTAATTGAAAATAAACTTATAAAACTTTAAACCTCTACCATCTACCCATCTTTGAGATCTGTTGGCTCATACGGACAGAAGAGGAACAGATCAGGAATGTATGCATAAACTTTATAGGGTGGGAGATGCTACCTTCTGGCTGTACTCTTTGCACCTTTGGTACATATTATAACTAGTTCTTAGAACGTTACTTAAAAAGCAGATGTAGCTAGCTTCTTTGATTGTTCTCGCAAATCTTATCACTCCTCATAAATAGATAAACTGTAGACCTTGGTTTGCTGCAAACGAAATTGGATACTTTGTTGATTATTTTCGCCACCTACTTGGAGATCCAAGCGATTCCCTCTCTCTCTCTCTCTGTCTCTCTCCCTCGCGATGTCTGTTTTATTGAAGAAACAGACCGTTACAAATTGCATTTCCATTTCAATGTCTACATATGTGAGACGTCTGGCCCAAAAATGAAAAGTGGTTTCAAATGCAACTAAATACTTAAGAGATCCATGACTCATGCATCAAATTTGTGAAAGTGACACGTGCGCCGAAATTTGTGCAGAATTTTTGGCAGAAACAAAAATACAATTTTCATCCCCAAACGGGGCAAGCAGCAATTGAGTCGGGGTGGGTAACCTTGAGCAGGGGTCTTAAGGGTGGGTAGGCCGGAAGTTCCAATCCCAGTCCTGGGCCAACATGCAGGCGAGGGTGGTGACTGTGAATCACAATCAGCTGTTCTTTGGGTGGTGGTTTCTATGGGAATACGAATGGTGATAAGAAATATTGATGCCAGCGGCCACTTAAGGAGACGTCTCTGATAAAGTCAAGTGTGGGCCCCAGAAACAAAAACTCTTCGCTGAGAATGCACTTCAGGAAGACCCTCCCCCAGTTGAGATATCTTCCCATGCGGGGTGTTAATTTATGGACAGTTCAAAAGGGCGTGGCTGAGAAATGCCTCTGACAAAGCAAACACACACACAGCTAATGCATTCAATGGATGGGTGAGTCATGAGAAACCATTTGGCGAACGGCTTTAAGTTGTGACTTCAAAATTCCAAGAACAACAACAACAAAATATCATGATTTAGTGGAAGGCAATGTAATACTCATACTGATAGTTGACAGGTGTTTCCCTTTTGAGACATTCCCAGAAATTACAGACGACCACAAGTTTGATAACCCCATTGCTTGTCAAAAACTCCGAATAATCGGATTCAGTTTCGCATAATTTGATCGAATTCGAAAACGAATCCAAATCAAAACCTTCTCAAAGCAGGATGATTGCTGAGGGTCTTCATAACATCAATTTGGGGCCATATAAGCTGAAGTATTACGTGTAAGCATTGGCCCGGCTATAACAGGTGCCCGCATATTGCTTTCCGTTTTAATCTAATCGAGTTATGTGAACGTTTTATCAACGTCACGCCGTGATAAGATTTGCCGAACCGAATGTTGCGCAATCACACGAGAGCCCAAAAAAGGAAATGAAACTCATAAACAAATGATGATAAATATTATATTGATAGGCCATGTCGCCAGTTCTTGGTCAATCGGGGGGGATTTTGCCGTTGCATGTGATTCCTTTTACGCTATTTTCTAATTAAGCCCAAAAGCAGCGAAATCTACACACACACAAACAACGGAATATATGTAAATGGGTGCAAGGTGAGGCCATGGACACTTGCCCCATTGGACTTATCGGGTATCAGGTGGTTGGCGGAGGGGGTAGCAAGTGCCAGGGTCAGGTGATAGTAAAAAAAATCAAGGGACAAGGGCTAGGAAACCAATTTGGTATCAAGTTGTTGTATACAATATGAAAGCTTTTATTGCCCCTCTGTACTTCATAGTTGGAACCCGAAAACAAACCAATTCTTTCACTCGCAAGGTCTTTCCCGTCTAAATATTAAGAAAACTTGGCCTTACACAGCCCCAAAGGGCCAAGCCGGCTAAGTTTGAGAAGCTTTTACAGGGTTAGTTACTTCACAGATGGCGCCAATAGCTTGTGAAGGTGCTCAGTTTTTAAAGAAAAACCCTTTTTTCGATCCCAACAAATAAATCGCAGCTCCAGATCCGTTGATGGGTTTTTTAAAAAATACAAAAACATTTCAATACCAGTTTAAAGAATGAAAATGAAGTTTTCTTTCAAAAGCAAAACTTCTAAATTGTCTAAAAATTATGCAAAAACGTCTCCAAGAGATTGTTCACTCTAGCACTTCACTTAAAGACTAGACTCGGTCATATTTATTGATGTATAACTATTTTTACGATTTATATAAGAGCGAACTTAATTTAAGGAGCCATCATAGCCATAAGGAAGGTAACATGGTATAGCTAACATATTTTATTGCGAAATTCATTACTGGAAATACATTCCCATAATTATGTTAATTACATGGATCAATTTCATGGATTTAGAAACAGGAAAATGCTTCTTTTCTTTACGCTCAAGTGCTTAAAATGCGTTTATTTCGACTTAAAACGGAAATGTCATGGCTTACACTCAAAATACAAAAATAAGAAATCTTGAATTGCAAGGAAAAAATATTTCTTTTGTAAATAAACCAGCAAGATCATAGAATAAACAAGTTACTACAGCACACCAATGTAAAATCGAAGGTCCACATTCCAAAATTTCCCTGAAATTCACTTGTATGGGCGTTATGCTACTTGTTGTTCTATGTCTTTGGTGCTTTTTATGTATTGACTAGGATTATACTTAGAAAGTGCTTAGAAAACAGTTCTCTCAGCTTAAATTCAATCACAATTCTTTCCACGAACTAAATCATTGGTGATTCTGATGCTTTTGAAACCAAAACTAAGCTGGAAAGTAATGTAAATTGACAAAAAATTAAGGAACGACTGTATTGGGAGAACTTCATTGACGGAAAAGCTATAGATATATGAAAAAACTATCATTGAAATAGATCTTAAGAGTGTCGCATGCATTGTACTAGCCTTTTCTGCATCACAGTATCTCTTAAATCTCTAAAAACTATTTTATTCAGCCAAAGAGCAAAGGAAAACATGCTTATGAACAACTTAAACTAAGCTCGAATCAAGAAGAGAGGGGCCATAAAGTGAGAGTGCATTGATGTGCGACCAAAACTAGCTCTGTCCTGCCCTCATCGACCGCAGGCCTGCGACGTTGAGCAAACAGCGCTCTGTTTGCTCTCTTGGGCCTAGCCTTGGCGTTGAAAAACGAAATGTTCTCGCCCCCCGAGGGCAAGGCGTGGCCATCTCTGCTCTAAACTTCCTTACATGAATAAATAGCTTCTTTTTTTTTCAATTTACACACATTTTTTCTAAATTAGCCAACCTGAACCGAGGTTCGGCGACCTTCTGAAAACTGCTCCGGGAACCCGGAAGGGGGAAAAACGTGAGGGAAGACCCTCTTTGGCATTCAAAATTCAGACATGAAATTTTTTGGGCTCATTTAACCAACAACAGAAAGCATATCATAAAATTGCCGTTCAATAGTTTCATTGAAATCTTATCATCCCCCTATCGATACTTGGGCCCCCCCATTACCAAGTACACAACACGCTGATTGCCTTGTACCCAAAATGAACTCTCTTGCATAGTATCGCGCGATGCTTTACAAGAACAATTACACACACGCACACACACACACAAACAACAATTGGAAAACATCTTAAAGCCGTTTAACCTTCACATTTTGAGTTGGCTTGCCCAAGTAGAGGGCGGAGATGGAAGGGTGCACTCTCTGAGAGACCCAAAAGCCGGCTAATGGCCACAACACATGTGAAATTTGCACGTGCGAGAGTAACGCAGGCGCAAAACTTCCACCACCAACCACAGCGGAGAAAGAATGAAATGAAATGAAATGAAACAACGGCAAATGACAAACTCTCCCACAAGCATCGCTTTCATTTTGAGATACGCTCACGAAAACAAAGCCAAAGAAGGCAAAATGTGAGAGAGCGCATAATGCATACAGATGGGAGATCATCAGCATAAAAATATGTACATACATATGTACTTGTGCATATTTAACTATGTCAGCATAGTTCTGATGAACATATGTACATACATACATAGTCAATGTTTCGTTTATATGCCCTTTTTAGGACTTGCCACCAAAATTGGGTTTTCACTTTTTATGTTGCGCGAGATTTGTATGTATGTTTGTTTGGAGAGAGCAAGAGTGAGCTGAATAGAGATTACCATATTAAGTGTTGTCGTTGGCGACCTACAAGCATAGAAACAAATGGAAGTGCCTTAAAAGTGGCCAACAAGTGGACCTGGCCTGTAAATAACTCTTTCATACTCTCCCGCACATCCTTTGTCTAATCAAGAATTTGGCACAAATGCAGAGTGCAAGCGAGAGAGTCAGCTTGGTATCTGATGCTTACCATATTTGGCATTGCATTTTTCATGCTACAACGAAAGAGGCATGGTAGAGGCTGCCAGTGCGCTCTAAAAACGTTTAGTGAGTGGCGGACTCTCAGTTCGTAATGACCGCCGATTGCCTTAACTTCTACAGTTGCAGCATGAACTGTGGGGAGTACAGATAGTTAGAGACAGAGACAGCGAGAGTGGGAGAGAGAGAGAGCGGCGCATGAGCTAAGCTCTGGCTCTCTGTTTGTCGACCGGAAAACGACAAGAAACATGAAAATAATAAAAATAAGTTTGAACTTGAACTTCCCGCACCCGTCTGCTGCTCTCTCAGCGGCATTGCGTGCAACGCCCCCGCCCAAAAACGCCGGCACCCAGCAACACACCCATACACACCCATACACACACACACACGCATTCATTTGTCATTGTAAACCGTTTTCCTGCTCCTTTGGCAAAATATTATGGGAATTGATTAATTGTCGTCCATCTACCTGCCCGGTCTGGCCGGCGTCTTCTTTTACTTCAAGCGGATGCCAGGTTGAATATTAACCAGCGAAATGCCATAACTTCATTTAATGTGCAGAGCTTTTCCCTTTCGGATATCTGTCATTTCAGCTGTTGTGATCGGCATTTTTAATTTCACAGCGTTTCCGCAGCGACTACAAAACCAGCATTTACATACACACACACACACACACACACACACACACACACACACACAAATATGTCAATGGGCTTCCTTTTGACAGTGGGGGAAATATATGCATGTTAGGGCAATCGCAGAAGGGAATAATTAATAAAAAAAGTTCTTATCCAACATTTTTCAAATGACAGTCCAAATCGGGAAACCACCCAAAATGTGTAAATAAGCTAAGCTAACTTCGTCTGTGCCGAAGTTTTTATACCCTTGCAAGTGCTCGCTTAAATATTTTCAAAAACTACTCTCTCCCATTTTTCGACCGATCGTTCGTATGGGAGCTATTTGATATGGTCATCCGATTTGGCCAAAAATTTGTAAAATTATGTAAAAGCATGTAAAACAAACAATTACAAAATTGCAGGGTGCTACCATTAAAAACAAGAAATTTTTTCTAACTTAGAATGTTTTTCAGACATGTCTTTTGGATGGCAGCTATACCATATAGTTGTCAGATTTTCATCAAACTTGACAAAAGTATGAAAAAGCTTAGAAAACCAATAAATACATAGTTTGAAGACGTTTCCATTGAAAAGAAAAAAAGTGTGTCATACTAAAACTTGTTTTCCGACCGATTGTTCCCATGGGAGCTATGAGATATAGTCATCCGATCCGGTCGGTTCCGACTTATTAGAAGTGTGCAGCAAAAAGAAGACTCTGTGCAAAATTTCAGCTCGATAGCTTTAAAACTTCGCGTAGAAGCAGACATACAGACGGACGGACAAATCTCAATCGACTCAGCTCGTCACCCTGATCAAGAATATATATGGTTTATGGGGTCGCAAATTAATATTTCTATGCGTTGCAAACTTCTGGGCAACATTATAATACTATTTGCAAGGGTATAAAAAGTCGTTCAAGCCCGACTTTTATATACGCTGTATCTTCCAAATATGGCGTCACACGCACTGTGCAAAGTGCTGCCATAACTGTATTAGATTAAAACGGAAACCAGGATGCGGGCTGGGCGGGTGTGGTGCAGCGGGTGTGTGTTGTGGGTGGTGTGATTTCGATCCCGACTCGGGACATCTAATGAAGAAGTTATTTTATACCCATATTAAAATTGTCCAAATGTTTGTACCGCATTGTTTACATTAAACATATATATTCTTGATCAGCAAGACGAGCTGAGTTTAGGCATGTCCGTCCGTCTGTTTCTATGATATCTCCTCCGTCAGTTTGAAAGCTATCGCCACCAAACTTTGCACGAAGTTTTGTAGTGCAAAAATTATATGATTTCCGAATACGATCGGAACCGGCCGGATCGGATGACAATAATATATATCTGTCAAACGAACGATCGGTCGAAAAACAAGTTCTAGTGAGAAATTTTTGTTTGTTTTCAATGGAATCGCCTCCAAACTTTGAATTTCTTAGTTTGCTATGATTTTTCATGTTTTCACCAAGTTTGGTGGAAATCTGACAACTATATATAAAATTATAGGAAAGATCGGTCGAAAAACTAGTTTTAGCGAAAGGACTTTTATGTTTTCAATTCTTGGCGCTTTCAAACTTTCCAATTATTACATACATTGAACTGAACCCGATTATGTGGAATTCGGATTCTTGGATATTAGAACCAGGGGTGCAAACCCATTAATTTTTTTGGATCTCCGGAACGCCAAATGGAACCAAAATTTACCATTGGACTGGGTTCGAAAATTTCAGGTTAGCCGTTTTTAACGATGATGCGCAGATGAGTTCGGTGTAAGAGTAATCAGCATTCGTCATGAGAACAAGGAGACACTCAAATATCGAGAATGTTTTTGAATGTTTGCCAGTGAACCCGGGTTTTTGGTAAACATATTCAGAGAAATGAGCAATCTTTACCGAACGCAGATTGAAAACAGACAGAAAAATTGAATGTTGTGTGGTTTCGCAGGTTTTTGGAAGGAACGATTTTATATCAGGCATTATTTTTCCGTTCAGCAATTCGTAGATTACCCAAGAAAAAGCAGGGCGGAGTAGTAATACAAAAAACAGATTGCTGTGAGTTTTTCTAAATAGCAGAAAATAATGTCCATTTATATGAAAAATTAGTACTTGAGTGGCTATAACTTTACCATTTACGTTGCTAGATAAATTACACAAAACCCGAAATTAGAAAACATAATGGGCTACAGGTTAAAGCAAAATATAAAATAACTTTAGTTGAAGATTGAATTTTGGTTATTTTTTTTTAGAGTGAGAAATTAGTGCTAAAAATTGGAGATTCGGACTTTGAGCGCTTATTTCACTGTGCTGGGAGATGCTACGAAAGTGAAACAATTCTTCTACTAAGCGTTTATGTAGGGAGTATAACTTTAAATAGTAAGCAGACGAATTGTTGCATGTTATGTTCAATTGTTCAATATTATGAAAATGATGTGGGAAAACTGATGCCAGATTTGGAATTAGGACTGCTTAAATACTATGGAAAAATGGGCAACATTCATGGAGGTAAAAAAAAAGTTAGATCTTGTTGCACTGTGTAATCAGACCTAACCTGTTCTCGGTATCCGTTCATTTTATGGGATGCCAAGATTCGTAAAAGTCGGAAAATTTTTAGAGGTAGCTCCCATATCCAGGGAATAACTAAAAATAAATTAGTACATCCAAAATTTTTTTGTATCGCATTTCCTAAATTTTCATTTTCTTAAAAAAAATTTGTTAAAATGTGTTTGTTTTTACTTCGTTCCTTCCTATTCACTGTTACTTGCAAACTTATGTAAATTCAATTTTTCAATAGTTCAATGTATGACCTATTTTTGCTGTTGAAGTTCAACAGTTCAGCTGAATTTCAAAGGGATTTAATTTGACTTTTAAATTTAAATTTGAACTTATTTTACCGTTAACTGTTCATATTTAAAACCTCTGGCCACTCTGGACTCCACCAAACACTGCTGGCGCCACCTATCAATGTATCTCATAACTGGTGATTGGCAATTTTGTAGTATTTAATGTTTGGTCACACTAACCACAAGCAGGCGGAACATTCTGCGTCGAAGGATTCTCCATGACAATGACAAATGTCGAGGACCGATCAAGTCATCTTCGCCGGCTCGGTCTGCTGTTGGCCCTGTTCTGTCTATGGCCCTGCCCGGTGGCCGGCTATGACAAGGAGGTGACCGTCTATGTGGAAGCCGGCAAAAGTGAATGTCTCTATCACCAGGTCAAAATGGGCGAAACCATTGTCTTTGAGTACCAGGTTATTGATGGCGGTCACGGTGACTTGGACATCAGTTTCACCCTGCTGGATCCCATCGGACTGGTCATAGTGAGCGACTACAAGAAGCCGGAGAATTTGCACCGGCACGAGGTGGCCAAGGAGGGAGGCGACTATCGCTTCTGCTTCGACAACAGCTTCAGTATGTTCAATCGGAAGACGGTGTTCTTCGAGCTGATTGTGGAGCAGGAGGGCGACCAGCTGCACGGCGACAGGCAGTGGCATGAGGTGGACGATTTGGCGGGCCTGACGCCGGATGAGTACTATGACATGAAGGTGCAGGATATCTTGGACTTTATAGGACGCATACGGCAGCAGTTGAACAAGGCGCGCCAGCTGCAGGATATGCTGCGTTCGCATGAGGCACGCGACCGCAATCTGGCAGAGACGAACTTCCAGAGGGTGAACAATTGGTCCATACTGCAGATAAGTGCCATGATCGGTGTGGGCCTGATCCAGGTGTTCATGCTGCGCAGCATTTTCGAGACGAATGGCAGGATGTATGTGCTGTGGCGCAAGTTGGGCATTTGATGGGAGCGTAGGATCCCGACGGAGCGAGTACCAAAGAAGCATTTGCAACGGCCCCCAGTTAGCCACTTAGTTACTAAACGCTGATCTTATAAATTATGTAAAAATGTATGTTAAAGTGAGAAGCAATTTTAATGTTAAGCTTGGAATAAATCAGTTGAACTTGAAGTTGAGGTTGTCCCATTTCGTTTGTATTTAATTCACTAGAAAAAAAAAGAATAGAGGAGAAACATTTTCACATCCTTTTGCTTAACCACTTCCTAGGCCGCCTTGTTCAGACGCTTCTGGCGCTCCAGCAGACGGCGCTCGCGTTCGAACTCCTTCATGCGCAGCACATAGTCCTCGTATTCGCAGGTCAGGTATTCGTGCTTCTCGTGGGCACATTTATACACAAACGGGAACGTGTCCGAGCGGCAGCCCTGATAGGCCAGCAGCTTGTGAGCACAGTAGTCGCGATCCTCCAGCGGCAGCTTGGCCGATTCCATTTCCTCTCGGGTGGCCACCATTATCCGTTCCTTGCGCGGCGCATCGAAGCCCAGCATAGGATCAAAACTGGGCACCACATCCGGACCGGGCATTACATCTGGATTTAGATAATGATTCAGACCGTTGCCCATGCTAGATGATGGTGGGAGGGAAAAGAATACTTGATTAATAATGCAATTTATAGAAAATTACAAATAATTACGTAAAATGTTTTGGCAGCTTTGTTGTCGAATTGTTGTAGACTTCCGTGCCTGAGCTGGTCACACCAACGATCAAAAGTTGACATATACTTATCGATATGTTTAACGGCTAGTGGATTAGGGTGGCCAATCTTGTTTCGGCTTTTTTGCCGTAAAAAGTGAAAAAATTGCTGAAATATGATTTCTTTTTGTTTGTAAATTTATAAATGGTTTCAATATTTTTTGCACTTGTTTTTTTTTTAAATATAGTTGTGTTCAAAATAAAATGAACCAACACACATAAAATCTGAATATGTGGAATAAAATTAAAAGGGGTAGCCTCTTGCCAAAGTCGAGGGTATTACGAATGCCACCTGCATTGGAAGCTGTCATGTTACCCTCACAAAGAAGTTGAACTGCCCTTAAGCAAGGTACTTAGACAAGCTAAATCGACTTAGCCGGGTGTCAACTCCATTAAAAAAAGGGTAGCTTAAGGAGGGCTAAATCAGACAACAGGACTCTTAGATGGGCCAGCTCTCAAAAAAACTAAATGCTTTCGCTTACACCCAGCGTAGAAATTGTGGCGCCGCTACCTTGACTAGCTCAAAGAGTTTAGCTGGGTAGAAGCCAAAAAAACCGACACCTACCCCAGCTAAATGGACTCAACAATGTCTGCGGCAAACAAAAATAAAAACGATTATAGCAAATTGGACCATCTGATCAACTAAGACATTGCCCATGACTTCTGGTCGGCACATATAATCCAAATACTCCTGCACTTTTACGTTTTTAGTTAAATCACATCAACCAAAACACCCAATGCAAACACAATACAGTGTGACCGTTTTTACATTTGGTGGTATTTTGATGTTTAGCAATCACACTGTACCCTTAGCTGACGAAATAAAAATACATGGCTTTTTAGCGAGCTCTAGATTTAGTTTGCCACAATTTCAACCTCAGGGGTGGATTTCCAAGGAGTTTACTTTTGTTTTTGACCCTTTGAGCTTACAAACTGAATTTTGAGCAGATTGGATCAAACGCATTTTGCTTGTGATCGGATTTTCCGTGTCCAACTTGTACACTTACTTTAAAACTAAGTTTCAAGCTAATCGGATGAAAAATATTTTGAAACATACAAATTTTGCGTGCAGTTTCGCCTTACTGGGGGCGGTTTTTTCAAAAAATTCCGGCCATTCGGACGCAAAATGGATTTTTCCGTTCTAAGTTTTTAAGTAACTTAAAGAAACGGTGGGTCGATTTTTCAATATAGCGACTTAACTTGTCCAATTATTTTGCATTATTTCGCTACCAACCTAGTGTCAAGCCAGTACGAAATAAATATTGATTCATGTTAAACTTACCAGTAATTTTCACACCCTGGGGAGATATTTTAAAGCCAATTATTTTGCCAACTAACCGTACAAGCTGAGTTTCATGTTGATTTTTTATTTACAATTTTTCTACCCTTGAGACGGATTTTCCAACCAAGGATACAGCTATAAATCAAGTTTGAAGTCAGTCGGATGCATGCAGAATTTTCGGGAAATCACATCTTAAAATATTTCACTTACTGACAGAGTATCAAGGCAATCAGATGAATAATAAAGTAATTAGTTCGCCTAATTTCGTTTCAAGCCGAGTTTTAAATTAATCGAATAAGAAAATAAAACTTTCTCCATACAAATTTTTACGTGCATTTTGACCCACTTCCGAGAAGAATTTTTCGAAATTTGCCGTGCAAAGCCAGAATCATAATCGATACTCTTATCGATTAGGCAGACCAAATTCTGTTTAGCGAGAGCAATTAGAGTGACCAAATGTGTTCAGTAATCAAGCAATTTTGAGCCACCGTGCAGAGCCATTTTCGCTGCAATGAAATGAAAACAATGTTTAAAACATTTGGCCACAACTAAGACGAGGTAAAGTTAACTAAGAAAAGGCTACAAATTGGCAGCCAAACAAAGTGCTGGCTTTAGATGTGCCAAATGGATGGGACGGGTCGGGGCGGGGCGTACCTAACCTCAATTATTGGCACACATCGTAGGTAGGTCGAGATGAATGATGATGGGAAACAAAGCAAACTCAGGCAGCGTCTGGCTAAATGTGTGTAAGTGTGCGTGTGTGTGTGTGTGAGTGTGACAGAAATCAAATATAAAGACTGGATTAATAATATATAAACTCAAATAAAAAGCCTAAAAGTCATTTCAATACAACGAGAATGAGCCAACAGAAGGAGGAGGGGCGACCGCCCTCAAATCACACCAGCCACAAGCCGCCAGTGTCCAGACTGATAGCCTATTTTGAAAGCAAGCAACGTCACACACATTCAACGTTCTGTCTCTCCACTAATTGCGCTCTCTTTCTCTCCCTCTCTTCTGATTCTCCTTGACACACAGAACGTGCCCACAAGGAGGCTAAGGCCATGGTAAAGAAACGACAAACGGATAACCAGGAGCCCGGCAGCTCCACGGATTCGGGTGAGGATGACCCACAGCAAGCAGCTACAGCTGCTGGCACTGGCCTGTGCCAGCATAT
The DNA here is from genome assembly GCA_035044965.1 of Lordiphosa andalusiaca. Taxonomy (NCBI): domain Eukaryota; kingdom Metazoa; phylum Arthropoda; class Insecta; order Diptera; family Drosophilidae; genus Lordiphosa; species Lordiphosa andalusiaca. The sequence goes on along the minus strand of JAWNNM010000159.1, from coordinate 3,123,138 downwards.
TAAAAAGTCGGTGGACGCCACTCGACTGAGACGCCAGTTGAAAGCAACGGGACTTCTGTATGAATGCTCGCAGTGCCAGAAATTACAGAGCAGCAGCAGCAGCGCCGGGAGTGAGGATCAGACGCTGTGGCTCTGCCTAAAATGTGGTACTCAGCTGTGTGGACGACCACGCAATCAACATGCCCTCCAGCACTTTAAGGTGAGCTCGAGCCTCAAGCAACTGAAGAGTCAACTCCAGCTTTTGTTTATTTTACAGACGCCACACTCCGATTCGCATGCCCTGGCCGTGAATACGCGCTCCTTTGTCATTTGGTGCTATGACTGCAACAATGAGGTCAGCTCTCATTGCCGCAAGAACTTGCTGGAATGTGTGGAGCTGGTTAAGCGCTTGGCTCAAAAGCCACCACCACCAACAGCCACACTGCCCACCAGCATCAGTAACATTGAGTCCAAATTCAAATCAGCTCTGGAGCATTTGAGTCCTATGGTGCAGCAGTTGCAGCCAGCGGCCATACCCTTGCCGCCGCCACCACCAGCCTCGGCCCAGAGAATAGCCGCCAGCGGTAGCAGCGGTAAGGCCGTAATCCAAGATGCAGCCGTAGAACTGGATCGCTTGCCTCGTGTTCGCGGCCTTACCAATTTGGGCAACACTTGCTTCTTTAATGCCGTCATGCAGTGCCTGGCCCAGACGCCCTTCCTGTTGCCTGTGCTAAGAGAGTTGGACGAGCCAGGCGAGGAGTAAGTTAACCCCCTCCCATCTTTCTCTTTTTGTGCTCGCTTTGACTGACTTTTTTATTTAGATTCGTTTTGCCTGGCGGCTCGTTTAGTTTCAAAGACAAGGGCGACATAGAGCTACCCATGATCAAGGGCACATTGTCCTCTTGGGGTGGTCTCACCGCCGCTTTGGCCCATTCCCTGGAAGAGCTGCAAGCCGGCGGCTCGGTTTTCACGCCCAGCAAACTATTTGACAAACTCTGTGCCAAGTGTCCTCAGTTCACGGGTGGGGATCAGCATGATGCCCACGAATTGCTGCGCCAGCTGCTCGAAAGTGTGCGTAATGAGGATCTCAAGCGGTATCAGCGTGTTATACTACAGAATCTGGGCTACAAGGATCAGGACATCAACAGCGTGTCCGAGGAAATGCGACAAAAGTGCAAAATCTATGGCAATCAGGCGGGTGATCGCATACTGCGACCCGAGCAGGTGTTCAGAGGATTCCTGGTGTCTACCTTGACTTGCCAGGACTGCTTTAACATCTCTTCAAGGCATGAATACTTCCTAGACATGTCGCTGCCGGTGGCCGTGGAGAAACCTCAGCCGCCGCAGCGTCGCAAAACCAGCCCCGAGAATTCGCCCACTCCACTGGGCAGTCAAACGCAGATTAACACCAAATTCAACAGCCAGGATGTGACACCCTTCTTTCTGCATGCCGAGCGGGAGCAACCAGAAATGCTGGGTCCCACCAAATCGCAGGTGAAGAAGGAAAAGGAGCGTGAACGCAAGGCCAAGCGTGCGGCCAAACATCAAAGACACAAGCAGGCTCAAAAATTGTCACTCAAAATGAATGGAAATGCCGCTGGCGAACGAAGCGAATTAGCCAATGAGGCCGGCCACAGCGCTGGCGGCGGAGATGGGGTTGAGGAGACTTTGTCCTCTAGCGTAACCACATCAGAACATTCGGATGCCGATGTGGAGGACAATCTGGTTGAGGATACGAAAACCAAAACCAAAACCAAAATCTATACAGACGGCAATGGCAATTCTCAGCCCTTGGGTGAGAAAAGAGATGATACACCGGAGCATATGGACAAGGATTCGCTCGAAGAAGATGAAAATGGTAAGCGGGGAAACCAATCAAAATTGTCATATTTCTTGCGTTGCGAGTATCCTGGTGTTAGGCGAAAATAGCAGGGGGGTTACATTCCAAGACTTAGGCAACAGGCAAACAATATTCAAACGCATAAAGTGGCCTTGCATACATGTTTTGAGGAGGTTCCTAAGAAGCACAAGACATTTTCCAACTTAAGCTTTAAGGATTTCGGCAAGGATTAAGGATTCTAAAGTGAATTTACAATGCAGAATTCCATGCTGCTAGCACATTCGAATCCTTCTGGCAACTTTTATTTGCTTAAACCATTGATGGGTTCCGTTTTTACAGAGCTATTGTCATCTGATTTTTAAAGTATTTGCCCAATTCTCAGCAATTTCATGTGCCTTAATTTCATTTTTCCACTAAAATTGCTTTAAAAGCTTGATCAGGCCAATAGCTCCCTGTTAAATAAATCCTTAAAATGAATGTGGATATGTGATAAAAGCAGCTTCATCTTCGTCCAATGTCGATTTGTCTTTCGTGCTATGACGGCAGAATCGCTAGGCAGAACTGGACTCTCCTTAGGTTCGAGTCAAACCTTAAAAGAATGGAGACCAATCGGATAAAGCTCGATGGTTGAAGGTTTACTACGAAAAATGTCTAGAGGAAAATGGAGGTAATGTAGGTTTATGGCTCATTGAATTTTTGCCCTCATTAGACAGTCCCGTTCTTCTCTTGTACAAAATTTAGAATCACATAAGCCAAGAGTTTAAGAGAAGCTCGACTTGGTCCTTTGGGGCTGTGTTAAGTCAAGTTTTTTTTCTTATAAAGTCAGCCCAGTCACCACCAATGGATAAAATACTCCCTTAAGTGAAACAAGAGCACTCAAAAGCTTGATTTTTTGTAGAATTTACCCCCTTCTCTCCTTCATAAGCCATTCCCCTCACCATCGATGGTAAAAATATTGCCAGAAATGAAATAAACCTATAAAACGATATCCCATTCGATTTTTTTTGATATTACTCCTCCTTTCCACCCCTCCATGAGTCAGCCCCCCACCACCGATGGGAAATATATTTCCAAAAATGAAATAGAAGCATTCGTAAATCTATAAAACGATACCCCACTTAATTTTTTTTAGATATAACCCCCCTTCCCCCCTCTATAAGTCAGTCCCCTCCCACCGATACTAAAAATATTGCCACAAATGAAATCGTAGCACCCGAAAACCTATTAAACGATACCCCATATGCTGTTTTTCTGTTCAATTTTTCCCACAGACAGCACACAAACGTAAAATTGTAGGTCCACACTGCAAATTTTTCTCACAAAATTTGTATCCTTTTGAAAATAACTTTAAAAATTGCAGAATTGTCTGCCTCATCGTAGAAATCTCACAGGACACTGTCGAATAGGTAGGCATGCCGCGAGGTTTGATATCAATCCTAACAATAACTACTGCAGAAGTTGTTGTTTAGTTGATGAAGAAGAAAACGTCCAGCTTCTCCTATGTCACAGTCTAGCACTCAGGAGCAGATTATTCACAATCCTAGGTCAGCATTTCCTAACGCTGAAATATAGATAACTTTTTCTGGTCAAATTTCAGCTTTTTGCAAAGTGGTTTAGAAGGGATGACACTCCTCTTTACTCTCTGAAGGTACAAATAGGTTAGGCTAGGTCTGCAAATCGATCAGAAATAAGAGCTGGTTTTAAAATCGCAGGTATATTACATGGTTTTTGAAGCCAACTGAACCGGTTTTTCGATTCTCAATTTATTTTGCATTTATTGAAAGCTTGAATCCTTTCCGATCTTCCCTTAAAACTTAGAAAAAAGGAATTTTCCGAACTCTTAAAGGTAAGGCGGTCCGAAATTGTCAAAAATGCAATTTATGTTCTTGGATCGGCCGCAATTGTCTCATGCCTCAACACACAAAGTCCGTCCTTAGGTATAGCGACCCGATTTTTATATAAATCTGCGCGAAAAGTTATTTTTAGAGCTTTTGAAGTTACGGCGAGCTAAAAAAGTGTAAAAAACTCAATTCTGTTCTAGGATCGCCCTTATTTCCATCCCAATCTCAACTCTTGAAGCCTATGCTAAAATATAAGTCCCATAATTTGCTTAAATCTGTTGGGAAAGTTTTTTTTTGCGGACTTTCGAAGTTGAGGCAGTTCGAAAAGTGGTTAACATTGCTTTTCTGTTGAAAGATCGTCCTTAATGTAGACCTTCCTAACTGTACAGTGCCGATTTGTTTTCAAATCTGCCTGGAAAAGAATTTTTAATACTTTCTAGGGTAAGGCAGTCTCTAAAACTCATATCTGTCCTTGGATCGCCCTTAACTTCACCCTATTTCAACTCTTTAAGTTCTTTCCTGAGCTTATTGTCTAGACTTACCCTTAAATCTACTAGAATTATCATATTTATGAACGGAAATTATGTCAAAAAATTCTTGAAGGGGGGTATTTTTGTCTAGAAACTCAAATTTTGGTTGTTTTTATAACCTGTTCCCATTAAAAATGGCAAAAGGTGTATTATGAAGTTGTGCAATACTTAGTATGTAACAGGGAGAAGCAAACACTTCCGTCCGCATAAGGCATATATATTCTTGATTAGCATCAACAGCCGAGTAGATTTAGCCATGTCCTTCTGTCCGTCCGTCTGTATAGAGATAGAGATAGATAGAGTCACAAATTGTTGCATGAAGGTAGGTGTATACCATACTCAGATCAAGTTGGTTTCAGATTTGAATTCATATCCCAAAATGTATGGCTCTGCGAAGTAAAGCCCAAAAATTGAAACAATGCCCTGAAAAATTATAAAGAAAACAACATGAACGATCTTTCATAAAATTTGGGGTTTTATATTTCAAATTGGGGTGTTAATTCTTTATAAAATAACACCCCGAATTTGGGGCCCTAATTCATTTGATATTATTTCATTTTTGACCTATTTCCTGCAGCCAAAATGTATAGTTTTATTTCCCCTTTCAACACGCAAATATACTCACACACCAATTCGCCTTTAGTCCATCGATAACGCGGTTTTCAGCCTGCTACGAATGCGGGGCATATATAGTTACATATAATCATGTTAGGGCTAAATTTGGAGCATCTTTGACTTTGCTTATCATTGTGAGTATAGATTAAGTTTAATTGCTTGTTTTAGTTTAATTCAAATATTGAAAATTGATATTGAAACGAGTCAGTCGACAAACTAGCCAGCCTAGCGGTGGAATAACCTTCCGAATTGAAATGTAGCTAAGGTCACTTGGCCCACGTTCAACCTAAAACGTACCAATATCGTCTTAGGTTAAAGCAGAGAACCCCTAACGGATCTCTGCCTTGTCGCTCACAAACACTTTTGTAGCTGCTGTTAATGTGAGGAAGAAGAGAAAACATTACCGCATGTTCTATCTTGCGGAGTAGGAGGAGACTTAAGACTTACTCAACCTCATAAAAGTATTTGAGAAAGAGAAAATGTTTATTGACCTCACAATGGCTCAATCGGGAACAATCCCTGCCGGCTTAAGTATAGAATATATGGGCCTAAATGTAGGCTCAATGTATTGTCGCAGGAGAAGAGGTGTAGGAGAGAGGTGTAATGGCGTCGCTTGCCCCTCTACTCCTGTTTCCTACAAACGAAAGCTTTTTCAAGATCTTCATGAAGTTTGCTCCACCGTGTAAATCTAGTCTAAGTGTTGTTTGGGTGTCTCACTCTCTCTCTTTTGTCGCTCTATCTCTCTCTCTCTCTTTCTTGACATTACAAGAACAACTCTAAGGCTTTTACAGTTGCTTTTACAAATCAAAAAGAGAGCACGAGCAAACAGAATTATACATACTGAAGTATAAGCAAAGTGTATGTGCTGTGAGGAGTGCGTCTGCCACTCGAAAATAAAAACCAATATACAAATGTAGCGCATCTGGTACCAAATCACATGTGTCTTTGAGATGACCGTAACTTTTGGGTATGAGTAACAAGTGCATTCGTTTTCACAAAGAGCGCAATCGGAGTTAAGAAAACCGACACTCTTGCAAAACTCTGGTACTGATAAAAATGTTAGAATCGCACCGTTGACAACGGGTTGCAAGTAGAGCTGGAGAAACATCGATGGCAACATCAATGCATCAACGATGTTCTTCTCCAAGCTGCAGATATCGATGATTGTTTTTTTTCAATCGAAAATCACCGTATTCGTATCTCTTCCAGGATAAATATTCGTCCATTAAAGATCGAATCAAAAGCTAAATTAGTTTCAAACAACTGAAACTGTTTACTTGATTAAATAGTTAATTTTTAATGGAAACCATATTTTTCTCACAGCTCAAAAACCCATCGAAGGCGGATTAAATATAATTTATAAAAAGAAACCTCCAAAATTCGTCCCCTTTTCTACGATTTTTAATGAAAACCATATTTTTCTCACAGCTCAAAAACCCATCGAAGGCGGATTAAATATAATTTATAAAAAGAAACCTCCAAAATTCGTCCCCTTTTCTACGATACCATTTTGAAAATATCGAAGAGCGGGAAGAGAGGAGAGAAACACATTTGCTTTTGCTTTTTTTCTTTCTTGGTCTTTTGCTGACCATTTTCGAGAGGCCGCTTGCTAAAACGGTCTTGTTTTGTGTGTTCCCCACATTTCGTGCATATGTTTGCATGCAACTTTTATGTATGCAGCTAATTACATGCGCTCTCTCATTCTCTCTCTCGCCCTGGCTCTCTCTGATCACACTAGAACAGTGTTCCCCAAGAAGAGAAGCTATCTGTCGCTCTCTGTTTCTCTCTGATCACACTAGAACAGTGTTCCCCTAAAAGAGAAGCTATCTGTCGCTCTCTGTTTCTCTCTGACACTCACTGATTCATTACTTCGGCAAGCATTAGGCGTGAATTGGCATGGCTGGGGAACACTGGACTAGAGTCTGCTCTCGCAACCTGTCGAAAATAATATTTTAATCTGTTGGACTTCGAATAACTCGCACTTTAGGACCGTTTGACTGAGATGCGCCTGTTATTGGGCATTGTATGCACAATGTTGCAACTACTTGAAGAAGAGAATGCAAATATAAACTGAAGTAGTCTAAATGTTTTGTGTACTGAAATTGAAGTACTTATTAAATTGGTCCATTCGGAATTGGCTAACCGTAAATTTATAGCTTAGGTTTTTTAAACAGACGTCTGATTTCCCTCAACTAAATCGACCAAAGCCTTCTTTTTTAACGGGGGCGCAATAATATCCCCAAAAAACTTCGATCCAAAAAGTTCGAAGGAAAAGTCATTTTAAAACTAAGTGCAAAGCAAAATGTGACCACAAATTGACAATTGGTTTCGAAGATAAGTCTATCGCAGTCTATCAAGTCTTTAAAGCTGTTGGTAGCAGTATCACTTAAAAGGAGTGAACTATTTGCTCCTCCATCAGGACACGTCAAATTGGGTATAATCAAAGATTTATAATTCCAATACTGGTAGCTAATGTCAGCTACCAGGAATTATCGTGTTTTCTTTTACCTTTAAAAACTCTATAAAAACTAGAATTCTTACTGCGTTATATCAAAGATATATAGATATTTATATATAACGCATGAGGATAAAATCAGAAATTAGAAGCCAATGTTAGCCACCATGAATAATCGTTTTTTGTTTCACATGCGTCATCTATCATATCTATTAATCTTTGATATAATGCTACCGTATTAATCGAGTTCGATCATAAAAAAGTATGGCGAACACAACCAATGTGTCTAAAGGTACGGTCACACACGCAAATAATTTGATCAACAATTGTACAGAATTTGCCCAGTTTGTTTGCCTTAAGTAGTTTTCGCGCAAATATTTGCCAAGTAGCCTTTCCCTTTGTGTGTCAATATTTTGAAGCAAATATTTACCTACTGGGACCAAGTGGGAACACCGCTGCGCAAAATCGTTTGCTTGTTTGCGAGTTTGCTCTTACAGGCAAATTATAAGAGCAAACAATGCAAATGTAAACAAAATTCAGCAGCCATAGCTGCCGGGCTTGACCGGCTTTCTTTCTTGTTAAATTCAGCAGTTTGGGCAAATGTCAAATTCAAATTCAAATTGTTTGCGGATTAAAAATATTTGCGCAAATTTCTTAAGATCAAATATTTGCTCATGTGGGAACACCAAATTCTTTTTTGCGCAAACATTTACAACTCGAATCTAAATTTGTTTGCACAATGTGTAAACATTTTGTTTGCATAAGGGACCTTAGCTATACACTTTACCAAAACTTTATAAAACACCAAGGAAGTGTAGGAACGCTGTTCATGGATTTCTGGGTACTACAAAAGAGTCCAAACTAAGTCAAGTTAGCTACCCAAAAGTGGGCTGACTGTTCTAATTTGAAATACATTATAAGCTGGTTTTCCACTGTTTCAAACCGATTCAGATCTTTCTGTTTGGAAAGGACCAAAAACTATAAAAATTTAAGACTTTTTGACATATTATTTTCAGGGCTGCAAACCGGGTTTGAACCGAACCGGTTCGAACCCGGATATCCGAATTTTATTTTACTGCGATTTTACTATTTTACCTCTCTTTAGAATGAAAAGCAGAACCCGAACCTGTTCCGAACCTAAACTATCGGTTCGGTTCAACAAAAATAGTAGACATCAGAAAATTTGACATTCTGTATAGCGATTCCATCTGTTATCTAGTTGGTGTGTTGGTTGGTTCCAATATCCCCGTCCATAATAGCCCGTGCTTAAAATCCTTGACTCCTTTTTTCAATGATTCACAAAAGCTTAACATAACATTGGAAATAACAAAAACTAGGAAATGGTATTTTACTTAATGGTAAATTATATTTTGAATTTTCAACACATCTATGTGTGCCGTTTTCAACCCAAGAAAAACCAGATTCCCATACGACTTGGGTAGTTTTTAGGTCGAAAACGATTATTAGAACACAGGATTAAATTAACATATATAATTTAGTATGTATATTAATGTATTGATTTATTTTATATTAATATTATGTCCAGCATGGACTGAACCAAGATTCGAACCAAAACCTTCTCCCAAAAACCGCGAACCTGAAATTTTTGAACCCATTGGTAAATTTTGGTTCGAATCAGCGATCCGGAAATGTAAGGGTTTGCAGCCCTGATTATTTTAGAATTAAAAGTGCACATTGTTTAATGTTAAGTGTTTAAAATTAGTTGTATATTTATTTCCAATTTAAAGTAGTCGCAAGCAGAGCGGGCAAACAAACGAAACGAAACGTTTCTGAATCGTTTCGTTTCTTTCTTTGCACAGAGCGAAATATTAACAAAACCCGAGAAAAGTAACTGTAACAAAAAATGAGTTCTGTTCAGTTTGCGTTCGTGAGAGCAAACAAAACGTAAAGCGAAATGCTCTCATCTTGATTTGCGGACAAAGGGAATCGGAACGATATGCAACGAGCACGAATTTGTATTTGTATTTGTATTGTTGTTTTTTTTTTCTGTTGCTTACTTCTTTGTTTCTCTCAGCTTTGTTGTTTTCGTTTCCGAAACGTTCCAAGGCAGTGCAGCTGTTGGGAGAACAATATTCCAATCGTTTCGTTTGCGCTCTTCGGCAATATAAAGTTAGTGGTTTCGTTTTCCCTGACTTGAGTAACAGCTACAAAACATATGAATCGTTTCTCAGCTTTCGCGAACGGTTCGTTAAACGTTTCGTTTGTTTGCCCGCTCTGGTCGCAAGACTTCCCAAAATTTGTAAAAACATCGATGTTTCATAGATGTTTTACGATTCAAACATTGAACACATCCATGTTGCCAGACATCGATGTTTCTCCAGCTTTAGTCGTTAGGTAGTTGAAGGCTCCAACCCCTCATTCAGAGGAGGAAGCTACATTTACTCACTTACGTCAAAACGAATATAACCATATCCATCTGCTTTCTCAACTGAGACGGTTCGGTTAGAAAAGGAAAGAGTTTAAAATTTGATATAAATATATTAATATCTTTTGTTCTCAATTCTTTTATACCCACAGATTCTGGCATAGCCACTAGTCCGGCTCCAAACACTGCCCTGGCCGCCTCCACCAACTCCACATCCCGTACAGAAGCGGCCGCAGCCAGTTTGGTCAGTGCTGGACTCAGTGAGAAGGGCGCTTCGCTTATACGCCAAATTTCCATTGGTTCCGAGGCAGCAAATCAAAATGGTGGCACCGCCCAGTTGACCAGCCAATTTGAGCAGCTCAAGTTGCGCGATCAGGTGGTCGCCGCCGCACCCTTTGGCCGTGCGAAACGTGTGCGCACCCAAAGCTACTCAGACTGGAGCACCACCATTGCGCCGCGCTATCAGTGCGAGGATGGCGAATGCTCGGTGCAATCATGCCTCAACAATTTCACCGCCGTCGAACTGATGACGGGCCTGAACAAAGTGGGCTGCGAGAGCTGCACACATCGCATCAATGGCAACGATCCGTCAGCCAAGTCGGTCAATACGAATGCCACCAAACAGCTGCTGGTATCCAGTCCGCCCGCAGTGCTCATACTTCATCTCAAACGTTTCCAGCTGGGTCCCAGATGCATTTTCCGTAAACTAACACGAGCCGTCAGCTATCCCATGATGCTGGACATTGCCGCATTCTGCGGCTCCAAGGTAAGCGCCAGTTTGAGATGTACCCGGGACAAAGCACTTATTGTTTTCCTTGTCTATTCCAGGTGAAGAATCTACCCAACATTGATCGCAAGCAAAAGAAGCTGCTGTACGCTTTGTATGGTGTGGTGGAGCATTCGGGTGGCATGTACGGCGGACACTACACGGCCTATGTCAAGGTGCGTCCCAAACTAATGCCGGATGACAAGCGATGGAAGTTCCTGCCGCATGGCAGCAAGGCAGAGCTGGATCAGGACGATGATCAGGTGAAGAAGCTGGCGGAGTTGATGGCCAAGGAGAAGGCGCGAGAGATGCGTCTAAATGCCATAGACGATAGCGATGATTTCACCAACTCCAGCGGCAGCAGCAGTAATTCCTCCACATCGGATGAGGGATCGCCGCCACAGCATGGTGAGGGCGAGGGAGGTAAAGATGAGGAGCAGCAGCACCAGCAACAGCAGCAGCAGGACGAGGCGGCCCATGTGCAGGCACCGCCGGGTAAATGGTATTATGTATCCGACTCGCGTGTGCATGAGGTGAACGAGGAGACGGCGCTGAAGGCTCAGGCCTACCTGCTGTTCTATGAGCGTATTTACTAGGAGTTGTTGTTGGTTAATTGCCTGCCTCCCTCTCTCCCTCCCCCCCCCGTTTTTTCTACGATTTTTTTATATAATATTTAAAATGAAGACCGACCCACACACGCGCTCATCTAAATTGAAAAGTTGAAGTTTGTATTTAATTGATAAACGGATTTTAAATTGTTTTTTTTTTTTTTTGCCACCTTACAATCATTATTTTCTCTCTGTTTTTGAATGCTTTTTGAATGGAATATAACTAGTAATTAAATGAATTATTATTTATTCGGGGACTTCAAGGGGAGAAATTAGTTCGTAAGTTAGTCTGTGGTCCAAGTAAGGGAAAAGACGACGGTGTTTCTTAATATATAATCAATCAATTGCTCGCTTCTGCCAATAAACATAAATAATTTACTACCTATAAATGTATATATATATAAGCATATATATATATATATATATACCTACATTTATATAAAACTTACATACAAGAGAAATGGAAAAAAATGAATTGCAACGAGATTTATACCACAAACAAACAGTTATCTTATGACCTAGGCTAAAAACATCGATTTAATTACCGCATAAAACTAAATGAAACTATGTAAATTAAAATTTGAAAACAGAAGCCAAGAGTTTCACTTGGAGTGGCAAACTGTGCTGCCTACTTCTGGGCGGGCGGATAATTGCAACGCATACAGAAAGTATTGCCTACCTTTGTGAGTCGACAGCATAATTGTCGCAAAAATATGCTGCCTGCTTCTGGGCGGGGAAATAATTGCTAATCCAAAGAAAAATAGGAGTTGTCCACCCTGGCACCGTGGCACAAACGGTGGTTTTTATGGGAAAATTTAAATATTTTTTTTTAGATATTTTTATTTTTAACTTGAAAACTATTATAATCGGGTTGCATAGTGACGACTGTGGATGCACTTCACTTGTTTCTAAAAGTCTTAAGGGATATTTTACTCAATTTTTGTGTATTAGTGGGTCTTGGCAATTTGTACCTATAGTGTCTTAATATGCCTATTTCGTCCATTTAGTTTAGTTTAGTTCATTATTCTTACTTCCTAGTGCTACAAGGGTTACCTTATATATTAATGCATGTATTTAATGTATGTATGCATGTATAAAATGTATTTAATTACATATTATTAAATACATTAATTAGTTTTTAAGGAAAGCAAACAGTTTGGCCCTAAATTGCGTGACACTACTAATACATTTCAGATTTTGCGGGAGTTGGTTCCACAACCTAACAGTGCTTACAACAAATTGCCGTTTAGAGCTGGCTAGTGTATGTCGAATTGTAATAAGGTTCATGGTTGTAGTTGAGACGGCAAAACTTAATTTGTCATATAAATACGATGGTTGTCTAGTGTATATTATCTTATGTAACAGTAATAGAGATCTATACTCGGTCCAGGTCTTAAAATCTACGTCATAAATCTGTTTGGCAAAGCATGTAATATGGTCAGTTCTTCTCCTATTTTATATGTACATATCTTGCAATGTTATTAAAAGTTACATTAAGTCGTCTTTGAGAAGCAGCGTCGCAGTTTCCGAATATTTATACTCCATAGCATAGCGCATAGCAAAGAAATTTTAGGGAATTTAGATTTTGCCTTGGGCTCACCCTGCAACTGTCATATAGTCCTTTTTTATAGCTTTAAAATAAGTTAGCTCCTAGCAATTCAAGGATTTTGTATAGCTAAGATATATAATTAAACCTGCAGGAGGCTGGTAAATCGTAAAGCTGTTTTACAAGGACACATATCTGTAATTTCTTTATAATTTTGCTGTTTTGGAATTCACGTCTGCTGGTTGGTTCCTCTTGAAACAGCTGAACGATCTACAAACTTTTTGAACTTTCTGCAAAATTATGACGTTACTTCGAGCCGGCTAAAACTACATGTACTACAGGAACTGTAGGAGTGTGGCTTGTTGAATCGTTTTAAAACGCTTTCAACTAGAAAATCTTCTTTCTAGAGTTGCGGTTGTTATTGGCAGTATGGTTAATATACTAAGCATCTTTAATATTTTTGGAAAATATTCTTAGGGTAGTCATCCAGCACTTCCATCAAACTTTTTAGTTGAAAATGGCCTCATCGCATTTAATGTTTTTCTAAACTATAAGCTGTAAGCACAGCAGGTGGCCCATTATCTAAAAATTCTTGGTAGAATTCAATAGTTCTGACAAATTTATTGTCCACATGGTCAACATCGCCTGAATTATTCTTGAAGAGCTCCGAACTCCTTCCAAAATATGTTCATGTTTGGTAAACCGCTCACAAAGATGCATAGTGAAGACGTCCAGAAATGGATTAAAAATTGTCACCCGAAAGATAACTTCGGTGCTTTCAACTTTGCAACAACTGGATTAGCACAATTTCTCTGCTTTCCCACAATCCGTTTAAACTGCTGAAATTGCTGAATATTTTACAATACCTTAAATCAGGGTTCGAAAGTCTAAGTCAAAATTATTTTGATCCCCTTTAACCCACCTATCTACCGCCAATGCTTCTGAGATATTGTCAGAAATAAAATAATTATCCCCATACAAAATAAGCCTATAACACATCCCAACAGGATAGTTCCAACACCACATCGTTGCTCATATAATAAAGTAATGTCAGAGAAACTTGTCATTCATATTTCAATATTTATTTGCAGAGGTTATTGAATTTTGTCCAGGTTTTTGTAACGCATAAACATAACACATAAAGTATATACATATATGTTATTATTGATCAGCATGACGAGCTGATTCAATATAGCCATGTCCGTCCGTCCGTCTGTTTCTCTGCAATATCCTCCATACTCCGTCAGTTTTAAAGCTATCGCAACCAAACATTGCACGAAGTATTCTGGTACAAATGGACTGCACATTTGTAGGAACCGGCCGGATAGGATGAATATAACATATAGCTGCCATAGGAACGATCGGTCAAACAACAAGTTCTAGTGAGAAAAACTTTTTTGTTGTACCCGTTACTCGTAGAGTAAAAAGGGTATACTAAAGTCGTGCAAATGTACGTAACAGGCAGAAGGAAGCATCTCCGATATCATAAAGTATATAAATTCTTCATCAGCATCAATAGCCGAGTCGATATAGCCATGTCCGTCCGTCCGTCTGTATGAACACCTAGATCTCAGAGACTAGAAGAGCTAGAGCAACCAAATTTTAGATGTAAGCTAGGTATTGTCTGTAGGCAGATCAAGTTTGTTTCAAATTTTAGCCACGCCCCTTCCAGCCCCCGCAATACAAAATGTTGAATATCTCCCACAATTTATAAGCTATCGAGCTCAGATTTTGCAGTATGCACCATGTGGCCAATATGTACAATCTCACAATCTCAATTTTCATAAAGATCGGATAATAAATGTCAGAGTTGAAAAAACGTTGCATACTTATCTGAGCCTCACGAGGTTATTAAACACTAATTGCCTTGAGTAACGGGTATTTCGAAGTCGGGCAGGGCCGACTTTAACTAACGTTCTCGTTTTTTCTTGCTTCTACATCTTGTTGGTGTGGCGTCGATTAGCTGCACTAGAGCTGCGCTTCCCAGACTTAGCCAGTAATTTAAAAGATTGTAGTTTTCGGGACTTGTACCTTCCTTCCTTCTTCTTTCTGATTGGAGACAATTTTCCTCCTTTTGAAGCCCTCCTTACGTAGGGCAATTCCCAAGGTTTGGCAAGACCATGATTTTTGGCAACTTTGATGATAGCCGAAAACTTCCTCACTCAAGGCGGTGAGGATATAGGAGGAGGGCCATACGTTTGTCAGGTCAGTGTTTTATTGGCAATTTTTTGATCGCCGAAAACCGCCTTAACCCGCAAGATAATTCCTACACAGAAAAAAAAGATCACGATATTTAGTATCAATCGGGAATTTTTCAGTATCGAATCGCCCTTCATCTGAAGAATACCCGGTTGATATGATCGAAAATATCACTCGTACATTTCGAACATATCAATGTGAAATGTTTCAAATCAACAATCTGATATTTGTTAATATCCCTGATCTATTTTTAATGTATTATTATATTTCCAAGCTATATTTGAATAGTACCCATTGGACATGGTTCAAATGTCAAAGATATATTAGAATGAAAATTAGTGACTTTAGCTGGCTCGAGGTCCCGGAAAAGTTGCGCTTGTTCACAACTGGAAACAACTTATGCATTTATATACACCAAAAAGAGCTGGTTGCCTTTATAGTACTGTTTCATGAACCTTCAGTAGGCATCTCGCTAATGGCTGTCGCTGTTCGAATGTCTCTTCATGCGCTCACCGCTTTAACCAGTTAGGAACTGCAATCAGTAATGAAAGCAAAAACAGACAAATCGGAAGAGTATTCGCTGTCTCGCGTGCTGCGGCAGAGCCATGTACATTGTTTTTGCCTTTTTCGAGTTGGACTATAGCTGTCGCTCTTTGTTTTAAGGAACTCTGTTTGTCTCTTTCTGCCCTCAGATTTTCGATGTCTACTTTGATCTAAAATCACGTCACTAGGGTATTTTTCATATCACTGTAATAATTTCGCATATTAATATAATATTTTTAGTATCAATGTAATACTACAGCATCCTATTGATATTAAATAGTAACTCTTGGATCTTTAAAAATTGATATTTTTGAAATTATATTGGAAGATTAACTCGATATTTGATCTTATTTTTTTCTGTGATCGCCTCCGTAGGATTTCCTCGGAATACGATTTTTTCGACCTGAGCAAATGCCATTTAATTTAGCACGTTTGCCTTTTCAGGGATGAAGGACGAATGATCAGTAAAATGCAATACGCTTGCGAGTGATTCACTCCTTGCTCAGCTCATCTCGTAGCTGAAGTAAGGATTCAATAACTAAATAAGTTCTCCGAGTGAGTGTAATGAGTCTTTAAGTAAAACACAAGTTTCTTCTTGTGAGTGATCCAATTCAGCTCACCTCGGAGCTGTTATACTTGAATATCTATATTCATATCCAAACGATGACTCCAAAAGTGTCAAAAATATGCGAGTTTTGGTCCCACAGTACACAGTGTGCCTGGGGGTTAAGCAAATAGTTGGCAAATCGTCAGCTGGTCGGGGGAAATAATTGCAGTGTAATTTACTTTACCTAAATATGCTGCCTACTTTTTGGGGTGACGAAAATAATTGAAGCAATCAAACAATTGCCGCAAATACAAATACGCTGCCTACTTCTTGGCGGGGTGGTTTTATTTGCAATCTTCCACAAACAATGCAAACAACATATTCATACCAGGAAAATCGTATTCAAGTTCAGGGCCAGAGTAAAAGGTCAGGTTTTGTTTCTCAGTTGACTATCGCTTGATCTGACTCGAATGGTTGTGGTGGCTGCTGCTGTTGTTGTTGTTGTTGTTGTGCAATTGATTAACACCGAACGTTCCCAGCTTGGGCCAGCCAGTCGCACAATGAGATTAGCGGAGGTGGTGCTTGCCTGGTTCTATATGGGCTGCTGGCTGGCCGGTTTGGTTGCAACCAAACAATATCTACGATGTGAGCTGGCCCGCAAGCTACTAAATCAGCATAGTTTTGAGCGCAGTCTTCTATCGAATTGTTAGTTGGTTTTCTTTTCACGTATTTTGTAGAAATATTTTTGCATATTTTCGTTTAACTAATTCACACAGGGATCTGCCTGCTGGAGCATGAAAGCGAACTGGATTCCGGCAAGATAGTGACACAGCCGAATGGATCGTTTAGTTATGGTTTGTTTCAGATCAACAGCCGCTACTGCCAGGAGGCCAGACGTGGTGGCATCTGCAATGTCAAGTGTGAAGGTACCAAATGAGTTTTCATGTTCCATGGACTTAATCCACTGCCCAAAATCCATATTTGTAGAGTTGATCGATGAGAATCTACGCGAAGCGGCTGCCTGTGCCAAGCGGATTCAGGTCTCTGAGGGATTCCGGCATTGGAATGGCTGGCAGCGTTATTGTCGCAATACGCAGAATTTACCCAACTTGAAAGTAATTTGCGGCATCTGAGAAAATACGGGAAGGGGGGGTGTAAAATGGTAATATTGATAATAAAAACAAGAAAGAAAGTCGGTCAAGCCCGACTATAACATACTCTGTACCAAGAAAATTTTTCTTTTGATCATAACTCGAAAACCGTTCATCCGATCTTCTTCATTCTTTTGGCGGATCGATAAGTTATCCTAATAACTAAATATGTCCAGAAGGAACAAGCCATCTATCTTCAAAACTGTGGGAGATATGACGCTTTTTCTAAATTGCGGGGGCGGGAGGGGGCGTGGCCAAAATTGAAAATAAACTTGATCTGCCTGCAGACATTAGAAGCATATGTCCCATACATGTCAAACCTCTATCTCTTACCATCTCTGAGATCTGTGCGTTCATACGGACAGACAGACGGACAGACAGACAGACGGACAGACGGACATGGCTATATCGACTCGGCTGTTGATGCTGATCAAGAATATATATACTTTATGGGGTCGGAGATGCTTCCTTCTGGATGTTACATACTTTTGCACAAACTTATAATACTCTATGTACCTACGGTACAGAGTATAATGATAGAATTTAATTACAATTGTTAAGTCTGGGAAAGACGTATGTATGACTTTACATAACCAAGTTAATCACCCAAGATGGAAGTAAGATTGTAAGTTCTAAATTCAAGACGGCCCTCATTTTAGGAGTATTTATTTTAAGTTGAACACAATTCCAGAGGTCGCCATTGTAAGCATCACATTGAATAGAAGAGGACAAAACACACTTCAACTTGTGGTTAACAGTGAAAAGACACAACTTTTCTCCCCTTGCTCGTCTCACAGACCCTAACCACTCACACTGCACCGCAACAATAAAAGAGAACTTCCGTTTCCCATCGATGCTTTTTGATTTTTGGAAATCATACAGATTTTAAGCGACTTTTGTATGGTTTCGGCGAATCAGCTCTGCTTAATTTTTTCCGTCTTTGATGTTTGCAGAGCTGAGTGAAATATATTATTTTTTTGGAAAAAGTTTTACAGCCAAAACTGGGCTTGCTTATACTTTTGCTCGCTCTTTGATGTGTGCAGAGCTTATAGAAACTGTTTTGGTCTGTGCTTCCTTCTCACTTAACCATAAGCGCGTTTACAGCGACCAAAATCAATTCTGCTTAATACTTTTCTGTCTTTCATGTGTGCAGTGCTAAGCGATAAGAAGGTAACTATCATTTAGCTTAATTATACTCTGTACCGAAGGTACATAGAGTATTATAAGTTTGTGCAAAAGTATGTAACATCCAGAAGGAAGCATCTCCGACCCCATAAAGTATATATATTCTTGATCAGCATCAACAGCCGAGTCGATATAGCCATGTCCGTCTGTCCGTCTGTCCGTCCGTCCGTCTGTCTGTCCGTATGAACGCACAGATCTCAGAGATGGTAAGAGATGGAGGTTTGACATGTATGGGACATATGCTTCTTATGTCTGCAGGCAGATCAAGTTTATTTTCAATTTTGGCCACGCCCCCTCCCGCCCCCGCAATTTAGAAAAAGCGTCATATCTCCCACAGTTTTGAAGATAGATGGCTTGTTCCTTCTGGACATATTTAGTTTTTAGGATAACTTATCGATCCGCCAAAGGAATAAAGAAGATCGGATGAACGGTTTTCGAGTTATGATCAAA
The DNA here is from genome assembly GCA_035044965.1 of Lordiphosa andalusiaca. NCBI lineage: Eukaryota > Metazoa > Arthropoda > Insecta > Diptera > Drosophilidae > Lordiphosa > Lordiphosa andalusiaca. Next base: position 3,104,497 of record JAWNNM010000159.1, on the reverse strand, counting down.
AGACAAATTTTCTTGGTACAGAGTATGTTATAGTCGGGCTTGACCGACTTTCTTTCTTGTTTTTAGTTCTATCTTCGATGTAAGCAGAGCTAACTGACATTATTTTTTGGTGGGGTTCGTTCTCTGCTCTGCTTAATTGTTTTTCTGTCTTTGACGTATGCAGAGCTGAGTGAATGAATGTATAAACTGCACTTTCATGCCAAACTGCCAGAAGTAACAGTCACGGTTTTAGCTGCGCGATACTGCAGTCTTTGCCAGGCTACTTGGAATCATATCCAGTATTCGATGGCTCATTGGCATCTGTTAGTTGAACTGGAAGTTGGGTCTAGGGGGCTTTTACATTGGAATTTGAACCCACTAAAAGTTGATGAAAAGCAGTATCGAATTCATCATATTGACTGAATGAAATTCCAATGATTTCAATGTTCTAAAGGGTATATATATTTTTTTAGCAGCTTTCGGACTTGACTAAAAACAAAACATAAAATTTTGAAAAATGTATGAAATTTATATAATTTAATGTTGAAAGATGTTTTTAGGTAAATGTTGACAGCTGATATGTGGTTTATGCGCTGGATCCAATTGTGGCATACTCTCTTCAACATATCGGCCGGTATGTAACGAATAAATTCTTTATTTTGGCTTCCAGTGCGTCAACTGTTGCGTCAACTTGTCGCTATACCCATGAGCCTTAATATAGCCCCCCAAAAAATAGTCTAAAGGCGGCAAATCGTACGATCTAGGCGGCCAGTTGCCCGACGCCGAACCTGAAATAAACTGTCGCCTCTCAATTGGGCCATTGTTTCGCGTGCTGTGTGGCACCGTCTTGTTGAAACCACATGTCACTCAAGTGCAGCCCTTCCGTTTGGTGCGAAGAAAGTTTGCAATCATCGGCAGCGCTCTCCATTCATAGTAACGGTTCTGCCTTCATCATCTTAAAAAAAAATACGGTCCTATGATGCTATCAGCCCATAGTCCACACCAAACAGTGTTCAGGATGCATAGACAGTTCTTGCAATGGAATGAGCTACGTCACTGAACACAATTTTCAAAAATATAAGTTTATCAATTTTGATAATAAAATTCAATAATCTGCAAGCGTTGTTCATTTGTAAGTCGATTCGTGGTTAAATTATAGACCAAACTGAACATGTTTGACAGTAGCATGCGACACGAAAATAGCTGAGCTATCAACTATATCATCTCAGCTATATCATCAAACAGAGTTGCTCATAAGAAAGTTGCTAAGAATTCATCCTTTATTAGATTTGCAATCGCAATGACAATCAATAAGTCGCAAGGCCAAGCGATGTCCGTTCGAGTTTAAGATTTGCGCACACCATTTTTATACCCTTGCAGAGCATATATTAAAAATGTTCAGATGTTTAGAAGGAAGCATTTCCGACCAAATAAAGTATACAAATTCTTGATCAGCATGATGAGCTGAGTTGATTTAGCCTTGTCCGTCTGTCCGTCTGTTTCTATACCATCTCCTCCATCAGTCTTAAAGCTATTGCCACCAAACCTTTCACGAAGTCTTCTGGTAAACACACGCTGCACACTTATCTGAACCGGCAGGTTCGGATCTGCCATAGGATCGAAAAAATATTTCTAGTGAGAAAAACTTTTTTGTTTTCAAAGACAACGCCACCAAACTTTGTACCACTAAGATTGGTCGAAATCAGACATCTATATCCCTTTACATGGTGGTGATGCAGATCTGCATCATACCGAGTTAATACAATTATTTTCCAGTGTGGATTATAAAATTGTCAAACATGAATTTGATGCAGTTCAGCAACATTCCTTTTTTATATTAAAAGTGTTGGTAACCCTAAATTATGTCGATAACTCAACAGCTGATCACTTTTCCCGCCAATTTTGTGAATGTGGTAAACTCAATTGGTTGCGCAGTTTCTCATTAATCTAAATTTTAATCATTTCTATGAAATCCATTGGTTTGATTTGCAAAAAAACAAAATTGTGCTAGTTCAGAATAGTTAAAAAAATATATAAAAAGCTACTTTACGAAAGAAAAATGATTAGCTGAATTTTAGGAATTTTAGAGAGGTTTTTAGGAATCGTTTTCGTAAGGACGATCTAGGATTCGTGGATCTTTGAAATTCATATCAGTTAACCTTTGTGGCCGTACCACTAAAAGTATGAAGTGAAATATTTTTTAGGTCCACCCATTTTAACTTGGGATTTAAAGGGATATAGTATAGCTGCCATAGAAAAGTAAGTTTAGAAAAATAGTCTTAGTGAGAAAAACTTTTTTGTTTTCACTTTATACCTCTTTAAAATAGGCACACATTTGTTTTATAAGCTTTCACACAATTTCTTGAAACTTTGTCAAAATCGGATGACAATAGGTTATAGCTGCCATGGGAAAGATCGGTCGAAAAACTAGTTCTAGTGAGAAATACTTATTTGTTTGCAAAGAAACGCATCCAAACTTTGTATTTCTTAGTTTGCTATGCTTTTCCACGATTCCATTAGGTTTGGTCGAAATCAGATATCTATATAGTATAGCTGCCATAGAAAAGTAGGGTTAGAAAAATAGTCTTAGTGAGAAAAACTTGTTTGTTTTCAGTGGAAATGTCTTTCAAATTGGTTAGAATAACGTGCTGCAAGTGTATGCAAACTTCGGCAGAGCCGAAGTTAGCTTTTTGCTCTATTTTTTTGACTGTAACAACTATACGTGGCACGTTCTCGAGTGGGCAAACCATTGAGCTTAATTGTGTTAGCTAAAGATGGACTGTCTAAAATATAGTTCACTCGATTGCCCTTTCCAATGAATATAAGGTTTCTTTATTTCATTTTTCTACCTTACATTAAAAATTTGTACATATTTTTGTTTCGCCACGGTCATCGTCTACGGCGCTCCGTTCTTCTTTCTGCAATAGATTCCATTGCCAAATACTTTTTGTTTTATTTAACAACCAAAATATTTACTAGAAATAATTGATATGACAGAACAATAAATAATAAATATTTGTTTTTTTTTTTTTAGTGTGCACAATCTTTACACAACAAAAGCTTTTTCTACACGTTGCTTTATCTGTCGCTCGCGCTTTTTGAGCGCTCAGCTCTCTTCTCACCACTTTTGACATATGAGGGGGCTTTTGGAGCTCTATTGTCAACTTGGGGATTTCATTAGGCGATATGAGCTTAAGCGAGACACAAGCAAACGTTTTCAGTTTAATTTTCATTTCACAACTTTTTGTCAACGTGTTCAACAAACGAAAACAGGAAATATTCGAAAAATGTTTTGAAATCAAATGCCATGCAAAAGAAAAGGCAATGAAATGAAACGAGAATGTTCAGTGTCCAGTGCAATAGATATGCATAATATGATGAACACCTTTGATCAATATGTGATGCCTTTTACCCTGTATCAAGTGATATTGAAATGTCCTCAATGAATTGAGGATAGTTTTATGTGCACCCTTCAAGCTGATGACTTAAACAGCATCAAATTAGTGACCCTTGACGAGTAGTTATATGCAGTTCTTGAACAGTGATATCAGATTTCCTTACTGCTCTCGGACATTGCTTTTGCATATAGTTGTGAAATTGCTATCACACTTTTATTGAGTTTTTTTTTTTGATATTAATTATAGCAAGTGGCCCCAAGTGATCATGAATGAAATCATTGAATACCAAGCGCCTCGAAACAAAGTGAAACCTAACAGACAGAGCCAAAAATGTTGACTTGAAAAGTATTCGTTGAGCTTTCATTGTTGAAATGATGAAATATACTAGTGATTTGAAAATAAAACAGCATATAATCATAATTTCCAAAATAAAATATTTATGCTTACAAAACTACTTGAAAACCTTTTTTTTATATGTTTAAATAGTTCCAGAACTGTGCGGAAGGAGTGTGATATTGGGCGAATGAGGCACCCATCTGACCAACCAACTGTTCTAACAGTTACAAAATTTCCCGGCTGACATCTTCTGGGCGATCTTTATGACAATGAAATATAAAACAAAAAATGTACAATTAGAAATTTAAGCATTTACAATAAAACGGCTAGTTCTGGTATGGAATATATACCGATTTGTACTTAAAATAAACTTAAATTAAGTAAAAAGTGTTCTTAAGTCCAAAAACAAACGTAGATATAAAATAATCACTAGAAGAACCAACGTGCTTACAGTGAGTCGAAAACATCTAGAATTTGTGTGCTTAGTTCAATTACAAAATTTCCAACAAAACTCTGAAAGTTTCCAACTACAGCCGGACCAAATGTGGTTTTGAAATCGCAACGCTTTGGCGAAAGTGAAAATGGAAGCATGGCTGATAGGTATATTTTCTAGTTCTTGGGTTGATTTTATGAACTTACAGTTATAAAGAAATTATAGGTTATTCAGTATTTAATAATTTTATTTCTTAAGTCGTGATGGTTTTTGTGAGTAAGGCAATTAAAGTTGGAGAATATTGCTCTCCGAAATCGGTATCAAAAGTTAATTTCTGCGTTTAGTAAATTATTATTCAAACAAGAATTTTCAATCTTTCCTTGCCTCTATTATTGAGCATCAAACTTTTTTAATTTAAGAATGAAATTCTCTTATTTTTTTTATTCAATACAAATCTGAATTGGGCATAGCTTTTAAATTTCGTGGGCTTAGGCTTAACAACTCTTAAGAATTTACCGAAACTGGAGTTTGGGTAGGAATATTCTTGTTCAATCAATATAAAATGTATATCGCTTTGTACTTAAAATTAACTTAAATTAACTTTATTTTAGTAAAAAGTATTCATAAACCAAAAACAAACGTAAATATAAAATAATCAAAATGAGAACTCTTACGACCTTAAAGTAAGATCATACACACCAAAAAATAGTCTGAAATGTAAGAAATATACCCTGAAACAATAAAAGACTAAGCACTTGGGTATTAAAAAAGGAATGTTTATACTTAAAACACGTTTTTTCGGTATAAAATGAAATAATTTAGGATTGATCGAGTGTAGATTTAGAAATTAGGAGCTTAGATTTAGATTTCTTAAGCTCATTTGGAGTGTATTGAGGTAGACTTAAGAAATTTTTAAATTTAAATGACAATTATTTGTTGTCGGAAATATTAAACTTAGTGGATTAAGATCATAAAGATTTGTTAACGAAAATGTATTTTATATAGCCGAAAACGTTCTAAGATGAAGTATTTGGGGATTAAAGTAAGAACTTTGTACTTGTCTCGTGCTACTTTGGACTTAAACGAAATATTCCAGATATGACTGGGAGATTTTGTACTCAATTTAAGTATTTTTAGACCAACCCTTCTATTAACACCGTTTGCACTCGATACAAGTATAAAATTCTTGATTTTACCCTGTTTGTATTTGCTTTAAGTACATAATTCTTGATTTAAGATGCTTTTGTTCTTTATTCAAGTACAAAATTCTCGAGTTAACACCGTTAATAGTTGATACAAGTACAGAATACTTGATTTAACACCTTTTGCAATTGATACAAGTACAAAATTCCTAATTTAACCCTGTTTTTACTTGCTTTGAGCACATAATTCTTGATGTAACACCCTTCATTCATCATTCAAATACAAAATTCTTGAGTTAATACCACTTTTAGCTGATTCAAGTACGGAATTCTTGATTTAAAACCGTTTGCACTTGAAACAAGTACACTATTTTTAAGTTCACACTGCTTGTACTTGCTTTGAGTACATAATTCTTGATCTAACACCCTTTTGTTCTTCATTCAAGTGCATAGTTCTTGAGTTAATACCACTTATAGCTGATACAAGTACGGAATTCTTGATTTAACACCGTTGGCAATTGATACAAGTACAAACTTCTTAATTTTACCCTGTTTGTACTAGCTTTAAGTACATAATTCTTGATTTAACACCCTTTTGTTCTTTATTCAAGTACAACAATCTTGAATTAAAACCGCTCATAGCTAATACAAGTAAACCATTCTTGACTTAACCCCGCTGAGACTTAAATCAAGTACACTGCTCTGGTTTGTATTGAACCGGCTGCTTCTTTCCTTATACCTCCGCCTTCTATATATGTTTATGATGGATCAAGCTAGTGCATGAGTTATCCTTGACCTAGTTCTAGGATAATGTAGCATTTGCCTTTCCATGTATGTATGTATGATCCCTCCCTTTCAATTCAAACAAAGTTCTAGAAGCTTATTTCATGCTTTGGCGTAAGTCTGTAACATTTCACAATGTTTTGAAATTGTTTATATATATAAAAAAAAAAACTCCGCAGTAATTTTATATTGAGCAAAAACAACTAGAATGGAACGACGCTCCCAACACGTACCGCTTACGCTCAGCCGTACATACATACATATCCATATCGATGGCTATTTTTAGCTGGGAGAGCGGGTCAGCAGACACGTAAGCTTACTCAATTTCCCACTCTCCCGCTCTCTCATATCAAAACAATCTTTATCAAAACGTTTGCAAGCGTTTCGCGATGAGTATAAAAGTTGCCGGCCGGCTAACGTTCATCATCAGTTCCAAGCTTGGAGCTTTTTGTACCACCAATTCCCCACAACCAAAATGACCGAACTAGGCAAGGCCATGCAAGAGTTAGAGATCCAGGACATCGAATTCCAGGAGGTGCTGGAGAAGCAACCCCAGGAAAATGTTGACAAGTCCAAATCTAAATCGAAACCCAAGCTGAAGTCAGAGAAATTGTTTGGCAAAGCTTTCAAGAAAGCTGGCAAGGTGCAGCGTATTCTGGAGCAAGCGCTCATACTGCAGGCCCAGGAGGATTGCAAGGCGGAGGCCAAGAGGGTGAAGAAACAGAAGAAGAAGAACAAGAAACAGGCCAAAAAGCAGAAGGGAAAGGAACAAGAAAAGGACGAGGAAATCTTGGCGGAGGAGTCCGCAGAGCAGAGACGTGCACGTTCCAGCAGCGTCAGTTCCAGCAGCTCCTCAGAGAGTTCTTCCAGCTCGAGCTCGAGCTCCAGCTCTGAAAGTGAGCCCAACTACTATGATTATGGCTGGGGACATCATCATCATTGTGGCCGATCCCGCAGACGTGGCCACAAGCACCATGGTCATCATGGCCATGGACACCATCCCTTTGGACCGCCTCACATGAGGCATCATCACTTTGGACCCCATTTCTTTGGACCGCAACACTTTAGGCCATTTCATCATTTTGAACGTCCGGCCTGGCGTGGAGACCACCACCCGCATCATGATCATCGTCAGTTTTTTCGGGGCATCGGCCTGCCGTGGGCCAGGGACACAAACACGGACATGGAGTGGAACCCGTACCCACAGCGACGCTCTAGATCGCTGGGACCTTGTAGAAGACAGCGACACGGACACGACCAGCATCATGACTGTCGAGTAGATTTCGAAAGCTCGAAGGAGGATGATAAGAAGCACAAGAAATCTAAAAAAGGTAGAAAACATCGCTCCAGTTCCAGTTCCAGTTCGAGTTCGAGCTCTAGCTCCGGCTCCGATGATGAGGAAAATAATCAGAAGAAGGACAAAAAGTCGAGTTCCAAATGTCATTTCAAAAAGCACTGCAAGCGTCGCTCCAAGTCCACTTCAGAGCGGGAAATTCCTTCCGATTTTGGACCTCATCAGGGGCCTCACCATGGGCCGCATCATGGGCCGCATCATGGGCCTCACCATGGACCTCATCATGGGCCGCACCGTGGCCCTCATCATGGACCTCATCATGGTCCTCATCATGGACCTCATCATAGACATCATCATGGTCCACCACCACAATTTGCTTACCCAGACGAGTGGGAGCATTCCCCGTGGGAGCGATTCGAGCAAGCTGATCGTAGACGTCAGCCAGAGGACATGCGCCCACATTTTCACCACTAAACGGAAAGCGGATTCCACACGCATATGTATTCCAATGTATAACCTTCAACATATATCCAAGTTATAAAATATTGTGGGTCTGGGCAGGATGAATGTTTTTGCTAAAAAAGGGGCCTGAAAGACATAAGAAGTTGCTTCAATGTTGCTGTCCTATTTTAACATATTTTTTTTTATCAATTTATCAATAAATAAAACCCCCACAATATTATTATCTATATAATTATTCTTTTGGCACAATAAAAATATAAAAAAAAAAAAAAACGTTAATTGTTGTTATTTGTTTGAATTTTATCAATAGACCGTTCCCACAGATAACAGTGTGCAAAGCAGAAAAGAAACACAATATCTTACGATAAGGAAAAGTCGCATAATTTAAGTGAGAACATCTTGATAGCTGATCAGCACCAGTCTACATATAATGCTGAGATCTTAGTGGAATAATCTCGAATTGAGCTTCTAGAGATTTCAAATGAAACAGTATTGGTTCGGCTTAACAAAAATTATAAACATTCTCAGATCTCAAAATACTGCTAGAAATTTTGAATATGGTTAATTTCATCTCAGTGCTACAAGTAATTAAGTATTTATTTATATAAGACTAATTACCTGAGATGTATACTACAATTACCATTAGCATTACCGTTACAATTTTTCAGTTAATAATAAACAATTTCTGATTACAATTTTCTGGTAATCGTTTTTATAGCCTTGCAGATGTTTGTAACGCATAGAAGGAAGCATTTCCGACCACATAAAGTATATATATTCTTGATCAGCACGACGAGCTGAGTCGATATGGCCATGTCCGTCTGTATCTATGCTATCTCCTACGTCAGTTTTAAAGCTATAAACACCAAACTTTGCACGAAGTCTTCTGGTACAAATACGCTACACATTTGTCGGAACCGGCCGGATCGGATGACTATAACATATAGCTGTCACAGGAACGATCGGTCGAAAAACAAGTTCTAGTGAAAAAATCTTTTTTGTTTTCTATGCAAACGTCTCCAAACTCCGTATTTACTAGTTTTCTATGTTTCTCCATGATTGTGCCAAGTTTGGTGAAAATCGGACATCTAAATAGTATAGCTGCCATAGAAGAGTAAGGTTAGAAAAATAGTCATAATAAGAAAAACTTTTCTGTTTTCAATGTAAACATCTTTCAAATTGGCATATATTCATTTTATAAGCTTTCACAGCATATCTCAAAGTTTTTTCAAAATCGGATGACTATAGGTTATAGCTGCCACAGGAATGATCGGTCGAGAAACTAGTAATAGTGAGAAAAGCTTGTTTGTTTTCAAAGCAAACGCCTCCATACTTTGTATTTGTTAGTTTCCTTTGCTTTCTGAGGATTCCACTAAGTTTGGTCGAAATCGAACATCTATATAGTATAGCTGTCATATAAAACTAGAGTCTAAAAAGTAGTTTTAGTGAGAAAAACTAATTTATTTTCAGTAAACATGTCGTTCAAATTAGTTGGCACGAGAAAGCTAAGCTAACTTCGTCTGTGCCGAAGTTTTTATACCCTTGCAAGTGCTCGCTTAAATATTTTCAATAAATACTCTTTTTCTTATTTTCCGACCGATCGTTCGCTTGGGAGCGATATGATATAGTCACAAACGTCTCCAAACTTTGTCATCGCAAGTTTTCTATGTTTTTTTTATAATTCTATCAAGTTTTATTAAAATCGGACAGCTATATGGTATAGCTGCAGGCACGTAGAGAGGGATTACGGGCCCGGGGGGAAAAAAATTCGGGGGCCCCCATTTAATAAGATAATGACTCGCAATAAAACACTGAAAGAGCGTTCTCCACTAGCGTACAAAAAATTCTTAAAGAAACGCAGACATTTGGAAAAAGATTCTGAAGGTTTCTTGAGTACAGTGCGTTGAGCAATCCAAATGGAGAAAGGTTCTATTCAAAATTATCTACACATATATGTTTGAGGAGGACGATTTAATCTTTCAACTCTTCGGAAACATCAGCTTCGTACTTCTTCGTAAATTCCCCGGCAGACGTCTGGAGTGTATCTTCATCCACCGTGGTGAATTTCCATAAAAAAGAAAACACTTGATTCAAATATTTTACTGCTTTGAACCTTTTCGTCATTCCTGCAATTACCGAATCGATGATGCAGAGGAAAGTGCTGGTCTTAAATTTTACTTCTTCAGATATGATGTCGATTTCTGGACTTGCGTCTTAATCATCCAAAAATACTTTTGCACCTTTTCTGTTGCGAATGGTTGGCAAAGTTTCAGGAATGTTGCGCGCGTAGTTTAAATCATTTATTATGAAGAAATGAAAGAAAAATAATACTACATGCGGCTTTTGATAGTCATGATTTTTTCTCATGTTGTACAATACATAGTTTATTAAAGTTTTCGGGGGAAACACCCCGGTCCCCCCCCACAGTTTTAAATAGAAAAACTTTTTTGTTTTTAATGGTAGCATCCTGCAATTTTGTATTAGTTTGTTTCACATGCTTTTACATTATTTTAAAATTTTTTGGCCAAATCGGATGACTATTTCATATAGCTCCCATACGAACGATCGGTAGGAAAATGGGAAAAAGAGTTTTTTTTTGAAAATATTTAATAAAAAAACCTAGTATGTAAAATTATCCACCAGAATAGTTTCCCGATAAAAAGCTTTTTTGTTATGCTTAGATAATCCATATTCTTCTACAAAATTTCTTGTCTTCAAAAAGCAATTTTTATTCGTTTGGTGTGGTTAGATTTTTTGGCTACATTCGCTTCGAACTGGAAAAATTGCCTTTGGATTTTAAATAACGCACGTCCAAAACAGCTACTGCTTCTTTTTGACATTCTACGTAAAACAAAATCGAGAATTCCCTCTTCCTTTAAGCCAGATCTCTCCACATTGGCCTTTAACATTGTTAATAAGGTTAATTTGTTTGATTAAATTTGTCCAAGCCGGCGGGCCTTCTCTAAGTTCTTGGAAAATGCTCTCAGCTCATAGCACTCGGCTCTTGGCTCTTGGCTCTGAGCTGAGAGTCTTAGGTCGTGAGCCGTTAGCCTTCAACCGGCTCTGAGCTGTGAGCGACAGCTTTCGTATGGACCAAAAAGCACGAAATTTGCAAAAATTACACCGTTCATCCGATTGCGATGAATCTTTGGAAAATGGTTGGACTCTTGTCCGCGAAGGTTTCTAAGTTGAAGAAGTTGTTTAAAGTGCTCGAGACTTGCAAAATTATTCCGCTTATCCGATGTGAGCTTTTCAGATAAATATATACTTGCTCAGCATCAACCGTATGAACAAACATGTCATAGAGAGTGTCCAAAAATCATTGATGGCTCGTGTGGTACTTCAAATAAATATTAGCTGGCAGATCAAAGTTGCCTGCTGGCAAAGCTCTTAGCGCCGAGAGCTGTGGCTCATGAGCAGAGAGCTGCTACACACGAGCCGAGAGCTGTGGCTCACGAGCAGAGAGCTGCTACACACGAGCCGAGAGCGGTGTCTCACGAGCAGAGAGGTATGACTCACAGCTCTATGCCGATAGCTGTGGCTCACGAACCGAGAGCCTTTTGGTGGCTCGCGGCTCTCCAGCTATGGCTCTCAGTTTAGCGCCGAGTGCTGTGGCTCACAAGCCGATTGATGACTCACGGCTCTCGACCTAGCGCTCTCTGCACTGAGCGAGAGTCAAATAGAGGCAGAGTGCGCATCTTGCTCGTGAGCAATTCCGGGCCCTGTTTTTGAGTCAAAGAAGTTTGCATCCTTCAACGAACTTCGTCGATGCAGAAGTACCCCCAACTGTGCTCCAGTTTTCTAAATGAGATCTACACACTTTCAGTCCCCGCGCCCCCCTTTTTATCGTCCTGTGAAATTGAAAAACTGAGCAGTTATTAAATATACTAAAAGGTAAATGGCAAATTGAGGGGTGAATTTAAAGGCGGAAGGATTTTTTCCACTTGTCGAATGTCTGGCAATGTCTGCGCGTGACTTTGTTTTGGCATTACCCACACTTTCCTGCCGCAGCCTATCCCCATGCTCCCAAAGTCCTCCCCCTCCCCCCCTCCGCATGTGCCACGTGTGTGTGCAAACATGTGGCAAAATTATTTCCGCTTAAAAATCCACTTCCTGCTATTTTTATTCCATTTTTGTTTTGCTTTTGTTTTAGGAAATTGAGTTGAAAGTAAATCACACAGATTTGAGTACAGCGGAGGGCCTGCAGATGACAAAGAGCCGACGAAAAAAGATAATAAATAAGGCAGCAAAAAATGGCAGAAAAAGTGGCTGCGACTGTCACTTTGTCACACAATTAAAGTTTTCGCACACATGTGCAGAGCGTAAGAATATACAAACGGGCAGGACCACCTGTTGCGTTTGGCATTTGAGACCTTCTTCCCCATCCATTGGCAACGTCCTGCAGGTTAAGGCTTACACATTTTACCTAAAGATTAGAGTTTCAGCTTAAGATTGTGGCGTGACAGTTTTCATTATTAAACAACATTTAACCGCAGACCAGGCTACCCGTTGGCGTCGGTGCCCTCAACTTTCGAACCCCTCGCTGAACTTAACACATCCTTCCCAGTTGATTCATTAACTGGGGACAGGGGTGTCAATTTTCGTCCACTGTTCTCATACAACAGAACTGTACCCAGTATAGAAAATGCTCTTAAGCTGCTCTCTTAAATGCGCGCCGGACTGTCACACAGGGAACAGTTTTTCATTAATGAAATCTGTCTTCGATTTTAGCTATCTGTGTTAGCTTTTAATTAAATTTAAATTATATTATTTAAGATTAATTTTTAGTTGAATTGTTATTATTTGTTACTTCTTTATTTAAATTTAAAGAATGATAGCATTTGAGGTGGGAACAGTTGCCGGGGGCCTAAGGTGTTCTCAGTTGGTGCTGACATTTGGTTTAATTGGTTTAATTTCTGGCCATGATAATTGAATTTTAGACCATGGTTTATCTCTTCTCATTTCCGAATTCAAAATCGTGTTCATTTTTTGTACAATTAGTCTATGAGGAATCTAAGTTGTTTAGAGTTTCTGCCGAATGAATAGATCATTCTATCAACTTCAAATCAGGGCTGCAAGCCGATTTTGAAGGGAACCGGTTCGAACCCGGAAATCCGAATTTTATTTTATTGTGAGCCGAACCTCTTCAGAATTTAAAGCTGAACCCGAACCTGTTCCGAACCTTAAATATCGGTTCGGTTCAACAAAAATGGGTCCACCATTCACAAAATTGACCTTCTGTCTAGCGATTCTATCTGTTATTTGGTTGGTTTTGATCGACTGAGTTTTAAAATGGGCAGCAAAGTAAATTTAAAAAATCCACGAATGGCATTCAGAGTTACTCCCAATATCCCCATCTATAGCAGCCTTTGTTTTACAAGACCCTTAACTCCAAAGCTTTATCAATGATTCACATGGGAAATATTTTTCTACAAAAACTACGAAACGGTATTTTACTTCATAGTAACTTATATTTCTAGTATTAAATATGTGTATAAAAATGTAACCGTTTTCGTTTTCCAAAAACAACCCGATTCCTTTATAATTTGAGTAGTTTGGGATTAAATTAACTTCTCAAATTTAGTAATGTATGGTATCTAATAAATTATTGCATTGTTTTATATTAGTAATTTGTCCAGCATGGACTGAACCAAGGACCGAACCAAAACCATCTTCCAAAAACCGCGATCATGTTATTTTTGGTTCGAATCAGCGTTCCGGAGATCCAAAAAAAGTATGGCCTGCTTCAAATATCCTCTTTTAAGCCTGTAGTGGCCAGTTTTATCACACATAGGTAAACAAACTCAACAAAACAAAATAAGGATTCGAGCTTATCGTACAACTCCAATTGCTTGAAATCAAGTCACTCTACGATATTGATTGAGTCTAAAGCAAAAGCTCAGCTCGAAATTGAAACGAGCTTTCACTCAATGCAACGTGGCCGTGGTCTAAGATCATCCGATAATGCAGTTATGTTCTGGCGCCACCCACTATCGACTATGTCTAGGCTAAAGATCAGAAAGAGACAGCCACAAGGTGAAACCTTGTTTCTCTCTCTTTGAAAGGAAAGCTCTTCGCCTTCATGGGTTAAATATACCCAGCATCAAGTAACAACATCCAATCTTTGTCATATTCAATAATAGCTGAACCACGTGATTGTAGAAAATACCTACTGTACGGTGGAAAAGTGAAAAGTGACGTAATCACCATTCAATTTTCAATTGTTCATAAAATTGGTTATAATAATGCGATTTAAGTCAAATATGCGCCGTTTTGTTCGATGACGAGTTCCCAACGAGATGCCAACTTCATAATGCCCCTCTTATAGAAGCTCGCTTCCCTATTGTCAAAAAACTCGGAGAGCCAATTTTCATAGGACTCTCTTGTGGCCAACTTCCGACTACCAAGCTCGTTCGCCATGGACAGAAATAGGTGGTAATCACTTGGTGCGAGATCCGGACTATACGGTGGATGCAAAAGAACCTCCCATCCGAGCTCCCGGAGCTTCTGGCGCGTCACCAAAGATGTGTGTGGCCTGGCGTTGTCCTGATGGAAGACAATTCGGCCTCTGTTGATCAAAGATGGCCTCTTCTGCATGAGTGCTGCACTCAAGCGGTCCAGTTGTTGGCGGTCCAGGTCCGAATTGAGCGTTTGGCCATTGGGGAGCAGCTCATAGTGGATGATTCCCTGCCAATCCCACCAAACACACAGAAGAACCTTCCTGGCCGTCAATCCAGGCTTGGCCACCGTCTGGGCAGCTTCACTGCTTTTCGACCACGACCGTTTGCGCTTCACGTTGTCGTAAGTGACCCACTTTTCATCACCAGTCACCATCCGCTTCAAAAACGGGTCGATTTTGTTGCGATTCAGAAGCGATTCGCATGCATCCATACGGGCCAAAATGTTTTTTTGCGTCAAGTCGTGTGGCACCCATACATCGACCTTCTTTTTGAATCCAAGCTTCTTCAAATGGTTTATAACGGTTTGATGACTCATGCCCAGCTCTTGGCCGATGCTACGGCTGCTACTATGCCGGTCTCTTTCGATCAATTCAGCGATTTTATCGCAAATTTCGACGACAGGCCTTCCGGACCGTGGCGCATCTTCGATCACCTCTGCACCAGAACGCAAACGTTGAAACCATCGTTGTGCGGTGGAAATGGAAACTGTATCGGGTCTATAAACTGCACAAATTTTATTGGGATGCATTTTTGCCTTTATCGTAGTAGTACTGTAAAATATGCCGTATTTTCTCTTTATTTTGCTCCATGTTTGCGACGCTATAACTCACGAACGACTAAAAACAAACAACAATAAATCGAACACGTGTTAGCGCGTGAAAAGAGCTTTCCAAAAAGCTTTAGCGTGAACCGATGCGACGAATACAACTAGAACTACGCGATGGCAAAAACAAGCTTGCGGAAATACCGAAAGATTTTTTGGACAACCTTATATGTTTCAAAATGTTCAATACACTAAATCTTAAGTATCCTACTGCTTCACAGTTGCCGTGGCTTTTTATTGAAAAGTTCCATTATGAAATCGATACATGTCATGAATTAAAGTCGGCACATTTAACATCTTATTTAAATTTCATGGAAATTCGATTTTTAAATTGTTTAAGCTTAAATGTATTCTTGTTTTAAATGTGGTAAAGTGGAAGACCGTTCACAATCATAAATTAATCACTTTAAATATGTTCATGTTATATCCCAAAAATTCAACATGGAAATGCAAAATGAACAATTGCAATCATTTATTTTCGAAATACAATGCATTTAAGTTACATTTAAGCAAATCGCAATAATAAGACAACAAAAGAATAGCTGCCGAATCCTTAAATGAAGATCCAACTTGTACTTTCTCAGAAATAAACTTTGAAACGTTCAATGAAGTTCCTGCTTCTAGTTCATCAGAAATTAATTTGCCTAATAGAAAGGGAAGCACTTCGGCTGAAATGAATTCCTTCAATTGTCTTGAATTTGTCAACTATCTCAAAAGGCAAGCTTTAGTTTTAAACAATGCAGAACCGAGGAAATTAGCATTCAGAATTTAATTACAAATTTACTTTTCTCCATTTCAAATGCGCCTTAAGCGGCTTACATGGGTTTCGTAGGGGATAAAACGGCATATTTGGAATATTTTTTTTTTAACAAAAACTTAATTATTTGATTCAAACTTTTAATTGTCTTAAGGATACACATTTAATGAGGAATCAGTGAAATTTTTGGAGCAAAATTATTAAAAGCTCTGCCTTTGTGACGTCATTTC
Source organism: Lordiphosa andalusiaca (assembly GCA_035044965.1). Lineage (NCBI taxonomy): Eukaryota > Metazoa > Arthropoda > Insecta > Diptera > Drosophilidae > Lordiphosa > Lordiphosa andalusiaca. The sequence continues at coordinate 3,088,399 of JAWNNM010000159.1, read as the reverse complement.
CGGCGAACCTTCGGAAAAAAGGTGCATCCTCCCAGGAGGATCATCTGAAGCGAAAATAAACGAGAACGTAAGTTAAAGTCGGCCCTGCCCGACTTCGAAATACCCGTTACTCAAGGCAATTAGTGCTTATTAGCCCCATGCGGCTCAGATAAGTATGCAAGGTTTTTATAACTCTGCCATTTATTATCCGATCTTCATGAAAATGTAGAAAATGAGATTGTACACATTGGCCACATGCACTACACTGCAAAATCTAAGCTCGATAGCTTACAAATTGTAGGAGATATTCAACATTTATTTATTGATTTATTGCGGGGGCGGGAGGGGGCGTGGCCAAAATTTGAAACAAACTTGATCTGCCTACAGACAATACTAGCTTACATCTGCAATTTGGTTGCTCTAGCTCTTCTAGTCTCTGAGATCTAGGTGTTCATACAGACGGACGGACGGACGGACAGACGGACATGGCTATATCGACTCGGCTATTGATCCTGATGAAGAATATATATACTTTATGATATCGGAGATGCTTCCTTCTGCTTGTTACATGCATTTGCACGACTTTAGTATACCCTTTTTACTCTACGAGTAACGGGTATAAAAATATACGTGTTTACTTAAAACTTTAAACTAGAACTTGGACGAAGAAAAGAAAAAAGTGTAAATTGGATGTTTGGCAGAGGTTTTTACGAAAAAAATAAAAAATGAATTAAAACCCTTTGTCCAATTTATGGCAAATTGTATCTTTGTGTAAAATTTCATCAAGATCGGTTAAGTGGTTCTCGAGAAATCTTGTCAACCGACTTTCAAAAACATAGTTTTGAGCAAAAACCCGCCTAATGTTTTGAGTAACAATAAAACAGGGTTACAATTTATTTTCCAGCTTACATGGAGTCATCGATTCCTGGGCCATAATATAAAGAACCTGCTGCAGCTGCAGCTTATAACTCCGGTGTTTTGTCCGATCTGATTGCACTTTTCAGAATAGATAGATATTGGGCCTAGCTTGATGTATACTAAACCACGAAGCTCTAACTTGAAAATTGTGGATCTGACGGCTATTTAGGTCTAGGATTTCTAGAGGAGGTCTAGGTTTTTTGGTGATAAAAGGGGGACGGGGTGGAATTTTCCAAATCTGAAACAAACTTGATCTGCGTACAGCATAAATCTACCTTCATGCAAAAATTTGTGGCTCTATCTCTTAAAGTCTCTGAGATCGACGCGTTCATACAGACAGACAGACGGACAGACGGACAGACGGACGGACGGACGGACATACGGACAGACGGACATATCGACTCGGCTGTTCATGCTGATCAAGAATATATATACTTTATGGGGTCCGAAAATTTTCCTTCTCCCTGTTACTTACATTCGCACAACTTCCATTTTCAATGGGAACAGGGTATAAAAAATTAAATCATAATTGTTTTAAATTATGGAATAAAAATCACAAATTATCATTATAATTTGATTTTTAAGAAAGGACTCAAGGATTACAGTCCCTGATTTCAACTTATAAGCTAACTAGACGAACAGCTGCTCCTTTATACTCTGGCGCGCGCAACATATTCAGAGTGTATCTCCAAAACTATTACTCGGATCGATTTGAAATTTTAGGACAATATTCTAGAGATGTTGTAGAATTTAATAAGACAATAATAAAAAAATTAACAATTTTTTGAAGCGTGCGAAACCCATGTAACCCCTTAATAACTTCAGCTATTCTACTAAAGAACTTAAAACTGAGCTAAAATTTTGATCTACCTTTTGTAAGGATCCATTTAACGATATTGGCGCTAAGCATGTTCTTTTTAAAATGTTGAGACAAATGAATTTATTTTAGGATCCCTACACAGAAAAAAATAATATCAAACATCGACTTAATCTTTCAATATAATTATTCAAAAATATCTTTGACATTTGAACCATGTCCTATGGGTACTATAAAAATATAGCTTTGATATTATTAAATACATTTATATTATAAAAATACATATTAAATATTTCAGCCATGTCGTACAGGTATTGTGAAAATATTGCATTATTACAATAAAAATAAATATTGCACTTTGATATGTTCGAAATGTTGAAGTGATATATTCGAACATATCATTTGGGTATTTTTCAGATGAAGGCTGATTCGATACTGAAAAATACCCGATTGATACTAAATGTAGCGATCTTTTTTTCTGTGTATTCTTTTACCATATTAAATGCATTTCCAGTTGTTGTAATTTTCTGCCAAAACGCGTGATTTCCAATTCCAAATTTAATAATTTTTCCAACTTCTTAATGTTTTGACTCTGACGCTTGAAAATCAGAATGATCTTTAAAGTAACGACTCTATTGCACATTTTGTTAATTCTGAGACACTCAGAGCAAAAACTCAAACTTTCAACCCAATAAGATTGTCATACCATAATTTTTTGTCCTATTTGACGATTTTCAAATCGATAATTCTCTAGGAACGCTCGTATTACTCTATTTGTGGTTGTAACACCACATTTCTAACCTTGTCGCAGTATTTACTTTCGAAATTACAGTTCATATCTCCGTCTGCGTCTATTTCATCGCACGTTTTACAGAATTGCGATCACGAAACAAGATTTTACCATATATATCGTGCTCTTGATGAGGTTGGAAAAAGGATTTAAAATTTAAACAGCACAAGGAAAACAATTGGCTTATTTCATCTTAGGCCTAGTACTGGAAGATAATTTGGGTTTGAACTCTTTCATTCAAAACGATTCGTTTCTGTGGGGCTTGCAAAGGAGAATACTGAAATGAGAAGCTATATAGTACAGAAATGATGCATTAATTAACAGCAGATAAAGTCTCTTTTCATTTGGCAAAACTGAAGTGGCGAATTGAAAATGACTGCTAGTGAAACGTTCTGTTTTTTTTGTAAAGCTTATACTTTTAATAATTGGCGATTTAGCGCCTGAAAACAATTAGCGTTGGAAACTATTAACAAAGTTGATAGAAATAATATAAAATCTGTTAAAATGAAATAGAATCGCATCAAAACCCATTCAAAACGGGAATACCTTTTTCTGGTTCACTATCCCACAGCGATATTGAAATGTGGTGCGATTAAATATGCCTCCAAGCCAAACACAAGGAATGTAAATTGTGATTAAGTTTAATAACGTCGAGGGGCAATGCATCTCAATCTCTATCCATAAAAACGTGTCTTAAATATGCCAACTTCTTAATGAGATATGAAAACGGCACTCCACCTATTTTTGATAAATCACTAACAGTCCTAACTCAACAGTCTCTCCATGCCTGCGGTGGCATAACCGTTTGGGAATTTCAAAGCAGCAAGCGCGCAAATACATCGAAAGGCAGCGTAGAATTTATTTTATTTTAATATTGGTTTTTTCAGAACAACTATGAAAAGTTGTAATGTTAAATTTATAAATATTCATCTTAAGTGAGCTATTTATATCGAATATAACAAGTATTAAATTCAACTATTTTTATACCCTTGCATAGGGTATATTGAAATTGTCCAGATGTTTGTAACGCAAAGAAGTAAGCATTTCCGACCACATAAAGTAAAGCTTGATCAGCATAACGACCTGAGTCGATATACCCCTGCCTGTCTGTCCGTCCGATTCTATGCTATCTGCTCCGTCAGTTTTAAAGCCGCCAAACTTTGGACGAAGTCTTCTGGTACAAATACGCTGCACATTTGTCGAAACCGGCCGGATCGGATGACTTTAACATATAGCTGCCATAGGATCGATCGGTCAAAAAACTAGTGCTAGTAAGAAAAACTTTTTTTGTTTTTAATGCAATCGTTTCCAATCTCTGTATTTACTAGTTTTCTATGCTTGTCCATGATTCTACCAAGTTTGGTCGACATCGGACATCTATATAGTAAAGCTGTCATACAAAAGTAGAGTCAGAAAAGTAGTCTTTTTGAGAAAAACTTGTTGGTTTTCAGTGGATATATTCTTGAAATAAGTTTAAAAACGTGCTGCAAAGGTATACAAACTTTGGCCGAGCCGAAGTTAACTTTCCTCTATTTTTATACCCGTTACTCGTAGAGTAAAAAGGGTATACTAAAGTCGTGCAAATGTATGTTACAGGCAGAAGAAAGCTTCATCAGCATCAATAGCCGAGTCGATTTAGCCATGTTAGTCCGTCCGTCCGTCTGGATGAACACCTAGATCTCTGAAACTAGAAGAGCTAGAGCAACCAAATTTTAGATGTAAGCTAGCATTGTCTGTAGGCAGATCAAGTTTGTTTCAAATTTTGGCCACGCCCCTCCCGCCCCCGCAATAAAAAATGTTGAAGATCTCCTACAATTTGTAAGCTATCGAGATTTCAGATATATGCAGTATAGTGCATGTGGCCAATATGTAGAATCTCACACATTTTCATAAAGATCGGATAATAAATGGCAGAGTTAAAAAAACGTTGCATACTTATCTGAGCCGCATGAGGTTATTAAACACTTATTGCCTTGAGTAACGGGTATTTCGAAGTCGGGCAAGGCCGACTTTAACTTACGCTCTCGTTTTTTATTAAACTACCAAATAAAATGTACACACTTTACATTTTCGAATTCCACTTTAAACGCTATATCAACGGTAAAAGTAATAAGATTAAAGTATAAACATTAAAATAACAGAGTATTTTTCCCTGAGTGTACTTATTCCAATGTTCTAAGTAATAACAAGAAATAAAGTCGGTCAAGCCCGACCATAACATACTCTGTACCAACGAAACTATACGCTCAGCATAAATTTTGATGCTGCAGTAGCAGCTGAATGCAGTCAGTCTTTTGATCATAACTCAACAACCAGTCATCCGTTTCACCATTTCGATGATAAGTTATCCTGATTACTAAATATGTCTAGAAGAAACGAATCGCCTATCTTTGAAACTGTGCGAGATATGACGTTTTTTTAAATTGGAAGAAGAAAAAAGAAGAGCTATTGGGTAATAATGATTATTAGAATGTTATTATAAAATTTCGTAGAGCTACGGAGTTCGGAAAAAGTCCAAGTCGGATAAATTAAAAATAAAAATAGGGGTAGTCCACACTTTTTTCTTAAGCCTTAAGTCTTAGTGAAGTTCCCCAATCGGAACCACAAACAGAACCTTGTGATCTTCAGAACCAAAGCACGAGCCGGATCTTATCTAATTGGTAAAAGATTCGATTTAAAAAATGCCCAATTTTGTTACAGCTTTTTATCATTTAGTTGCAGCTGGGTAATAGTTCTGACTTCCGAGTAAGAAAAACAGATGGAAACATTATTTATTTTAGACATTTTAGCGGGTTCGAGTCCCTGACTGATATGTCAGCACAACTCGGAAGTTTTACAGCCTTGGTTGTGGATAAACTATACAAAAAGTCTAGTAAAATTGCTAAGTAATACTTGATGGAACATGGAATAAGTTAATAAGTCCGCGGTGGAACGTTTACCAGTTCACTTTTTAAAGCGTTTCAGAAAATGTTCCACATGTCATAATAATGATTAAAACGACATTTCATTCGTCTGCTCCTCTAGGACGGGAAGAGGAAGAGTTCCTCCAATCATTTTGACATTTTAGGCATGCAAGTATGCAGCCACACTATTTCCATTTTTTGTTTTAAAAATTCAAAGCTGCGACACTCTGTCTATTTATGTATGTGCCCAAATGCGGAGCATATGGCTGGTCCTCCATCTGATTTGGCATTTGCATATGTGATGTGGTGTGAAGGGGAATGCTCAGTGTGACGCCTCAATTTGCCACTTTTCTGGCGATGAAATTAAATCAAAATCTTTATTAAAACATTTTATGCAAATGAATAAATAAGCAAACGAATGGTCTGCGTCTGACTGACAGCCAAGAGGCAACAGTTACACACATATTTACATAAATATATAACATGGATCTTACGTGCCGCACCGCCTACAGTGACAAGCTCCCCTGCGTGTGTGTGTGTGTGTGTTTGCATTACAATAATAGGAAAATTATTTGTAATGTAATTTCAACTTAATAAATTTTCATATAAAGCTACGACAGCTCTTAGGTTCCCCATCCTTCGGGCTAAGTGTTTACACAGAGCACCCACCTCGACGGCGACAGGAAGTAAAGTTGTCGAAAGTGAATTTGCATAAACGTATGAAATTTTAATATTTACGACAAATTTTCACTTCGGCCAACTTTTTGCCCGCCGCACACTCACAAACACACACACACACACACACACTCGCAGAGAGAAAGTTGGTGAAAACCTACGTGTTGGGGACAGACTCCAAAGAGGAACAAATTAGATGGATACTTTTGCTAGGTGCAAGTTAAGGTAACTAAGTGCGTCGCCAGCTTGAGCTGTGGGTGGGTTGGCCAGAGGCGAGCTTTAACGAGTGTAAACTAAATTGAGTTAACTCCAGAGCGTACGTGGAAACTCTAGGAATTCAGGAGAAAATATACAAATTTAAAAAATTCCCCAATTTTTCTTTAATTAATATATGAGTGCATATATTTCACTGAAACCCAGAGTCTTCGGAGAAACTGTTAATTCTTAATCAACCAATTCGCTTTGTCTACAAATTAAAAACACACTTTTTAAGCGGGGGAACACAAAAACACTTCTACTAATGGCTTCTCTTTGAACATAAGAGGAGAGAAGCAAATTGCTTTGATTCAATTGTGCCGTTTTTCTAAGTGTCCAGAGCGAAGTTAATGTATTTCTTTAGGGTTAGGGCTAAAGCCGTGCATTAAATAGGGGGCAACAAAAACACTTCAGCTAATGGCTTTGATACACAATGATTGGGCGAAGTATCCAAATTTTCTTTTGCTTTAATTATTTCGGTCTTTGAAGTGTGCAGAGCTGAGCTAAATATCGTATATTTTTCTTTATACTAAGTTTTGAGTTATCGGAACCTTGGAACACCTTAACTTAGAAGTCGCTACATTTGCTCAACCCATTTGCATTGTCTGTCCAACAAAGATCCGGTGTTAAGCAACACATTGAAAGAGGGATCATAACAACACTTCCATTATTGGCCGCGTTCAGCAGAAGAACTTACTCTCAAATCAATCAAATTTTTTTACGATCTTTTTGCTGAACTTCAGTGATACGGTAGCATGATAGATAATTTGCCGTATCATGATAGAGGAGCTTGTGTCGAGTAAAAAGTACGCTCCTTTCAAGTGATACTGCTACCTACAGCTGTAGTTGTGTATCGATAGTTTTTTTTCGATACCGATACGTATATCTTGGTTCATTTTGTGCACTGCGTTTAAAAATGTGTTATTTTTTATGGGCGATAAACAGTTTGAAAAAACTAAACACAATGTGAAAACTTAAGTTTGACAACTATTATGCAATTTCTATGTTCTATGGAGCGTCGTCAATGTCGTCGCCGTTTTTAAAATATGTTTTTTAAAGTCTTTACGAACTCGATATGTAATTTTTTCTGATACCCGCTCAGCGATCAATCCTTATGCTGAACACGGCCATTGTCTCTATTTCTCTTGTCGATCATAAGATTTACTTTGTTTCAATTATTTCGGTCTTTTATGTGTGCAGAGCTGAATGAAAGTACTTGTTTATTAGGGTGTCCGAAAATGTTTTTTTTTATATTTTCGCGGGTGCACAGGCATTTTCTGCAAGCTTATAGAGTAAAGTAATTTTGAGATCTTTTTTTAGATTTTTCGAAAGACGTTTAGAGGTCGCGCAAGTCGCGTTTTCCCCAAAAATCGAGTATTCCGTAGTGTTTTTGAATTTTATCAATTACTTATTCAATAAGCACGATTTCTGAGTTTTCAAATCAACATCTTTAAAGCAAAATGTCCAAATTTTACTTTTATGAGCATAAACCATAAGCTTTTTCTTTGCTTTTGCCCATTTACCATTTTCCATGTACCATTTATTACATTTTTTTCTTAAATTTTGCATAAATGTTGTACAAAAGGCATTATAACTTTTAAAATTTCTATGAAAATTAAAAAAACTAGTGATGCAGTTTAAAAGATGGATAAATTTTGAAAAAATAAACATATTAAAATTTGAATTTCCTGAGTTATGAGCTTTTAAAGGTTTTTTCATTGCATGAATCTAATAATAATTTTTACAAAACTGCCCATAATTCGTGAACCAAGGCTTCGTTGGTGAAACCGAAAACACAATTTGTTATAATTTTCGATCTGCTTTATGACCTATTCAAGGTGGTACCATTTAAATCTTTAAATGGTACTTCATCTTGCGGTTTTTTGGCTGAGGAGTACCATCTCCTAGGGACAGCCAATAGCACATTATGCCATCATAAATGTAGTTTTTAAAAAAACTCTACCGTGCGCTTTTAAAGATATTCAAGAATTTAGGTTTGACTCCCCGTGGAAATACCTTAACCAATTGTACGATTAACGCTATTTTTTTATATTACGTTTCCAAAGACCCTATCCGTGTTTGCTAAATTTTTTCAGATTCTTCACTTGAAGTTAAAATTTTTATCGCTTTGTGTTGCATTTATGTGAAAATTATTATTAGATTCATGCAATGAAAGCGCATAACTCAGGAACGGTAAGACAAAACTCAAATTTTATTATTTTAATTTTTTCAAAATTTATCCATCTTTTAAACTGCATCACTAGTTTTTTTAGTTTTCATAGAAATTTTAAAAGTTATAATGCCTTTTTTACAACATTTATGCAAAATTTAAGAAAACATGTAATATAGTAAATGGTATCTAAATGAGCAAAAGCAAAGAAAAAGCTTATGGTTTATGCTCATAAAAGTAAAATTTGGACATTTTGCTTTAAAGATGTTGATTTGAAAACTCAGAAATCGTGCTTATTGAATAAGTAATTGATAAAATTCAAATACACTACGGAATACTCGATTTTTGGGGAAAACGCGACTTGCGCGACCTCTAAACGTCTTTCGAAAAATCCCAAAAATACCTTACTCTACAAGCTTGCAGAAAATGCTTGTGCAAACAAAAATAACATTTTTTGGGACACCCTAATGTTTATGCCTATTTTCTGAGCTCTGCCTCGTGTGCAACTGCCAGGCATTTTCAGGGCAACCTGTGCTGTGCATCACTTGATGGTGCCTTTGCCAAAAACCCAATGATCTGGAAGGACTTCTAGCTTTCAAACACAACGCATCAGCCGTCCAAGTCCAATGAAAACCAAACACAAATTTGAATCGAATCCATTGTGCACTTCTGGTCGCTTATGGCTACCGCTGGGAAAACAAAGCATTCGCCATCCATATCATTGCCCGAAATTAATGCTTCATTACATCCGGAGCAAGACTTTTACACATGTAAACACACGCACAAACATACCAAGTACGCACATATGTATATATATATTTAATTGGAGTGAATAATTGACTGCCTCAGTAACAAGCAATTCAATTTACAACTGCAGGAAAATTACACATTTTCCACAATTAAAAATGATGGCAATTATGGCCAGTCTTACGTTTTAAGGTAAATAATTATGGTGCAATTAATTAAATGCTTTTTCAACAAGCTATGAGAAAAAAATATATATATTTAATATTAAGCCAACGTACTTCAACATTGAGGTCGTGATAAGATGGAAGGGTGGAGGGTGTGGCGCCCTATTTGCATAATAGTTGCAACTTCCTTAGCATTTGACGCACGTAGCGAAATGTAGCAAAAGTTTCTGTATATCTGCATTTGCACCTTCAACATCCCATCCCTGTCTGCTGCCGCAGCTGTCATCTTATCGTATTTGCAATGTGATATTCAGCTGCCAACTATCAAAAAACGTTTTCGGTGCACTTGCATACACCCACTCACCCACTCACGCACACAAACACACACACACACGCACACAAGGCATCACAAAGTGGTGCATACTTTCTGGCTGTGGTTTATAAAACGACCACAGAAAAAAGAAGAGAGCAACTTCAACTTTCGGTCACAAAATCGATTTAAATTACATAAAACAAATTTTTTAATGAAATATGTGCTTAGGGCAAATTGGCACAAGCAATAATTTATCACGAATAAGTTTCTACACACATTTGCCAGAGCTGCTGCTGCTGCCGCTTGAAACACTTGTGGTAGATGGGGTGAAAGGTGAAATAGAATTTAAGTTGTTTAAATTCATAACCTTTTTATACCCTTGCAGCGCATAGAAAGAAGCATCTTTGAACAAATAAAGTTAAACTATTCTATATCACAAGGATGAGCTGAGCTGAGTTAGTCTTTAACTCTGATTTGTGTGCCATTAGTTTTAAGGCTATTCTTATCAAACTTTGCACGAAGTCTTGAAATAAATGTGGGCGGCACATTTTGTAGGAACCTACCGTATCAGATACCAATAGCCAGTGGCATTGGCAGGAATTTGGTCCAGCAGAATGGCTTAGAAAATAAGTTTTTTAGTCCCGTTCTTAGTTTTAGATTAAGGTCATATTTCTCATCTTCTACAAAAAAAAACCGAAAATATTCATTGAATGACTTTAGTATAAATGTGAAATGGATATGTCTTCCCTTTTTATACTCTGTACCGTAGGTACATAGAGTATTATAAGTTTGTGCAAAAGTATGTAACATCCAGAAGGAAGCATCTCCGACCCCATAAAGTATATATATTCTTGATCAGCATCAACAGCCGAGTCGATATAGCCATGTCCGTCTGTACGTCTGTCTGTCCGTATGAACGCACAGATCTCAGAGATGGTAAGAGATAGAGGCTTGACATGTATGGGACATATGCTTCTTATGTCTGCAGGCAGATCAAGTTTATTTTCAATTTTGGCCACGCCCCCTGCCGCCCCCGCAATTTAGAAAAAATGTCATATCTCCTACAGTTTTAAAGATAGGTGGGTTGTTCCTTCTAGATATATTTAGTAATAAGGATAACTTATCGATCAGCCAAAGGAATGGTGAAGATTGGATGAACGGTTTTCGAGTTATGATCAAAAGACTGTTCGCTGCAGCAGCGCAGAAGCAGCGCTGCTTTCAGCTACTACTGCAGCATCAAAATTTATGCTGAGCGTATAATTTCGTAGGTACAGAGTATACTATAGTCGGGCTTGACCGACTTTCTTTCTTGTTGGATATTAAAATATGCATTTAATGTGAAATGGAGCCATAATGTTCATCCAATAGAGCTGGAAATCATCCAAAGGTTGCGAATAATGTATATTTTAATGTCTCAAAAAAGTTTATTAAAACGCTCTATTCCAATCGAATCTTTATAACCGTTACTCGTAGAGTAAAAAGGGTATACTAAAGTCGTGCAAATGTATGTAACAGGTAGAAGGAAGCATCTCCGATATCATAAAGTATATATATTCTTCATCAGCATCAACAGCCGAGTCGATATGGCCATGTCCGTCTGTCCATCTCAGAGACTAGAAGAGCTAGAGCAACCAAATTTTAGATGTAAGCAAGTATTGTCTGTAGGCAGATCAAGTTTGTTTCAAATGTTGACCACGCCCACTCCCGCCCCCGCAATAATAAGAGTTGAATATCTCCTACAATTTGTAAGCTATCGAGCTCAGATTTTGCCAATATGTACAATCTCATAAATTTTCATAAAGATCAGATAATAAAAGGCAGAGTTAAAAAAACGTTGCATACTTATCTGAGCCGCATGAGTATATTAAACACTAATTGCCTTGAGTAACGGGTATTTCGAAGTCGGGCACGGCCGACTTTAAATTACGCTCTCGTTTTTTTTTTGTGTACATAAATAATAGAGCTGTTAACTACAATCAGGGATGCAAACCAGTTTTGATCCGAGTCGGTTTTGAACCGAACCGAACCGCTGATGAACCGAGCCGCAAAGCGAACCGGCTTGAACTTACCCAAAAAGTCTACATTCAAGCAAATACAGAAATGCCCTTTAATATATAAATAACTTCCATTTTTACGTTACTTACTTGGTGTTTAATTCACATTTATACTTTTTGTTTTTTGTTTTCAATAGAAGCGCCTCCAAATTTTGTATTTCCTAACTTGCCATGCAATCCCATGATTCCAATAAGTTTGGTCAAAATCGGACATCCATATATGTAGTATAGCTGTCATAGGAAAGTGGAGTCTAAAAAGTAGTCTTAAGCTAAGTTCACACTGGCAAATTAGTTTACACAAACTGTCAAGGCAGAGTTTGTCAGATTTGTGTCCGAATTTGTCAAGCCAAATTAATTTGCAAATAGGTTTGTCGGAGCTTCGAAAGTTTGCATTGAATTTGGCTTAGTGTTGGAGCTGGAAAGCCCACAGATTTATACATATTTTGTTCGAATGAGAGCAGTGGACTTTGAACATCTGATAAGTATTGAGTTGATTAAGCTTTAATTTTATGATATTGCATTACTTTCATAAATTGCAGTTAAATCTTGTTGGGCCAATCATTGCCAAAAAGGATGCACCAGTCGACTGTTGGCATGCTTATAGCCATGCAACCCTTGCGATTTGACAATAAAACATTATTGTTGTACTTATTTTTACAAGATTTTGTTACTTCTTATCCAAACGAAATATTCAAATTGTTTTTCAAACGTCAAAGCAACTTTGATTTCTCAAACAAGCATCACAAATTTAACATTTGCCTTGTAAGAACAAACTCGGCAAATGCTATAACAGTTTGCAAGAAATTGTGTTCAGACAGCACGCAAATTTGTCAAAAACTTGACTGTGAAAGCACGGCAAACAGTTTGACATAAGGGTTTGGCTGCAAAATTAATTTGGCGTTCAGACATAAGTCAAACTAGTTTTGACAAATTTTTGGACATTTTCGACAAACTAATTTGCCCGTGTGAACATGGTTTTAGTGAGAGAAACCTGTGTGTGTTTTCCATGGAAATGGTCTTCAAATTAGGGGTATACAACTTACTTAACCTTAACTTAATTCTACAAAGTTTGATCAAAATCGGATGACTAAAGCAAATGGCTGCCAGAAGAACAATCGGTGGAAAAAATGTTTCAATCTAAAGGTGCAATACCATGGATAGGACATAAGCTACTCCTCCTATTTGCATTCAGATCAAGTTTACTTTCAATTAACCACGTCCCCTGCCTCCACCGTAAATTGAAAAATGGTATTCAATCTGGCGTAGCCCAGGTGTAGTCACTATTTACCCTCCCCCCCCCTTTATTCAGTTTGAGTTGAATTGCCCAAAGATCACCGCCTTTCCGCACACACTTGCCACCGTTGGGCAAAAACTTAATTGCAACCGCGTCAAACAATAAAAATGACAGCGTGCGGTTTAATTAAACCAAATTTCGTTTCATTGGCCATAAAATGGGAAAAGCATAAGTGAAAATTTCCAATACGCCATTAGTTAGCCAAAATGAACTTGCTATGCCACATATTTCTCTGTTTTTCGATTTCGGGGGCGCTAATTGCTTCGTGTTGACAGGCCTGTTGCAGCCTGACAGGGGTGGGTGGGGGGTGAGTGCGAGTGTGCGTATTGACAGCAAATGAAGCAGCTTTAATTACAATCAGGCAACATTCAACAGCCGAACGGGGCCATAAACAATAACTTATACAGGCACTGCAGTTGCTGGCAACTTCCTTTAACATTTTAATGCACTTTCAGCTGCAACGGTGCAGCTTTGTGGGTTTTCAATTAATTTTTAATGAAATGAAAAAATTCACCAAGCCAATTAATTGAATTTATAGAAAAATTCTGCTATATAGTTTTTTGTTTTTGTTTGCTGTTTTGCCGCTGGCAATTTAATGTGCTATGCTGCGCCAATCGAAAACAATCGAAAAGCCATAAAAACCATTAAAAGGTCCATTAAGTTGAAAGGCAATCCTCAAATAATTGTATTTTGGTAACGAATTGCTTTGACTAGGCACAAAAAGGGGGGCATCAATTAAATTGGCATTTGCGGTGAAAAAGAAAACAAACAGAATTTGAATCAAAATACAATTGTAAAAGTCTTAAGAATTGTTTGAATGGCAGCGCTAATTGCAAGAAATGAACACGATGGCTGCTTGTCCTGTGCTGCCATGCGGTAAGACTTCCTCAAGGTGAATGTTGAAACGCTTTTCAATTCAATGCAAAGCCAAAGCCATTTGAAGTTACCATTTAATGCATTGTTTTATCTTGAAGCCGACCATGAATTCAAATTTTGAATCCAATGCTGTGCCGAGCCGGAAATTAGATATTTTTTAAAAGTTTAAACGTTTTTTTTTATAATTTTTAATACTCTTTTTATATACAAAAAAAACCTCATCATCAGGGGTATTTACTCTTCAAAGTATGCTATGCTTATGAATGTTAATAGCAGGAATAATCTTCATTCATTTTGAATACCCAGGTCTGACAATCTAAATCAATGAAGAGTTTGTATTACCTATATGACGCTGGAATAGCTGACACTTAATTGCTCGTTTAAACTGATATTTATTAAATTAAAAAAAGATGGTATGCTTTTAGGGGCATTTATCATGATATCATAATTTTGTAGCTGTCGTATTTTGATCAAAATATAATATTATTGGAGATATTATAAACAATCATAGAAAACATATAAAATTTAAAGTTTAAATACGCTGAATATGAGAAAATGGATAATGTTTTTAGCAGGTTTGCAAAGATTGAAACAGGAACAGTATGCAGTATGGCTAGATTAAGAATAGATTTACACGGTGAAGCAAACATTCAAAATCGCCCTAATATTTAGAAATTCGCCTTAAAAAAAGGGGTTCAAATTCAATTCGCCACATATATTAGAAAAATTATTTTTTTAAATAAAACTAAGATTTTCTGAAATTAAGAAAATATTTATAATATTTATAATATTTATAATCTAGAAAATATTTTTTTAATTGAAGAAAAGCTTTTCTATATATTAAAAAAAAACTTTCGAAATCTAAATTCTAAATCTAGAAAAAATACATTTCAACTATAATAGACAGGAAAGGGAGATAGAAGAGGAAGAGACTATAACACTAAGAAGCTCTTATATATTATGTTGGTTCACTAAAGTAGCTTTCTAAAAATTACATTGTAATTAGTAATCATTATTTTAGTTTCTAACTTTACCTTGCCTGGGACTTGAAAGGCATCTTATCGCATTCGACCACCAAGCACTCAGCTGCCTCTTTCATATTCCGAAAGCAGGGAGTTCGAACTTGAGAATTACATGCGGTGTCTTTTTACATTTTTTTTTCAATTTTAAGGCGGTTTTCTAGACTAATTTTCTATATTATAGGGCTAATTTCTTAGCAAGCCGAATATCAGTTGCCACTTTTATATTCCGAATGCAGGGAATTCGTACTTGAGAATTGCAAAAGGTATCTTTTTAATATTTTTCTATTGTTTAGGGCGATTTTCTAGACTTTTTTGTCTAAAACTTAGGACGAATTTCTAAATGGCTTGTCTTGATTTAAGATATGTTCTTTCTTCAAATTAGGGCGATTTTCTAAATTTTACGACACCGTGCAATGTATTTATTCTGTATTCAAGGGCGAACTCGCCCTTAATTTAAGAAAGTATTTTGGAAAAATTTAGAAAATTTACCCTAAATTTAAGAAAAATAAATCGAATTTCTAAATTTGAGAAATTATTTCTTAAAAAATCATTTTAAGGCTGTTTTTTCTAAGTTTAAGAAAAACTGTATTAAAACAAGAAATTCAAATTATTTTAGGGTGAATTTCTAAAAACTAGAAAATAATTTTTTTGAGTGTGGGAAGCAGACGGAAGCCTGGATTTAAGACAGAGTGCGATTTTTTTTTTTTATAATTACCAGCGGTCTCCACATGACGACTCGAGTCTAGCGATCCTCCACATCTTAAAGCAAGCAGTAAGGTGTTGACAATCAGAATGAAACAGAATTAAATGTTATTTACCTCGATGAGCCAATTTCGGGGCCTGTCAGACAAACGAACCAGCAAATTCATTAACATCTCCACCCAAAATGCGACGGCAGAGAGGGCTTGCCCACCACTGCTTTAAGCTGGCAAATGCACTGCCACTAAAGTTGATACCTTGAAATATATCAATTTGAGTACATGCTCCATTTAAATCGCACCTATGGTCACACTTGACTGACTTACCGACTTCGATACTTGAAGCAAAATCATCATCGCATTCCTTTGGAGCTTTTTAATGTAAAAGGGATATGCCAAAAAAATTAACTTTGAAGCTGAAAGAAATAAAAAGAATGTTCAGAAACTGAATCTTAAGATGAATCGTGTTTTTTCTGTGTCCAAAAACTCATATTTCTTTTCTTTTTTGAATGCTGCTGAGCTGCTGCTGACTGCAAGCTTGCTTTATGAAGGCAGTTATTATTTCCAATCCGAGCTTAAGCACTCAAAGAAAACATCTTTCAATCTTTACGGTCGAATGGCAGAAGTATAACTCAAGAGTATACAAATTAAATACATATTTGAAATGTGGTAACAAATTCATTTGATAGAAATTGCGCTTTGTATGGCAGCAAATCCAAGGGGACTTTTTTTCTGATAGCATAAGTCAATACAAATTGCGATTTAGTTTCCTTCCTTCGTAGTAAACGTGATGAATTTGGGTGGTTGGTGGGAGTTTCTGTGTGTTTGCCAAGTGCAAACGTTTCTTTATGCAATGCATATAAATTACCTTGCCTAGGGAAACGTAACTGAGGTGGGTGAGAATTGCCCTCCGGGGACAAACTGCACTGTGTGAACTTTTCCGTAACTTGAACCTAAATTCAAGTTTCAGTCAAGAGATAAGAGTTTCAAAGCAGCATGTTGTCTACTTTCAATTCAATGTGCGACAAGAAATCCGCTTAAATTTTTGTTTATAATTTTGGAGGAAGAAATGTGCTTTTAATTATGATGCCTGCTTCCTTCCCCTCCCCCTCTCAGGCTCTGGTTCTTTATGTGTGTGCGCCCATTAGGCTAAAGAATTGTTTGATGCTTTAAATAGCCCATGGAGAAAGAGAATTAGGTGTGTTTAAAAAGGAACAGAATAAATAATGTGTACTGAAATCTTTTGTGGGGTAAATAATATAAAAATTTTTTTTATACAAATTTTTTAGTTATAAAGAGCAGAGACCGTAAATAATCATTATTTGTAATGTAGCATTATAAAATACGTTTTTCTCGGTAATCTATGCATTTCCGCAATGATTTTTATTAAATTGCTCAATGAACAATGATTTTTTTTTAGTAAAATCTTTAAAAATCAACAAAAATAACACAAGCTTACAAAAAGATGGCAAACTTATTAGCCAGAGAAGTTAGCAAAACGTTCCTAATGTATTTTCGGTATTTTCAAATAAATTGTCCGTTTTGCCACAGCATGGCAGGTTTATGAGACATTTGCATAAACGTGTGTTGAATGAGGTTTGTTCACATTTTTGAGTCCTGTAGCCACATTTATTGGCCCATTGAAACCAATTTTGATTACAATATGCAAAATATGAATTTTTCCGAAAAAATTTCAGTTCTAAATTTCCCGCCAGTAAAAATTCTTAAAATTTATATGCCAACTGAAAAAAATCATTGAATTATTTACTTTATAGACTATGGTTCTCTTGGTTTTACTACACTTACACAGAAAAAAAAATCCGAATTCGGGATTAAAAATGGGGTGATCCCGGGGCATGCTTGAAGTGATCCTGTTTTTAGGGATCAAAAAAAAAAAAAGTGGATGTAAAATCTATCCTTTTCCGGGATCAGTTCAAGAATATCCGGGATCACCCCATTTTTGATCCCGTTTCGGATTGATTTTTTTTTGAGTGTACACTTTTTTGATATCATCGCGCTTTTGGTGGATATGATCCAAGAACTATCACAACTTTTTTCATATTTCACTTCTAAATAACCACACTCAGAAAAAAAACTAAAAACTTTGTACTTGAATTAAGTACAAACGGTGACAATAGTACGGTAAGTACGAAAATACTTGATTTAAGTACAAAATTCTTATATCAAGTACGATTTTTTCAATCCCGAAATACTTGATTTTAGAATGTTTTGGGATATATTAAGTATGTTTTGAATTATTAAAATATTTTTAGTCATACTTTTAGCTTATAATGGTCTTAAGTCAAGCCCGCTTATGTCTTAAAATAAGTACAAAACATTCGTTCTTAAAGTGAGTAATTTCTATTGCCAGCCCAAAAACATTCTGGGAGGAATATAAGAGTATTTCAAACAAGTACAAAATGTTCTGGGTTTGAGCCCATACAGAAGCTATATTCCCACTTTGTTCTTGAACGAGCTCTCTGTATTAAACCATAGAAACATCCAAGACCCATAACTAAAGAGCAAGGTATAGCTACTGTAGCTCAGAAATTTACCATCATTCCATTACAAAAGTGCTAAAGCCAGTTGGGAATTTTAAGAACAGACTCGCTTAAAAATAATTTATATTTTCTGTTGCGCACTTTGTGGAGCTATGATAATGAGTCTATTTTGTACTCAATCTAACATATTTTGTACTTGAACTAAGAGCTCGCTTTTCTAGAATCTTTCATCTCACTGTGAGTACAAAAGGTTCTTGAGTCAAGAAGGTTTGTTCTCATTTCATTAATATTACCAGTCATATTTCAAGTTTAGAATGTTTAAGTACACCCAAGAACGAATCAAACTTGAAATTTCAAGTACAAAACGGCTTAAATTCTATCCCGTTTGATCTAGAACGCCGGTAGCCTTTTTTTTCTGAGTGCACGAAAATGTTATTACATAGGAAACAACACCGTGAATATTGTAAAACTAGCTGACCCCGTCAGACGTTGTCCTGCGTTAATATAATTTTGTGTATTATTCTAGTGCAAGCATAGCTCTCATACAAAATTACCAAAAAAAAAAACAAATATGTGTTCGAGAGGTACCCGAAAGAGTTGACCGATTCGGACCATATTTGTTATCAGCCTTTCTCTATTCATGACGAATGTCTTTATAAAGTTTCATCCAAATCGGTAAAGTTTAGGTCAAGTTATGGTGAAAAAAAGCCGTGGATGGCAAATTACGCGATCCTTGTGTCACCTACCAGAATCAACTATAGATATAAGCCACCTACGCTGTTACTACTACACTCACACGAAATTTCATCGAAATCGGTCCAGCCGTTTGGGAGGAGTGAGGTAACAAAGCCATGTACGGAAGAATTTTATATATTAAGACAAGTGAGTTGATATTATGAAATCATTTACCTTGATTTTTCTTAGCTTATACAAATTTGATAAGAATATTTTATGAAAAAGTAGTAAAAATAAAAGAGAAAGCTAAGCTAACTTCGTCTGTGCCGAAGTTTTTTTTTACCACGCTTAAATATTTACAAAAATAATTTTTTTCCCCCACAACAACCCATTTTCCGACCGATCGTTCTAATGGGAGCTATATGATATAGTCATCCGAATTGAAAACAAGTTTGTAGAATTGGGTAAAAGCAAGTAAAACAAGCGAATACAAAATGGCAGGATGCTCCCATTAAACACAAAAAAGTTTTCTAGGTGTTTTTCAGACCTACCTTTTGTATGTCAGCTATACCATATAGTTGTCCGATTTTCATCAATTTTGAAAAAATTATAAAAAAGCAATAGACACTACACCTACAACCTACAATACCGACTTTTGTCCCACTGCTATAAGAAAACTTCTACATACCAAATAAGCAACATCCCCGGGAACGAAATGGCCGATCAAACATCAAAAAATGGCCATAAATTTCCCCTAATTGTCGAAAAAAATGTTAATATTAACGACCTACGGAAACACATAAAGCTATTTCTCTTAACTACAAGAACACCTTATATAGCAACACTTCGCTGCACTACAAAACTATCAATCCCAATGGCACCAACTCTCAAGAGTGACGCTATAAAATTCTCAAGAATACGGCTAGGCCATACACTCAGAGAAAAAATAGAGAATTTTACGCTTGGATCAAGAATTTTCGAGATCAATAGTTCGATAAGAGTGAAAATTCTCGATCCAAGAGCAAAATTCTTGATCTAAGTATGAATTTATGATCCCGCTTTTCTTGATCCAAGAGCTTTAATACTTGATCCGAGTACGAATCATTCTCAAATCAAGCAGAATAGTTTCTGGATCAAGTGCTAAACATACTCAAATTCAAGATTACTCATTCTTGAATCAAGGGTATATAGCATTGTCAAAAAACGAGAATGATCGATTACTCTCAAATCAAGAGCTTCACAGATTCCAACCATACAACAATTCAAAATCAGTTGTTTTTTTCCATTTTGTTTAAATTTATTTCATGGAAAAATAATTGTTAAGCCATGTTGCAAGTTTTAGCCGGCTTGAGGAATATATAACACTTCAAAGCAGCATCAGTCTTTGTCTGTCAACAATCAGTCGAACAGAGGTCTCTCCATGCCAGCAATGCCATAGCTGGTTGGGAATTCCAAAGCAACATGAGTGCAAAAATACATTACGCTTTTCTCTCGACAGCTTCCCCACACCCCTCTCCCATAAAATACAAAACTGTAGGAGCAGCTTCAACGCTATGTTCTCTCAAATGTGCTTGCTCTCCTCTCCTCTCTCAGTTTCTGTACCTCACTCTCTTCGCCTAAAAGCACCAAGCTGAGAACGAATTTAGCTCGATTTCAAAAGCGAAATTCTTGAAAATTCAAGAACGAATAAATTTTTTTTCAAGAGCGTTCGTACTTATATTATTCGTACTACTTTTTTCTGGGTGTACTCTAGCTACACACAAGTATATTTTTTCACAAAACCGCGGCTCCCATCTGCCAGCACTGCAACATTGCAGTTTTAGAATGCCCCAAATTCCTTACCCAAAGAACCCTACATTCGCACACCACAACTCCACCCAAACCATTAACTTCCTTAAATCCATAAACTTGTACCACGATATTAAAAAAAAAAAAGAAAAAACAAAACAAAACTAAAACATGTAAAACTAAAAATAGCTTACATATAAGAATTAATCAATGTACACCTTTTTATTTAAACAAGAAATGTTCCAAAAACTTTCAAAACTTAAATATAAGCAACCCATTGTATAATACCCATAAATGATCATCACCAGCCTAAGGCCCACGTTGCTATGACTTTCCAATTGGACACAATTTTTAATTGTGTATAAATTTTTCAAATAATAATAATAATAATATAAAAAAGTATAAAAAAATTATGAATACTGTAGCAATAATTAGCATGTAAGACCCACTGTGCAATATAACTGTAAGTAGATTTAAGTAACTGTTAATACATCGTCAAGTTCATCAAGTCAAGCCCGATCTTAACGATGCTCTCTCGCAATCGCGCTGACAAGCAGCAATAAAATTGGTGAGCGGCTTTCTGAGAGTGACGCGCACACGTATTTTACGGCTCCTAGAGAGAACTCTACAATACAAAGTTTGGAGACGTTCCCTTGAAAAGAAAAAAGAGTTTCATACTAAACTAGTTTTCCAACAGATTGTACCTATGGGAGCTATCTCAATATAGTCATCCGATCCGGTCGGTTCCGATATAATAGTTCCGATATAGTAGCGTGCAGCAAAAAGAAGACTTTGTGCAAAATTTCAGCTCGATAGCTTCAAAACTGAGAGACTAGTTCGCGTAGAAACAGACAGTCAGACGGACAGTCAGACGGACAAAGCTCAGTCGGCTCAGCTCGTCACCCTGATCAAGAAAAAATATAGTTAATAGGATTGGAAATGAATATTTCTATGCGTTGCAAACTTTTGGGCAAATTACCCTTTACAAGGGTATAATAAGTCAATAATTAGATTTGTTTTTAGACCATAACTTCTCAAAACGCGATGATACAAAAAGTATAGTATGTGTATGTAGTAAAACTAAGATCACAATGGGCAATTAAAAAGATAATTTTGTGATTTTTTTTGGTAAGAGGATAAAATTTTTGAGTTTTTTAAACTTTTTTAAAAGTGAAATTTTTTAAAAAAATTCTTATTTCCTATTAAAATAAACATCTAAAGTAAGTATCTTAAAAATCAAAAAAAAAAGGAAAGTTTGGTGTTGATTTTTCGTGATCGTTGTTCAACTAAGTTTACTGAGAAACAAATTGGATTGCAATGGGTTAAAAATTTGTTGTTACAGGACCTAAAAATAGTGAATAAACCTCGATTTATTCACGTTAAGGCAAATTTCTCTTAATTTTGACCATATATTAGCACGTGTTGATTTTAGCGACCTGATCTTCAGTAATCCAAAGATAGAATATATAATATTTGCACCCGAAAATACATTAGGAATGTTTGCTTTCTTTTCTTGTTAAGAGGTTGGCCTTTTTTTGTAGACTCGAATAATCATTAATTTTTCAAAATCTAGAAATGTGTTTATTGGTTCGATTTGATTCACTTACCAAGGATATTTATCAAACATTCCCCAATTCGCTTGCCGTAATCACCGTTTGAGTAATATTAATAATGATTAGCTGCTGACATTTATTTTGTAAAAATCACATTTAAATATTATTTCTTGAGTAAAAAAAAAAACAAATCATTTAAATATTTGCTATAATAACACTTTTAATGATTTAGGTCCCTGATAAAGAGTATGCTCCGTTTAGCTTCAAGGTCTTTGAGCAGCTTTTTGAAACGCTTAATGGCTCCAACTAAATTGTTATGACAGAGAGTTAAAAACCAGCTAACTGGTTTAACTGTAAGCCGCCTAACTTAAGCCAATTTACACATTTGCCACTGAATCGGACTTGTAGCTGCTGCTGCTAATGCCCCAAAAGGCAAAACGAAGATGGAGACATCGAGAGCCACGTGCTAATTGCCATTATGTGTTGAGTAGGTCGCATCAGTCTTTCAAAGCCAAATCCACAAGATGGCAAATTACATTACACACACACACACACACACCAAAGCAGGCACAGCATCCACTTAATCAGACAATTATGCGTCGCTAATATTGAAATAATCTTGAGCTTAATGCTTTTAATTTTGCTCATAAGCAGCAGCTGCAGGAGCAGCGACAGCAGTTCGAGGGCAACAATATTGTGCATATTATAAAGCAATCTGCGTGGCAAAGACAAAGGCTAAACAGGAGTGGGGAGAGCCTGTGTCGATGCCTGTGAGCAGTTTTTCAATTAAATATAGAAACAGGTCGAATGATCGACTCTGGCGTTTACCATTATTTGGGGAAGGGAGAAACCGAGCTTGGTTCGTTGAGATCTGTGCCGATCCGTGCTTGTAAAATAGTCCATAGTGAAGATTTGCTTACAAAAATAGCAAAACATATTTTGCCCATTCTCATTGTTTTCGATTGAAAGTGGAATGCTGTTTAGCTTGGGTTAATACTGTCATGATTTTAGCACGATTAAACCCCCAATATATAGTGAAATGTCCACCTTTTGGAGGGATAGAGTGCTACCTTTAAAATATAACATTTTTCCACACTTCGTGCTTTGATATGTTGAAATTAGGCTTCAATTGAAACGTGGTTAGTTAGTGGAGCAGATCTGGCGACATTTGATTGAGAGATTGATTTAATATTTTTATTCTTCGAGTAAACCCGGCACGAGCTGAAAAATTTAATCACAATGTGCAGAAAATTTTACTCAACTCATAAGAATTCCCTTTCGAGTTCAAATTTTCATAACTTGGGAAAACTATCAATGGCATTTTAGATATGGGCCAATTATCATGTGACATTCCGGTAGTGGCCAGTGCAAGACTGAAAGGTGGTGAGTTCGAGTCCCACACCAAAAAAAAATTGGTATCAATATCAATTTGATACATGTTGTCTCAAACTGAAACTAAAAGCAGTATAGTTTATTTGGTATAAATATAGTCTTAATGGGTATCAAATTGATCTTTTGGTTGTTAATTTGATACCTGGAACATTAAATTGATTTAAAAAAAAATTTTAAATCATTTTTATGATAGTTCATAGTTCAGTAAAACAGAATCGTGGATAAGCATTAAAAACTGGAAAATACAAAGTTTGGAGGCGACGGACCCATGTATTTTTTAAAAAAAGCAAAGAAAAAAATAAAAATTTGGCGGTGGGCAATCTTAATCATTTAATTTGTTCCAAGTAGATTTGTTTACATCAATTTTTGAATATGATATCTCTCAAATGGCCGCCTCTGGCGTTGATGGCGTATTGTGCCCTTTTTGCAGCATTTTCCCTCGTTTTCGCCAACATTTCGGCCGGAATAGCGGTTATTTCTTCACGAATGTTGTCCTTGAGCTCTTCTACGGTCCTTGGCTTGTTAACGTAAACCTTTGACTTCAAATATCCCCACAAGAAGAAGTCAGGCGGCGTCAAATCGGGCGAACGCGGTGGCCAGTCCAAATCACCACTTTTCGACATCAAACGGCCCGGAAACAATTTCTTCAGAAAATCGATTGTTATGCGACTTGTGTGCGGTGGAGCGCCGTCTTGTTGAAACCAGAACTGCCTCATACGCTTTCGACGAATAATTGGCATCACAAAATTGGTCATCAAGTCGCGATAACGCTCCTGGTTGATGGTAACAGCATGGCCATTTTCATTTTGGAAGAAAAACGGCCCAATGACCGTTTTCGCACTAACGCCGCACCAAACTGTGACTTTTTCGTCATGAAGAGGCATGAGGATTTTCAGTGGCGTAAATACGGCAATTTTGCTTATTTACGGTCCCATTCAATGTGAAATGGGCTTAATCGGAAGCACGTTGAGTTTTCACAATTGACTTGTTCTGTTGAATGTAAATTTCAACTATTTCAGAGCGCTCGCGTGGCGTGTATTGTTCCATGGTAAAAATCTGCTTGGACTGACGCTTCAAACGCGGTATGTCATTAAGCGATCTGACATCTCTGTCAAAAGTTATGGCGTTGCCAGATGGGTCCGTCGAATATGGACAACCCTGTATATACTTTATGTGGTCGGAAATGTTTTTGTCTATGCGTTCCAAACATCAGGGCGATTTCAATTTACCCTCTGCAGGGGTATAAAAATATAATAAATAATAATAATCACTTGTAATACATGTGACTGGTTTTTTTGCGACCTTTATACTAAGTTAACCTGCACTCCTGGTTACCGTTATTTTCAGCGGGGAGAGTATCTCTCACGCTAAAATGTATGCTGAGGTTAAAATATTCTTGGTACAGAGTATGTTGTTGTCGGGCTTGAACGATTCATATCTAAAAAAATTAAAAATAATTTTATAAGTAATTTCTTTATTAATTTATTTAATTTTATTTTTAAATTTTTATTATTATTTTCTGTTGGTTTGAACAAACAAACCTCAGTGATGGTTAGAGATAGAGGTTCGATCTGTTAATATCTTATACTTGCAGGCAGACATTGTAATGTCATCCGCTTTGGTCAGCCGGTTAAGCAATTTGCCGTTGCAGCTGGTGGGTTGTGTGTGGGTAGTTGGGAAAGGGACATCAAAACAGTGACTAAACAAATACATGAACAGTGATCAAAACATTGATTAAGAGAGTGATCACAACAGTAACCAAAACAGTGACCAAATATTGACCATACCAGTGACTAAAGTGGACAAAACACTGACCAAAAACCATGTGAAAAAATCAACTTTATTGCGTACGAGTTTTAGAACGGAAAAGCTCCGGTTAAATAGATTCTGTTAGAACACACTGAAACATGAACACGCATCTCTAAAAGAACGTAGCATCCCCGAACATTTTCCAACACCTACAAATGCTTCCACCAATCTATTACTTAATTTTTTAATAGCAGCGCCTTAAATCTTTCGGATCATTTATTTTGATGCTGAGAAATAGTTGGATACGATGATTTAATAGTGTCTCCCATTGGCTGTCTTCACATTGTTAAAAGGGATAGTCTAATAGGCTTTCGAGTTGGTTGTTATAAATGTGAATAGCTAATGCTCTAACTTTCTCAACTCAAATTGTAAATTACATTTGAACTTAAGTTTATCTGGATGTAACCATACAAAAACTAGACTAATTTAAATTATTTTGCAAGTATTGTAATTATAAGTCAGACAACTTCTCGTAAGGACCTTCACTCCTACCGGGTGTTCCATGATTATTTCTTTAAATTTTTGCCGACCCCCCCAACTTGCAAGAAATGTCATATCTCCGGCAGTTTTCGGAAATAAAAGGCTCGTGCCTTTTGTATATTTTAAGTAAACAGTATTATTAATCAATCCGACAAAGAATTAACAAAGATCGCCTGCACAATAGTCAAGTTAGGGGCAAAAGAATGTTCTCTGCTGCATTTGGGTAGCAGCGCTGCTTTCTTATTTTCTGGGTCTTAAGACGGTTTTCGTGTAAGCTTTAGTTTTTCGAGTACACAGAAAAAAAAGATCCAAAAAAGTATCCATTTGGGATCCCAAGGATCATCATTTTTCATATCCTTTGGATGATTTTTAGCTCCGTTGGATGACTAAAAGGATATTTCAGACATATTCTTCCCAAATGGATACCGGAAATCATCCTATTTTTTCACTGTGTACAGGTTGTATTACTCTGTGGTAACTAAATCTAATCGTCAATTTCTGGAGTTCAGCTACTCAAACAATTTCGAGTTGTTTTTTAAACCCAAGCCATTAACCGTGGCACGTTTTTCAGCTTCTATACAACGATATCCAAATTGACTCGAAAACCAGAACAGGGACTATATAAATCGACACTTTAGTGAAATCTTCTTGGATTTCAATGTCTTTTTTTGTACATTTCCGCTGCATCCTTACACATTTCGACCACTTTGTGGGATGACACGTCATTGTCTTAACCATCAAATTTTGTAATGAAGCTCTCAAACGAAGCGAATAAGCAGTTCCTTGAGAAGTTCTCGCCTCGCCCATTTAATGTGAAATCTGAATTTCTGATAAGAAACCAAGCAATTGGCTCAATATTTGTTGATCAACAGCCACTTCGTAATTAAAGCCTGCACTTGTGCGACACGTGGATGACCCGAAACACTCGGCATCGAATGAACTCAGTTCCTTGGACATGTGTGTAATAAGGAGAAAATTGAATTGATAATTTGATTAAGAAGGGAGTAAACAAACGAATACATGGAAATGGCACTGAACAGCAACGGATGGAGTGGACTGTAAAGATTAACACTCGAATTAAATGCTGCCATCTATGGGTAAATTCCAGACCAAATCAGTGTTCAGCACAGCCCCCAGTTTCTGTCTCTGCCCAGCTTGTAGTTTTTTAAAGCTGGTGGAAAACTAACCCTCATGGCCTGACCCAATCTATTCGGTTGATTTTAGCATATATCTACTCAGAACGTGTTGTTATTCGGTTAGACTGACTTGACAATTTCATAGCGTCAAAACATTAGACAATACACCAGATCGATAAAACATGTACTCTACTTTGCCATTCACTGTAAAGGTTCCTCCAAAACGTGCCTAAAATTTATAAATCAGTCCTCGCATACAGCTAGCGCACATCAAATATACCCATTATGCAGGGTACAAAAAGGTTTCCAGTGGCAGGTGGTTGGCCACAGCCATCGTCAGTCAGTCCGTCAGTTTGGAGGTTGCCAAGCGCCATACAAAACCACGCGCTGCTCTTGAGTGTGTGGTAATAAGGGAACCAAAACCAAATGAATTTGGCTTCGTCTGTCCGGGATGTGTGTGTGTGTGTGTGTGTGTGTGTGTGTGTGCGTGCGGGAGTGTGCAGACGACGAGCGAGCGAGAGGAGCAGGATGTGGGAGTATGTACGTCATTTGCATGTCGCCCCCAAGCCCACCCACCAGTGCAGGACCCCGGGCACTGGTCTTCCTAGAAATGCCAAATTATATTTTACATATTTTACACAGAGAATTAAATTTAATTTCTATTAAATTATCTTTGGTAAAACTAAAACATAATAAAATATTTTATGCGTTTTTACATGGCTTCGTTACAGGGGCAAAATGGAAATTCGGACTCTGCAGCTGCCATTTTAATTAAATGGCGGAAAATTGCATAGCGGGAAAATGTAAGAATAATCCAACTAAAAGATAAAGTAAACAGGGCACCAATTTGAAGACCTTTAGTCCATTGAAACGGGGAAATGTCAAACTTAAAGCTTTCGTATTTATATTCGCAGACCCGGAGCTCCAAGGCAAGGCAAGGCAAGGCAATTTCAAATTGTCAAATTGCTGCTGAGCTACAGCTGCTTGACAATTGAACTTGACTTAGTATCGATTCCGGTTCGCTTGTATGGGCAATTCTTTGAAATATCATCTCCAGAATTTTAATTTTATGTTTCTTGACAAATAAAGGCTTCTGCTGAACTCAACTTTGTACCATTTGGCCTGATTGGAACAGCCCTTTACTTAACTTCCTGCCACTTTGAACTGTCAAAATGGGGAAATTAAACTTTGGAAAAGGAAATCAACTTCGTTCGACTAGGTTTTCAGCTTATTTCGGTTGTTGACGCAACTAGACAAATTTTTCAACATACAAGCAGACATTTGAATGTTTGGGGGGGGGGGAGGCCACATGTGGTGAGCATTGCGGAGCAGCCGTCCAGGGGAAATTGGCACGCACCAGGCATAAGTAAGCGCAGGAGCGAGATCCTAAGCGTGGGCCAGGGCACGCATAACAATAACCGAGATAAGTAATGGCAAATTGCTGGCATCGCACTCCCCCATCCCCCATCCTCCATTCAACCGATATATTTCAGTGGCTGCAATCCTGAGGGTATCTATAACCACCATTCATGTGTGTTACAAAATATTATTAATAAGTATGTAAGTTTACCTGATGACATGGACCATATCAACTGTGCTGTTGATGCTGATCAAGAATATATATCGAAGATGCTTATTTCTGTCTGTTAGATAATCTTTACAACTTTCTTGTATCATTCAATACCATACAAACATACACAGACAGAGAAAACAAAGTTAGCTACACGCCACGTGAAGAGACAGTAATCCTAAGCGAAACGTAGTTCACCCTGTAAAATTTCACACGAAAAATGTAGAAAACTGAGAGCCAAAAAGTAAAGCTAACCTCGTCTGTGCCGAAGTTTTGATACCCTTGCAAGTGCTCGCTTAAATATTTTCAAACAAGAAAGAAAGTCGGTCAAGCCCGACTATAGCATACTCTGTACCAACGAAATTATACGCTCAGCATAAATTTTGATGCTGCAGTAGTAGCTGACAGCAGCGCTGCTACTGCGTTGCAGCAGCGAACAGACTTTTGATCATAACTCGACAACCTTTCATCCAATCTTCACCATTCCTTTGGCTGATCGATAAGTTATCCTTATTACTAAATATATTTAGAAGGAACTATCCACCTATCTTTAAAACAGTAGTAGATATGACGTTTTTTCTAAATTGCGGTGGCGGCAGGGGGCGTGGACAAAATTGAAAATAAACTTGATCTGCCTGCAGACATAAGAAGCATATGTCCCATACATGTCAAACCTCTATCTCTTACCATCTCTGAGATCTGTGCGTTCATACGGACAGACAGACGGACATGAATTGGCTGTTGATGCTGATCAAGAATATATACTTTATAGGGTCGGAGATGCTTCCTTCCTTACATACATACTTTTGCACAAACTTATAATACTGTGTACCTACGGTACAGAGTATAAAAATACTCTTTTTCCCATTTTCCGACCGATCGTTCGTAGGGGAGCTATATGATATAGTCATCCGATTTGGCCAAAAACTTGTAAAATTATGTGAAAGCATGTAAAACAAACAAATACAAAACTGCAGGATGCTACCATTAAAAACAAGAAAGTTTTTCTAACTAAGATTGTTTTCCAGACCTATCTGTTGTATGGCAGCTATACCATATAGTTGTCCGATTTCAATAAATCTTGGTAGAATTATAAAAAAACATAGAAAACCTACGGATACAAAGTTTGGAGACGTATCCATTGAAAAGAAAAAAGTTTTTCTCACTAAAACTAGTTTTCCGACCGATTGTTCCTATGGGAGCTATGAGATATACTCATCCGATCAGGTCGGTTCCGACATATTAGTAGTGTGCAGCAAAACAAAATCTCTGTGCAAAATTTCAGCTCGATAGCTTTAATACTGAGAGACTAGTTCGGGTAGAAACAGACAGACAGTCGGACAGACGGACGGACAAAGCTCAATCGACTCAGCTCGTCACCCTGATCAAGAATATATATAGTTTATGGCGTCGGAAATGAATATTTCTATGCAATGCAAACTTCTGGGCAAAATAATAATCCCTTGTGCAAGGGTATACAAATAGTTGCATGTTGAATACACAATATGATAAAATTTTCATATTTCCAAACAGCTCCTACATTTTCCATACAGCAATCGGTAATACACACGAAAATTTGGGTTTTTCACATTAACGTTTAGATATTGAAAACCCGCACGACCGTGTGAAAATGTAAACAAAAATTTAAGCTTAAAATCGGTACAGAATAGCTATGTGTTTCATCTAGTTTCATCTTCTTCTCACGCTACATGTAGGTTTTCTACATAAAAGTTTAGGATTTCAATTGCAGAATGCTATGTGTAGAAAATCTACACGAAACGAGTTGGTGATAAATTAGCTCATTGTCGCTTGTCACTTTCTTGTAATACTATGATTTGCGGCAATGCCGCTCGAATGCTTAGTAGTCGCATGGGCTGAGATGCCGGCATCTATGTTTAAATTACTTAGACAAGGTAAGTGGGTAGTGAGTTCCAACCCCTGACAAGGTGAGTTAAAAGGAAAGTTTATGTCTAAGGCTTTATAGAAATAAGATTTTATCCTCCCGTACCCCATTCTCTCCTCGTCCTGAAATTTGTAGCAACTTTATTAATTTGATTGATGCGAAGAGGTTAAAAAGTAGGGCTGCCGGATATTTCCAAAAATATCTTTATCGATATTTTTGACGATTTTGAAAAAATATATTATCGATATTAATCTTATAGGAAACACAATGTTGATAATATGTTTAGAAAAAGTTTATTTTGGATGCCATTTGATAAGTTTTAACTGAGCTCAAAATCTGCACTTATGAACAAGAAAGAAAGTCGGTCAAGCCCGACTATAACATACTCTGTACTAAGAAAATTTGTCTTTTGATCATAACTCGAAAACCGTTCATCCGATCTTCTTCATTCCTTTGGCGAATCGATAAGTTATCCTAATAACTAAATATGTCCAGAAGGAACAAGCCATCTATCTTCAAAACTGTGGGAGATATGACGTTATTTCTAAATTGCGGGCGGGAGTGGGCGTGGCCAAAATTGAAAATAAACTTGATCTGCCTGCATACATAAGAAGCATATGTCCCATACATGTCAAACCTCTATCTCTTACCATCTCTGAGATCTGTGCGTTCATACGGACAGACAGACGGACATGGCTATATCGACTCGGCTGTTGATGCTGATCAAGAATATATATACTTTATGGGGTCGGAGATGCTTCCTTCTGGATGTTACATACTTTTGCACAAACTTATAATACTCTATGTACCTTCGGTAAAGAGTATAAAAATTCGCCCTGAAAATGAGAAATTCTTCTAAGAAATCCGTTTTAAAACTTTCTGAAACTTAGAAAAATATGCCATACATGAGCAAATATTTTAAAAACTTTAGGGTGAATCGTATTAGGACAGATTTCATAGAAGAACTTCGTCTTTTCAGGGCTAAATTTAAATGAGAATTCGGAAATATCAGGAAACAGGAAAAAAAGGTTCGGTTCATAAAAAAACAAGCGATTTCTCATTTTAAAGGATGCTTGTATTAAAGAAGCTCTGCAGATATAAAAGAGTTACACTTAAAGTCATCAGAGTGGGTTTGGGTTAAAATTTTGTGTAAATTGTTGCATTTCCAAAACATCTGCTATTTTGCAGAAACTCAAACCTCTTCCCAACGATATCTACTCAACTTGTCGCGCACAAATCCTAAAATCATCTGCAACATACAGTAATACTTTTTCAAAGTTTTTATGAAAATACTTTCAAAATTGAAATTTTTACCCAACTTTCACTTTAATCTTAGCTGGACACAAGAAACCAAATATTTTTGACTTTAGAACAAAAACAGTTGGCAAAGAATCGTGAAAAGGAATAAATAATATTATATAAATCAGGCCCAGCCCGATTGTCCCTAGCAGCCCTAGTTATTTCACACAATGCAATTCAGTTATCGTTGCTCGTCTCGGCTCAACCGCAGCTTACAACAACAGCGCATCGATATTCAAAGCAGAAGACGAAAAAATATGTTGTCGTTGTTTCGTCAAATTCTGCCGCCCACCCCTGACAAAAATAATAGTTTATATGATGTTTTACCATGTTCAGATTCTGGTGAAAATGAAATGGAATCTTTAGCTAAGCAGCTAGAAAATAATCAAAAATGGCAAACATATTTAAAGCTTGATTTAAAATTCTAATGTTTAAAAGGTTGGCGAAAAAAATCATTGCAAAGGAATTTAAAATGTCGCATTTGTTGTATTAGCTTTTGCTGCAACACAAGTCGACCTCGCTTTTTCCTCTCTTAAGTTTGTTTTACCCAGCCAAAGAGCCAGCATAAATGATAAATTACTGGAAGACATATTAATGATTAACTTGAACTAAGCTCAAGTTTTATATTAAAAAGATCAAGACTCTAGTTTCCATGAATAAACGAAACGTTTATTCCAGCTGGCGAACCGAACCGCAAGCCGATCCGGCTTTCTTTTAGAATTGCTGAGCCGAACTGAAAAACACAAATAAAAACGGTTCGGTTTGGTTCAATTCTCTGACGAGTTTTAACGGGAATCCCTTTCCTCTGGCCAATGATTTTAATAATTTAATTTTGGAATTTGAATCGTTTACCGAAGATAATTTTTATACATTTCGTTCGATCTTCTACATTTTTAGCGTTGCCGGATCGATATAACTTTTAAGGACGACCTCGAAAATTTTACAACATGCTAAACTGCAAGTCTTCTGCAATTTCCCACCGATCTTCTAATATACCTGTCATCAATCTGTATTTCCTCTAGTAGACAATATCTTAAATTTTCTGTGGTACTTTTTCTACCTTAATTCGATCTAAGACAGGGGAGACTTTTCTCACATAATCCCTGCAGTTCTCAGTTTGGTATTGGATTTTTCAGTGCTGATTCAGGCCTGAACAGTAGGAATAACTGAATTTAATGCCTGAATTCAAGCAAGTTTTAGTACTTCCCATGAAACTCACCCATGACTTCAGTACTGAAATCATGCCTAAAATCAACTACGATCATGATGTAGAAGGACATGTCAGTCTAAAATCCATGGTACCATGATGCATGGTATGTATTCTTTTCTAGCCTACATTCTCAATTTCGATGGGCATTCTCTAGGAACTTATAGACGAATCCAGAAATCCAACATAATAAAGGATTTCTAAGGATTTTAAAGATATTTAAATGGATTATACGAATAAAATTTCAAAAGTAACTGTCATAATGAGCCTTTGTGAGCCACTGAACCGAACCGAAAACCATGTAATGAACCGAACCAGCGGCTCAGAAACTGTGTGAACCACTGAACTGAAACAGTACTTATTTTCGAGTGGTTGGATTCTTGACACGAATAATGCTCTAAATTATCGCAAAACAAAATAATGACTGAACCCCGGTTCGAACCTAAACCTCGGTTGAGCGACCTTCTACACAGAAAAAAAGATCGCGATATTTAGTATCAATCGGGCAATTTTCAGTATCGAATCGGCCTTCATCTG
Source organism: Lordiphosa andalusiaca (assembly GCA_035044965.1). Taxonomy (NCBI): domain Eukaryota; kingdom Metazoa; phylum Arthropoda; class Insecta; order Diptera; family Drosophilidae; genus Lordiphosa; species Lordiphosa andalusiaca. The sequence continues at coordinate 3,054,874 of JAWNNM010000159.1, read as the reverse complement.
AAAAATACCCAAATGATATGTTCGAATATATCACTCCAACATTTCGAACAAATCAAAGTAAAATGTTCATTTTCATAGTATCAATGCAGTATTTTCACAATACCTGTACGACATGGCTGAAATATTTAAAATATATTCTTGTCATATCAAAGGGGTATTAATGTATTACCAATGGTGTATTTAAATACCCATGGGACATGGTTTAAATGTCAAAGATATTTTTGAATAATAATTAGTGACTTTAGTTGGCTCCAGGTCCCAAAAAATTACGTTTGTTCACAACTTGAACAACTAATGCATTTACATACACCAAAAAGAGCTGCTTGCCTATACAATACTGTTTCATGAATCTCCCGATTCAACCTTCAGTAGGCTTTTCGCTAATGACTGTCGCTGTTTTAATGTCTCTCCATGCGCTCACCGCTGTAATCAGTTGGGAACTGCAATCAGCAATGAAAGCAAAAACAGACACATCGGAAGAGTATTCGCTGTTTCGCTTGCTGCGAACATGACATGAACATTGATTTTGCCATTTTCGAGTAGCACTATAGCCATCTCCCTTTGATTTGAGAAACTCTGGGTGTCTCTTTCTGCCCTCAAATTGTCGATGTCCACTTTGAACTGAAATCATGTAACTAGGATATTTTTCAGATCACCATGATGATTTCACATATCTATATAACATTTTTAGTATCAATGGAATACGCTAGTATCATATTGACATTAAATAATATAATATATCTTTGACATGTAAATTTGGATATTTTTAAAATTATATTGAAAGATTAAGTCGATATTTGATCTTATTTTTTTCTGTGTAAGCACGCTCCGTGAACCCCTCCCGATTTTTAGAAGCTTTGTGGCCCTGAAAATTTTGGAAAGTTTTGTTTGATTTGAAGCAGCTCGCAGCTAGATATAGCTTGCTGAACAATAATATCATTAATTGTAGCTACATATTTTGAGCAGAAAGATGTGCTAATATTTCACATCAGAATATCACCGAAAAATATTACAATCAACTTTTCGATATTCGATAATATCGATTTGAAAAAATATTCGATTACGATACGTCGTATCTTTTTTTTTTTACAAAAATATTGATATGTCGAGATATGAATATTATTTCCTGCATCTCTATAAAAAGGACACACCACATCAGCTGTGGACTTCCATGTTCCAAGTTAACGCTTATCGCAGTAAAATCACCTCTGGGAATATATCGTAGGTCGTGCATTTGATGCCAGAAAAGAAGGCGAAAATCGTCTATGAGGCCCACTGTGCAATATGATTTTAATTGTATACAAATTCTTAAGCTTCGTTGAAAGAGAGTGATTTGCTTAAACCCCCAATGAAAGTGAACGTGAGGCACTCTGAGACATATTTAGACATATTTTAATTGTTACTCACTTTTGTCTACACTGCGTAGATAGAAGAGGAGTTGACAAAAGTTTGGCCTCTTCGACGCTAAATTGATAAATCATGACTGATTGCCCAAAAATTGCCTGTGCGATATTTTTCATCACCGGATGAGAAATGTTGCTCTACCAGATCTTTGAGTTGGTGTAAATGGAAGAAAGATTTGTCAAAAGGACCTAGGCTGGACGCAGTGTTACAGAATTTAAAAACGTTTTGCGTTGACTCTTTTGGCCTTTTGCCTTCCCAATTTTGCTGCATGGGCGTAGAAGCTCAATTGTTTTTATAGCATTTCTTTTTTCCATCACTTTTTTGTGCTTGAACATTTTTTAATGTTTTTTTTGTGTCTGGCCTGAAGGTAGATACAAAGTTACTTCACAGCTTAAATCAAGACCACTCCGTTCAGCAGGCAATTCAATGAATCGCTTATTGTTGCTGACCAAAATTTTTCCAACTGAAATTTTCTTGTCCTTCGTGTGGGGCGGCAGAGCAACCTGTGACAGAAATGCCAGACTGTGTTAGTGATATGTGAGTGTGCCTTTGATTTAGCTTTGGCTACTGGCAACAGAAGCATCCGTTCCGTTGCACAAAAATGCAATTATAAAGCCAGTTTTCTGGGAAGTCCTTTGACAATAAAGAGGCGTCTCTTCGTCTCTAAATCTCGGACCAAATCAAACAAGCAAAGGAAAATTGTCAGGAAAAACTAACAGATTTGAAAAAATGTAAACGAATTGAGCATGTGCTTAGTAAAATCCAATGGAGCATATTTTTTAGCATCGATTTTATAATCTTTTTTTTTTTTAAGTTTTCTCTATTGTTTTCCAGCAGTTTCATCTGACGGGTACGACCCACCGACCTTAAGTGGGAGGTACAAAAAAATCATAACCTCTTCAAGTGTTTTGTTGTAATATTTCTCAATTTGTTTGCCAACTGATTGGCATACTTATTTGCTCTTCATACGGACTACGAGTACAATGCGAAAGGATTATTGATTGATTTCCACTTAAGGCCACTTATATAGGCACTTCTCCGACCCCAGCCCCGCCTCTGAACATGCTCAAGTACTGGATGAAATTTCAAGTGCCATCCAAAAATAAAACACAGGAAACCAATTTAAGACAAAGGAAGGCGAACTTCTAATTGTATATTCTTCAGACGACAACAAATACAATGTAACAATCGAGTTGGCATTTATGAGTACTTAAATCAAATCAGAAGGAAACAAAGGGTACAAAAAAATGAAACCTGAGACTGATAAGGAAATTGCATTTGCCAAAAACGAAAGAGAAGAAAATATATATGTGTTTGCGCGCAAAAGTTAATGACTTTCTACATTATTTTTGTTGCCAAGTCAATGACCAAATGCCAACAGTAGAAGCTGAGACGTTAATTCAAAATCATAAAAAAAGGAAAACCACGCCAAAGCCATAAAACACATTGTGTTCGTATGCCCTTTTTTTTTGGACAAGAGTGGATGTTTTGGTGGAGAAGTATAAAAAGAAGAAAAGTGCATTAAGTTTTCCAAACTTAAGTGATTTCCCAACTGAATAAGTGAGTAAAAGGACCACAACACAGTTAAAAACACTTTTGAAGGGTATTAAGTTACGCATGACGCGTGACGTTAGAGTTCAAAAAGCACAGAATGGGGCTTAGCTTAAAAAGGAAAACTGCAAATCCTAGACTTGGCTAATATTTGCAACACATTGGCTTGAAGAAACAGCCAAAGATCTTGTTTAGTTACGCGTGATGCGTGACACTGGGTAAGAAAAGATCTAATCCGAATACGTACAAAAAAGTACCCATACAACTGCCTTATAGTTATTAAAATCTAGTATAAAAGTCACAAGCGTATGCTGAGTATGAATTTCAATGCTCTAGTAGCAGCGCTGCTACTGCGTTGGAGCAGAAAACATTATGTCGCTCTTAGCTTGACAATCGTTCATTCGAACTTTACCATTATTATGGCAGACTGATAAATAATCCAGATTTCTCAATATGACCAGCTACCATCCATTAAATTGTGGGAGGTACGACGTTTTCTCAAATTTCGGGGGCTGGAAGGGTCGTGATCAAAATTTAAAACAAAGGGCATAGCCGAATAATACTGAGAAGAGTGCCCCAGCAGATTTTTGCACATTTTGAATCAGGGATTGTAGCTATTTTCTTGGAGGGTATTGACATCAAATTTCAAGTCAAAAGGTCTAATGGTTGACGAGTAATCTGCAGTAAAATTAAAACATAAACAGCGAAATATCTGGTCTTATATCAGGTTTTTTCAGGCAATGTGGACTGAAAATTAATAAGATTTAACGTACTTATTCGTTACAAAACTCATGAATTTGTGCTACCATTTCTTTGGTCCCAAAACGGTGGTCAAAGTTTTCATAATTCAAAATGACCAATTTCCAGATTTTTAATTTTTACAGCTGATGTATCTTTTAACCATCTTAGCAATACCAAAAACTCAGTTTTCGTTAAGTTTATTTAAATGGTAACTGGCTGCACTAATATTAACCTAAACTTAAAATAAACAAACAATTTACTGCCTAATTGAGGAAAAATATTCCGACAGTAGCATCTTGATTGTCGATTTGTTGGAGTCGAAGTCAAAGCGCATGCTAACGGGCAAGGAGTTAAAATTTCAGAGAGCTCTACACAAAGGTTCATTAAGGGAGTTGTTGGTTCGGGAAATATGGTGGGAAAAGGGTTGAAAAGATCTAAGACTCCTACTTGGTACACTAAAACTTATCTTATTTGATAAGAAAGGACAATCAATACAACCTAAAACAAGGTCATTCTAAGACATTAGTGACGCAATAGTTCTCCGATCTTCTAGGGTTGAGAGATGCAACAGGGCACACCTACTAATATATGGCGGCAGAGGTAATAAAGAAAAATTCAGCGGTAGAAGAGCGAATTTCAGAAATTTTTTCTGTACCCTTTCTAGCCTCTTTATATGAATTGCACTGGAAGGGTTCCAAATAAAAGAAGCATACTCTAACCTAGAACGCACAAATGCAAAATAAAGGCTCAACCTAGTGTAAGGGTCCTTAAATTGGCTGGAATGGCGCTTAACAAAGTGGTGCAACAATGTCAAATATACAAAAAAGTGAGAATATATACTTCTGTGTGAATTGGAATTTTTCCACTATTACAGAGGGTCATATTGTCTATACTTCATTTAAACATCCAAGGTTATAATTCTGTTCGGGATTGTCAATTGTAAGTCATCTTGGACAAGATAAAGTCTGAGCTAAATTGTTATTATTTTCTTCGGTTCTGAACTTCGAATAATTATAATTCTATTTGCTTTCTGTGCTTTGAATACACTTTGACATGGCAGAAAATTGTTCAAGCTGCCGCGCAATTTAAAGGGTCAGAATGACAAATTATTGTTCCAGGAAGATGCTGAAGAAACCATCAAAAAGCTGGTCATAGGCGTTAGAAAAACGATATAAACCAACTGCAATCTGTTGAAATTAAGTCAAAAAGAGGATGACTACACTCAGGAAAAAAACCAAGAACTTTGTACTTGAATTAAGTACGAACGGTGTCAATAGTACGGTCAGTACGAAAATGCTTGATTTAAGTACAAAATTCTTATATCAAGTACGATTTTTTCAATCCCGAAATACTTGATTTTAGACTGTTTTGGAATATATTTAGAATGTTTTGAATTATTAAAATATTTTTAATCATACTTTTTGCTTATAATGGTCTTAAGTCAAGCCCGATTATGTCTCAACACAAGTACAAAACCTTCGTTCTTAAAGTGCAGTAATTTCAAATGCCAGCCCAAGAAGATTATAGGAAGAATATAAGAGTATTTCAAACAAGAATAAAATATTCTACCAAAGAAATATCCAAGACCCATAACCAAAGAGCAAGTAAGAGCTAATGTAGCTCAGAAATTTACCATCACTTCATTACAAAAGTGCTATGGCCAGTTGGGAATTTTAAAAACAGACTCGCTTACAAAAAATTCATATTTTCTGTTGCGCACTTTGTGGAGCTAGGATAATGAGTCAACTTTGTACTTAATCTAACATATTTTGTACTTGAACTAAGAGCTCGCTTTTCTAGAATCTTTCATCTTGCTGTGAGTACATTATGTGCTTGAGTCAAGAAGGTTTGTTCTCATTTCAGTTACCAGTCACATTTCGAGTTTAGAATGTTTTGTACTTAATTTGAGTACACCCAAGAACGAATCATACTTGAAATTTCAAGTACAAAACGGCTTATATTCTATCCCGTTTGGTCTAGAACGTCGGTAGCCTTTTTTTTCTGAGTGTAGAATAAATTAAGAGATGAAGACTACACACCAGTGTGTGTAGTGAACTTTCATATTGAGAAGGAAGAAATGATCAAGCTACCAACTTGGCATTTGTCGAAAATCCAAGCATTGAATAGTTGACCCAAAAGAAGCTAGATTGCAAAGCTTTGCTGCAAAAGGACTCTATGTTCTGAAAGACAGTCGCTGCTGCAGGCACCATATTCTTCGATAATTAGTTAAACAGTGTGACTGCATATTGCAGCCACAGCTATGTTCCAAATTCAAATATAGCTTAGATTTGGTCGATTTGAAAGCCGATAAAAAAAACCTTTAAGTGGTTTAGTGATAAGCAGTTTTTATATTTCGTTAATGATTTATCTCTTAAACTCTTAACTCTTAAAAATTAAGCAAAATAAGGACCTTAACTGGCAACAATTAAGGCAACTGATGGAATTATTGCCTTCAATGAGAAATTCGAATGGTCGTACAAAGGAGGAGGCTTTAATTCTATATATATATATTAAAATATATATATATTCTTACGTTTTTTTGCACTCACGGAAAAATGCTTTGATATTTTAATATTTACACTTTGAAGTTACTATTTTCACCATGGACTTGGCATTAAATATGGTATTCGGATATAAAAAAGGATGCACACTTCAAATTTAATATTGGCAATAGTTAAATTTAACATTGGAAATAGTTAAAAACTTTTTTTTTTTATTTTTATTTTGGCAGCCTGGCTCTGCCCCTTTCAATTTTCTTTGTAGTCCAATTCTATCTTCGATCAATAAATAGTCCAGATTACTTAGTATGTCTTTTGGTTTTGGATTTGGTTTTGAAAAGCTGCGAATTATGTTAATTTGCATACAGTTTTAACTTACTCTGTGGGGGGGACTCGAACTCGGGATCTTTGAGAACTTAAACTTGATTGGAATGCCGTCTCAACGCGTGTCCTGGCAGATAGATGGCTGAAATACTACCTATATTGAATAGCCTAAAATAATTCATTAATATATTTCTGGCATTGTGCAAAAATACAGCCGCTTGTAATTCTCAAGTTGGAATTCCCTGCATTGGGAATATTAACGGTAACTAAAATTCGCAAAATAAATATGTTTTTAGTCAATTTAAAGTGCGTTTTAGTTAATTTATTTACACAAGGGGCTTAGTAAAAACAAATAAGATTGTGTTATGTTTAACCATGAGATTGTTCCCTGACCACTTAAAAAGAACTAAGTTTTTGGTATTGGCAATCTGCAAAGTGGGCATTTTTAAACTTGAAAACTTTGACCACCGTTTTGGGACCAAATAAATGGGAGAACATATTCATGAGTTTTGTCACGAATAAGTACGTTAAATCTTATTAATTTTCAGTCCATATTGCCTGAAAAAACGTGAAATAAGACCAGATGTTTCACTGTTTATGTTTTTAGTTTTACTGCAGATTACTCGTCAACCATTAGACCTATTGACTTGCAATTTGATGTCTATACCCTCCAAGATAATAGCTAAAATTGCTGGATCAAAATATTCTTAAGTCTCCTGGGCCACTTTTCACAGGCTTATTCGGCCTGCAAGTATATGAAGCTCAAGTCCCATAAAAATATCTTTTACCATCTATGAGATCTGTGAGGGATGGACAAATGGAAATATCGACTCGGTTGTTAATGCTCATCATGAAAATATATACTTCATAGGGGCAGAGATGCTTTCTTCTGACTATAGGCAGAAGTGAAGATAGAAGAGACTTAGCTTGTTAAGTGACAGTTACGCCTTAAAATATAAATAAAGTAACGCAAGGTGTATGATGTGTGCATAATTAACAAACATACCCAAGAAAGTGGAAGTGGAAAAGCACGTATAAGCTTAAGGGTAGACATTAAAGGACCATTTGCTTACAAAACACATTAAGAAGTTTTTAAGTTACGCATGATGCGTGACGCTAAGAGCTTTGGAGCCTAGCAGAGGGATTAACCTTAAGCGGTTTACAGATTACCGAATGTTGAAGTCTCTATTCTAGGAGAGATCTTTATCTCCACTTAATAGATATCATGACAATTTCAGAGATATCCCGTCTAAAGCATCCAAAAGTCGTCATGTTTACCCTTCACCAGCCTCCGTTTAGACCACGGTGATTGAGTGAGCTGAGCGTTTTGCGGCTAAGTGTCAAACACCTCTGACGGGTGGTTCACATGCATAAGAAAGTGAGTACGAACAGCTGAGCGCACGCTTGGTTCCTTTACCCTTACCCTTACCCTTTTTTTTTTGTTCTACATAAACAAAGCGTAGCGCTGCTGAAAGATTAAAAATCGCTTAATATTGCTGGCAACAATAGCAAACAAGCAACAATAACAGCAACAACAAGAAAGGCCAAGTCAAGTAAGGGGCCATGTAAACAATAGACCAAACGATGGCTTCACTGCGCAGACGCACGGATAAATAACACCCACCGTTTTAGAGGGGCACGATTCACGGATAGGGCGGATAACCAAATGCGGATAAAAAAGCCTCGAAATATGGGAACAGCCAGCAGCAGCAGTGGCGAAGGGCAGTGCCGAACAGCCACCAAAAAATTCGTCTGTCGCAAGCAAAATAAAACCAAAGAAATTTGTTTGTTTTGATTCAGTCGTTGCGGGTTTTTTAAGGCGAACAGAACTGGAAAATAATGAGCAAAAAGTAAAAACCAAATTCCGGCATAACAGAACAAACAGTTTCGAAGATTTCAACAAAATTTATCAAAAGAGATAGAAAGTCTTGGAAATTCGATTCGTTTTTTTTATAAGTTTTTTCGGTTGGATTTGAAACAAAAAAAAAAGAAGTGAGACTTGTTAAAAGTGTTGAAACTAAGTGATTGGAACGTTTAACAGGAAGTACTAAACAGGTAAATAGAGTTTGAAATTTAAATTAAGCCAATCATAGAAATTGAATTGAAATGTATCGTTGAGTGTGGGTGTAGTCTAGTGTTAAAATCTCGACGACATTTAAACTGGTTGAACCAATAAATGGTACTAGAAAATAACTAACTAAATATAGCTAAGCATGTGCCAAGTTGAGTCAAAATCAACTAAAGTTTTTAAATTTGTGTGCTGCATCTGTACCATTATGCATAAGACTGACCCATGACCCAATCATTTCAATCTAATCAACAGTTTGCCTCCCAAGTGACATTCAAATTGAATTTGGAATTTGTGCTTGAACACAAAATACTTTCTAAATTTTCATTTCCTTTTCTTTATCGGGCGTATCGTGTTCTGAGAAACATAAAATGCTGGTCCATTGTTTGTATGCAACTTAGTGCTGCATCCTAGGGAAACACACACAAAGACTTGCAACTAAAACTGAAATAAAATGGGCACAAACAACGAGATAACAAACTCTAAAAAATAAGAACTTCAACTTAAAAACTTGTCAGACGGCAAGGTTGCAATTTGTTTTGGACTTTGTGTGAACATTGTGACTGGCGCAAAACAGAAAGCATTTTGAGACTGGTTGGTTGGCTTAGAAAATTGCCAACTTTAACTTTAAACTGGAAGAGATTGGAACTTCAATTTTTTTAGATTTCTGCAAGTTTTGAAAGGCACACAGAGATTTTAAGCCATGGGTGCTAATTGAATCGTGGTTTCGTTTCGGTTTTTTGTGGTAACAAATTTGTGTTAGGAATATAAAAAAGTATAGGTACACAGAAGAAAAAAATCAGGTATCAATCCGAAACGGGATTGAAAATAGGGTAATCCCGGAGCCGACTTTAAGTAATCTTGTTTTTTGGGATTACCAAATCAACCTTTTCTCGGGTTGTGTCAAGAATATCCGGGATTACCCTGTTCGGATTGATTTCTTTTCTCAGTGTTCCTCCAAACAGTGCGTGTTCTAGTTACCAAAACATATTCAACCATAGAATAGGAATAGGAGAGTCATCCAATATTTTTTCAACTTTAAAGGAAGTAGTGAATTTTTATTGATATGGGAGCGACTAGAAAAACAATGAACGTGTGGGTCTATGATACAAATTAAAAAAAAAAAACGAGAAAGCTAAGCTAACTTCGTCTGTGCCGAAGTTTTTAAGCCCTTGCAAGTGCTCGCTTAAATATTTTCAAAAAAAAAAATACTCTTTTTTCCATTTTTCGACCGATTGTTCGTAAGGGAGCTATACGATATAGTCATCCGATTTGGCCAAAAATTCGTAAAATTATGTGAAAGCATGTGAAACAAATAAATACAAAATTGCAGGATGCTACCTTTAAAAACCAAAAAGTTTTTCGTACTAAAACTGTTTTTCAGACCTATCTTTTGTATGGCAGCTATACCATATAGTTGTCCGATTTTAATAAAACTTGGTAACCTACGTTAACCTACGATTACAAAGTTTGTAGACGTTTCCGTTGAAAAGAAAAAAGTTTTTCTCACTATAACTAGTTTTCCGACCGATTATTCCTATGGGAGCTATGGGATATAATCATCCGATCCGGTCGGCTCCGACATATTAGTAGTGTGCAGCAAAAAGAAGACTCTGTGCAAAATTTCAGCTCGAAAGCTTCAAAACTGAGAGACAAGTTTGCGTAGAAACAGACAGACAGACGGACGGACAAAGCTCAATCGACTCAGATCGTCACCCTGATCAAGAATATCTATGGTTTAAGGGGTCGGAAATAAATATTTTCTATGCGTTGCAAACTTCTGGGCAAAATTATAATACCCTTTGCAAGGGTATAACAAACCTAACAGAAGATGCTGAAGATAACCTACATTATGTTTACTACATATGATCACAAAGAGTTCCGGTTATGTGTTAAGCTATTTTAAAAGCATTGCTAACTTTTCAAACATATCTCAGTTTCATTTTGAATAAATCAAGCCGAATAGTTTTCAGTTGCGGTAAGAATTGGCTTACCGGATGGCATTCCCGATTAATTTATTTGAATTAATAGATTTAACCGAACCGACTGGCAATCAATATCCACGTTTAAACTTAAAATGTGTCAGCAACGGTTTTAATTTGATTTATTGATTTAGTTTACAGTTTAGCAATGTTCTGTCTAACTTTAAAGATACCTACTTAGGAACGACAATTAATTATTTTGCATTACAAATAAGGAGAAGTGAGAGGAGAAAGTTTGTTGTACATGGATGATGTTGTTGTTAAATCATGGGTAATCGAAATTGTTGAATGTCCAGGATTCCAAAAACCGAACCTTGTACTAAAAATTTCAACTGGTTTTTCTTTTAACCCAACTCCTTAATTCTTCTCTTCTCTTTTGCTAAATTTTTTGGAAGTCCCAACCTTTTGAAATTCTGATCAATTGTATTCAGAAACGAGAACAGGCCTAATAGTTTAATCAAGGGTTTCAGAAGAATCGTGCTGAGCGTAGTTTGTATGGCAATTTTGTAGATTAATCTTTTTTTGGATAATAAAGCTATGGAGTAGAGTGGTCAATATTTGATCGATATATCGATATTTCTGTTTGACAATATATCGATATATAGATATTTTTAGAAACAAACTATCAGAAATAACAGAGCAAGTCGTTCAAGCCCGACTATAACATACTCTGTACCAACGAAATTATACGCACAGCATAAGTTTTGATGCTGCAGTAGCTGCTGAAAGCAGCGCTGCTACTGCGCTGCAGCAGCGAACAGTCTTTTGATCATAGCTCGACAACCATTCATCTGATCTTCACCATTCCTTTGGCGGATCGAAAAGTTATCTTGATTACTAAATATGTCTTAAAGAATTGAATCATCTATCTTTAAAACTGTGGGGGATTTGACGAGTTTTCTAAATTGCGGGGGCGGCAGGGGGCGTGGTCAAAATTAAAAATAAACTTGATCTGTCTGCAGTAATAAGAAGCATATGTCCCATACATGTCAAACCTCTATATCTTACCATCTCTGAGATCTGTGCGTTCATACGGACAGACAGACGGACATGACTCGCCTGTTGATGCTGATCAAGAAATTATATGGGATAGGAGATACAATTACTATGATCTTTGGAAATAGAAATAGGCCTTTCGGTGCATTTAGTACAAACAATTAAGTGGATTTTTGACAGACAACTAAAAAAAGAAGTCAAAAAATAAATTAATCCTTACGGGATTACATCAATCCGAACAGGATTGAATACAGAATAATCCTGTGTATTCTTGAGCCGAGCCAAAGAAAAGATTGATTTGATTCCGCTGTATCCTAAAAAGATTGCATTTCTTCTGCGGTTATCTGAAAAAGATTCCATTAAGCAAACAAATTAAAGTAAAATTTGATCTCAAAGCATTATCATTTTGAGCTTGTTACAGATTAATTTGATCTCCCAGAACAATATACTCCGCTTCGTTCTCCACATTCCACAGGGCATACCGTTTATCCGCTTCGAGATCCACACAAGTTTTGGTTTATTTACAACTTCTTAACAATAATTAAATATATAAAAATCCGTTTCGTCTTGTCTGTGACGCGAACTCAAAATTCTTTTTCGGTTCGTATGGGGAGGATCGATTTTGGGCTGCCTTGGAATTCTCAAACGGTCAATGGTGTTATGAGGCGGCAGCTGATGATGTGGATGAGCAATGACCGTTGAAGCTAGTTGTACTACCTTAGCCTGGGTATACAATGCCAATTTCTTGGTTCAATTGTTGAAAAGGTACTAGGAAAATGTAAGTTGCAAGTTGCAAATTTTGTGGAAAAATTTTTGAGGTGGTTGTAGCATTACCAGAATATCTTGGGTAAATAACAGTATTCACAATAGAACTTTTACTATTTCTATTACCACAAAATATTTCGACCAAAATTATATTCGATTGTGAAATGTTGTTTTCTAGTATTGTAACTAGACGATGAATCTATCCGTCTTGCCACATCGCAAAATTTTTAATTCGTTAAAGCCGCCTTTAAGTTCTTGACCAGTTTCAAATTTATATATGGACACACTTTCCACCGAATCTCTGCTGATGTGCATGTAATTAAAAAGTCCGCGCGTGCCTAAAGTCTTTTTGTGTTTAAGTAATCCCTTAAGACGGACTTCAATAACAAACAATTTAAAATTGTTGAAGATTTTCGACAAGGGTCCCTGTTACTGTGGTCACTTGAAGAGTGCCAAATAGGTTATAAATAGGATACAAACAAAAAACTGTAAGTGCCGACACAACATACAGTTGCCTTCGGAAAAACTGCAAGGCCAAGGTGTACTTAAATTAAGATGAAACTCGTGTGTTTTTTCAACTTCCAAGAAAACGACACATTCTCATGCTACCCAAACCATTGAACTTCATAAAATGGTTGTACTTTGTGATATAAAAATAAAAAAAAAATAAGAAATTTTGGAGTTAAAGATTGATTTTGGTATTATAGATTAGAGGAAAGCTTAACTCCTTGGCTATTTTCCAATGATTCGATCAAAGTCAAAGAGAGGCTATTTTCCTTTGTCAACCAAAAGCTACAATCCTTTCAAATTGAAATATTGCTTTAAGGATTTGTGAAAAATGGCACGAAACCTCTTATGGACATGTTCTAACTGACAAAATATTAATCTCCACACTGCTTGATGGTTTATATTCAAAGACACGAAATTTTGAAAGCTGTTTAGTGTTTAATAATTAAGTCTGCTCCACCATCCACTCCTCTTTTCACCATCAGCTTATTGTCTCGATATAATGTGATGTATTTAATATCCTGAATCCATATTTATGAGGGTTTCTGCTGAACTGATCTGAATGTGGTTTTAAGTACTAGTCAAAATAATTACTTCAGCGGAATTGATTGTTCTATTGATATTTATTTTACATCATTTAAATTCTATTTTTGGTTTTGAAATATTTTATAATCATGCAGGTTGTTTACAGACTTGTCTCTGGTTTTCTCGAACAACATGATTATACCTCAAAAATTGCATGAAGAACGGTTCAGCGGCAACAAACATACATATATAGAAACCAGAGGTGTGTCAGGCATTACTGACTTAAAACCATTTAGAGTTTATTTAAACCGTTTATAACTAAGGGTTGTGAACTCAACGGGAATTTGGTAGAGTTGGTTCAGTGGTTAAACCATTTTGAATTTCAACATGGTTTTTGAATAGAACCAAACCGCGGTTTTGAGTTGGTTCATTGGTAAACTCTTAGTATTTGGGCGCTTTAATATTTGTCCCAAAGAGTCAAGGCTGAGCTCCTCTCAATCTTTCGGCTTTTTGAACAAGAGAAAAGGACCCACGCCGAAACGAACGGCAAAATTTGATAAGCGTGTTCAGCGCTAGTTACTTCAAAGCTGGCGCTCACAGCCAGTGAAGGTGACCGGGTGTGAGTGTTTTTATAGAAAACCATTTTAATTGAATGTGCCGAGGGAATTAAACATACAACCTGTTTGCACAGCAGGCGAACACACTACCCGCTGCATAACACTCGGCCCTCAAAAAAACCTTTATATTTATAACTTTAAAATAAAATGCAAAGGGAAGTCTTTTCTCAAAAGGAGAATCCCATCCCACTGAAGATTGTGCAAAATTTCGTAATTTTAAGGAAAGAGTGACTAAAACATAAATAGCGAGAGGGACTAGCAATCGATGGTCCAAATCAGGTGGTATTGAAACACTGGCACTCAAATGTAGCCCGACCGATTGCTATTCTTTAAAAGGTGGTCAGAAAGTCTCTAAAACACTGGAACGGTTCAAGTGTGGTTGAGTTTTTTCCACATTTTTCCAAATTGACTGTTTTTATACCCATTACTCGAAGAGTAGAGAGGGTATATAAAAGTCGTGCAAATGTATGTAACAGGCAGAGCTTGCAAGTATCTCTCAACACTTTCCTAGAGTTGGCAAAAAACAGTCTGGTTACGGACACAACGAAAAGAGGGAGCGAAAGACACCTTCAGTTCTGTTTTTGCTCAAATCTTATTTGCTCAGAGCAAAGACACATTTTTTCGTTTCTGTTTCTCTCGTGTCTTTCTCTGACCGTTTTGCCGAGAGCAAACTTCCAAAGTGTTTTTTGCGCATGTATGAGTGGTTGTGTGTTGCGCCCGTGTACATACACACTTATACATACACACAGCCTACCAAACGCACAAAACAAAAACACTTTTCGCCGACACTTATTGTGTTCTGGTCATTTGCAGACAGTTTTCAGATGAGCACTCGCTCAAAAGTGTTTCTGTCAGTGGTCTTCGGCAGACCGACTCTTTTTTTTTTTGCTCAACCGAAAATACGTAACAGAAAACACAAGAGGAGAGAGAATAAGTGTTTCGCTCAGTGAGAGAGCGTTTGCGCTGCGTTTGTTTCTGTTTTGTTCTGAGGCTGATCGCATTTGAAAAATGTGCTAACACTCATTTGCGAGGTCTGGGCAGAAAGAGACATCTCCGACCCCTTAATGTATATTCTTGATCAGCATCAATAATCGAGTCGATATAGCCATGTCCGTCTGTCTGTTTGAACACCTAGATCTCAGAGACTAAAAGAGTTAGAGTCACCAAATTTTGAATGTAAACTGGTATTGTCTGCACGCCGATCAAGCGGGAACGCCCGCTCCCGCCACCGCAATAAAAAACAGGTTGAATATCTCCTACTTTTATAAGTTATCGAGCTCAGTACACTATATGTGACCAATATCTACAATATCTCACAAATTTTCATAAAAATCGGATAAAAAATGACATAGTTAGACAAACTTTGCATACTTATCTGAGCCGCATGAGGTTATTAAATACTAATTGCCCTGAGTAACGGGTATTTCAAAGTCGGGCAGGGCCGGCCGACTTTAAGTTACGCTCTCGTTTGACTCAAACTTGTCGGTGTCGGTTTTTGGTTCAGTTCAGAATTTGTAAACAGATGCTGGTTCAGTTCGCTCCAGAGCCAGCATTCATCACTGTTATATATTCAACCGATTATGTTCAAAGTTGTCAATAATATTAGGAACGTTACTACTAGAACCAAACCAGTATTTCCCAATTAGAACGCCTCGTTTGCAGTCCAGTTCCCTATCTGAATTGTTAATTCAGTCTCCTCTCAAGAGTTTGAAAATTTAAACAAAAAAAGAACTTTCTGCTTATACACTCAGAATCATAATTAATGATTCTCTGTCAAAGCTGTTTACTTTTATTATTTTTCCGATTTTCGACATTCTCTGCCGCTGTTCAGCGAGCATTTTTCACATTGCAGGACTGTTGACGATGTGCCATACGACATACTTCTTACGCTTTGCACCGCTTGAATCGATTTTCAAGACAGCCACCAGCCGGGACAGTTGGGAAAACTGGCAATTATCAGACAGGAGAAGTAAACCTATTAAAATTACAACTAATGCACTTAAATGCAAAAGTGATTAGGCAGATGAGCGACCGGTTGAGAGATAAAATTGCTGCAGACGGCTGGTAATTAAGTTAATTGTAAAAGATGTGTCACTCCAGCGGATCTAAGGATTCTAAGTCCCATGCGAAGAGTAACAAAACAAGTTAAGCCCCTGAACGTAACAACGTATAATTTTTGAAATCTAAATCAAACTAGATTTGCGTATGGTAACTAAATTGAAAATACTTTAAGAACAACACGGTTTAGATTCAATCACGTTCATAGCTAAGTAGCCAAAGGAAATATGTGTTCCTCCATACTTTAACTAGCATTTTCCGCACGGAAAATCTCTAAATATTAATTTCATGTTTTAGTTTTAAATTGGAAATAAATTGAAAACAATTTTTGTTTGCTTTTTTGAAAGGAGGTGCTTAAGCGAGAAGAAACAAACTGCAACACAGGCAAAAGTCGAAAGCCATTGGAAACCCTTTAGCCAATTTTGTGCACTGACCTTGCGCCCTTTTCTGTGTGTGTGTGTGTGTGTGTCTGGCTGTCCTGCTACCCTTGCCGCTTTCACCGCAAGAGTTTGGGTAGAGGTTATATGCGCAAATTATTGAAAGAAAAACATTAAGAAGAAATCCCCCTGCAGTCCTAACTTTTGTTGTTGTTGTTGTTGCTCTCTGTTGTGTTTGCGGTCAGTTGGCTTATTTGTTTCTGGCCAAAGCTCCTTTTGATCCCGTTGAGTGCTTTTCTTTCGCTGGGGTTTACTTTTAATTGCACCTGTGGCTGCCGCTAATCATGATTTTAATGACTTTCGGCGCTGGGCGCGTTTTTTTAGGCTTATGAATGTCGCGAAAAGGTTTATCACAAGAATCGCTGACCAACCCCCCACCCGCCAAAAAAAAGGGTGGTAAATTAATTATTTAAGTGCTTGCGGATTTGATTCTTTGTTTACCTGTTGAAAAAAGTGTTTTGGGTCTCGTCTGGTGTTTTGTTAAGTGAAACAAAGCGTAATTCTTTCAGCTGATGCACGGCTAGCCCAACTTTGCAAACTTTTCCCTATTTTTGCATATTCTAATCAATTTTCAATCTTTTCACTTTTTTTGATTAGGTTTTTCGATATCCGATTGCAGTTAAACAAACTTTATTTATTGGGCAAGGCCATATGGTCTTCTTCGGGTCTTTGGTAATATAATCGCACAAATTTGACACCACAGTCAACACACACACACACAGAGATAAAAATAATTTTTGGGCATGACGAAGTCCCCGAACCTGGTCCAAAGAAGAAGTTGTAAGTGTTAGAAGAGGCTGCCGCTCATGGGCTGTGTCAATATTGGTCTAACACGTTGTTTGCCCATTTCCACACGCACACGAAGGCTATGCAAACGAAAAAGCCGTGCGGCTGGCCAAATGAAATATGTTAAATCGACAACATATTGAATTTAGATTTAGTGTCGCCAAAAAAAAAGAAGACAAAAAAAAAAAAAGACGACAAGCGCGTGCACACGCTGGAGGCGGTGGGGTAGGTGGCTGAAGGATGACAGAGGCCTTGTAAAAGCCAATGTAAACACAGGCAACGCAAGATTCCAGCAATAGGAAACACAAATGGAGCTACTGCTCCAAGGTTCAATGACATACTTAAACAGGGAACGAGGGGTGAAAGTTGAAGTCGACTGTGCCTTAAGCGTACTTCATACCTTCCAAACTTCACTTTAAGCAATAAGTGGGGCATTTGGATCACAATCTTAATCTTATTCTGTATATGCTTGAATTGAAAAGTAATATGAGCGAGAAAGCTAAGCTAACTTCGTCTGTGCCGAAGTTTTAAAACCCTAGCAAGTGCTCGCTTAAATATTTTTAGAAATTCTTTTGTTCCCATTTTCTGAACGATCGTTCGTATGGGAGCTATATGATATAGTCATACGCTTTGGACAAAAATTGTTAAATTATGCGAAAGCATGTGGAACAAACAAAAACGAAATTGTAGGATGCTACGCTTAAAAACAAAAAAGTTGTTTTTAACCAGGGATGCAAACCGGTTCTGAACCGAACCGGTTTTGAACCGAACCGAACCGCTTATTCCAGCCGGTGAACCGAACCGCAAACCGAACCGGCTTCCTTTCAGAATTGCTGAACCGAACCGAAAACCACAAATAAAAACGGTTCGGTTCGGTTCAGTTCTCTGACTGAAATCATGCCTAAAATCAACTAAGGTCATGACGTAGTAGGACATTTCAGAGTAAAATCCATGGCTAAAATTCATAAAAATGATGTCATGAATTCAGGACCAGCCCTTTCATTTCTGAGCTGATTAATCAATGATTCAGTTCTGAGCCTAACTTAAGGGATATGATAAATAGAATAATTAAGTTGCAAAAAGAAAGAATAAAAGAATACGTACTCTTTTCCAGCAAACATTCTCAATTTTCGAGAGTATTCATCTAGGAAATTATAGACGACTCCTAGAAATCCGACATACTAAGCATTGGCCATTCTTCTAAGGATTTTAAAAATATTTAAATGGATTATAAGAATTAAATTTTAAAAGTGTTCGACATGTCACATTACTACAACAATCATAATATTTCATAATGTGCCTTTGTGAACCACTGAACCGAACCGAAACCGCGGTTCAGCGAGCTCCAAAAACCATGTAATGAACCGAACCGGCGGTTCAGAAACTGTATGAACCACTGAACCGAACCAGTCCTTATTTTCGAGTGGTTTGCATCCCTGTTTTTAACTAAGACTGTTTTTCAGACCCATGTTTTGTATGGAATCTATATCATAGAGTTATGTACTTAAGACTGTTTTTCAGACCCATGTTTTGTATGGCAGCCATACCATATAGTTATGTGAAGGGCTCTCCTTGGCACTTCAATTGATGCGGTGGCTTATTCACGCCGAGTTTGGGGTACCTGCGACCTCTTCGTCGCTGGTAGCCGTAGTTACGGAGATTTGATATCCAGAGTCGGAGATTTATGAATCCGATATCGGTGAAGTATTAATCCGATAGAGAAGGATGAAGCAAGTTCTTATTGCTTATAAGAATGATTAAGTTTATTGATGTTGAATCGATGGTGATCGCTTAAAGACTAACATTAGGTGGTAAGCTTACAAGCAAGCAGAGCTAAGAGTATGGAAAGCTCGATGGCGAAAGCTTGCTTTTAGATGTTTGTACATCTCTTGTTGGTGTATAGGATAAATATATATGACTATATAGTTGTCCTATCTTAATAAAACTTGGTAGAATTATAAAAAAGTATAGAAAACCTACGATTACAAAGTTTGGAGACGTTTCCATTGAAAAAAAAAGTTTTTCTCACCAAAACTAGTTTTCCGACCGATTTTTCCTATGGGAGCTATGAGATATAGTCATCCGATCCGATCGGTTCCGACATATTAGAAGTGTGCAGCAAAAAGAAGACTGAGTGTAAAATTTCATCTTCAAAATTGAGAGACCAGAGAAACAGTGTCTTAAAACCTAGCCTTTTATGGGTGCCTAACATAATATCTTTGTCTAGATCTTTAATTAAACATTAGATTAGACTCTTTCGTAACGCCATTTTGCTTAAACACTCAAAAAAAAAGAGCAGCCTAGAATTAAGGTAAAGCAGATCCTAAGAAGAAATATTGCCTTTAATTCAACTTTTAAGGCATTTTTTGACCTTTTTTACCGGTCAGATTTTGACCCAAAAGACAAACTTTCTGCCAGTTTTTTTTTGAGGAAATTGTCACCTAAATTTAAGGCTACGTTTCCTAAACGCTTGATAAAACAGTAGAATCACTGTTAGCTTCAGCTTTCATCTGCAAGTAAGCTGCGTGTCTCAGATGTTAGAACATTCCCTTTGTAAGTGGGAGTTGCGAGTTCGAGTCCCACTTGAGGCATCTATATATATATATTTTTTTAATAATGACTTTATTTCTTAACAATGCACTTGGGACCCCCGACTGTACGAAGCACCTCTATAGTATGTGGCACAGCTTAAATCTGAAGTCATATATTATATTAAAAGAATTCCTTTTTAAAAAAAATGTAAAACAAAAAAAATATTAAAATTAAAGAAAAAAAAATTTACGCCTGCTCGAATCAACATCTTCAAAGTCCGAGACCAGCATTCTAACACCTAACACGCATATAATTTATAATCTAATGCTTAAGCTGACATTAATACACTACAAACCAGGGATGCAAACCACTCGAAAATTAGTACTGGTTCGTTTCAGTGGTTCGCACAGTTTCTAAACCGCCGGTTCGGTTCATAACATGGTTTTTGGAGTTAAATGAACCGCGGTTTCGGTTCGGTTCAGTGGTTCACAAAGGCACATTATAAAATATGATTTCGGTGAAGTGGCTATTCGACCATTTTTGAAATTTGATTCCTATAATCCTATAAACCTATAAACGAAATGTTTGAAAATTATCTTCGGGAAACGATTCAAATTTACTAATTAATCAAAATCATTGGCTAGAGGAAAGCAATTCACGTTAAAGCTCGTCAGAGAACTGAACCGAACCGAACCGTTTTTATTTGTGGTTTTCGGTTCGGCTCAGCAATTCTGAAAGGAAGCCGGTTCGGTTTGCGGTTCGGTTCACCAGCGGGAATAAGCGGTTCGGTTCGGTTCAGCTCAGAACCGGTTTGCATCCCTGCTAAAAAACACAAGGAAAATTTTACCTTGTATTAAGGTTACTATTTCCTCAACAATAAAACAAGAAAGAAAGTCGGTCAAGCCCGACTATAGCATACTCTGTACCAACGAAATTCTACGCTCAGCATAAATTTTGATGCTGCAGTAGTAGCTGAAAGCAGCGCTGCTTCTGCGCTGCTGCAGCGAACAGTCTTTTGATCATAACTCGAAACCGTTCATCCAATCTTCACCATTCCTTTGGCTGATCGATAAGTTATCCTTATTACTAAATATATCTAGAAGGAACAACCCACCTATCTTTAAAACTGTAGGAGATATGACGTTTTTTCTAAATTGCGGGGGCGGCAGGGGGCGTGGCCAAAATTGAAAATAAATTTGATCTGCCTGAAGACATAAGAAGCATATGTCCCATACATGTCAAGCATCTATCTCTTACCATCTCTGAGATTTGTGCGTTCATACGGACAGACAGACGGACAGACGGACATGGCTATATCGACTCGGCTGTTGATGCTGATCAAGAATATATATACTTTATGGGGTCGGAGATGCTTCCTTCTGGATGTTACATACTTTTGCACAAACTTATAATACTCTATGTACCTACGGTACAGAGTATAATTACTGAAAATTTTGCCAGCTAGAATGACTTCTAAAAGAACCCGGGCTCGAGACCCAGTTAAGGTAAGATCAATTTTTGAAAAGACGATTTTAAGAGTTTTTCAGAAGGAAGAATTTCAACACAATGCTACTACCACCACACAAGGTCAAGGCTGTTATGGTGGCTTTTATACTGCAGCTCCAAATCCTTTGAGGAGGTATACAAATTGGACCTTAACCGGCTAAAATTACCTAAAAAGTTACGGTCATAAGCGACCTTAAAGAAAGGTTAAAATGTCTTTGGCTTCATTTTTAGGCTAAATTACCAAGAACTTAAGGTTATTTTTGGGGGTTTGAGGCAATTTATTTTTTTGGGTGAATGTGCCAAATACTCAAAAAATCCATCTTAAAATAAGTATTCTGTTCTTTAATGAATTGCTTTTGTATTTTTTGTACTTATAACTTTGATTGTACTTAGATTAGGTAATGTAGTTCCGGCTGAACCCAGATGGGGTCACACATTTGATTATTTGGGTATGTGAAGTGACGTGACTTAGAAATCCAGGCGAATGGCGAATGCCAATGATTGTTTTGGGGCCCTCTTGGCTGCTTCTTCCAAAGAAGCGAACCGGGTGGTGTGTACTTAGCTCGAGTACAAAGTTCTTGATTTCTTTTCTCAGTGTAGTTTCTTAGCAGTGTGTGCTCTCCCATTAAAGGTTGAGGTATTCTCTTAAAGTTTACTTTTCTCTAATCTCAGTTACGAATACCTTGCCCCTTGTAAGAACGAATTTCTGGAAAATTCAATAGAATTTCCTAAGATCGAGTTATTCATTCAACTTGTTTCTTAGTATAGTTTCTGATGATGATGGTTTTTTCTAGTTTTCCATTGATTTTGGCAATTCTCCACTGCTTTTCCATTTCTTTGAACTTATCAAAGATGAATAAAAGAGGCAACAAACACATTTGTCCATTTGTCTAGATGTCGAAAAACTAGTTAACCAATTTTGCCAGTTTGAATATGAAATTTTCAAATTCAATTTATTAAAATAAACACCCAGACATAATTGTTAAATGGGGTGTTAATTATGCACGCGCACTCAATTCTAATCGACTCGTCAGCCATTTTGCTTTCAGTTCTTTATTTCCCGAAAAATGCGTTGACTGATGTGAATTTATGTGGCCGGGCAAGTAGTTCTGCCAGATAAAACCACAGAAATTTAAATATTCTAATTGGAATATAAATTAGAGATTTCGATGCTTTCTAAAGCTCATTTCAAACAAAAAAAAAAATCAGCAGACACAGATTGAAGTAACCGCAGGCAAAATGCTAAAGAGCCAAAATGAAATCCGCACCTGTTTCCCAAGCTCGTAACTGAAATTCTTTTCATTGTTGGATTTGGTAATGTGTTCGCAATACAATTCTTATCATATTTTCATTTAATTTAACAAAATAAGCAAACATTTCTTTAAGAATTTCTATGAAAAATTTACAAATTTGATTTCTGTATAAACCAAGTCCGTGACTGACAAATTAATTGAATTTCCACAATCGAATTATATAATCAATTTGCTAAAAAAAAAAAAAACGAGGAAAAATGGTAAACAGAATCAGTGATGTGGTGTACGTTTTTTTTTTTTTTGTGGTGCTGCTGTTTCGATCCATCAATTTTATTTAATCATTATTTAATCAAATTTACTGATTATGCAGCTACCTACGCAAACACGAGCAAGATACATACAAACAAGCTGGATTACTTCAACCAGCCTGGAGAAAGTGAAACTAAGCACTAACTTGTGAATGTAATAAACAGCTACTAGGCAACTTTCTCCTACAATCACTTGAATTTAAAGACAATTTAATCGAAGTTTTGTGACCAAAAGCTGGCAATCTCACAATCAATGCTATTTTGAATAATATTCTTGATTCAATTTGAACAATTACAACATTTATGAGTTGTTCTTTCTGCTAAGCACTCGAAGTATTTATGACCTATTCGGCTTACATGCTCACACAAATTCAATAAATGCAAAATTCAACTTTCCAAACCAGACAAGAAAATTTCGTTTTACAATACCAATTGTATTCACATTAAAATGTGCACTGCGTTGCTTTTGCACCCTCCCGATTCCTTCAGTTTTCTGGCAATAAATTAAGTACAAATTTAACTGACAGCCAAGTGTGTTTATAGAAGGGAAATTCGGCGACACATGAAGTTTAAATTAAAAACTTCTCCTCGCCTCCCAGCGCGATGTAAAACACTGTCAGAAACTTGTTCAGAATGTGGCAGCTGAATATGGGGGAGAAAAAAAAATTAAATTAAATCAACTATGTGCGCTTTTTGAAATGAAATGAAAAATAAATGAAGTGGAAGGCTTAAGAGATTTTTTGATGTGAAACATCTTTCATTTACGGTGCGGAAGGTTTTTTGTATGTGAATTAAGTTTGATTTCAGCGTAAAGCGTCACGCTGACTGGTCAAATTTATCGAGTATCAAGTACTGAGAATCGAGTACTTAGTTGGGAGTAATGAGTATCGAATACTGAATATCGATTATGAAGTAATACACATGTGTCGACATGTATGAAATAGGCAGACGAGCCCCCGCAATTTGGAAAAAAGAACGCCAAGTCTCCCATAATTTTATTGATAAAAGTTTCGTAACCTTCTGGAGATATTACTAACAGGGTTTTGGATTCGATTCGGGAGAACCTCGCGAATAAAACCCTCCCAGGCAGCAAACACAAAACAGGCCCGTGTTTAACTTAATGATTAAAATGCGTATTTATGTGGATGAAAGTGTCAAAATACAGAAGGCATTTGTTGGGAGTTTTGTTTGATCTACCATAAAACAACAATTATCAATTTTACATTTCACAAATAAAGTATTATCTTTCTATTTACGCTTCGTCGCTCTCTGCCATTCTCATTCTTCACACATCGAATGATGAAACCTATCGACCATTGGGCACTTGGATCGAATGCATATCGATATATAAATTTAAAGGCTGCCACAAGGCATCAAAAGTGCAATACGTTAAACGCTTTAATTCAAAGCTTAAATGGTATTTAATTCCTTCACAACAGTATTATTTAAAGATCTGCCGAAGGAATAGTGAAGATCGGATGAACAATAGTCGAATAATAGAAAAATCAAATATTTATACTGGGCAGCACCGGCTGGAATAGCGTTGAAACTTTGGAAGGTACAAAGTAAAGTTGGAAATTTTAGTTCATTTTGATGACCTAGTTCATTAGTTCATTTTTCCATGAACTATTCACTTTTGAACTATAGTTAGGTACGGAGACGCTGAGAATTTTCTCGGAGCCCATCTAATTACATAGATCAGAGCATGATGCAACAAAAGAGGTGAGGCGTTATCAGTGTGAGTTCTCTGCAAAGTACCTTCTCGGGCAGTGCTTGATATTTACCGGTCGGTTCGGATGACTATAACATATAGCTGCCATATAACCGATCGGTCGAAAAACTAGTTCTAGTGAGAAAATCATTTTTGTTTTCAATGCAAACGTCTCCTAACTCCTTACTTACTAGTTTTCTATGCTTCTCCATGATTCTGCCAGGTTTGGTCCAAATCGGACATCTATATAGTATAGCTGCCATAGAAAAATAAGGTTAGAAAAATAGTCTTGGTAAGAAAAACTTTTTTGTTTTCAATGAAAGCCTCTTTAAAATTATCATATATTTATTTTAAAGGCTTTCACAAAATTCTTCAAAGTTTGGTTTTAATCGGATGACTATAGGTTATAGCTGTCATAAGAATGATCAGTCGAGAAACTAGTTTTAGTTAGAAAAACTTTTTGATTACAAAGAAAATGCCTTTAAACTTTGTCTTTCGTAGTTTGCTATGCTTTCCCATGATTACACTAAGTTTGGTCCTAATCGAACATCTATATAGTACAGCTGTCATGGAAAAGTAGAGTCAGAAAAGTAGTAAGAATTGTTTGTTTTCAGTGGAAATGTCATTCAAATTAGTTAGAAAAACGTGCTGCAAGGGTTTACAAACTTCGGCCGAGCCGAAGTTAACTTTCCTCTATTTTTCTTATTTATTGTTGTGGTGAGGCGTGAGTGAGAGAGCAAGAGAGAGAGAGAGAGAGTGTGTGCCCTTGGATCTACACAAAAGATGAGAGGCTCGCACACAAATAACTTTTCGTCTGCCCTGACTGCCCAAAACACTCAGTTGAGCAATTTATTAATAATTACAAGTGGCTTAAGTACAGAATTAACATACAGTACAAATAACCAGGAATCGAAGAGAGATAGAAAAGACAAAATCAAAGAGAAAGTAAGCTTCGGAGCAGAGTACAATGTAGAGAACTCATTTTCTGACGGAAGAGTCGTGCAGCGTAGGCTTTGCCTCATTCAAAACAATAAGTAAGCTTTGTTCCTCTCGGTAGATGAAATAAAGTCTTCTTAGGTCAATTCGAATTAATTTTTCTGATGCTATTCAACTTGCAGTTTGGATATTAAGTTGCAAGTAGTCAATGACGCGTAGAAACAATACAGTCTCTTTCGCTTTCTCAATGTTTCTCTCATGCTCTCTGATTCACGATGAGAGAAACACACGAAGGAGTCTTCCGATAACAGCTTGAAGAGATTAGTTTCGTTCGGCTTTCAATAGCTGAGCACAAGCCAAGTATCAGCTTAAAATGTCTATTTGATGGTTGTTGCATTAAAAGCACACGAGCACGCAGACACACTTACAGTTTACTGAGGCCAATCTGCTTGCGCTGTCACTCTTGCTTAAGTAGAGCAAAACAATGTGTCTTTGGTTAAGCTGAGAGCTGTAATTAAAGATTTAGATTGACGCTTGGTGATTAATCAGACCTTAAGGTAGAATTCTTGCTTTCATATATGTAAGTTCGCCTTGTAATTTTTGGAAAATATTTTGCAGAAAATTACAAGTTGTTTTTTATAGTTTAAGTTTGATTTGATTTGTCTGGATATCAAATGAGTTGGGTGAAAAAGGTTCAAAAATCTTTAAATGTACCTCATGCACCTTCTCATATATTTTTGACCATTACACTTGTCTGATATCTTATTTGAGAAACTTTTATGTGATATCAGACAAGTGAAAATACAGCTGTAGGCTTCCACTGCCAACTTGTGTGGCCCAACCCAAAACCCTGAACATAGTTTTACTGCCAAAGCAAAGCTGTTAACATAAACCATATCTAGTTAAGACTGCTGACTGGGCCACAAACTGCCAACAACTGTCAACCCCGCCCGCCGTCGCCCGTTTGTAGTGCTAGTCTGCTGCCTGCTAACTGCCTCTGTTTCTTATGCTCTGTTCTTTTTTTTATATTTTCCTGCAACTTGCCACACAGGGCGTATGTGTAACATTTTGCGCTTTGATGGCTACTTTTGGCATGTATTGTTGGTGTTAGCTGTCGGTTTGAATGAATGGCCACACGTCTGGCATACCCATTTAGACGAAGCGGGAACACTCTAATAAATGTCACAAATTGAAATTTCAATATCCAAATTCAATTTATTGGAGAAATTTCACTGGCATCCTAAACGTAACTACAGTTAACTTAACTATATCATTAGAAAAATATAAGTTTTGTATATTTGAAACTCTGCTTTCGTTTAAAGATTCCAACTTTTTGAGGTCCGCTCGCTGCCATTGCTTTGAAGTATTAAAATGATTTTTAATTTAACAACTTTTATATTATTGCAGCTGAGAATACCTGCATATCTGGGGGCCACAGCTATTTATGCCACTCAAATTGCAGGTAAAAATGCAGCAGAAAGAGAAAGAACAGCTTAAAGTAAATACATACAAATGTTAAGTAGTTTCTCTTTACCAAAGAAAAATACAACACACAATTTAAGCTTAATAAATTAAAAAAGGGAATCAACTGTCGGCTTTAACTGGCTTTTGGGCCCAGTTGTCTGCAGCTGTTGGCTGATGATTGTCGCCTTTTGTGACAACGCCTTCTAATGAATGCTCATTAAAAACTGCTGTGGTAGTGTCTTGTTTCGGAGGAATATAAAATAAGATGTGATACTAAAGGAAGTTACTCTAACACAGCCTTAATGACAAGAGCTTGAAAACTGAACACTTAACAGTGAATATAGAGCTGTAATTTGGTTCTGATCTGACCATAAGGGACCATATTTTGGCTGCCCCAAAGGGCCAAGCCGAGCTTCTCTTAATCTCTTGGCTTGTGTGCTTCTAATTTTCGCACCAAAGACAGGGACCTAGAGTTGAACGCTGAATTCGAACGGAAAAGTTTGAGAAGCTTTTTCATAGCTGATAAGTTATCAGTTGGCGCCAACTGCTGGTGAAGGTGACCGGGATGTAAGTTGTTTAAGGAAAATACATTTTCATTTTAACAGCTACTATTAATCTTAATTGAATCATTTTCAATAAATATAACGCTGCATCAGCGAATAGTCCGTTAATCATAACTTGACAATCGTTCATCCGATCTTCACACTGGCGGGGTCGATAAGTTATCCTGCTTACTAAATATGTCTATAAGGAACAAATCATATATCTTTAAAACTGTGGGAGGTAAGACGATTTTTCTAAATTTCGGGGGCGGAAGAGGGCATGACCCAAATTGAAAATAAACTTGATCTGCCTGCAGACTTAAGAAGCATTGGAACATATACCTGTCAAACCTCTATCTCTTACGATCTCTGAGATCTATGCGTTCATACGGACAGACAGACGGACATGGCTATATTGACTCGCCTATTGATGCTGATCAAGAATATATATACTTTATGGGGTCGGAGATGATTCCTTCTGGCTGTTACATACTTTTGAACAAACTTATAATACTCCATGTACCCACGGTACAGAGTATACAAATGTAGTCTCATGCTTAAGCATGCAAGAAGCCCGGTGGTGCAGATGGCAATGCCATTTCCTTGGCATAAAATTGTTTCAGACTCGAAGTCTACAGTACTTTGGAAAGCTTAAGCCGAACCTGAACAGATTCAAGTTTATTTATTAATGTATTCTGTTATTTTTCACACAAAAAATAAAAATGTCTTATTCCCAAAGATAAATCATATAAATACATTTCTTACATTGACTTTGACATGAGCTTTTGGATGTTGAATGCTAATTGTAATATAGGACTTAAATTTTTACTAATTAGGAGTGTGTCTCAACCTAATTAGTTGGTAATTCAGTAACCTTTTAGTTGAACCCGAATAAAAAGTGTATATTTAATAGCTAAACCACCAGCACTAATGAGGTTTAAATTGGAGTTAACGTAGATTTAATTGAACATAGCATAACACCCAATTAATGTTTAGAATTTATCATTGAAAAGGGCCCAGTTTTAAAGTATTATTTGTCGTCAAATCATATAGAATTATTTCAATATTAAACGAAAAATTATATTCTCAAAATTAATTCGCCACCAAGAAAACTTCTTTGTACAAAAGTTTGTCATAGAGGTATCTACCAGCTAAATTTAACATCGTTTTTGCTGTAGATTTTCCAAAATTGACTATTCTCTTACTCCTAAGTTTTGTATTTTCAACTTAAAAAGTGAGTTGATAGCATAGAACCATATCGGAACCTTGGAATCTGTATACCGAAAATAAACTGTTTAAAATTCAGAAGCAGAACCGAGACTGAATCCGATTTACTTGTTATTTGAGTACCTAACGAAATAAGGAACCTAAATATTGTACAGTACAGTTTTGGTTCTGAGTGCAAGACGTATTTTTGAAAATAAGTAGTTATTGAAATAGCTTAGAATTTTTAATTGCAGACGAGTTCGATTTGATCATTCCACGAAATGAACCCAATTACTTATTGGAGAGCTATAGAATGGCCCAAGCTGTCTGAAATTGCATTTTGATACTTTGTTAAGCCTGGAAATTCAGTACCTTCCACACTGGGCTGAATGGCCAAATTTTTAGCATAAAGTTGAGTTTTTTATGATAATATTTTTTGATGTTAGCTATTTATTACAAAAGAGGACACTTTAAGTATAACAATTCCAAAAACAAATGCTGTCGGACGGCAATTGTGGAATTTTAATAGGTATGCAAAGTTTGATGTTTGCTTGTCTGTTTGATTACATTAAAAAGTGGGAAACTTTATGTCATTTTTGCCACAAGAGACAATGGCTGCTAGCGAACAAATAAAATGTGTGAAATATGCAAAATGCAGTAATATGTTTGTATTATGTAAGTAATATTGAGGAGCTGTGTTATACCTCTTAAATAATAAACGTTAATTTTTTTTTTGATACGTCCTCAGTCTGCAAAAACATACTTAAAACACCTTTTCCCTGTGGACTTAAAACTAACTTTTGTAAAATGTAATTATTCTAAAGTGTTCTTGCATTTGAATACGTTATCAACTCTTTTTTGCACGATTTGGTCAGTTCTCCGACTTATAGGAAATGTTAAAGTCAGCCTAGAACGTAAGTTCGATGTTGGGCTGATCTTAAATCGAACAAAACGATTCTTTTTAAAGAATTTTTGAATAAACTGAAATGCCAAACGTAAGCTCCAAAACAAACAACAATATAAAACATGAAAAGCTAATTGAAAATAAAATAAATATATTTATATTACGCATTCGCCACGTGGGACCATATGGGCGGTGAGGTAAGCGTGGTCGGATCGGTTTAAGCTGTTATCCAAATGATATTCTGGTTATTGCTATCCAATTCACCAAGTTTCATTAAACAATTCATAAAATCATTGTCAAATCATCAGGAGAAGAAATTCATTTATATGAACAATGAATCTGACATTAGATATTCTTTTACTTAGCTGAATCTGTTAGTCTTTAAAGTCGAGACGAGACACAAAATTTATTCCGGAAGAATACTTTATATAAGTATGACTGTTTTAGCTGTTACAAACTGTTTCCATATATGTGAAATATTGTGCCGAACTCAATATATATCCCATGTGAGTATATGCCTTAAAGGTTAATACAAAACCAAACTTTACTAGTAAGTTACATTGAAACTAGCTATACTAGTCTATTCAGAAAACTAAGTCATTTATATCTCAGAGCTATGCCGTTAGAAAGATCAGAAAGAATTGCATTTTGCACTCGTCATTATTATTTTTATGGAGCAGACGATCGTTAATAGCTTTTTAGTAATAATGAGAACAATGATATTATCGATATATTGATGTTTCTTAAACTCTTATATATCGATTTAGAAAATTTAAATTAAAATTTTATTTAGAAAAATTGACACTCTTAGTTGCTATTTTATTTGTATAACTTTGATTGTTGAATATGTCCAGAAGGTACAATCATTCCATCTATAAAACCGATTGATATGTGAAGTTTTCACATCCAGTAGGAAACATCTCCGACCCTATAAAGTAGATATATTCTTGATCAGCATCAACAGCAGAGTAATGTCCGTCTGTCTGTCCGTATGAACACACAGATCTATGGGACATACGCTTCTTATGTCTGCAGGCAGATCAAGTTTATTTTTACATTTGGCCACGCCTCCTCTCGCCCCCGCAACTTGGAAAAAGCGTCATATCTCCCACAGTTTAAAAGATAGATGGTTCGTACCTTCTAGACCTTACCTTACCTTACTAATGCTGACTAAAACGCATTAAAAAACAAAATAGAATCACATCATACATTGTACATCAAACTATTTGGCCCCCAATTCAAAACGGGAACACCATTTTCTGGTTCACTATCCCACAGCGATTTTGAAATGTCGTCCGATTAAATATGTATGCCTGGGTGATACGGTTTGAAGCCAAACACAAGGAATGTAATTTATATTAAATTTCAACACCAGCGAGGGTCAATGTATCTCGATCCTTATCTATAATAACCAAGGCTGCAAGCCGGTCCGAACCCGAACCCCTGAGAACCGGTTCGGTTCGGCTTTTTTTGGGGTTCGCGAACCGGACCATAAACCAGGCGTCTTACATTTTTGACTCCTCGAACCTGAACCCGAACCGGACCACTTATTCGAAAAATGAGGTTCGGTTCAACAATTCAATATGCTTAATGAGAGTTTTCAAAATTCGTCAAACAAATTACTTAACGTCTGATTGCGAAGTCGAGAAGTTTATGAAAGCTATAAACAAATATCAAATAAAAAATCTGTGAATGATGTTATAGATTCCTTTAAAAAATGGTCCAAGATTACATCCATCGACAAATGTTTCAACATTTTGATAAGGTCATAATAACAAAGGCTTATAAAATATTCCTTTTACTATACTAGCTGTACCAGCAACTCAGGTATCAGTTTAACGAGCAGTTAAGAGCTAGTATAGATGAACAGCTCCTGGAAGATATAGTGCCAATTAACCTAAACTAAGTCGATTCTAAAAGCTGATAATTGAAATAAATTAAATAACGATCATTATGATTAAGCATATGGATAGAAGATATATATGTTTCATTTTCAACGTATTAATGATTCAAAAGTCAAACTATTCTTCAATGTGCAAGCGAACCGAGGTTCGAACCAGAACCTTGGGTTCAGGGGTTCCAAGAACCGGTCCGCGAACCGAACCTTGGATTTTACAATGGGTTCGAACCCGCGGACCGAACTTCAATTCGAATTTAAAGGTACAATCTATAAATGATTTGCGTTGGAAGATGACTTATAATGTGCAGTACGTTCAAGTGGCCCATGCGACACTAAGCCTAAGCTTGTTACGCGCGAACCCTAGGCAAAAATAAAATAAAATAATGTTAACTACGAGCTAAAGATGTTAAAATATAATTTTGTAAAGCAGGAAGAGAATGTATCGAGTTGATAAGGCGTAATAGTTTTCTGTAATCAGCACAGAGAACTCTAACAGGATCATGCAATCATGCAAACGATGAGAGCATTGAGATTAATTTGGCACACCAATTCTGATGAGTCGATTTCCCTATTAATTAGTCTATGCATGAAGATTACACCAAGCATAACTCCACGATTAAGCTGATCAGGAATATATATAGTTTATAAAGTCGGAGATGCTTCCCTCTTGCTATCACATACTTTTGCACCAGCTTAATATACTCTGTGTACTTTTCTTTCAGAGTATAAAAACCCAGAAACCGATTACCGAACTAGAACCAAAACAGAACCTTTTACAGAAACATAAGTTTCGGTACGTACCAGCGCCGGAACAGCAACCGAAATAAGATACGGTTTGATTGGTAAGTTTCCTTATTGAAATGTCATTTAGTTCTGTTAGAATGAGTTAGCAAAAGAGTTTTAGTTGGAAAGATAACTGCCAGAGGGTTGAAAAGTTGGCAGATACAGGGTTGCCCAAATTCGACGGACCCATGTTTTTTTTAAAAAAATCAAAGAAAAAAATAAAAATTTGGCGGCTGGCAATCTTAATCATTTAATTTGTTCCAAGTAGATTTCTTTACTTCAATTTTTGAATATGAAATCTCTCAAATGGCCGCCTCTGGCGTTGATGGCGTATTGTGCCCTTTTTGCAGCATTTTCCATCGTTTTCGCCAACATTTCGGCCGGAATAGCGGCTATTTCTTCACGAATGTTGTCCTTGAACTCTTCTACGGTCCTTGGCTTGTTAACGTAAGCCTTTGACTTCAAATATCCCCACAAGAAGAAGTTAGGCGGCGTCAAATCGGGCGAACGCGGTGGCCAGTCCAAATCACCACTTTTCGACATCAAACGGCCCGGAAACAATTTCTTCAGAAAATCGATTGTTATGCGACTTGTGTGCGGTGGAGCGCCGTCTTGTTGAAACCAGAACTGCCTCATACGCTTTCGACGAATAATTGGCATCACAAAATTGGTCATCATGTCGCGATAACGCTCCTGGTTGATGGTAACAGCATGGCCATTTTCATTTAGGAAGAAAAACTGCCCAATGACCGTTTTCGCACTAACGCCGCACCAAACTGTGACTTTTTCGTCATGAAGAGGCACTTCTTGAATCTCCTGAGGATTTTCAGTGGCGTAAATACGGCAATTTTGCTTATTTACGGTCCCATTCAATGTGAAATGGGCTTCATCGGACATGATAATTTTGTTTTCACAATTGACTTGTTCTGTTGAATGTAAATTTCAACTATTTCAGAGCGCTCGCGTGGCGTGTATTGTTCCATGGTAAAAATCTGCTTGGACTGACGCTTCAAACGCGGTATGTCATTAAGCGATCTGACATCTCTGTCAAAAGTTATGGCGTTGCCAGATGGGTCCGTCGAATATGGACAACCCTGTATATCTTAAATTTGATTTTAAGAATTTAGATCTTTGTTTAATTTCCTGATTGTAAGCTGCTTGACAGAAGATGTGTCTTCTGGTTTGTACTTAACTTTATTCTCAATGAAAAAACTTTCATTTTTGAGTTAGGCCCTTGAAATATTGCGGTGAAGCAAACACAATACTCTGTAATTCTCAACATTCTCGTGCTCACCCTGTATGAATTTTAGGGACACGAGTTTCGACTTGACCGTTTCACTGCTCCATTGCACTGCTCTCTGGCTGCGTGCATGAGGAATTCTGTTGGTATTCGGACTTCTCCTGGAGCTATGTTGTGCTTTTCCTTGCGAGTTGCATACCATTCCTTGCATCGCCAGGTCCTTTGAGCTGTCGGCAACCGGTAATGAGATGTAAATAATGTCGTATGTTAACATCAGTTTGTTTTTTTTAGTTAACTTTTCCTATCCTTTTTGGCCAGCACTAAGCTTGTTGCAGTTTTAAATTGTTTGTATCAAAGTTATTAATTTTCTCATGGCACACAAAGCAAAAGCTGCAGCTGGGAGACTTTGTGGCTGGAATGAAGTAAGGCATAAAAAAGAAAACTTTTTGAGGAAAAGTTGCTGAAACTAAGCAGAACGGACGGCCTGCGCTTGATTAAGACTTAGTTTAGTTAACGAG
Source organism: Lordiphosa andalusiaca (assembly GCA_035044965.1). Taxonomy (NCBI): domain Eukaryota; kingdom Metazoa; phylum Arthropoda; class Insecta; order Diptera; family Drosophilidae; genus Lordiphosa; species Lordiphosa andalusiaca. Next base: position 3,020,812 of record JAWNNM010000159.1, on the reverse strand, counting down.
GCTGCTGCTGCTGCTGATGATGATGATGATAAGGCTGAAGTATTTTTGCGCAAATGGCAAACGACGAGGTCCACCGAAATGCACACAACATTTTTGTGACCGCATTCATAAAAAAAACTGTTCGTGGAATTTACAGCTGTAACAAGAAAAATGGCGAACAAACAAAACATTAAATAGCCATTAAATGTTACTTAAGTAAACACCAGAAACAACAACATCAACTAAAATGTGCGTTTCATGAAAAATGCCAGGCAATTTGACGAGCCCAGGAGCTTCAATTATTCAAGTGGGGCAAAACTTGACAATTCCACTTTTATTAAAGAGGTCTCCCTGCACTCACGCTTAAAATGATTGAATGAATTTGCCCGCGCATGCAAATGGGAGCACCGAGAGTGTCCCCTAAGATGTTGTGCCATTGTCATAGCCATAAGTAATATGCCTCACACACACACACACACACATATGCAGACAGCCTCGACTGTGATTTGGTCCTGTGTGTCTGTGTGCTGCGCCATCTTCAATTTAGCCAGCCAGAGGCTGTCAGTCCTCCTCCGGCTGTTTATTATTGTTGCTTTTATTGTAATTGAGAGACATTTGTTTTGCAGGTACAACGAAAAATACTGAAACTAACAGACGAGTGACAAAATGGGGCCACATGTCACGTATGTGTGTACATTGTGATGCTCGTGATTTGACAAGCAAGGCCACGGCGTCTGCAGGAAAGCAGGAAAAGAAAAAAGAAAACAAAAACTAATAAAGTGATTTTTGTGTAAGCGAAAATCATGCGAGGGAATGTTCGCTGTCACCTCAACACAAATCCGGGCATTAAGGTTTAAAAAACCCCACATTGATGTCCGTCCGTATGCCATAACCAAAGCGGATTGATGGCACTTTCCCAAACTTCTAAAGTGGCAACATGCGTTGCCGGACCAACGGCCGCAAAGTTACATAAAGAATGGCTTTGAAATAATTTTATATTATGCTAAGATTTGCATTCCAACTTCAACTACAAAGCTCGAACACCAAGTTGGGGCATCAAAATTAATGAACTTCATAAGATGGAGGGCACAATCACAGATGAGCTCTGGAATTAGGCTAATGCAAGTACGTCTCACCATAAACCAGTCACACAGGGCGCGCGCGCTCCCTTCTGTGGAAAACAATTCCGAAAGCACAATTTCCTGACGCTGTTTCGCTCCTTTTAGCGGAAAACATTGCAAACCAGTTGAAAAATTACGCACATTGCGGAGTTTGCGGGAGTAACAAATGCTGTTAAATGAGCGTGTGGCCCGCGGGCGGATGCATCCACTTAAGTGGCAGCAGAAAGTCATTCGGGCTGATTGCCAGCAGAGATAACCAACCCCACCAAGTGCAATTGTTCAAATTCTGTGACAGCGCTCAAAGGTATGCTACACTTTTTGTGCCCGCATAAAATAAATGAAAGAAGCAGCAGAATCAAGGCGAATGTTGGTGGGGGGGAGAGAGGGAAGTGGTTAAAGTTTAATCCAGTAATTCCTGCTTGCTTTTCAGGATCGCTAGCAATACTATCTATATATATATATGTATATATACATTTGTTGCTGGTCTCTTAATGATCCGCCACGCCATTAGCACAGCAGCTGCTCGCCCTCGGCCACGCCCAGCAGCTTAATCAACGAGCGGCACCATAACAGTTAACACCTTCGGGGCTTTAATGCTTCCCTCTATGGGACATCTCATTTATCAAGTGGCCAAGTCCCCCACCAGCCCAGCCCAGCCTAAAGTCGTATTATTGGGATTATTGCGAAATAAACGATGTGCAGAGAGGTAGAGTTACAAATTGCTCCATTCAAAAATATGTGCTTGTGTTTTCTCCCCTAATTTCGAGGCTGTCGCATTTGTCAACACCCCCGCCCCTTGGGCTGTTGTCAAAGCGCCCCATTCATTTATCAAGAATCTGAGTAAACAGCACAAAATCAAAAGACACACAATTTCATCTCTAATTCAAAGTTGAAATTGCCATTGCAGTTTTTGAGGTTTCATTCATCATTTAATTGGCTTGAAGCCAATTTGTATCGCTTGCTAAATGAGTATAAATTTAACGATTTATTTATGTATCTAACCTTCAGTGCCCTTTCACCCCTCTCCCAGCATTGCCATTTAACCACAAAAGCTTAATTTTTGCATCAATTGAGACATTTAACAAAAGGTTCAACCGTTTACCTTGCTGCGTGCGAGTTAACGGACGGGAGAATGTTTTGATATGAGTGCATGACCGTAGCAAGCTTTGTGAAGCCGGCACAGTGGACAAGAATGGAATTGAGGAGGGGAATTGAACAAAATTGAAGAGAGAAAGAGAGAGCTTGAAGTATACTGAAAGTTGTCTCTAACTTAGGCAACCACTCACAGGATACAGTACTCGATAGTTGATATCCGGTACTCGATTCTCAGTATTCGATGGGTCAGTACTCGACACTTTGTAACATACTTGGCTTTACATAGCTGCAGTGGTACAAGCCGAGATCCTTTTGTTCTCTTAGCTTATGCAAAAAGGGACTTAACAGTTAAACGCCGAAGTTTGAAAAGTTTTTTCATCGCTAGTTGCTTCAAAGCTGGCGCCAACAGCTGAAGAAGATGACCGAATGTGTGTGTGTAAATGTATGTGTCCTTAGGCGGAAAGGAACTCACGACAATCTCACTCTTGCACAGCAGGTACACACACTACGTGCTATACCACAGCCGGCCCCGATACTTTTTACTTGAGTACTGAGTAACTTAATACTCTAATACTCAGTATTCGAAACTCAGTGCTCCTTAAGTGTCTCCCTTCTTTTTCTATCCCATGCCTTTAGCGGAATTGAACACATGATGCATTGTAGAACTATGTTGATTGGTTACTTTATACCCTCTACCTAAGGTATTCCTGATCAGCATCAAAAGTCGGGTCGATAAATAAAATCAAAAATAGTTAGACGTATAAACCACGTTAAATCTCCCACAGTTTTATAGATAGAAAGCTCGTACCTTCTTTTTACATATTTAGTTGTGTTGGGTTGTTCATGAGTGAGTGAACGAAATTGAGTTGTTCACTAAACTGAGCAAGTGAACATGTTCTTCATTAGTTGTTCATTTTTGTTCAGTCAGAGTTGTTCAGTTGCTCTTGTTCTGTGAGTTGAACAACTGAACAACTGAACAGCTGAATAACTGAGCAACTGAACAAGTGAGCAACTGAACAACTAAGCAAATGAGCAATTTGTCTAAGTTGACTCACTTTGAAAAAAAGAACAAGTGAACATGTTCACTGAAATGAACAACCTTTACCCAACACTAATACTTATCAATCAGTGTTATGTATTGGATCCCTCAAAATATTGCCAAAGATCGATTGTCCGTGATGTCCTCCCGCTAGATTTTAGACAAAAACACGAACCTTCTCTAAAAAACGTAGCCCACAGTAAAATGATTTTGATTCAGTTATATTTTGTTGTTTGCCGAAAAAGGTTCCTTCACGTTTTACTGCTCAATTTTGCCTACTTTTGGTCATATGTAGATGCGTGTGTGTGTGTGTGTGTGTGCTTTGTGTGTTGCTAAGGACTGACCAGCGGACAGCTGGATCTCCCTATTGTTGGAATTTCGTTTCATTTTTTATTTATTTTGCTTTATTTGCTTTTGTTTAGCCGGTCGTTCAGGGCTCGTTTATACATCGTTTTGTCATTTCGTATGCGTGTGTGTGTGTGTGTGTGTGTGTGTGTGTGTGTGTGTATGCTGTAAATGTCAAACCCTTTTCAAACAGGAGTCTGAAATTTTGTGCTCGTCGTTGGTCCGAACAGACAAATAAAATTGTATTATTAACACATTTGAAATGACAAAGTAATATTTGGTCAAACGTTGCTAATATGCCATCTCAGGGCTAAGAATGCCTTCATTCGAATTGTCTACTTGTGACAGGCTGTCCTTCTCTTTCTTCTGTTTTGCTAAACTCTGCCCATTAATTCCTCTGACACGCTCTGATTTTTGACCCTCTGTGTTGACCCGCAAACGACCCGCCGGCCAACCTCTTCTAGTTGCTGTGGGTGTTGGTAGCCTGTCCAACTGCCAGATTCATTTGAGAGCCGTGTCACCCCTTTTCCGGTGTGAAAGGAAAGACAAAGTGCAATTATTTTCCAACTAAAGAATTTCCCGAAAAGAATGGGCAATGATTGTCAACTTGAATTTTCATAAAGTTTTATTTCCAAATGGCTCAGCGGTAAAGGAAACGACCAAAGCAGCAAATAATAAGGGAAGTTGTATCTTCCAACTGGGTGAAGTATGAAGCTGAGTGGAATCGAGTAATCTTTCAGTTTGATGCACATTAAAGCATGGACTGAACCGAACCAAAACGGAGTGTTTTTAGCCGAAAACAGCAAACTTCATCGTTTGGTATTCATTTTGAGTTTGATAATGTTTGGGCGGATACTGAGGTGGGGCATAGTTCTCCTCAGGTAGACTACTGGGAAATATAAAAAACTTGGAAATAAATGCTCACCCTGAGGAAAGCTGCACCTAAGCATGAATGAGTCCTTGAACTGCGTTAGCGTCAACTCTTGTAACAAGTGTTCATCCCTGGATCATGACCTTTTGCTTCTGGTATTCTTTGCCCTCCTTACAAATCATTGTTTCATGAATATCCGGCTCGAAGGACCATTTGGCATTTGCCGCCTTGTATCAAGTTATGCTAATTGTGAACTTAGTGCTTCTCCTTAAATATATCCTAAGTTCGTCCTGCAACGTTAAAAGTATGGTTTTCTTTTGCTTTTCTTTTTCGATCACATCATTTGGAAACCAAAATCGGTTTGCGTAGCTATAAAAACCATGAGACGAACCGAACCTAGCACTTAAGGTATCTGTAAGTACCTGAACCGAACCAAATCGTGCTCTTGAGCAGAATGCAAAGTATAGGTTAAGTATTGTGGCCTAGCGTGGTGCAGTGGGTAGTGTGTGTGTGCCTGCTTGGAGACATCTAATTCAACAGTTTTTCTTTTACAACATACACACCCGGTCACCCTTGCTAGCTATTGACAACAGCTTTAAAATATCTAACCTTGAATAAGCACCTCAAACCTTGCTGATCGGCTTTGGCGCTAAACTGTAGGCCTCTTTCTCTTGTGCGAAAATTATTTGGAATGTATAAGGCCAGGTATACAAATAATAAAGTTGAGAGCCTGGGAAGTCTACTAAGCTCACATGCACACGACTAGGTAAGCTTCATCAAGCTTATGTAGCATTCGAGAGTATTTCTTACATTCTGAAATCGGACCTAAGTGCGCTCTTTAATGTTTCTGAAACTAATGTTTCAGCTTTCTAAGTTTTTTCGTTTAGGCTGTCAGTAGATTGGTGTGTATATGACTGAGTTGGTTAGTGGAAGATATGAGAGCTGTGTAAAAACAAGGTGAGCATCGAGCACTGAGTATCGAGTACTGAGCATCGAGCAATGAGTTTCTAGTACTGCGTATTGAGTACTGAGTATGGAGTCCTGAATATTAAGAAAATAGTTGAATAGTAGTTACGAGTACAGAGTAACCAGTTTTGAGTATCGAGTAACGAGTGCTGATGGCCGCCTACTAAGTATCTTGTTATGAGTATCGACTACTGAGTTGCATGCATTGAGTACTGAATAGCAAGTAAGAAGTACTGAAAAAAGAGTATCGAGCAAAAAGTAACGAGTTTGGAATACTAGGCATCGTGCCCTTTATATAGAAAACTAAATATCAAGTACACTCAGTCGAGCACTTAATATTACAAAATGATTTCTATGTATCGAAGACTGAGTATAGTATAACTGTGATCATCGAGTACTGAGTATCAAGTAAATAGTTTAATAGTATTAGTATTAGTATTAGTATTAGTATTAGTATTAGTATTAGTATTAGTATTAGTATTAGTATTAGTATTAATTAAATTAATAATATCAAGTAGTAACGAGTATTGAGTAACGAGTGCTCAGTGCCGCAACTTAGTAACTAGTTATGAATATCGAGTACTGAGTATCAAGTACAGAGTTTCGAATATTACATACTGGGTATAGAGAACTAAGTTCTAAGTTCTTTCAAGTTCTGAGTATCAAGTAACGAGTGCTGAGTGTCGCCTACTGAGTATCTAGGTAGGTAGGTAGTACCCTAGATATGGTCCTTAATGAGGCCGGGTGAATATTTGGGTACGTTTGACTTAGAAATCCTGGAGGATCTTTGACGTTTGGGCAATTGCCGAAAGTAACGAGTTCTTAGTATACGGTATTGAGTACTGAATATCGAGTTACAAGTGCTGAGTAAAGAGTATCGAGTACAGAGTATCGAGTACAGAGTATCGAGTACAGAGTATCGAGTACATAGTATCCAGTATACAGAGTATCGAGTACTCAGTTTCGAGTACAGAGTATCGAGTACATAGTATCGAGTACAGAGTATCGGGAACAGAGTATCGAGTACAGAGTATCGAGTACAGAGTTTCGAGAACTGGAAATCAAGTACTGAGTATCGAACACTCAGTATATAATATGGAAAACTGATTTCTATGGATCGAAGACTGAGTACCAAGCCTTGATTTTCGAGTACTGAGTATCGAGTACTGACTACTGAAAGCGAGAATACTTTCTATGGCCTAAAAGCAATCAACTTACAACCAGCCTGCAATCTTTATACCATCAACCTTCTAAGTTGAAGCCGGACTTAATTGGAGTGGGTCACCGAGTTCAAAGAATGGATACGACTTATTCAAGAGGTATGTCAGGAAGGCCCCTCGGGTTTTCTGCCTTTTAATGGACGACATAAGCTTACGCATATCGAAAGAGTTTCCTTCTCCAATCTAACCTTAGCTCCACGTTGAAACACGCGCTCAGGGATTTTTGTGAGTGGGCGGAAGGAGTCGGACCAAGACACACCCCATCCTCGACACCAAGAGGTGCAAGGTAACGCCATGCAAGTTTAGGTGGTGGCAAAAAGCATCCACCGGAAATGAGAAATCGTCCCAACAAAAGTGTGGCAAATGCTTCGGATGTTTTCGGCACAAAACGTTCCTTCTGGCCGAAAGAGTTTCGGAACTCTTGTGGCCAACAATTTTTCTGTTTGCATAGTTTTGGCGATATGTCGATCGATAGGCCTTAAGTTTGAGTGAGTTTGTACGTGTTTTTTGTTTGTTTTTGTTTTTGCATTCAAGTGTGCGAACAAGCAGGAACGTATGTACATGTCAGTGTCAGCGCGAGTGACAGTGACAGTTGCGACAACACCGAGCAAACACTGCACTGCCTTTTTCATCAGCAGGGGGCGGAGCCCGTTGGGGCGTGGTCGACCAGACCAAACAAAGAAGCAAAAGTTAACTATTTTTTGGGACTCTTTTGTGTGTTTTCGGGTGTTTGGCAGCGGGGCAGACCCGAAATTGATGGCCAACGAATATGTTGGGGGCCCAAGCTTGTAGCAATTAGCGGCAGCAAGAAAGTTGGGTGTTGACCTTGCCGGAAATTTAAAAAATTAATTTCAAATCAACCCCTGGCCAAACAAACACATTTGTCAATCGATAGGGTTGGCCCCCCCCCATAAAATATGCGAAAACTGTGGCTTTAAGCTGCGGTTAGATTTCAAAAGGCGGCCACTCGACTCTTATCAGCTAATGGCCAGGCCGCTTGATATATGAGCCTGTCGCTGTAGGTTCGGCTAATTGCCGGGGCCACCCCTCAAACTCAATAAGTGTGGTACATAAATAACTTAAGCGGTTTAACTACTAAGTAAATGTGGTGCAGGAAAATGCAATTAAAATTAATAGAGGACAATTCGAGCTGGGCGCGCAGAAACCAATTGATAAATTCAATGGCAAGATGTTGTGTGCGATATCTTGATTGGCCACTTTTTGCATATCTTTTCAACAATCAACAACAGATGCGGGCGTTGCCTAGGAAGGGTGTAACGACTGGACAACAATGAACGAACTGCATGACCTTGCCCAGTGATGAGCTGCGCTTCTGTGCGATTTTTAAATGCTAAACAAAGCAAGTGGCCAATGGGGCAATAATAACAAATTCATGGGCAACACGCGCCAGTCTGGCCAATATATGACCACAACTTTAGGAACCAAGTTATTGAAGGTATGGGAATGTGCTGTAGCGCATAGTACAGCCTCGGGCGAAGCTTGCATACACATTACAGCCGACAGTAAAAGTTCAGTTTCAGTCCAATGTTTCTTTTTTGTTACACAAAAACTGACAACCATAAAGTTTTGGTCGTGAAATCTTAAAAAAAAATCTCTAAATTTCACCTGCCAAAGTTGAGACACCCTTGCCTCGCTCTCTCTCTCTCTCTCGCTGTCTTTTACACTTCGCTGTTTATCGCATGAGATATTTAAGGGCATAACACGACCTCGTGTCGGCTATATCTGCTGGTTTATTTAGCATAGGGGTCATAAAGACAGTCACAAATGTATTTACGGTAATATTTTCACTTATTCAAAAGTGTTATTTAGGTGAGTTTTAATAGAAACAAGTACTAAAGTTGATGTAGCCCGAACTTAGTATATTCTGTACCTAACAAAGTAAATGTTTAGAACTTTCTTTTGCTTCTAGCTGGACCATCGTTTATCCGATCTATACCAATCGCAAATTAATCCTGATACCTAAATATGTCCAGAAGGTATAAACCATCTATCTACAAAACTGTGGGAGATGACATGTTTCCCAAATAACGCGACGTACACTCAAAAAATGTATTTTCTGGTTTTAGAAATTCTCCTAAAAATTAAATATTTATACCAAGGCTGCAAACCGGTCCGGAACCGAACCCCTGAAAACCGGTTCGGTTCGGCATTTTTGGAGTTCGCGAACCGGACCATCAACCTGGTGCCTTACATTTTTGACTCCTCGAACCTGAACCCGAACCGGACCACTTTTTCGAAAAATGAGGTTCGGTTCACCAATTTAATATGCTTAATCAGAATTGTCAAAACTCGACAATAAATGACTCAAGCGTCTGATTGCCAAGACGAGAAGTTTATGAAAGCAATAAAGAAATATCAAATGTAAAATCTGTGAATGATGTTATAGATTCTTTTGAAAATTGGCAAAGATTACATCCGTGTTTTGCAATTTCGGAAAGGCGTAATAACGAAGACTTAAAAAATATTGCTTTTACTATACCAGCTGTACCAGCAACTCATGTATCATTTGAACGAGCATTTTCAATACTTAAGTTTGTTCTTTCTTATTTAAGAGCTGGTATAGATGGACAGCTCCTAGAAGATATAATGCTAATTTACCTAAACTTTGCCGCTTCTAAAAGCTGATAATAGAAATAACTTAAGAAATGATCAATATGATAAAGCGAATGGATAGAAGGTTTCAATTCAATGTATTAATAAATCAAAAGTCAAATTTTTATACTCTGTACCGAAGGTACATAGAGTATTATAAGTTTGTGCAAAAGTAACATCCAGAAGGAAGCATCTCCGACCCCATAAAGTATATATATTCTTGTTCAGCATCAACAGCCGAGTCGATATAGCCATGTCCGTCTGTCCGTCTGTCCGTCCGTCCGTCTGTCTGTCCGTATGAACGCACAGATCTCAGAGATGGTAATAGATAGAGGTTTGACATGTATGGGACATATGCTTCTTATGTCTGCAGGCAGATCAAGTTTATTTTCAATTTTGGCCACGCCCCCTCCAGCCCCCGCAATTTAGAAAAAACGTCATATCTCCCACAGTTTTGAAGATAGATGGCTTGGTTCTTCTGGACATATTTAGTTATTAGGATATCTTATCGATCCGCCAAAGGAACGAAGAAGATCGGATAAACGGTTTTCGAGTTATGATCAAAAGACAAATTTTCTTGGTACAGAGTATGTTATAGTCGGGCTTGACCGACTTTCTTTCTTGTTTTGTTTACAAAACCTTTTTAATATTGGCTTTATTTTATAAGCTCTTACACAATTCTCTAAAATTTTGTCAAAATCGGATGACCATTGGTTACAGCTGCCATAGAAATGATCGGTCGTGAAACTAGCTTTAGTGAGAAAAACTTTTTTGTTTTCAAAGAAAACGCCTTCAAACTTTGTATTTCTTAGTTTGCTATGTTTTCCCACGATTCTGCCAATTTTGGTCGAAATCTAACATCTATAGAGTATAGCTGTCATACAAAAGTATAAATGAATGAATAGATTTAATTCAAAATCTAAATGTGCGCAAGTTCTGATATAACTCCATCCCTTAAAACTCTTGCCTTGCCCCTCCCAACCCTCTTCGAGTGTCTACACATCACTTTAGCCATTAGGACCGATTCTTTCCTGAACCAAGCACATGAATGGACAGCGAACAGGCGAACTAAAACATAAGTTTTTGAACAATTAACATAGTTTCGCCCCAATGAACTCATTAAGTGGTAAGTTTGCAAGCACGCGCCGCTGCGGAGGGCGAACCCGGTGTTAACTTTTTAATGCAAAGCCACAAACAATGCAAATATATGTTTGGGCTCCGCCATTAAACTGAGTCTTAACATGTCTATGATTTATGGCTGTAATTAAAATCTCTGCTTGGAGGCCAATAAGCCCAGCAAGATTTCTGTCACAAGGCATGAAAGCGGAACGCGGCTTTAAGCCGTAGCCCAGAAAGCCTTTTATACCGGAATTTAATTAAGGCAAATCTCACTAAACGCACACACACAAAAACACACACACACACACACAAAAAGAGAAAGTGAACTCCACCACCAAAACCAAACCCAGTCCCAACCCATGGCCAACCACATGGGGAACAATGCCCGAGAAGCTGCCTGCTCCGCAGCAATATTGCGTTATTGTTTTTGTCCTTTGGACAAACATTCGACGAACAATCGCCTGACATCGTCATACGAGTATATGGGCTATGCTCCCGTAGTAGAGCTGCTATCTTTGCCGTACAGCCCGCTGCCCGTCGCCCGTCGCCCGTCGCTCTTGTGCATATTTGTTGAACGCAAAAAGCAACACCAAAATTGTTTTTAATAACAAACTGAATCTCAACCAACTGCTACCCTCGGTTGGTGTGCCGGGGGGTGGGGGGATCAACGAGTTGATTACCCTACATCAGCAAAGCTGGCAGCTCGGAGCACTGAGCGGAGATCCGCGGCTCGAGAGGGCAACAGCTCACAAAGCTCCGTGCCAAGTTTCTAACCAATCAACGCGGCTCCATCATCCTGCTCAACCGTATATACAATATACTTAATATACTTTATGGCGTTGGAAATAAAACATTTCTATGGGCAAAAATTAATATCCACTTTGCAAACGTATAATAAGATGTCATGCAACTGAGTAGCGAATGAGTGCCAGAACGACAGACGTCTAATTCAATTACCGTTAGGCGGTGCTCGTGGTCGGTCGTCTGTCATGCGTCTCAATATAAAAACTTAATTTAATGGGTGCCAAGTTTTGTGTGTAGGGTCTCCCTTCTATCTGAGAGCCTGTCAGCAATCGTCAACGGTGCGAAACGAAAATACAGTCAGGAGCGACAGCAGCAGCAGCAGCAACAACGACAACTCATAAGCGCGCTTTGAAATATCCTTGAGCCAGGGGGAAAAAACTCAACACACAGAGAAAGAAAGAAAGAGAAAGTGAGTAAATCAACTTGCTGGCAAAGTTTTCGGCCCAAACCAAAATCATTCATCAAGCTTGGTTCGACAATTTTAAAGAAATTTCTTCACTTGGTGTACAAAGACACCGGCGGGTGAAAATACAAAAAACAACAGAGAAATGCTCCTCCTATTTGTCAGATTATTTAAGGATCTTATCTTATCATATCTTAACTTCGGTACTTACTTTAAGAGAAATCTAAATTTGGCCAATTTCCAAATTTAACTTAAAGTGAAATCTTATTTCTTTTGTTGGGAATTATATTAGGGGTTTGTGTCACTCATCTGTCAGCTTGTTTCGGAATAAGAAAAGTACAACGAAATTATGATAGATATCTCTGAACGTATGGCAACAATCAACAGGCACTGCCTGTGGCAGGTGTTCAAGCATGTATGGAAGCTGTCGCTTATAAAAGTTGGAAGCCGGGCTGTGTGTGTGAAGCACCCTAACTATGTTACTAAAATAGTTTCTTTAGGGTTTGGTTTCACACTTTTGCGTTAAAAGTTCTCCGTAGGGCTCAAACATTGCTTCCAAAGAACACATTTCCATCCTATTCATTGACTATGTTGGTATTCTTGTATTATCTACGCTCCAAAGGGGAATCCAAAGAAAAGTTTCCTAGGGGTTAGCTTTTCTTCGCCCAGAGAGACTTATCGATCTCATCTTGGTTAATGCCTCTTACAATTCATCTGTCGCCAGAACAAAACCGTTTATTAAACCTGAAGATGTTTACCATCTTAGGTACCAGTTATATCCCGATGGTTTAAGGTTTTGCATTTGTAAGACAATTTTTGATTTGAATATTTTCACATATTGATATCTAAATTGTCCTGCAATCCTTCAAAGTTGTGCAAAATGTTTGGTTCGCCATGAAGTAAACAAAAGGTTCGTTTCGAGGACCGCTTCTTCAAGCTGTCGAACCTGTGGTTTTTAGTTCTTGATTCATAATTTTGAATTTCTTGAAACATTTGGCGTCTTTTTTCTATGAAATTCAGCAAATCGGCTAATTTAAACCTAATTGGTCTTCTTGTTGCTGAAGAGGACGTATTTAATTTGTATATTTTAATTTAATTTATTTAATCTCACTCCAAGCTCAGTTCCAAAAATACCTAGTTCTTCTTATATGTACTCGAAGATGCACATGATAGCTTTGTATGGCCATGTAACAACGTACCTATTGATTTATATTACTTCTCATAATCCATCCAGAACTAAAGAATAATTGTTTTCCCACCCAAGTATGAAGAAAGTTTGAAACAAATTTGAATAAATCTGCGCCTGAATCAAAACTGAACCGAACCTTTTTCCAACAAAATTGGTCTTGTGCGGACACAGGATCATGTGGTCCTGAAAGTTGGAGTTTTGGTTTATGAGTTTGAAATTAAATGCTCAGTCAACTCTGTGTTTTTATACTCTATACCGTAGGTACATAGAGTATTATAAGTTTGTGCAAAAGTATGTAACATCCTGAAGGAAGCTTTTTCAACCCTATAAAGTATATATATTCTTGATCAGCATCAAAAGCCAAGTCGATATAGCCATGTCCGTCTGTTTGTCTGTATGAACGCACAGATCTCAGAGATGGTAAGTTATAGAGGTTTGACATGTCTGGGACATATGCTTCTTATGTCTGCAGGCAGATCAAGTTTATTTTCATTTTGTGACACGCCCCCTCCCGCCCCCGCAATTTGAGAATAACGTCATATCTCCCACAGTTTTATAGATAGAAGGTTCGAACCTTCTGGACATATTTTCTAAATTTCTAAATTTTTGTTCGATTTGTCAAAGGAATTGTAAAGATCGGATGAACCGTTGCCGAGATATGATCAAAAGACTGTTCGCTGCAAAATTAATGTTTTTTTTAAATTCGAAAATAAAGTATTTTATTAACTTTAAGAAAAGCCTTTATACACAAAAATGAAGGCCTTTCTTAAAGTTAATAAAATACTTTATTTTCGAATTTAATTAATTTTGTTTATCAGTTTGCATTTACAAGCACTTCAATCCGATAATTTTTTAAATTTTGAAAAAATTAGGGGTTTTTTTCTACATTTGGGCCTTTAGCTCTAAAAGCCGTCATCCTATCACGATTTTGTCTGAAAACGAAACTTTTCTTCAGGTTTCTTCTTTCTTAATTGCCTTAAAACTTTTCAATAGGTGTAGAAACAAAAAAGTTATGAGAGTTTAAGTGGAGGCAACTTTTGAAAAAATCGAAAACACAGTTGATCGATAATATCTCGATAACGATTCGACAGAACTTTTTTCATGTCGATTTTCGTGCTCAGCGTGCCAAAATACATTAGAAAAAGTTGGTTTGGTGAATTGGGGGAAGATCGAATTTCATTTTGTCGAGCAGTGATATATGATGTTTATTATTTTCATAAGATATTTTATTTCTGTTTGGTTCACTAAAGTCCTCTTTCTAAAAAACACATTACAATTAGCATACATTATTTTATCTACTTACTTTACCTTGTAATGGACTTGAACTCGGGTTCTCGGGAAAACTTTAACTCGAAATGCAGATGCATTATTATTATCGCATTCGACTAGCATGCACGCGAGTGAGTCACAGTGAAGAATATTATTTGTCTTCAAAATGACAAATCCTTTTTAAATAAACCGAAAAACTGTGGCTCACAAGAAAAGGCGTCGGTATCCCCAAAGCACAGGATTACAAAAAAGTGCCTCTAGTCCTAAGACTACGACGACAACTTTGGCAAGATAAAAAGATTATTCGTGTCTTTTCTTGGGTTTTGGACGTGAATTAGTAAGCGTAAAATAATTAGGATATGTTGTATGGGCGCATATTGGTTATCCCTGAAAAAATTATCCGCAGACAACTATTTTTTGACGCAAATAAATGTTTGAACTAATAATTTCGCGATTATCTTTATTTGGAATAAATTTTTCGAATTAAGCATTATTATACCCTTGCAAAGTGTATTATAATTTTGCCCAGAAGCTGGCAACGCATATTAATATTCATTTCCGACCACATAAACCATACATATTCTTGATCAGTGTGACGAGCTGAGCTGATTGAGCTTTGTCCGTCCGTCTTCAGTCTGTCTGTCTGTTTCTACGCTAGCTAGTTTCTCAGTTTTGAAGCTATCGAGCACAGAGTCTTCGTTTTGCTGCAGGCTACTAATATGTTGGAACCGACCGGGTCGGATGACTATATACCATAGCTCCCATAGGAACAGTCGGTCGATAAACAAGTTTTAGTATGAATAACTTTTTTATTTTCAATGGAAACGTCTCCTAACTTTGTATTCATAATTTGTTTATGCTTTTTTATAATTTTTTAAAGTTTGATGAAAATCGGACATCTATATGGTATAGCTGCGATACAAAAGATAGGTTTGAAAAACAGTCTTCGCTAGAAAAACTTTTTGTATTTAATGGTAGCATCCTGAAATTTTGTATTTGCTTGTTTTACATGCTTTCATCTAATTCTACAAATTTTTGTTAACATCAGATGACTATATCATATAGCTCTTATACAAACGATCGGTCGGTAGATGGGTCGTTGTGGGAAAACAACTATTTTTAAAAAAAAAAAATTCGATATCCGTATTCGAATATAAAAACAAGAAAGAAAGTCGGTCCAGCCCGACTATAACATACTCTGTACCAAAAAAAATTTGTCTTTTGATCATAACTCGAAAACCGTTCATCCGATCTTCTTCATTCCTTTGGCGGATCAATAAGTTATTCTAATAACCAAATGTGTGCAAAAGAAACAAGCCATCCATCTTCAAAACTGTGGGAGATATGACGTTTTTTCTAAATTGCGGGGGCGGGAGGGGGCGTGGCCAAAATTTAAAATAAACCTGATCTGCCTGCAGACATAAGAAGCATATGTCCCATACATGTCAAACCTCTATCTCTTACCATCTCTGAGATCTGTGCGTTCATACGGACAGACAGACGGACAGACGGACAGACGGACATGACTATATCGACTCGGCTGTTGATGCTGATCAAGAATATATATACTTTATGGGGTCGGAGATGCTTTCTTCTGGATGTTACATACTTTTGCCCAAACTTATTATACTCTATGTACCTTTGGTACAGAGTATAATGACAACTCTGATTAAAACGCAGCAATCACTATTTTGTATAATTTGTACCAATAATATAAACTACCCTATCTCAGAGATGGTAGGTGTTAACAATTCTTGTACCTGCAGGTATATCAAGTTCATATTGAATATTTGTATCGACTTCTCCCTCCCCTGCTGTTTGGAAAATTCGCCATATCTATCACAAATTGGAAGAACGATATTTTGTACATTTTAATTAAAAATAGAAATCAGAATTATTTCTCGATCCGCCAAAGGAGTGGTGAAAATCAGAATAACGATGGTCGAGCTATAAACCAAACATACAGTTACATACCACCGCACCCTGTGTGACATCTGTCTTCAGGTTATTTCCCAACAATACACACTTTGAAAATTCTTAACCTAATTTCTTACTTAAATCTATAAAAATGATTTTCCACAGAAAATTTCTTATGCCATAAACTCTGTACCAATAAGTTGAATGCCAATCCGTGGCAAAGCTTTAAAATTCCCCAAAAAAACAGACCAAAGCCCTAATAGATTAAAATTGATCTAATGATTCCATCGCATGCGGCCAAGTCGAAAGACAAAGAGACGAACACACCACTCACCAATCCAGACCAAAAAATGGCATTTCTATAGAAATTAACAGTTCATGGACTCAGAGCACAACATGTAATTATGCCCACTTGACGTTGGCATCAATGGCAACGCTCCAATGGAGTGAATTTCTGTGAAAGAAATTTGTCACGATTGCCAGTGGCTGAGCCGTGCGACGACCTCAAGTAAAGTTGAGTTGGAGCAGACATGATGACAACGTCAGCAACGCCAGCCAACTGAGCATCTCTCGGTGGAACAGCCAAATGCTGTAATTGATTCACTTTGACTGATTTTGGCAGTCTGATGAGGCTGCTGCTCCACTTGTGGATGGGGATGGGAGGGTGGTTGGTGTCTAATGCTCATTACGACATTACAAGAAGAGAAGCGAAATACTTGGCCAAAAAGTGCTCAGTAGTTTAAGCTGACCCCTAATCAGAGCTCACAAATATATTGGCTACCTCAAAGTTGTATGGCTTCTGGTGTTGCTCAGATTAATGTGGCAACTGGGAGCAGTTTTGCGGAGACCTAAGCCATAACCAACTGTTATGTTTATTTAAGTCTTCAGGTATTTATTAATGAATGCACCATCATAAACACCATTTTGGGCCATGGACGAGATGGGAATGAAGTGTGGGAATCGGGAATGCCATTGTCATTGACATTTGGTTCATTGGACTCGGTTTTTTGTTTTTTGTTTTTTTGTCGGCTGATATCTTTTTCATGTTTACTTTTGACTTAATTAGACGTCTGAAACGTGGCATCCCTTGTCTTGCCAATACAAACGTTTGATGGGTTTAATAATTTGTTTGTTCTAACGCGAATAAATAACAATGTACAGCAATGCCCAACCACTCGCCCCCCTATTTTCCACTCATCTGTGGCGCCAATGGCCCATTTAAATGACAACAGACAGCGGCGCATAATTAAATAGAATTGGCAGAAAACTTTAATCTTTTGTCTGTGGCCAAAATCAGCATTTCCCTCCAGCCAGCCGCGCGCGTGTCAATCAAAAGTTGGTGGCCCACACAGCCAACAACAAAAGCAGATAACAGATAGCAGACAGAGCGGCGGTGTGGCAAGAAGTAAGACTAATTGGAAGCAGGCGCGCCAAGCATAAACTAATTAGATGAAATTATATAGAGATCTCCGTGCGGCAGCACTTTCGTTCAGAACATATATCTTTGACAAGATCGTAAATCGTTTAGCGCCCGCCGTGCCAACACGAACCCGCCGATTGTTTATATAATTCCAAATTGGACCTGAAAAGTTGATTTACTATCGCCTATCTGGCTGTTGGCCGCTGACGCAATTCCCAAATGAATTGGCACACGAAATGTACAGAACTTGAGCATTAAATAAAATCAAACTTAATTAAGCGACTGTCCGAGTTAATTGATGTTACCTTCAGAAATGCAAAAGTAATTAGCATTGTTCAATGGTTCGACATGGTTCATCCACAGGACAGGATTCGGCGAAATGCAAGCAAGGCGGTGGGGAAATTGTACGACACAGTATCGGGTCTGTAATAAGAAAGATAGAGCGCAGAAGTTGATAAAGTATCGTATGGCTGATCGCCATCGATGAACTCTTTCTCTTAGTTGTAGATTCACTGAATTAGAGAAGTCTGAATTGAAAAGAGTTTAATGGACGTCGCACAGTGGGGTCATGTGAGTTTTTGCAAATATCGTAACTCTTGAACCGAATGAGATACTCAAATAATATAAATTGCACACGATAGATAACACAGGGGAACAGCCATTTCTTTGCATGAACTTTGATGAAAAATTCTGGTTCAGTTTTGTCCACTGATCACAAAACTGGTCTCGGTTTGGCTCCATCAGCTTTAGTTTTAAAGATATAGCGGAAAATGTGCTTTGAAAAAATTATGCAGGTCACACTGAGCACAAATATCCGGGTTTATGAGTCTTATGCAACAGAACCCATATCAATGTAGCCCAAAAAAATCAAGCCAGCAGCATCAGGCGGCCGGAAGATGCCCAAAATGGGCTTTGAAGACAGTAATTCCTTAGTTTATAGCAAATTTTTCAAATTTAATCGTCATGTACTAGCCAGAGCGGTGGACTTTTTTTTGATTTTACCACTTTAGCATATAGCCAAATGCACTTTTATGCACTTTTATCAGCTTGTTGGACAAAGCTACAGGCGGTTAATCATAGAAAAATTTATTTTAATTCATACACGAAATGTTTATAGGAAGTATTAAAAGACTACGTCATCTTACATAGACCTTACATTAATATTCAAGCAAATGTACAATAATAACCAGGGCTGCAAACCGGTGCGGAGTCGAACCGCTTCGGAGTCGGAGACTACGTGTTTTTTGGCAAGTCTGAACCGAATCCGAACCGGAGCAACACAATTTTTCCCTGCCTAACCCAAACCTGAACCGGATCAAAAAATTGTAAAAAGGGTTCGGTTCAAAAGAATGTTTCTACTCAACTTGGTACATACACTTGTCACACACAAGTTCTGAAGTCTTCTGCATAATACTGTCCAACTTTCCCACATATTAAGTTCGGTCCCAGTTCTAACACCTGCTTTTCTGGATCCAAGAAACCAAAAATTGTTGACCTTAGAACAAAAACAGCAAAAATAATGTCTGATAATGTTGGTTGACCAACCTTCCGCACCCGCTCCGTGAACCCGCATCCGAAATTTTTCGAGGGTTCGAACCCCGGAGTGAACCCCTCCTGATTTGTTCGAGGTTTGCAGCCCTGATAATAACATTCAGTCACTACTAGATTCAAATAATTTCGTCTAAATTCGGTTTTACTTAATATCAAACAGCGTCGCGAGAATGTCATTAAGATTTGAGGAATTTGGCTATATCTCCGATCCCATAATACTTTATCTGGTGAAAATCTTAGCTCTCTGCCTACCACTAGAAGTATTTTTGGCCAATTCTCTTAAAACTCAATTAAAAAATGGGGTAAGAAGATTGAACATGACATCCCATGGGGCGGGTGCTGCTTAAAAAAAATAATAATAAAGTTTTATTGCATTTCAGTTCTGGTTTGGTTTGTTAGATTTTATTTTAATTAAAAATGGAAATAACTGAGATTCCAAATAAAAATTCCAACACAAAACACAACAAATAAATGTCCGTGGCACCCAAACCCAAAACCTATGCGGCCAAAAAAACTTTGCCAAGATGAAATTGCCCGACCCACGGAGTTGAGTTCATTGGCGGGGTTTGATAAGGCTCGTTGGCTTTATAGTTCTTCTTATATATCCTCTGCTGTTCGTATCTGTCAACAATTGCAACTTGCAGCAACATAACTAATTGTCGCTGATGGTTTATGTGATTGTGCATAGATTGTACCGGATTAATGTGCTGGAAACTTGTTTTGCAGCCAAAATAAAACAGTTTTTCAGTTTGGTTTCCTTATCAAATTACAAAACATATCTGTACGGTGGGAGGAAGGAAGGAAGGAGGGAAGGGAGAGACAAATGCCTGCAGTTTGAAATGGCTGTTAGTTTTATTAAATTTATTCTCTACTTTATCCCGGGCAACTAATTTTCTGTTGCTTCTGTATTAAATATAATTGCATGAAATTCGTGCCAGATTCGTTTTCATTAACGAAATGTACTTAACATGCTTTATTAACGCTTATGACCTCATTAGTGCGTATAAACGGGCACAAATTTAATAACAAACTGGTGTCCATTAACATTCATCCGGTTGTATGTCGGTGCTGAAGTGTATGTGTGTGCGCTTGTGAGTGCCTGTGTGTGTGTGGCAGGACTCTAAACAAAAGTGTGTCATTTATTCAAGCGCTTCGGTTACCCACAAGAATTTTTGTGTTTATTTTGTTTTTGCATATTTGAAAACCCAAAATGTAATTGAAAACCAGGAAACTAACATTATTAATAGCTAAGGTGGAAGTTCGCTGGGGGTGGGACACCGCTGGAATAACCATCCACCGCAAGAATAACACCACAAAATTACAATATTCCATTTAATATGGAAATGAAACAGTTGCGTTGACCAAACGCAAAATAGTTGCACACATTTCGAAAATATGCAGAATGAAGAGAAGCAAAGTTTTACCAGGAAGCAGCTAATTATCTACACTTTGATTGAATTATTCTATCATTTTCTTGGGAGTCCTTGATCGTGTTTATTTACACACACACACACACACACTCGCACACATTTTCTATCCGCAAATAAAAGTGGTTGCCCAAACATGGATGGGTACAAGATGTGTACAGCATTCACGACATGTGCTTTTGGTATCGTTCAAATTGGTTCAACTCTTGCTTTCGCTCTCTCGTGGGTGATTGTGTGTGTGAGTGTGAGTGTGAGAGTGTGTGTGCAGGGCGAACACTTTGCCCGCCTTCAAAGATTTGTCTCCACCTCTTGCCACTCGTACCAATTTTCCACAAACATTTGGCAAATTGTTATTGAAAAAGCTCCCACACAAACAAGCATACCACCATATACAAGTGTGTGTGTGTGTGTGTGTTGTATGCACAAAATGATTTCGAAATCCGACTACAACATATGTTACGTGAAAGTACTTGGCGTCGTCGGCGTCGTCGTCCTCATCGTCATCTTCCTGCTACCCCCCCCAGAGGATTCATAACTTATGAAGAAGTGTTTTTTTAAAATTGCACAGATTTTTTATATTTTAAAGATAACCAAAGATTTCCTACGCCCTGTTCAAGGACGCAGCACCGAGTTTATGTTAGTGCTATAAACAGAATACATTTCTTCGTAGTCAGAATTTCCGGGTTCAACTCATGTCCATAAGTTCCGAAAGTAGAAGTCGGTTTGGTTAGCTTTTTTTTACTTTGGTCCAAGTTTTATGCAAGTTTAGTTTATGAAGAGGAAGCTAAGCTAACTTTTATACCCGCTCGCTTAAATATTTTCAAAAATCATTTTTTTCATGCATCGACCCATTTTCCGACTGATCGTTCGTATGGAACCTATAGGATATGGTCATCCAATTTGAACAAAAATTTGTAGAATTGGGTAAAAGCACATAAAACAAGCAAATGCTAAATTGCAGGATGCTAGCATTAAAAACAAAAAAGTTTTCCAACTAAGACTGTTTTTTAGACCTATTTTTTGTATGCCAGCTATACCATATAGTAGTCCGATTTTTATCAAACTTTTGAGAACTTAAAAAAAGCATTAAAAGCAGTTGAATACAAAGTTTGGAGACGTTTCCATTGAAGAGGAAAAAGTTTTTCATACTAAAACAAGTTTTTCGACCAATGCTTCCTATGAGAGTTTTGAAATACAGTCATCCGATCCGGTCGGTTCCGACATATATTAGTAGCGTGCAGCAAAATGAAGACTCTGTGGTAAATTTTTAGCTCGATAGCTTCGAAACTCAAAGACTAGTTTGCGTAGAAACACGCAGACAGACGGACGGACAAAGCTCAATCGACTCAGCTCGGCACCCTGATCAAGAATATATATGGTTTATGCGGTCGGAAATGAATATTTCTATGCGTTGCATGCTTCTGAACAAAATTATAATACCCTTTGCAAGGGTATAAAAAGTTAGTAGCCTTCCAAGAAGAATATTTTTGAAATTGTGTTCAAATATCAAGTTCTTTATGTAAATGTTAAGCCGTATTGATTAAGGAGTAAAGAGCAAAATAGTGGACGGATTAAAAGATTAAAAGATTGAAAAGTATCCCTAAACTGTTTCAAGTCAAGTATTTTGAGATTAAAGAACAATTTAATTCCAAGCAGCGCTTTCAACTTGAATAAAGATACTTCGTATTTGAAGAAAACTTTAGAAAAATCGAAATTCTTTTTGACTTATCTTATTGTTAAACATTTCAAGAATATACTCTGAAAATTTCAAGTCGATCTGAGCAAAACTCTTGAAGTTATTGTCCAATTAGTCTCCTGTCCTTTAACATTATAACTCCGACAGCTGCGTGCTTATAAACTTTCAAAGGCGTTTTTCTCAAAACTACTTTTTCAAAGTCCGTGATCACTGCCATTCAAAAACTACTTGATCGATTCATTTCAAACTTTGTATACATTTTTTACATATAAAATACCTCCCCCCAACGTTTTTATTAAGGTGGGTTTCGCACCCACAAAATGGCGGAATTTTTTGTGGGAAATAGCATTTTTCACTTTAGATGGCCACCAAAAATTAAAAAGAAATACTCAGAGATCATTGGGGGGAGGATTTGATGATACTTTAACTAAATTTCATTGGTTTTTAATTTTAGATCATTTTCACCTCAAATCGATTTTTTTCAAAGACGTTCTGGCGCAAGCTTTGTCACCGACTGGTTTTTCAATATTTCCACATGAAAAATTTATAGAGTATTGTTAAAAATAAAGTGCAAAAGGTTTGAATTAATTTGCTCATTCCATTCTTTTAGAAAAAATTCACAAACGCTAAAACCCTTACCCCCCTCTTAAGTACAAATTATCTCTAACTTATACGACAATTATGCCAATCCGAACTCTGTTCAACAAAATCTTAAAGCCTTTATTAGCCCTGTACATTTTTTTGATCAACAACTAAACCGATGTAAAAAGATAGACGCTGTTTTGTTAAAAAGTTTAGAAATGACTTTGACAACACCAACGAATCTTCTCTGAAAGTTTCGCTGGGAACAGAATCTTAAACCTCACCTTATATGAATGGTCGAAATCAGTTGCAGAAATGCAAAAAGTTGCAAAAAGAAAACTTTTTTTTATCTAAAGTCGATAGTCGGATTACATTTCCTCAACTGGAAACGTAGTTTGTTTGTTCGTGTGTGGTGCAGCGGGTAGTGTGTGATCTACTCTATCTCTTGTGCAAAAGTATGGAAGCTCTCAAACCAGGAGATCACAAAGAGCTACGTATTTTTACCAGAGTTCTTTCCCAGTGGCGCTGGGCAGAATGTGGTCGGTCGAAATAATGCATTACGTACGAGCCACAATGTAATGCATTACCTATGCGATTTTTTTTCAGCGCATTTGTAATGGCTCGAGAATTTCTGCATTACAATATGGTAAAAGAAAACGCTTGTGTAATGGGGACCCGAAAGAAACTTCGGCACGTCATTACTTTCTGCATTACAAAATTCAATAAACTCATGTACCGTGCGGAAAATTTGGCCATTTCTTAAGAAAGTAAGGCAGGTTGTATTGGGTTTTTGAATGCATACAGGCGAGAGGTAATGCATTAATAATGGACGTAATAATGAGCATTTGCGCCACTGGGCATTAATATTATTTGTGCTTGCGCATTGCATCGCCGTTCCACTGTGCTATCTGTCTGGCAATATCTTCTGTTTGTTTGGCTGGCCATTTGCATATTTCCCAGCGTAACGTTAACCGTAACCGGTTATGCTTAACCTTGCCTGAGCCGGGGCTTTGCGATGTAAATGCGTGCCATTAAAACGAAGAAGAAAACGACTCAAATTGCATTGCACACGCAAAGTACACAGTTTGGTTACAATACTTGTAAACCTGTACATACCTGGCCATGGACGAGTTTGTTGAACTCTCTATTAAATTTGCTGCTGTAAATTAACATTTTCAGCTTCGTTTCCTGTGGCGCCATTTTGCCAGCTTTGGTGGCATGCAAATTGAATTGGCCATAAAAATGGCGAGCTGCTGCTGCAGTTGATTTAATAATGCAAGTCTTGAGACGGAATGTACGGCAAATGCAGGCCTTGGCATAAATGATTGACTTGTGCAAAATCAATGGCTGTGGAGTATGAATTGTGTCAGTGTTAGGGAAGGACACATCCCTTCTCAGGCTGGCGCCTTAGAGTAGGCAACACAATCGGGCGTGCAGGTGGCAGGCAATTTGGGGCCCGGGCGTGAGGCAGTGCTTATCACTTAGTTTGACAGAGACTGACGAGCATGGAGAAGTGAGATGTTAAGTCCTGTCCATGTCCCATTAAAGTAACGAAACTTTTGACATAACGCCCTAGCCAAAGGGCAGTTGCTGTTGCCTTTTTATTTTAATTCCCAAATCGAAAAAGTTTTCGCTTTCTGCGATTACACTAAAACTCTAAACGCTTTAAGCCCTGTTTTAGGCTTAGCAGAGAGCTGGTTTGTGTGTGTGTGTGTGTGTGTGTGTGTGTGTGTGTGTGTGTGTGTGTGTGTGTGTGTATGTAGACTACTAATTCGACATGTCTGGGAAGTTTCTTTTTACGCGCTGCTCTAATGTCTTTTGCCTTTCCCCCCTCCAAAGCGAATCCCCTCCGCTGCTTCGAGCTCATTTCGTATGCTCAACTGTGAGCCGGGGCTGGGAATGGGGGCCGGGACTGGAGGCTGTGGCTGTTCCTCTATGCGACGCTCCCTTAAACGATTACAAATGATTAAGTCGCAAGTTGGCGTGAAATTTGTCGAAAAAGCACATTAAATGCAATTTGCTTTGCTATCTCAGCGTATGTATCGCCCGAACAGTTGCTGTCTGGCATGAAAATGAGCCGCATACAAACACTGTTTTCCCCCAGAGAGGCCCGAGTAAATTTTCTTAATTTTCATTTATTATTTTGGGGAATTAATTATGCGCCCAGTCGACCACATGCAGCAAGTTAATTTATTGCAGCACCAAACAAGTGAAATTTAGAAGCCTTCAGACACTTAAATATGCTGACAAAGTTGCTCCCAAAAAGCAGCTGTTTTAACTGAGGGTAGGTCGAAAATGTGTGGACTTTGAACATATAGAAGATAAATTCTTTAATTTGTATATTTGCAAGGTTGGTGGAGAGATTAAGTGTAAGCCAAGAATCAAATCTACCTCCTAAAAGGATTTCCAGCCATTGTAATATTAATGGAAATGAGATGGCAGACAGTTTTACTTGGTCATGAAGCAACTTTAAACAACTTTAAACTGTCTCCTTACAGACGCTTAACAGCAAGATGAAAGAGATGGGAGCGAATGAAGCGAAGTGAAAGTGGAAACGTCCCCCTATATATGTACAGACCAAAGTCTGCCCCTGAGTCCTTTGCAGATGAAGACTTCTCTACAGCTTGCCAATATACCCGTAAGCCATGCTGTAGTATCGGTCGTATTACTGAGATGAACAACCAGTGCATCAGCCTTGATGATAGGAAGCCTGGAGCAATTTTCCTCTTGGACAGTTTTCCATTGATTATTCTAGGAATTTTGCATTGTTCGCTGGCGTTCCATTTCTTGCGGTGCCTGGTATATCTCTTTGTGAAGAGATAACGCCTTAATACCAAGTACGGCTTCTGTTGCCCACTTTAGTAACTCTTTAAGTGTAGAGTCCATGAATGAGCTGGGAGTAGCTCTTAGAAGGGTTAAGATTTAACTTAGCCAAATAAGACGTACATTCCAGCCGTTGACGGCTATCCCCATCGTCCCTACTTAACGGTCACATAATATTTTACACCAAGTTTCACTTAGCGTCCTTTTTTACCTCGCTTTATGGCCCAAAATGGAAATTGTTTTGTTTAAATAACCAAAACAGTCAAAGTTGAGAATAAATGATTGACTGTTAAACTAAAAGACATGGATGACCCAATTAATGATTGAACGTTTGTTTTCAGAAAGTATTTTGAAGTGAGGTTAAGGCAAATTTGCTTAAGATTAAAAATGTTTCCCTACCCTGCCAGGCTACAAGAGTTGACTGGAGACAAAAAAGTGGAGTTCCTACCAAGGCTGCAAACAGAAAAATATTTTAGAAACTTCGGTCAACATTTTGGTTCGAACTTTGGTTCGGCCCATACTTTACGCAAGTTTATATAGTAATTGAACTAAAAACGTTCTAAACTGTAAGGGAATCGTGTCGATTTTAGTTTGGGCTTTGTTTATTCAAAATATAATTAGCTATTCAGGTCAGCTTCCCGAAATTTTTATTTCGTAAGAATACTTTATATAATTAGAAACACTATGTCAAAGCTTTGATGCTTATCAGCTGTATGAAAGAGTTTCTATTTATATAAAGTACTATGACGAAAAAATATAACGAAGTACTGGTACAGTACTTCCATTTCGTAGTCCACGTACACCAATTTATGCACAGTAATCTTAAGCTCTGATCTCTGAAACCCTCGGGTAATATGGGTTTGGATTCTAATGGTGATTCGGAACATTTTAACAAATGAACACATGAAACTTTTCTGCCTATTGTTAGACTCAGTCTTCCAGAACCATCAAGTAAACAGTGGGTCAAATTTGCTCATGTCTATTATTTGTGTTGAACCGAATCGAAATTTTAGCTTAAGAACATGTTCAGATTCAGCTTTAAGACCTAAAGAAGTTCGGTTCAAGCTTTGGTTCACAATGATCTGAGAGTCGGAAATCCGGCTTGCATTCCAAAGTAAACAACGGCAATCACAGAACCCATAGATCAGTGCTCAATTTTACTTACTTTTAAAATCGAACAACAATGTTTCGGTGACAGACTTTTCAAAATAATTCAGCATAGGAGATGTTGTAAGGGTTATCTTCTGTAAACGATCCGTGTGTTGCTTTTACTACTGATGCTGGTTGGATGTTAAACAGCTGATGAATTTGGGAAAAAGAGACTCATGAATGAGAAACTTAAAGAAATAAGTGAGCACGAATCCATGGATGGATTTAGATGTTCTCTTTGATTTTCTTTCCTTTACTGGCAAAATGCTATCTAAACATTAGACTTAAACACTCTTAGCAATTAAAATTAGAGCAGCCAAAAAGAAAAACTTAATAAAGCACACCTCCCGATTTGAGGCCATTCTGAATATTCTCAAGCTGTGGGTGTGAGGGTCTTGTCAGTTTATAGTTCTGGACCAGCACCCAGAGAGCCTTTATTTGTTCCACATTAATGCTGTGCCAAGTAAAGAGGAATTCCTGCTGGTCGAGATCAGTCTTGCCGCAAAGCAGTCGGTTCAGATGATTATATTAAGT
This sequence comes from Lordiphosa andalusiaca, assembly GCA_035044965.1. NCBI lineage: Eukaryota > Metazoa > Arthropoda > Insecta > Diptera > Drosophilidae > Lordiphosa > Lordiphosa andalusiaca. The sequence continues at coordinate 2,993,680 of JAWNNM010000159.1, read as the reverse complement.
TCGAAAGATTGAAGCTTGTCTATCTTTAGTTTTCATGCTCCATTTCCTTAATTAACCCAGAAAGAAAGTCTGTCAAGCCCGACTTTAACATACTCTTTACCTTTCAAAGATTTCGTTTTCCACACAAAGTGTTAAGGTGTTCCAGCCAGTGCTGCCCAACAAAAATGTTTGTTATCCCCATAACTTGACTATCGCTGATCCTTAGACGAATCGATAAATAATACTGATTACAAAATTTGTCCAGAATAATCTTAACTTACCTGGAGTTCGGATGATTTACACACCCAGAAAAATGTAGCACGATTTCTGCATCAATTTAGAATTTTTCTTCTTGAGTTTTTTTAAGACGAAATCTGCTCGAATACAAGCAGACAAAGCGAACAACAATTGAGAACAATTCTCTCTTTCGCTCTAAGCATTGCCGATGACTGTTGCTTTTAATTTATACTGAGAATTTGTCGCTGTTGTAGCGGTGTCGGTTGATTTGTCAGTGAGTGCTGCAGTTTTCTAGGCACTGAATTCAAGTCTCAGTTGAGGAATAATAAAAAATAAAATTGTTAAATGGCATATAAAAATTAATCACAATTTAGCAATAATGGGGAGTGGAGTGGCTGGCACTGCGCCAAGTCTTTCAAGAAGAGACCTTGGAATTGAAACTTTTTTTTTTTGCTTGCATCCAAGAGGATCTTTTCTTGAATCCAAAACTATTTATGCTTGAAATAAAGCAGACTAAATTCAAAACCAAGTATTTTCATGCTCGAAAATACGTTCTTGATTTCAGTATTTTCTTCTTGGATCCCAGCATTTTCGTTCTTAGCGTACTTTTGACATCAAATCTTGGTTTCTTCTCTGAGTGTAGAACTAAATCAAAAATTTGCAAGTGCTCCTCTCAAAAAATAAATACACAAAATCTAAAATTAGGAAATTCGCATATAAGGGGTAAAGAACATAAATTTTACAAAAACATTTTCTGAAATTAAGATACCAATTTCCATAAGCCAGAAAATATTTTCTTCGTTTAAACAAACAATTTTTCTTACTGACTGAAGTTAGGGAAGTAGAGGGAGACGTGAAGATGCGACGTAACCTCGTATCTTAACTGAAATGGTCTATTTAAGGGGTATTCTGGAACTCTCCAAAGATTTTCATTGCGATTGGTTCGCTAATTATGCATCCCACCAAACAGGGTTGCATGTTCCTCGAAAAATATCCCATATTTTAGTTTTGAACTAATTTGATGCTTTATTAAAATTGGTTGTATGTTTTATGATAAAACTTTTATTCAAATTAAAGTCATGTTACCCAATATTAACATGCAAAATGTAAAAATATAATATTTCAGCGTCGATCATAAAGAAAAGCCCTGGTAACCCTAGGCCCGTTTGCTGTTGTCAGATTTTCTAATATGGCGCCAATATTTAATGTTTGAAATAAATTTGAGGCAGCCTTTTCAGTAAAAAAATGTTGTATACATTTCGAAAACAAAATTTTGCTTAGCTAAATAGTTTAAGAGCTGAATTAAGCTAAGTTTCTTTACAAAACAGTAAAGATTTTAAACAAACCGAAAGAGATTTCTAGGACACCGAGAATTGGTTTTGGAACCAAAACCTCCGTATATATTTTTATAATTTATCTATCTTTAAAACTGTGCGAGAGGCTTTTTCCTAATTGCGGGTTGGGAGGGGGCATGGCCAAAATAAATAAATAAAAACTGTTAGCCAATAATACTTATTAATTTGTGAATTTGAAACGTTTCTTTAAGATAATTTTTTATATATTTCGTTCGACTCTCTACATCCTTTGCGATGACTTGACGAAAATTTAAGAACGTGTAATCCTGCAAGTCTTCTACAATTGCCCTTCGATCTCCTAATACACTTGCCATCAATCTAATTTTTTTCTGTAACAATTTCTACAATTTTCTGTAGTACTTCTTTACCTTAATTCCATTTTAGGCAGGAGAGTTTTTTTATTCTTTTCTATTCTAGCCGACATTCTCTATTTTCAAATTTCATTCCTCTACGAAGTTAAAATTCGACATAATAAATTTAAGACATTCTTCTTAAAATCCTTAACGATATTCAAATGGATTATAGGAATTCAATTTGCAAAGTGTGCGAAAAGTCACATGACAATAGAAATAATAATATCTCATAGTGTGCCGCCGTTGTAAACCACTGAACCGAACCGGAACCGCGGTTCAGTCAGGTTTCAAAACCATGTAATGAACCGAACCGGCGGTTCAGAAAACACTGAACCGAACCAGTACTTATTTTTGAGTCGTTTGCATCCCTGATAAAAACTGTTTAAAAAACAAAAAAAAATTATCTTTAAATTTGGAAAATGTATTTATTTTTTTTTGCAATAGAAAATAAACATTTGGTGTGTAATGTCAATGCTCTGTTCATTGATACAAGTGTTGCCTATTCAAGGCAGGGCAACAAAACACCAACGTCTTGATTATCGATTTCAATTCTTATCAATCGCTCGCTGTAATCTCTGCTGTAAACACAGCCATTCCCATTAATATATTACAATCCATATATAAATATTGGCAGTCGAGGAAAACTTCTTTGACTTCCGAGACAAACTAATAGCGAAGCATTTGCCAGCATTCTGACTTTTTTTAATGGCTTTATTTTTCGCCCCAGAGTTAACTTTTTGTTGGCAGTGACCTACTTAAAGGACGAGACGAAAACAAAATTGAATTAGCCGAGTCGAGTTGACATATTTTGTGGGGATGTTTTACAAGCCTAATGCGATTTAAGTTCGGTTATTGCTGTGGCCAGGACAAGGGTAAGGCGAATAATTGGATTTGAAATTTGTGTAATTCCAGGCAAATGGTTCTCTTAATTTGGCAGTTTAATTATTAGTTTGATTATTTTGCAGTTTGAAGAGTTTATTGGGCTGTCAATCAAATTGAAATGCAATATGTCAATACAATGCAAAAGTGAAGAGGCGTCGCATCAATCAAGGCTTGCATGCATCGGCCATAGAAATGCCTCCATGTTGCACTTTGTAAGCTTGTCTTAGACTTAATTAACATTTAAATTGACTTTCGACCAAATCTCCAGTTTCTGTGCCCTTCTGGCCGTGTAATTGGATCTGATTCTGATTTATAGATTTGAAATTGAAAGCACATGCTTCCAGCTCAAAGGTTGCCATTATGTGGACAATCCCACGGACCAAGTCCGAGGAACCAACAAAGTTTCATAAAAATTGAATTAAGGCATTGCCGTACTTTGACCAGCCAAAACTTTGGCCATTAAACAAGAACTTCACCACAGACAAATCAATGGGGAAGTGCTTAACTGAATAGACTGAAACTTGCCAACTATTTGCAAATTAAAAAAAAAGAAAACTATTTTCCATTTTCTGTCTCCACAGAGCCCTCTCTCTCTATCTCTTAGCGTGGCACAACGAAATCATGCAGCGTTATGGCCATGGACACGGATCGGAGACTGCTAATTGAGCTCCAGCAAATGTCAGCGGCAGTCACGAAAACTGTGGCAGCCACCGCTGCCGCTGTTCTGGCCTCCAGCCGCAACGACACGGACGCGGACGTGCTCTATCAGTGGAGTGCCCAGGCTGGGGCACGACTCGCCCAGTCCCCGGACTCCACGCTGCCGGCTTTGGCGGGCGCCGGAAGAGAAGCGCATCAGTTGCCCAGAAATGACTCACAGTTCCTGCTGCTGGACTATGCTGGCATTGCGTCCAGCAGCAGCAGCCTGAACGACAGCCTAGACTATGCGTCCTTCCAGCAGCCGGGCGATGGCCAGTGCCGGCGAATGGATAACAATTTATCATATTGGAATCTGACGTGTGACTCACCATTGGACTATGCTGTGCCGCTCTATGGCTACTGTATGCCATTCCTGCTGATAATCACAATTATAGCCAATTCGCTGATTGTGCTGGTGCTGAGCAAAAAGAGCATGGCCACGCCCACAAACTTTGTGCTAATGGGTGAGTCAAGAAAGATGCAGATCTGTTTTAATCTTTTAAGGTTTTAGTTAGCTTTAGTTTTGTGACCAAAAGTGAATCCTTAAAATGGTGGCCGGTGCTAAAAGACCTTAAACACTCCTCAACAATGTCACCACTGGCAAGTGGAAGAGCTGATTGTAGTCCTGACAGGAAACTAACAAGTAGAGGCATGTAGTTTGAAGTTCCCACAACTAAACAAGTTCTCTGAGGCATGATTCAATGGTGGCTGCCGTGGCTGACAAATCAATAAATAGCGTAAAATTACACGGCATGCTTAAATCGATCGATTTTCGGGATCAAAATAAAAAATTGGAAATAAAATCAATCTATTTCCGGAATCAGCTCAAGAATATCCGGGATCAATCCGTTATATATATATATATATATATTATATTTCTTCATACTTGGATTCTTCTAACACCCCCCAAAATCGGAAGATACGGCCCAAAACTGCATTTGGCTTTTTTAACTCATTTAAATTGAAATTAGACCGTCTGATTGTATAGTCTAATAGCGACGAGAGGAACCTCAAATACTACAATCAATGGCTTCATAGATTTACCTCGAGGGCTGAGAAATGCGGGTTACAAATGTGGCATTTTTTATGTTTTTTTGAAAATTTCCACTTTTGCCTTCACTGGTTTTGGTTATTATATTCAATGTGATTTTCTTTTAAGTTGTATTATGTTAGCCCACTTAATTCTCCGTCGAATAGATGTTGTTTCTATTGATTTGAATATTCGCGTATTTCTAAGTGCACATCGACTATTTAGTATTCTTATTATGTCTGCCTACAAATTAGTGCCTACAATAAGTGCTCCTAAAACTATGCCATATTTTGTGTGGCGGCAGTTTTAAATAATTCGTATTAAATACTTAAAATGAAAATTTATATGCTTCTGCACCAGGATTGACATTATCCGAATAATGTTTCCCTACAAATATTCGTTAAGCGAATTCAATTGCATTAAGCATATTTTGAATGTGAGATGTGCTACTAAGGCCCGATTTCTCAAAGTCCGGTGGGTCAACTTGACAGATATTTTAACCGAATTTGTGTGTCTCATGAAATATGTGGCGTAAACGGAGGAACAAACTTAAACGCTGCTCATCCACCGGTCAACGTTAACAGCGAGCGATGAAACTATCGATACTTTTACTTTACTTGCTGCAACACAAAATGTTAATGAATAAATGAATTTTTCAACTCCAAGATTTGAAAATGCAATTCGAAGAAGCGGAGCATCGAATAAATAATGCAAGAAAGTACAGGAAGAGGCAAAACAATGACCAGCAACAATCAATCGCATTAAAAAGCACACAAACCACACCGAGTCAGCTGTTTAGTCAAACAGCATGGTCACCCTGAAGCAGCGATAGGCATTTATCGATATCAGCAAATGACCGCTCGCTTAACCGCTCGTCATCTTGACGAACAAATCTGACCGAAGTTGGCTAACCGGAACCTTTGAGAAATCGGCCCTAAGTCTATTTTTCAAATTCCAATTTCGACCGATCTTAGTGGAATTATAAAAACTTATAATTACGAAGATTCGAGAGGGTTTCATTGAAAATTGGAAAGTTTTTTTTTCATTAAAACAAGTTTTTCGACCGATTTTTCTCATTTTAGATATATGCCATATATATTTGCAAATATGCAGCTTATTTTCCCACATAATATCTGTTTATTCTTGCATCAATTTTCAAGTGCGGCAAGGTCCCGTCTAGTCCTTTAGCTAAAGAGAACATATGATCGCTTAAAATAATCGAAGAATTGTTCGGGATAATTCATATTAAAATTAAGAAATGGAATTGTATAATGGTTCCATTAGGGTTTCCCACCAAACAAATAGAAAAATGGCCTAAAATGTCCCATTTATTCCGACTTAAAGCTAACAATACCAAAAATCCCTGAAGTGACAAAGTGCTACCCAAAATATATTCATGTTAAGCACACGAAAATCATCTAAAATTATGCAAACGCCAAATTTCATGGCCCTGTGAAGTGTGGTAAATATATGACAATGGCCATTGAAATGTTAATTTGAATTAAAATAAAAGACAAACAATTTACCACGTTCACTTTGGTGCGTTGCAATTACCTGTGCACTTCTTTGTTTCATGCAGCACAATGGAGCCCCCCACCCCCCCAGGTGGTGGTGCGCTGCTCCAACTTAGTCAAAGTATATAAATGTGATAACTTCCACGTGGATGTAACCGATCCGGCATTATACTATACATAATTTGCATGAGTCCATTATTATAATTTATTATTATGCCATGCCCATTTTCGCCCCTCCGCCCCATCATCCTGCGTCTCCGATTTCTGCGCCACAATGTTAAATCAGGCAGAAGTTTTTGCGAGATTTCAAAATAGCTTTCGCCAGTTATGTGCGTGCTCCTTATCCTCCTCATCCTCCTTATCCTCCTCCTCGCTCCCATTGCCAGTAACGCTGAGATATTATAATGGCCTGTGTAATGCTAATGGCTGACTGAGTCGTCCCGGCTGGTACTTGCCGCTGATTTATAAAAAGTCACTACTCGCCATTTGGCGGCTTTGCTGCCAATGAGTGGCCGTGAGTGGCCCCGGGGGTGAAAATTAGTTACAGCCAGTTATTTGGCAGGTTAACCGACACCCAAAAGGACATAAGTCCAAGCGAGATTTGAACTTTGCCCTGCCACCGGCACCACAACACAACCCGAGCCACTGAGTTCGTTCGAAACGTGGCTGGGACAAAGGTCAGTAGTTCAGTTGGGGAAACTAGTTCACATGCCAAGAGACAACTTTTCAACTTTGAGCAGCACCACACAATTCTGGAAGAACACTGAGGCTATGCATAATCTCCTAATTTCCATCCTTTCTCCCACTTTCTCTTTCAGGCATGGCCATCTGCGATATGCTGACGGTTATATTTCCTGCACCGGGACTCTGGTATACATACACGTTTGGCAATCATTATAAGCCCCTGCATCCGGTCTCCATGTGTCTGGCCTATAGCATTTTCAATGAGGTAAGTCAACAGACAAAGAAGCAACTCAAACTAATTGCCAGCGACATAGTGAAGAGTCTCTGCCACCCCCAAAGAAGAGCTGTTTGTTTTCGCCCCCGGGCTGGGGCTGGGGCTGGCTCATTGACCTAAATAAAATGCTTGAGTGAAACTTTTTTGTCTTCGCCTGGCTGTATGACGCGTTGTTTTGTGCCTTTCATACTATTATCGTTTCGTTATCGTTATCTCATTTGGTGCTATGTCATTTCTGTCAGCATAATGAACGGAATGAGGCAGTGTTCGCCACCTGCCCGAACGCCCACTCCTCATCGTGCCATTTATTTTGTAAGCACTTGCACCATTTCCATGCAAAGTCTCTTCTCGCCCATTCCAACCTTAGCCAGATTAATCAACATTTCCAATTTATGGCACTAGCTGAAGAAGCATACCAAGCAAACGGGAATGGAGTTCAGTTAAGCAAAACGGTTAACTCACTTCAATGAAGTAGTGTCAAATCTGATAAGTACGTGTCACAGTGGGTGTGCAGATGTAAACGAAATGCCCCATTCCCATTCAAGGTGGTAGCAAAGGTAATGATGTGATTGATAAATTCTATTCATGGTCCTTCGAGCCGGATGTTGTGAAGTATGTTTTGTAGTGCAGGTGCCAGAAATCTCATTATGCTTTGTGGGGGGAAAGCAAAGAAATCTAAAAGATCTTTGGTCCAGGATATTCGGGGAACACTGATTCCTAGGGCGAGTGTAAGAAGAATCGATGAGCTTCAAATCAAAAAGAGTTTGGTTTAAGTTCAAAACACTCTAAAAGCTCTTTAAGTCCATCGATAAGCAGAGTGGGGCGAGTATTGCATGAGGTCCTTCGAGCCGGATATTCGGCAACAATGTCTCTAACCAGTTGGATCGTTTCTAATAAGTTTCTTCAGAGTTTGTATTATTATACATTCAACTTGCTTGCTTATTTGTGGTCCTGGACTTCTCCTTTCATCATGCAAGCAACATCCCACTGTTTTGTAATGTGGTTACCGGGTTTTGCTGTTGATTTAGCTACGTGCTGTTAGTGGGTTCCCTAGAGATTTGTACCAGCCAAATTCCATGCCGTGCCCAGCTGATGTTGAGTCGTGATGGACGGGAGAGGGGTTATCTCTGTGTATGACTGCCATAAAATTCCTCACACACACACGGCACATCTTCTCGTTTCTGGTAATAACCACCAGGCGGCCATTGCAAAAGCCTGAAGTTGAAGATTTCATTTCATTTCTTTGGCAATTTATATGCTGCCACCCGTTTCCCACTTCCCGCACTCACTTTCATGTTTAAATGGCACGCATAATGGGCATGTTAATGTTAAGGGGAGCGGAAAGCCATGGCGGAGCGGGGAGATGATTTCATTGTAAAATACAATGAAGACTGGAGTATATGGAGTGCAGTCAGACACATAAAACGGATTTGGCCACAGATTTTGCATTACAGAGCAGCAGCACGTTGTGTAGAAGATCGAAGGGGTTGTCAGGCAACCCCAGCTGAGAAGGTGGAGGCAGCTAATATTGAGTCCTTTAGCCTGGTTCAAACAAGTGTAATATGTGACTTACTAATTTCTTTCACAATTTAACCATACTCTAATCCCCTTTGTTCTTTGTTCCGATTACAATTACAGATAATGCCAGCCATGTGTCATACCATCTCCGTCTGGCTAACTCTGGCTCTTGCTGTCCAAAGGTAAATATGATGCAACCATTCGCTGTGCTCTCCGGCAGGGAACACAAAGAATTGTGGAGAGCTTGTCTCTTGTTGACTAGTCAATGGGGCAATAAATCAACAAATGTGGATGCTGCCGCTGCTGCCGTTTCCACAATGTCAAACAAATTGCCTTGGATTAGGACTCAGCTTATGTGTAATGCGACACCTGACGGTCAAAGGGTTCTTTAAATGTTTGCGCAGCTTTATAAATAGCTTTTAGAATCAACTAACTGGGATGAACACGGTTTTAGGAATTAGTTTTTACACTTCAGTTAATATTTAAAAATATTTAAAAAAGATAGAGGAAAGTTAATTTAAAGTTTGTGTACCCTTGCAGCACGTTTTTGTAAATAATTTGAAGGACATTTCCACTAAAAACAAACTAGGAAAAAGTAGAACGAATAAGTTAAGAGATAACGCTCATAACAAATTTTTATTCGTTCTTGAATTTTCCAGAATTTTGCTCTTGAAATCGAGCCAAGTTCGTTCTCAGTATAGAGTATTTAGGCAAGGGGACTGAGGTAATAAAAAGAGAGAGGATCGAGCACATTTGAGAGAACACAGCGCTTAACTCGCTCTGTCAGTTTGGGAGAGGTGTGTGTGTGGGGAAGCTATCGAGCGGAGATCGCAATCGATTTTTGCACTCATGTTGCTTTGAAATTCACAACCAGTTATGGCATTGAGCGACTGCCACTTCACAGGAAAAGACTGATGCTGCTTCGATATGCTATGTATTCCTCGAACCGACTAAAACTTGCCAAATGGTTTAACGCTTAGCTTTCCATGAAATAAATTTAAGCAAAATGAAAACCAACTGATTTTAAATTATTGTATGATTGGAATCTGTGTAGATCTTGATTTAAGAGTAAACGATCTTACTTTTGAATGTGATGAGCTCTTGATAATATGAAGAACATAATCGGTTTATGACAATGAAGTATGCTCTAGAATTAAGAATGAGCAATCATGAACTTGAGTATGTTTTGCACTTCATTTAAAAACTATTCTGCTTGATTTGAGAATGATTCGTATCTGGATCAAGTATTAAAACTCTTAGATCAATAAAAAAGGGATAAAAAAATGAGAATTTCGCTCTATGATCAATAATTTTCATTCTTATCCAACTTCTGCCCTCGAACATTCTTGATTCAAGTATGAAATTCTCAATTTTTTCTCTGAGTGTACTTTTCAGACTCTACATTTCTATGACAGCTATACTATAAAGATGTGCGATTTCGACCAAACTTTGTGTAAGCATGGGAAAGCATATCAAACTAAGAAACACAAAACTTGTAGGCGTTTTCTTTGAAAACAAGAAGGTCTTTCTCACTAAAACTTTCAAGTTTCAGGACCGATTATTCCTATGGCAGCTATAACCTAAAGTCATCCGATTTTGGCAAAAAAATATGAAGAATTTTGTGAGAGCTTATAAAGTAAATCTATGCCAATTTCAAAGAGGTTTACGTTGAAAACAAAAAAGTTCTTCGTACTAATACTATTTTTCTAACCTTACTTGTGTATGGCAGCTATACTATATAGATGTCCGATTTCAACCAAACTTGGCAGAATCATGGACATGTATAGATTACTAGTGAATACGGAGTTGAAAACAGAAGAGCTTTTTTCACTAGAACTAGTTGTTCGACCTATCGTTCCTACGGCAGCTATATGCTATAGTCATCCGATCCGGCCGGTTTCGACAAATTTGCAGCGTATTTATACCAGAAGACTTCGTGCAAAGTTTCGAAGCGATAGCTTTAAAACTGACGGAGGAGATAGCATACAAACAGATGGACGGACGGACAGAAGTTTTCAACGCATAGAAATATTCATTTTCGACCCCATAAACCATATATTCCTGATCAGGTTGACGAGCTGAGTCGATGGAGCTTTGTCCGTCCGTCTGCCTGTCTGTTTCTAGTCTCTCAGTTTTGAAGCTATCGAGCTGAAATTTTGCACAGAGTCTTCCTTTTGCTGCGCTCTACTATTATGTCGGAACCGACCGGATCGGATGACTATATCTCACAGCTCCCATAGGAACAATCGGTCGGAAAACTAGTTTTAGTATGAAAAACTTTTCTCTTTTCAATGGAATCGTCACTAACCTTTGTATTAATATGTTTTCTATTCTTTTTTATAATTCTGTCAAGTTTGATGAAAATCAGACAACTATATGGTATAGCTGCCACACAAAAGATAGGTCTGAAAAACAGTCTTAGTTGGAGAAACCTCGTTTGGTTCTTAATGGTAGAACCCTGCAGTTTTGCATTTGCTTGTTTTACGTGCTTTCACCCAACTCTAAAATTTTTTGTCCAAATCGGATGACTGTATCATATAGCTCCCATATGAACCTTCGTTCGGAAAATGGGTCGTTGTGGGAGAAAAACTATTTTTGATAATATTTAAGCGAGGTTAGCTTAGCTTTCTCGTTAGTATTCGCATTTGGCAAGCCCTAAAAGTATGCAAAACTTTTGTAATGACAGCGAAATGCACCCAGATTGTAAAAGCAATTGAAAGTATTCAAAATAGTTTTATTTTACTAAACTTTCGTTATTCATAAACTTGGCCTTCTTTGAGTGGCATTTATCATGTTAAACAGGGCTTAAACTCGTTGTCCCCTGCGATTTTGTTCACAAATTGTTAATTAGTTTTAAATATTTGCAATTTGAGGTGATGCTTATGGCGTTGCCTGCTAATCAACTTTGACGCTTTATAATTTGCGTACTTCGTCAGAGGCTGACAGACGTTTCTCCAAAATCAGCAGCAGCAGTTGGGGCTTAGTGAGATGAAAGTTTCGCAGAATAAAACATCAAACTTTGGCGCTAAGCTTCGAGCGGCGGCGGGGGGGGATGGGACGGTGCGTACCTTGCCCTAATTTATGCGCATAGTTATGACCATCGCCTGGCCCATTCGCTGGCTGGCACTTGAGAATGTATTTTCAATCAATCTTTCATTGAACCTTTGTCAAGTGGCGATTTCATTAAAGTTAAAAGCAACAGCGAGCAAACAAAGGACGAGAAAAAGAACGATTGTCGGACGGTTAGCCTCAAATGGAATTGATATTAATAATTGAATAACATTAAGGAGCTGATTTTGGTAACATTTTTGTTAATTTGACTCAAGGACCATTCACGCATATCAATGAAGCATTCTGAGGTAAAGCTTGCCCCGTAAATGTCAAAATCTCCTAAACTTTGGTTACAAGAGGAAGCATAGCCAATAAAACGATGGACTTACACCTACAAAGGACGGTTACTTCGTAATCTAGGTAATATTTCAATCCTTGAATCCTCACTCAATGATCCTCAGAACAATACGATGACAGAATTCTCCCAAATTATTGACTGAAGCTGAAATTAAACTAATTTTCGACTCGCTATTTTGCAATGCGTGGCTAAATTGTTTACGAGTCAACCGTGTTTGTTATCACTGTTCAACCCACCCACACACACACCCACACACTCACACACGGAGCGACATCAGCAGAATGGCCCTAAAAACACTTCAAAATGAAATACTCGCACGTTGACAGCAAACAATAAACGTTGACGCGTTGTTTTTATCGTGCTATTTTGTGTTCTCTGGCAATTTTTAATCGCATTTTAGAGAAATGTCCGGGTCAGACATACCAAGGCCCACCCCCCTCCCCCTCCGGCACTTCCCGCCACATAAATATTTGGAAGCTATTTGCGGCACACTTCGGCACAATTCTTCAACCCCCCCTCATCGAGTGGTCTCAGTCTCAAAAGTCGCATAATGTCGCAAATATTTATGACTATTTTTATGCGAGGATTCGCTGAGCTCCATTGACATATTTTATTTTGTGAAATTTATTTGAGAAAGCTGTAAAATTTATGATCCCGCACATGAGTTAATGGCAGAAGGCTGCTAGGTAATGGGTCACTCGAAAATCTTTATATCTGTGAGTTCATTCTGTGTCCAGGCTTGTGTGTAGTCTGCTTATTTGAAATTAGTTTATTGTTTTTTGCCAGGAACAGTTTATTTATGGCCAGCGGGGTCCAATCGGATTTGAAGACAACAGCAGCAGGGACTTGGCTTTTTGGAAGAGAATTATCGTTGTTTTGCCGTTGATATGCCAAATGTTTGTTTTCTCATGGGTGAATGATTAGTTCACCTCCGGAGAAATTGAGAATATTATCCTAGTTTTTCTTCGAAACAGATTGGGGTGTTATTTTTATGTAGAAGTTTCCTTTTTGCGAGTTCGTTCACTTACTGTCGTTACTCAAAATACATCGAGATTAAAGTTCCCAATTACTTTTTCCCATCCACAAATAGTTTTACTGGTTTTTAGTTAATCTAGTAAGGATATTTTATAATATTTTATTACATTTTTTATTGTGTTATGTCCATTAAAGATATTCGAAATATGACTTCTTAATCGAAGATTCCCTGAAAGATTTCATCTGCATTACAGTTGAGATATGTCGTATTGTAAAATGATATGATATCAAGATCTCATACGGAGAGTAAAAGAGATATCTATCTATCATTTATTTTAGTATAAATGATTTGTACTTCCAGACGGATATTCTCAGAATACTCATGAAAGTGAATTTTTATATAAGCGAGATACTATAGAGCCCCTGAGATAAAAACAAAGAAAAAACCAGGGTCAACCAATGATGCGCTTTATCAGGACATTGCAAGACACTATGTTAGCAAGAATTTCGATTGCAGAAGAGTTTGTTCTGAATAGAAATGGAAGCAATAATTCTCCGGCTTTGTTACTTTTTAACCAAGACCCACACAGAAAAAACAAGTAAGGGCGCTGCAGTCGAGTTTCCCGACCACAAAATACCCTGTTCATTTGATTTCATTTATTTGTTTTTGAATTTTTAAAGATGAATGTAACCGGTTTTTGTAACAAAATTGTCATCCTAAATGTTGGCAACACTTTTTTCTAGTCCTGACCAACAACTGGAGGGATGGTCTTATCAGTTCAACTGTTTCGCTTATAACTCCGGTGTTTTTTGTCCGATCTGATTGTACTTTTCTGAATAGATAGATATGGGGCAGAGCTTGATGTGCTCTAACTTAAGAATTGTGGATCAGGCGGTTTTTTAGGTCTTGGTTTTTTGGTGATAAAAGGGGGACGGGTGGAATTTTCCAAATCTGAAACAAACTTGATCTGCGTACAGCATAAGTCTAACTTCATGCAAAAGTTTGTGGCTCTATCTCTTATAGTCTCTGAGATCGACGCGTTTCTGCTCGACCAGGGTGTTCTTTGGCGCACACTGTTAGGCTTATTGAGCCTCTTTTGCAAGAGATTGAGAGAAGAAATATTTCCCATGGTCAAGCACAGTGGTGGGCACCAAATCCTAACGAAAAAGCGCAACAACAACTATAAGGTTTTTGTCTTAATTTAGCTATCTGTCTTCCAATGAGCCTCAAGAGTCGCAAAGTTGCCACTTAATTGCGATTTGAGAGCAGCAATGGGTTGGGTTCTCGATGGTGAAAAGGAACATTGATTGTCCATTGCTGGTAAAGCGCTTTATTTTAGGATTGCGGAAAACCTATTTCAATTGCAATCGATTTGATAATGAACCGGTACTCATGCAAACTCCGCATTTTTATTCAAGAATAAATCGAAAAATAATTTAAGAAAAAAAAACTACGAAATTAAATTTATTAGTTCAAAAAGGGGAAAAATTAATTGGGAACCTAAAAAAATAACAAATTTCAGAAAAATAAAATTGGGAAAACTAAAAAAATAAACAGAGTTCCAAACACAACAATTGTTTGAGAACTAAAACTAGGAAAGTGAATTGCTTTGTGAATTCTGTCAACAATAAATTTCACTTTCCAAAAAACATACATTCAGAAATACCATCTTTTCTCATAACGTCAAAATGCTGATGGCTCTCGCAATTGGTACGACCTCCTGATGTTACTACAGCATTTCCACAATTGTCATCATCATCAGCGTTCTGGAATGATGAGGATGACGAGCTAGGAGATGGGAAGCAAAATCTTCTTGAATACTTTGAAAGGACTGGTATTGAATCAGTTGTACGATGGACTCGTGACTTATTTGAAAAGTGTGGCACACAATGTTAATGCTTAAAATAAACAGTGTTATTTTAGTTAAAGCAGGGCTGGATCACTGGATCGAACCGAAATTAACCAATGGTTAAGGTTCAGAAATTTAAGGTTCCAGGTTTTTGGGAGAAGGTTTTGGTTCGAACCTTGGTGCAGTTCATGCGTCATACAATTTTAATAATTTTTGTGTTCAATTTATTGTTATCTATAATCATTTATGTGTTCTTAAAATTATATTCGACCTAAAAACCACACAAAACGTTTGGTAATTGGAATTGGGTGTGAATCGGTTAGTAGGACGCATGGGAATATTCAATATATAATTTACTGTTAAGTAATATTCATTTTGGAGTTCTGTTAAAAAAATATAGCCAATGTAATGTTACATTCTTTCTTCTGACAATTATTTAAAAAACTTGAGAACAGAGGCTTTTATTTGTGGAAATTTCATAAGTAATTCTAAACGTATTTAACTTTCCTGCCCATTTTAGGCGTCATTCGCACCAAACCAAACATATACCAGATGAAGTCGCTGGGCAGAAGTTCAAATTTCTGATGTCTTTTTTTTGGAACCGAACCGATATTTTAGGTTCGGATCAGGTTCGGGTTCAGCTTTTATTTCTAATGAGGTTCAGTTCAAGATTCGGTTCCCAGTAATCTGAAAGTCGAAATTCCGGGTTCGAACCGGTTCGAACCTAACCCAAATATTGATATATGGTAAGAAACGTGGGAAATCTCACTGACTTTTCCTAATATTTGGGTTCCCAAATTTTGAATTACTAATATTGTATCCACCATTTCATCGTAAATATACTTTTCCTAATTTTTGATCTCTGAGTTTTTGATTTCCGATTTTTCTTTTCCTAATTCTTGGCTTCCTTAATAAGAGTTCCTTATTTTAGTTTCCTTTTTTTATGGTTTCTTAATAATATTTGGCCTTATTCACATAAGGAACCAATGAACCATTCAATTTTGTTGGTAAGATTTTAAAGATTTTTCTCTTAACTGCATCATTTTTCGTACCAATGCTTGTTGCAAAAAAAGAAGAGGTGCTAGATTGGGATTGATTGAATTGGAATTGAGTTACTTTTAAAAATACTTGCAGCCTTGGGCACTCAACGCAGTGTATTGAAGCTTCTTTTGCTCGTAAAAGTTGGGGTCAACTTGCTTTCCAAATGCGCCCCTATAAATCTTAAGTTCCAAAAGAGTAAAACTTTACCAACACCATGAACCCCGAATTCATCTTTAACCTCTTTCATTTTTAAACTTTCTCCTCTTTCAGATACATCTACGTGTGTCACGCTCCCATGGCCCGCACCTGGTGCACAATGCCGCGTGTGAAACGCTGCACCTTCTACATTGCCCTGTTGGCGTTCCTCCACCAGCTGCCGCGCTTCTTTGACCGCACCTATCTACCGATGGATATCAATTGGCAGGGCAACGAGACCGAGGTCTGTCACCTGGAAACATCCGAATGGGTGCACGAATATATCGGAGTGGATCTGTACTACACTAGCTACTTTCTGTTTCGGGTGCTGTTTGTCCACCTGCTGCCCTGCATCCTACTCGTCACACTGAACATTCTGCTGTTCGCGGCCATGCGACAGGCCCAGGAGCGACGCAAGCTCCTGTTCCGGGAGAATCGCAAGAAGGAGTGCAAGAAGTTGCGCGAATCGAACTGCACCACTCTGATGCTGATTGTCGTCGTGTCCGTCTTCTTGATAGCCGAAATACCCATTGCCGTGGTCACCGTGATGCATATCGTCAGCTCCCTGATCATCGAATTCCTCGACTATGGCATCGCCAACATTTTCATCATGCTAACGAACTTCTTCCTGGTGGTCAGTTACCCCATCAATTTTGGCATTTACTGTGGCATGTCGAGACAATTCCGCGAGACCTTCAAGGAGATATTTCTGGGACGCATTGTGGCCAAGAAGGACAGCTCGTCGAAGTACTCAATTGTGAATGGGCCACGCACCTGCACCAACACCAATGAGACGGTGCTATAGTAATTGGTGATGTTGGTGCCCAGGCGCGGGAGCGCCGCTGTTCGCGCTGCCTTGGCAGGGCACCGGCAAATGAACACCATAACCGAGGAGGTCAATGTGTAGGGCAGAACTCGCGGTTTCAAAGCAAAAAAAAAAAAACTAAACAAAATACAATTCAATTTTACGATACAATTCAAATCTCAATAGAAAAAGTTCACCGACCGTTGCCGAGTGGCTTTCGCATACCATAGACGTTCTTTGATGTTACCAAATCTGCATAAAAACCAAAACTACGATTCAAAATAATCTAGCTAATTAACACGGAGTTCTGAGTTTTTGACAAATATAACTGTTTACACTTAGGCATCTGACTAACGATTGGAATTTGTGAATCAATTTTTTTTGTATAAAATTTAAATAAGAAACGAAACTCGTTTAAATTCGTAAACCGTTTGAGCCCCAAGAGTTTACCGATTTAAATGACAGCAAATATATAACTGTACAATGACGAATTTCAAGTGTGTGTGCGTGCGTGTGTGTGTGTGTGTGTGAGAGAGCAGCGAACCCCACCAGCCCGGACAGAATCAAGAAGAAGTGCATAGCACCAGCCAGATCTGGAGTCGATATATACACACACACACACACACGCTCATACAGTACATACATATACAACATACATGTATAAGCCAAATGGATGTGGTTGTTGTTGTTTTTTTTGTATTTTTTTTTTGCTAGTCCCTAAGCGAATTCAATGTTCTCGTATTTCCAAACCAAAAATCAAGTTTCAAGTTTACATGTTTTTAATAATTAAGGAAGAATCCAACTCACATAAAATGTGTCAACCATTTTTAAATTTGATTTTCATTTTTGACTTTGTATATATATATATTTCTCTAAGAAGCATTACAATAAATAGCTAAGCACGTATACACTTGAATAAACTAACTAAATGTTTCGAACGAGAAATGTTTGCCGGAGTGATTTTATTATGTTGCAAATGCATTCAGAGGAGATGCCAGCGGATGTTAGATAGGGCTACCCATTCCGAAATGCTCCACTCCGAAGCAGTAAGTCCCCATTGTATTGGTACCAAGGCTGCACACCTTTAATATTATTCATGACGTTCGGTCCGGGGGTTCGAACCCATTGTTAAATTCAAGGTTCGGTTTGCGGACCGGTTCTTGGAACCCCTGAACAGAAGGTTCTGTTTCGCACTTTGGTTCGCTTGCACATAAAACCAAAATAATTTGACTTTTGATTTTTGGTACATTGAATTGAAACCCTCTATCCATTTGCTTTATCATATTGATCATTTCTTAAGTTATTTCTATTATCAGCTTTTAGAAACGGCAAAGTTTAGGTAAATTAGCATTATATTATATCTTCTAGGAACTGTCCATCTATACCAGCTCTTAAATCAGAAAGAACAAACTTGAGTATTGAAAATGCTCGTTCAAATAATACATGATACATGGTACAGCTGGTATAGTAAAAGCAATATTTTTTAAGTCTTCGTTATTACGCCTTTCCAAAATTGTAAAACACGGATGTAATCTTGGACAATTTTCAAAAGAATCTATAACTTCATTCACAGATTTTACATTTGATATTTCTTTATTGCTTTCATAAACTTCTCGTCTTCTCTTTATTGTCGAGTTTTGACAACTCTGATTAAGCATATTAAATTGGTGAACCGAACCTCATTTTTCGAAAAAGTGGTCCGTTTCGGGTTCAGGTTCGAGGAGTCAAAAATGTAAGGCATCTGATTCATGGTCCGGTTCG
The DNA here is from genome assembly GCA_035044965.1 of Lordiphosa andalusiaca. NCBI lineage: Eukaryota > Metazoa > Arthropoda > Insecta > Diptera > Drosophilidae > Lordiphosa > Lordiphosa andalusiaca. The sequence goes on along the minus strand of JAWNNM010000159.1, from coordinate 2,975,122 downwards.
TGAACCCCAAAAACGCCGAACCGAACCGGTTCTCAGGGATTCGGTTCCGGACCGGTTGGCAGCCTTGATTGGTACACGTATTGAATCAGGGCTGCAATCCTTTAAAATTATTCATGAGGTTCGGTCCGGGGGCTCGAATCCATTGTTAAATCCAAGGTTCGGTTTGCGGACCGGTTCTTGAAACCCCTGCACAGTGGTTGGGCTTGTATGGAGCAGCGGTCATAAGTACTTCTAGTTGTTATATTGTTACGAAATTTTCACCAAAATTCTAGAAAAACATTCTAAATATATAATACAAAAAGTGGCCATACATTTAGAATGAAAAACTTTTTTTTATATTTCTGCACAATTAATGACTTTAAATAACCCGGGCGAGTTTAGTCAAAATCGGAATACAATATCACTTAGCTGCCATGCCAACAATTGCAAACAAAAATAAATACCAGATTCAAACATTGGTCATTTCATTATAACAATAACAAACTTTTATAAAAAAAAACAACAAAATAGAAGTCATAACAAAAGAAATAAGCGTGAAAAACATTAACTACATCAAAAAAAAGAAGAAATAATAATCAGTTTCTTCTAATAATTCTAATGCAGACTTAATTAAATTTGAATTGTATTTGCATGGCAATTTCCTTAGTCCCGCAATAAAAGGATCGGAAGATAAAAGTAGTAGTAAATCCGTGTTTGTTGCAATTCGAGATGTTTTCTTAGTATGCTGCTTTCTAAATAGTTTTATATGTTTGTCTGCGGCTTCTTCAAATACCGAGAACAAAACATCCCTGAAGTTGGAGACTATCCTTTCCTCTGGCCATTGCATAGATTTGCACAATCTGAATATAGTCTGGCACCGTTGGTACAGAGCGCACGCCAACCTAAGACAAAATCCGACTGTATTTTGTGGCAACAGCTGCTTTGATCTAAAATGAATTCCCTTGTAAATATATAAATAGCTGGCGTATTAAATGGTGCAAGACAATTGCTTTAATTTAGTTTTAGTTTCACATGTTCAGTTTAAAATATCGGAATCTCTTATCCCATCCAATGTCCTTCAATTGCGGGAGAATAAAATGAAACCCAACGCCTTTTGAATCAGACGGACAGCAAGCAGGGCCGCACCGATGGTGAGCACACGTACCGCCACTAGGATCTTTAGCGATGGTCCCTTTTCCACCGTCGTTGATTTCATGCTCTCGCTCTTGGTCATCTCCACATTGTCGCCATGGATGGACTTGGGACATTTATAAGTTAAATTAGCTCATTAGTACCACAGTCGTGACTCAACTCACTTGATTGCGTTCTGGATTCGCCCTCGATTTTGGTTTGGGTTTGGCCCCTTGTAGCTCCAGAAGTGGCGGCATGGCAGCCGAACTGGAGCTGTCCACTCTCGGAACCTTGTTGTACATCCAGCTATGTGAGCGCGAACAGGGGCGATTGGTTTGAGACATTGCTAAGAAAATGTAAAAGTCCAAAGATGAAAGATGAAAACTGGTGTAAGAATTTCCAATAATTAATTTGTACAAATATTTCCAATGTGTTTTCTTCACTGAAGTTTGTCAACGAATAAAACAAAACAAATCCCAGCCGATGTAAATGGAGCTGAAATTATTTTCCCAGCCGACTTTGTTGTTACAAAATAAATCTAATAGTTTTTGCAAACGATGAATTCATCTGATTTCGAAAGAATCCATAAAATTTTGCTGAATTGTGCCTTGAGTGGAGTTCAGCTTGACTCTTTGGGCTGTGTTAAGCCAATTATTCATTCTTTAAAGGGAAATCATAGAAAACAAGAAAGAAAGTCAGTCAAGCCCGACTATAACATACTATGTACCAACGAAGTTTTTGCTCAGTTTGAATTTTGATGCAGCAGTTGCAGCTGAGAGCAGCGCTGAACATTCTGTTGCTTACAATTTGACAACGGGCTATCCGATCTTTTCAAATCCATTGACGGGTTGATAAATAACTAATTAAACAAGAAAGAAAGTCGGTCAAGCCCGACTATAACATACTCTGTACCAACGAAATTATACGCTCAGCATAAATTTGATGCAGCTGAAAGCAGCGCTGCCACTGCGCTGCAGCAGCGAACAGTTCTTTGATCATATCTCGACAACGGTTCATCCGATCTTCACTATTCAATAAGTGATCTTGATTACTAAATATGTCCAGAAGGAACGATCCATCTATCTTAAAAACTGTGGGAGATACGACGTTTTTTCTAAATTGCGGGGGCGGCAGGGGGCGTGGCCAAAATTGAAAATAAACTTGATCTGCCTGCAGACATAAGAAGCATATGTCCCATACATGTCAAGCCTCAATCTCTTACCATCTCTGAGATCTGTGCGTTCATACGGACAGACAGACGGACATGGCTATATCGACTCGGCTGTTGATGCTGATCAAGAATATATATACTTTATGGGGTCGGAGATGCTTCCTTCTGGATGTTACATACTTTTGCACAAACTTATAATACTCTGTGTACCTACGGTACAGAGTATAAAAATGTGTCCAGAGGGTACGAACCCTTTATTAAAACGAGAGCGTAAGTTAAAGTCGGCCCTGCCCGACTTCGAAATATATATATACTTTATGGGCTCTGAGATGCTTCCTTCTGCCTGTAACATAAATTTGCACGACATTAGTATACCCAAGTAAGAAAGTCGGCCAAGCCCGGCTGCCCAGCATAATTGTTTGTTTTCCCTAATACTCGACTCATCCGATCTGTACTATTCCTTTGGCGGATCGAATATAATGCTGATTCCAAGGTATGTATAGAATGAAAAAGATCTTCGTGCGTCTTGTGGTACTTGGCTAGTGGAACAACCATACGGTCAGCTGCTGTTTTGTTGCCGGCTTAACGCATATATCCACGATTCGTGATCTGTGAATATCTTATATCGATTTTTTTAAGCGATTAGATATCCGTTTGACATCAAGGTGTTCATGCAAGCTGGAACAAATGCTTAGGGATGCTTCAATCTCCGGGTATGTCACATGACAATCGTGTATTATCAGTTATTGCATCTATATTTCTGTCACAATCACCAATTAAGGACGACCTTAGCGAACTGCGACTACGATTGAATAGTGAATTCACCAGCGATATATAGTGGTTTCTGGTGTTACTTAATGGCACTCTGGCTGAGATAATCCACGTCGAATGTGCTGTAATATAATCCAATAAAAACCATCACTTGGTATTTTTATATTTTATTTTTTCATTCAACTGACGGTTAGCAATACAAATAGCGCTTATATATCTAAACATTGTGAGACCGCTCATGTTAAGAAACGTCAAACTTGTTTTTGGTGTTACCAGATTTTAATTTTTACTATTAGTGTTACCCGTTACCTGTTAACCGTTACTCGTAGTGAATCCCATAATCGTGCAAGTGTATGTAAAAGGCAGATGGTAGCATCTCCGATATCAAATTGTGTATATATTCTTGATCAGCATTAACAGCCAATACCATTAAGCCATGTCCGATTTATGTGTGAACACTTAGATCTTACAAACTAGAATAGCAATCAAATTTTACGAGTAGACTCATATTATTTGCAAGCAGATCCCCTCCCGCTGCCGCTATCAAAATTGTTTATCAAGTGCCATTTTGAAAGATATCGACCCCAATTAGTAACAGTGAAAGTGCCCAATAACCTCTAAAACTATAAGGGTTATCAAAAACGTTGCATACTTTTCGCCACATCAGGAGCTGTCTGCTAACATAACGTTTACTTGGAAACATTAATGTTAATGTTCGGTTAATTAACGTAGGGAAAGGCTATTCAAAGTGAAATCAAATTAAACTACAAAAATATATTATATATTCGGAAATAAAGAAACATAAGCTTACGAATCAAGGGACGTCATACCTTAGGTTTTCCCATACAAAACATGATAGAAATTCGATCAAACTTAACTTTAACATACTCTGTATCATGATACAAAAGAACAGGTAAGGTGTGATGAATGTGAAGAGTACTTTTGCCAAAAGCTTGCACTGAACGTGAAGGTACTTTTGCAGAGAACTCACACTGACGCCGCATTACCTGATGTTGTTGTATCATGCTCTGTATGCTGCGGCAACAGCTGAAGGCAGCGCTGCTACTGCGGTGCTGCAGCGAACAGTCTTGTGATCATAACTCGACAACCGCCCATCCGGTCTTCACCATTCCTTTGTCGGACCGATTAAAAATGTTGATTACTTGATATGTCTAGAAGGTGCGAACCATCTATCTGTAAAACTGTGAGAGATATGACGTTTTTTCCATAATGAGAGGGCGGGAGGGGGCATGGCCAAGATTGAAAATAAATGTGATCTGACTGCAAGTATAAGAAGTTTTTGACCCATACACGCCAAACCTCTATCTCTTACCATCTCTGAGATCTGTGTATTGATACGCAGAGACAGAAGGTCAGTCAGACTATGGCTGTATCGACTCGGCTCTTGATGCTTATCAAGAATATATATACTTTATGGGGTCGGAGATGCTTTCTTCTGGCTGTTATTTAATCAAAATCACAAGCTAATCTGTAGCTCAGCACAGTGACTTTCTGGTAAACCATTCTTGGATTGTTTATTTTGTGCTCCTGGCGAGTCTTGACCTAACGATTTCAGATAAAAATGAAACTTCATAAAGTTTTCTCAGAAGACGAAAGAATCGCGAGAGATTCTATACCTGGTCCTTTGTAATTTTTTTCCCCTTAATTTATTGATTGATGCACCATCTCGATCCCTTAGCCTAGTACAACTGACAAGTGTTACTTCTCACCGTGGCACTTGCTCTACAGTTGAAGGCTTGCCGAAAGCTATCAATACTGCTAGCAGCTTCATTTACACGCTGCCTATTCCCACCGTGCTCGGTACTCTCCACCAGCTGTTCATCATCTTGGCAAAACAGCTGAGCGAAATTCAGATAGAAGAGTTGCTCCTGCTCCAGCGACTCCTCCCTTCGTTCGCCAAAATATGCTTCATGGGCCAAAGCCAATCCATTCAAATCGGCAAACTTTTCATCTGCCAGTTGTGGGTCGAATTGTTGTTGCTTTAGGCATCCTGGATGGTGGCTTACTATCTTTCTTCTGCCCCTCTTCCTACCCTGAGCATCGTATGCCACATCAAGTGGTGCAAAGCCGTGGGAGAGCTCGTGGCCTATGAGAAAACCCAGGAAACTGTAGGTAAGTATTGGCGCCTGGTGTGGTCGATAGAGAGGTTCGCTTAGCAGGGAAAGCGGCAGGATCAGGGAATTGTCTTGTGGCAGGAAAAAGGGTGAGGCATACGAGCCATAGCCATCGGATTGAATTACATACAGATCGTCTCTTGTGGCCGCCGAGAGCTGCAGTCGCAACACAGCCAACAGATTGCCAAAGTAGTCGCTAGCGTTCAGTTGCAAATCCTTATAGTGCTGCTCCAGACGCGGACGGGTGTCTCCTGCTGGCAGCACACTCAGGCGTAGCCTCATTTTGAGTAGCTTCTTGAGCAGAAATCGCTGCGTGGACTCATCAAAACGATTGCGATTGGCGTCCAAGCGAAGCTTAAAACGTCGCTTGAGACTTTCGAAGAGAAGTTGCAGTGTGTCATTTGCCGTTCCACGAGGATGATGCTGCTCAACCAGCCAAACAGCTGGATGGGTAAGCAATTGACGTGCCTGCGTTGCACAGGTCAAGCGGGTGTGTTTTGTCGAGTTCGAGGGGGACAATCGATGCAAGAGACGCAGCAGCAGGTAGGGTGCCTTGAGCGACAGGGGTTGAAGTGCCAGTAGCCGCGACAGACGTTTCACATAGCCAGTCGAGGTGGTTAGATTGTGGGGGACGGGTAGCAACCAGTTAAATGGCAGTACCACGATTTCCTCCAACTCCAGCTTCGGCTGCCGCATGCTGATTAACCTCTCCAAGTGCCTCACCTGCGACCAGGTTAGTCCCAGAGTCCTGTTCAATTGATGCTTGAGCTGCTCAAAGCGCTGGCGACTCAGAGGCTGCCATGTGTGAGGCTCCGTTGGATACTCCAGTGACTCTAGCAGTTGGAACAGCCATTGCTGTGGCTCTCCTCCCACTTCCTCTAAGCCGAAGTGCCTCAATACTGGCCCCAGTTTCGTCCAATCGGGTAGTCCCTGTTCGTTTCTACTCCAAGCTATAAGAAAGTTGACCAACTTGGAGGGCCTCTGTTGACCTCGACATGCCGTGTAGTAATCCTTGAGTAGCTGTACAAAATGCGGTGTATCCCTGGGCTGCTCCTGCTGCTCCAGCAGTGTGGCCAGCTGCCTGTGATACACCTGATCCAGCTGCTCCAGCTGTGTGCGGAAAGTGCGCTGCCTATTAACCTCCGGCCATTTGCCACAGGAATACTCATAGAAATCCTCACAGGGATTCGCTTCGGTATTCATATGGCGCACCAGATACCCGGGCGGGTCCAAACTTTTGCAGGCAGAGATAAAGAGTATTAGCTGTAGCTTGATGAGGCACATAATACGAATTGTACACTTGAACTAATCGACAAAAACATCAACAAGAACTGTATCAATCGACGCTGAGAGAGATAGTGATAACCCCTAATTATGAGAGAATCGGTTGAAGAGAGCTAATTGCTTCGGCGATAAGCTTAACCTTTATATTATTTCCCAGCAGTTGTGCCACTTTTTGTTTTAGTTCAAGGACCGAAAAATATATAACAAAAAAAAAGAAACAGTTTTGAAAGCCAAATGGAAAACTTTCCAGTGACACTTTCTCATTCATATTTAATGCACTTTTGCACAAGTGTTGAGCGTTCAGCAGTCCGCGTTTGTTCTGCAGAGTGGCGAAAGTAGTGCAGAAGTACTTTAAAAGTTTTCATCATTGCATTCAGAAAACTTGAAGCATGTGTAAGTTTTTTATGAAATGGGAAGACAAAAAAATAAAAAAAGAAAGAAGAAAATCGAATAGAAAATGCAGTGGCAAATTCACTCCGACAAGAGTCGAAGGCGTCAAGATTAAACCGAGAGGTTTGAACCGTTTAACGCTCATCGAGATACAAGTGAGGGTTATCTGCAATTATTTGGAAGTGATTGTTATCTGTTTAGTTTAGAAAAGAGATTGAACAAGGCTTTAGGGTACAGTTTGGTAGCAGCTACGGTAATATGGTATTGATTTTGGCTTATTTAATGGGTAAGCTATAGTTTACTCTACATTTGGATAGGAAATATGAATGTAATTGCTCTCAAAGTGGATTTGAAATAATATATACAAATTTGGAAATATTGGCAACATGACCGAAGCAACCCAACGAGCTTATACTGTACCTGCATTAGACTGGCTTTTTCCTATGATAAAACGTGATTTTTTAGATGCTTACGGATTTGATGAGAAAAAAAAAACAGGAATGCAAGTCGGTTTTGAACCGAACCCTGTTGAACCGAACCGTAAACCAAACCGGCTTCCTTTCAGAAATGCTGAACCGAACCGAAAACCACTAAGAAACGGTTCGGTTCAGTTCTTTAAAGAATTTTAATGATACTTTTCAATTTGGGAATTTTGAATCGAGTAACTAAAATAATATCATACGACATTTCTCTCGACCCTCTACATTCTTAACGATGCCGGTATGTTATCCTGTAAATCATCTGCAATTGCCCACCGATCTCTTAATATATCTGTCAACAATCTGCATTCTCTTCTTGAAAGTTGATAATTGAGCTGTCATAGACAATATTTTTAATTTTCTGTAGTACTTCTTTACCTTAGTTCAATCTTAGCCAGTATAGTTTTTTCTCATGCAATATGATAAATAGGGAGTGTAAGTTGCATGCCATGCATTGCATGGCACTTATTCTTTTATAGCCGACATTCTCTGATTTGGAAGGGCATTCCTCTAGGAACTTATAAACGAACCCTGCCAATTCGACCTCATAAATTTTGGACATTCTGCTAAGGATTTTAAAGATACTCTAATGGCTTATGGCAAATCAGTTTCCAAAGTGTGCACGAACTCACACTACGAGTGAATTCATACAATTTTATAATGTGCCTTTATGAACCACTGAACCGAACCGAAACCGCTGCTCAGTAAGATCCAAAAACCGTGTAATAAACCAACCCGGCGATACAGAAACTTTAAAAGTTTTCATCTGAACCGAACCAGTACTTGGTTTCGAGTGGTTTGGATCTCTGCAAAAAAATATGTTCAGTTCAGAAAAATGTTTGAAGTCTTAATTTAAGTCGATGCGATCCATCCGATTGCGCCCCATAAGGTATATATATTCTTGATCAGCATGAACAGTCGAGTCGATATAGTCTGTCTGTCCGTACGTCTGTCTGTCTGTATGAACGCGTCGATCTAAGTGACTATAAGAGATTGAGCCACAAATTTCACCCTTTTATCCCCAAAAAACCAAGACCTCCTCTAGACATCCTAGACCTAAAAAAACCGCCAGATCCACAACTTTCAAGTTAGAGCCTCGTGGTATCCACCAAGCTAGCCCCAATATCTATCCATTCTGAAAAGTACAATCAGATCGGACTAAAAACACCGGAGCTATAAGTTGTTGGTCAGGACTAGAAAAAAGTGTTGCCTACATTTAGGATGACAATTTTGTTACAAAAACAAATAAATGAAAACAAACGAACAGGGTATTTTGTGGTCGGGAAACTCGACTGCAGCGCCCTTACTTGTTAGGATTGGCTGCTCTTCACTGAAAAGTAGATTCAGATTTGGTTCACGTATCCATTCAACCAGATATGAGCTTCGGCACTGAACACAATTTTCCGATAAAAACGTGTAACTTCATTCAACCAAGCCCATTCAACAAAAGTTAGCTGTTGTGGTAGATCGTGTTGTTACAATTTTTGCACCAGCTCTATTTTCAAAAGTTTTTTAACCCAAATCCTTCCGCAAAAGTTTCCACTTAGTGGAGTAACAGAGGCCCATCGGAATCGATAATTCACGGTGATTGCCAACACTGGCGGATGCAGCTACGATATTACGTTTGCGTGTTGGTGGTTAAATGATCAATAATATAGTTATGGTGTGAAATTTAGTTGCAATATTCCAAACAGCCGCCTCAGAAGGTCGCCCAAAGTGAAATGTGGAAAGTGCACAATGCACTTTTTTAACCGAGCATGACTTTTGATACTAAAATTCAATAATCTGCAAGCGCTGTTCGTTTCAAAGTCGATTCATGTTTAAATTATAAGCCAAACTGAACATGTTTGACAGTAGCATGTGACACAAAAACAGCTTAGTTGCCAAAAAGAAAGTTGCTTACAAATCACCCGCTATAAGCCGGTATTCCGAAAACCCACGCTGGGGCTAGGCTGACCTTAGAGATGAGTCCCCCATTCTGCAGCAGACATTCCCATAATTGCCATTTCTTTTTGAAGTACTTGGGTGCTCGAAAATGGTAGGGCTTTCGGTAGGTCCCCCCCCCATAGTTATCATACAATTAAAAGTGTCTGCTCTTGAGGGGCACTCAGCAGAACCCAAAATCACCCAACAGTTGCCCAAACATGTCAAGATTAGGGCAGGAAATGTTGCACAAGCCTCATTTATTTCACTCAAAATTGATTGACGCCTTTTACACACACACACTCGCACACACACTCGCACACACGCGCGTACACACGCACAACATGTGTGGCCAACTTTCATATGAAAGTAAACAACAACATCAACACAACAGATAATCAATCAGAAAGCTGCTTATTGGCTTTTCAAAATGCGTCTAACAAAATAAATAAAAGTCAAAGCGACAATGTGGCAGGATCTCCCCCCCCTAACCGAAATTGTGTCTGGGGTGGGTTAAGTCCGAGCCTCGTTGGTTTGGTCTAGTCGTGTAGGCTTAATACTAATTTAATGCTTCATGTGGCTTATGTCTGTCTAACTCTCGGTCGGTCTGTGTGGGTGTTTCTCTCTCTCTGTGTGTGTGTGTGTGTGTGGGTGTGTGTGTGTGTGTGTGACTAAGCTGCTCATATAAAGTATCGACAAACGTATATAATCAGAGGCAATTAGGTTTTAGAGCATTGTACTTGCTATTGTTGTTTACGGGCTCGCTAATTAATTTCCAATCGAATTTATTCCACTCACACACACACACAGCGCCCGGCCAACCAGAGATTAGATTTGTGGTTGCTTGGCCACAAAATCCGGAACCAGAATCAGGTGCCAGGTGGTCATCGATTGGGTCCAGAATTTAAAGGGGGAATTTGAAAATTTCCATGTTTTTTTATCCAATTCGAGGCAAACTATTGCTGCATCAAAGAGAGCCAAAAGGTGTTGGCACAGACCGACTGTCTGTTTTTTATTGTCCCTCCTATTGCCTACTTCAATAAATCGTTTTTGACGCGTCACACGAGAGCCCGAGCCTCCCTGGCCTCCCGTAAACTCAATTCATTCATTCGTCTTTGCCGCCCTCCCCCCCCCCGCCGCCCAAACCCGGCAATCTGTAATCGATTTCGTGAGATTGCCGGAGTCCTCCCTCCATCTGATTAGCATAATTTGATGTGTGAGTCGCAGCGCGGCAAGAACAAGAGCGCCAACGCAAACATTTTCAATCTGGCGAAATAAACTGTTCGATTTTCAACTAAATTTTTTGAATCAGGGCCGATGTCGCTGCCATTGCAATTGCCGCCGCCGCCGTCAACGTTGAGGACATGTCATCATCAGCCACGGGACACGCGACAACTTCATTTTGAATTTGCTCCCTTGAGGCGGAGGGGGGGGGGGGGGCGGCGACGTCTGACAGTTGGAAATGCCAGCGCAGAAACAGCCACTCGTGAGGCATTGAACTTGGCATCGAAAAACTCAGCTAGATGCTTGCCCCCCCCACCACCACCCCACCCCAGCCAAGACAGGTGTCCTGGAGCCAATCTGCTCCGAAGTTACCAGTTCTTTAAGCAGTTTTGCAAACCCCAACTTAAAGCCGTCCAGACAATGGGAAGTTGCTTAGGAAGTTGTCGGCGAGCAAAGCCATTAAATTTGATATACGACAATAAGCGTGGATAATGCAGGACCCACAGCAGCAGCAATAAATCAATGAGCCAAGCAGTTCCATCGTAAATATTTAGTGTAAGCCAATGAGTCGGTGGACTCCAAGTCCGTGACGAGGCAAATTGAATAAAAAATAAAAAAAGTGCAGGTGAAATGCAAGAAAATTGCTCCACGAGTTAAAGCTGAGAATTTGTGCTTGGCGATTGTGCGAGTGAAAGGCAACAAATGGGGATTGGGATTGCAATAGTCAGCTGGCGATGTTCAGTAGGCGATACTCAGTACTGGCCAAAACGAACAGAAAATAATTAAGTAAAATTAAGTAAAAATTCATTAAATTCGAAAAAGGCGCACATGGCTATGGGGCAGTGTTGCCACAACAGTAGCTCTAAGTGTGGGATGACAAGTTCAATTTCTACCGACAATTTGTAGCCGCAATATTGTTGGGCGAACACGCCAAATTCGGCAAATACCTAACAGCAAAATAACAAAAAAAATGCTGAAAATATATGAAAATTTTGCATTTCTGCAGATTTCTTGGCATTAACAACCAGAGCTGCAAACCAATAAAAATATTCGGATCTCCGGTACACTGGTTCGAACCCAAATTAACGAACTGTTAAAGTTCAGAAATTGTAGGTTCGAGGTTTTTGGGAAAAGGTTTTGGTTCGAACCTTGGTTCAGTCCACGCTTTATGCAACATTACTTGTTTTTGTTTTAAAAACTTCATTCTTCCTAAAAACTCCTCAAATTGTATGGGAACCGAGTGGTATTTGGGTCGGAATTGGTTAGTAGAAAACCTGCAAAAAATTCAATTTATAATTTACAGCTTGGTAATAGGAAAATATTACCAAAATAATGTACGTCTCTTGCTTTTGAGAATTATTCAAGAAACTTTAGAGTCGAAGAGCTTTTAAAACAGAGACTTTTATGGGTAAAGTTTGTATAAGAAAATCGAATCGTTTTGCCAGATTGTTTTCCCCAATCTCCTGCCCATTTTAGGAGTCAGTCGAACCAAATATCAGATGAAGTCGGTAAACAGAAGGTCAAATTTTTATGTTTGTTTTATTGAAACGAACCGTAATTATTGGGTTCGCAACAGGTTCGGGTTCAGCTTTAATTTCTAAAGAGGTTCGGTTCAAGGTTTGGTTTTTAGAAAAATAAAAGTCGGAATTCCGGGTTCGAGCCGGTTCGGTTCAAAACCGGTTTGCAGCCCTGTTAACAACAAAAAAGGTCACCCTTTCTGTTGGCTACAACTGATAAAATTCAAATAAGTTAATTTGAAAAGAAATGCTTTCAATCTCTTGGCTTGCGGGCAAATATATTAAGTCTTCTGTAAATAGTAGGACAACATCAGTGCAGTCACTTTAAGGACATCCCATTTTTTGTTCCGTTTGTATTCCTTGCAGAGGGTTATCAGATCTGACATCTGTAACGCAAAGAAGGAAGCACAACCAAACGTACTAATATTCATCAACATTACGATCCGAGTGGACTTAACCATATATGTCTGTCCTATAGTCTGATTCTTTTCATACATATTATATTACAATCATCTTGCTTGCCTAGCCAAAGATTTAAAGAAAACCCACATATTGGGCAGTTTATTTGGGCAGCAATTTATTGTGCGGCGAATTCAACATACATCCGTCTCGCTCTCACCTATTTCGATTCCCATAAGAGCAAAATTATTAGAAATTGTCGGTAGAAATTGAACCTGTCATTCCAGCCTAAGAATAACACAATGCAACTCATAAACGGGTTATGCCTTCCGCACCCGATATTTTTGAAGAACCGAAACTAAAAAAATCCCCAAAGAACTTGGCCCTATCACATCGTAAAGATATTTTTTTGATGCCCAACATATTTTCACCACCAAGCTGAAATTTTGAAAAATTGTTAATTTTTACGAAATCCATATTTCTCACAAACCGTTTGAAAATTTGTTGTTATATCTTTGGCAAAGATGTAGATATAAACTAGGCGAAAAAAGTCATAGATATACTGACCCAATAAATTGGCATCTTGTGCTTCAAAAATTTTGAAAAGATTTCAATTTTTTTCATGGTTTTTACCAGAAACGGCTAAGCTACTGGGAATTGGGTAAACCTTTCTCTTCTGCGAAATTATCCCAAACAACTATATAAATAAAACTGTGGACTGGAGACAAAATTTTACGGCGGTTTTCTGGACTATTTCTCCATGTTTTAGGGCGAATTTCTTAGCAAGCCGAATATCAGTTGCCTCTTTTGTAATCCGAATACACGGAATTCTTACTTGAGAATTACATGTGGTTTTTTTAAATATTTTTCCATGTTTTAGGTCGATTTTGTAGACTTTTAAATCTAAAGTCTAAATTTAGGAAATGTTCTTTCTTAAATTTAGGACATTTTTCTAAATTCGCCCTATATTACGACACCGTGCAATGTATTTATTTCTATATTCAAGGGCGAATTCGCGAATTACCCTAAATGTAAGAAAAAATAAATCGAATTTAAAAATTTAGGAAATTATTTTTTTATTATATTTTAATTATTTTCTAAAAATCTTTTTTAGGGCTGTTTTTTTTTTTAAGTTTAAGAAAAAAACTGTCTAAAAACAAGAAAGAAAAATAATTGTATTTTCCCATTGTTTTTCCCATTTCCCATGATTTCACCAAGTTTGGTCGAAGTCGGACATCTATATAGTATAGCTGTCATAGAAGAGTAGAGTCGGAATAGTAGTCTTTGTGAGAAAACCTTGATTATTTTCAATGGAAATGTCGTTCAAATTATTTAGAAAACCGTGCTGCAAGGGTATATTAACTTTGGCCAAGACGAAGTTAACTTTCCTCTATTTTGCAACCGTATTTTATAAAATCACAAAAATTAACATTTAAGAAAGCTTGACGCTTATTTCTTCTTCTATCTTTGCCTTTATTCGCTTTCATTTTTTTTAAGACCCATTTCTCTTCCGTGCGATCCCCGGTAAATGGTATTATAATAAAACTTCTGAACACTTTGTGTGATAAATACAATCTTTGGAAGGTTGTTAGAGTCAGGCTTGACCAACTTTTTTATATGTTTTGTAGAGAGGCTTTGGTTAAATATTTCTAATTCGAAATACTAGACTGTCTGGTCATTTTTTTCACCTTCCATCTTCTGGGTTCGTTAAGAAACTTTCATTCCTAATCTTTGATTTGACTTAAATATTTATACTCAATACCGTAGGTACATGGAGTATTATGAGTTTGTGCAAAAGTATGTAACAGCCAGAAGAAAACATCTCCAACCCCATAAAGTATATATATTCTTGATCAGCATCAACAGCCGAGCCGATACAGCCATGTACGTCTGTCTTTCTGTCCGACTGTCTGTCCGTATGAACGCACAGATCTCAGAGATGGTAAGAGATAAGGTTTGACATGTACTTGACATATACTTCTTATGTCTGCAGGCAGATCAAGTTTATTTTAAATTTTTCACCATGCCCATGCCTACCCTACAGAGTATGTTAATGTCGGCCTTGACCGACTTTCTTTCTTGTTCAAATTGAACTACTAGCTACCAAAGCTTAAACAATTGAAACCAATACTGATGCCACCCACTCCCATTAACCCCATTGACAGACATCCAAGCCAACAGCTCAAGCGAGGCTAAGAAGATGCTGGCCACAGATTCAAACGGTGGCAGACACCAAGCGCAGAGACCGACATTTGTAATTGGTTCACCTGGATTTCCCTTACATTCCCTGCCCACTTTCCGTCACCGGACCACCAAATTACCATTATAGCTGTTGTCGGCGGATTCTGTTGTTCAATAATAGAAATGGCCCGAGCATAAGCCTTTAAGTTGCCAATTGCAATGAAAATTGATTTTATTTCGCTTTGTTTTGGTTTGGTTTTAGTCCTGGCTATCCGCTTGAATTTTTATGAAATTTTTTCTGCTTTTGTTCACTGTCATCGTTTGGCCATGACAACGAAAGTGCCGAATGTACATAATGCCAGTGGATTAGGGCTTAGTTTATCAGCGTTTTCACTGACAATGTCAAGGTCAAGCTCATAAGCGCGTATGACAACAGCATGAAGCCGTCTGTGTAGTTAGTATAAAGTACATTGAGCAAAAAAGATGACATTTCTAAAAAAAAGGGGTATGCAACAGGCAGGGAAGGCAGAGGCAATCGATGCCTGCTGAAACCTAATTTTAGAGGTACTATTTTCTGATGGGACAAGCAATAGATGGAGGGACAAATGTTTGGAACTTGGACGCACTTAAGCCAGTCAAGGTCAAGATATATAAACAGTAAAGATAAGTAAATGGATAGATAATAGAATTAATAGAAATAGGGCAAATTTTACATTTTCTACCTCTGCAAAATTGATATATGTGCAAAATGTTGTTCGCCATTTCGTTTGAACCAATAGCGATACCTTTGCTTTGAGCATACACTTTCATTCTCTGCACCTTTACTTTGCTTTGCCAAGATTTTACTTATCGTTGGTACCTTTGGTATAAAAGAAGCGAGCCAGACGCTTTCTATAGAAAATTGCTATTTGTGCAAATAGGGCTATTTGTCTTTTGAAGTCCGCAGCGTCCACAAAATTTATGAAAATACGGTGACAAAAATGAAAGAGGTGTGTAAGCAATAATATAAATATATCAGGATGTTTGAGGTGACAAACTTTTATATCAGAACTCTCCCATTAAGAGCGGATATCAATTCAAAACTTTCATTAAGCTAGTATTTAACTTGGCGCAATAGCTGGTTCAACAAACCACCCTCTTAAAAACTTTTAGAAAAGTCTAATAAAATGTAACGAAAATAATCGCCAGGCTGCAATTCCCAAGGTGGATAGAACAAGTGGTGGAAAAACAAGTATTGGGACAAAGAATTACAAATTGTCTTATTAAGTAAAGCAAAAAAGTTATCGAACCTAGACGGATCATATGGCCATCATGAATTTTGTAGAGAAATGCAACATACCTGGCAGACTTACTACAAACTCAACTATTGCAGTCGTTTATTTATGGCATGGGCTTCCTTTAGTGCCAGCTTAGGTCAACTTTTTTTGTACCAGGCCGTATGAAAGACTAAATGTATGCCGAGTTGGCTGGAAAGTGAGCTTGTCACAATTGTGGATGAGTTTCATGGTAACAATTGGATTTATCGACAAGATAATGCTTCCATTCACATTGCCCAGCAAGCAAATTCATATTTCAGCTACCACAATATTCCGTTGTTACAGTTAAGTCCAGGTCTCCGATTGAGGATCTATGTGTCCTCACTTTTACAGTTGCAAGAAGAGTGAGATATCAACATAATATCACATTTAAGTTATCTCTTAACTACATTAAGAGCTTAGTTTCTACAAAAACTTACAAAATTGTACACTTGTTTAAAGTTGCACATATGGCAATTTTCTATGAAATACATTTCTTTTATTTTTTTGTTACTAGATTGTTAAAATCAAGGCTGCAAACAATTAAAATTATTCATGAGGTTCGGTCCGGGGGTTCGAACCCATTGTATAATCTAAGGTTCGGTTCACGGACCGGTTCTTGGAACCCCTGAACCCAAGGTTCTGGTTCGAACCTTGGTTCGCTTGCACATAGAAGAATAGTTTGACTTTTGAATCATAAATACGTTAAAAATGAAACATATTTACCTTTTATCCATATGCCTAATCAAAATGATCTTTAATTAATTAATTTCAATTATCAACTTTTAGAATCGACTTAGTTTAGGTTAATTGGCACTAGATCTTCCAGGAGCTGTTCATCTATACTAGCTCTTAACTGCTACCTGAGCAAACTGATACCTGAGTTGCTGGTACAGCTAGTAAGTAAAAGGAATATTTTTTAAGCCTTTATTATTATGACGTTACCAAAATTTTGAAACATTTGTCGATGGATGTAATCTTGGACAATTTTCAAAGGAATCTATAACATCATTCACGGATTTTATATTTGATATTTGTTTATAGCTTTCATAAACTTCTCGACTTCGCAATCAGACGTTAAGTAATTTGTTTGACGAATTTTGAAAACTCTCATTAAGCATATTAAATTGTTGAACCGAACCTCATTTTTCGAATAAGTGGTCCGGTTCGGGTTCAGGTTCGAGGAGTCAAAAATGTAAGACGCCTGGTTCATGGTCCGGTTCGCGAACCCCAAAAAAGCCGAACCGAACCGGTTCTCAGGGGTTCGGTTTCGAACCGGCTTGCAGCCTTGGTTAAAATATAAGTTTTTCAGTTCTTATTTGGTTTCAAAGTCAAAAACCTTTGTAACAAAAATATATCACAAATGAAAAGTAATGAAAATGAAAATAACAAAGCAAAATATGTGGCACACATATCAAATTTGACTTAGGTATATTGCTGCTATAATCGGACCAACTTATGACTTACAACTAAATTACAAATAACAGAATAAATTGTGAGTTCACATGACACTTAGCAGCGATTTAGAAGATTACCAGTGGGCCCTTACTATAAACCCATCTTTTGTTATTTGATTGGGCTATTTCCAACAACAAGAATTATTCTTATAAGGCATTGTGCTAGTCAATACAAAAACAGTTTAAAGATCATATCTCACAGTGTACGTTTGTGTGACCGATAGAAGGCTCGATAAATGAATCAAGCTGTTGATAAATTTCGCTGAAATAGCTAACAATTAGGATATTTACTTTGGCAATTTGTGCACATGGGCACTTGGGCAAAAGTGTAAGCCCTCACAATAACATAATTTGTTCTGAGAAAGTTGTGCACAGCTTGCCTTGTCCCAGACCCCTGTCTAGAACAAGTAGGACACTTCTGCCCATATACAGTACACATATCCATATGGATGTATAAGATCAAACCTGAATTTTCCAAAAAAAAAAAGTAAAAGCAGAGCATGGAAGCATCTGTGTGTTTATGTGAGCTTGTTGTTATAGTGTGCTTTCCCATAAATAAATGATGACCAAGGTGAAGGATAATTATCGCAGTCGGTGCTAAAATGTAACATCTTCTTTCTTTATGAATTTTATAATTTTTTCAAGTTGCTTCCTAGACAGATGATGCGAATGTTTGCAAGTTGTCCATAAAATCATCCAACAGTTTGTCATTTAGTGAACCTTTCTTTAGTCACTTCAACTTGACGATGCATTTCGCTTGCATTTCATTCTAGAAAAATATATTTGGTGCTTTTTGATGGCATTTTTATTAATATAATTTTAAAAGTGTTCTGATGACAGCCTTTGCTCGATGCGTTTTGATGTAAAAAATGGCACAATATACTGGGGAATTGATACAGCATTTATCACCCATACGTACTGTTGCCTTACTTAAAGCTGATTTACACTAGGAGAGCGTTGTGCGTTAATAGCCAACAATCAGTTTTTTTTTTGTAATTGTTAGCTATTAACGCATATCGCACTCCTAGTGTCAATAGCTTATAACATTCGATGTAGACTACGGGGCGTATGGGTAATTTTTAGAGCAAACTTTATGTGCCTTTGTGTGAGGGATGTGCCAGACAATTCGGACGAATTTTGTAAGGAGAGTTTTCGTGTGGACAAAATCAACTTCAAAGTGCTCGTGGAGCGTCTGCAATTGCGCTCTATATGCTTGGTTCATCGGCAGAGTACCTTTAATTTGAAGAGAGTACCACATTTGAATATTTTAAGTCGCATATGCAGGCGCCAAATATGTTGCTAATAGGTGGATTACGGGCAAGGAGCACCAATGAATATTGAGCAAATCGATTCTTACAAAATAGCTATGCAGTCTAATAAGAGGAATAATAGGAGCACGGTGGGAAGTTGCTAAAAAAAAATTAAAAGTTACATCAATCCGGCATCGCTTAGTTTAAATTTGATCGATGAGCGGTCTTCCTTAATTTAACCGAAGGTCGGATTAAACTTTTCTAAGGGATAGGTCTATAATTCCCACCAGTTTTTGTTTGCCTGAAGGTTAACACTTAACGTTTTTTTAGTGGTTTTTAATTCGGATCAGCGGTTCCAAAGGCCGGCTGTTCGGTTTGCGGTTTGGTTAATCAGCTGGAATAGGCAATTCGGTTTCGGTTTGATTCGGTTCCGAACCACAACAGTTAATCACAGCTCCTTACATCTATTTTGAAAATTGTTTTATTAACAGTCCAAAACATTCCTCATTTTGCTTTCTAGTTAGTGCAACCTTGTGTCTGGGATTTAAGAATCTGCCACATTGAAACGCATAATTTTCAAATGGATTAATTTCACAATTTGGCCAACTTACATTCGATTTTGGGCTCATATTCATAGCTGAACTAAAAACTAAATTTTAATTCTGCAATTCTGCAGCGGCGTTTTCAGCCGGCTTTAAAATTGATACAATTTCATTAAGCTTTTGCCAGACTTTCTCTGGCATTAAAAATTCCTTACAAGCCAAGGCAGGGTCACTGCAAAATTTGTTCAAATCCGGCTCAATTAAAGCTGCCAGCATAATAAAGGTGGAACTCCAACGAGTGACACAATCGATAGGGCTTTTTTCTAAGCAGATAATTGATGTTCGGTGTTCGCAATTTCTCCACAAAGTTTCTGTCCAATGCAATCGCTTTGGAAAAATTACTTTGTTTAAGACGTTATTGATTGCCAACTGTAAAGTATGAGCAGCGCATCTCACTCAGTTTGAAAAATAGAATTAAAAAGTAAATTTGGACTCCAAAGTGCATTTTCTTACAAATACATTTTACGTCAAGGAAGAGTTCATTGTGGGCGATGTAAGCCCCCTCGTTCTGGTCGTCTATTACGCTGTCATTGTCATCATCAGACAAAATCTTCACCATTTAATGCTTGCTTGCCATGTTGTCAATAGTGTTGGTGTATATTTGATGTCTATCAATTCCATAACGACTTAAAATGGCAACAACTGAGCTCTTCAAGTTTTCACAAGTGTGCCAATCAAGAACATTTCCTCCACAGCAAGGGGTCTGTGAGTAGCTTCCCCATGTGAAACCGTAATGAATATTGACTCCTGAATCAAAAACCCTAAATCCTTTTAGGACCATAAAGTAATTAAACCATGTATTTACCTTTACACAATGGCACCAAATGCGTAGGACAGTCAATTTTAAGTAACATATCCAGTACATTTGGCGGACATCTCAGTCCTTTTAGAATAAGATTGAGAATTTTCCTAAGCCCAAGGTAGATTTGTCCTTGACACTTTAATTGGGTGGCTTTGTAGATCGTCAATCCGAGTTACAACGGCTTCTTTTGGCATTCCTTGTGTTGAGTTTTATTTTACAATGGCTTCCTCCTTACTTGTCACGAGTCGAGTTAGGTTGCCTCCATGGTCGACCCAAATCACAGTGTCAAGTAATATAAATATTTGATATGTACAATATGAAGGTTTCCAAAGATTTAACGGGCCGAACTCGCGTATATATATGTGTTAAAAAAAACGACAAAATGGAAAAAGTACGTCTCAGCATTTCCAAAAGCTAATTTTTGATGTGCAATTAATAGTTATGAAAACCTAAATAATTTCTTTTAATTTGAAAAGGGCGCAACATGGCTTCAAAGTCTTGGAAAAAATATATCATTTGACTAGTGAGCCAAATACAAATTTTAACCACGAAAACTTTAGTTTATTTCAATTGTTGTCATTTTCTGAAATTCTAAAAAAACAACTACATTTTTTGGAAAATTGTCAGAAGAGACTTTAGTGTTTTTGGCCGGCTTATTGAAACCAATATTTGATAGTGAGTGTTCCTTGCCAACGAAAAGGTGTGCTATCCAGGGATGCAAACCGGTTCTGAACAGAACCGGTATTAAACCGAACCGAACCCCTTATTCCAGCTGGTGAACCGAACCGGCTTTCTTTCAGAATTGCTGAACCGAACCGAAAACCATAAATAAAAACGGTTCGGTTCTATTCAGTTCTCTGACGAGTTTTAACAGATATCCCTTTCCTCTAGCCAATGATTTTTATCTGCATTTCCCTAAGATAATTTTTATACATTTCGTTCGACCCACTACTTATTTAACGTTGCCGGATCGATATAACTTTTAAGGATGACTTGAAGAACATTTTACAACATGTTTTCTCTAGTAGACAATATTTTCAATTATCTGTGGTCCTTCTTTAGCTTAATTCAATCTCAGACAGGAGAGATTTTTCTCATATAATCCCTGCAGTTCTACGTTTCGTTACTGAATTTTTCAGGGCTGATTCAGAGTTCCGTAGGTCATGACGTAGTAAAAAATGTCAGTGTAAAATCCATGGCTAAAACTCTAAAAAGGATGTCATGAATTTAGGACCAGCCTTTTCATTTCAGAGCTGATTCAGCTATGATTCAAATCTGAGCCTGACTTAAGGGATATGATAAATTGAGTAATAAAGATGCATGTATGTATGTGCGTATTCTTTTCCAGCCGACATTCTCACTTTTCGAAGGATATTCTTCTAGGAACTTATAGACGAATCCTGTCCATCCGACACTATAAACATTGGACATTCTTCTGAGTATTTTAAAGATTTTTGAATAGATCATAAGAATTACATTTTAAAAGTACATAACTACAGAAATCATAATATATCATAATGGTCCTTTGTGAACCACTGAACCGAACCGAAACCGCGGTTCTGTTAGCTTCAAAAACCATGTAATGAACCGAACCGGCGGTTATTTTTAAGTGGTTTGCATCCCTGGTGCTATCTGCATTCTTATAGGGCACAAGTTGCATAAAACCAAAGAATTATTGATTTTATTGATGACAAGGAACAAATCGAGAATTGGGAGCCAATGTCAGCTACTAGGAATAATCGTTTTTTATTTCACATGCGTCATCTATAATATCTATAAATCTTTGATAAAACTTTCAGTTAGGGTTAAAGTGCAAGCGTAGTGGCCTACCAATGGGAACCAGCATGGAAGAAAGCACAATTTCCTATAAGACCTATTCAGCATGTGCGGTTGGATGTTATTGAAGTGTACCAGGAGTAGGTTCATAAAACAAAAGAGCTGTTCAGAAGAAGGAAAACAATCTTTGAGGATTGCCTAAGCGACATGCCGAGGCTAAGGGCGATTTGAACAAAAAGGAAGAATTTAAACCATGATCTTCATATATACACTGAAAACAAAGGCTACCGGCGTTCTAGACCAAACGGGATAGAATTTAAGCCGTTTTGTACTTAAAATTCCAAGTATGATTCGTTCTTGGGTGTACTTAAATTAAGTACGAAACATTCTAAACTTGAAATATGACTGGTAATATTATTGAAATGAGAACAAACCTTCTTGACTCGAGAACATTTTGTACTCACAGTAAGATGAAAGATTCTAGACAAGCGAGTTCTTAGTTCCAGTACAAAATATGTTAGATTGAGTACAAAATAGACTCATTATCCTAGCTCAACAGAAAATGTAAATTATTTTTAAACAAACAGAACAGAATTATCCGTGCGCAACAGAAAATGTAAATTATTTTTAAGCGAGTCTGTTCTTAAAATTCCCAACTGACTCAAGCACTTTTGTAATGGAGTGATGGTAAATTTCTGAGCTACAGTATCCCTAACTTGCTCTTTGGGTATGCGTCTTGGATAATTCTTTGGTTTATTATAGAGACCTCGTTCAAGAACAAAGTGGGCGTAGCTTCTGTATGGGCTCAAACCCAGAACATTTTGTATTTGTTTGAAATATTCTTTTATTCTTCCGAGAATGTTTTTGGGCTGGCAATAGAAATTACTCACTTTAAGAACGAATGTTATGTACTTATTTTAAGACATAATCGGTCTTGACTTAAGACCATTATAAGCTAAAAGTATGACTAAAAATATTTTAATAATTCAAAACATACTTAAAATATATCCCAAAACAGTCGAAAATCAAGTATTTCGGGAATGAAAAAATCGTATAAGAATTTTGTACTTAAGCTAGGTACGGAGATGCTGAGAATTTTCTCGCAGCGTGAATTGTTTCATAATTCTCAGAGCGGCCTCTGAGACTGTAGTGTGACCAGAAAACAACAAAATGTCACTAAATCTGAAACGGTCAGCTTGCACTGGTCAGCTGTTGTTTGTTTATAAAAAAATGCGCGCTTAAGATAAGCTAATCTTTTTGTGAAAATGTAAACTGGAAGACTCTTTGATGAATGCAGAGGCTTTGGGGAATGCCATGGTTGTTTTTATGGGGTCATTTTGCATGGTGCTGGAGGAGGAGGATCATTTATGGGTTGTGCAAATTGCATCGAAATGCTTTTTGTTAGTTATAAAATGAGTTGTTCGTCCTACGAAGAGTTCTCTAACTGTCTTTTGTATTGTTTTTTTGTGTTTTTGCTTCCATTCATTTTTTCCCGTAGGTACCTCTGACAATTATCAAACATGTTTGATAATTTCACTGACACCCCTGCGAGAATTTATCAGCTATTTGGACAAAAAACGAGTTGTCAGGTCATGCTCATTCTCAGAGCAAATTTGTGTTGTCTCCGTACCCGCTCTGAGAATGTGCTCTGAGAGTTTTGTGCAGCGCATTCTCTGAGCTATGTAATTAGATGGGCTACGAGAAAATTCTCAGCGTCTCCGTACCTAGCTTTAAATCAAATATTTTTGTACTTACCGTACTATTGATACCGTTTGTACTTGATTCAATTACAAAGTTCTTGGTTTTTTTGAAAGTCCGCTCTAGACGTACATACATACTAAGAAACGAACTGGAAATAGCGGAAACAATCACAGAATAAATGACGGCCTTTTTCTGTTCCTGATTCGCTTCCTAGAATCGTTAACTGCATCATTTAAATGTATTGATTGAGATATGTTTAGACCAGAGATGCCCTTGAGCTCGTCGCTGAACTAAAACATTTTAATTGGCGATTTTGATGCTGGCGGCAATGACTTCGCTTTAAAAATTATACAGCAGTGTTTTGCAACAAATGACTTTTTGCAGTCGAGTGACCCGATTATAAAATACCAAATACATTTTTTTTATGTATAGATTGGTTCGAAATTGAATAAATTGAAATTTGTTTTTGAATTTGAATGTACCCGGTTTTTGTCAGAGCTATTAAAGCGTCATCCTGAAAGTAGGCAGCACTATTTTGTCGTAGTGGCGGTTCTAGTCCCAACTGGTGACGCATTACCCCACAATCTGACTGTTTGTTTGGTGATAAAAGTGGGAGGGGGGGAAAATGTCCACATCTGAAATAAACTTGATCACGGTATACACCTACCTTCATGCTAACATTTGTGGCTCTATCTCTTCTAGTCACTGAGATCGACGCGTTCATAAAGACAAACGAAGGGACAGACGGATTTGTCCTTATCGACTCGGCTGTTCATGCTGATCAAGAATACATACACTTTATGGAGCCGGAAATGTTTCCATCTCCCTGTTACACACATTCGCACAACTTCATAGTCCCGCTTTACCCATTTTTAATGGGAACAGGGGTATAAAAATGTGCTTCGGCAGAGCTGAAGCTAACTTTGCTCTATTTTTATTCATTTTAATTAAGCAGTTTGGTCTTTCTAAGCAATAGTTAATAGCTTGGAAGTTTTCTTTTATAGTCCATAGACTTAGAGGTCAGAACTGGCAAACAGAAAATCATATCATGCAAGTTTCTTCCAGTGTACAACGCCAAATGGCAGCTGAGCAGCTACTTGAACAACAACCACGCCGGCAGCCTATTACCATACAATTATGCGGAAATTTCAATCGAATGCTGAATGGCAAGAAACCAACCGCACTACACGGTCCGCACCATTATTACCTCTCGAACGTCTGAAGTGTGAAACTGGACCGTGTCCTTGGCCATAAGCATTTATCATGGTAATAAGGCAGTCGCCACTCAGGCGATGTTGACTTAACGATCCCGATATCAAATTATATTTCACACTTGAAGCAGGACTCGAGTGGCTCGGTTGGATCGATTGGATATGGTTTTTTTAAGTTTTGGAATCTCATTTCTGTCGAGCTATTTCTGTTTCCCATTTCGTTGCCTACTTATTTGGGCTTCACTTAAACTGAACTAATTTCCGAAAAACAAGGTAAAATAGACAGCAGTTAATGTGCTTGCTTGGGTGGCTGCTGCAATAAAAATTCCACCAACAAAATCAAGTGCTAATCAGTTTTTTATGATTTTGACGAAAGGTTTCTCTGTTGTAAATAAAGAAATCAAGAAATCCATTCCACATTCTTAACTTCATGATCAGGGCTAACGCTTAGTGTTGCCAGCATTTTTTCATTTGCCCTGCGGGTAATTTTATGGTAATGAACTGCTTTCCATTTTGCCCGATTACATTTCCTTGACAATCAATCAAATAAATTTCCACAGTAGCTCATTAAAGGCCCACTCATTCCGCCTTCAGCTCCACCAACGCCATGCGACTTCGCTGCAAAGAAAAATTGTTGAGTCTCAAATCAATTTAATCGCCATTTAGTTCCCCTTCCCCTTTTTCGCTGGAATTGGCTGCGTTTGCACATTTTAAAGAAATTTCCTCAATGTGATTCCTGATCAATTTATTTCTGCTGGTGCTGCCCTTCGCCACTCTAGTGGATCTCCCTGGATACCATTAGTGACTTATGTGAGTGGCACCAAGAGGGCAAGAGGTATCTAAGCTGCACTTTGTTATACAATAGACAAATAGATATAAAGCAGCTGCCAATTAAGTTTGCAAAATCAATTGGAAAATATTGGAAATCAGGCAGAGATTGAGTAAAAGTGAAAATAATGAATCCTAAACGGAACGGAAATCCCGAGTGGGAGTAGCGTAAGAGTAGGGTAGCAAAGGTTTGAAAACTTCAGCATAGTCGAAGTTAGCTTAGCTTTCTCGATTCTCGAAGAGAGATTTATTTTGCCTTTAAGTCGACTGTGAAAACCAACTAAAATTTGGAAGTTGTAAGTCATCTTGAAATGCATTGCATATTTTTAGTTAGTTGAAGAGGTTCAAGCGAATTTGTTTAACAATTGGAATCCACTGCTCTCGTTTAGTTCACATTTGGTTAATTGTTAGCAAGATGGGATCAGAAAAGTTCTCGAAATAGATGGAAAAGGGTGAAGTTGAGTACTTTCATTGAAAACAACATGAGCTCAGGGGAAATTGTGAACAGAATTTCGGAGAGCTCATGTGGGGCAACTCATGTAGATGGCCAGTATTGGAGGTTGATTTGTGATTGCCAAATCGGACGACAATCTGACCAAAATTTGCTTCTCTTAGCGCTTATGCACAACGGTGTTCCAGTCGCTCAGTGAAGTGGCATGAAGCTCTGCCGAAACGGAGCGGACGTCGTGTTTGCCTGCCCCTTCTTGGGTTTTCATAATCTGTGCCGAAGAAGGAAGCATCTCCGACCCCATAAAGTGTATATCATATTATATATTCTTGATCAGCATCAACAGCCGTCCGTCTGTTTGTTTGTCTGTCCGTATGAATGCACAGATCGCAAAAATTGTAAGGATAGAGGTTTGACGTGTTTGGGACAAAAGCTTCTTATACTTCAGATCAAGTTTATTTACAATTTTGGCCACGCCCCTTCGCGCCCATGAAGTTTAGAAATAACGTCAGGTCCCACTGTTGAAAAAACAGATAAATAAAAAAAAAATGTATGATGCAAACCACTTGAAAATTAGAACTGGTCCGGTTCAGTGGCTCACACAGTTTCTGAACCGCCGGTTCGGTTCATTACATGGTTTTTGAAGCAAACTGAGCCGCGGTTTCGGTTCGGTTTCTGTCATAATGTGACTATTTGAACAATTTTGAAATTTAATTCCTATAATACACTAGAAAATTCAGGATAAGTCTATAAGTTTCTAGAGGAATGCCCTTCGAAAACAGAGAATGTCGGCTAGAAAAGAATACGTACCATGCATCTTACATGCCCTATCTATCATATTATATGAGTAAAAACACTTCTGGCTAAGATTGAATTGAGGTGAAGAAATACTAGCAAAAATTTAAAATATTGTCTACTAGGAAAAAAAATACCGATTGATGACAGGTATATTAAGAGATCGGCAGGCAATCGCAGAAGACATACAGTTTTACGTATTGTAAACGGTCAATCGGAATGTCGGATGAAAATTATCCTAGGGATCCGATTCAAGTTTTTAATTAAATAAATATCATTGGCTGAAGCGATTCACGTCTTAAAACTCGTCAGAGAACTGAAATGAACCGAACCGAACCGATTTTCTTTGTGGTTTTCGGTTCGGTTCAGCATTTCTGAAAGGAAGCCAGTTCGATTTGGGTTTCGGTTCACCAGCTGGAATAAGCGGTTCGGTTTGGTTCCGTTTTTGAACCGGCTTGCATTCCTGAAAATATTCAGTTTGCCAGTCATAAAACTAAGGAACTAATTTGCATAAAAACATACATAAACAAAGCTTAATCGACTCAGCTTGTCGCCATGAATCGTCGGAAGTGAATATTTGAAATGGTATAAAAAGGCTTTTTATACCCTGCTTCCATTGAAAATGGGAAAAGTGGGATCATGAAGGGAGAAGGAAACATTTCCGACCCCATAAAGTATATATATTCTTGATCAGCATGAACAGCCGTGTCGATATAGCCATGTCCGTCTGTCCGTCTGTCTGTCTGAATGAACGCGTCGATCTCAGAGACTATAAGCGATAGAGCCACAAGTTTTTGCATGAAGGTAGAGTTATGCTGTACGCAGATCAAGTTTGTTTCAGATTTGGAAAATTTTACAATTTTTAAGTTAGAGCCTCGTGGTTTAGTATACATCAAGCTAGGCCCAATATCTATCTATTCTGAAAAGTACAATCAGCGAATCAGTTGAGCTGATAAGTGCCATTTTCTGTCCATACGTCAATATGTAAAATCGGTATATTTTGAGATTATAAAGCAAAATAAAGCAAAAGTCTTGTTTCGAGAAGAACTTTATCCTCATTACTTTTTTTATATATCATTCGCATATACAGAAAAACTATGGATGATGAAATTGTAATAATAATAAACTTGGTCTGGCCAAACATTTTTTACCAATTAGTTTAAACTCAACGATATTAGGGGAAAATTTGTTTAATGTCCTTAGATTCAGAGAACCGAAACCTTATGTTCGACAAGCTTAGTAACCGGTTTTCGAATAGGAACTTTAACTTAACAACGAGTCAAATAAATTGGGATAAATTGAGAGATCTTGTCCCTTTCAATGGGAGAAGTGATTCAAGTGAGGTGCCATTTTAATTAGAAATGGTCTTATCTGCGGATATGACTTGGACACCAGCTCAAATAAGTTGGAGAACGCAGCAACAACCATGTACCAAAATTTCTATTCAGTGCTCCCGGATCTCAACGGTTCGCTGCTTCTCTTGAATTAAATTGTTGCAGTTTAAATTCTTTAAGCACGATGTTTAACATTCCTGTGTCAGGCGGAGGCAGCGAAGGGTTTTATTAGTGTCCAACGGCTGACTTTGTGGAACAAAGCAAAAACAAAAACAAAAAAAGCAAAAGCGGAAGCCAAAGTGCTTCATTGCTTCGTTCTCCCCTTTTTGCACTCGCTTAGCGCGCACTCAGACATGAGCCTAATGCACTTCCCTAAACGGGGCAAGCTGTAACTCAGCGGCACGTGGACTTGTGCTCCATCTAAATGCAATTTACGCACACACCGAACATGCAGCGTAATGTTTGTGGCATGGTGAAGGGACTTTCCGTGTAGCAGAAGCTTGCCCATTGTTTCAGCATGCAGCTTGCAAAAGGGATTATCAAAATACCACAGTTTCCATACAATGGCAAAGATTTTGAAATGAACTGCAAAAGTGTTTTTAATTTTTTATAGCCCGGACTTCACTTGCACCAACTGTATGCAGCTGTGAGATGAACTAAACTGCATCGACTGCAATTTTAATTAGTTCCCCCCATCCCATCCCCCTCCCATCCACCACATCCCTAACAAGACCAAACATTCTCATGAATATGTGGGGGTTTTGGTGGGGGGGATGCGTCCGGCAGGGTGCAAATGCTCCGTCATGTGCATGAATCATAAAAATGCTTGTTTTAGTGAGAGGCAAAAGTGAGAACAACAAAAAGTGGCACTCAAAAGCGGATTTGTGGAGTACACTTAACACTCCAAACAAACGAACCAAAAAATGAACAAAAACCGAACCAACAATAACAAAATTTCATGTGGGAGTTTTGGTCCAACTTTGTGGCGAATTTTGATTTGAATTGTTGTTGTTGTTGTTTTTTTGTTGATTGTCGGCTACCACCACACGTTCCAATTATCATAATAATGCAGTCCAAAAGGGAAAACAAGTGTGTGGGCGCCAAGGGGGGGAGGTAGGGAGGGATGGAAGCCAAAGCTGCGTGTGGCAATTTCTATGGAAACCAATTAACTAGTAAATAGCTAAAGGGGGGGGGGGGAGGGGTCGCAAAAATGCAACTGTTTATGATTCCATTATCGGCGCAAGGAGAGCAATTTCTCTGGTTGACCCCAAACCGCTTTATGTAGAGATCCAAGATTCTAAAAGAAAATTGGCAGAGAGTCAAATAAGCAAAGTGTGTCCCATATTTTTACAACTATTTTCTCGATTTTGTCAATTTAACTTTAAAGCCTGGTTCTAAGCCACGTTTGCAGCGAAATAATAGGACACAATAGACACAGCAAGTGTGCCACTTTTATTGAACTGAATCTAACTTCTGCCTATAACTTGTGACTCTCAATTTGCAAAAAAAAACATAATAAGTATTATTGGTTCTGCTGCGAAATCAAAAGCAACATTTTGGATTTTACTACTTTAAAAACAAAGGGGACTGCAATTTGCAATCAAAGACCCGCACAGTGATTCCAAATTGTCAAACATTTTGTATTTACGTGTAAATTTAAAAACAAAAATATTAAAGTAGTTGCTTTAACAAAAGTTTTAGCATTTTGAAATGAAAGTCTTGAGCTTTACTACAAAATCAGAAGTGGCATTCTTGTTTTTACTACTCGTTTTGTTGGTTTTCTTATACTCTGTACCGTAGGTACATAGAGTGTTACAAGTTTGTGCAGGAGAATGTAACAGCCAGAAGCAAGCATCTCCGACCCCATAAAGACTATATATATTCTTGATCGGCATCAACAGCTGAGTCATGTCCGTCTGTCTGCCCGTATGACCGCACACATCTCAGAGATGGTAAGAGATAGAGGTTTGACATGTATGGGA
Source organism: Lordiphosa andalusiaca (assembly GCA_035044965.1). Classification (NCBI taxonomy): domain Eukaryota; kingdom Metazoa; phylum Arthropoda; class Insecta; order Diptera; family Drosophilidae; genus Lordiphosa; species Lordiphosa andalusiaca. The sequence continues at coordinate 2,945,057 of JAWNNM010000159.1, read as the reverse complement.
CATATGCTTTTTATGTCTGCAGGCAGATCAAGTTTATTTTAAATTTTGGTCACGCCCCCTGCCGCCCCGAAATTTTTGAAAAAATATCATATCTCCCACAGTTTTAAAGATAGGTGGCTCATTCTTTCTAGACATATTGAGTAATCAGGATAATTTATCGATCCGCCAAAGAAATGGTAAAGATCGCATGAGCGGCTGTCGAGCTATGATCAAAAGACTGTTCGCTGCTGCAGCGCAGAAGCAGCGCTGCTTTCAGCTGCTACTGCAGCATCAAACTGTATGTTGAGTGTATAATTTCGTTGGTACAGAGTATTGCCCTGAATGAGTGGAATCAAAGTGCCCTTTGATTCATGTTTAGAAAAAAAAGGTTCAAGTAAATCAAGTCTGTAAATATTATGATTCGACTTAGTCAGCTTAAATTTATGATGACTCCAAACAGATCAAGCTCTAAATAGATCAAGCTCCAAATAGATCAAGCTCCAATCTGTGCTGCAGTGGTTCATTAGATCATATCAAGTCAAAAATTAAGTCAACACAAAAAATATTTCCCAACTGCGCAATTCGCTGTACTTCGCTCCTTCCTCGAAGAACGCTGCTTCATGGTCGAGCTTAGGTAAATATATATATGGACGTTGACGTACAATGCGCAGTACGTTTAAGTGGCCCATGCGACACCAAACCGAAGCTTGTTACGCGCGAACCCCAAGCAAAATAGCAGCCCACCTCCCGCCCAACCGACCGAGAGGCGCAGTCGCCAACGAGCGACACGAAAGCCGGAAGGAAAATTTAAAAATTAAAAATTTTTAGCTACGGGCTAAATAAGTTAAAATAGAGGTTTTTAACGCGTGAAGAGAATATTCCGAATTTATGGTGCGGTAGAGTTTATTGTAATCAACACAGAGGCCACGAAACGGATCATGCACTGCATAGTTAGTAGTACAACGTTTCAGAGATAAGGGGACAAAATTACGGGACAATCTACAAGGAACATTGAGACTAATTTGGCTAAGCAATTCCGATGAGTCGATTTCACCATTAATTAGTCTATGTATGAACATAACACCAAGCATAACTCTACGGTTAAATAAGGAAGAAAGATTAACTAAAAGTAGTCTACTAGAATAAGATGGGAAACGCACCTCAGAATTCCAGTTCAAACCACGAAGAGCAAACAATAAGAATCGCTTTTGCACAGATTCAATTCTATTTTGATGGATCGAATATTGCGGAGACCACACACATGATCCATACTCAAGAGTGGGACGAACAAGAGAAGTGTAAAGAATTTTGGTAGTGCAGGGATCGTCGAATTGTTTCGACCACCGCTTTATAAACCCCAAAACACTTCTGGCCTTATTAACGGTAACTGTTACATGAGAGTTAAAAATGCAATGAAGTTTAATTGGCCCAATTAGGTAGACACTGCACACCGCTAACTTGCTGGTTTAAGAACCCCAAAACCCACCCACTTATGCTCCTGATACAGCCTTCTTGGCTTCCAGTCAATGCTTAACTACCCCATGCGTAAATCTCCCATGTATAAGAAACCTTGACATTCTACCAGCAGATATATAGATCTTTTGCCGGCCTATACCATCCGTATCGCCAATAAACTGGCAACAAACAAAATACGAACACGGCTCAAGGGGCGTCATCCGTCCGAAACTTATGACATTTAATCTCTGAGCTGTTTGATCTATTCATATTGACATTGAACCCCATGAGCTATGGGAGTTGAGCATGACCTGAACTATTTCAAATAGATCATAAAGCTCATGCCTCATGTCATGAGCTATAATTCAATGAGTCAATAATTTTGTGAACTATGACTAGAAATTCATAGATAGATCAAATCAGTAAGAGAGTCAAGGGGAGCTTTGATTCATCTCATGCAGGGCTCTAGTACAGAGTATGTTATAGTCGGGCTTGACCGACTTTCTTTCTTGTTTTGTTAAATCGACGTTGATGTACAATGTGCAGTACGTTCAAATGGCCCCAGGCGTGAAGCCCAGGCAAAATAGCAGCCCACCTCCCGCGCAACTGACCGAGAAACGCAACCACCAATGTGCGACATGAAAACCGGGTGGAAAAGTATAAAATAATGTTAAATACAGGCCAAATACGCTAAAATAGAAGTTGTTAAGTCAGAAAGAGAATGTTCCGAGTTGATGAGTTAAAAAAATCGCCCTGCAAATTAGAAATTCTCCTATAAAATCCGTACTAAGCCGATTCACCCTAAAATTAAGAAAACTTTTTCTCATTTATGGAAAAATTTTCTGAAACTTTGAAAAATGTTCCATTAATGAGAAAATGGTATCGTAGGCTATCTTGAAATTTATAAAGCTGATATACAGCTTAGGTTTTAAGGAAAGGTATGTTTTGGTCAACTGCAGTAAGCACAAATGGGCTTTCGACTGTGGAATAGCCCCCGCGAAATCCTAATTGTTACTTGATGAGAATTTCCTGGTTTGTTACCCAAACCGAATGTCGCATAAGCAAAAATAGGCACAAACATCTTCATTCAAATTGTACTGGGTTTTGAAGTGCCTAGCAAGATTGGCAGCCTCAGCATGTACGGATTTTTTTAAAGAGCTCCAGTTTTTCTGTTTGCCCAAAACTCTTTCCTGTTGTTGACGCTGGCAATTTCAACTTCCAGGGTGCTGCTTAAGTTGGCTTCGGTTAGCTATTTGCTAACTGCTAGTTGTTCCTGGTGTTTGATGTATGTTGCATCCAAGCAAACTGACGTAGACTAAACGTTAATTTGCAGTCCACTTCAAACCGCATCAAATAAGCCATTTGTTATCCTAATTTTCGAAAATTGATCAAAATCGTTACTTTGTTTCGCAGGCTTTGAATAGAACCTACGGCAATTATCCATAAATTATTAATGGTTAACAATTTTGTCACTGCTCTCATGGGATTTCTGTTTGTATTGTGCTGAAAAGTCCCCATGCTCGCATCGATGATGTGCGAATGCCATGTGCTGCACACAAATCGCTTAAGTCAGGCGTGAAACAAATGTGAAATTTGTCAAGGGGATTCGTTGCCTTTTTAAAGTAGTACAAAACAAACAAAGCACATGAACATCAGTTTATGCGAGGCCAACCGCAGATAAAGCATAAAAATGACATTGCAATGCAACGGGGAGACCCGGGGGTGCAGAGAGATGGGGCCAATAAACATTTGCGGGAAAGGAGGGGACAACTAAATTGACAGTGTCATCAGTTCTCAAAATTGTTTGCAATTCATAGAAGCGCTCGTGAGAACAATTGGTTAATGCGGGTAGCTGAAGGAAGCTGCTTGCGTCCAGCAAGAGGCTACAAAAAGTATTCTAAATGTAGGAAAATATGCAAACGATTTATTTCTAAGTAGTTCTGTATGGGTGCCCTCAAACTGTTAGCAACAATCAGTTCTCAAGAATGTGACATCCTTTTTTTTTTGAGTACCCCAACTTACCTGAATGAATTTTTCTTGCATTCAGCCACATTGAATGTAAAACTTTGAATACTCAAAACGCTTGGGTGTGAATAGATGAATATACAAAATGAATTGAGAGAGTGAAAAGCTAAAAACTTAAGTTTACTTAGTTCACTCAGTTAGAAAACGAAAAAAAAGTATGTTCCCACCAAGAAGGCAGAAAATAATATAATAGATAAATTTATCACAATGCTTAATTCAACTTTTATCTGGGAGAAAATCTTATGGCTTATAGGATAACAATAAGTAGTACTTGGAATACGATACTAGACAAAACACAAAGTGTGACTGATCACATCTGAACCTGGGCAAGGAACTTCAACTTCAAAATGAGGGAGCATATGGAACATATAGTACTATGACGATGACGATTTATTCGTTGAATTTATTACACAATCATTTTTTTTTTTGTAATTCAATTCAATTCATAAAATGCCAAAGTTTGAAAGTGCTGCCCATCGCTGCTTCAGTTGGTGCTGCCCAGCACAAATGTTTGTTTTCCCTAAAACTTGACAATCATTCAACCGATCTTCACCATTTCTTCGGCAGATCAATCAGCTCTATTATATTCTATCTATAAAATTGCGGGAGATATGAGCATGTTTCTTAAATTACGGAGGCGGGAGGAGGCGTGGCCAATATTTAAATTATACTTGATCTGCTCGCAAGTAAATATTAAATTTTCCCCATTCCAACGTCTATCTCATACCAGACAAACGGACATGGCTATATCGACTCGGCTGCTGATTGATAATTGATATACTTGATGGGGTCGGAGACACTTCTTTCTAGCTGTTACATACTTTTGCACAAACTAATCATACTTTGTGTACCTTGGGTCTAGAGTATAAAAAGAAGGTGGGTTTTGATATGTTTCTGTCACAAATGAATCTAAATATCTGGTCTGTGGTTGATTTACCAGGTCCAAAGCCACACGGATAAGGGTCGAACAGCTGGCTTATTTTCGGCATTGGCTGTTCACAAAGGTTGCTTGACGGAACCTTATATGCAATGAGTATTTGCAGGGTCTACTTTTTAAATATTGGGCACAGAACACTTAGATTACAATCGTCGGGAGTGCTCTCTTCGGACCACATTCTGCATAGGAGTTGGTGCATACTCCTTACCAGATCCTCCCCGTCAGGCTATTGTAGCCGTTTTATGGCTAGCCAGACGTCGTTATGCTTCGGTGGGTCATTTCGATACCATTGATTGGGGGTAACGCTACTTCTCCAGAGGCGGCAATGTGTTCATCATCGCCTTCGATTGGAGAAATAGTTCCTTCGTTTGTCCAGTGCCACTTGCGGATCTGTGACTACATTTCCAGCTTCGTGCTTTCATGGAAAGGCTCTGGGCTTAAAACCTTTGGTTAGTCGCTGAACTTTATTTCAGCATTTTCAAGTCTGAATCATGCAACAGCATTTCGACTCTCTCACGCATGCGCCTTTCCTGTTTATTCTTTGTCCATTTCTGCCGGCATCGCTCCTCAACAACACGCGTCACTCCCGACTGCAGAGTTCTCCTATGGACAGCGTATTTCTTTGCAGTAGCGCGGAGGGACTTATCTTCTCGGCGTGTCGGAGTATTTTCTTGGAAGCCGTACCCATGGAGTGTGAAAAATGTTTCCAATGTTTGTTTATGATCAGCATCTACACAGAAAAAAGAAATAGTTGTAAAATCAACATTTTAAATCTGGTACTCGGGTTCGAACCCAATTTAACGAATGGTTAAGGTTCAGAAATTTAAGGATAAGGTTTTGGTTCGAAGCTTGGTTCAGTCCATGCTTTATACAACATTGTTAATTGTTTTGAAAACTGCATTTGACTTAAAAACTCCCCAAATTGTATGGGAACCAGGTGGATTTTGGGTCGGAATTGGTTAGTAGAAAACATGGAAATAATCAGATTATATTATTTACAGTTTAGTGAAACCAAAAAAAATACATGGAAAAATATTGCTAAAATAATGTTAGACTCCTGCTTTTGAGAATTATTCAAGAAGCTTTACAGTCGAGGAGCTTTAAAAACAGAGACTGTTATGGGTAGGGATTTTATAAGGAAATCTAATCGTTTTTGCCAGATTTTGTTCCACTCTCCTGCCCATTTTAGGAGTCAGTCGCACCAAATAACAGATGAAGTTGGTGGACAGGTCAAATTTTTGTGTCAGTTTTGTTGAACCGCACCGAAATTTTGGGTTCGGAACAGGTTCGGGTTCAGCTTTCATTTTTAAAGAGGTTCGGTTCAAGGTTCGGTTCGTAGTAGAATAAAAGTCGAAATTTCGGGTTCGAACTGGTTCGGTTCGAATCCGGTTTGCAGCCCTGTTTTGAATCTTTGACTAAAATTTGTTGAAATATCCAATTTTTACACCCTGCTCTTATTTAAAAAAAGCGAAAAAGGGGATCATGAAGTGCAAATGTATGTTACAGGCAGAAGGAAACATTTACGACCCCATAAAGTATATATAATATATTCTTGATCAGCATCAACAGCCGAGCCGATACAGCCATGTCTGTCCGTTCGTTAAACTGTATGAACACGTCGACTCTAAGAGATAGTGCCACAAATTCGTGCATGAATGTAGGTGTATACCATACGCAGATCAAGTTTGTTTCAGATTTGGAAAATCAAATCAAGTAAGTCCCAATATCTATATATTCTGAAAAGTACAAAAAGATTAATGACTTTGATATACCCGTTACTCAAGGGAATTAGTGTTTAATAACGTTTTCCTATGTTAATTAACAGAGCATTAACATTAATTTGAATATTTTAACCAGGACTTGCAAACCGGTTCGGAGTCGAAGATTCCAGGATTTTTGGGAAGTCAGAACCGTAACTGAACCGAAGCAACAAAATGTTTCCCTGCGGAACCCGAACCTGAACCGGAACAAAACAAGTTTAAAAGTTTTATATTTTTTATTTTTTTTTGGAACCAAGAAACTAAATTTATTTTGGCCTTAGAGCAAAAACAGGTTCGAACCTGAACCTGGATTCAGCGACCTTTCGTACCCGCTCCGTGAACCCGAACCCAACATTTTTCGCGGGTTCGAACCCCGGAGTGAACCCCTCCTCATTTTTCCGAGATTTGCAACCCTGATTTTAACATTATGTGAGCAAACAGCGCATGCGGCTCAGATAACTATGCAACGTTTATTTAGATCCTTTATAACTCGACCATTTATCATTCGATCTTAATAAAAGTTCTGCGTGTGTATGTGTCAGTGTGTTTGTATGCATTCGTCAAAAAATAAGTGAAAAAATTAACAGGGTATTTTGAAGTCGGAACACTCGACTACAGCGCCCTCACTTGCTATTTGTGTGTAGTAAATTTCTTAATGGCAAATTTGAGCGCCCTCAGTACTAGGTCTTACTTTTGCTCCAAATCTGAAGTTCATCGAGCTTTTTCACATAAATCGAGTTGGCAGTATAAAATAGCGGCTTGTCGGAATTAAACAGAATATTCAGTCCGATATCTAACGATCGTTCGTAGTACTTTAAGTACTCCAATTGTAAGACCTCTGGAAAATCGAAGGAACTGCCAGTGCCCTCTGCTTAAGTGCTTTGTGACTGCAAACTGTGTCTCCTCAATGCACTTAGTGTCCACTTTGATTCCACTTTGTGAACCAAATATATTACAAGTCACTCTCAACGCTAAGAAAACTTAGTTTGAACAGCTTAGGAAAGTGAAAGAGTAGTCGCATGGCCATGTCAGCACAATTGCCAAATTAACACAAAGTTCTCGAAGATCATAAATTACTACCAATTTCGCCATCTTGTGTGTATGAGTGTGTATGGACAAGTATGTGTTTGTATGTATGTCTATTTGTGCCATTAGCCAGCCTTATGCTTCTGGACGCATATTTGTCACGCACCCACAATCAAAAGGTGTTTCTAATATATGAATCAACATAATTAACTTTAATAACGTGACACCGGCTACGACGTAAATTAGCTAAGCATATTCATATATGTATGTACATATGTATGTGTGGGTGGGCGTGAGGGTGTGCGTTGATGTCCATTTGCTGCCCTGCCACTTGGTTTTAACAAATTCACTTAGTCATGACGGCAAGGGCCAACGAATTGGAAGTGAAACCTTTTCTCTGTTATTTTAATTTGGATTAATAAAAGCTTAAGCATTCGACATTTTCCGACCAGTTCAGAATGTAAAAGCGAGTCGAAAACCAAGGTTGTATCCAATGCTGGGTTCCGTTTTCGCACATTGAACCATTTCTATGAACAGTTGGGAAGCAAGCAGATACAAAGTGCTCACCAATTGTATAATTCTTACAAATCTCTTGGCTGCACCTTAAATTCTCTTAAAAATAATTGTAGGCAGTGTTCCAAAATATTTGTAGGTTTTTTTTTAAAACTGCGAGCAGTTGATTACAAGTCGCAAATCGATAAATAGAAATGCTCAAAATTATTAGAATATTTAAGCATTTGTAGAAATCTTTAAGCAGTTGTTACTTCCGAACCTGTCAAATTGATGTTATGACCCAGCTGGGCCCTGCGCGTGTTTGCCTGTGGGCGAGCCAGCTAGCTCCAGTCCTCAGTCCCAGGTATGAGTCCACTAACCCTGGCCACCACACGTAACACTAAACATCTAACACAACATAAATCCGAAAATGCTAGACGTCACACAACACATAACGCTGTACAATTTGAAATTAAATTCAAATAGCCTATTGACTGGCCAACGGTTACACTTTCCTCATACTTAAAACTATCCACAACTACATTTTGAACAAACAAAAAGTACTACGAGCTGAGGAAACTACACAACACATTATTTTTAGGCAGACTTTTGGTGGACCGAGTCCTAGCGAACCCTTCCCTTTCTTTGCAGCAGGACATATGCAACTTTTGTTGTGCTGCCCCAATACTCTCCTCCGAGCAGGCCATGTTACGCGATGATTCGGTTCACTCCTTCTCTCCCATAATGAATCCTTCTACCACATTTCTATTCTTTAAGAATTTATTAACAATATTCCCTGCTTATAATTTAATATATTTATTTATTCCCTCCTTTATTTTCTTTTTCCTTTAAAACATGTATAATTTTTGGAATTTTTGCAGTATACATTTTTTTAATATTTTTATACCCTGTTCCCATTGAAAATGGGAAAAGGGGGATCATGAAGTTGTGCGAATGTATGTAACAGGGAGAAGGAAACATTTCCGACCCCATAAAGTATATATATTCTTGATCAGCATGAGCAGCCGAGTCGATATAGCCATGCCCGTCTGTCTGTATGAACGCGTCGATCTCAGAGACTATAAGAGATAGAGCCACAAATTTTTGAGGATAAAAGGGGGACGGGGTGGAATTTTCCAAATCTGAAACAAACTTGATCTGCGTACAGCATAAGTCTGCCTTCATGCAAAAATTTGTGGCTCTATCTCTTATAGGCTCTGAGATAGACGCGTTCTACAGACAGACAGACGGACGGACATGGCTATATCGACTCGGCTGCTCATGCTGATCAAGAATATATCTCCCCGTTACATACATTCGCACAACTTCATAATCCCCCTTTTCCCATTTTTAATGGGAACAGGGTATAATTACACATTTAGTATAGACGTACATATCTCTGTATCGCTTTCACAAAAATGCAAAGGAGTGTTTGTTGAAAATTCAAAGTCAAGTTCATGATCTGAAACCGCAAGAGTACGGTGAAAATGGGAGCACATCTACCTAAGTCCTAATTGTTTTAGGCTACCGATATAAACACTCTATCGCACCGCACCGTGCAGTTTATAAAACAATCAAAAAAAGCAATGGCTGAAGCTTTCAAATTTGTAACTTTTGTTAAACTAAATCGAAATCTTGGGTTCAGATCGGTTATAACCAGGGACCGTTATCATTATGAGTTCTATTATAAAAATCAGGGATGCAAACCACTCGAAAATAAGTACTGGTTCGGTTCAGTGGTTTGCACAGTTTCTAAACCGCCGGTTCGGTTCATAACATGGTTTTTGGAGTTAAATGAACCGCGGTTTCGGTTCGGTTCAGTGGTTCACAAAGGCACATTATAAAATATGATTTCGGTGAAGTGGCTATTCTACCATTTTTGAAATTTGATTCCTATAATCCATTCGAATATCTTTAAAATCCTTAGAGCAATCTACAAAGATTATTATGTCGGATTCCCAGGACTCGTCTATCAGTTCCTGGAGGAATGCCCTGATTAAGATTGAATTAAGGTTAAGAAATACCACATAAAATTAAAATATTGTCTAATGAAAAAACAAATTAAGATTGATGACAGGTAAATTAAGAGATCGGCGGGAAATCAGGTTCAGGCTATCCTTAAAAGTTATATCGATCCGACAACGCTAAATATGTAGAGGGTCGATTGAAATGTTTGAAAATTATCTTCGGAAAACGATTCAAATTTCCTAATTAATCAAAATCATTGGCTAGAGAAAAGCAATTCCCGTTAAAACTCGTCAGAGAACTGAACCGAACCGAACCGTTTTTATTTGTGGTTTTCGGTTCGGTTCAGAAATTCTGAAAGGAAGCCGGTTCGGTTTGCGGTTCGGTTCACCAGCGGGAATAAGCGGTTCGGTTCGGTTCAAAACCGGTTCAGCTCGGAACCGGTTTGCATCCCTGATAAAAATCAAACTTAAAAGATTATTATTGTTTTTATTCTATTACACAAAATACAATGATTAAATTAGATTTTTAAAATAGAACTCAGTAATAATAATAACATGTATTACTCAAACGTCGATTACTACTGGTTTATAAGAAGTTATGGCGTGTTTGATGCATGTCCCTAGTAAGTAAATCAAGTTTAACTAATAAAACCCATTGCCAAGTTTGAATATATAAATCAATTTCCGGTTATTAAAAAATCAATAACTATTTTTGATTTTTATTCATTTTACTCAAGAAATAATCATTATCGATTGAGGAATAAAATAAAGATTATTGCGGAAATGAATATATAAGCGAAATAGAACCGTATTTTATTATGATACATTTTTTCATACGGGAACTCCAAGTCCGTCCTCCCAAGTACGGTCCCTGGTTATAACTATTCATGCAGACTTGATGCGGCTAACGGTTCAGTTCACAGTTAACCGGTTTTAATATGGTTTTTTCCACTTTGAAATGAGGTTTTTTGAAAAATACAAATAAAAAATAACAAAAACTTTTGAAACATGATATCAGAAAAACTCGGTTAGCAACAATTTCGTTCCTTTTTGAGAACTTGGAGCTATCCCTTTTCGTTTGCGGCGTTACATACACCGTCTGCCACTTTGTTTCAAAGATATTTCATGTATTTGGCCAAAACTTTTCGTTCGTTGCCTGAAACACAACACCTTAAATAGTGTGTGTGTGTGCGTGCGTCTGTGTGCAATTCAATAATCAACTAAATCACATAAAGTGTACTTGAATAACAATAAACAACTGGCATTTGCCATTATGAGGTAATATGCATCTCATCTATCAATTAATTAATATTCCAAGTTTGAAATTAGTTTGTTCAAGTTTCGAATTCCCTCAAACAAATTGTAATTCGAGTTCTTCAGCTCATTCGGTTACCTGGGCAATGCAATTTATTATTATCCAGTGATTCAGGGGGGGTGGGGGTGGGGGCGGGCTGGATTGGTAGTCATTAGGACAGATTTAACTTGACGTTGGCAACACAACACAAAGTTCGACACATTTTCACACTGGTTGCCATGCCACCGGCAGTTGAAAGCATTCAAGCTGAGCAGTTTTGAAGAGTGAAGCTCATGGAAAAAACACTATTCCGTTGCGGAGGGTCCTGGCATGCGTGTGGTCTTTATCTAGAAATATGCCAATGTGGTTCCAGCTTTGACAACTTCAGTGCCACACTCCTGTGCACTCAACGTCCAGTTGCCTGCCACTGCCTTCTAATTCAATTATACTCGTAAATGTATACATATTGTCCTGTGAGTGGTCCCTTTTAAGCGGTTAGCGCGTTGAGTCCACAAAATTTGCATTTCAGCTGAAGGTGGCTGGTGCAATTTTCATATTTGCCCAACGGGAGAGCCTGACAGAGCCCACAGCCACCTGGAAACCAACACACTCGACTGAGTGTGTGAGAGTTTTGCCCTAAACTTGAACAAAGTAAACCATCTTATTAGGGAAGCGGTTGTGTGGGTTCGCGTTTCCACAAGCTCGTCCACAGTCCACATGAACTGGGACTTAAAATGTCCACGGAGCTCCAGCAAATTTAAAAGCATTTCGTTCGATGCAGGGGCTACTGAGGGCTATATGCTACATTTTTTATGGGCTGGTAGTGTAGGTAAATAAAAGATTTCCATCCCTTCGTTCGGACATTACACGGATATTGTGTTGGAAAATGTATGGTCCTACAATGAAACCAAATTTTAGGCTTCTTTGTCAGAAGAGATGCACTGATTGGATTGAGGAGTAGTCGAAAAAAGCTATGTAAATAGAGCAGAACTGAACTCAAGTAAAGGCTTGAAAAATAATGTGGATAATTTACTTTACAGTCCAACATTTCTCTCAATCTCTTGGCTTGTGTTCTCTTGTGTTCTCTCGCGCAAGAGAAATGGACCTACAGTTTGACGCCGAGTCCGAAAGGCAAAGTCTAAGAAGCTTTTTCATTCATGGTTACTTCAAAGCTGCCGCCTATAGCTTGTGAAGGTGACCGGATATGTAAGTTTGTAAAGAAAAAACTGTTTCATTATATGTCCGGATGCGGAATCGAACCTACGACTTCTTGTACACACACTACCTGCTGTACCACAGCCGACCCGGCGGCAATGGAAAAGAATATTACCTAAGACAGCTAAAATTAATATGTAATGTTATTGTCACAATTAAAGGTTACAAAAAGTTTGAGTTCCGGACTCAAGCCGGTTACGGCCATAACACGATTTGAAACAAAGTTTCCTTAGAGGAAGCTAACCACCGTATCTTCACTTTGATACGAAAACTGAGCACTTCCAGGAGAAGTTCAGAGATATGAAACTGTGTTTGAACCAAAGTTGTGCTGTACGAAAGTGCAAGTATCAAGACGCAGCCAAACCCAAGACTTCCCATCCGGAGACGCAGAGAAGGCTAGCCGGGGCTAAAACCCTAGACCGCTGCTATCTTCCAAGAGACCTAAATTTTCGGCTGTTGTGTCTTAAGCAAATCAAACGACTGAAGCCTGCCCAGATCAATGCTTATATCATAATAACAACAGCCTTTCCTGTTTCTGGAGGATGATAATTACATTTTTATACCTTTGCTGAGGGTACAACACTCAGGGAAAAATCGCATAGTAAAACATAACACAATCATATATGACTTTACCATGCCCCTCTTGTATTTGAATTAATTAATAACAAGTTTGAATTGACTAATATAATATAATACATATTAAAACGGCAAATTTCAGTTACCCTTTTATATGCCCCATGCAGGGAATTCTAACTTGAGAATTGCAAGCGGTCGTATTTTTTCAAAATACCAGACATATATGTATGAATAATTTCAGACTATTAAATATAAGAAGTACTTTAGCCGTCGATCAGCAAGCATACGCGATGGCACAGCTGGTTGAGACGGCCTTTCAATCGATTTCAAGTCCAGAGGATCCGATTTCGAGTCCCCCCCAGAGTAAGTTAAAACTTCTATAAAATTAATATAGTTCGCAGTCTTGCAGAACCAAATCTAAAATAATTCTACTCTTGGATTCTCCATTCCAAAGAATATTGGGTAAAGGTTGACTGTCAAAATATTAGATAAACGAATACCATATTTAACGCTAATTCAATGGTGAAAATAGTAAAATCAAAGTGTAAATGTTTAAATATTACAGCATTTTTCACTGATTGTCCAGCTGTTTGTAACGCTTAGAAGGAAGCACTTCCGACCACCATATAAAGTATATATATTCTTGATCAGCATGACGAGCTGAGTTCATTTAGCCATTTCCGTCTGTCTGCCCACCTGTTTCTATGCTATCTCCTTCATCAGCTTAAAAGCTATCGCTACCAAACTTTGCACAAAGTCTTCTGGAACCAATACGCTGCACATTTGTCGGAACCGCCCGGATCGGATGACTACAACTTATAGCTGCCATGGGAACGATCGGTCGAAAAACTAGTTCTAGTAAGACAACCCTTTTCGTTTTCAAAGAAAACGCCTCCAAACTTTGTATTTCTTAGTTTGCTATGCACTTCCATAATTCAACTTAGTTTGGTCGCAATCGGACATCTATATATGTAGTTAAAATATCATAGAAAAGTAGAGTCATAAAAGTAGGATAAGTGAGAAAAACTTGTTTGTTTTCAGTGGAAATGTTCTTCAAATAAGTTCGAAAAATAGATGAAAGTTAACTTTTTCTCGGCCGATCGGATGAATAGAGGAAAGATAACTTCGGCTCGGCCGAAATTTGTTTACCCTTGCAGCACGTTTTTCTAACTAATTTGAAGGACATTTCCACTGAACACAACAACTACTACTTTTGTATGACAGCTATACTATGGAGATGTCTGATTTCGACCAAACTTAGTGGAATCATCGAAAAGCGTTTTCTTTAAAAACCAAATAGTTTTTCTTACAAGGACTATTTTTCTAACCATACTTTTTTATGGCAGCTGTACTATATAGATGTCCGACTTCGACCAAATTTGGCAGAATCATGGAAAAGCATTAAAAACTGTTAATATTAGAGTTATTCGACCGATCGTTCCTATGGCAGCTAAATTTTATAGTCATCCGAGCCGGCCGGTTCCGACAAATGTGAAGCGCATTTGTACCAGAAGACTTCGTGCTTTAAAACTGACGGAGAAGATGGCAAGGAAACAGACTGACAGACGGACATGACTATATCGACTCAGCTCGTCATGCTGATCAAGAATATATATATAATACTTTATGTGGTCGGAAATGCTTTCTTCTATGAGTTACAAACATCTGCACAAATTTAATATACCCTCTCCAAGAGTATAAAAACGTGCTGGGTATACAAAATTCGGCCGAGCCAAGGTTAGCTTTCCTCTATTTTTATACTCTGTACCGAAGGTACATGGAGTATTATAAGTTTGTGCAAAAGTATGTAACATCCAGAAGGAAGCATCTCCGACCCCATAAAGTATGTATATTCTTGATCAGCATCAACAGCCGAGTCGATATAGCCATGTCCGTCTGTCCATCTGTCCGTCCGTCCGTCCGTCTGTCTGTCCGTCCGTCTGTCTGTCTGTCTGTCCGTATGAACGCACAGATCTCAGAGATGGTAAGAGATAGAGGTTTGACATGTATGGGACATATGCTTCTTATGTCTGCAGGCAGATCAAGTTTATTTTCGATTTTGGCCACGCCCCCTAACGTCCCCGCAATTTAGAAAAAACCTCATATCTCCCACAGTTTTGAAGATAGATGGCTTGTTCCTTCTGGACATACTTAGTTATTAGGATAACTTATTGATCCGCCAAAGGAATGAAGAAGATCGGATGAACAAATTTTCTTGGTACAGAGTATGTTATAGTCGGGCTTGACCGACTTTCTTTCTTGTTTCTATTATTAAATTAAAAACCCAAAAAGTTGAAAAATATTCATCCTTTGAATTGGATTATAAATATTTCAAACAATTTGTTATATATTTTTTAAAATTATGTACGATAAGTTGAATCTTCTTAGACCATTTTGGAAAAAGTTTTAGCTTGGTAGCTAGTCTGGTGTAGAAATGACAAAGTTTTGTCCATAAAATGAAATTTCTGGCCCACAGTGCATTGCTTAAAGCGAAAATAAAATTAAAGCATGAAAATAATTTTAAACTTTCAAATATGAATGTCAATAACACGTGATGCAAGGGTGTACAAACTTAGGCCGAGCCGAAGCTAACTATTCTCAAATTTGTTTGGTAATATTTTCGAAATTCTTAGTCCATTTTCCGCTTTTCCTCTTTCACACGACATCAGCGCTCTGTACCTGTTGTTAGTCCTGGACAAAAAATGTAATTGGTCTGATCACATTCAGCAAGCTGTAACTGCAACTTATGCCAGGATTGACCGTTTGGACAGGCGATGGATCGGGCTTTCCCTACGTACAAATCAAGTCAATACTCTTACTGCCTTGAAAGTGGAGTATGTCCCTCTGGGGCACTGGCCGCAACACCTCAATAAAAGACGAGGGGTGGTTGGTAGAGCGAAACCACCAAATTGAGCCTTCGCCTGGCCACATCCAACATTTGAATAGACTTGGGCGTTCGACCAGTTTGCTCCCAGATCAATCGTCACACCAGCGGATATACAAACCGTTTGCTGACCCATACAAGTCTAGACAACAATGTCATGACATGCTGCTTACATTTGGAATGTACTTTAGACTGGACCTTTCCAGGATGATGTTGTCCAGGACATGGTCTCATTCAACTTAGCTGTTGCTTTTTGGTGTATACTTTGTAGTTTTAACTCAGGCCTTTTCAAATATCGCCCACGGGGTCTAAAATCATGTTACCACATTGTAGTTTCAATGTCTCACTTTTCTATATAGTGCTCTGCTTTTTATAAAAGGCAAATTGGCAACCAATGGGCGTTATTACATGCATACCTCATACGCACTGTTGGCCAATTTGATATTTATATGAGAAGTTAATGAGAATAACAAGAAACATTCTCCTAATCAACCCAAATTTCTGTAAAGCAACCAATTTTGGGGTACATGTAAGTCGTAAGTTCGCCTTTGGTTGGTTTCGAGGTCCACTCGAATGCGCTCACTTGTCCCACTACACACATAATTATCAAATATTGCGCCCAACGGAAATTAAGGCGCAAGACGTCAACGGGCGCGACCCCCAAAATCAGGTCTCTAGTTTGTCTGCGACCCCGGATAGTGCTTACAATTTAATTTCCTAGACAATCTGTGGGATGACTTTTGATTGCGCCACGGAAATGAAATTACGGCGCAGAAAAGTTGCCTAAAATGAGTTTTTCGGTAATGAAAAGTTTTCGGTTGTATGTGACCCGACTGGGAAAACTTATGGCCGCTGGTGGCGGTGCGGCTGCCGGTGCTGATGCCATGGGCTTTCGCTGACAAATTGTTGTTAAAAAATTAATTACTTGCAAATGAGTTTTGGACCCACAAAGATCATTAGGATAATGGAGTCCGCGGTACGAATTTAAGCTGTGCGTTATACTCTCCTAGGAATGGACAAGATTCACCCAATCCAGTGGACACATTGAATGACAATGAAATGACAATCTAATTAATATGTAAAATACTTGGCAAAAAAAATAAAAATTTATATAAATAAAGAATGAAATTTAATGCAATGCGTGTAATTCATGCGAAGAGAGCACGGGCTGTGGGTTCAGCAAATGCAAATTGAGCAGCACAAAATGAAAATAAAACCAAACTGCATGGACAAACAGGTTTGGGGGCACTGTGATTGATATTTTTGTATAATTTTGAAATAAGTTTTGAAAAAAAGGGGAAAGTTTGCTGCTTCAAAATGAGGGTTTGAAATAAATTTTCGAAAATAAATCGACATTTTTTTCAGTATTCCCCTTCTTGTGCCTCAATATATTCGTTTTCATCGAATTCCCCAATCTTTTAGGATAACAAATGTCTTCAGTTTAGCTGCAACAATCTGCAAGGTATCCAGCTATCCTGTAATTCTTTCAAAGGGGG
Source organism: Lordiphosa andalusiaca (assembly GCA_035044965.1). Classification (NCBI taxonomy): domain Eukaryota; kingdom Metazoa; phylum Arthropoda; class Insecta; order Diptera; family Drosophilidae; genus Lordiphosa; species Lordiphosa andalusiaca. Next base: position 2,927,951 of record JAWNNM010000159.1, on the reverse strand, counting down.
TCAGAGGGTTTGAAATAAAATTTCGAAAATAAACTAAGGACTAAAAAAAGCTTACTAATTTTTTAGCATTCCTCTTCTTGTGCCTCAATATCTTTGTTTTCATCGCATTCCCCAATCTTTTAGGATTACAAAACTCTTCAGTTTAGCTGCAACTACACTCAGAAAAAAAGGGCTACCGGCGTTCTAGTCCAAACGGGATAGAATTTAAGCCGCTTAGTACTTGAAATTTCAAGTATGATTCGTTCTTGGGTGTACTTAAATTAAGAACGAAACATTCTAAACTTGAAATATGAATAGTAATATTATTGAAATGAGAACAAACCTTTTTGACTCAAGAACATTTTGTACTCACAGTAAGATAAAAGATTCTAGAAAAGCGAGCTTTCTTAGTTCAAGTACAAAATATGTTAGATTGAGTACAAAATAGACTCATTATACTGGCTCCACAAAGTGTGCAACAGAAAATACAAATTATTTTTATGCGTGTCAGTTCTTGAAATTCCCAACTGGCTCTAGCACTTTTGTAATGAAGTGATGGTAAATTTCTGAGCTACAGTAGTTCTAACTTGCTCTTGGGTTATGGGTCTTGGATATTTCTTTGGTTTAATACAGAGACCTCGTTCAAGAACAAAGTGGGAAAGCTTCTATATGGGCTCAAACCAAGAACATTTTGTACTTGTTTGAAATACTCTTGTATTCTTCCTAGTATGTTTTTGTTCTGGCAATAGAAATTACTCACTTTAAGAACGAATGTTTTGTACTTATTTTTAGACATAATCGGGCTTGACTTAAGACCATTATAAGCTGAAAGTATGATTAAAAATATTGAAATAATTCAAAACATACTTTATAAATCCCAAAACAGTCCAAAATCAAGTATTTGGGGATTGAAAAAATCGTACTTGATTTTAGAACTTTGTACTTAGTATCAAGTATTTTCGTACTTACCGTACTATTGACACCGTTTGTACTTAATTCAAGTACAAAGTTCTTGGGTTTTCTTCTGAGTGTATCTACAAGGTATCCTGTAATTCTGTAATTTCAATGTCATCAAAATCACACCCATTTCCCGTGTGTTTTGCCCACTAGATGTGATTGTGCAACCACTGTGCGAGTAAATTTCGTTTCTTTTTGTAAAATGTCAGTCAATCATGTCCACGATGGGCCTTGATAGTTTTTTTTGTTTTACCCAGTTTCCATTTGTTTGTTATTAATTGGATTTATTGGGGTGGTCCCACAAGCAAAAACAACATAAATCAACAACATTAACAACAAGTACACACGTACCTACGCACACACATACACATGTATATATATATATATAGATCAAAACTCGCTTGTATATGCAAGGAGAGTCCCTGCTCCATTCCACTCTTCCTGGCCACGTACGTGTATCCGCATACATTTAACAACTTTTTTCCTCAATTCTTTTTTATGTATTTATTTAGTTTTGTTTGTCTTCCTCTTCTCCGCCAGGCACGCACGCCAACCGAACACAACATTTTTGCATAATTTTTTAATTTACTCTTTAGGCTAAAAATAAAGCGGCCCTTCCCCCCTCACTCACCCATCAGCCGGCTTGTAAGCAAGACAAATGGCCGACACACATCGCTTAGTAGGCACTTGAAGATGGAGTCTAACTGCATCTGGGCAGGCCGCACCACAAAATGGACGATGTGACATTAAGGCGAGCCCGAGTCATAAATGTCAGACTGGTAACGGGGCGGGGTGGGGGGTGGTTGGAACTCCGTTCGGGCCACGTTTTTAGATACCTCAAAATAACTCAAAAAGTGATTGATGACGGCCCTGACACGCTGACACATATAAATGCCCGCAAATGGAGCAGGAGACGGTGCCGTTAACGTGTCACAAACACTGTCATATGGTTAGATATGCCTCCTCCACACACCCCCATCTCCATCATCTCCACTCTTGTTTTTGGCATATGCGTGCGTGATTTCTCTGCCTGCATCATTACTCAACATCCAAAGTGCTTTCCAGGGAGTTCCTTTGCCCCGGGGGGAATGCGGGAGGATGAGGAATATTGTCAAAATGAACTTGTCATTTTTTCAACTAAAACAAATTTTATGATGCTAAATTAGTTGAATTAGTTAGTGGATTGCGGTGGAAACAGGGACGAGAAGAAGTGAGTTGGTCCAGTCCGATTTTGGTATATTCTCTGTACGGAAAAGGGTTGGCATATAACTGATGGCTTGCTATTGTGGGGCCACATAAACGGTGTGAAGTAGTTTTCAGAGTAGCTATCTAAGGAGATGCCCGACAGTCAGTGGCGTACGCAGAGAGGGGGGCGTATTTATAAGCTAAATACTAGACCAAGGAGGGAGCGAACACACAGAAAAACAAATTTGAGAAATCCAGGATATTCGGGATTAAACCACATTTTCTCATTTCAAGAACGAACAGCATTGACTTGATTTCGGATATCTCGGATCTCGCACAACTTTTGCCCGAAATTTCAATCCGAAGGTCGACATAAAATCAATTTGTGTAGAGAAAGTTTTTCTAAAAACCTCCTTGGAAATGTTTTATGTACACCACTGCCAACTGTACTATATTCCAGGGATGCCAAACCGATTCTGAACCGAACCAAACCGCACATTCCAGCTGGTGAGCCGAACCGCAAACCGAACCGGCTTCCTTTTAGAATTACTGAACCTAACCCAAAAACCGCAAATAAAAACGGTTCGGGTAAGTTTGGTTCTCTGGCGAGTTTTAAGACGGGAATCGCTTTGTTCTAGCCAATAATACTTATTAATTTGGGAGTTTGAAACGCTGCCTTGAGATAATTTTGCCCAGAAGTTTGCAACGCAAAGAAATATTCATTTCCGACCCCATAAACCAAATATATTCTTGATCAGGGTGACGAGCTAAGTCGATTGAGCTTTGTCCGTCCGTCTGTCTGTCTGTCTGTTTCTATGCGAACTTATCCCTCTGTTTTTAAGCTATCGAGCTGAAATTTTGCACAGAGTCTTCTTTTTGCTGCACACTACTAAAATGTCGGAACCGCTTAGATCGGATGGCTATATCTTATAGCTCCCATAGGAACAATCGGTCGGAAAACTAGTTTAAGTGAGAAAAACTTTGAAAAAGATTATTGCAAAAGCTTTCTAAGCAAATTTGAAGTCAGCCACGATTAAAAGTGTCTTCTCCACATTGGTAAAACAATTTGTTAAACCAAAATATGTCAACTAAAACTCTAAACATTTTTTTCAAGGTTGCAAACCGGTCTGGAACCGAACCCCTGAGAACCGGTTCGGTTCGGCTTTCTTGGGGTTCGCGAACCGGACCATGAACCATACGCCTTACATTTTTGGCTTCTCGAACCTGAACCCGAACCGGACCACTTTTACGAAAAATAAGGTTCGGTTCACAAATTTAACATGCTTAATAAGAGTTTTCAAAATTCGACAATAAATGACTCAACGTCTGATTGCAAAGACGAGAAGTTTATGAAAGCAATAAACAAATATCAAAAATAAAATGTGTGAATGATGTTATAGATTCCTTTAAAAATTGTCCAAGATTACATCCATCGACAAATGTTTTAAAATTTTGGAATGGTCATAACACCGAAGACTTCAAGAGTATTGCTTTTACTATACTAGCTGTACCAGCAACTCAATTATCAGATGAACGAGCATTTTCAATACCTAAGTTTGTTCTTTCTGATTTAAGAGCTAGTATAGATGACTAAGTAATGATCATAGCATATGGATAGAAGGTATATTTGTTTCACTTTCAACGTATTAATAAATCAATAGTCAAACTTTTCTTTTATATGCAAGCGAACCAAGGTTCGAACCAGAACCTTGGGTTCAGGGGTTCCAAAAACCGGTCCGCGAACCGAACCTTGGATTTTACACCCTGACCGAACCTCATGGATTATTTTTAAGGTTTGCAGCCTTGATTTTTACATAATTACATTAAAAGGGTCTATTCTCATCTCTAAAAATCTATTTAACTGCTTTGCGTCGCATAAACTTGCTCTGTTATTTGTAAATTTATGCGAAGATGTGAAATCGGGCCTTAATTCGAATTTAGAAATAAACAAATATATTTAACAGATGTTGGTACCCTTGCAAAGGTATTTCGAATTGTCCGGTTGTTTGTAAAGCATAGAAGGAAGCATCTCCGACCCCCTAAAGGATATGTACTCTTGATCAGCATGATGAGCTTAGTTTGCTATGCCATCTCTGTCAGTTTGAAAGCTATCCTCGCGAAACCTTGCAGGATGTCTTTTAGTACAAATACGCTGCACATTTGTCGGACCCAGCAGGATCGGATGACTATAACATATAGCTGTCATATGAATGATCGGTCAAACCTTACCAGCAAACAGTTCATGGACGGTTTTTCTCACTTTTGAAAACTCCCAAACTTGATTTGAGTAAAACCACACTTTAAACTCAACTGGGAAAACTATTTGATTGAGTTTAGTTATGGTTACACATTCTGAGGTTGATCGAATTGGGAGTTAGGTTTATTCCTTAAAATCAGTGACATCGCTTTACCTGGCACGGTATATTTTAGTCTTTCAGAAAAAAAACTTTTGCAGAGCTTGTCCTTTTTTCGAACCCAAGACTTTTGGCACTCTACGAAATATTGATTGGAATGGAGTATTTGCTCATCTTATCTGTACGGCGGTTGAGTTGTGTTGAATTGTGCTCATTTCAAGATCGTTTGGAACATTCCTTCTAAAAAATTTGGGAGAACTTTTTGTGCTTATTTCAAATCAAGGGCAACTTATGTTCTAAACAGTATCCTTTTCCGTATGGGTAGATACAAATTTTCAATAAGTATTTTATCAGCTGCCAGCTCACAGAGATTGCACACATCAAAGTGCATTCCACCTGCTCAAAAAGGTTTCTAGTTTTCGTAAAAAAATATAGAAAATATTTGAAACTTTACAATTATAAAAAGTCTAAACTAAAAAATTCCAAAAAATTCGGACTTCAGTTCGACTTGTGTTAGTAGTTAAGTTTTGAAGAAAAATCCAGCTTTGACATTTCCGCATTGCATACATTTACTTTCTGTGCTCGAATATGCCTCCGATTGTCAAATTCATTATATATACTTTTTGTACATATCTCTCTTTTCAACACACTGGACCCACTGTGCCATTCTCTCAGTTTTGTTTGTACGCACGCGTCAAACATTTTGTTTGTGGATCATAAAATCATTTGAGCGATAATAACTAATCGCAGATGCGGGCTAATGGTCTCTCTCTCTCCTCTGCTCTTTGCGCGCCCCAACACATTTTCATTCTCGTTTCAGATTGTGACGCTGCTTTCATTCATTACTCATGGATTGTGATGTGATGACATGTTGATGCAAGCGCGAGGGAGAATCTCATATGAAACTATTCAAATCCAAATGCAGTCCCAGCGTGATTTGCTTGTGTGTGAGAAAGAAAGAGAGAGGGAGCGGGAGCTGAATCTCTCTCATCTCATTTGATTCCCCGAGTAATGCAATCGTTTGTGTGTGATTTGTGTGATGACTCAAGGTCTCTTGTATGAGTTTGCGCCCCGAAATGGGAACGGAAACATGCTGCATCCGTACTTATGAATGATTATCATGAATCCACTCATATAAAAAATTTTCCATAAGAGAAATCTTTTCTAATTTCCAAAAAAACATACATATCTTTCGAATAATCTTTGACGTATGAAATGTACAATGTACATAATACGAATGAACTTTCGTATGGAGACGAGGTTAAAAAACTGTCGTAGAGCTTTTTGATGTATGGACGAAAGTTGCGTATCGTAAAAGTAAGTGGGGTCGCGGCAATATTTGACCCCTCTAGGATGAGTATTTCTCAAGTAATTCCTCGAAAACCCAGATTTCAGACTTTGACGTGATTCCTGCGGAACGTTTTTTCGCGAAACAGACCTAAGATTCGTGTGTTTAGTATTCTGATGGTATCCCCCGTCGTGTAAATTTGATTCTAAAATTTAGTCAAATGCCTAATCTACATGAATGAATCGAATGAATGTCGATTTGTATAGCATAGTCGAAAACTAGGGACAATGCTAAGAAACGTTCACCAAGAAATCATGGGTCTAAAATGAATTCTTAGTCAGCGCAAACCGACTTCAAGTGTTGAAGTAAATTATGAAAAAAATATATTAATAAAAAATTCCGTCAAGCTCGACAACGGTAGACTCTGTACCTCCCAAAATTTGCATATAAATGTTAATTTTTATTTAGAAGCCATACAAAGTGGCAAAAAAAGCCATAGAGTGTCTGATGTGCTGCCCATCGCTTTGCAACTGATACTGCAGAGCATATGAATTTGTTTTGCTTAAAACTCGACTATAGCTCATCCGATCTTTATGATTCCTTCGGCGGTTCGATACATAATGCTGATTACTAAACATGCGAAATGGTACGAAGCATCTTTCTCCAAAACCATGGAAGATTTGATGTTTTTTCCCAATTGTGGGGGCGTGGCAAACTTTGAAAACAAATGCATATTATACAGGGTTACATACTTGAACAATTTATTGGTAGCTTCGGTAGCTCAATGTTGAATTAAAAAATTGGTTAAGGTTACAAAATTTGTGGTTCGAGGTTTTTGAGTGAAGGTTTTGGATGCGTGCTTTGGCTTAGGCGTTTTCCGATTTACTTAAGTATTCTCCGAATTTCTTCATATTTGGATAAGCCTGTCCGCCTTAGCCTTGAATAGATGATATTTTTGATGATTTGAAGACTCAGATATTTTCACTTTGTTCGTTTAGGGAGTCATTCCCTTAACTTTGGAATAAAGTATCTAAAAACATAGGAAATGATGGCACTAACTATATGCCTTAATCTAGAACTTATAAAACTAGTTTTAGCCAGGCAATTTTGAGAAAATCTCACAACATATTAAAATTGAGAAACTGATCAGATTTGTGAATGTGTAAGTTTTATTGAATCGAACCGATGTCTTGAGATCGACATAGGTTCAGGTCAAATCAGTATGGTTCGGCTTAAGTGACAACTGAGACGGGTTTTACACGGTGGAGCAAACTTGAAGAAGTTTTTTTAAAAAGCTCATGCTTGTAGCAGAGCGGTGTATTGATGTCGCTTGCCCATCTACACCTCTTTTCTACACACAAAAGCTTTTTCAAGAACTTCATGAAGTTTGCTCCACCTTGTAAATCCAGTCGAAGTCGGAGTTTCGGGTTCCAGCCGGTGCGGCTCAAAAGCGGTTTGTAATCCTCTACTTAAAATACGTACACTCAACAAAAATCAATCCGAAACGGGAATGAAAACGAGTTAATTCCGGATATTCTTAAGCCGATCCCAGAAAAATATTGATATCACTTCCACTTGTGTTTTTAATTCCGAAAAACAGGATCCCTTCAAGCCTGCCTCTGGGATTACCCTGATTTTAATCGCGATTTCAGACTTTCTTTTCTGTGTCGGCACAAAGCTTTGGTCCAAGGAGTTTGATGACCCTTTGATAGCACCACTAAGCTTTTTTAGATGTTTTCGTTTTCGAAAATTCTCGAAATTATTGCGGAATTAGAAGAACTTATGGAGTCTGTTAATCCTTACAAGGCAGCAACAGCTCAGCAGTATTCGTAACTTTGTTGTCCGGCCTTGTCTCTCTCATTGCCTCTCTCATTTGCATGGGTTCTTGTTCGCGCTTGGATGCAGACAAAAAGAGAGAGACTTTTCCAAACGGAAAGCTTTCTAGCCGCGTTTCATTTTCACAAATTTCTGAGTAAGAAATCGACTGCTCGTTTGTTTATATCCGAGATTCGGTTACAGAAAATATCAAATGTTTATCAAGTTGGGTCCAATGTGCGTTCAAATTAAAATAATATCTTTCGTTCTCCCCTTTCTTCTCTCTCTCTCGCTCTTTCTTTCTTTCTGGTTCTCTATGTTCGTATTTATTTGATTTCTTTAAACTTTGGTTTGTTGAAGCACTACCGAGATAACTTCTCTCTCTCTCTCTCTCTCTATATATATATATATATATATATATATATTGTGTATTATGCTTGACCTATAAACTAACTATCTCAACTATTAGATAACACAAAAAAAGCATTGTTTACTTCACTAGCAGACTTTGAGGGTAATACACATTCTGTATCCTAAGCCTGGGTCTGGGTGGCCACGTCCCTTTGACGACTACGCCGATAGTTGGCATAGGCCTCCAAGGCGTTGATACTGAAGACGGTCAGACCGAAAAACTGCAAAGCAAAAACAACCGCAATGAGCTCGAGATCTCTTCACCTGGCCGAAATACTCACCGCTGCGGCAGTGTACTCTCCAATGTCCAGCGACAGCACCAGTCCGGAGGCAACAAAGTAGATGAGCGCCAATGTCGTATGCACGCCCAATGACCAGAGGGTTGAGTCACACCGGCAGAATTCACGCTGCCACAGGCGCAGATAGCGCAACAGCAGCAGCGCCAAAGTGGCCACGAATCCAATCACCACCACCGCCAGGTAGAAGCTGCCACGGAAGTTGCTCACACGCACCGGGCCGCATAGAATGCACATGAAGCCAATGAAGCTGCTCAGCTGCGGAGAGAAGAGGTTGACGTTGGTGATGCCAGCGGGCGACAGGAGGGGGACGGGGGACGGGGGTGGAGTACCTACCAGGCATGTCAGCTTGCACAGACCTTCAATGCTGCGCAAATATTTGCGATCATAGTCGTAGGTGCCCGACATCACGTCTGGTTGGGCGAGGTCAAAGAAATATGGCGGGGGGGCGGGGGAGTCGCGAAGTCTTCTAAGTCTATCCGCAGAGCTAAACGCTGTTCACATTGCGCTCGCAGGCAAGCACAGAACGCCACTGGAACGAAAACAACAAACGCGTAAACTTAGAACGGAATGCCACTTGGAAGCAACAACAGAGCGAGAAGGCCAGTTCCAGCAGTCGGCCATGCCGAAGCTTGTATACCCTGGCGCAGTGATTCAACAGCCACACGGTGCAGCCAAAAGATACAAAATGTCATTTGGGATGATGTCAGAGACGTGGCTACAACCTAGCGAATGTGGGGGGGATGGGTAATTGGCAAGAGCACAGCAAATCGGCTCAAACGCTTTGTCAGACAGGCGACAAGTCGCAACCAATGTACTCGCTCTCCATAGAGCATTAACCAGAGAGTGAGAGCAATTGTGCGCTTATGACTTAGCTGCGCGGCAACCGATGAGTAGCAGCGACGACCCACTGAGCGCAAAACCCGTATGTGGAAACCGCACAGTGGTGAGCACACGCAATAAAAATGGTTCATTTGATTAACAAATAATACAATTGGAATTTGATTTGTTTTGAAAGAACTCCTGTCAGTTTGGATTAAGAATATTAATGGTGAACAGAATCTAAGTCCTGGGACGGGAAAATTACACTTATGGAAATAAAATTAATGAGCAAATTTGCTAAAATTATGCAAAATGCACGAAAGTACTTGTTTTCCCTTCTGTCCTCGGTATTCACAATACACTGTTATTGGCGGAGTTCTAATGTAATGGTAAAAACCAACAGTTATTTTATTTTCAGTAAATAATTATTATAAGACTTTTATATTAAAACTGAAAAATAACTGTTTTCAAAAGAGTTTTATTACAAAAGTCATTAATAACAGTTTCTTAAAGACATTTAAAAAGGAGATTGGAAAATAATTATTGAAGATTTTAATTTTAAGACTCAGAAGATAAAAGTTATCGAAGGACTTTTATCATAAAGCTTAGTACATAAACCACGGTCGGAGACTTAAACTTTTGAATCTTATAATATAAGTCTTTTTAATTTAGCTTTGGCAATTTGCGCGCTTCGTGAACGATCCATTTAAGCGTCGCAAGTATCATAATCATCCAACCAATTTCTGTTTACCGGTTCAGAAGTGGTTCAGAGTCTGAAAGTTGGTAATATGGAGCTCGATAATTTACTGGCTAAGAACCGCCTGGAATCCAGCTCAAAAGTGACCCAAAGTCCTATCTCAGAAGATATTTATGATCCTCTTCTGGAGTAGACGACTAAATTGGATCAGTTTTTTCTAATTGTGAAACGAACTCGGGAAAAGATTTTGTAATGTTGTCTTGTGGTGGGATGAACAATTCATTAAAGACAGTACAAAATTAAAATTGCAAAAATGCGAGGGCTGCTTAAAAAGTTATCTGACTCCAAAGTCATCTAAGAAAATCATTTGTATTTATTAACATTAAACCCATTTGAAAATGACAAATCGATTTTCGATTTCGAATACAAAAAAAATTTTTCTTCCAATGAACCAGGTTCGGGTCATAGCAACCTTATTTATGCGTCCTTTAAGCCCTACCACATAGATATCGGGTCAGGAAAACTTGAGAAAAGTTTTGAATGATTTCGTAAAACGTGGTTTAAAAAAAAACGTGCTTGAAGTCTTAAGTGTTTTTCCCTTTGACAAAAACATTGACACAAAAATAGCTGTATATCCGAATTATAATTTTTAAAATTAATCCTTTTGGGACTATTTTTTTGAATATCTAAGCCTTAAGAAACATAAAAAAAAATTCTTAACCAGCAGGGCCTTAGGCAATCAACTGGAAATTTACTCTCTTTAATATTTAACTGGCTCAGAACCGGTTCAAAAGTGGAGATTTCTTGAAGGGTTTTTAATTTGATAAAATAGCACTGGTGCCATGGTTTCTTACAAGTTTCCCTCAGAGGAAATTGATAGCAGACTCTTTAGAGATATATAAAAAGTGAAAAGTCCGCTTTACCAATCGTATTTTATGATTAGACAGCGAATTTAGCATATTTTCAAACAGATTTTCATCCAAGTAAGCCAAAGTAAATGTGAGCAACACTATTTGATGTGCTGACGTTACACTGAATTCCAAGATAACTTAACTAATTATTTAATGTATTGAAAGGTCAGCAAAAGACGATATGATTAAAAAAAATAAATTGTTGAATACATATTTTTTTCAGAGTCTACTAGGATTAAAATCGGGTAAAATATATGCAAAATCCGCGGTCATTTTATGATTTACAAGGGAAAAGCGAACTGGTGAGTGTCGGCACTAAAAGCTTTATAAAAGCTATTCGTAGCGAATGCAACAACCAGCTTTACGAAAGTCAGCTTTTAAATCTAACTGACATAAAATGTCAAATAGTTCTTTCAACTTTAATCAAAAACCAGCTTAATAAATAGAGTTTGTAAGCTCCTTTAGACACCTTAAGTAGACACCAACTGTACTGAAAATAGGAACACAATATATTGGGCAAAAAAATGTATAAACCTTGTTCTGGATGTGGGATGGATGCAGAAATGATACAACAATGCAGGTAAGGCGGCGTCAGTGTGATGAGTACTTTTGCCAAAAGCTTCCGCTTCAAGAGTGCGCGCAGCACTGAACGTGAAGGTACTTTGCAGAGAGCTCACACTGACCCCGCCTTACCTGTATTCTTGTGCTTTTCGCACTAGTTGCAAGTCGATAGAGAGACTTGTAGCATTTTCTGCTAGATACCGAATGACATCCATGCTTATGCAAAAAGAGCAAGGAAAGAGAGTCTTGGAAACAATATATTTTTATATATGTTATACATAAATGACCCACTATTAGGAAAATAACAAAAATTAGACCAAGAATTGAAAAATGCAAAAGTAATGGGACTTCAAGATACGAAATATTTTTGCCTAAAAGCTTACCGGAAATTATGAGAAACTTTAAATGACTCAAATCAGTATTCAAACGCATCTTTGTCATTATATTATACCTAAAATACTTTGTGCTAATAAATATTGTTATGTTTGCATCAACATTGGACACAGAACTGATTCAGTTAAATAGCTCTAAAGCTTTAAATATTTGATCCACTTTAATTTTATAAAGAACGCAATACAAAGTCAACCGTTTCGGCCTGTTTCGACTTCAGCTTAGCGCGAAATTGAAGTTCGAATTAATCTCTTTCCAGAATGCAAAAGATCTCCTAAAATTTAAATACCCGTAACTCAAGAACGGTGAATTTCCAACCGCTCCTCTAAAACAATTTGTATACCCTTGCACAGTGCCAAATTTTTGGCATAAAGTCGAATTTTTAATGACAATGTTTTATGATGTTTGTCATTTATTCTAAAAGAGGATACTTCAAATATAGTATAACTATTCCAAAAATAAAAGCTGTCAAAGGTCAATTGTGGACTTTTAACAGGCCGGCAAAGTCTGATGTTTGCTTGCCCGTTTGAGTACATAAAAAAGTGGGTAAATGTATGTCATCTTTGCTACAAGAGACAATTTCTGCTAGGGAACAAATAAAATGTGTGAAATATGCAAAATGCAGTAAAATGTATGCACTATGTAAATAATACTAAGCAATTGTGTTAGTCCTGTGAAATTATTAACATTAATTTGTTTTGTGATACGTCCTTAGTCTGAGAAAACTTACTCAAAACACCTTTCCCCTGTGGACTCAAAACTAAGTTTCGCCCACTTTCGGCCAAAATGTTTTTATGTTAAGGTGTTCTTCAAAGTATACATTCTCACTTGTTATCCACACTTTTTGCCCGATTTTGCCCGCTCTCCGACTTTTAGGAAAGATTAAGCTCAGCCTAGGACGTATTTTCAATGTGCGGCAGATCAATAGTCGAGAAAAACGATACTTTTTAAGAGATTTTTATACACATTAACCTGAAAAACGTGAGCTCCAAAACAAAAAATATTATAATACAAGCGAAAACTAATTGAAACCCAAAAAAAAAATCATATTACGTATCCGCCACGTGGAACCAAATGGGCTACCTCACCGACGTGATAGGATAGGTTTAAAACTTTTTGTAAGTGATATTCTGGTTGCTGTTATCAGAATCAATAAGTTTCAACTCTATGTCTGCAATTGCCGACTTTATGCCACAAAATTGGCTTCTCAGCCCACTGTGCAGTGGTCAGAATCGCAAAATAATTGGCTCAATGTCGAATACTGCAGATATCGAGCTGAAACTTGCTATATTTGTTAAATATAGCAGTCGAAATATTGAAACAAATTGTTAAGTTAAGTTGACTACGTCTTTCCCCACCGCCTATATATGACAACATAGCGTATACGTGATATAAAATTTAAAACTGCTTCTTTTTGTGTTAATTTCAGTCATTTTTGTCATCGGTTAGTTGGCCAAATATTCAGTTTGCAAGGGCGGTAGAGTTCCGACCGTCGTCAATACATCCATCCAGCTGCGTTGCATGACAGAACTCAATCTCATCTAGAAGTTTAAAGTACCGCTAGACCCGCAGAAACCCGCAAACATTATTAATATTATCTTTTAGTACACACTTTCTACTCTATGGGTTAGATTTTAATCCACAAAAGGCAAACCCTTTGGTTATGTTTTCCCTGTATATGGGACAACACACATTATTGAAATATCTGGAACATTATCCAAAAGTGTTTCCATTTAAACATTCTACATACCCTGGCCTTCAATTTCCAATATTTGCATATAACAATTTCAGGGTTATATATTATTCGATTCTTTGAAAACCTGCAGTTTTTAGCCGGATCGAGGTCATGTTATGCTTTCGCACAACTTTAAACAGAGACACAACACCACAAAGGAGGCTGGTAGATCGAACAGCTACCAACTGAACGTTTCTCAACAGTCTCTCCATGCCAGCGATGGCATAACCGTTTGGGAATTCCAAAGCAGAATACGCGCAAAAATATTCTATGACTATATCTAATAGCTCCCATTGAAAAACAAACGGTCGGAAAACTAGTTCTGGTATGAAAAACTTTATTCTTTTCAATGGAAACGTCTCTAAACTTTGTATTCATATGTTTTCTATGCTTTTTTTATAATTCTGCCAAGATTGATGAAAATCGGACATCTATATGGTATAGCTGTCATACAAAAGATAGGTCTGAAAATAAGTCTTAGTTAGAAAAACTTTTTTGCTTTTTATGGCAGCATCCTGAAATTTGTATTCGTTTGTTTTCTACAAATTTTTGTCCAAATTGGATGTCTATATCATATAGCTCCCATACGAACATTTGCTCAGAAAATGGATCGTTGTGGGAATAAGATTAATTTTGAATATATTTTAGCGAGCACTTGCAAGGGTATAAATACTTTGGCACATACGAAGATAGCTTAGCTTTCTCGATTTTTATCTCTAAGTAGAAATACTTCATAATATAAAGTTCATTTTCTAAATTCTTCTAAACGACACACTGTGAATTATTTCTGAATATTCGAATGTAATGGAAAATTAAGTAAAATGTTTGCTCTGTTTTGGATATTGGGCACAGATACTACAACCAGGGACCGTAATCATTATGAGTTCTATTATTAATTTAAAACTTTAATTGTTTATTTGTATTTGATTGTTATTTTAAAACTCAAATAAATAATGATTAAATTTGATTTATAAAATTGAACTCAGTAATAATCATTATAAACATTGCATAAACGTAAATTACTATACCCAGAAAAAAGTAGAACGAATAACTTAAAAACAAATGGTCTTGAAAAAATATTTATTCGTTCTTTACTTTTCTAGAATTTTGCTCTTGAAGTCGAGCTAAATACGTTCTTAGCTTGGTGCGTTTAGGTGAGGGAAGTGAGGTATAGAAACTGAGAGAGGAGAGTAAGCACATTTGAGAGAATAACTTTGAGTCTGCTCTTGCAGTTTTGCATTTTATGGGAGAGGGGTGTGGGGAAGCTATAGCTTTAGCTCGATACGTATCGAGCGGATAGCGTAATGGATTTTTGCACTCATGTTGCTTTGGAATTCCCAACCTGTTATGGCATTGCTGGCATGGAGAGACCTCTGTTCGTGTGTATTCCTCAAGTCGGCTAAAAGTTGCAACATGGCTCAACAATTGGTTTTCCATGAAATAAATTTAAACAAAATGGAAAAATCTACTGATATTGAATTGTTGTATGGTTGGAATCTGGGAAGCTCTTGATTTAAGAGTAAACGATCTTACTCTTGAATGTGATGAGCTCTTGATAATAGGAAGAACATTCTCGGTTTTTGACAATGCTGTTTGCCCTTGATTCAAGATTGAGCAATCTTGAAAACGAGTATGTTAAGCACTTGATCCAAGAGCTCTTGTGCTTGATTTGCGATTGATTCGTGCTTGGATCAAGTATTAAAGCTCTTGCATCCAGAAAACCAGGATCAAAAATTCATACTTGGATCAAGAATTTCGCTCTTGGATCGATAATTTTCACTCTTATCGAACTATTGATCTCGAAAATTCTTGATCCTATTACGAAATTCTTTATGTTTTACTCTGAGTGTACAAGTGTATACGGAATTGTGGCAAGATTGATGCATATCCCTTGTAATTGAATCGAGTCGAACCTATATAAGTTTGAAAAACTAAATCAAAATCCGGTTTTTAAAAAATTGATGATTATTTTTGATTTTGATGAATTTTACTCAAAAAATAATCACTATCGATCGAGCAATAAAACAAAAATCAAAAAATAGCAATCGTTGCGGAAATGAATTGATTTGCGAAATACAACCGTATTTTATTATGATACATTTTTTCATGGGGGGACTCCAAGTTGATGATATTTGAGGATGAAAAATCTACAAATAATCATTATTTGCGGTCCCCGACCACAACACAAAACATGAGCTTAATATTTTAAAATTTGTAGGGTTATTCAACATTGTTTAATTTACAGGCAAACTTTATCTGTTGCAGACAAAACTAATCTTCATCTAAAATTTAGTTGCTTTAGCTCTTCTAGTCAGTGCGATCTGGGTGATTATACAGAGAGACGGTTGACGGTAGACTGTTGATGCGTATCAAATTTATATATATATATTCTTCAAATTGTTAATAACGGCTTGATGACTCATGCCCAGCTCTTGGAAGATGCTACGGCTGCTACTATGCCGGTCTCTTTCGATCAATTCAGCGATTTTATCGCAATTTTCGATCACCTCTGCACCAGAACGAAAAGTTGAAACCATCGTTGTGCGGTGGAAATGGAAACTGTATCGGGTCCATAAACTGCACAAATTTTATTGGCAGCATGAGATGCATTTTTGCCTTTATCGTAGTAGTACTGTAAAATATGCCGTATTTTCTCTTTATTTTGCTCCATGTTTGCGACGCTATAACTCACGAACGACTAAAAACAAACAACAATAAATCAAACACGTGTTAGCGCGTGAAAAGAGCTTTCCAAAAAGCTCTAGCGTGAACCGATGCGACGAATACAACTAGAACTACGCGCTTGCAAATACCGCAAGCTTGTGGAAATACCTCAAGACTTTCTATACAACCGTATTTTATTATGATACATTTTTTCATAGGGGTACTCCAAGTGGATGATATTTGAGGATGAAAAATTTGACGTATTTGACGGTAGACTGTTGATGCGTATCAAATTTATATATATATATACTCTATGATATCAGAGATGCTTCTTTCTACCTGTTACATACATTTCCACAACCCTTTTTACTCTGTGAGTAATGGGGATAACATTGCTTAATAGATTCAGAGTGTTGTCCCAGCATTTATAAAGTGTGAATAACAAATAAGTGAGAATTTTTAAACAACATGGTAAACGTCTTAGAGACAACCGAAGTACATCAGAACTTCCCTCCCATTTCCCATAAAGGTTGAGAAGTTCGATGAAGCAGTTTCTTAACAAGCCAATGGGAACAGCTAAGCAGTGTCCCGGACGCACCATAAAAACTCCCCTTATGGCACACACACACACTTGGCGATTGGTTTCCTTGATTCCAGCTATTATGGCAGAATTCCCTCCAAGCGCTATGAAAGCTTGACCCACTTTTTGAGAGTGGGAATTATTGCACTGGGGTAAATCTTAATGGCCACCAAGCAAAGTGATGGGAAATTTGAGCAAAGTGCAAGACATTTGAATATGGCAAGTGTTCCCACTGTTTGCTGTTCGCTCGCTCACTCGCTCGGCCCCAGCTGACATAATTTGAGGAGCTTTCATAAATTTCAAACTGGCAGTGTCCCAATCTCGCTTTCATTAATTTTCCAGCGTTTATTTATTTCACATTTCGCGTTGCAAAAAAAATTATGCACTCCAATTGCACTCACCCGTTTTGTCATAATCCAGCAATTTGCTTAATTGTGATTGGAGATGCCATCATGCCTCGTGGCCAGACTTAGGGCATTTCCTTGCCGATCAAAGTTGCCCCTGTTTTTGTTTTTGTTGTAATGACAGTTTTGGACCAAGTTTTAGAGCAGGAAGCCAATGTGGCAGCAGCAGCAGCATCAGCAAACATTGGTGACAACACTCGAAGAGTGCGTAATTGCTTTTTTTAAGCCTGATTTGAGGCACGCCTTAGCCCCCTATCCCCCTCCCCTCCCCTCCCCCACCCCCCCTCCATTTCCCCATTCCATTACATTTGCTATTAGCGCTAAAAGCTGAGCATTGACTTGGCGCCTTGGCGGAAAAGATAGCTGCGTGTCATGAGCATATGTACATACATATCTCCCAGCACGCCCACATTGGCAATAAGTCAACACATACACAAGGAGCACACCCAATAGATAGATATTATGATTGCAATTTTACACAGAAAGTTGAGTTTAGTTTTCATTTATACGGAAATCGACATCCACATTTTGGTTTGGCCATTATCTAACCCACATATTTGATTTCTTCTCTTTTCAGTTGTACCAAGGGTACACAGAGTGTATTCAGTTTGTGGAAAAGAATGTAACAATTGCTTTTTGCATGCAAGAAACTACCGGCAGCACACCCCCCCCCCCCCCTTGGATTTTACGGTCTTCATAGCTCATCTGAAGTTAGAAATTCAACTCCAAATACGAGGAACAGGCTTAGGGGGGAAAAAAAATAAGAGTTTCATACTTAGATCAAGAATGTTCAAGGTCAAAAGTTCGATAAGAATGAAAATTCTTGATCCTAGAGTGAAATTCTTGATCCAACTATGCATTTTTGATTCCGTTTTTCTTGATCCAAGGCCTTTAATACTTGATCCAAGGACGAATCATTCTCAAATCAAACGGAATACTTCTTAAATCAAGTGCTAAACATATTTAAAGTCAAGATCTCTCATTCTTCAATCAAGAGCAAACAGCATTGTCATAGACCGAGAATGTTCTTTCTAGTATCAAGAGCTTATCGGATTCAAGAGTAAGGCCGTTTACTCTTAAATCAAAAGCTTCACAGATTCCAATCATACTTCCATTTAAAACCAGCTGTTATTTCCATTTTGCTTAAACTTATTTCATGGGAAATTAAATGTTAAGCCATGAATTAAGTTTTAGCCGGCTCGAAGTATATAGTACACAACACCTCAAAGCAGCATCAGTCTTTGCCTATCAACTGTCAGTCGAACAGCCGTCTCTCCATGCCAGCAATGCCATTATTGGTTGGGAATTCCATAGCAACATGAGAGCAAAAATCGACTGCGCTCTCCTCTCGATAGCTTGTCCACACACCCCACTTCCATAAAAATAAAAAACAAAACTAAGAAAGCGAGTTGAACGCTGAGTTCTATTAAATGTGCTTGTTCTCCTCTCTGTTTCTTTACCTCACTCCCCTTGCCG
The DNA here is from genome assembly GCA_035044965.1 of Lordiphosa andalusiaca. Classification (NCBI taxonomy): domain Eukaryota; kingdom Metazoa; phylum Arthropoda; class Insecta; order Diptera; family Drosophilidae; genus Lordiphosa; species Lordiphosa andalusiaca. Next base: position 2,909,426 of record JAWNNM010000159.1, on the reverse strand, counting down.
GAAAACACTATACTTAGAACGAATTAAGCTCGATCTCAGGATCGTAATATTTGAAAATTCAAGAGCGTTTGTATTTTTATACTCTGTACCGAAGGTACATAGAGTATTATAAGTTTGTGCAAAAGTATGTAACATCCAGAAGGAAGCATCTCCGACCCCATAAAGTATATATATTCTTGATCAGCATCAACAGCCGAGTCGATATAGCCATGTCCGTCCGTCCGTCTGTCCGTCCGTCCGTCTGTCTGTCCGTATGAACGCACAGATCTCAGAGATGGTAAGAGATAGAGGTTTGACATGTATGGGACATATGCTTCTTATGTCTGCAGGCAGATCAAGTTTATTTTAAATTTTGGCCACGCCCCCTCCTGCCCCCGCAATTTAGAAAAAACGTCATATCTGCCACAGTTTTGAAGATAGATGGCATGTTCCTTCTGGACATATTTAGTTATTAGGATAACTTATCGATCCGCCAAAGGAATAAAGAAGATCGGATGAACGGTTTTCGAGTTATGATCAAAAGACAAATTTTCTTGGTACAGATTATGTTATAGTCGGGCTTGACCGACTTTCTTTCTTGTTGTAACAGCGTTCTTTAGTTATTCTCTCTGCTGTATTGTGGGTGTAGGCTTCTTAAAAATTGCAACAAGTTTAATGCCATATACCAACTTTTTCGGGGGGGGGGGGGGGGTGCGCTTATCAGCTCAACTGTTTCGCTTATAACTCCGGTGTTTTTTGTCCGATCTGATTGTACTTTTCAAAATAGATAGATATTGCCTAGCTTGATGTATACTAAACCACGAGGCTATAACTTGAAAATTGTGGATCTGAGGGTTTTTTAGGTCTAGGATGTTTAGAGGAGGTCTTGGTTTTTTGGGGATAAAAGGGGGATGGGGTGGAATTTTCCAAATCTGAAACAAACTTGATCTGCAAAAATTTGTGGCTCTATCTCTTATAGACGGACAAACGGACGGATGGACAGACGGACATGGCTATATCGACTCGGCTGTTTATGCTGATCAAGAATATATATACTTTATGGGGTCGGAAATGATTCCTTCTCCCTGTTACATACATTGGCACAACTTCATGGTCCCCCTTTTCCCATTTTCAATGGGAACAGGGTACAACGAGAAAGCTAAGCCAACTTCGGCTGTGCCGAAGTTTTTATACCCTTGCAAATGCTCGCTTAAATATTTTCAAAAATACCCATTTCCCTTTTTCCGACCGGTCGTTCGTATGGGAGCTATACGATATAGTCATCCGATTTGGCCAAAAATTTGTAAAATTATGTTAAAAGCACGTGAAACAGACAAATACAAAATTGCAGAATGCTACCATTAAAAACAAAAAAGTTTTTCTAACTAAAACTGTTTTTCAGACCTATCTTTTGTATGGTAGCTATACCATATAGTTGTCCGATTTTAATAAAACTTGGTAGAATTATAAAAAAAAATAGTAAACCTACGATTACAAAGTTTGGAGACGTTTCCGTTGAAAAGAAAAAAGTTTTTCTCACTAAAACTAGTTTTCCGACCGATTATTCCTATGTGAGCTATGGGATATAGTCATCCGAAGACTCGATAATGGCTCATGCAAATGCTTAAAATGTGCTTTCTCGAACTACGATTCGGAAAATACTCTCCAATGGATCGAAAATGAGTCTAAACTGATCAGACGAACGAGTTAACAACGTCTCTTTAAGAGGATTCGCGGTAAGGGAACCATTTTCTCCCGACAAACGTATAAAGAAGATCGAGGACTTGATAAAGTCTCGAATATGATAAAAAATAACACAAAATGTTTGCTGGGTTATTCCGTGTACAGCTGTTTTAAAAAGAACATGCAAATCGACTTGGAGTGTTACAGAACAAAAAATTTATGGATGAAGTCTCTTCAAACAGTTCTGCACATTCAATCTATGTTATCAAATTGTATTATTCAAAAATCTTTTTCGATTTGGCCATAAGTTGACTAAAAATTAGTTGGACTAAAAGTAAAACAGGTAAAAGTTAAAAGTCTTGGAAGTCGAACTTGTAGTTTTTTGTTTTAAGCTACAGGACAAAAAAAAGTTATAGTAGAAACCCCATTTTTAAAAAAAATCCGTGTTCTTCAATCCAAATTACTGCGCCGATTGTCGGGAGCGCCTTGGTATCTGATCCTGCCACACTGACAGTTTTGATTTTACATAAAGTTAACACTCCAGAGACATAGTTAATAACATCGATCCAAACATAAATTGTTTATAGAAAATACACTAATATCCAGGGCTGCAAGCCGGTTCGGAGTCAACCCGCTCCGGAGTCGGAGACTCCGGATTTTTCAGGAACTCGGAACCGAAGCAACAAAATGTTTCCCTGCCGAACTCGAACCTGAACTGGAGCAAATAAATTTTAAAAAGGGTTCGGTGAAAAAATTTATGTCTTTCAAATTCTTCCCAGCGATTTTTAAACAATTTGGTACTTGTCGCACACAATTTCTGAAGTCTTCTGCATCATACTGTAATATCTTTTCAAAGCGTTTAGAAAAACGTTCACACATTTTAATCAAAAAAAAAAAAGATGTTAGAATTGGGTAACATCTGTTTTTTTTTTGGATTCAAGAAACCAACAATTTTTGACCTTAAAACTTTAACAGCAAAAACAATGTCTAAACCACGGTTCGAACCTGAACCTGGGTTCAGCGGCCTTCCGAACCCGCTCCGTGAACCCGAACCCAAAATTTTTCGAGTGAACCCCTCCTGGCTTTTCCGAGGTTTGCAGCCCTGCTAATATCTCTACATCGTAAGTTAGCAACTCAAAAGTAACAAAATAGATGTAAAATAAAAAATTTGTTGTCAGTTAACTAGTGTTATCTTTAGTTTTCGTTATTGAAGGTCTCTCGTCCTCGACTTAAGTATTAGTCCACGTCTTTCACTTTACAAGTTGGGTGCGACAGGAAGCCTTTTCAACACAAAATGACTTGCGTGATCGGAGTCAGGGGGTTGCACCTTTCATAGATGGACATTTTTTGATGGTAGTGGGTACCTAGCCCGATGAAACAACACTATTTACTCTATATGGAGAGTTTATCGCTCACGTTAGCCAGCAGGAAGCTCAACATTTGTAAGTTGTTTCCTAATCTTTCAAACTAGTTCGACTCAAGATATAAATATTTTTATTATAATACAAATTCCGAGTACTCGAGGCTGCCAATATGGAACCAGTTGGCATTAAGCAAAAAGAAAAACTGAGGCAATGGCCAAGCAACTGCTTCAATAGGGTCACAGTCATGTAAAAGATTTGTAAAAACATAACTAAATGAGCATTGCCCACTACCATGGGATGCAAACCAAGTTACTTGGTCAATATCGCATTGGATACGGTCAACGGAAAGCACACAAGCAAATTTCGTGCACGCTTCACCGGTGACGCAGTGATGCGCCAGATACAAAAGAGCGATCACCGATGATACAATTAAGGCTTGAACAATACACCGCATACCCTAGGTACACAGAGTTGAATAAGTTGGTGGAAGCACCTGTATACCGACTATGTTGGAGTACCCTTCAGTCGATCAAAGTGGGTGTGCCGCATGTTTTTTTTTTTTTCTCTATTTTATGCTTGACAGCCGATTTGCTCACTGACCAGCTACAGTTACGGCTATGGATACAGTTTGCCGCAAAATCTATTCCATCTTCTAATTATGAGTGGAATTTGATATCCATCGACATCATCTAAATGGTTTGTCCACCACTTCCCTCCCCCCTCCCCCATCACGCTGTTGCTGGCGCCATGTAACCATGTCGCATCGCTGTGCGCAGCTGATTCATCTGAGCTGTCCATACAAATCTGTGCATTTGGACAGATGCCTTTACATTTGTTTATATATATAGCGACACATCAAAGTCGTCTGTTTTGTGCTTTGCTTTTGCTTGTTATGGTCAGTTTTTGTGCCATCGACCAACTTGCTCCCTGCCTCCCTAACGATTATCGCCCCCAAATTGTCATTACCGTCCTTGCATGTTGTTGTTTTAGCTACTGCAGTTGTGCAATTGGGCAATGTTAAAGCGCCAAGTCGCACACCAGCGAGGGCTGTCCAATCAGTTTCAATGTACGAAAACGGATGGGTTAGTTGATTGGTTATGCAGGGAAATATACTTTGGATGGTTCGAACCGAACCATGAACCGAATTTTCTTTATTAACAAAGGTTCAGTTTTAGAAACTTTTTCAAAACTAAATTGCTTGGCTGATGTTACAGAAAACGAGAAAGCTAAGCTAACTTCGCCTGTGCCGAAGTTTTAATACCCTTGCAAGTGCTCCATATAGCTGTCCGATTTTAATAAAACTTGGTAGAATTATAAAAAAAATTATAGAAAACGACGATTACGAAGATTGGAGACGTTTCCGTTGAAAAGCAAAATGTTTTTCTCACTAAAACTAGTTTACCGACCGTTTGTTGCTATGGGAGCTATGAGATTTGCGTAGCGCTTTTTAAGGATTTAACAGCATTTGGTAGAGAGTTCCATTGGCGAGCAGCATACATGAAGAACTGTGTTTCAGAACCAGATATTTTTATTTTGGGGCATATTAGGTTATTTGTTCTGGAGGATATGGCAAAGTTAAGCTTCTCATATAGATAAATTGGTTCTCTGCGAGTGATTATGTTGTGTAATAGGATAAGGGCCCTAAACTTTATCCATTCGATAAGACAAAGATCAAAAATTTTATTTGCAAAAAATGTTATACGCTCATTCCTACTTCTATGGAATATATAACGAGCTATAGAATTAAAAGCGATTTTCAATTTATGCATACTGGCTGCATCACAATGCCCAAAGATCTCAACGCCATAAAATAGTGTAGGAATCAGACACATTTTAGCTACTGTCATTCGAATTTGAATTGGTAGAAACCTTTGGGATAGAGACAGCTGTCGAAGTAATCCATTCAACCTTTCAGTTGCTTTATTGATGTGATCATTCCATGATAATGTTTTGTTGAAGTGGATTCCCAGGTTGGAAGCTTCCTCTACATAGCTTATTGGCATACCATCAATACATAGTTCCAACATATTTGTAGTGTGCAGCAAAAATAAGACTCTGTGTAAAACTTCAGCTCGATAGCTTTGAAACTGAGAGACTAGTTTGCGTAGAAACAGACAGACAGACAGACGGACGGTCGAAGCTCAATCGACGCAGCTCGTCACCCTGATCAAGAGTATATATGGTTTATGGTGTCGGAAATTAATATTTCTATGCGTTCAGGGCAAAATTATAATACCCATTGCAAGGGTATAGCTGCACAAAGATCAAATATCGACTTAATCTTTCAATATAATTTTAAAAATATCAAAATTTTCATGTCAAAGATATATTATTTAATGTCAATATGATGCTAGTGTATTCCATTGATACTAAAAATGTTATATAGATATGTGAAATCATCATAGTGATCTGAATTTCCCAGTTACATGATTTCACTTCAAAGTGTACATCGAAAATTTGAGGGCATAAAGAGACACCCAGAGTTTCTCAAATCAAAGGGAGATGGCTATAGTGCAACTCGAAAAAGGGAAAAACAATGTATACAGCGAATACTCTTTTGCTTTCATTGCTGATTGCAGTTCCCAACTGATTAAAGCGGTGAGCGCATGGAGAGGCATTAAAACAGCGACAGTCATTAGCGAAAAGCCTACTGAAGGTTGAATCGGGAGATTCATGAAACAGTATTGTATTAGGCAACCAGCTCTATTTGGTGTTCAAGTTGTGAACAAACGCAACTTTTTGGGACCTGGAGCCAACTAAAGTCACTAATTATTATTCAAAAATATCTTTGACATTTGAACCATGTCCCATGGATACTTAAATACACCATTGGTAATACATTAATACCCCTTTGATTTAACAAAAATATATTTTAAATGTTAGTTTGATACAGTTTGATATGTTCGAAATGTTGGAGTGATATATTCGAGCATATCATTTAGGTATTTTTTAGATGAAGGCCGATTCGATACTGAAAAATGCCCGATTGATACTAAATTGATACTAGCCACATGCTAAATATTGTTCCATAATTGAAAAGATAGCGCCAAATGTACCGCATCTCAAACTTCTCGGAATTTGGTTCTGTGTACTGTTACCGGGTGGAGAATTACGTCCAGGGCTGTCGGGGGGATCTTTCCCCCTAGAAATACCCCAGCAAGCACGTCTGAGGCCAAAGACAGTGATGGGTAACAGACCAGATGTCAAGATGTCAGTTATTTCTTTTATATTTCAAAATTCAATTTGAAATTCATGAAAACATTTTGCAACTTTAGCTGTCTTCTGCTCGATCAGTGCGTAAATTTCCCCAGGTGAGCTAATCTTTCCACGCATATTTAGTTGCCTGTCAAAAATAATCGAATGGGCAATGCAAATCTCTGACCGGGAGGGGGAGGGGGGGTGACCCTAACTGGAAGGGCCAAGCGACAGGTGAGCGGAAAAAATTAATTACACCTCCAAAAGCTGACTGGCCCGCGGGCGGTACAAAAAGTGTTGTAATAGAATAAATACATATGTACAACCCCGCAGCGTGTGTGTGTGTGTGTGTGTGTGCACATAGGATTGTGCAATTAATAATCAGGCATAGGTTTAACATTCACAGTTTATTACATTTGAGTGAAAGAGTTTTGCAGCTACTTTAATTAATCACAAAACATAAATTAAGAAGCCCAAAAGGAATATGACCAAAGAAAATGTTGTGCAGACAAAAGCCCATGGCTATTTGTAGGCCAAACTGAAGTTTGTAGAATTGCTTAACGGAATTACCAAAAAAAAAACCATGGCAATACTTGCATGAGATGGGCCTCAGCTAATATGAAGAAGATGGGCGAAGACAGCTTCGGCTGTAATGGTTGAAATGGGAGAAATTACATTCTTCAGTTAGGCCAATGGAGGCCCACTGTGTTACCATATAACTCTTTCTACGATATGGCTGTAGAGGAAGGGTCGTCCCTGTTAAACCATTTACGGGGTTGTCCATATTCGACGGACCCATCTGGCAACGCCATAACTTTTGACAGAGATGTCAGATCGCTTAATGACATACCGCGTTTGAAGCGTCAGTCCAAGCAGATTTTTACCATGGAACAATACACGCCACGCGAGCGCTCTGAAATAGTTGAAATTTACATTCAACAGAACAAGTCAATTGTGAAAACAAAATTATCATGTCCGATGAAGCCCATTTCAATTGAATGCCGTGTTTACGCCACTGAAAATCCTAAGGAGATTCAAGAAGTGCCTCTTCATGACGAAAAAGTCACAGTTTGGTGCGGCGTTGGTGCGAAAACGGTCATTGGGCCGTTTTTCTTCCAAAATGAAAATGGCCATGCTGTTACCATCAACCAGGAGCGTTATCGCGACATGATGACCAATTTTGTGATGCCAATTATTCGTCGAAAGCGTATGAGGCAGTTCTGGTTTCAACAAGACGGCGCTCCACCGCACACAAGTCGCATAACAATCGATTTTCTGAAGAAATTGTTTCCGGGCCGTTTGATGTCGAAAAGTGGTGATTTGGACTGGCCACCGCGTTCGCCCGATTTGACGCCGCCTGACTTCTTCTTGTGGGGATATTTGAAGTCAAAGGTTTACGTTAACAAGCCAAGGACCGTAGAAGAGCTCAAGGACAACATTCGTGAAGAAATAGCCGCTATTCCGGCCGAAATGTTGGCGAAAACGATGGAAAATGCTGCAAAAAGGGCACATTACGCCATCAACGCCAGAGGCGGCCATTTGAGAGATATCATATTCAAAAATTGATGTAAACAAATCTACTTGGAACAAATTAAATGATTAAGATTGCCAACCGCCAAATTTTTATTTTTTTCTTTGATTTTTTGAAAAAAATCATGGGTCCGTCGAATTTGGGCAACCCTGTAGATAGTAGAACGAATTTGAGCAAAGAGTTAACATCCGTTTCTGAGATGTCTAACAGATCGTTTAGGAAAGGACGACCCAGAAACGTGAGTCGCCTTCTGCTGAAAGCTGGACAGTGACAGAAGAGGTGTTGTACACTCACTTCTGCATCATCTGAGTTACTGCTGCTACAGAAGTCATTGTGCCTGATACCGAGCCTTGCGGCGTATCTTCCGATTAGGCAGCGTCCAGCCAGGGCTGGACTACTCTTTATTTGAATCGATAGTAAGGTCCAAATAATTTAATGTTTGAAGATTATTTCAAGCAAATCTTGACCGTGACTGCGCCTCATATGGTCCATCCGCTTAGTCCAATCTCACGAATAAATGCTTCAATATTGTCTTCCAATGCGTCAATTGAAGCGGGCTTGTCTGTATAGACATGAGCCTTAACATAGCCCCACAAAAAATAGTCTAAAGGCGTTAAATCGCACGATCTCGGCGGCCAATTGACCGGTCCCGAACGTGAAATAAAATGTTCACCGAACTCGCCTCTCAATAAGTCCATTGTTGCGCGTGCTGTGTGGCAAGTGGCACCGTCTTGTCGAAACCACATGTCATGCAAGTCAAGCTCTTGCATTTTGGGCAAAAAAACGTTGGAAATCATCTCACGGTAGCGCTCACCATTCACGATTACGTTGCGATTCGCATCATTTTTAAAGAAGTACAGTCCAGGTCCAATAAACCGCACCAAAGTGTGTCTTTTTCTGGATGCATTGGTAGCTCTTGCAATGCTTCTGGCTGATATTCACTCCAAAATCGACAATTCTGCTTATTTACGTACCCATTGAGCCAAAAATGAGCTTCGTCGCTGAACACAATTTGAACTTTCTTAACAGAGCACGCATTTTGATAATAAAATTGAATAATTTGCAAGCGTTGTTCGTTTGTAAGACGATTCATGGTTAAATTATGGACCAAACTGAAGATGTTTGACAGTGAAACAAAACACGAAACGTGCGAGAGCTGTTAAAACGAGTGTTGCCAAAAAGATAATAGCTAAAAAATCACTCTTTACAAGGGAAATGTTTTCTCTCTTGACTGAGTAACGCCCTGTTTTTTTTTATATTCAGAGTTGGCCATGTAAGCTTAGATTCTTCACATGTGTGAATCGTTTGCCATTGATTCGTGGTTATTCCATAGGTCGTTTCTTTTGTTCGTAGTTTAAAGGTCGCACGTGGCACCTCTATGTTGCTCTTATCTGGTAGGACCTGAGTGGTAAGTTCCAACTTTAGCGAGGTGGTCGGCCATCTCGCTGCCCTCAATGTTGCAGTCTCCAGCCACCCAAACGAGATTCATTTTAAAGTGCTGGGCCATCTCATTAAGAGATCTGCGGCACTCGGTAAGAGTTTTGGCACATTTAGTATTACCGTCTAGGGCTTTTAAGGCAGCTTGACTATCTGAGAAAAATTAACACTTTTCTTTCATTTATTTCGAGGTTTTCCAGAAGGTTGGTAGCCTCCTGGATGGCACCAACCTCTGCTTGGGAAACACTACTATAGACAGGAAGTCGAACTGATGTTCTGATACCGAGCTCTGGACTGAAGACTCCTCCTCCTACCCGTCCGTCCAGTTTGGAGACATCAGTGTAGAAGTTGATGGTATTCGGTGTGCAATGGGGCATTCAGTTCCAGTCCCGTCGACTTGGTATGTTGACTTTATACCTGATGGTAAGTGTCATACTTGGGGGTACAATAGACCAGCATCGGTGGTATCGCCGTTACTATCTTTCCAGGTACCACATTCTCTCAGCCTGAGAGCGGATCTACAGCAGCGATGTTCAAGAAGAGAGGCTCTCTGTAGCTCTCTGTCTCTCTCTCTCTGACACTCACTGAAGCATTACTTCGGCAAGCATTCGGCATGAATTGCCTAAAGTGTTCGGCCCCTGGGGGCTATGGGTGAACATCGCTGATAGAGCCATATCCGTCTGCATGGACAAACATACATACATATATCAAAAATGTCATATCTCCCTTTGTTTTATGGATATACCCGTCGTACGCACGTTTAGTTATTATCATTATTTATCAATTCGCCAAAGAAAGATGTCAAAGATCGGACGGACTATTATCTTTTCCAACCTTCAACTGTACAGAGACTGTTTCTTTCATACTTGTTAAATTAGAGACTGTTTCTTGCTCAGTTATGTATGGAAAATAAGAACAAATCAACTTTCAAATCTTAAGATTCATCATCCGTCTACAATTCTGAGTGCATCGTCAGAAACTAGTGTAACCAAATTTTGAAAGTGATGGCCCCGATCTTGCACCATGAGACGACTGTCATTTGTTTTGGCTCTCTTCAGAGTTCTGTGAAGTACCACGAGGGCGTACCTACGGATGTATGTATGTATGTATGTATGTACCCGAATGTACATACATACATACCTACTTAATACGTGGTGTAAGTGGAAGCTTTGGCATGCGTCACGTGTGACCGCAAGAACAACAACCAACAATAAAATCATAGAAAACAGTTGTCCAGCAGTTACCGGTTTGTGGGGCAGCTGCCCCAGCAGCTGATCTGCCTCTTTCATTCATGAAAGACACGGAGCTTCTCTCTCTCTCAGTCTCTCTCTCAGTCTCTCTGTGTTCGCTTGCTCTCTGCAGCCAGCTTTGGAATAGCAGAGTGAGGCACGCATTAAAAAGTGGCTAGCCGAAAGCTTTGGCATATTAACCGCCTGCCTCACCCCATTGCTGCCATTACCAGTCTTGCGCTTTAAAAGTCTATGTTGGCGCCTGCGCGCAGCTCAGACAGTTGACGGCATTCGACACAACACCACGTCGTGTTTTCTTGTACGAAATCCGAAGAAGTAAGCGATCTGGCGCGGAAGTGGGAAGCTGTGCCCATGATACATCCTGCAATTCCGCGCGCCTAATGGTCAGACTGGGCTTTTTTGTTTATTTTTTCTTGTGTTTGGTTCAAGTGTCTCAATTTGTTCGAGTTCAAGTTGATTGCGCGGCATTTCCGTATTTTGGTGCTCGAAGAAAAAAAAAGATAATTACCACAGCCGAGAGCCACTCGAAATTATAACAAAATGCAAATTAATTACAATGTTTAATAACAAAAAGTTATTATTATTGTTAATATTTGTGGTTCCGCGCTAATTGTTTCCTGCTGCAAATGGAATAACTAGAAAACTGGCCAAAATAAAAATGTTGCGAAAGTTTTTTTTTTTTTTGTAGCAACACGGCGGCAGCTGCTGCGGCTGCGGCTGCCACTTGCAAGACAAGTGCCTGGTTGTGCATGTGTGTGTGTGTGTGTGTGTGTGTGTGTGGTGGCATTTATGACTTTAATGCGACGCCGATAAGATACAACAGGAATAGCCAAACGAAAAAGGAAAGACTTTCTTTTACAAGCCACAGCTTGGACACTCTTTGTGGTATGGGAATGTCCTTTGGAGGAAGCAGTAACGAGCTACACTGGCTGCTATCCAACGCACCTGTCCATCTCTTTTCCACACACCGCAACTTTTTGATGAAGTTTGCTTCATCGTGCAAGTCCGGACTAACTCGATTCGAGCCTGGTTACCAAACAAAGATGGTACAGCTTGGCGGTACCCTTAGCAAACTGGTCTTAAGAAGCTATCATTCCAAGATGTTGTAATAATTGTTTGGAAATTCACAAATGCTTGGGTCCCTCGGTAAAAGTTTGCTCATATCTTGGAAAATATGAAAAGGGGTCTCTTTTTTTGGTTGCCAATGTGCCAGAGGAACTCAGGGAACACTTCTCCTCTGCACCAAACTTCAACCAACACTTTCGTGCTGATCTCTCTTGACAGTTCTTTCCACTTTCCACCGGAGACAGTTTGCACAAATCCGTAACTGTTAGGAGGTTGTCAGATGAATAACTCTGCAGTAAAGAAGAAGTGTTCATTATTCTACCAATCCATTATAGTTTAATCTAACAGTTGTCTGTTCCGAATTCTGGAAAAACATAGATTGATGAAGATCTAAAGTTTCGTCATGCCGATATTCATCATTAACAACTCAAACTTGGAGTACATCTCAGCTTTCTCTTCAACTCTTTCTCGGGCTTAAAGACACAGACACTTCAGCTTTAGTACCGCCCTTCTCTACTACACCATCGAATTGGATAAACTGTTGAGCTTGTTCCATCTGCTGTTCATCCAACACCAGACATAGTCACCAATTTGTCAGCTAGTACCAGCTTATACATCGAATTAGATAAATCTTTTGGTCGGCTGCGATAGTTTATCATAATGGAGGTCTGGAAATAACATTTTTCCGGAAATGCTCCATTGCTCTTTCACTGTGGGTGCAAGTGCGGCAGGTTCTGGTAACAGCAAACAACATTCTGTGAATTGTTTCGAATAAAACAAGATAAGGAAAGGTGCAAAACTGATCAAGTTTAGCTTCTGCAATGCCACTGCCAGGGTCTTGTACTACGTAACAAGCAAAAATGGTGGATCTACTAACAGTCTCTATGCATTTTGACTAGATTGGAGTTTCTTTGGTATTATTTTGCTATTTAATGATTCGTCAGTCACGGTAAAGTGGCTTGTTGTTGCCTATAATCTGTACCAATGGCCAACCACGGTTTCCTTTTATATTGGTTTCAAGTAACATCATACTTAGGGCTAATTTCTCATCTTTTACATAGAGCTATCTGTCACATAAACTCATAAGTAACAGTTTAAAGTTTATCTGACAAATTGCAGCTTTGTAGAAGATGAGAAATCGGTGCTTAGTCATAAAGTTATGTGGAATAATTTAACACTGGATTTTTTACTGGGACACTCGCAGTATTTGAGCATAAGGGGTTCCATTTAGAAATTTGTGACTTAAGTTATATTTCGAAAAAATTTAAGTTGCCAAAACCTACTCCTATGTTCACTGCTCAAAGTTATATGTTATGTCCGGAAATCTCTTTCAACCCAATGCCCATTCTCAGTGTCACAGAGAATTCTCTTTCGTTTGGTTTCAAATCTCTCCTGTTTGGGGAAGAGATTTCGTAAACTGACCAACCAAACAAACTGAATCTAAAGAATTGCAGAATTCAAGAATTTGTATCTTCAATTCAAAGAAAAGTATGCTTGCATTTGCAGAAAACAGAAGAAAATTGCAAGAAGATGGGCCAAATCAGGAGTTCTCAAAACACTGCCACCCGATTGTAACTCGTTAGACTTCTATTCTTCAAGCAGTCCCAAAACGTTGCTAGTTATTTTATATGGAAAAGCTAAATCTTTCTCATTTTCGGATTTAAATTCGGCTGAGCGTTTTCACTGATTCTACGGTTCGGTTCACCTCAGAACGGGCTTGCATCCCATTGCGAACCATTAGGTTCAAAATAGAGGAAAGTTAACTTCGGTTTGGCCGAAGTTTGTATACCCTTGCAGCGCGGTTTTCTAACTAATTTGAACGACATTTCCACCGAAAACAATCAAGTTTTTCTCAAAAAGACTACTTTTCTGACTCTACTTTTTTATGACAGCTATACTAAATATATAGGTGCCCGATTTCGACCAAACATAGTGGTATTATGGGAAAACATGGCAAACTAAGAAATACAAAGTATAGAGACGTTTGCTTTGAAAACAAAAACCTTTTCTCACTAAAACTAGTTTTCCCACCGATCATTCCTATGGCAGCTATATGCTATGGTCATATGATTCGGCAGGTTTCGATACTTGTGCAGCGTATTTGTACTACAAGACTTCGTGCAAAATCGCGATAGCTTTCAAACTGACGGAGGAAATGGCCATATCGACTCAGCTCGTCATGCTGATCAAGAATATATACACTTCATGTGGTCGGAAATGCTTCCTTCTATGCGTTACAAACATCTGCAAGGGTATACAAACAGATTGAACTCAAAGTTGTCTTGCTTTATTACCAAGTTTTCGCATTTTAATGATTCGTCAATCACGGCACGCCGTTGCTTAATCATTGCCAGTGCACTCTTTTTTGCTGTTAGGGTATCACAACAGGCTGGAGTGCGTGACCCCAGAAAAAAAAAAAAAAAACACCATCATACACACACACAACTACATACATGCCCACATATACATGTACGTATGCGAGTGCCAGTGTGAGTCTGTGCCAAGAGACTTGCTCTGGGGGACGTCGCAACGTCCACTTGAATGCACGAAAGTGAAATTTCACTTTGCAGTTGCTGCCGCGGCGGCTGTTGTTGTTGTTGTTGTTGCTTGATATTTATTTTAATTTTTGCTCAATACAAAAAAGTGAAATGCAGCCACCGCAGCATTAGCCACAAAACGTGATACATTCAGCTGCAATCGAAGAAATCAGTGACAAAATCAATATCAACTTCAAAAACCAAAACAAATTCTCCAGAATGGCCACCAGGAGGCGGAGCACATCAATCTCAATAATAATAAGGCAACAGTTGGTCATCTGTGTCTACTTGGCGGCGCTGTTGCTATTCTCGATGATTTCGCTGTCCGTTGCCGCTGTGGATGCTGCCAAGCAGGAAGTGGCGCGTAAAAATGGTAAGTCCAACTTGGGTGCTGCAATTAATTAGCTGTTGTGAAAGTGAAAACCTCCCCCCGCCCCTCCCTCACCCCACACACATTTACCCAATTAGCCTGCCGTGCCTCTCCCATAACTGAAGAATTGTGGCCGCAGCGCATAAAGTCATCAACCGTTGTCGGACAATGGCCAAAGTTGGGTCGATGATGAAGTTGTTGTTGATCGCGGTGATTTGTATTTGTGGCATCGCTTTCACTTTGCTGGATGGGAGCCCTGTTAGATTTGGTGGGCGTGGAGAAAACACAACACCCCACAAGCCGTTTGCCAGCTGTTATTGTGGCTTAAATTAAGATAACAGATTTTTGGTGGCGATATCAATAAGTCATGCAGTTGAGTATGTTTTTTTGGTTTCAGTTCCATTTTGGGGATTGATGGCAGTCCAAATAATTAACACATTGGAAGCTGAAAGGCGCATTTCTTTCACATCATCCCATTTAATTTGCAATACCTCAAAATTGGCTCTTTTCAATCATCACAAAAAACTTTGATGTTTGGAAAATAAACGCATTAATTCTGAATCGAACCGGTTTTTGAACCGAACCGAACCGCCTATTCCAGCTGGTGAAACGATCCGCCAATCGAACCGGCTTCCACAAATAAAAGCGGTTCGGTTCGGTTCCGTTCTTTGACGAGAATTAACGAGAATCCCTTTCCTCTAGCCAATGATTTTTATTAATTTTAAAAGATTATGAAAAGTCCCATTACTACAGAAATCATAATAATTCATGGTGTGCCTCTGTGAACCACTGAACCGAACCGACACCGCGGCTTAGTTAGCTCCAAAATCCATGTAACAACTTTGTAAACCACTGAACCGAACCAGTACTTATTTTCGAGTGGATATGCAATCCCTGATTTAAATATACCCAAACTCTCAATCGTCGCGAACATCCTTAGAACCTGAACTTTAATCAAAATTATAGCTTTATTCACTTATTTCGCCAGGGTAATGCATCAGCGTTTTATACTTATAATCAAAGATTGAAAGTCATGATAGCTGAATTTCCCCCAATTGGTTTATATTAGCTTACATTTTGCACAAGCATTTCCCCCCACCCACTTCTTGAAAGAACATGACCAGACACATAAGAAATTTGTCTTAAAAATATGCAATATTCAAGCCAACTTTGAGAAATAATAAGTCATTAATACTATGTCTATTTTTATGACAAAAAGTTGTATGTACTAAGGTTGTAATTTTACAAAAGAATAAAAAGTCTTGCTTATGTTTGTGTTACATCACGAAATATTATAGGCATCATTTTGATTTATCGGCTATTTCGAATTAATAGTTGGTAAAAGAGGAAAAGGTTGGGCGTGGCATACATCAGAGATCGACTGAATTGAAACCCACCTACTAATCTTCCATTCAGAAGTACAAATTGATTGCACCAATTCCTCTTCCACTCGACTAAGAAGTGAATTTCGGGTCAAGCGGCATGAATATCCTGCTTCAAATTCTACAGAAAATATGAGGCAATTCGGTATCAAGTTGCATTCTGAGAATACCGACCAATGTTACCCTAACTTCTGATGGCATCGTAAGAAATCTCGAAATTGTCATCACATTGTGTTTCACTCATCTATAATTTCCCTTTGAAATAGCCAAAATAAAAATTGCAAATAAATGAAAAGCTTCTGCTTGAAATTTGTAAATCAAAAGCAACTTAAATCTGATATAACCAGAGGTCGAAAATATCTCACTCAACTGTTGAAGTGTTACAAAAACTACTGTTATTTTGGAAAGTTATGAATTAACTCACACAACAGAGAGAATGCCGTGTTTTTTAAGTTTAAATGTCTCGCTCAGTGGGAAACACATATTTTATTTTTTTTGTGATTCTGTTGATCAAAGAAATAAGTATCTTTTGCTCATAACTTGCCTATCGTTCATCCGATCTTCCCCAACTCTTTGACGGATTAATAATTTCTGCTAATTACTATATATCTCTAGAGTGTTCGAACCATCTATCCGCAAAACTGTGGGAGATATGAGGTTTCTTCTAGCTCTTTATACTTTAGAGATATGCTTGTTCTACCGACAGACAGGCAGACGGACGGGAGTACATGGCTACATCGACTCGGCTGTCGATGCCGATTAAGAATATATATTGCTGATTTATAGGGTCGGAAATGCATCCTTCTGGCTTTCCCATGCGTTTGAACAATCTCAAAATACTTGATGGTTTACCTTGAATGAAATATTTGTATAAATCATAGTCCAATCATATATCCATCATATAAATGGTAACTAATAGAACAATTCCACTTATTGACATCCACTTTTGTTTTTCTGTTATACTTTAACTGTTAACAAAAAACACTTTGAGCTTATGTCTCTTTTTAAAGTGTTCTTTTAGGGACAAATAGTTTTTCTCTCAAAAATTATCAGTCAAAAGAAAACACAAAAATATTTCTCAAAAAAATAAAGCAATGTGCTTATGATTTTTGTGTTTCCGTCAGTGAAACTCACATTGAAAATAAATGTTTTGGGGTTATTTTTGACCTCCGTTTTTGATTCCAATCAGATCATGCAGAATCGGAATTGGAAGCGGTTTCCGTTTCACAAAAACCAACAAGTTACTCGGTTTCAAAAGCTTTAGCGTAGAGTCAGTGTAATGAAAAGTAAATGACAATTTCCCAGGCGACTGTGAGGCGTTGCATCTTGGAAGCATTTTCAATTTAACATGCCGAATATTGTGGACATTTTAAAGTATCCATAGATATTTTTTTTTTTTTGCTTGTAGCTCAGAAATTGCCTGTAGACGAAAGCAAAAACAATTGAATCCTGTTCGCAATTGTGCATCAGCTCATGCTTAGTGTTGATCAAAATTGTTAAGGCCAGCATTTTGCTGAATAATGATTTGATAATGATTCAAAAATTTATTCGGAAAGTAAATCGGTTTCTATTTTACTCGAAAACGCAAACACCAAAATGAAAACGATGAAGAATTCCAATCGTTTTACTTTTGAATTCCACTCGGAAATGGGAACAGGCCTGATAATGGGCCATCAAATGGAATAACCGCCTACTGCGCCACGAGTTGAACCATAGTTACATTATACCGAAAAACGATATGTGCGCCAGCTGCTGAGCTTGTTTTTACTTTTCTTTTTTCATAAATCTATCCTCATTCCAATATCTATCGTTTCAAGCTTTAAGCTTCCAAACACCTTTCTTTAGGTATATTTTAAGATGCCTTTAATTAATCCTTAAGAGTGCCGAGGTCATTTATCGTACTAAAAAGTGGTGTAAGACGGATAAATAGAACATTCAATTGGCTTTAAGGAAAGTTTTTCCTTTTTAAAATCAAGAAACCAAAGCAGAAGATAATCATATTTTTCTTAAGTTACTTTTTCTCTCAAGCAAATATAAATTCTTTTATCAGGATTGCTCAAATACAGCCAGTTTTAAGTGTCCCTAAGACTTGGCATATTGGAAGGTTTTACAATAATCGGGATCGGAAATTTTGTAGGCTTAGTCGATTACAACTCAATAGCTAGCCGATAGAGTTTTACTTACGCCTTATTAAATGTTGCCTAAAAACCGCAGCAATGTTTTTAAACCAAAACATATCTCCATCATGGATTTTGCATTGGAAAGTCGCCCCTTTTACATTGATTTTCCAAAAATGTACAAGGCTCTTTCATCAATGTTAAATCTGCACCACATTTGGATTGTTATCGAACCGCGTTAAATACATACCGACACGAGTATTATGTGTACTCATTATATTTATTTTGCTGCTTATGTGTGTTAAATTGCATGCAATAGCAATTATATTGTTATTATTATTGTATGGGTATTATTGGGAGCCTTTGCGATTACGTTATGACTGGTCAGAGTGTTGGTGCCTCTTACTTATTATTATTATTATTTATTTTCATTTGTGTTATTCCGCTTATTGAATTTCATTCATTGTGCAAATGAATAGCGATTGTTTACCTACACTCTTAACCGCTTAATAAGGTGATTATCCACCTCTGTACCTGCCCCATCGAGCATCAAGTCATCTCCCTCCTCGGAGACTACAACAAAAGCAAAAAGACAACATTGCGAAAGCATCGAAAAGAAAATTGCGGCTGGGGAGATACGCAGATGGAATGGGAACCGCATGACATAATGACACACAGAGCGCCCAAAGAAAAGAAAAGGGAGTGAAGCTATACGGAAGCAATTGCCATGCGGTTAGTCGCTGCGTCCCAGTCACTAGGTCCAGGGGTAGATAATTGCTTTCCAGATTCCGCAAGCTGGGCCAACAGTCTGGGAAACTGTTTTCCACACCGCAGACATTTCAGTTTTTGACTAATTAGCTTTGCGACTTTTTTCTTTGCCTTCTTTCTCTGGCTGTCTTTTGTTTTCAGTTTTCTATGGCTTACTTAACACGACAAACAAATTTGCAAGCATGATGATGATGATGATGATGTGGCTAATTTTGAAACTTTGTACAAGACATGTACATTGGCTTGTTCGCGGTGATGGATGTTGTGGGGAACTACAAGCCCGACTTCAATATACACTGCATCTGACAAAGTTGATGCAACCCTTGACCCTTGCAAGTGGGAGCAAAAAAAATGTGTAGAAAACATTGGCAAACTATTGACCAGAATTCACTGAGTGGTTAGCATTCGTTCTGTTTAATTTCACACAAAATAGACTTATCAATATTTGAGAATCTGTTATCGAAAAGGAGCAGGTGGAGTCGTTTCCTTTGACAATCTTAAGAACTCTGAGAATACTCTCCGAATACTGCCCAGGTGTGGTGCAGCTGGTAGTGTGTGTGCTTGCTTTACCGTTTGGATCCGGCGTTAAGCTGTTGGTCTCTTTCTCTTGTGTGAAAATTCGACGCACACAAGCCAATAGATGGAGACAAACTAGGCTAAGCCCTCTGGGGCATTAAAGTCAATTATTTATTAAAGCTTTAAGAATGATTTCGATATCTCAGTAAAAGCACTTAAATTAGGAATACCTTATGTTTTCTTCCGAAAATTTTACTTTGCGTTTCGTTGACAGTCAAGTCTCCGATTCCCTATTGCTAAGTAGTATACCATGTTGCCACCTTGTTAAAAACCATTAGTTTGGCACTACAAAAATAAGCTTAGGACAGCTGGTTTTTATATTCTGTATCAAAGGTACACAGAGTATTTTAAGTTTGTACAACGAAATGTACAAGCCAGAAGAATCACCTTCTTGTCGACAACGTCTCCTATCACAGCAAGGTTCTTGATGAAGACCTTATTTCTCAGGCTTCGGTAATACGACTTAGGATATTGGCCAGACCACTCTGGTTTAACTCAGATGAGAATTCGCTGCAATATCATATACAGCCTTTTGTGGTCCACTGTGACCCCAAGACATTTATGGGCTGCTGTTTGACTCGCAAATGATTCTAAAATGAGAACGGCTTAAAAATTACTCTTTAACACCATTTTGTTCCGACGAATCAGACCAAGGTCTCGAAAAAGTCTCTAAAGTGATCACAAATTTGATAAATTTATAACTGCGGTCTAGCCCCAACAAACATTTTATATAATTTTTGATCACATTCGAGTCTTTTTTTGAGTTCTAACGCTGATTAAAATTGTTATAAATGATCAGCTTTTTTTCTGATCATAAATGATACTTTAGTAGGGAGAAAATGGTAGCCTAGCCGCAACTCTTCTTGAAAAGTCGTTTTTAACCCGTTCGTCTGATCAGTTTCGATTCATTTTCGAGTTATTTCTTAAGTCGTATTTCGTATTCAAGAGTCATTTTCGAGTCATTTTTAATAGCACATGATAGGGCATTGCTTTTTAACCATCAAAAGGGGTCGGAAATGACTCGGCAAGGTGATTTTTGTGAAAATGATCTT
This sequence comes from Lordiphosa andalusiaca, assembly GCA_035044965.1. Lineage (NCBI taxonomy): Eukaryota > Metazoa > Arthropoda > Insecta > Diptera > Drosophilidae > Lordiphosa > Lordiphosa andalusiaca. Next base: position 2,889,120 of record JAWNNM010000159.1, on the reverse strand, counting down.
CCAAATGTTAGGTGGGGCAGCCCAGTTGATGAACCTTTTCAGGTAATCCAATTTGTTTCTGAGGCTCCTGTGCATTGACAAACACGCTCTTAAAATTTTTCTTTATATTAGACATGTTAAGCAGAAGGATGCTGAACGAAGTGATATATTTTTGGACAATGACTTTTAAGTACAGGGTTGTCCATATTCGACGGACCCATTTGGCAACGCCATAACTTTTGACAGAGATGTCAGATCGCTTAATGACCTACCGCGTTTGAAGCGTCAGTGCAAGCAGATTTTTACCATGGAACAATACACGCCACGCGAGCACTCTGAAATAGTTGAAATTTACATTCAACAGAACAAGTCAATTGTGAAAACAAAATTATCATGTCCGATGAAGCCCATTTCACATTGAATGGGACCGTTAATAAGCAAAATTGCCGTATTTACGCCACTGAAAATCCTCAGGAGATTCAAGAAGTGCCTCTTCATGACGAAAAAGTCACAGTTTGGTGCGGCGTTAGTGCGAAAACGGTCATTGGGCCGTTTTTCTTCCAAAATGAAAATGGCCATGCTGTTACCATCAACCAGGAGCGTTATCGCGACATGATGACCAATTTTGTGATGCCAATTATTCGTCGAAAGCGTATGAGGCAGTTCTGGTTTCAACAAGACGGCGCTCCACCGCACACAAGTCGCATAACAATCGATTTTCTGAAGAAATTGTTTCCGGGCCGTTTGATGTCGAAAAGTGGTGATTTGGACTGGCCACCGCGTTCGCCCGATTTGACGCCGCCTGACTTCTTCTTGTGGGGATATTTGAAGTCAAAGGTTTACGTTAACAAGGACCGTAGAAGAGCTCAAGGACAACATTCGTGAAGAAATAGCCGCTATTCCGGCCGAAATGTTGGCGAAAACGATGGAAAATGCTGCAAAAAGGGCACAATACGCCATCAACGCCAGAGGCGGCCATTTGAGAGATATCATATTCAAAAATTGATGTAATCAAATCTACTTGGAACAAATTAAATGATTAAGATTGCCCACCGCCAAATTTTTATTTATTTCTTTGATTTCTTTAAAAAAACATGGGTCCGTCGAATATGGGCAACCCTGTACAATTTTTTAAAAGCGGTGCAGATATTGGTGCTGTTACGACGCAACACGGAAATTGCATAACAGAAGTCAAACTTCAGATGTAAATTCTAATTATTTATCACCCATAAAAAACTCAAGAATTTACGTTTATCGGTATCGACAAAACCTATCGATATACAATTGCAGCAGTTGTATTACGAACATTTTTGGCGGGACATGTTTGGTTAGTTTTCTGGATATGAAGGATTCCATTCGATGGTCATAGTTCGGGAATTTATATAATGAGGTATTACAATATTTGACTTTGCATACAGTACAAAAAAATGGTTACTCTAGGTCTTCTAGTCTTTGAGACTAAGTTGTTCGTACAGAAAGACAAATGGACATGCGGACGTCCAGGCGGACAGGGATAGATCGACTCGACTAAGAAATGCCTGAGCTAAGATGCGTCCTGCTACATACATTTTCACGGTTTAGTGTATCCTCTTTACTCCAAGAGAACCGGTATGAAAATATATCAGGAAACTAATATGGCTATACATGGCACTTATGTGCCAGCTCGACACTGTTCCTTGATTGTTCCGATCTCGGAACCACTGTTGAAGCCATTCAATGCTGGATGGATTACAACCTCGATTTTTTCCAATTTCTGCCGGTCAGTTTTCTATTCTGTCCCAGAGTGCAATGAAATGGATTCAATTAAGAATGCTTCCAAAAACCGGACAAAAAAATGCACGAAAATTGATTCTTTAGGCAAGGAATGATGTTGATGAACCCACGCATTGGTGGCAATCTGTCAAGACTTCAGAAAAATCTAAATTTTATTAAAGCTGAAATGGAAAAATATACTATTTACTCCTGTAAGGACAAATTAAACTAATTGAGCTTGCAGTTCGGAATGCATGAAGAATCGGAATGAGAGACACACAGTTTGTGTGTGCGGGCATCCCCGTGGTGCGCAGCTAAAGGGAGTGGCGCCCATACCGGGACTTGTGCCCCACATAAAAGCCAAAGCAAATGCATTGTATGTAAATGAAACCAAATGATTTTCATTATAATGATTATTTCAAATGAGCCGCCGCCTGCTGTTGAGTTTGGATTTGATTTTGATTTATTTGCCGCCAAACTTTCGCTCAATATGGAGCAAATGAGTTAATTATGCATCTCGCTCGCTGGGATTATGTAAACACAAACAGTTTTACGTTTAGATTGCCATATCTAGATGGGGGTCGATGGCATCTAGTTAATTAGAGTCCGCCCGAACAACAAATTGGCAACAGACAAGCTAATATTTCTGAAGCATTGCCCAACGATCAACGACATTTAATTCAATTTGCAATTCTTAATGAAATCTGTGTGCAAGTTTAGGCAAGTACACAGATCGCTGATTTTAAAGGTTAAAACTTAGCATTAAAGTTTTAGATCCAAAAGAGACAGACGAAAAATTAACGAAATGCCCCTTTGTTTGAGTTTTATGTACTTTGGGCAAGGTTCGAAAATTTAATGGTTGCCTTCACGGGAACTGGGCAAGAAAATCACAAAGCAAAAGACTGCGAAAAGCGTTGTGAGTGTTACGAAAGAAAAGTCCATCAACACATCCATCTACGTATGCCATTTATACATATGTGGGGGTTATTCTTACGGGCGATTTCTAGGGCAGCTGGACAGTATATAGCCATCCGATTTTTATCGGCAAAATGCCCCGAATTATGTGGAACAGTTTTCATTTGCCTTTTTGGCTGTCAAGTAGCCTTCACCTTGTTGGCACAGCACAAAAATACGAATTACGAGTAAAACGTTTTCGGTACGTGCCATGGCCCCAGTTTCAGTCACAGAGTCGAGTCAGTTCCAGGCCGGGGCACCGATTGCCAGTTTTGGGCTTAGACCGACCCCGTTGCCTGGAAACGTGTTTTTTTGGCTTCAAATGCAGCTACTGGTGTGTGCTGAGTCAGCGAACGCGCATTAAGTGACATTAAAACAGTTCAATTAAACGTTTCAAGCCCAACATCCATCCAGCTCAATGTGCACACATATTTAGGGTACATAGTTTCGTTAACATCCATTTGTGATAAGAATCAACAGATAAAGATGTCGAGCTGAACCCATATTGAATGGGCTTATTTCCAAAAACAGCACTTTCAACAAAGAATCGACTAGTTTCGGCGCTCTGAAGTACACTTAGATTGACGTTCATGGCAAAAGTCTAACATTTGCAAGCTTATTTCAAGGTATTGTTTGGTTTGTATGGAGATGCAAACGCTAGGTAAATAAAAATAAAAGTTGTAAGTAAGATTCAGCTCGCCCGATTCGCCAACATACATCAACAAATCTTTCCAGAAAAGTCTCACTATGGCTAAGCCATTTCATCGTACCTGTATTTAAATCTCAGTGAGTGACAAATACCCTAGCGCAACATAAAAACACCTTCAAAATAAAATATCTAACACTAGGCTATAGCCAAAATAATATAGAACCAGGGCTGCAAACCGGTTTTGAGCCGGAATTCCAACTTTTGTATTACTGTGAACCAAACCTCTTTTAACAAAAAGCTGAAGCCGAAGCTGTTCCGAACTTCGGTTCGGGTCAACAAAAATGAAAGACATCAAAAATGTTACCCTACTTCATTTGTTGTATGGGCGGCTTAGTGCGACTGACTTTTTAAATGGACCGGAAAATGGAATAAAAAATCTAGAAAAACGTTTAGATTTATTTATAAAATGCCCACCGATAATAGCTTCTGCTTTTTAGCTTCTCGACTCTAAAGCTTTTTGAATAAAGTCTCAAAATCAAGAGTCTAATATCACATAGGTAATATTTTTATACAAATACTACGAAATCGAATTTAGCTCAACAGTAAATTATGTATTGAATACTCTCATGTATTCTACTAATCTATTCCGACTAAAATACCACGCGATTCCAGTACATCTTGTGTACTTTTCAGATCGAACGCGATTTTTTGAACGCATTGAACACAAAAATTATTGATATAGTATAAAACATGGACTGAACCAAGGTTCGAACCAAGGTTCGAACCAAAACCTTCTCCCAAAAACCTGGTTAATATTGGTTCGAACCAGTGAACCGGACATCTTAATATTTATTTTGGCTTGCAGTAATTTTTCAGTGGTGAACATTTTTTTAATCAATTATCTAAGCTTAGCTTGAAAAAATCTTGCCATTTTTATACCCTTGCACACATTCTCATTCCAAATCGAATTGAGAACTTTTCAGTGGTGAAAACGAAGAAGATGCGTATGGCTACAAGCTTCACAAAGCAGCCGAAACACTTTGTCTCGCTAAGGGCCTGCGGAAAAAGCTTTCCTTGAAACTGACGTGGCCAGCATTTGACCTTAAGCGGACTAATACACTTTTACGTTGCATCATCGATGTTTTTGCATTCAATTTAAATAAACTGATGATATTGAACTCTCTCACAATGCGTTAAATTGATCATCCTAAGCGCCATCACCCCCAACAACATGACAAAGCTTGAAATTATTATCGAAAAACATTTTACATAGATACATAGAGTATTATAAGTTTGTGCAAAAGTATGTAACAGCCAGAAGTAAGCATCTCCGACCCCATAAAATGTATATATTCTTGATCAGCATCAACAGCCGAGTTGATATACCCAAGTCCGTCTGTTTGTCCGTCTATCCGTATGGACGCTCAGATGTCAGAGATGGTAAGAGATAGAGGTTTGATATGTACATAGTTTCGTTAACATCCATTTGTGATAAGAATCAACAGATAAAGATGTCGAACTGAACCCAAATTTAATGGTCTTATTTCCAAAAATATCACTTTCAACAAAAAATCTACTTGCTTCTGCGCTCTGAAAAACAATTAGATTGACGTTCATGGCAAAAGTCTAACATTTGCAAGCTTATTTCAAGGTACTATTTGGTTCGTAGGGAGATGCAATCGTATGGTAAATAAAAATAAAAGTTGTAAGTAAGATTTAGCTCTAGCCCAATTCGCCAACATACATCAACAAATCTTTCCAGAAGAGTCTCACTAGAGCCATTTCATCGTACCTGTAACTGAGTCTCTGTGATTGACACATACCAAAGCGCACCATAAAAACACTTTCAAAATACAATAACTAACACTAGGCTATAGAATAAAAGAATATAGAACCAGGGCTGCCAATCGGTTTTGAACCGAGCCTGGAATTCCTATTTTTTTTTACTGTGAACCGAACCTCTTTTGAAATAAAATATGAAGTCGAACCGAGCTGAGTCGATATAACCAAGTTCTGATTGTGCTAAATTTGGTTCTGATTCGGCCATCTGTATATTTAGTATAGCTGCCATAGGAAAGTAGAGTCAGAAAAGTAGTCTTATTGAAAAAAACTTGTTTGTTTTAGGTGGATATGTTCTTCAAATAAGTTAAAAATCGTGATGCAAGGGTATACAAACTTCGGCGGAGCCGAACTTTCCTCTATTTTGTAAGCTTAGATTAAATTTAAGCTCTTTTATACACATTTTCATTTCAAGTCAAAACGAAACGAAAGGTAAGACAACCTTTTCCACAGCAGAGCTAATGCCTTCAACATATACCCCGTCGGTTTTAGGCTCGATGAAAAAGTATACGGGGGCGTTTTCTTCATCAACCTTACCTTAATATTATCGTTCCGTCTGGCTTATCAATGTTCCAAGCAGAGGTGCTGGCCATCCAATAAGCTGCAACTTACCTAAGCACACTTATGGTCCAGGAAGGAAACGTATTTATTAACGCGTACTGTCAAGCAGTCCTTAATGCACTTGGCTCTTACACAAAAAATGCTAAAATGCTTACTGAATGCCGCCTATCCTTGAACAATATTACCTGACACTTCAGTATTTACCTTATATGGGGCCTAGACTGTAAAGCATATATGGAAACGAAGCTGCGGACACACTGGTCAGAATAAGCAACACCACCGAAACTCTTTTAGGGAATAAAACGATGGAGATGCCTATGTGTGATACAACAATGCAGGTAAGGCGGCGTCAGTGTGAGTTCTCTGCAAAGTACCTTCACGTTCAGTGCTGCGCGTACTCTTGAAGGGTAAGCTTTTGTCAAAAATACTCATCACACTGGCGCCGCCTTACCTTTATTGTTTTATCATGTGCCTTTGGCTACTTACAAGCTTCACAAAGAAGCCGAAACACTTCGTCTCTTTAAGGGCCTGCGGAAAAAGCTTTCCTCGAAACTGACGTGGCCAGCATTCGACCCTAAGCGAACTAATACACTTATATAAAAATCTTCATATATCCCACAGTTTTAAAGATAGAGATATTTCTAGACATATTTAGTAATCAGGATAACTCATCGATAGGCCAAAGGAATGGTGAAGATCGGATGAACGGTTGTCCAGTTATGATCAAATGACTGTTCGCTGCTGCAGCGCAGTAGCAGCACTACTTTCAGCTACTACTGCAGCATCAAAATGTATTCTGAGCGAAATTGGTACAGAGTATGTTATAGTCGGGATTGACCGACATTCTATCTTGTTAATATTTGGCCTTACAAACCCCAAAGGTCCAAGTCAATCTCTTGACATGGGTGCTTCTAATTTTCGCACAAGAGAAAGGGATCCACAGTTAAGTGGTGAACGCGAACTTCAAAAGCTTGAGAAATTTTTTCATGGCTGGTTACTTCAAGCGTGGCGCCAGTAGCTAGTGAAGATGAAGGAATAAACTTGTTTATTAGATGCACGATCAACCCACGACCTCTTAGGCACACACACTACCCGCTGCACCACACCCGGCCATTCCACTTACAGACTATAAGAGATTGCAATATGGAAATTGGACACAATATAGAACAGCACACAGGAAATGATTCTGCATCATTAACACAAAAATCGTGTTCCTGCTTATAAACAGGAGCTTGAGCTACAAGTTACATGTCCTATGCAGGCCAGTCGCTGTTGTTCAATACGCTTGATGGGATTAGTGTCCCCATACAGTTCGTGGTTCATTGGGATGCGACATTCTTTGCCAATTTTAAGAGGTCCTTAGATGCTTCAAAGGACTGTTCTCTCGAACGCGCAGCTATTCGTTTGGCTATGTTAATTTTTTGAGAAAGAGCTCTGCTCTTGAACCGCCTACTGAGACCGTGGCAACATCGGCTTGCAAAGAATAGTTGTTCTTAGGATTACGTTGTTTCTGGGTAAAGAAAATCCTTCATATCTCTCCCACACATTGCTACAGATTGTTCACGATGCGTAGACCCTCTGCTCGAGGTTACTGGGTACTTCTCGTTGATATTTGACAGCATTTCTTTCTCTGAAAACGCCCTGCTTAACACCCGTTCGTTTGTCTCGCTGATATCAATACCAAGGGTACATTAATTTAGGCCAAACGGAGGTTATCTTTCCTCTATTTATGACTTTAGTACTCTGAAGTTTATATCTCTTTCAAATACCATACCTAAACTAATTGAATCCACTTCAGATTCGAGGTAATATATTGCAAATTTTTCCAAACGCGGCTGATCCACACCAAATGATTCACAACGAATCACTTCGTGCCAAATGCAATACCACCCTACCCTCCCTCCCTACCTCCCTCCACCCCTCCTGTAGATCGAAGCTCGTGCATTCATACATAGTTCTTGGCATGTAATTTATACTTGGCGAGGCGTGCGGCAACAAAACTAATCAAAGACTACACAATGATCGGTGAAGCATACTGTCAGAGTCATCAGTCAGTGGAAAACGAAACCTCAGAAGCACAACTAACTAACTCGTCCTTGGGTTCGTCGACAACATTACATACACATGCCTACACACACACACACACACACACACACACACACACAATGATGTCTCTTAATTTTTGCTGATGGCGATAAACAAAGAAAAATGTGGCGGCGGGGGTGGCGCAACCATAATTAGACATAACGATGAGAACAGAATTATAGAATAATTTATAACATATTTTTATTATCATCATCATCATTATGGTTAATAACAAAGAACTTGGCAAAGACAATTGCGAGCTTGGTTCGGTGTGTTCCGCTTCGTGACTTTACAAGGCATAAGAGAACCATGGGAGTGGGTTCCCCCTCACTTGGCGTTTACTTCTGAGATCCAAGCAAGGGACAAGAAGGGGTTATTAGTACAGGACTGCAGTCCTTGCAGTCCTAACGCGTTGAAAAACCTTACTTTTTTCCGTCTGCTTGCTCAACTCAAATGTCAATTCCCATTTAATTGCTCCGTTCGAGGCCATTAAACACTTTTCCCCGCTGTGCAACGGGCATATTGAAGTCGGGCAGGGCCGACTTTGGCCAACGCTCTCGTTTCCTTTTAGTTTTATGGGTTGATTAATTACGTTGGGGTTTTCATTTATCGTCTCGATTGTGTTTTCTATGTTATATATACATATATATATATATATACGCGCTGGTTAATGTTTGTTCATACTTTGCTTAATTTGTTATACAAATCGCATGTGGCAATCGGCTAATTCGAGCTTAATGATGTCTTCATTTCGCTTTCGCAGCAAAAATATAATAATTGCTTGCTGTGTGCAGCCCAAATCCACTGGCCATTTGGACACGCAACGCTGGCTCTCTCTCAATATTGCAATCAATCACAACACCAAGTTCCAAGTTCCATTTCCCGTTTGGAGGCAAGACTGTCAGTCGACCAGCTAAATGGCTGTTAATGCAAATTGCGCTATATGGGAATTTTGTAATCCCACAATCCATCCGAGCGGCAAATTGTAAAATCAATCGAGTAGAGTTGAGTTGAGTTGAGTTGAGGATGAGCCGCATTGGGTAAACGAAGCAATCATATTTAAGCGGTCATTCCCGTCAGGCCCTGTTGTGATGAACAAGTTAAGGAAGTTAACATTGGCCAAAAAGTCGAGTTATGTTTGCCCCCAAAGGTGGGTCGGGGATGTGTGTGATCCAATTGTGTGTTTGCTTTATTAAGTTATTCACTGTTTTGATCAGGGCGACGAGCGGAGTCGTTTGAGCTCAGTTTTTGTGAGTTATCGATGTGACATTTTGAACAGAGAGTCATCTTGTTGACGCATGAGTTGGAATAATCTTAGACAGTTTCTAACAAAATTTGGTTCAAATCTGATTACTTCATATGCCATAAGAGCGATCGGTGAGTGAGAAACACGATGATCTACAACAGATCCGCGTAACTTGGTTGACTATATGCCCGATCGGTCAGAAAATGTGTACTCGTGAAAATCAACTTGTTTGTTGTTGATATGTGAAGCGTTTTGATTTAGTTTTTAATGGCGAGGGGAGAATTTTATGTTTTTTTTTTTTATCACTCATACGCAGTGTTGCCTATTTTCATATTTTTGTTTCATTCATAGCTTTTAAACTCTACGAGCTGGAACAATAATAAGAGAATATTCTGCTTCTCAACCCTGCAGAACCGGTGAACCGTTTTGTTTAACTCCATCGAACCGAACCTTCCAAATTAATGATATTATGAAACTGAATCCGTATCGAACCTCTTCGGTTTGGAAAAAGGTTTCGGTTCAGAATATTAATATTTTCAGATATATTTCAAGTTTCTTTTTCTACAAAGTTTTATTTAGAGGCGAATCTGTGGATGCATTCTCTAATAAAGGTTCGTTTTCTATATTCAGCTTATAATATAAATGGAAAAACTTAGGTGCTTCAACTTCAATTTCTGAGACATGACTGTGCGGACTTGGATAATCCGCTATTGAATTTGACGTTTTTGTTAATTTTAACTTATATTTAAATGGTCCAAAATTTTCGAGAGTTTTTCAAATGAGCTTAGGAGGTGTAGATCCGACGAAAACGCTGTAACAGTAAAAAGGTACACAGAAAAAAAAAAACAGAAATCATGATTGAAAACAGGGTGATCCCGGAGCAGGCTTGAAGTGATCCTGTTTTTAAAATCAATCTTTTCCGGGATCGTCTCAAAAATATTCGGGATCACCTCGTTTTCAATCCCGTTTCGGATTGATTTTTTTTTTGAGTGTAGCAAGAAAATAAACTTCAAACATTCTACAATTGAAATATTTCTGATTTTTTAAAACATATCAGAACAGCGAATGTCTGATTTGTCGACCATCAAAACGACGGCGGAACTCAGAATGACAAGATGAAGGCCAGGCTTAGATTTGCAGTAGCTCCGGAGCATGCGATCAATCGACGACGAGACGGCAATAGATCAGAAGCAGAAAGTAGCTGAAAGCAATATCTCGAATTATAATACGTGTGAGGTGAATTCAAGGAAGATCCAAACCTTTGGTATGCCAGCCTTTAGCTCTTAACAATGGAAATAATAAACAAATCATGCCGAAGCTTTAATATGGAATGAAGAGAGAGCTGGGATGTGTTGTTCTGTAGGCAAAGTAGTAATCCCACTATTAGATAAGCTAGTCCATTGGTGGAAATATTTGTAGGTTAAACAGACAAATATGCCTATTTGTTAAACATCATTAGGAAATGGAATGCAAGCTTTCTAGCATTTACCAGTCAAGGACTATTTTACCAACGGATTGATTAAAACAAAGCTCTATGAATTGTAGTAAGCTTCGCATCTTTGTAATCAAAATACTAAAGAGATATGAAAAGAGTAATAAAGAGTAATAATCAAATTGTAGCATGGCAATAGGGTTCTTTCGTATATTTTTAAGAGTTCATTTTGAAAGGAACAGAGACTTTTGAAAGTGGACGTTTGTTAGATTCAATCAATTATTATTATATTCAATTATCATGGATAGATGAAAAATCTAGAAAGCTAAGCTAACTTCGTCTTTATGCAAGTGCTCGCATATATATTATAAAACAGAATTTTCTTCCCATCATTTTCCCACCGCTCGTTCGTATGGGAGCTATATGATATAGTCATCCGATTTGGACAAAAATGTATAGAATTGGGTGAAAGCATGTGAAACAAACAAATACCAAATTGCAGGATGCTACCATTAAAAACCAAAATGTTTTTCAAACTCAGACTGTTTTTCAGACCTTTCTTTTGTATGACAGCCATACCATATTGCTGTCCGATTTTCATCAAACTTGGTAAAATAAGAAAAACACCTAGGAAACTTACGAATACATAGTATAGAAACTTTTCCATTGAAAAGAAAAAAATGTTTCATACTAAAACTAGTTTTCCGACCGATTGCTCCTATGGGAGCTATAAGAAATAGTCATCCGATCCCGTCGGTTCCAATATATTAGTAGCGTGCAGCAAATAGAAGACTCTGTGCAAAATTTCAGCTCGAAAGCTTCAAAACTGGGAGACTGTTTCGCCCAGAAACAGACAGACAAACGGACGGACAAAGCTCAATCGACTCAGTTCGTCACCCTGATCAAGAATATATATATAGTTGATGGGATCGAAAATGAATATTTCTATGCGTTGCAAACTTCTGGGCAAAATTATAATACCCTTTGCAAGGGTATAAAGAAACACAAAATGTTGTGCCCCTACAGTCCATAATTATTTAGGTAATTCAAAAAAACATATGCAATTTTTAAAAACTCATAACCTTACAACGGTGTAGTTAATCAAATCAAAATCGTCTATTTGTTCTTTCTCGAAAATTTTTCGACGGTAGGGGAACAACATTTTGGGTTGTTATTATCTATCTGAAGAGTTTTAATATTTTAAAGCTATTAAAAAAACTTTTGAAAAACAAATTGGGGTGGCTGCGTCGGTATGGAATGTCCCGTAGATATAAGTTAAATGCCTCCCTTTCAACAAAACTAAGGCCGAGCAGGTTTCAATTTTAACTAATTGATTCAAACACATCACATAGTTACAACGAAGGTTCGATCCTACACTTCAGGTTCGATGGCTTGAAGAACCTCGAAGAGATCCGCAAATAGCAAACCAAAACTGAAAAATGTATTTAATGACATTGCTAGGTTTATTTTTAATTAACAACGAGCTGATAGCATTTTTAATTGTACATATAAAATATACAATCTTACCATTTATGTCTTTACAAGCTGAATAGCATTAATGTTGCTTCGTAAGATAATAAACAATAAAGTACACAGAATAAAAATGCAGAGATAAAATCAAGTTTAAAAAAATTGATTTGATCTACACCTTCACAGTGAAATCTCAAGCTCGAGTCGTAATAAATTGAGCATTGATTGAAACAGTCATAAAAAGCGTGTATTAATCCGCAAAGGCTGCGGTCAATCTCAAATCCGTACTTGAAAGTAAAAGAGATTGAAGTGAGTACAGATGCACAATGTCAAAACAAAAGAGCGACAGAAACTGAGCAGAAGAAAATCTCTCTCTTCGACACTAAAAGACAAAATGGGTACACACACACATGCTCAAATTGTTTCATTTTGTGTCGATTTTTGCTACTATGATGCCTTACAATTCCCAAACAGTCATAGCAATGCTGGCATGAGGAGGAAGCTGAAGTCTTATAAAGATAGAACCGGGGGTAGGCAAACAACTAATGATCTCGATCCGGTAAGAACTTTGCTGGTTTGAAAATCAATAAGGTCGTTAAGTAAGTAGCATGGGGCTCTTGTGGAATGCTCATTTTGGGGTAACATAAAGTTTCAATCAAGAAATAAAGTAAATCTTGATCATTTTTGTAACAATCCTTTTCGGATTGTGTGCAGTTTGGATATTGAGCTCAATTTAATCTCGTGCGAACTTGCCTCGAACCGATTTCAAGATCAAATCAAGTGCGTATTTCGAGCTTAAGTCAATATCGGGTCTGCCCGATCAATCCCATGTGGGCTAATGTCGGTATCAAGACAAGAATTCCAGGATTGAAAAATCCGAGATCAGGACCATTCTGTTAGTATTGAGAATGAGAACGTAGCAAAGCTTACCGGAAACAATTCTAGTTAGGAGTAAAATGATATCTATATCTAAGGAATTTACAACCTGCAGTTCAATAAAGACTGCGTTCAATCTTTAAGTCGGACAGTTTAATGACAAAGAGATTAATTTGGGTAGCTCACGGATACACACATTGACATAGAATTTAGATGCTTTCGGATCGATTGCAAACTTCGTTCCGCACCCCACGAAGGGGGTCAAACTAAGGGCCGATTTCACATCTTCTACATGGCATTATCTGACACAAATCAGCAATTTAGAAGAATTCGGCAAAAAATTGCACATTAATGGCACATAATTTGTTTACCCATCTTATTGAACCAGCCATTCCAAACGTTTCCGCCCAAAAGTAAGAACTAATTGAAGTTTCCAAATTGTATCAACATACTTGTAACCTCGCTTACAACATTCCCTTCAATCATCAGTTTAGTTCCAGTTCCAGTTCCAGTTTTTCATCTCTCATCAGCCTCGCAGCAGTGACCGCGATTTCTGGGCCGCGTTGTCATTGAAACGATTCATTAAGCCGTTGCAGTTTTATGGCTTGGCCAGAGCTTAGCTTGTAATTAGATTACCCACCCGGAGGGGAGTAGCATACATATTTCCGTGTCTAAACTCAAGTAATTATGCTCCAACTTAATGGGCTTGGGGTCGCGCTTGACCTCCTCGCTGTCCATTGCCAGCGACGCCTGGCAGGTTGCCACCTGTCGCCCGAGAGGGCTGACACCGGCTGTCGTTGGATTAATTGAACATGACATTTGCCAATATGCAACAATTATTTAATGTGCCGATTATAAGCTGACCTTAAGCTGCAGACAGAAACGAAGATTTAGTGGAGCCTAGAATTAACGAACGATCGCACTCGATGAGCTTCAATGTCAAAACCAAGCCAAGAACATTTGTTATAAATGTCAAATCGTTCGATGGTGCACGGTATTAATAAGAAGAAGAAAAATGAGAAACTATATCATAAATTGAATGTGATGGACAAAGATTTTGCAAGGAATGTTAGCTTGCCATTCTGAAAGTCGTTTTTAATTGAGCTCACCAATCTTTACATTAATGGTCCATTGTCTCGGCTACCATTTCCATTTGGGCTTCATTGTAGTTGTGAGCAACCAACGTTAAAGTGTGTTATTCAGCTCAATAATTGCAATCCCTCACAATGAAATGTACTGAGCAAGATTCTGTTAAATAAAGTCAGTCTTTATATGTTTTTAGTTCTTGGAGGTACTTAAATCAAGTACGCACTAATCTAAGATCACAGAAAATGAAAAGAAACGCTCTTGAATTAGGAATTGTTGATACTTTGGGTAAGCTGACATATTTAAGAATCTAAGGTTCTTAATTCAGGGAAAAAGAAGGTTGATTTAACTACAAAGTACACACCTGAAAGTATGCAGCAAAATATACGAATTACTTAATTACGAGACAGCAAAGCTAACTTCGTCAGTGCCGAAGTTTTTATACCCTTGCAAGCGCTCGCTGAAATATTTTCAAGAATTGGGCTTAGCGACCTATTCTTTGGATTTAAAAAATGATTCACAGCCGGTTCAATTTTCAAGAATAATTTTTCTCTCACAACGACACATTTTTAGACCGATTGTTCGTATGGGAGCTATACGATATAGTCATCCGATTTGGCCAAAAAATTTTCAAATTATGTGAAAGCACGTGAAACGAACAAATACAAAATTGCAGGATGCTACCATTTAGAACAAAAAAGTTTTTCCAACTAAGACTGTTTTTCAGACCTATCTTTCGTATGGCAGCTATTACATATAGTTGTCCGATTTTCATCAAACTTGGCAGAATTATAAAAAAGTCTAGGAAACTTATGAATACAAAGTTCGGTGACGTTTCCAGAAAGAAAAAAGTTTTTTTAATACTAAGACTAGTTTTTCGACCGATTGTTCCCATGGGAGCTATGAGATATAGTCAACCGATCCGGTCGGTTCCGACATATTAGTAGCGTGCAGCAATAAGTAGACTCTGTGCAAAATTTCATTTGAGAGATAAGTTTGCGTAGAAATCGACAGACAGGCGGACAAAGCTCAATCGACTCAGCTAGTCTCCCTGATCAAAAGTATATATACAGGTCTGTTCTCGTTTCCGAATTCGATCGATCGGAATGGGCAAGAGATCTGATATCCCAGAATTAATTACAGAAATCGGTTCAAGCTGTCAGCTGTCAAAACTGTTCTTTGGAGAGGATTCGAAATTATAAGATAAAAGCCGAGTCAAAAAATCGGCTTTTCGAAATCAGAAGAGTTTTCAATTCCGATTTCACATAATTTGATCGAAATCGAAAACGGGAACAGGCGCGATAGTTTATTGGGTCGGAAATGAATATTTCTATGCGTTGCAAACTTCTGGGCAAAATAATAATTCCCTTTGTAAGGGTATACAAATATTCCTAAAATTTCCAACTGGCTCTAGCACTTACCTTAGGGGGCTCAGATCTAGAGTAGTAACTTTTCGGACTTTGGTAAACTAACTTCTTTGATTCTTGGTAATTGTTTCAGAATTGTATGGACTTTCAATTTGAACTCTACTCTTCTTGCTCTCTTCTTACTTGATGTACTCTTATTCTGTTCCATATTCTGCATGTAAGAATGTGATGGACTTTAATTAAGGGTTTAATACTTGACTTCAGACTATAACAACCTAAAAGTATGATAAATAATATATTGAAATAGTTTCAAAAGTATTTTTTACATATTTTAAAACACTTTTAAATCAAGAATTTGTGGATTTTAAAAATAAATTGTGCAAACAAAATAAGCATTTCGTACTTAATCTTTCTTTTGACAACGTTTAATTCGAATACAATTTCATCTAAGTATGGCGAGCAATAGGCGACGCTTGACCACTGTGCAGGGTCCATTGATATTAGGGATATTTTGCCCAATATTTCAATACATTCTCTATATTTTTGTCTGCTTTTCTAGTTTTCTTTGCTCTCACATTATAGTTCCGCATGTTATTTCCAACTTTTTAACTGCCCTATTTATATTGTCCAATAATTATAGAATTCTCACTTGTATTATTCCTCATTATTGAACTAAGTAATAGGTCATAAAAATGTTGCCTTAACTGAACCTGACAAGACACGCCGCCGTAATTATAGTTCGAATGCCATAATAAAAAGCGAAACAAAAGGAAAGCCCACTCTTTATGGACAACCTATGAGTACTTAAAGAATCGCTCTCCCATTCTACCCACTACCTACTCCCGGCCCCCTCTCACCGTATGTCAATGGGCGATGAAATTGTTAAGTGTAAAGATTTATGGGTGGCAGCGTCTCTGCCTGCCTGGGATTCGTATGGGTACATAAAATCAAATTGTTTATGCATAAGCCAACCCACAGAACACGTCAAAGGTGTATGGAGACCATGTTGAAGTAACGCTTGCTTGGGTCGGCACGAACGACTGACTGACTGGCTGGCTGGCTGACTGGCTGGCTGGCTGACTGACTATCTCATGGCTGTGAGAGATGCCGGTGATGGCTAATTGCCAAGCGACTCTGCTTCAAAAATTAACTCCACTGCCAATGCTTTGAGCATGTTATTGAAATCGGAGCAAAACCTCATTTATCACACAAGGCAATACATCAATTATGGCAACAACAACCGCAAATGTCAAAACCAAAACGCTCTGGCCTCATCTCGGGCATAATTAAACCAAAAGGTCGTTGGAGAAATCCTTTTTTTATTGTGTTCCTCAATTGTTCTAGGCTGCGAGTAAAAACTTAAGCAATATTTAATTTACCAGAAGAAATGAAAATCGTGCAACGCCACCTTCGTTCGCATCGCCAGTCTTTTGCCAGCTTTGTCTGCTTGACATTTTCTCAGAAATCTTCTTTCGATTTATGGATTGTCGATTGTTTTGTTCTCTGGCCACTATTGTTGGTCGACTAAATGCCATTTGGTTGCTTTGAACTTTAAAGTTCAAGTGTAAAGTAGTTGTGGTTGCCACATGAGGCTTCATTTAGGGGTTGGGCTGGGCCAAACGCAGCTCGAACCATGTTCAGCACTCCCCGCTCTGAACTGGATAAATTTGCGGATGGGTCCAAATTGGCATTGACATCTTTGGGTTATGACTAAGTGCTGGTGTTGTTTGTGTAATTCAACCTCGACCGAAAGATTTTCACAGCCAACCGACAACGATGAGAAAATGCAAATTGAATTGTGTGACTGCGAGTACAGCCAGTCAAGAAATGTGCCAGCTTGCGTGCTTGCTTACACATTAATTCTTATTTACATTGTTGGTTCTTTGTCCCGGATTTATGGTATGAAATAATGCAAGTGGAATGGGGTAAATGGTATGGCATGTCTTCCAGTTAACCTCCTTTATGAGTGGAAGTATCTAAGAAAAGACCGACTGAGCAGTCAATGAACACGGACCATAATAGATATACAGGCGGCCATTGAGACCGGAATCAAACGCTTACAAACTAGTTAGGTTCTCATCTTTGGAACTTCTTGAACGAGAATGGAGCATGAGTATGAATCGAACACATTAACACGAAGATTTGTTCGATGGTCATCTTAGAAGATAGAAGATAGAAGATAGAAGATAGAAGATAGAAGATAGAAGATAGAAGATAGAAGATAGAAGATAGAAGATAGAAGATAGAAGATAGAAGATAGAAGATAGAAGATAGAAGACAGAAGATAGAAGATAGAAGATAGAAGATAGAAGATAGAAGATAGAAGATAGAAGATAGAAGATAGAAGATAGAAGATAGAAGATAGAAGATAGAAGATAGAAGATAGAAGATAGAAGATAGAAGATAGAAGATAGAAGATAGAAGATAGAAGATAGAAGATAGAAGATAGAAGATAGAAGATAGAAGATAGAAGATAGAAGATAGAAGATAGAAGATAGAAGATAGAAGATAGAAGATAGAAGATAGAAGATAGAAGATAGAAGATAGAAGATAGAAGATAGAAGATAGAAGATAGAAGATAGATGATAATGAGATAAGAAAAACGCAAATAAATGAAGATCACAACGGCGAATTAGGAATATTACCTGCAAGTTATCCGCAATTTGCGGGAAGCTATCCCCCAGAATCGGCCGGAATTGTAGAAAACACAAATTGGGCTGATCACCATGATAGCAACACTGCTCATAAATCGTTGATTGTGCACGAATTGGTTTCCAAGTTTATCTGATCTCACAAAACTGAACTTGAATAGTGGTCAGAAATTTCGAATACTAAAAGAAAAACAGACCCTTTAACGGAAATATAAGTTTCGGTATGTACAGCGGGAGAAACTATGGCCAAGAATGGCCCAAAATTACTAAATATAGTATGATAGTGGGGGGTGTCCCAGAAATCTCTAGAGATTTTCGTTTAATATAAAAGTCTTTAATAATTATTATCAACTGGGATTTTAATAAAAGTTATTGAAAAACTGTTGTTGAATGACATTAATTGCATAACTCTTTAAAAAACACTTATTTTGTGAGTAATAATATAAAACTCTTGAATAACTAGTATTCTCCGCGTTAAAAAAAATAAAACTCTTTAATAATTATTATTATTTAATTACATTATTTACTGAGTATTAAAATAAGAATAAAAAATAAACATTAGTGTTGACTATTAAAGTAAAACTCAGCCAATAAAACTTTATTGCGAATGTCGAGTACGGAAGGGAAAACAGATATTTTCGTGCATTTGGAATAATTTTGGAAAGAGCTTTATGAAAATAGGTGTTATTTTGCGTCCCTGGTAAATAGTCCGCAAATCGATTGTTTGACCCCACCGTCGACCTCACATGAGACTTTGCGATACATCCCAGTGAAGAATGCAGCCATAGGGCTCCGTGAGTGAGTTTTCTGAGTGTACTGTCGGGCTTAAATCATCCAATTTGTTTTCTTTTGAAGTATTATAATTTCTGTCGCAATTTGACTTTTCGCAGACTTTGTATATTGAATTGCCATGAACCTTTTGTATGTCTTTAAAATCTTCAGACGAATGTTCAAATTTATGATGTAGGATTTGCAGGATTAGTCTAGACGGTCCCAGAGGTTTGCCCTTCGAGAACAAGAATGTAGGCTAGAAAAGAACATACTATGCATCGTACACATCCTATTTATCACATTGCACAACCAAAAACTCTCCTGGCTAAGATTGTATTCAATCGGGAGAAACTCCCCTGGTATCCTTTTGAATACCATTTCTTCTCGGATTCGGTTGTAAATTAATCTGTTACTTTTTCCCATTATTTCTGAAACATTGTTACAATTAACTTTACCGATTACACAGCTAGGTAGATACTCTTTCTTCTGTAAAAAGCAATTTTAACAGCTCAACCAGTTGGGCGGTAGGTGGGCTGCTACTTGGGGAAGGCTTCTTGGGTGGTTCATACAGACACCTCTCTTTGCATGGGGAATGCAGTTCACCCTTGTTTCCAAAAACCTAAGAAACTGCTTTTACTTTTCTTTAAGAAGAAAAAGAGTTAAATTTAAAATAGTTCACGGTGACAGTTGCATGCCTACTTCTCATATTTTGTCCACTGTGCACAGTGTGCCTAGCTTTACAGCAAAATATTAATTGACAATCCGGCAAGTGGGTTTATATGGAAATTTATTCATGAGTATATGTTCTGGCTGCTTACACTCTGACATTGACCGCAGCGGCAAGCAGAGAGTGGAACGGGCGAGTGAACAAGCCGAGTCACTGTCATCATTATCATCATCGGCATCATTATCGTCGATGTCCGGCAAAGATTTTATTTTATGTTATTTTTTTCGCCACAAAACTGCAATCGAATTGCAAATGAAGACAAATGAAGTGCTTCGCTGAGTAGGTGCAACTTCAGTTTGATGGCTGATCGGTCCGCTGCGGAAAAAACACACGATAAACAACACTGACAAAAACCAAACTGTCTCTATAAAGTGCTAATTGTAGTCATTACTGAATTTATTAGTGCCATAATCCAATTAATGGAATTAATGTTTATGCAATAAACTCGCCGCTGGGTTATTTACCAGATTTCAGCCTCACATATCTATCGGACATTCCTAAGCTCTTTGAGAAGATCCTCACTTCTCAATTGCAGCATTATTGTCGTTCGATAATATCCAAATCTCAACATGGTTTCATGAAGAAGCGGTCTATATATGTACAAATTTACTTGAGTTTACTACTCTTGTAAACAATGGCTTTGTTAATAAGCAGCAGATCGACGTAGTTTATACTGATTTCAGCAAGGCTTTTGACTCAGTCAATCATGAACTTTTAGTACATAAATTATGTTTGCTCGGCTTCCCTCCAATCCTTCTTAACTGGATCATGGCGTATTTAAGCAACCGATCTCAACGAGTTCGATTTAATCTTAGCCTATCTAGCTCCATTAGGGTTCTATCTGGGGTTCCCCAAGGTAAACATTTAGGGCCTTTTCATTAATGACATCCCGCAAGTTTTATCCCATTCGCATGCACAGATGTATGCCGATGACCTTAAACTTTGTTTGTCTTATAACGACCCTGTGTCTCCTCTACTCCTTCAATCCGATTTAAACTCTCTTCACGCCAGGTGCTCGGTTAATAGCCTTCCCCTTAATCTCAGCAAGTATGACTTTTAGTCGAAATAGACCTTATGAGTTTGATTATTCGATTGATACCATCCCACTTGAACGTATCTATAAAGTAGATGATTTAGGTGTTCAATTTGTTCCCAAGTTATGTTTTAGCAGTCATATAGCGGTCATCGCAAACAAGGCTATGGGAGCTCTCGGTTTTGTTAAAAGATGGTCCAAGGAATTTAATGACCCCTATGTTTCCCTAGTGAGACCAATTCTTGAATATGGGTCGTGTGTCTGGTCTCCATACTATCTAAAATACCAACATCAACTGGAATCTGTCGAAAAACAGTTCTTAATTTTCGCTCTCCGTGGCTTAAATTGGGATCCTTCAACCCATCTTCCTCCTTACGAGGACAGATTACGCCTTATCAACTTGCCTTCTCTTAATAACCGCTGAATTTGTCATAGTGTCCTTTTTATTCACAAACTCTTATCTGGGGAAATTGACTCTATCGCTTTGGTATCTAGTACAAATATTGCTGTTCCACAACGTGCTTCTAGAAATTTGTATCCAATTTATCTTCAGCCTTGCCTGACCAACTACGCTCATCACGAACCCTTCCGAAACCTTTGTTTAAACTATAATAAGGACTATCATATTATTTCCTCTCATTCCTTGTTTGTTATACAAAAAAAGTCTTGCGGTATTTCCGCAAGCTTGTCTTTGCAAGCGCGTAGTTCTAGTTGTATTCGTCGCATCGGTTCACGCTAGAGCTTTTTGGAAAGCTCTTTTCACGAGCTAACACGAGTTTGATTTGTTGTTGTTTGTTTTCAGTCGTTCGTGAGTTATAGCGTCGAAAACATGGAGCAAATTAAAGAGAAAATACGGCATATTTTACAGTACTACTACGATAAAGGCAAAAATGCATCTCAGGCTGCCAATAAAATTTGTGCAGTTTATGGACCCGATACAGTTTCCATTTCCACGGCACAACGATGGTTTCAACGTTTTCGTTCTGGTGCAGAGGTGATCGAAGATGCGCCACGGTCCGGAAGGCCTGTCGTCGAAAATTGCGATAAAATCGCTGAATTGATCGAAAGAGACCGGCATAGTAGCAGCCGTAGCATCGGCCAAGAGCTGGGCATGAGTCATCAAACCGTTATAAACCATTTGAAGAAGCTTGGATTCAAAAAGAAGCTCGATGTATGGATGCCACACGACTTGACGCAAAAAAACATTTTGCCTGGATTGACGGCCAGGAAGGTTCTTCTGTGTGTTTGCTGGGATTGGCAGGGAATCATCCATTATGAGCTGCTCCCCTATGGCCAAACGCTCAATTCGGACCTGTACTGCCAACAACGGGACCGCTTGAATGCAGCACTCATGCAGAAGAGGCCATCTTTGATCAACAGAGGCCGAATTGTCTTTCATCAGGACAACGACAGGCCACACACATCTTTGGTGACGCGCCAAAAGCTCCGGGAGCTCGGATGGGAGGTTCTTTTGCATCCACCGTATAGTCCGGATCTCGCACCAAGTGATTACCACCTATTTCTGTCCATGGCGAACGAGCTTGGTAGTCGGAAGTTGGCCACAAGAGAGTCCTGTGAAAATTGGCTCTCCGAGTTTTTTGACAATAGGGAAGCGAGCTTCAATAAGAGGGGCATTATGAAGTTGGCAGCTCGTTGGGAACTCGTCATCGAACAAAGCGGCGCATATTTGACTTAAATCGCATTATTATAACCAATTTTATGAACAATTGAAAATTCAATAAAAATACCGCAAGACTTTTTTATATATTGTTATTCCTAAGTAGGCCCCTTTAAAGTTAGACAGAACATTGTTAAACTATAAAATAAAATAATAAAAATAAATATCAGTGTCTATCATAGCCATGGTTCTGTTTGGAGTTCTAATTAGTTGGCGACTTTGACTTCCTCTTCAATTTGGTGTTGGTTTTGTCAAACGGAACTCATCCGGCACCCACTGCAAAACTGCATTACACTTTCTACCCAAAAAAACCTTTAAAAAAAAAAACAAAAAAGAAACTGGTGAAAGTCTCCAAAAGCCGGCGCTTGTAGCTTTGCTTTGCCGTTTTCATCGAGGGAGTTTCATTAAATTTATGAGCCTCACTCGAAACTCAAGCAGATCTCTGTGTTAACACGCCTACATACCGCGGCTCTGCGAGTGTCACTAATGTGCCGGAAAATTGGCGAAAGAAAGATGACTGCGCCGCTGCAGTTGGGATGATGGGAGAGACGATGACAGGCCAACAGTTGTAAACATTCCAAGCAGTCCATTTAAATGGCAACAAGCCAGATCGGTCCACTGGCCCCGCACAGTTTTCCAACTCGCAGTGGGTTCAATTATTTACCCACAAGTCAAATTTGTTGGCTGCTGTTTATCTCGCTGGCCAGTTAAAAGTCGTCTCGATAAAAGTCGATAATAAAGCGGCAGCTGGCATAAATTTTGTTCTAGCCATGTTGCCTGTCAGGCCGCGGCCCCGGCCCCGGCCCACCCCTCCCCGGCACCCAAACAGTTAACCACCCACCCACCAACGCAGCCAACGCCACCGCCACGAGCCTTTCATATTACCCGAGTATGTTGGTTGGATTTCAACATGGTTTTTGAATTTGTACCGCATGCAATTTCAGGCGGCTGGATTGTCTCGACACCCGCCGGTGAAGTCAGTCTGGCTGCTGGCTCTGAACATAATGAGTTTGTTAAGTGTAATTGGGTAGAGGAGTGCTCTGGCCTGGCTGGGTTTCGGCTACGGTTTCGGCTTCGGTGTGGTTCCTGATATCTTTGATGGTGCATGCCAAAAATAGGTCGAACACATTGTTTGATTATTATTTATTGGAATAGCTCACCAAATCGCTAAATTCGCAAATATCACAGACATAATTATAATGGTGATAGCATTTGCAAAAAAAAAAAAACCGGTCGCCTTCATCAGCTATTGACTGAACTGAAGTAGGTGGTCATTTTGACCACAAAGGGTTATCTTAACACAAAAATTGGTCTTAATAGAACTAGTTTGCAGACCCAAAGATGACTCAGAATAGCTTGAAAACTGATGGAGCGGATGGCATGGGACTGGTATAAAAAAAAACTCTGAAAATCGGTCCACAACTGAACCCCATTGGAACGAATCAGTTGAGGTAATTATGGATACTCAAGAACGACTTTGAACAGATCTTTTTATACCCTTGCAGAGGATGTATTGAAATTGTGCAGTTGTTTGTAACGCATAGAAGGAAGCATTTCCGACCACAGAAAGTATATATATTCTCGATCAGCTGAGTCGATATGGCCATGTCCGTCTGTCCGTCTGTCCGTCTGTTTCTATGCTACCTCCTCCGTTGCGACCTCCTCCGTACCTCCTCCGTTGCGACGTCGCGACCAAACTTTGCACGAAGTCTTCTAGTACAAATACGCTGCACATTTGTCGGAACTGGCCGGATTGGATGACTATAACATATAGCTGCCATCGGAATGATCGGTCGAAAAACTAGTTATAGTGAGAAAAACGTTTTTGTTTTTAATGCAAACGTCACCAAACTTTGTATTTAATAGTTTTCTATGCTTCTTCATGATTCTACCAAGTTTGGTCGAAATCAGACATCCAATAGAAAATTAAGCTAAGAAAAAAATAAACTTATTAAGAAAAACTTTTTTGTTTTTAATGTAAGCCTCTTAAAAATTGGCATATATTTATTTTATAAGCTTTCACACAATTGTTTAAAGTTTTGTCAAAATCGCATGACTATAGGTTATAGCTGCCATAGGAATGATCGGTCGAAAATCAAGTTTTAGTGAGAAAACTTTTTTGTTTTCAAAGAAAACTTCTCCAAACTTTGTATTTCCTAGTTTGCTATGCTTTCCCATGAATCCACTAAGTGTGGTCGATATCGGACATCTATATAATATAGCTGTCATACAAAAGTAGAGTCAAAAAAGTAGTTTTGGTAAGAAAAACTTGTTTGTTTTCAGTGGAAATGTCGTTCAAATTAGTTAGAAAAACGTGCTGCAAGGTTATACAAACTTCGAAGTTAACTGTGCTCTGTTTTTAGAAGTGCCTTTACGATTTTCTATGCATTATCTATAGATAGGATTTATAGCCGATTTCTCATCTACTAAATGGCTACTATGTGTCAGATAAGCATAGATTTTGCTCTGTTATTTGTAGGTTTATGTGACAGATATCTCTATGCAGCAGATTAGAAAACGGCCCTCAAAGTTGCTTGTGCTTAAATACTTTTGGTTTTAAATTACGGACGACATGAGCATTTGTATTCACTGTCTTAAATTACTAACACTTTAGCTGTGTGATCCATTCCGATCATTTTGTTCTGTATATGGCAAAGATTTTAAAAAGGGCTGAAACGATCCGAAGACATTATCCAAGAAATGTGCTGTTTTCTTGTTCCAATGTTAGTTTGCTTTGCTTGCGACTGTGAATTGAAGTCCGCCTTCCAAATGTCAAGCAGCCAGTTTTGGGTATGCATTCATAAGAGATTGTGAAGAGCTTGGCTTGGGCCCTTTGGGCTGTGTACAGCCAAATATTTGCTTTTACATAACAAAGAAACAAACTTTGACGCCTAACACAACCTATGGGCGTAGTCGGTGGTTAATGAAGGGGACCCATTAACTTCTCCCACTGTGCTAAAACCAAAGACATAAAGGGTGTTTTTTTTTTTTGACACTTTCTTTTTGGCAAACACTCGTTTTCGCAGCTCAGCTGTTTTCGTGTCGCATGTTACTGTTCAACATGTTCAGTTTGGTCTATAATTTAACCATGAATCGACTTACAAACGAAGAACACTTGCAGTTTATGGAATTTTATTATCACAATTCATGCCACTTTTTTATTGGAAAATTGTGTTCAGGGACGAAGCTCATTTCTAGTTAAGTGGATAAGTGAACAAACAAAATTGCCGTATTCGGTGAGAAGAGCAGCCAGAAGCATTACAAGAACTGCCGATGCATCCCAAAAAATTCACTGTTTGGTGTGGGTTATGGGCCGATGAAAGCATTGGACCATATTTATTTAAAGATGACAAATTGTGAATAACAAACTGGAAAAGCTGGCATGTTGTTGACTGGCATGTGGTTTCAACATGACGAGCCACATGCCACACAGCATGGAGAAAAATGGCCCAATTGAGAAGCTAGTTCGGTGAACAGTTTGTTTTGTCCGGCCTAGATCGTCTTTAGACTATTTTTGTGGGTTTATGTTAAGGCTCATGTCTGTAGAGACAAGATTGCAAAAGTTGACGCACTGGAAGCCAATATTAAAGAATTTATTCATAACATACCGTCCGAAATGTTGGAGAAAGTATGCTAAAATTTGACCCAGCGTATGAACCATTTAAGGCTCAGGCGCGGTCAACATTTACCGTAAATTATATAGATCGTTCTATCGACTCAAGTAAATATTTGATACATTTTTCTAAATTTCAAATATTTTTCTTTTTAATCAAATTCGAAAACTGCTATAAAATCAACCTTAATGATAGTTTTCCCAAAACTTAAAATCGGTAGAATTTCGGAACAATTTTTGAATTCCCGCAAGCGGAGCATTAAAGTCAGTTATCTGTTTTATATTTGTCTCGTCTTAACATTTTCTTATTTAAAGATTCCTTTTCATCTTCATCAGAAGCTGGACATGGTAGATAATCATTTATGATTCATATCATTCATTAGTATCTTAAGATGATTATAAAATTCAGTAAGCTTTGCATAAAATTCGGTTTCTTGAATAGAAAATATTGGAGAAAAGAATTGGTTTTTGATTTTAAATGTGGGAATGTTTTCTAAACACTTTAACAAGGTACACAGAAAGAAAGGGGTATTAAAAAATAGAGGAAAGTTAACTTCAGCTCGGCCGAAATTTGTATACCCTTGCAGCACGTTTTATAAACAAACACTGAAAACAAGCAAGTTTTTCTCAATTAGACTACATTTCTGACGCTACTTTTGTATGACAGCTATACTATATAGATGTCCGATTTCGATCAAATTTGGCAGAATCATGTAGAAGCATTAAAAACTAGCAAAGTTTGGAGGCGTTTTCTTTGAAAACAAAAAAGTTTTTCTAACTAGAACTAGTTTTTCGACCGATCGTTCCCATGGCAGCTAAATGTTATAGTCAACCGATCCGGCCGGTTCCGACAAATGTGCAGCGTATTTGTACCAAAAGACTTCGTGCAAATATAGCTTTCAAACTGATGGAGGAGATAGCATAGAAACAGACGGACATGGCTGTATCGACTCAGCTCGTCATGCTGATCAAGAATATATATGCTTTATGTGGTAGGAAATGCTTCCTTCTATGCGTTACAAACATCTGCACAATTTCAATATATCCTCTGCAAGGGTATAAAAATATCCATTGGATGATTTCCGATATCCATTTGGAAGGTTTTGACTTAAATATGCTTTTAATCATCCAACGGAGCTAAAAATCATCGAAAGGATATGAAAAATGATGATTATTTGGATGATTTTGCTCCTCCGCTGGATAATTAAAAGGATATTTAAGACAAATCCCTTCCGGGTGGATCTTTTATGGTTCTTTTTTTCTGTCTATAACTTTTTTTTTGCAAAAGACTTCAAAAATTGTGTAGAGTAGAAATCGCTTGGATGAAGTTGTTGAAGCAGCCCTCGACTCCGTAGCGGTGCAACTCCGAACCGGCTTGCAGCCCTGATAAATTCAATGTCGATCGATCTAGAACTCGTGTTTTTTCTGTGGTAGAAGTACTTCCGCGTACACTAAGAGCTCTGAGCACTTAAATATGTATGAAGAGAAACCAAAATAAATGCAATTTGAAGGCTCTTTGTTTAAGTGCTAAGTGGCAAGAGTCTAATAGGTAATCAATGGTCTCGTTCAGCAGAAGATCTTGCTCCTTGATCAAGCATACATATTCAGTGATCTTTCTGCTGAACTTTCACTGATCTTTCCGCTGAACACCATCGGTCAAATTTGCCACCAAGATGCGCTTGCCCCACCATGACTTCTGTTGTAGTTGTGGGAATGAGGAGGAAATAGATAGCACCTTCTATGCGACTGCCCTGCACTTATGAGGAAACGCACCCAGTATCTGGGTAAACCATTCTTTGAAGATCTGGCACTTTTTGTGGACTCCTAAAAATGGGTTAAATAGAGAGACTGAGCAGAACCTGACCGCCAACTCTTCCTAGCCAAACCCCACCCCCTTATTAGCCATCACAATGGGCCAAAAGGCCTCTGGGTGATATCGGCCTCCGCCGGGCAGCCTATTTAACCTAACCTAACAAAACCTTCTGCTGAACTCCAGTGATATGGTAGCATGATAGACGATTGTATCGAGGAAATAGGATGCTTCCATCAAGTGATACTGCTACCTACAACTGCAATTGTATATCGATAGGGTTTCTTGCGATACCGATACGCGCATCATGGTTTATTTTGTGCACTAAAATCAAAAATGAGTATTTTTATGGGCAATAAATATTTTATATAAGCTAAAAGCATTTGTTAAAACTTTAGCTCGACTGCTCTTATGCAATTTCCATGTTAACATGGAGCGGCACCAAATTGCCTTTTAAAATCTTTATGCAAAAATGAATCACTTCGTTTAGCAGAGACGTTTCGATGTACCATTTTACACTCTGTATTATAAAATTGTCCAGATGTTTGTAACGCATAGAAGGAAGCATCTCCGATCACAAAAAACTATATATATAATTGATCAGCACGACGAGCTGAGTTGATTTAGCCAGGCCATCTCCTCCAT
Source organism: Lordiphosa andalusiaca (assembly GCA_035044965.1). Lineage (NCBI taxonomy): Eukaryota > Metazoa > Arthropoda > Insecta > Diptera > Drosophilidae > Lordiphosa > Lordiphosa andalusiaca. The sequence goes on along the minus strand of JAWNNM010000159.1, from coordinate 2,860,896 downwards.
GGAAAGCTATCATCACCAAACTTAGCACGAAGTCTTTTATTGCAAATATTTGTCGGAACCGGCAGGATCGGATATAGCATATAGCTGGCATAGGAATGATCGGTCGAAAAACTAGTTTTAGTAAGAAAAACTTGTTCGTTTTTAATGGCAACGCCTCCAAACTTTGTATAATTTAGTTCTACATGCTTCTATATAGTACAGCTGTCAATGTAGTTTTAGTGAGAAAAACTTTTTTGTTTTCAATGAAAACGTACCTAAAATTGGCATTTATTTATTTGATATGCTTTCACGAAATTGGATGACTATATTATATAACTGGAGTACGAATGATCGGTCGAAAAGGAGGTTCTATTGAGAAGTACTTTGTTGTTTTCAAAGAAAACGCCTCCAAACTTTGTATTTCTTAGTTTGCTATGGTTTCTCATGATTCTGCCAAGTGTCGTCGAAATCGGACATCTATATACCATAGCTGTCTTAGAAATGTAGAGTCTGAAATGTAGTCTTTGTGAGAAAAAATTTGTTGTTTTCAACGGAAATGTCCTTAAAATTGGCATACATTGATTTGATATGCTTTCACAAAATTCTACAATGTTTAGTCAAAATCAAAATCGGATGACTATAGCATATAGCTGCTGTACGAATGATCGGTCGAAATAGAAGGTCTATTGAGAAAAACTTTTTTGTTTTGAATGGAATCGTCTCCAAATTGTAATGATGTTAGTTTTATATAGTATAGCTCCCATTGAAAAGTAAGGTTCAAAACAAGAAAGAAGTGCGGTTAAGCCCGACTATAGCATACTCTGTACCAACGAAATTATACGATCGGCATAAATTTCAATGCTGCAGTAATAGCTGAAAGCAGCGCTGCTACTGCGCTACAGCAGCGAACAGTCTTTTGAGCATAACTCAACAACCGTTCATCCTATTTTCCCCACTCCTTTGGCGGATCGATGAGTAATCCTGATTACTAAATATGTCTTAAAGGTACGAACCATCTATCTGTGTAGTCGAGTCAGAAAAATGGTCTTATTGAGAACTAGAAAGCTAAGCTAACTTCGTCTGCACCGAAGTTTTTATACCCTTTGCAAGTGCTCGCTGAAATATTTTGCAAAAATATTATTTTTCCCATTTTTCCGACCGATCCTTGGTATGGGAGCTATATGATACAGTCATCCGATTTGGCCAAAAACTTGTAAAATTGAAAACATAGTAAACAATGAACCACAAAATTGCAGGATGCTACCATTAAAAAAAAAAAGAGTTTTCCCAACTAAGACTGTTTTTCAAACCTATCTTTTGTATGCAGCTATAGCATATAATTTTCCGATTTTAATAAAACTTGGTAGAATTTTAGAAAAGCCTAGAAAACCTACGTTTACAAAGTTTGGAAACGTTTCGATTGAAAAGAAAAAAGGTTTTCATACGAAAACTTGTTTTTCCGACCGATTGTTCCTTTGGGAGCTATGAGATATAGTCATCCGATTTGGTCGGTTGGGACACATTAGTAGTGTGCAGCAAAAATATGACAGACAGACGGGCGGACAAGGTTTAATCGACTCAGCTCGTCACCCTGATCAAGAGTATATATTATAAATAGTTTATGGGGTCGGAAATGAATATTTCTGTTGCAAACTTCTGGGCAAAATTATAATACCCTTTGCAAGGGTATAAAAGCTTGTTTGTTTTCAGTGGATTTGTCTTTCAAATAAGTTAAAAAACGTGCTGCAAGGGTATTGAAAAATTCGGCCGAGCCGAAGCGGGGGCGGGATGTGGCGTGGCCAAAATTGAAAATAAACTTGATCTGCCTGCAAGTATAACAAATTTGTGTCCCATATATCTCTAAGATCTGTGCGTTCATACGGACAGAGTGATGGACAGACGGCTATATTGACTCGGCTGCTGATGATCAAGAATATATAAGCCTTATGGGGTCGAAGATGCTTTCTTCTGACTCTTTCATATAGTGAAATAGTAAAACGTGCTGCAATAAGTATACAAACCGAACCGGTTCAAGCCCGGAATTCCGAATTATCTTTTAGTGTGAACCGAACCTTGAACCGGACCTCTTTAGAATTTAAAGCTGAACCCGAACCTGTTCCGAACCTAAAATATCGGTTCGGTTCAACAAAAATTTTGGATTTCAGAAAAATTGGCATTCTGTCTAGAGATTCCATCTGTTATCTGGTTGATTGTGAGCAACTGAGTCTTAAAATGGGGTGCAAAGTGAATTAAAAATAGCATTAAAAGCTACGTGCAATATTTCTATCTATGGCAGCCTGTGTTTTTTCAGATCCTTGGTATAGTAAAAATGTATTTTCAATATTTAGTATCGATTAATGGAACACATGGGATTAAACTAAGTTCTAAAATTTTGTAATGTTTAGTATCTAAATAAATTGATTGCTTTGTTTAATATTTATACTGTGTCCAGCATGGACTGAACCAAGGTTCGAACCAAAACCTTCTTCCAAAAACCTCGAACCTGAAATTTTTGAACCCTAGAGAGATCCGGAGATCCAAAAAAAATGTATGGGTTTGCAGTCCTGATCCAAACTTCGGCCGAACCGAAGTTAACTCTTCCCCATTGTTATTTCTGATAACTGCTCAGCGATCAATCGTTCTGCTCCCTGTTGAAAACACTCCAAATGGCACTTTTGGTTTGTTGTGAAACAATTGCTGACACTTTACTTAGGTTAGAGTAATAAATTTCCTCCGTTTTTTCCATTTTGTTGATGCCCTCGCAATGCTGAAGACATTTTAACTGCCTCCACTTGCACCAATTACCCCAAATGACTTCAACTTTCCGTTTATCCCTTTGATTGTACCAATGAATGACACCTAATTGATGCACTTTGGGTCCCATTATGTAATCAACGCCACACACACGCGAGCTCCTAACAATGTGTTAATTACATGACACCGACAACGCCCACGTCTTGACAATGGGAAATAATCAGAGATACATTTAATGGGCAGATTGAAATTAAAGAAGTGTCATGAGCGAAACGCAGCTGTGAGTTGAAATATTTTACAGAAAAATGCCTAACTATACATAGATATTTGTACGTATGTATGTATGTATATAGAGATGTTTATCTATCGAGTCATGGTGGTTGCACAAAACACTCGCACACCCATTATTTCCCATCGTCATCAGGGTCATCCGTGTTACGGCGAGAGCTTAACACCCGCTGTGCGGATCACTTTTGCTCTGGTTGCTCCATCATCGTTGTGGTTCCATATTTTGTTGCAATGAAATGATCCTTCGTTGACACGAGCAATAAAGTTGGGGTGCCATCAAATTTTATGGCTAATTTGCGGCCAGAGTCAAGCGATTTCTTGTACTTTTTTCTCTTGCCGTTAACTTTCACTTCCTGCTTCACACATTTTGCCACTTGATGTCAACTGCCTTGCCACATAACGTCTGACGAAATACGCGTAGTACTATTGACAGGCCACTTGACATGTTGATGCCTGGAGTGCCATCTTGTAACGTGTGTTTTTCTCTCTCTTGCAGCGGAGTTCCCGGAGGAGGATAGCGATATGCTGATGGAGCCGAATGACTTTACACCCATCACAGTGTTGCGCTCCCATGAGCAGCACTTCCATATGCCGCCCACAACCCAACTGCAGGCAGAGCCGCCGCAAGAGCAGTTTCGGCCCATTTCGAATCCCAACAGCCGGCAGCAGCAGCAGCAGCAGCAGCCACACTTAATATCCCGGGCCGATGTGAGCGTCGACTCGCATACCCAGGCGGCGCAGAATTTCTATCCGCCCTTCTATCACGAGGCACCGCCCATGGGTCATTCACGGCCGTACTTGGCCGGATCCGTGGCGGAGAATACGCCGCTGTCGCTGCCGTTGCCGCTGCCGTTGCTTCCCGCGCCGCACCAGCAGCAGCGCAACTTCGATACCAGCATACTGGGCAGTGGCGACTTTGGCGTCCTGCGTGGCGGCACCTTTTACCCGGAGGAGGAGATGCCCTATCATCCGGAGGACAATAGCGACTACATCTACGGAGATGCCAACAACAATGGGCATGGCCGACCCACGGAGGGCTTTGTACAGAAGTACACGTATCCGGAGGAGCAGTTCGCCAATTTCCGTGACTTTGCCGACATCAATACGCCCGCCGACTCGGCGTTCTCCCAGTTCGTGGTGGTCTATGCGGCGAAAAATGCCACCAAGTCGGCGGCCAGCGAACGTTCGCATCCGCATCCAAAGAACATCATCGAACAGCTGGAGCTGCTGGATCGCGAGCGGGAGCAGGAGGAGAAGAAGCCCAAAGCCAAATCCAAGCTGAACCGCACCAAGCTGCACAAGAAATACAAAAAGAAGGCCAGTCCCAAGCAGGAGCTGGAGCTGGAGCCGCTGCTGGCGCTCAGCTAAGCGTTCGCCTTCGTCCCTGTTAGATTTATTTATTTTCTTTGTCTAACTTTAAGTTGTTTGTTCAGTCAAATTCCATCGCATTTCTCATTTGCCCACTCGCGCACCCTCCCGGCCAGTGTGTGGGTCCCCTCTTCTATATCTCTCACATCGTTAAATTGTAAATCTAGCCTGTAGTTATATATATATATATATATACATATGCATACACACATACATATATGTTTTTTTGTAAATTTACTATGTTGTTGTACATAAAACAAAGAGAAACCCAATCAGCTGTTAAATGTAATTTAAAAGAAGAAAAACAAAAAAACCACAAAATAAAATATGAAAAAAAAAACAAAAACAAAAACAACCAAGTAAGTGGGTGCTGCGGCAATTGAAACCAATAAAAGAGAATATTTAGAGGGCCAAGGTGAGTATTTGAGTTACCGCCGACGACGCACCGGGCCAACTAAGATAGCCACTTGGAATAGAACGCAATCTGTTTGCTTTCCACACACCAATCGAAGTCTGTTAGGGTAATCGATAGCCTAGGAGAAACCGCTGCACAGTGGAAACGAGTTTAACATTTTCCCACGTTTGTGGACTGTGGATAGGAAAAATACAAAATAAAAGGGGGCGGCGTTTCATGTAATTGAATTTCTGTACAATCTAAACTTTTAATTAATTTTCCAAGTTCGCACAAAAATTCGAGATATTCATGTTATATTTTAATTAAGCAAACGGGGATTAAGGTGTGGCAGTCCGTGAAGTGTCAAGTATCGGCTATTGGCATCCAAGTGGAAGAAGCCGAGTGTTTACAGAAGAAACTGCTTGACCATATTGAGGGGAACAGCGCTGAAATTAGTCCAACAAAGGGACATCCCAGCCAGCAAAGTTAGGAGCGCTCTAAATTATGTGTCTGAAAAGAGCCGCGTTTCAGAGTGTTTTCGGAGTAGGCACATAAATAAGAGCGTTTTCGGAGGGTTTTTTGTGCTCTCTAAGCCTATGCTCATAAATAAGAGCGTTTTCGGAGCACATTTTGTGCTCTCTACAACTAGGCTCATAGAAAGCTCTTATGTATGAGCATATTCGGAACGATGGTAAGTTAGTACAAAGTAAAAACCTCGCTCAAAATAACGGTGTGCAGATCGCAAAATGTTCTAAAATTGACAATTTTATTTAGTTTAAGCATTGAAGTGTAAGTTGGACGTGCTATGTTTTCAAAATAACGTTTTTTTTTACTCTTTTAAGGTGCTTTTAATCAAAAATTTGCCGTGGATGAAAAACAGATTTTATCAATATCCAGCAAATGGTTTTAAACTGCAAAGGACAGAATTAAATTTTATAATAAAGCTAAAAAACATTTGACTAAGGAAAATTAATGGTTTATATATGGGTTAAAATTTAAGATTTAGTTTGAAAGATTTACATATTTTTTATATAATAATACACATATACATAGAATTTAAGAATTAATTTTTAAGATTTTTCAAATTTTCCATATACTTTTTGAGAAAAATAAAAAGCAAATATAAAATCTGAATTTTATTAATTGAAATTATTCTAAAAAATGTTTCAATTAAGTGTCTGAAATGAACCTTTTTCGTGGCGATTTAAGTGCCTAAAAATTATACTTTTATGAGCATTTTCTGTGCGTTTTCAATGCTTGATTAGGAGGGTGAAAGCACTTATTTCTGTGTCAAAAAAGAGTCATATTAAACTCAGAAATTGACCTCTTAAAGTACGACCGTTTTCACGGAAAAAAACACTCTTTCCGGACTCTTTTTTGCACACTTTATGACTGTAAACGCTCAGAAAAAAGTATCAGAAAACAGTCAGAAAACACTCAGATTGCTTGCTGGGATGTAGCTGGTATTGTATCGGCGATAACTTGGTTTCGACCAGCAGGACTCGAGTCATCAGTTTGTGTGCCGTTGATGAGTTTCTGCTGATCGTTCGGCATCCAATCAAAGGAAGTCTTCGAACGTTTGATGAGCCCATTGTGTATGTGTAACATTGCCTTAAAAGTTGACTGAGTTACTTCATCATGGCAATCTGCAGGAAAGTATATTTGGAGTTAGCTGTGTTCTAGCTGAAGGTGCCGCAGCAGCTATGCATCAAGAAGAAAACTGTTTTTTGGAATCTGTACAGTTTTTATACTCTGTACCAAAGGTACATAGAGTTTAATAAGTTTGTGCAAAAGTATGTAACATCCAGAAGAAAGCATCTCCGACCACATAAAGTATATATATATTCTTGATCAGCATCAACAGCCGAGTCAATATAGCCATGTCAGTCTGTCAGTCTGTTTGTCCGTATGAACGCGCAGATCTCAGAGATGGTAAGAGATAGAGGTTTGACATGTATGAGTCATATGCTTCTTATGTCTGCAGGCAGATCAAGTTTATTTTCAATTTTGGACACACCCCCTGCCGCCCCCGCAATTTAGAAAAAACGTCATATCTCCTATAGTTTTAAAGATAGGTGGGTTGTTCCTTCTGGATATATTTAGTAATAAGGATAACTTATCGATCAGCCAAAGGAAAGATGAAGATTGGATGATCTGTTTTCTAGTTATGATCAAAAGACTGTTCGCTGCTGCAGCGCAGAAGCAGCGCTGCTTTCAGCTGCTACCGCAGCATCAAAATTTATGCTGAGCGTATAATTTCGTTGGTACAGAGTATGCTATAGTCGGGCTTGACCGACTTTCTTTCTTGTTTTATTTGAAGTTTTTTATACCCGTTACTCGAAAAGTAAAAAGGGTCAACTAAAGTCGTGCAAAGGTATGTAGTAACAAGCAGCAGGAAGCATCTCCGACCCCATGAACTATACACTCAGGGAAAAATCGCATAGTATAACCTAAACACAATCATATTTGGTTTAACTATGCCCCTTTTGTATTAACATGAACTAATAACCACTTTGAATTGAATAAAAACATTTTAAATAGGCGAATTTCAGTTACCCCTTTTATATTTCCTATGCAGGGAATTCCAACTTGAGAACAACAAGCAGTCTTATTTTTGCAAAAATCCCAGAAAGATATTTATGAATAACTGTAGGCTATTCAATATAAGTAGAATTTTAGCTATCGATTAGCCAGCATACGCGATGGCACAACTGGTTGAGACGCCATTCCAATCGAGATCGAGATCGAGTTTAAAACTTTTATAAAATTAACATAATTCAAAATTTTTCAGAACCAAATCTAACGAATTCTAACTCCTGGGGACACTCCATTACAAACAAAATCGAGTATATTGAAAAGAGATGTGGTGTTGGCTGGCAAAATTTTAAAATAAAAAACAGTTTTTAACTATTTCCATGTTAAATTTAACTATTGCCAATATTAAATTTGAAGTGTACACTTCTTATATATATATGAATTCCATTTTTAACGCTAAATCAATGGTGAAAATATTCAAGTCAAAGTGTAAATATTAAAATATCAGTGTATTTTTCCCTGAGTGTATTTATTCTTGATTAGCATCAAAAGCTGAGTCGATGAAGCCTCGTCCATCTGTCTGTGTGAACAGATCTCAGAGACTAGAAGAGCTAGTGCCACTAGTAGACTAGTATTGTCTGAACGCAGATCAAGTTTGTTTCAAATTTTGGCCACGCCCCCTCCCGCCCGCAATAAAAAATGTTGAAAATCTCCTGCAAATTCAGAGATTATATGAGATAGAGCCACATTTTAGCATGAAGGAAGGTGTATATCATACGTAGATCCAGTTTGTTTCCCAGTTTTCGCTTCTTACCGGCAGCAGCAGCCGCCACACATTAGTTCCAAAATGACTGTAGTCGGGGGTTAACGGGATCGCTGATGGCGGATTTGAAATCAAATCGATTCTAGAATCGATGTATCGACGTTTTTCCTACGTGAGAAACATCGCTCCGGTGTGATCTCGACACTCGGGTGAGAATAATATCAAGTAGGGGAAAATGGGGTATTTTGAGCCGCTGAGTGTTTGAGAAAGAAAAAAAGAAGCATAAAAAACTAGTAAAAACAGAGTTTGGAGACGTTGTATTCCCTTGCAGCACGTTTTTATACCCTGTTCCCATTGAAAATGGATCATGAAGTTGTGCGAATGTATGTAACAGGAAGAAGGAAACCTTTCCGACCCCATAAAGTATATATATTCTTGATCAGCATAGAAAACAAGTAAACACGGAGTTTGGAGACGTTTGCATTGAAAACAAAAAAGTTTTCTCTCTAGAACTAGTTTTTCGACCGATTGTTCCTATGGCAGCTACACCCAGAAAAAAGTAGAACGAATAACTTAAGAACACAAACGCTCTTGAAAAAATATTTATTCGTTCTTAAATTTTCAAGAATTTCGCTCTTGAAGTCGAGCTAAACACGTTCTTAGCTTGGTGATTTTAGTCGAGGGAAGTGAGGTATAGAAACTGAGAGAGGGGAGCAAGCACATTTGAGAGAATAACTTTGAGTCTGCTCTTACAGTTTTGTATTATATGGGAGAGGGGTGTGGGGAAGCTATCGAGCGGAGAGCGTAATGGATTTTTGCACTCATGTTGCTTTGTAATTCCCAACCTGTTATGGCATTGCTGGCATGGAGAGACCTCTGTTCGACTGATAGTTGACACAGAAGGACTGATGCTGCTTTGAGGTGGGTATTCCTCAAGTCGGCTAAAAGTTGCAACATGGCTCAACAATTGGTTTTCCATGAAATAAATTTAAACAAAATGGAGAAATCTACTGATATTGAATTGTTGTATGGTTGGAATCTGGGAAGCTCTTGATTTAAGAGTAAACGATCTTACTCTTGAATGTGATGAGCTCTTGATAATAGGAAGAACATTCTCGGTTTTTGACAATGCTGTTTTGCCCTTGATTCAAGATTGAGCAAGACGAGTATGTTAAGCACTTGATCCAAGAGCTCTTGTGCTTGATTTGAGAATGATTCGTACTTGGATCAAGTATTGAAGCTCTTGGATCAAGAAAACCGGCATCAAAAATTCATACTTGGATCAAGAATTTCGCTCTTGGATCGAGAATTTTCACTCTTATTGAACTATTGATCTCGATAATTCTTGATCCAAGTTGGAAATTCTTTATTTTTCTCTGAGTGTGTGATTTTTCTCCGATCCATGCGGCTCTATTTCTTATAGTCTCTCAGAGACGATGCGTACATACAGACAGACAGACGGACGGACAGACGGACATGGCTATATCGACTTGTCAGTTCATGCTAATCAAGAATTAACATACTTTATGGGGTCGGTTATGTTTCCATCTCCCTGTTACATACATTCGCACAACTTAATGATCCCCCCCCTCCCCCTTTTTTTCTCATGTTTAATGGCAAAATGGCATAATAATGAACAGTTAACAATTATTGTTCACTTGTTCAGTTTATTAAACAACTCTATTTTGACGAACATAAGAGAGGAGGAGGTTAACATCTAACTCTAACTCCAACTAAGCCGGGCTGCACCTGCTACGCACAGTAGTAAAGTGCTAACGAGACTCCAGAAGTGCCAGCCCGAGGTATGCAATTCACAACAGTTTTGAAACCCACCAGCAATACTAGACAATTACTTTTCGTGGACAAAGCCAAAAATATTTTCAATTTAATTTCGGTAAGTTTTATGGCTGCCACTCCTTTGGCATAGTTTGTCGACGCGTGCCCTGCCAAAAGCAACGGACGACAGCAGCTTGAAGAGATCGCTTGGATGCCAGAAAGTTGGTTTGGCATTTGGCCAACTTGCATGGGGCCCAAACACCCACCTAACTGCCTGCCAGCCGCACAAAATTTGTATACAAATTTCGAGGTTTCGGTGAGAAACAGAATTAGAAATCTAATTGATACCAAAATGTTGACACACACACTTCACACACACACACCGCTTCGTGACGCCATAAAATCGTATTAATAACAAAATCGTGAGGATAATTGAAATTTATTATGGCTAGTGCCACGACACGTGCACTTGACGATCAAAGAAAAGAAAAAAAAACAAGAATAAACTTGGCTAAACAGCGACAAGGGTCAAGTCGAGCCTCACTTCAAATCCGGCCACGGGATTGCGGTGCAGAATATTAAGAGGCAACCATCAAATTCACTTTCTGCAGTGGAACTGGTTGTTGGCCAGTTGTTTATGGCATCTGGACACCAATTGTCGGCATTCGCTGGAAAACCACTTTGATCCAAGCTGATTGACTCACTGACTGGCTGTCTCTATATATATATATATAAATATGCACATACATATATATATACCCATATAGTACATAGCTTCTCGCCAATGTTCTGAACATCTGCGACATCTAACATCCACAAACTTCAATTCGCAACGAATAACAAAAGACTGTGTTGCAATTGCAAATAATTGTTTAAACAAAACGGCGACGACAAACGCAACAATGGAATGGTTGGTGTTTGCTCTCAACTAATTTCAAGTTTCCAGCATTAACATTGACAGTTGCCTAAGAGGAAACAAGCAAAAGTTAAACGTGAACAACAACAGCAACAACAACAGCAATCAACAACGAACGGTAGCCTTAGCTCAGTAAACAACAACAACAACAACAACAACAACGGCAGCAAAACCAGGCAACAAACAAACAACAAACAAAAGTTACGATTTGCATACACTATACAACACTTGAGGGGGAACTGGGTAAGTGCAAATTGCAGCGATCAAAGCGGGCAAACACAGATCGAAACTTCAAACTTATATATTGTTTTTCATTTTCAAAACTGACAACTGGAACAGAACTTCAAAACTTGGCTCAAACTGTGGAGACTTAAGATTGATCCAGAAAAATGGAAAATGGTAACAGTGGAACTGGAGTTTGCATTTAGATTTGTAACCATATCACAGCTCTAAGAAAGTATCATTTATTGAAAAAAATATTTCAACTAGGCACTTACCTTCAGAGCCCATATGGGCATTTCCACAAAATGGTCAACCGATATTAAAAGGACTCAAAATCATTCTGTTGCATCACATTTTCATGGGGAAACAATTAAATTTAACTAGCGCAAGCCAATCTTAAATTTATTCATAGCTTATTGTGAGATTTTTAAATGCAACGTCACGCATGTTTAATTTTGATCATTTCGTGGCACTTCTTTTTTTTTAAATTGCCAATAGATATCATTTAATTTTTGCTCCAAAAAGTCTTTCTAAGAGTTTGAAGAGTTACAAAATAAAGTACACGAATCGTAGCAAATTATGCTTTGACAATTAACCATAAGATTTTGTTTTGCATTAAAACATAAATCACAAAAATGATATTAGAGAAAAAGCGAAAGTCATGTAACGTATCATCACATTTACTTTTCAACGAATCAGCTTTCATTATTTAACATAGTTGCAGATCGAATTAAAATCAGTTGCATTAGGAAATTTCACCGATCTTTGAATCTTTGTAAAACCCACTTCCGACTACTGTCACATCATGTACGCCAATTTCTTGGGTCTTTTCTTTCAAGAAGTCTTAGTTTTTACATTCAGGGCCGATTTTGCATCTTCTTAATAGCGGCTATGTGTCAGATAAACTTAGATTTTGCTGTTATTTTTGGGCTTATTGTTCTAATAACTGGCCTAAATGTAATGCAAATCGGGGCTGGAAACCAAAACCAATAATCGGATCTCCGGCTCACTGATTTGAACCGAAACTTACCAATGGATAAGTTTCGAAAATTTAAGGTTCGAGGTTTTTGGGAGAAGGTTTTGGTTCGAACCTTGGTACAGTCCATGCGTTATACAATTTTAATAATTTTAGTTTTCAAAATTTTTGTTATTTGTTTGGTTTTTGGGTCTGAATCGGTTAGTTGGACACATGGGAATATTAAATATATAATTTAGTGTTTAGTAATTTTCCATTTCGGAGTTCTCGTAAAAAAATATTACCAATTTAATGTTAGTCTCTTTCTTTTGACAATTATTTAAAAAGCTTGAGAACAGAGGCTATTATGGTTTGGAATATTATAAGTAATTGTAAATGTTTTTCTTGATTTGTTATTTCACTTTCCTGCCCATTTTAGGAGTCGTTCGCACTAAACCAACCAAATAACAGAAGAAGCCGCTAGGCAGAAGGTCAAGTTTCTGATGTCTATCATTTTTTGAACCGAACCGATACCTTAGGTTCATAACAAGTTCGGGCCTAGCTTTAATTTCTAATGAGGTTTGGTTCAAGGTTCGGTTCACAGTAATCTGAAAGTCACAATTCCGGACTCGAAACGGTTCGGTTGAAAACCGGTTTGCAGCCCTAGTGAAAACGCCTATATGCAGCTTTTGCAATTATTTTGACCAACTTAATAACTGATTACATCAAAATGCATTTTAATAATATTAATAATATCTAATAGTGCACTCCAACGGTTCTTCTCTAATTTTTAAGTGGTTTTCCGTATGATTGGTAATAAGGAAAACCACTCAAAGATTAGAGAAGAACCTTTTGAGATTAATATTTGTAATTTGAATACAAAAATGTCCATTGAATTTTAAATTAGTTCTGGATTTTCATCCAACGAAGCTAAAAATTGTCAAAGCTATTTCAAAACTGGTAATTTCCTTATTTAAATGAATATTAATTTAGTTTCAGTCCAAATGTGTACGAAAATGACTGAATCAAGTACAAAAATGTTAAATTCTTTCAATCCAGAATTATATTTGGACAGTTTCGGATATGGTATTTTCAGTACATTCCATTTTTGGTACATTGTAGGTCGCAAACTTACCAGAATTCGACTCCTGAGCGGTTTCAAGTTTGGCCAACCCAAGTTTATTTTTTGTATTTCACATTAAAGCTCTTAGGGATATCTAAATTGTCAAAAATAATTCGGAGAGCAAAAATGTCAGTGAACAGCTGATTTAAAAAATTGTGCTTCTATATCAGCGATGTTCAAGAAGAGAGGCTCTCTGTAGCTCTCTGTCTCTCTCTGACACTCACTGAAGCATTACTTCGGTAAGCATTCGGCATTAATTGCCTAAAGTGTTCGGCCCCTGGGGGCTATGGGTGAACATCGCTGTTCTATATTAAATCTTCTTTGATTTTACGTAAAATTTTTTTTTGTTTTTTGAGAACGAATTATGTAAAAATGAAAACGTTGTTAAAAACTGAAGTGGTCTTGTGGTAAAGCAGGGTGTTTGGGATCGTTCCATAAATAACAAAGATTAGAAGTTTCAAAGCCAACATTTCGGCTTTTTACTCCGTTCAAATGTGCTAGCTATTTATTGACCGATCACAAATATTCTACCACTCACTCTTTTTATTTTGGGAACCATTTCCGAAAAACGCTTTCTAGATAATCGCAATTAAAGTTTCGACAAATGGTTTCGATGAAAATATAGATATATTTGAAGATATTAAACATGAACTTGAACGTTAGATTTTATCGAAAAAAAACATGATCAAAATCGGTTAAATATTGCTCTAAGAACTTGGGTCAAAGTGTTTCCCGACGTGGTAAAATACAAGAAAAAACCAAACAATAAATGGTTTTATTTATAATAACTGAAACCCCGGTTCAAATGCAATCATGCAAACAAACCTTTTTGGTCAGCGTTTGTAACAGCGGGTAGTAATATCTCTTGCACTAAATACGGCAAGGCCATGGGGTCGCACACACACAAAGGCGACCGTCTGTTCTACGCTGCCTCTCAATGTTTTTGCGCGCATGCTACTTTGGAATTCCCAAGCAGTTATGACATCGCAGGCATGGAGAGGCGGTTGAGTTACTGACAGTTGGTAGGCATTGATCGGTTATGAGAGGGGTTGGTTACTCTTGAAACAGCTGTACGATCTACCAGCCTTTTTTGTGTCTGTTTAAAGTTATGGGAAAAGATTTTTAAACCTGTTTCTGTTTTCACTTTCGACAATATTTGTCGTATTCGAGTTAGGTTAAGTGATGACAAATTAAATCTGCTAAAAACCTTTTATATTGAGTTCATCGTAAAAACAGGATGTAAATGTTTTAAGATCTGGTACCGATTACCCATATTGTTTGTCAAATAATGTTACATGTACCAAACTCGAATTCACTAATTATTTATTTATATTCACTAATGGAATTAACTAAGAATTAATTAAGTATGTACAAATATGTATAAGTAATCGCCACATTCCATTCTTGGGCAAAGACTATAAAAAACTACAAAAAATTTTGATAAACGAAAACATGCAAAATTTCGCAGAAAAGGCAAAATGATGACCTTTTTAACATGCTGTCTGCCTTTTCAGATGTGATCCCTGATATTTTTGAGCCAACCCTCGAAAGATTGATTTCACTCCCACTTTTTTTAATCCCAAATAACAGGATCACTTCAAGCCTGCTCAGGGATTACCCCGTTTCAATCCCGACTTCTGAATTTTTTTATCTCTGTGTAAAGTTTGTTTAAGTTTAATTTAAGACTTATAATTTTTGAAACGTGTTGTGAGAAAAGGCCCCACTGTAAGCCGAATGTTATTAAAGCGGAATAAAATTCAACATAAAATAACTTTTTTTCCTTCTCCTACTTTAATTTTTAGCTCTTTCGAAGCAGCTTACTAAGTGGTAAGGTTGATAAAAGACCTAGTGCTGATTCCCAGATGGACGTGTCCAAAAATGGTAGCATAGAGCTCAGCGAAACCACCCGATAAATTTTAGCAATTTTATATATAAAAAAGTCTTGCGGTATTTTTTATTGAATTTTCAATTGTTCATAAAATTGGTTATAATAATGCGATTTAAGTCAAATATGCGCCGTTTTTTTCGATGACGAGTTCCCAACGAGATGCCAACTTCATAATGCCCCTCTTATAGAAGCTCGCTTCCCTATTGTCAAAAAACTCGGAGAGCCAATTTTCACAGGACTCTCTTGTGGCCAACTTCCGACCACCAAGCTCGTTCGCCATGGACAGAAATAGGTGGTAATCACTTGGTGCGAGATCCGGACTATACGGTGGATGCAAAAGAACCTCCCATCCGAGCTCCCGGAGCTTCTGGCGCGTCACCAAAGATGTGTGTGGCCTGGCGTTGTCCTGATGGAAGACAATTCGGCCTCTGTTGATCAAAGATGGCCTCTTCTGCATGAGTGCTGCATTCAAGCGGTCCCGTTGTTGGCAGTACAGGTCCGAATTGAGCGTTTGGCCATAGGGGAGCAGCTCATAGTGGATGATTCCCTGCCAATCCCACCAAACACACAGAAAAACCTTCCTGGCCGTCAATCCAGGCTTGGCCACCGTCTGGGCAGCTTCACGGCTTTTCGGTTCCATACGGCCCAAAGTGTTTTTTTGCGTCAAGTCGTGTGGCACCCATACATCGAGCTTCTTTTTGAATCCAAGCTTCTTCAAATGGTTTATAACGGTTTGATGACTCATGCCCAGCTCTTGGCCGATGCTACGGCTGCTACTATGCCGGTCTCTTTCGATCAATTCAGCGATTTTATCGCAATTTTCGACGACAGGCCTTCCGGACCGTGGCGCATCTTCGATCACCTCTGCACCAGAACGAAAACGTTGAAACCATCGTTGTGCGGTGGAAATGGAAACTGTATCGGGTCCATAAACTGCACAAATTTTATTGGCAGCCTGAGATGCATTTTTGCCTTTATCGTAGTAGTACTGTAAAATATGCCGTATTTTCTCTTTAATTTGCTCCATGTTTTCGACGCTATAACTCACGATCGACTAAAAACAAACAACAATAAATCAAACACGTGTTAGCGCGTGAAAAGAGCTTTCCAAAAAGCTCTAGCGTGAACCGATGCGACGAATACAACTAGAACTACGCGCTTGCAAAGACAAGCTTGCGGAAATACCGCAAGAGTTTTGACAACCTTATATTATAATTATTTTGATTCTTACTTTTTCTTATATTTTTTCTTACAAAGTAATATATAATTATAATTATAATACAATAATATTCCATCATGATATGTGGTTTCTGTTATAAAGCAACCGGGCTGCAACCCTAACATATTTATCGGATCTTTGGCTCGCTGGTTGGAAACACAATTTACCAATGGTTGAGGTTCAAATATTTCAGGTTGGAGGCTTTTGGGAGAAGGTTTTGCCACAATATTAATAAGGAATACATCAATTAAGTAACAAAATATCAGCATATTTTCGGAGATAGTCTTATCGTAGGTGTTCTAAAAATCGCTATTGACCTAAAAACTACTCTTATTATATGCAAATCAGGTCGCTTTTGGGTTGAAAGCGGTTAAGGGAATACATGTGAATAATTAATTTAAAATTTACCGCTTAGTAAAATTCCATTTCGTTGTTTTTGTGGAAAAACAATACCAATCTAATGTTTGTAAATCGATGAAAAAGCTTTGGCTATTATGGGCGGGGATTTTAGAAGTAGTTCTAAATGATATTTGAAGTATTTTTTACACTTTCCTGGCCATTTTAAGACTTTTAAGACAAAACCAATTAGATGACAGATGGAATCACCTCAAGAAAAGGTAACATTTCCTGATGTCTTGGTAGATGTTTTGTTAAACCGAACTGAAGTTTTAGGTTCAGCATTTATTTCTAAAGTTCCGCACTCGAACCGGTTCGGTTCGAAACCGGCTTGCAGTCCTAGTAGAGATGAATATTTTTTGCAATCAGCTTTTTAGCATGGGCACCTCCCATTATAGCTTAATCCCACGGTACCCTAAACGCACTAGAAAGTTTATAACGACTCCAGACTGGGTGACCGAAGTCCCCTCGTAACCTATTTAAAGATCACACAAGTCGGGTGTACATTTCCCCCTTGGTGAGGGGCTAAGTCAGTCAAAAACCTCAGCTGATCTTTCGACCTGTAAACATAACAATGCTATAAGGACTTCGACGGTTACTAGATCAAGTTTGAATTGCTTAAGCAGTTGAAGCCTATAAATCAATGCCAAGTGGATGCAATTCGTCACAAAGAAACGACCTGATCTTGTAAAATTATGTGAGTTCCAAAGGTTCGTCCCTTAAAACAAGTAAGCCAAAACAAGGACTCTGCATTGACCCAAATAAGAATGCATAAAGATCAATTAAAGACCAAGAAGTATACCTGTGGGTCAAAGTCAACCTTCACTCCATAAGCAAACTATTGTAAACTTTTTTAGTTTGCCATTTTAAGGCTACTTTGTGAAATCAAAGCAATTAATTTGGTTATTGAACTAACAAAGATTGTTGTCTTTAGCTTTTCGAATGTTTGGTACTTTTTCAATAATATCAACTGTACTTTTTGCACTTGGGACTGACTGACTTTATACTGCCTTATCTCTTATCATGTTTTCCAAGTCTATCCTAAACGAAAGTTCAAAATTTATTTCGCAAAATGCCAACGGAAGACCACCACCACACCTGGACATAATAATTGCAGCCTCTAATTAAATTGCGAGCCTCTAATACCGATTAGAGTATTTGCCTAGCGCCAACTGTTTTAACCATAAAATATCCTATGGATTGTGGTGTAATCATGCCGTGCTGCTTCAAAGCATACCACATAGCATAAATGATGATGATGACTCGGTCTTCGTCTTCGCCTTCCACCGCGGATGATGAGCATGCTGACAAGGTATTATTCACAATTTATTTGCATTAGTTGGCAACCACAAAGACAAAAACAAAAACAAAAACCAAATTGTATGTTACCTAAGTGACTGTGAAAGGCTCGAAGGCAGAAAAACAGCAGCTGAAATAAAAAAACAAATGTATACAACAGAAACGTGCTTCAAAATGCTTGAGCAAACAGAAGCCATCATCGAAAACCAAAAGATCGCATGGCTTTCTTCATAGGAAGCATTCGGAGGCTGCCATTCAAATTTAGATTTAGGAATAGAGTTCTTGAACGTTTCGTAACTGGGTTCAAGTGTAATTAACTTTTTTAGCTCGCGATACGGGAAAAACACAAGAACAAATCGTTCGTCCAGGAAATAATAAATGAAGATTTTTTGAAACAATGGCTTTTTTATGGGTCAAATACCGACTTTGGCAATTCACAAAATATATATTTTATACTCCTCCAGGTTTTGTACACATAGTTTCGGACCCAAAAGCGACACATTTCATTTTCAAATTGGGTGAACTAAAGCTACTGAACAAAAGTCACTGTGGAAGAACAACTAAAGAAGGCTCTCCGAGCAAGAGTCACCGAACCAGACTAACTGAAAAAGCGTCACTGAACAAGAGTCACTGAACAAGAGTCACTGAACAAGACGCACTGAAGAAGTGTCACTAAAGAAGGGTCACTGAACAGCAGATGCTGAACAAGAGCTACTGGAAAAGCGTCACTGAACAAGAGTCTCTGAAAAGGAGTCACTGACTAAGTCACTGACCATGAGTCACTGACTAAAAGTCACTGAACAAGAGTCACTCAACAAGATATTCAGAACAAGAGGCACTGGCAAAGTGTCACTAAAGAAGGGTCACTAAACAAAAGTTGCTGAAAAAGAGCTCCTAGAAAAGCGTCACTTAACAAGAGTCTCTGAATAAAAGTCCCTCTGAGCAACAGTCAGAGAAGTAAAGTCACTGACCAAGAGTCACTGAACTACAGTCAGAGAGCTAGAGTCACTGAACTAGTGTCACTGAACAAGAGGCACTGAGCAAGAGAAATTGTGCAAGAGTCACTGAGTAAGAGTTACTGAACAAGAAGTTACTAAAAAAGCGTCACTTAACAAGAGTCTCTGAACAAAAGTCACTCACTTAGAGTCACTGACTAAGAGTCAATGGCTAAGAGTCACCGAGCAAGAAGCACTGAAGAAAGTCACTGAGCAAGAAAAGCGTCATTTAACAAGAGTCTCTGAACAAAAGTCACAAACTAAAAGTTGCTGAATAAGTGTCACTGAATAAGAGTCGCTGACTAAGAGTCAATGACTAAAAGTCACTGACTAAGAGTCACTGACTAAGACGCACTGAAGAAAAGTCATTGAGCAAGAAAAGCGTCATTTAACAAGAGTCTCTGAACAAAAGTCACTAACTAAGAGTCACTGAATAAGTGTCACTGACTAAGAGTCCTTTAACAAGAGGCACTGAAGAAAAGTTACTGAGCAAGAGTTATTGAAAAATCGTCTTTTAACAAAAGCATCTAAGCTTCTAAAAGTCACTGAAAAACGCTCACTTAACAAAAGTCACTGAGCGAGAATCTTTGGAAAAGGCTCACTGAACAAGATTAACTAAAAAAGAGGCACTAAACAACACTAATACTCAAGAAGGGTCATTAAACAACAATTGCTGTACAAGAGTTACTGAAAAAGCGTCACTTAACAAGACTCTGAAAAAAAGAGTCACTGACTAAGAATCACTGAACAAGGGTCGCTGAACAGAACTCACTAAGCAAGAGGCACTGAAAAAGGGTCACTGAATAAGAGTTATTGAAAAATAGTCACTTAACAAAAGCTTCTGACAGGATGTAGTGCACAAGAGGCACTACGCAAGATTTACTCGAAAAGCGTCACTTAACAAGATGTCACTGAACAAGAAGCACTGAAGAAGTGTCACTGAACAAAAGTTGCTGAACAAGAGTCACTAAACAAGAGACACTAAACAAGACGCACTGAAGAAGGATCATTGGAGAATCGAGTCACTTAATAAGATGCAATGAAAAAGAGATGGACAGAACAGGACTCACCGAGCAAGAGTCACTAAACAAGAGTTAATCGAAACACGTTTTTAAACAAGTGTCACTGAACAAGAGTCTCAGTTCTTTATTTTATTGAGCCCCTCACAAATAATTTTCGCACTCTATTGAATAACATTTCTGCTTGAATTATTATTAGAAACAATAAATATAAGTATATATTATATAACGCCCATCGAACCAAAACTGTAAGGGTATATAACTGAAGGCAGTTACAGGGTATATGCCAGTTAGGCTTGACCGACTTTCTTACATGTTTGTTGTTGTTGTTGTTGCTGTTGTTGTTGCGCACTTATGTAGCTTAACTTGGTTAGTTTGTGGTAAGTGAAATTGTTTTCGTCTTACAGTAAGAGCGTGCGACTTTTTTTTTTTGTTGTTTTGCCACATTGATTTCCTCTTTCATGGTCGGTTGGCGAATCCAAATTTGAGTGTGGAAAATGTTTCCTGCTCTGCAGCAAATCGTGCTCCAACTCCTGCGAAAATTGTCAACATTTAGTATACCGTCAACGGGTTGACAATTTCATATTTAATGAGTCACTTTCCACAGAACTGGGTGTCATTTGAATTCTGACAGTTCCACTGAAGTTGCTTATCCAGAAGATCGGCATCTTGCAAGTTCCTGGTTGTAGTGCAGCGCCCACTCAGTCAACTGACCATGATCACCAATTGAAGTTGGACATGTACATGGATATGCATCGTTTTGCGGCCCTCCAGCACTCTGCAGGATGACATCCTTACCCCGGACGCATTGAATCGCTCGTTTTCGAGGATTTGCATGAAGTTACCGAAGAAATACTGGGAGCTGCCTTCACCGCCTGATGCGGTGGAGAAATCGCTGGGCATGAAATGAACACTTGAGTTACATATTTATTGTTCACGAGTCGCAACCGAGGCACAGGCAGAATAAAAACGAAACTCACTCTTGTCACTCCGGCGACAGCCATAAAGCACCCAGCGAGCATCTTCAATAAATTGAATGCAGCTGCCGACGACAAGATAAAGCCGTACCAAAGTGTGCAACACAACACAAAAACAAAAATCAATTGCAGCTTGCCTCGTTGCGGTGCTTGCCGAATGTCTGTCTGTCTTATATAATAATTGACTGACATAAGTAATCATCGCCGGCAACGTCATCATCATCAGATATTTTAACAATGACCATTAACACTTTTCGCTCGCTTTGAAGAACTGGCCAAATTTTGCGTAACAACACAACAATACAGATTAACAACGGCAACAACAGCAACAAGCAAGCATAAAAGTTCAAAAAATGAACAAAACATTAACAAATGATACACATGGTATAAATTGTTTATGGGTTTATTATGTTGCTTCCCAAGAAGAGCAATAACAGAGCTCGTAAATAACCATCAACACACATATTTCACACAACTTTGCACACATCAAAGACATACAAAACGAAGCAGAAGTGGGGTCCGTCTACGTCAAAAGTGTGAGATTCAAGGCGTGTAAATAGGATAGCTAATTTTGCATTCAACACTCTGCAGACTCTCAAAACCTCGTTACTTGTAATTAAATAACGCATTTAATCTAAGAATCATAATAAACGGTGCTCTATAGGAAATGTTTCCCTTTTTAAGGCAAAAAGTTAATTTTGAAAAGCGCTGCCATTAACAATTTCAAATATAATATTAATAAGATCAATAGAGCCTTTCAAAAACTGTTGAAGTAGTCTTATTTTTAATGGAACCATTGGTCTATAGATATTAGTTTCGGTGTTCTTGTAATGAGGGGAATTCGTAAAGCTTCTTAATGTCAAAAAATTGTGAAGAACTGGTCTATAGATATTAGTTGCGATGTTCTTGTAATGAGGGGAATTCGTAAAGTTTCTTAATATCAAAAAATTGTGAAGAAACTGCCATATTTCAGCACCATTTCAAAATAATGTGGACTTTCAAAGTCGGGTTGTGAATCGTTAGTTGTATTATATCAAGTCAACAGATGATTATAGTTAAATTTTTAACACAAATTAACCGTAGATTTGTTGGGTTGCAATGGTTTGTCCAGAGCCTGACGTCCCACACAGAGGGAAAAAACATTGTGAGAAAATTCGGTGTCAAAACTAATCATGACCGGATTTTCTCACTTCAAGAACATTTTCTTACTTCGAGAACTTTTTTTTGAGAACGCAAAATCTTGATGTGAGTTGAAATGTTCAGTTTTTGAGAACATTTTAAACTCAAAAAAAAAAAATAAGGTCCAGGGGTGCAGGACCCAGAGATACCAGGGCCAGCTCCAGTCCAGAACCAGATCCAATTCCAAGTCTAGGTCCGATTCCAGCTCCAAGTCCGCAGAGACCTCCCCGCCTTTTACAACACCCCACCTGCCTTAGATAATTAAAATTAAAGAATGAAAAATTGTTGGGACTTACTGGAAGTAGAGCCCAAGACCCCCGCGCGCAACGACGCGACGGCGGACGTGTTAGCTCGTTAGGCTATTGCCGACTTCTGCAGCCGAACGTCTGAATGGCTACTTATATTTTTCGGTAGTGAGCTGAATTTGTCTTATTTCAAGAACATTCGGAACATTTGCTCTCACAAATTTGAGAGAACATTCTGTGTTTCTTTTGAGATGAAAAAATCTCATTTTCTGAACACGGTTTTTCCCTCTGTGTATCATAAGCACACACTTCAAGTCGCTTTGCATGTTCCTTTTGTATCGACAATCCACAGAATATGCATTCGGGAACTACTACAAACGATTGTCTGCTCTGTATTTCCTGTATTTGAATGCTTCTCTCAATTTTTTTTGGTAATATTGTTATTAGACATCGGACTTAAGGTAAAAACATTTTTTTCATGGGTGGTGACACAGAAATCTGATTGGACACAAGTTTGTTTCATGAAAAGTAGATTATTCTGAATCGTTTTTCATTTTGCATATTCGACATATCTACATATCTTCGACCTAAACTCATATTTGAGAATATTTCGACCTATTTTGAGCTGTTTTGGAATATGTTACTTGCTTTTTCTTATTCTGAGATTAAATATATGGTACGCAAAATGCATCGTACAGAATCATCCAACAAAGAAGAATGAAGAAGCTTTTGAACCTTTCATATGCCTGGTCTGAGAAATCGGTAGAGTCTAGATATTGCGAAAAATCATGGGAACAATCGTTCTTCAAACCATCCACACAAAAAATTAGAATACAAATATTTGAACCTTTTCTGTAGATCCTGTGCCATGTCGTTTCAGATCTATTGTATGGGCGTTATTCTTAGCTGTGGGTTCCTAATGGTAACTTTAACTGCATAACTATGAGTGCTATTTTACTGAACCGCGATAAAATACCATTAATGTTACTGTTACTGACAAATCAGTAAATCGGAACAACAATTTTAAAGCAATCAGACTGACATCTAGTCCACCATTTTCGTACAGAAACCTGCCAGATGCAATGCATCAGCGATGGACAGCACTTATAAACTTTGGGAGGTACAGAGTAGTCGTACAGAGTCGGGCTTGATCGAATTATGATATCGTAACTAAAATGATTTTTTGTTTCACGTTCTTAATGAAAACTTTTTAGAACGTACCAGAACTGATCACATTCTCGAAATCAGTTCTTCCTTATGCGGTCGCAACGTAACGATGCGTACCGTGACGTACCGTACGGAAAACGGAAGTATGATATGAAACAAAGGACTTACTGTAGTTGTGCTTTGAACAGTTCGCTAGGAACCATTAACAGTACTTTGCTGTGAACATTACTTTCTTGTGTTTTGGTATTTTTCGCGTTTCCAACATAAGGTCTGAATACAAAATGATACTTTGAGAATGGCCTATATTGACATACCTTGACCTATTTTGAATTAACTGTAGCATTTGCTTTTACCTAAAAAAAACATATTTTGGACATGATCATTTTACAAAATCAACAATATTAATAGTAGTCTTATTCCAAAATTTCGCGATGACTAATTATTATATATTGTACTTATTTTTCAATACTACTTATCAGGGATGCAAACCGGTTCTGAACCGAACCGGTTTTGAACCGAACCGAACCGCTTATTCCAGCCGGTGAATCGAACCGCAAACCGAACCGGCTTCCTTTCAGAATTCCTGAACCGAACCGAAAACCACAAATAAAAACGGTTCGGTTCGGTTCAGTTCTCTGACTGAAATCATGCCTAAAATCAACTGAGGTCATGACGTAGTAGGACATGTCAGAGTAAAATCCATGACTAAAATTCATAAAAATGATGTCATGAATTCAAGACCAGCCCTTGCATTTCTGAGCTGATTTAGCTATGATTCAGTTCTGAGCCTAACTTAAGGGATATGATAAATATAATAATTAAGATGCATAGTACGTATTCAAACATTCTCAATTTTCGAGAGTATTCATCTAGGAACTTATGGACGACTCCTGGAAATCCGACATAATAAGCATTGGACATTCTTTTAAGGATTTTAAAAATATTTAAATGGATTAAAAGAATTAAATTTGAAAAGTGTTTGACAAGTCACATTACCACAACAATCATAATATTTCTTAATGTGCCTTTGTGAACCACTGAACCGAACCGAAACCGCGGTTCAGCCAGCTCCAAAAACCATGTAATGAACCGAACCGGCGGTTCAGAAACTGTATGAACCACTGAACCGAACCAGTCCTTATTTTTGAATGGTTTGCATCCCTGCTACTTATACTACTACCACTTAAATACTAGTACTCAATACTCTACTATTAAGTAATCGATTCTCAGCTCATTCTCGGAATATGGTATTCGATATTCAGTACTTGACTATACTCAGTTCCTTCTCGGTACCTGCTATTCGTTACTCAGTAAATACTCGACTCTGAGTAAACGATACGCAGTACCTAACAAAGTGTGATTTTTTAGCTATTATCTTTTTGGCAACACTGGTTTAAACAGCTCACGCACGTTTCGTGTTTTGTTTCACTGTCAAACATCTTCAGTTTGGTCTATAATTTAACCATGAATCGTCTTACAAACGAACAACTCTTGCAAATTATTGAATTTTATTATCAAAATGCGTGCTCTGTTGAGAAAGTTCATCGCGCGCTTCTTTCATTTTATGGCCAGTTTAATCGACCCACTGAAGCGGCCATTCGGGCTATTGTGACTAAATTTCGCACCAAATTTACATTGCTGGACATTAAACTACCAACACGCTTGCGTAGAGTGCGAAAAGTCACAGTTTGGCGCGGTTTATGGACTGGTGGCATCCTTGGAACGTACTTCTTCAAAAATGATGCGAATCGTAACGTAACTGTGAATGGTGAGCGCTACTGTGAGATGATATCCAACTCTTTTTTGCCCAAAATGCAAGAGCTTGACTTGCATGACATGTGGTTTCTACAAGACGGTGCCACATGCCACACAGCACGCGCAACAATGGACTTATTTCATGTTCGGGACCGGTCAATTGGCCGCCTAGATCGCGCGATTTAACGCCTTTAGACTATTTTTTGTGGTGCTATGTTAAAGCTCATGTCTATACGGACAAGCCCGCTTCAATTGACGCATTGGAAGAGAACATTGAAGCATTTATTCGTGAGATACCGGCCGAAAAGTTGGAAAGAGTATGCCAAAATTGGACTAAGCGGATGAACCATTTGAGGCGCAGTCACGGTCAACATTTGCATGAAATAATCTTCAAACATTAAATTATATGGACAGTACTATCGATTCAAATAACGATTTCATGCATTTTTCTGAATTTTATGTGTTTTTTTTTTGAAAAACTTTCTTATAGCTCTTAAAAAATTACCCTTTACTTGAACGCGTGACGCTGAAATCAAATTCTACCACAACTTTTTTTTTAGTAGATTTTCTAAAAAAAAACATAATAACCGGAACTAGGTAAAGCTTAATTAACCAAAAACTGTTCCTAGTGGCCTTAAGGTGGGTCTCCAATAAACTTTAAAAACTTTGCTTTCCCATATTGCGGAGCGTGAACGATACACAAGTTGTAAGGAAAGTTTCGGCTTGATGTACTGTTGATTATCTCTGAATAATAAAAGACGAGAAAGCTAAGCTAACTTCGTCTGTGCCGAAGTTTTTATACCCTTGCAAGTGCTCGATTAAATATTTTCAAAAACTACTCTTTTTCCCATTTTCCGACACATCGTTCGTATGGGAGCTATATGATATAGTCATCCGATTTGGCCAAAAATTTGTAAAATTTTGTGAAAGCATGTGAAACAAACAAATACAAAATTGCAGGATGCTACCTTTAAAAAGAAACAAGTTTTTCTAACTAAGACTGTTTTTTAGACCTATCTTTTGTATGGCAACTATACCAAATAGTTGTCCGATTTTAGTAAAACTTGGTAGAATTATAAAAAAAAACATAGAAAACCTACGATTACAAATTTTGCAGACGTTTCCATTGAAAGGAAAAAAGATTTTCTCACTAAAACTATTTTTCCGATCCATTGTTCCTATGGGAGCTATGAGATATAGTCATCGGATCCGTTCGGTTCCGACATATTAAAAGTGTGCAGCAAAAAAAGACTCTGTGCAAAATTTCTGCTCGATATTACTGAGAGACTAGTTCGTGTAGAAACTGACAGACAGAGGGACGGGCAGAGGTCAATCGACTCAGCTCGTCACCCTGATCAAGAATATATATAGTTAATAGTTTATGGGGTCGAAAATGAATATTTCTCTGCGTTGCAAACTTCTGGGCAATATTATAATATTCTTTGCAAGGGTATAAATATCTAGAGTGCTCTACAATTTTGGGGGTACCACCAAACGTGTATTACTGTGGTATTGCGAGAGCGGAGAGATTCACAAATCGGATTGGGTTAACTCAGGGAACCCATTCGAACCCATCAAGTTTTTAGGTTTCGGTTCAAGAAGCATGTTCACTAAGCTCAGACTCCACTGCCGTTTGCAGGTTAATTGCCAAAACTCGAATTTATGCAACTTCTTTTTTTTTTTCGATGAGCTGCCACCGGAACCCTCCGCTACCCATTTTCATACCAAAATATTTGCCACCGTCTCAATTGTATTCACTTCTGGAGGCAACGACAACATTGTAACTGACATTTGGCCGTGGTGTGGCTTCGCTTCTTTTTGTTCCATTTGAAATTATTTTCGGCGCGAAAAGCTGTGGCTGATCGGAGCCGTTAGATTGGGCCGCGCGCGCAAAATGTGTATATTTGGAAAATTGCGCCCTTTCACGTTTGCGGCAAAATGTCAGGCACAGGCCTCAAATTAATTGTCCTGACCCGGTCTCAACCTATTCACATTTCCAATTCGAAGACGAGACTTTGTATGGGCACATCAAAAACTAAAAAAAAATAGCTGGGAGTGGGGCTCTGGCTCTGGCTCTTGGGACTGGGCGGCCTCCGCTGACGATCGACCGCAGAAGCTGCTGTCGCTGCAGTTGGCAAACGGCATATTCGGTTCTATTGTCTTGGTTTTGCGCTCATAGATTGGACTTTTCGGTTATTGTGGTTACTTCTGCGCTTCATGCCGCATTAGTCAATGACACTGCTCGACTGCTTGCAACATCATCGCTTGGCGGATTTATGCAACGTAAATCAAACATAATTTTGCTACTCGACAATAGGGTCGCATGTTGGGTACATTTCACTGGAACAGCCAAGCCAATATAATTAGTCGCAACTGCATGCGAATGCAAATTAATTGCACATTAGTCAAGTGCAATTAAGTGACAGGAAGTCTTCGACATCGACTGTCACTCCCTGGCTGATGTCATGAAAGAAGCTCAATGATTGCAAAAATTGCAGCATCAACAGCGGCGAACAGCGACTGCAATTGCGACAGCAAATGCGGCGGCAACTGGAGGAGGCCACTTTACGCGCTTTTACCCAACAGGAAACTCGTTTGTTATTGCACTATCCAGAAAACGCAAACAGAAATGTGGTGCACTTTCCCCCCTTTTCACTTTTTTTGTGATACCCTGGCCTGGAGGGTATTATACAATTTAGGTGATGTTTGTGACGCTCTTTAGTAGTTCTTACAAAAAACCAATGTTGCAACATTCAAGCATATTCTAGCCGAACACTTGTAAAAGTCATACCTTTTTCGTCTGCTTTGAAGCTCGACCTTGTCTTTAGTCATTAACAAGTTTTGGGAACTGTGGCTTACAGGTTCGAACTAAAATTTACCAATAGCCATTGGAAATTCGGAAATTTGAGGTTCAAGGTTTTTGGGCAAAGGTTTTGATTCGAACCTTGGTTCAGCCCTTGAGTTATTCGAATTTATTTAATAACACTGTGTACTTTTCACGAGACCCAGTGAATTTTCACTCCGCCTCACCGCCCCAATCTGAAGCTATATATATATTTTTTCTAAAATTTCTTCTTTGGCCTCCAATAGTATTTTTATTTTGTTCTAGATGAAAATTTTGAAGATTTTTACAGATTTTGTTCTTTAAGCTTTCTGTAGATTGATTCTGCAACTATTTATGTTCGGTGTAGATTCAGGTTCGGTTCACAGTAAAATGAAAGTCGTAGTTCCGGACTCTAACCGGTTCGGTTCAAGCCCGGTTTGAAACCCTATGAACAATTAATAGGCTACTTACACTAGGAGTGCGCTATGCATGGTGCTTTAAGAGGCAACAGGCAGCTTTTTCCCCTTACAAAAAGTATAGGGCGCTAGTGGTGACGAAAAGTTGAGTTTCATTTGGATGCAAGCGCGTTTATTCTTTACACTCGATAAGTGCTGCCGTCATAATCGATAAGTGTTGCTCATTTCTGCCTATCGCTCCACTATCGTCACCAGCACAACACGAAACAGCTGTGGAACCTTTGCCACGAATTTAAAAGGAAAAGTTAGTCATATTCATCAGCAATAGATCATGATTATGAGTCAAAATAAAGGCAAGAGAGAATAATTTTGTAAGCTATTTACACTAGGAGTGCGTTATGCGTTAATAGCTAAGAATCCGCTTTTTTCCCATACAAAAAAAAGCTGATGGCTATTAGCATAACGCAATCCTAGTTGTAAGATATAAGACTTGATGCCTTACATTTCTTCAAAATTCACACATTGCATCATCATGCCGTAATTTTTCCTCTTTCGAAATAATTTTGATTAATTCGCTTGTTAAAAAGGTCCTTGCGTCTGCAAAAAAAAAAAAAAAACTAAACTCAGCTGTTTTCTTAATTTGTAACGAATAACGCAACATTATGCTAATGTAAACACCTTTTTTGTGTTATTGTGACGATAAAGATTTCGATAGCAAGCTCAGTGTCTTGCATAGACTTCACTATGATACAACAATACAGGTAAGGCGGCGTCAGTGAGAGTTCTCTACAAAGTACCTTCACGTTCAGTGCTGCGCGTACTCTTGAAGCGTAAGCTTCTGGCAAAAGTACTCATCACACTGACGCCGCCTTACCTGTATTTTTGTATCATGGTCTTCACTTTTTCACTTAGAAATAAGTCGTTAATGTCTCGCTATCCAAGCTCTTGTTAAAAAATTTTCGTTTTAGTCCCGGTCTCTTAATGTTCGGTTACTCAAACTAACCTAGGCTTAACCATTTCGAGTATCTCGCACTGCAAATGCATTTTAATATCTGAGCTGCTGCCAAGTCCCGACAGATTTATCGATAAACAAATACTTGTGCGTGTTTGGTTTATCGTTGAAGTAAAATTATTAGAAACGAATCAATTCTTGTGGAGTTTAAAGAGATGGAGAGCCCAATAAACTTTGGGAGTGAGTAGAGGGAGAGGCCTAATATACGCTTCTTAGTGTTGTAGTCTCTCTCTTCCTCTTCTGTCTCCAGTCCCCCCCCCCCCTCGCTCCCTTTCCTGTCTATAATAGTTGAAATGTTTTTTTTCTAAATTTGAGAAAGATTTTTCTAAAATTTAGAAATTTTTTTTTAAATCCAGAAAAGCTTTTCTACAATTAAGAAAATATTTTCTAAATTATGGTAAATATTTTCTTAATTTCAGAAAGGCTTAGTATTATTTTTAAAAATAATTTTTGGAAAATATATAGTGAATTGACCCCTTTTTTAAGGCAAATTTCTACATTTTTGGCCGATTTTTACAGGTTTTTTTTGAGTGTACGAACTTCCTCCCAAATTTAAATTTGCAAAATTACTTCCCCATCTTATCGTCTCCAACTAATCTTTCCGTACTGCCGTTGAATTCGTGTAGGTGCGTCGAATCGGTTTTGGAGTGGCTCTGTGTCTTATCATCCATCAATCAATCCATCAATAGATCCCACTCATATATGTGAGCTCTTAAGATCTGGTCTCAATTAAACGAGAATTTCAATTGTTGGCAATTTGTTTGTTCGCTTGTTTCATACAAATATTTGTTTTACGAATTTTGTGACTCTTAGAATTGCTCTCCGGTGGCCTCTCCCCGGCCTTGGGATTATTGATTGTGTGTGCTTTGAATTGAACTGAAGCCAGTCGGTGCCCTAACCCCTCACCCTGCCATCCGCCTCTTCAGTTAAATCCGTTTAAAATTTACAATTTGTATGCCATGTCCAGTTGATTGACTCGAATGTTTTTCTGGCTTCTTTTGTTTTGTCTATTTATTTATTCGCTTTTTGTTTTTATACCCCGAATCGGTGTGTGTGTGTGTGTGACTCGCATACACAACAATGTTTCCATGTCATTCAACTACCAAATGGACGGACACACGGCCCGGATTGACATTTTACTTGAAAGTCAAGGTCATTGATCAGCGATCGGCGATCCGCTAGAATATCAGAAAAATTGCTGCCAATTGGCAAATGCGAAGCGACATTTGGTGACAGTCGTAGGACATTTATTATGGACCGATCGACGATCACATTGTGTGGGGGGCGGCTGTCGCTCTCAGTCAATTGCAAATGTCACATCCATATCGGCAAAAGCAATCCAAGTCAAAGGTATTGTTGTTGACTAATTTATATTTATATGTATGTATGGTAACCCGCGATCAAATGAGACATTTCAAAGGCTCAAGCCATCCCACAGCCCACTTTAAGCTTAACTAAGCCAACTGTTTGATCTCCGTCCGAATGGTTGACAGCGAATTCCAATCGAGTTCTTCTCAATTACTTTGCCGTCTCCATCTCCGTCCCCGTCTCCGTCTCAAGTGAGGCAGCTTCTCGGTGCACTTGACATCGGCAACGCGATTAACGTGCCGCTGGCTGCCACTGCGGCTGGTTGTCGCCTGTCCATTTGGTGCAGTGATTTTTGTATTAATTAATGAGCTCAGTTGGATCGATGATCAATTGCTTTGACGAGCTGTGCTTGCTTCATTGAAGGCATCCGACAGCACAAAGATCTAAAACAGTTTTTTGGAGGTCTGGCATTTGTTTGATTTTGTTTTTTAAAGGTGCGCCAGCTGGAAGTGTCACTTTTTTGAATAAATCTCAAACGAATCTAAAGATGGTAAACCAGCCTAGGAATTAGTCATTCGCAATTTGCATTTACGAACGAAAGGGTTGGGGAAATATTCAGTGTTAAGGTACGACTATTGGAATTTGTGACTTAAAAAACTGGGGAAAATTTGGAATTTAAAAAAGAAGGCGTTGCTGATCTGTCCCATTATTCTATGCAGACTAGTTTGGAAATATGCAAATATCAACTTCGGAGAGTAAAGTGAAGAGTAAAGTAAACATTATTTTTAGTCGGAAGTAAAACAATCAAAAGCTTAGCTTTCAAAAGACGAAGAAAAGATTCCAAGCTTTGAAATATTCAGATCAGAGTTCTCAAAGTGAAAGACTAGCTCAATACTCCGCACTAAATGATTTTTATAGATATGTAAAAATTGTCTAAATTATTATAACCAAAAAAAGAAAACATCTTCGACCACATAAAGTACACTCAGAAAAAAAACCAAGAACTTTGTACTTGAATTAAGTACAAACGGTGTCAATAGTACGGTAAGTACGAAAATACTTGATTTAAATACAAAATTCTTATATCTAGAACGATTTTTTCAATCCCGAAATACTTGATTTTAAACTTTTTTATTAAAATATTTCTAATCATACTTTTAGCTTATAATAGTCTTGAGTCAAGCCCGATTATGTCTCATATAAGTACAAAACATTCGTCCTTAAAGTGAGTAATATCTATTGCCAGCCCGAAAATATTTTAGGAAGAATATAAAAGTATTTCAAAACAAGTACAAAATGTTCTTGGTTTCCCACTTTGTTCTTGAACGAACCAAAGAAATAAACCCATAACCAAAGAGCAAGTTAGAGCTACTGTAGCTCAGAAATTTACCATCACTCCATTACAAAGGTGATAAAGCCAATTGGGAATTTTAAGAACAGACTCGCTTAAAAATAATTTATATTTTCTGTTCCGCACTTTGTGGAGCTAGGATAATGAGTCTATTTTGTAATCAATCTAACACATTTTGTACTTGAACTAAGAACTCGCTTTTCTAGAATCTTTTATCTTACTGTGAGTACAAAATGTTCTTGAGTCAAGAAGGTTTGTTCTCATTTTAATAATATTACTCGTCATATTTCAAGTTTAGAACGTTTCGTACTTAATTTAAGTACACCCAAGAACGAATCATACTTGAAATTTCAAGTACAAAACGGCTTAAATTCTATCCCGTTTGGTCTGGAACGCCGGTAGCCTTTTTTTTTCTAAGTGTATTTATATACTCTTGAGCAGCATGATAAACTGAGTTGACTTAGCCCTGTCCGTCTGCCTTTTTGTCTGTTTCTATGCTACCTCAGTAAAATTGATATATGTGCACTAGAGCGGACCTCCTGAGTGTGAAGTTTTTAAGGTCACCCCCCTATCTGACAATAGACGTACAAAAAAACAAATGTAGAAAAAATAGGATGAACGGTTGTCGAGTTATGATCAAGTGACTGTTCGCTGCTGCAGCGCAGTAGGAGCGCTGCTTTCAGCTGTTTTTTAACCTAGCGGATGGTATACTCAAATTGTACAGTCGTATGTAACCAGGGATGCAAACCGGTTCTGAACCGAACCGGGTTTGAACCGAACCGAACCGCTTATTCCTGCTGGTGATCTGAGCCGCAAACCGAACCAACTTACTTACGGAATTGCCGAGCCGAACCAAAAACCTCAAATAAAAACGGTTCGGTTCGGTTCAGTTCTCTGACGAGTTTTAACGGGAATTCCTTTTCTCTAGCCAATGATTTTTATTAAATTGGGAATTTGAATCGTTTCCCGTAGATAATTTTTATACATTTCAATAATAGACAATATTTTCATAATATTTCCATTTCAGGGCCAATGCAGCTATGATTTACGTCTAAGCTTAACTTAAGGAATTTGGCAAATAGAGTAATTAAGATGCATAGTACGTATTCTTTTCTAGCCGACATTCGAACTTTTCGAATTGCATTCCTCTAGGAACTTATTGACGAATCCTAGAAATCCGATATAACAAACATTAGACATTCTTCTAAGGATTTTAAAGATATTTAAATGTAATAATTAAATTTCATAAGTCATATTACTACAGAAATTAAAATATTTCATAATGAGTCTTTGTGAACCGATGAACCGAACCGAAACCGCGGTTTAGTTAGCTCCAAAAGCCATATAATGAACTGTGTGAACCACTGAACCGTTTCAGTACTTATTTTCGAGTGGTTTGCATCCCTGTTTGTAACTTTACAGTACCATATATGTATATATATTCTTGAACAGCGTTGACAGCCGTGTTGATTTAGCCGTCTGTCCGTCTCTCTGTCAATTAAGGCAAACGAAAATCACAAACACAAATTCTTTGTATAATTGCAAGGAGATCAAGATTATTTTCAAGTTTGGCCAAGCGTCCGGACTTCTTGAGTTGAATTTGAAAAATCTTCTTATCTCCCTATGGATATTTTTATACCCGGTTCCCGGCTTTTGTTGTCATTTGGTTACAATAAGCCGACCAAAAAACCCTGAAGTCGCTTCTGCCATATTTCCGATTTAGTTGGCTTTTTGAATTTCAGAAAATGACAACAATTGAAATGAACTAAAGTTTTCGCTGTAAGAATTTGTATTTGGTTCACGAGTCGTATGAGCAATCTTTTCAATTGCCAATTGTACAACAAAAATTAGCTTTTGAGACCTACTTATATCCATTTTGTCTCTTTAAGGTCCGCTCTAATGTGCGCACATATTTTGATTTGTTATTTTCATTTTCATTCTTAATCAATTGTGATATTATATTTTATACAAAGGTATTTGACTTTGAAACTAAATAAGAACAGGAAAATAATAATATTTCAATAATCCAGTAACAACAAGTAAGGGAGCTGCAGTCGAGTTTCCCGACCACAAAATACCCTGTTCATTTGTTTTCACTTATTTGTTTTTGAATTTTTGCAGATGAATATAACAAAATTAATACCCCAAATGTAGGCAACACTTTTTACTAGTCCTGACCAACAGCTCAACTGTTTCGCTATAACTTCGGTTTTTTTGTCTGATCTGATTGTACTTTTCAGAAAAGATAGATATTGGGCCTAGCTTAATGTATACTAAACCACGAGGCTCTGACTTGAAAATTGTGGATCTGACGGCTATTTAGGTCTAGGATTTCTAGGTGAGGTCTAGGTTTCTTGGGGATAAAAAAGGGACGGGGTGGAATGTTTCAAATCTGAAACAAACTTGATCTGCGTACAGCATAAATCTACCTTCGTGCAAAAATTTGTGGCTCTATCTCTTATAGTCTCTGAGATCGACGCGTTCATACAGACAGACAGACGGACAGACGGACGGACGGAC
Source organism: Lordiphosa andalusiaca (assembly GCA_035044965.1). Lineage (NCBI taxonomy): Eukaryota > Metazoa > Arthropoda > Insecta > Diptera > Drosophilidae > Lordiphosa > Lordiphosa andalusiaca. The sequence goes on along the minus strand of JAWNNM010000159.1, from coordinate 2,826,253 downwards.
AGACGGACAGACGGACAGACGGACAGACGGACATGGCTATATCGACTCGGCTGTTCATGCTGATCAAGAATATATATACTTTGTGGGGTCGGAAAATTTTCCTTCTCCCTGTTACATACATTCGCACAACTTCATGATCCCCCTTTTCTCATTTTCAATGGGAACAGGGTATAAAAATACTAAAAATATATTTCATGGAAAATTGCTTTATGTGCAATTTGAAAAGCGTCCATTTTTTTTATTTTATAAATAATAAACATAAATTATAAAGTAGTTTGAAGATAACTTAAATACGATTTGTGTACCTTCGACTGATACTGAATAAAAAGTCCTTTCGGCTAATTTACTGTATATGTTGTTGACATATTGGTAGATCTAGCTCCACCTTTATTTAAGCGCATCTCACCATATCCTTAGCGATTAGTCATTATGTGTCTCTTGATGCGCTCGAGCACCTTGAGAATTGCAGCCTTGTGACTATTTTCGCCACATTTTATCGGACTTTTCAAAAGTTGGTTATCATGTTATGATGGCGGATGTTAAACGCCAAGATTTTTACCAGTTTAATGTATGGTTTGAGTTCAAATTTGCTCTAAAAAGGGAGACTTCCCTTCCACTGGTCATTTTTACCTGATATATAAGTTGGTCACCTCAAACATCCTTGATTGATATATTTATATAATTGCTGACACACCACTTCAATATTTTGATACAGTATTTGCAAATATTGGGGACGCTGCTGACTTCGAATGACAAATACCTCAATTTGCACAAATATCAATTTTCTATAGGAAGCATGACTGGCTCGCTTCTTTTATACCATAGGTACCATCAATTTGGAGATGATAAGATGTGAAAACCTGGCAAATCGAAATGAAGATACAGAGATTGAATTTGTTAACTCAAAACAGATTTACCGTTATTGGTTCAAACGACTTCAAACTCCTTATTGATTACTTTGCTATGCTTTAAAATATTTCCACTAATTTTTGTCGCAGTCGATACATACTACATACATACAGGAATTTCGTATAGTTGCCATCAGGAAAAATAGGTCAAAAAGTAGTCTTTGTAGAAAAACCTATTTGTCATTGCAACTTTCGGTCGAAAAACTAGAGTTTAGTAAGAAACAAAGCCATTTTTATACTCTGTACCGAAGGTACATAGAGCACTATAAATTTGTGCAAAAGTATGTAACAGCCAGAAGGAAGCATCTCCGACCCCATAAAGTATATATATTCTTGATCAGCATCAACAGCCGAGTCAATATAGCCATGTCCGTCTGTCCGTCTGTCAGTCTTTCCGTCTGTCTGTCCGTATGAACGCACAGATCTCAGAGATGGTAAGAGATAGGGGTTTGACATGTATGGGACATATGCTTCTTATGTCTGCAGGCAGATCAAGTTTATTTTCAATTTTGGCCACGCCCCCTTCTGCCCCGAAGACTGTTCGCTGCTGCAGCGCTGCTTTCAACTGCATCAAAATTTATGCTGAGCGTATTATTTCGTTGGTACAGAGTATGTTATAGTCGGGCTTGACCAACTTTCTTTCTTGTTTTAATATTATTGGCTTAAGCACAATTTCATCAAAATCGTTTGAGTATATTGATACATCCACTGGGTTGCTATAGCTTCCACCTTGCTTACAGAATGTCTTGTACCATCGAAGAATCCAAAGAAATCTCAAAAACAAAAACTATGAAAATCTCAAGAATCCAACACAATGTGTTTCAAAACATTAAGCGGAAGAGGATGGTCAGGTATTCGTACACCCAAAATAAGGTAGTCATTAAAATACCAAGTATTTAGTCATCAATTGGAGTTTGGTTTATTTGTCTTGAAATAAAAAGTATCGGGGGTTTTCTTAACTCTACGAAGCTTCCAAAAAAGGGCAAAATCTTTTGAAATTGAGACAAAACACAAGCGAATTAGAGCAGGCAGCACAGTTGCTTACTTTCGGATAATGATTTTTAATCTATTTCTCGACGTCGGCATTCAAGATTTTGTGGAGCCTTTTACCGATCATGAACATATATTTTGGGAATATTTTCGACGCTCTATGAGAACAATTCGGTCGATGTTGACAAAGATGGCAGTAAATTTGTTAAGCCTTTCAATAGAATATGAACGTCATGTAACCTTATTAACGACTTTTCAGCAAGTTTTGACCGGCTGTTTTCAATAGACTTTGCCCATTAACTCCAAATAAAAAGCTGCCTTCTATGCGAGCATTGCTATGACTGTTTGGGAATTGCAAGGCAGTATAAGTGTAGAAATCTACACCAAATAACAAACACTAAGTTGACATAACTGACTGTGTTGGTGAGAAGGATATTCCAGCTCTTCGTTTATTTCGCTTTGACATTCGAATTCCGTACTAACTTCAATCTCGAGTCAGGATCAATTGATTTACGTTCTTGTATCAAGATCGACAGTACTTGAGAAACAAATTTAAAACGTTTTCAACTTTAACCGATTCTGAAATCCCAAGTCAGCTGCTTCTCGATTCTTCCCACCTCTTTTCAACTGCTTCCCTGATCTTTGCATTTGGAATTAAGTTCTTAAAATCTCAATAATGTGCTGGGGTTCTTATTTTTGATATCTCTCTCTCTCTCCCTCTCTCTACTTTTTGGCCAGAATCTTATTGATATCCTGCAGCTCGCGTGTACTCCAGGGTTCCAGGGGATCGGGTGGTGAGTGCTTCTGTTGTTTTCTGGGCTGAGCCGATCGTCCACGTTCCTGCTCCGCATCACTTTCCTCGGGCGATACTCTGTTGGGAATTCAATCTATAAGAACAAGATCACAAAAATAACATCATGGATACTTGCTTATTCTTGCGTCGTATGCGTGCACTTTTGGCCCGATGCGCTGCCTCATCCTGGGTGGGCTGGCATTTACGTAAATGAAATTGCTTCATGGTGGCATGAACCTGCTCCACCGTCGGCAGATCCTCACTATCCACCTCGGCCTCCTGTTCGATGGTCAGCACCTCCTCAGCGACGGTTTCCTCAAAGTGAAATCCCTGCTCTGGAGTGTTTTTAGTGTCTCTTCTCGGTGGATTACTTACCGCTTCTTCTGGTTCGAGGCCGGGCGGTGCCCAAACATGAAGACCCTCCGTGCCATTTCCATTGAAATTGTGCTCTTTGCGGATGTCCGCCTTGGAGAGAGCATTGTGTGTTCTCTTGGCCAGCGAGAGTTTACCCAAAATGGGACCACCGCTGTCGCTCTCCTCGGTCTCCACTTCGGCCAGCATGGACATGAATTCCTCCAGCTTTTTGGGGTCCACAATATCCTTGGGATCTTGAAAGAGATTGCTCAGATTGGGTAGGGCAGCAGGCAGAGGAGTTGGTGGTGGGGCTGCTGCTGCCGTTGCTGTTGCTCCTGTGGCTGTTGCTGTTGCTGTGGAGGTACCTGCAACAGGCGCAGCTGTTGTTGTGGGCAAGGGAGTCGCTTTCTTGGTCAACTGTGGTTGCGTTTTCATGGTCTGCTCCACCAGATCGAATGCCTTGTTGGCCAACTGCTGCAGTCCGGCAAAATAGTGTGGATCATGGGTCTCGGGTCGTTGATCCGACATCATAATAAGCTCCCTGAACGGATCCGGAGCGGGTGGCAGTACCGGTGCGGGGCCAGTACGCAGCTGGACGCCAGCACTGGAGGCTGGATCATTGGCAAAGCTGAGCATATCCATGGCAGCGGTGAAATCGGATTCGGTGTGCAAATTGTAGGGATCCTTCAGTTTCTGCTTGGTGACCTTGACGGGACTGGAGATGGAGGCACGTCCCCACATCAGACGACGCATTTCCTCTCCCGTCATGTTGCGCTTCTTCAAAGCCGTCAAAGTGACGCGACCCACACGCTTCCAGTTGGACACAGCTCCTTTGCGCTGCTTGGCTCGCGTCTTGCTCTTACTCTTGATGACCATAACACCACGCACCTCAAAGCCCGAGTCATCCGATGGGCCCAATGGTATGGAGTAGGCCTCCAGATAGCCTTTGGCATCGGCCTGCGGTACGGCCCGCTCCAAGGTGACCACAATCTTGGCCCATTGCTTCATCCATTCCTTCTCGGATTGCTCGATGACGGTCACATAGGTGTTGCCCATCATGGCAATCAACATGTTGAGCAACAGAATGGGCACGAATATCATGAAAATGACAAACACGGTCTTGGACAGATTCGGATAGGTGGTCTGGTTCAGATCGGGATACTGAAAAGGGTTTGAGAATTAAGATCAGGCTACAAAATAACTCCACTTCATTTCACTCACATTATAGTCGCCCAAGGTGGTCTGGAACAAGGCCATCCAGGTGCTGGTGTATGTATTAAACATGGTGGACTGCACCTGGGGATGCCCCTTGTACAGAAAGTAAAAGGCTTGCGAAAAACCACACAATACAATACAATAGATGATGCCAAAGGTGAACATGTCACCGGTGATCATGGAGTAGATCATGGTCACAAATGGTCCAGTCAGGCGAATGGCTCTATATGGAGAGGGTAAATAAGGCGATAATTCCAAACTGCACTAACCGCTTACCCAGCAAAAAACATGAGCAGAAACCAGGAACCAGGCACAGCAAATATCAAGATGGCCTCTTCGGTGTCGGTGTCCCCAATCAAACGAAATGGAATGCAAGCCAGGATCAACAGGTTTGAGAACAGAAAGATGGCCTTGGCAGGGGCATGCGACTGGGAAAATTGATGGGTGATTGAAACATATAAAAATAGTTCAAAGAGAGTGAGAGCTAAAGTCGGCCCTATCCGACCTGTTCATTAACATTAATGTAAACATACTAACATTATGTTAGCAGACTGCGCACCTTAGAAGAAGGCTGGAAATATCCACACTCAGAAAAAGGCAGAACAAATGATTTGAGTACGAACGCCCTTAAAACAAGATCTATTCGTCCTTGAATTTTGTAGAATTCCGCTTTTCAAATTGAGCTTAACTCGTTTTCAGTTTGGAGTTTTTGGACGTGGAGGGTGAGATTAGGAAACTGAGAGAAAAGAGGAATCAAATTTGAGAGAATAGCGTGGAGTTCGCTCTCCTTGTTTCGTTTTTTTATGGGAGAGAGGTGTGAGAAATCTACCAATCGGAGAGCGAATTCTATTTTTGCACTCATGTTGCTTTGGAATTCCCAAGCAGCTTAGGCATTGCAAAGAAGAGCCAGGTAAATCATTATTGTTTAAAAAACAAGAAAGTCGGTTAAGCCCGACTATAGCATACTCTGTACCAACGAAATTATACGCTCAGCATAAATTTTGATGCTGCAGTAGCAGCTGAAAGCAGCGCTGCTTCTGCGCTGCAGCAGCGAACAGTCTTTTGATCATAACTCGAAAACCGTTCATCCAATCTTCACCATTCCTTTGGCTGATCGATAAGTTATCCTTATTGCTAAATATATCTAGAAGGAACAACCCACCTATCTTTAAAACTGTAGGAGATGACGTTTTTTCTAAATTGCGCGGGCGGCAGGGGGCGTGGCCAAAATTGACAATAAACTTGATCTGCCTGCAGACATAAGAAGCATATGTCTCATGCATGTCAAACCTCTATCTCTTACCATCTCTGAGATCTGTGCGTTCATACGGACAGACAGACGGACATGACGGACATGACTCGGCTGTTGATGCTGATCAAGAATATATATACTTTATAGGGTCGGAGATGCTGCCTTCTTGATGTTACATACTTTTACACAAACTTATAATACTGTGTACCTACGGTACAGAGTATAAAAACACGCCAATTTTGAACCAAAATGGAAAAAGAATGTCTGGCTTTCTTGGTTGGACGTTTAAGTCGATCTATGAGGGGCAGTCAAGTAAAACTCTCTACTCTTATTTATCATGAGGACCCGGAAGATATCACTGAAAGGAAGTGTGAGTGCAGTTGTCCACCAACTGCACAATATTTGGCCGATGCGAAAAGTTACGAGAATGAGCATTTCATGTCTTACTTCATCCGGCTCTTAAACAGAAGAACGAAAGGTGGTCTCACACTGTAGAGAATCTGATCAGTTACAAAATTCTAATACTTACTCTAATACAACTATAACCAATCTTTTCTATTGAAACGCTATTCCAAATCCAAGGCAGGATTTGAACATTCACCACAGAGAACTATATTCAAACTATCTAAGTAAGAAAGTCGGTCAAGCCCGACTATAACATACGCTTCACCTTCCAAAGATTTCACTTACACAACAAGGGCTTAAGGTGTGTGAAGTGCTGCCCATCATAAGTGTTTGTTTACCCTACAACTCGGCGATCGTTCTTCCGATCTGTACCATTCCTTCGGCGAATCGATAAATAATACTGATTACTAAATATGTCCAGAAGTTACGAGCCTTCCATCTATATAATTGTAGAAGATAAGACGTTTTTCTTAAATTGCGGGGGCGGGAGGGGGCGTGGCGAAAACAGAAAATAAACTTGATCTGTTGCCGAGTTTAAGAAGTTTTTGTCCCATACAAGTCAATCCTCTATCTCTTACCATCTCTGAGATTTGTGCGCTCATACGGACAGACGGACATGGCTATATCGACAAGAATATATATACTCTATGGGGTCGGAGATGCTTCCCACTGCCTGTTACATACATTTGCACGACTGTAGCATACCCTTTTTACTCTTCGAGTTACCGGTATTGAAAGGGCACCCTTTATTTTGAATCCGTGTGGCTTTAGAATCAAGAAGTAATGATTCTTACTTTTGAACTTGATGAGCTCTTGTTACAAGAACGAACATTCTTGGTTTTTAAAAATGCTTTAGAAATGACCAATCTTGGACTGGAGTAAGCTTAGCACTTAAGATCTCTAATTGACTTGAGAATGTTTTGTCCTTTCTTTAAGTACTGAAGCTTTTGGATCGGGAAAAAGGAGATCAAAGACTCATTATTGGACTAAGAATTTCGCTCTTGTATAAAGCATTTTCCTACTTGTGAACCTTCTGAGATTAAATATTCGCAGTCCAAGTATGAAATTCTCTGAGTGCAAAGGCTATGATTTAACCAAAATCCTAGAGGGAATTACTGTGGGTCACAAAACAAGCATCACTCTATAACAAAAGTGTTAGAAACAGTTGGGAATTTTAGGAAAAGATTCGATTCCAAGTAATTCACACTTTCCGATGCTCTCTTTTTGGAGTGCAACTCATGGCAAGTCTATTTTGTATTCAATCCAAGATATTTAGTACTCAAATTAAGAACACGCAATTCTTAAGCTCTACAACATACTGTAAGTACGAACAGAACTTGACTTTTCTTTTAATGATAAATATTAATGATCGTTTTTTCGACTTAAGAATGTTTCGTACCTAATTTAAGTACTTCAAAGAACAAAATACCGATCGATCTAGAACTCTCTCAATTGCTGTTGATTTTGTGATACGTGTAAAGAAGCTTAATCTTGAGGGACTTCCTCCCTTCCACCACATTAACCAAAATCTTACTAGTTGCTTGAGAAACGCCGACAATCCTTGATTCTTGATCTCGTCTCCCTGCTGAAATACCACATAGCTAAGTACACCGGCAATGGTGGCCAGTTCGGCACAATAACGGGCCACCGTTTGAGCATTGTAGTCATCACCCTCATCCGGCTCCATCTCTGCACCCGTTTCCCCATTTTTGAGAGCAGCGGACGCATCGCCATCCTCCGCCGTTGCCTCCTGATCACCATCATGAGCCGGTCGCAGATAAACCGAGACGGAGAGACACAACAAATGTGTGGAGAGGATCAATAGGCGCTTGAGAAACTGATTCTGGGCAAACGTTTTCCACTTCTCCTCAAGCAGACGCTGAATAATGCCACCATCCAGCATATCCAAGTGCTCCGGCTTGGTGCCATTCAGGATAATAAACAGGGCCGAGTTCCAATCTATAAAATTAAACCAAATCAAAAGCAATCCCCTCAAGAGTTTCCCCGCCTACTCACTGGTTCTGCCGTCCGGCAGTAGCGTGTCCAGCGCATTTAAAGGATAGCCCGAGCAGGTGATGTTACTGTATCGCCAAAATTCCCTGGCCGACAGCTCCAACATTTCCCGGAACACCTCCGCTCGCCCCAGCTTACAGGCGAGGGTCAGCGGGGTGAGACCCGTCTGATTCACGATGCCATTCTTGGCCGGTGTCTTGGGATGACGCAGCGCATAGCCGAACATGTCCAGCTTGTCGCACACCACCACCATATGCAGAATCATGTTGCCAAAGGAATCCTGGGCATCGGGATCGGCTCCACAGTCCACCAGCAGATTGTACACACTCTCGTTGGCACAGCAGGCGGCCCAGGCCAGCGGATACTCACCCATGTAGGCCAGACCCTCATAGTCGGTGCTTTTGGCCGGATTCGTGCGCTGCTGGTCACGGGGCAGAAAGAAGCTGCCAATTGCCCGCTGATTGATGTCCGCTCCGGCCTCAATAAGATCCGCCACCAGCTCATTGTTGCTATACGCAATGGAAAGGTGCAGCGCACTGGCCCCCAAATACTCCTCCCCCTCCATTACATCCAAAGCGAGATTGGGAAACACTCGTAGCAGTACTCGGGCCAACTTTGTGTGTATCTTGGAGTCGCAGATGATCAGCACATGAAGCAGACTCTCACCCAAGGCACCACGATATTGCATTTGCCAGCAGGCCTTGTGATCCTCCCATTTGCCCAGCGGATCGTGTATGGACAGTGAAGCCTCAATGGGTATGGTTACCTCAGTGTGGTCCCTATACTTCCAGCGCAGGAATTCCGCCCGATTAATCACCTGACCCTTGCCATCGTTGTACATGAAGACCCCGAATTGCTCTCGTATAAGCTGCTCCACGGCAATCAGGCCTCCCGTGTTAATGGCATCGATCAGATCACCACCTGCCACAAGGTAAAGGGTCAACTGGGAAAACAAGTTGGAGGAGAAGTGCTCACCCCGTTTGTAGTCCGCCAGCTTATAGAGCAGGCACTTGCAGGCGGTGGCCGAGGACTGTGAAATTACCGCATCCAAGATGGCCCCGGGCTTCATCTCGGGCGCCTTTTTGCGCAAACATTTCTTAAGCAGGAACTTCATCCTGTTGGCTGAACTCGTCGTGAACACAGACTGAACTGTTAGCCTCGTGGAAGCAAGGCAAGCAGCTTGTTTGTTCAATACGAAATCCTCGAGAGCTGATTGTCCTGGCAACACACACAGGTGATGTCATGCAATCGGACAACAACAACTGAACATCCAAGGCAATGTTTTGGAGCAAGGCTGGTAACCGTCGAAGGTATCAAGAAGATTTGGTGAAACTTTTGAGGCATTGATTTCAATGAAGACTTTTTGCAAAGGGATGAGTTCCAATTGCTAAGTCCTTTCAACTAGAAAGTTGGGATCTAAGATACCGTTTTTCAGTCTCGTTGTTAAATGCTTTGGGTTAAGAAAGAAGGAGGTGTTAAAGAAGTGTGCCCTTTGGCTACTTGTTTTGAAAGTACTTCACTTAAGAGTGCAATCAATTTAGCTGTAAGATCTGCCAGGATACCTGGTATCTTCTCCATTGAGGTCGCTTAATCAACAAAATAGAGAAAAGTTAACTTCAGTTAGGTCGAAGTAACTAAGATTCCTTTTCGAACCTTAGAAAAACCATGGGAGCTATACCATATAGATGACCGCTATCGACCAAACTTAGTGGAATCAAGCAAAAACCTAACAAACGAACATGTAAGAAACTTAGAGTCGATTCCGTTTAAAACCAATAAGTTTTTCTCAATAGAACATCTTCATCGACCGATCCCTAGTGCCACAGCTATATGCTATAGTCATTCGATTTTAACAAAACTTTGTAGAATTGTGTGAAAGCATATCAATTAAACAATTGCTAATTTTAAGAATTTTCCATTGAAAACCAACAAGTTTGTCCCCCTCAGGGCCGAATTCTCATCTACCAGATACCCAGCGGCGGAGAGCTAAATGTGTTCTGTCGAAAGTATGCATTACGCGTGACGAAAAAGTAATGCACCTGCTTCTAATCTTTAAAGAGATAGTAAACAGATTGCTTACGAGCTGCATTACAATTTTGAAAAAGTTTTAATGGGAATCCGATGACAGTTCGGCTCTAGCATACATCCTGTATTACCAGTAATGCAGGCTGTGCGCACTCCGTTTACAAAGCGGCCATGCATATGGCAAAGTAAACCGGACTGTGTGGGATTATTTACATGGAAGGCAAAGTAATGCAGAAGTAATCCATTATGTAATGGCAATTTCCGCCGCTGGGTAGCTACTGCATGTCAGATAAACTCAAAGTTTCCTCTATTATTGATTAGTTTATTGTGACGGATAGTGATATGTATAAGATATGAAATCGGTCCTAAGACTTCTTTTCTGACACTACTTACCTATGACAGCTATACTATATAGATGTCCGATTTCTACCAAACTTAGTGGGATCATGCGAAAGCATAGCTAACTAAGAAATACAGTTTGGAGGCGTTCCCATTAAGAACAAACAAAGTTTTCTCACTAAAACTTGTTTTTCGACCAATCATTCCTAGGGCAGCTATAACCTACAGTCATGCGATTATGACAAAACTTTTAAGAATTGTGTGAAAGCTTACAAAGTTAATATATGCCAATTTTACAGAGGTTTACTTTAAAAACAAAAAAGTTTTTCTTACTAAGATCATTTTTCTAACCTTACTTTTCTATGGCAGCCATACTGTATAAATAGATGCCCGACTTCAGAATCATGGAGAAGCATTGAAAACTAGTGAATACAGAGTTTGGAGACGTTTGCATTACAAACAAAAAAGTTTTTCTCACTAAAACTAGTTTTTCGACTGATCATTCCTATGGCAGCCATATGTAATAGTCATCCGATCCGGCCGGTTCCGACAAATGTGCAGCTTATTTGTACCAGAAGACTTCGTGCAAAGTTTGGTGGCGATAGTTTTAAAACTGACGGACGGAAAAGGCTTAATCAACTCAGCTTGTCATGCTGATCAAGAATATGTATGCCTTATTTGGTCGGAAATGCTTCCTTCAATGCGTTACAAACGTCTGCACAATTTTATAGTACGCAAGGGTATTACAAGTTTTGCACCTGACATGTGATTACTCACAACGTCTTCCAACTATTGTTTAGAAATTACCAGGATAAATCCCCCATTCGGCTACTTATGCCCTAACTCGCCCTAACTTTTACCCTTTTTGGGTAAATGAAAAGGTGAAATAGTAAGAATATGATAAGAATATGATAAAAAGATGGGGTGTTCTGAGCCATGGGGTGTATTGGCTCCAAGAAATAAATCAAAACACAGCGTATCAGGTCTGTTCTCGTTTCCGAATTCGATCGATCGGAATAGGCAAGAGATCTGATATCCAAGAATTGATTAGAGAAATCGGTTAAAGCTGTCAGCCATCAAAACTGTTCTTAGGAGAGTATTCGAAATTATAAGATAATAGCCGAGTCAAACAATCGGCTTTTCGAAAAGGGAAGAGTTTCCAATTCCGATTTCACATAATTTGATCGAAATCGAAAAAGGAAACAGGCCCGCATTGCTTATGTCAAGTTTCTTGCTTCTTATTACCTAACTCTGGACAAGCAAAGCGGTTTTTTTTTCATATTTGATTTGTGAATATTACCTCAACATATTTTAGGAATCTCAAAAGTGAATTAATTGTCATTTTGATCGAAATGTGATGTTTTAAACAAAACTGTGTTTTGGTTAAGTGGCGAATTTTATACAATTTCCAGTCTTTTTAACGGGTGGTTCAACATGAACTGAAAAACTAATTATACGAAAAGTTACATGCATCTTTTAACTAAAATACATTAACAGAGCGAAAAAATATTGATTTGTGACTTAGTTATGATTCAAAAAACAAATCTACGATCACAACGCCGCATTTTACCCTAAATACATCAATATTTACTCTCGTTTTATGCATTTACTGCCGACCCATACGAGAAGTGACAACGCTTGCTATTGCCGCAAGGATGTTTTGGCGGAAGGTCCACACAAAAAATTGTATCTTTTTAAAAGTACTTCGTATTATTTGGTCCCCATATTTCAATCACTTAGGGGCGTTTTCTAATCTACTGCATAGAGCCATCTGTCACATAAACCTACAAATAACAGAGCAAAATCTTTGTTTATCTGAGACATAGCAGCTATTTAGAAGATGAGAAATCGGCCCTTAATGTCCGTCACTCGCCTCTGTCTTGTGCGAGTTGCGTCCCCATTTCTTTTAGCACCTGGTCTTTCCATCTCAGTTTCGGTCGTCACTTCTTGGCTCTATTCCGCCCAAGTTTGTTCGTCTTCCGTTTGTACACCTCCATACGAATAACATGTCCAATCCAGCGTCGTATACTTGGGTCAGCAATGTTATCGGGCGGTAAGGTAAGTCCAGAGTGTCCGAGCCTGGTGGTCCAAATATGTGGAATATTATCGATAAGATGCTATAGATCCCGAGATGAAACCTGATCCGTAAATGTGAGACCTGCGGGACGAACAAAGAAAGACATTAAAAGATGTTAAGAAGCAATTTCTGATATTTGAACACTCTGAATTGGGATATACCTTCTTTTTTTTTTGGCTAAAACATGGTAAGGATGCAGCTGGTTGAGGGAACAGAATCAATAAAAGTCAGGCAAGTAAAGATGCTTCAACTAGGAATCAATGAAGAAAGCTGCAGTCCGTGGAGCAACCGAACAACTGTGGTACTCAGTCCGAGGATAAACAATTTTGGGATAAACAGATATTGCCTTGACGCGCGCCACCTGATAAGAGGCATCATTATTGATGGCATCGTGTACTGTATATCCGTGTATTTCATTGAAATTCGCTTTTTGAAGATCAAGCCAGCTGGAGGTTACTGAACCTTGAGCCAGTTTTTGAAGTACTTCATAACGTTTGCTTCACCGTATAAATCCCGTCAAAGACCATGAAGCATTTTACTGGAAAGATTTGTTAGCAACTGTACCGGTCCTGCAGCTTTCCGTGACTTCCAACAGATAAATGGGCAGACTGTTACCCTGATATTTGAAGTTTCAATGGATTAAAGGCGTTTTATATGGACTAATGTATCTTGCATTTCAAAATCCGTGCTGACTAGCTGGCAGCCCACCACTGCTTTACATTGATGCCTCTGCGCTATCAACTATCAGCTGCTTTCTCAAGTTCCTATCCCGGCATTGGCACTGACTTGACTTTTTAAGCCACCTCCAAAAAGTGTGAGCCATTTTTCTGTATTGCATTTTCGTTTTATTTGAATTATGTATATAAATATATTTTTGTTTTGTTGTTGTTGTTGTTGGTTTTTCTTTTTTGTTTTTTAATATTATTATTATTACTTAGGGGCTAGAGTATCGGGGGTTATCTGGGTATACTGTAAAATATAAATTGTATATAAATGTGTGTAATGCATTTTGCTGACGTACGTTTCTGGTTCTAAATCCTGGCGCCTTCGCGTGTTTTCTCTTTTCCAAAATGGAGTTCGCTTCCGTTTCTTGTATATGTATCGTAATTCATATATATATATTCATATATATTTATATATATATATTTATAAATAAGAGAGACATTCAAAAAAGAAATGTGTACCTAAATATACGTCTTGTAAATATCATAATCGTATATGGCTAATATAAATACAGAATGACAATTGCTGGTATAAATATTTTGGGGATTTGTATTAATCCAATAATAATACAAGTGTATAAAGAGAAAAAAAAAACTGCAAAGCGGCATTCAAAATTCAAAGCTGGCGGCATGTACCGCACCATATTTATGTGGGGTAAGTATCGATAGTTATTATACGCTATGGTAATGTTTGAATATATGCATAAGTACTTGGATCAGAGAGAGAGAGAGAGAGAGCGAGAGAGGGAGAGGGGGGCGCGTTCGATGCTGTCGCAGAATGTCTCAGAAACTTGAATACTTTTAGTAGTTCCCCTTATAATGCTGGTCAGTCAGGGCATATTTTGTGACTTGAGTTGGTCTGGTCAGTCGTCTCACTTTCATTTTGGTATCAAAATATATATATGTATATTTTCTCCTGTTTACTCTATGGATTAATGGCAACTGATGCGCCGGGAGCGCGAATGCATATTGTTCAAGTCTTTTCGTTTTACTTTTTGGAATTATCGATTTCGCTTTTGTCTTTTTGATTTTGATTCTGTGGTTGCAAGTGTTTGATTGGCTGGTTGATTGGTTAGTAAATACAATAGTATATATATATGTATGTATATATAGCAGGATGTAGTACAAAATTCTCGCTTGATTGGCTTTACGCATTTAAACGTCTCAGTACAGTCTATAAGTTGTGGTTGTTCTTTATGGTGGCGTGGAGAAAGACTAGAAGGGAGGAGGGGAGAACCGCACACATGATTTAGAAAGAGAGAGAGAGAGAGAGAGAGAGAGAGATATATATATATCAACTAACATATGGCCACAAACTTAAGAAAGGAACTAAGATTAACTTGTAAATACGCTAAACTAATTTTGGACTAACTACACCAAAAAAAAAAAACACATAAAACAAATAAAATTATGTAAACAAAATACATAAAAATTAAAACGAACAAAAATTTGCTTATTATTGATAATTTGGCAATTATTGAGGAGCGGGGTGGGGCGGGTTTGGGGTGGGGTGGGGATATAGAAGTCAGTCAGTTCGTCCATACACAAACATTTACCGAGTTGGGCTTACATACATATACATATATATATATCGAAGAGTTGGCCCCATACTTGGGACTCTTGTATATCTAAGCAAGGGTGTGTGTGAGTGTGTGTGTCTGTGTGTGTGTTAGTGTTGAATCTAGTATATATGTTTGTCTATATATGTAAGTATATATCAATTGAAGGTTGTCATGTTGATGCCGCCATGTCAGAGAAGTTCGAAAATCCGTTTTCTATGCTAAATTATGAAATTGTCCTGTTTTGTTTTGCACCACAAATTGTTATGTATATCGCTGCTGCTGCTGCTGATGATGATGATGACGATGTTGACGGTGTTGACGGTGTTGGTGATGTTGCTACTCCTGCCACTCATTCTCATCCACACCCTCCATATCATCTTGCTCCAGCTTGGTGGTATATTCCATGCGCGCACTAACCGATTTTTGTATCTGCAATTAAACAACATAAATTGATTGACATTAGCTGGTATAACACAAAAGGGGGAATCTTCCCGGTAATATAATAAATTTCATCTTACACAATCCCACGCAAATAAAATTATCAATGTGTGTGGCCCAAAGTAACTTACAAACTGAACTTCGTTCAGATCTGACCAAAATACAGTTCTTTGTGCAATTTCTTCTTCATAATTTAAGAATACATTCCAAATTATTTTTGCATACTTAGTTTCTAAGCTGAGTCCCAAGGCAATTGGATGAAAACTAATAGATTGTTTCGTTATACCAATTTTCCGAAAATTTTCTAATTCAAGGAAGGTTTTGGTTTAGAAAATTGGAGCTTCCCCTGTCTAACTACTAGACATAGGATTTGAGGTAAAATCATATTTTTAATGGGTGGTCAACAAAACAACAAAAATATGTCAATGTGTTCTGCCGATTAAGTTCCAAGTCATTCCAGATATATTGCATGTAAAGTTAAATACTCAATAAGTTTTTTGATAAGAATGATAATGGTAAGAAAAAGTAAACATTATTCTGTTATAGACAAATCAGCAAATCGCAAAAACAGTATCCATGCAAGCAGAATGACTTCAAGTCCACCATTTTGTAACTAAGTGCAGAAACCTGCCAGATGCAATGCATAAGTCAAATTTTAAATTATATTTTTACTATATAGTTCGAGTTCTTAATGAAAACTGTAAAGAACTTCCGTGAACTAAACCCATTCGCAAAATCAGTTAAAACCAGGAGTACGGAAGAACGCAACGAACTACTTACAGTATACTTGCCTGTGAACAGTACTTTCACGTGCTAAGTATTTTTTGCGATTCCAACCGAAGGTCGGAATTTTAAAGGGTACTTTGAGTAAAGCATATGATATTTTTTGACCTATTTGTAACCTATTTAAGCATTTGCTTAGATTAAGATTAAGTTTATTTTATATTTTTCATATATATATATCAAATATGTATTATCAAATATTTTAATTTAAATATTTATGGTCATCTCTAAAACTTAGTCTTGTGCGAAAATTTCGCGATTTTACAACCAAAAACAGAAAAAGTCGGTCAAGCGATCGACTTTAACATACTCTGCTGCAATAGCGAACAGTTTCTTGGTAATAACTCGACAACCGTTCATCCGATCTTTACCAATTCTTTGATTACTAATTATTTCTGGAGGTACGAATCATCCCATCTTTAAAAGTGTGTGGGATATATGACCTTTTCCGAATTGCGGCGGGAGGGGCGTGGTCAAAAATTAAAATAAACATGATCTGCCTGCAAGTATGAGAAGTTTTTGTTCCATTCAAGGCGCACCTCTATCTCTTACCATCTCTTTAGCCTGTGCGTTTATACGGATAGACAGACAGACGAACGTGGCTATATTGATTCGGCTTTTGATGATGATCAAGAATATATATACTTTATTGGGATATGCTTTCTTCTGACTGTTACAAACTTTTGCACAAACTTTTTATGGAAAATATATTTATATTGTTGTTGGGTTTAATGACCTTTTTTAAATTTAAATAAGGTGTTGTGTCTTAGCCGGCTCCAGGTCCTGTTTATGTAGTTTGTTTAAGTGTAAACAATTAAAACGCCACTGTTGAGCCGAGAATTCAATACGAAATTAACCCTCCAATCTCCGCCAAATAACCCATGCGATATCGTTGACACAAGGGGGTATGAGTAGTTTCGGGTGAGGTGTAATGTTTTATTTCCTAAAAATTAACAGTTAGTTTTGAACACAATTTTCCGTCCATACGTACGCTTCGTTTCATCTCATATTTCGACTGACTTAATTAGTGTGTTGCAAGTTAGACAGTGTTGCAAAGATTCGATGCAAAGTTATCGATACTTGCGAACACTGATGAAAGAACAAAATTAAATTTCAGTTAAGATTCAAATTAAACTAAATCGGCGGATCCTCTGCAACATCCCCGCCACCGTGAATCTAGCACGCGTCAGATTCACCAATGCTCAATCTGGCCAATACACAAGCTGGGCGACGAAGTATTCCAGTAGACGTCTTCACAGTTGCGATGCGCACTTGGCCATCCTTCCCCGCTATAGCATTCAGGACTCTGCCTTTCTTCCAGAGCGAACGATGCGAGCTGGCATCGCATATGAGGACGAGATCTCCTTCCTTCAAAGGCTGGACCGGGTGATACCATTTTGTACGCCTGCACAAATCGGGCATATACTCATTGATCCATTTACGCCAAAATGAATGTGCAACTTGTTGCACTATACGCCAATCCTTTCTGGTGGGTTGATACGATTCTTCCTGCGGATGCGGTGATTGGCTGGAATTAGAAGTGCCTAAGAGAAAATGATTCGGGGTTATAGGGTCATCTGTTGGGCTTTCTAGGGCTATATGTGTTAGTGGTCGAGAGTTCACTATATTCTCGGCGTCGCACATAAGACTATAAAGCACATCCTCCTTAAGGTTTCGACTTAACAATGCATGACCAATTGCCCGTTTCACGCTGCGCACTAATCTCTCCCAGCAGCCACCCGCGTGTGGGTTTAACGGACAGTTAAACAGCCACTCTATTTTATCATTCGCGAATTCAGCTGCTATCATCTCATGGTCCATGTTACGCAGCTCCTTTCTCAATTCCTTCTCAGCACCAACGAAATTTGTGCCGTTATCCGAGCGAATTCTTTTTGGCCTGCCTCGTCGAGCCATGAAATTCCGTATAACACGTATGCAAGTGTCCGCTGATAAGTCCTTAGCCATTTCTAAGTGAACAGCTCTTACAGTCAGGCAAGTGAATATACATATCCAGCGTTTTTCTGTTGACCTACCCCTTGTGACAAGAAACGGGCCCATGTAATCAACGCCTACATATGTGAACGGTCGCACATATGGTGTGACTCTATCTTCAGGCAACTGTCCCATCAATGGCGCAGCTGGGCGCGCTTTTTCCAACTGACAAACCTTACATGAACGCGACACACGACGCACTTCCTCACGACAATGTGGAATGTAATATTCCCGTCTTACCTCTGCCACAATGGTGTTCTCGTTCTGGTGTTTCCACTTATTATGGAAATGTTGAAGAATAAGCCCTGTCACATGGTTTCTTTGTGGTAATATGATCGGTTGCCTCGTGCTCTCACTCACGGCAGTTGCATTGGCTATTCGACCGTTCATTCGAATAACTCCATTTTTGTCCAAGATTGGTGTCAACTTCTGCAACTTGCTGGACTTGGCAATCGCCTCTCCGTTTGCCAAAGCTTCTTGTTCCTCGCTATATTCCATTTGTTGAACCGCCCTGCACAAGACCACCTCAGCGCGCTCGATCTCAAATGCTTCCAGAAACTTCCTGCGCACCCCTCGGTAGCGAACACGTAACATCCATGCCAGCACACGGATCAACCGCCTGAAAGTAGAGAACCTTTGAAACATACTTGCTGGATCATCAACAATGGACATCATAAATTTTGGCCGAAGCTCGGCTTCTGTTTGCGTGCAGCCCGGATCCACTGGCCAGCAGTTCTCCTGGTCCATGAGGAAATCTGGCCCTGATAGCCACAGCGATCGTCGGCCTTCCTTTTTCATCTTGGTGCCAAAGTCAGCTGGATTATCCCTTCCTGGCACCCAGCGCCATTCATCGACATTTGACGATTCCAGAATCTCATTAATGCGATGTGCCACGTATGGCTTGTATCGTCGATGATCCGATTTGATCCAAGCTAACACAGTCCTTGAGTCGGACCACATACAAATTCTGTGTGGAAGTACATCATGGCCCTTTAAAATGTTATTTCTTAGGCGGATCGCAATCACCGCCGCTTGTAGTTCCAGTCTCGGTATCGTGGATAATTTCATCGGCGCACATTTGGTCTTTCCCAAAATAAATGCCACAGTCCATCGTTCTCCAGCTCTCAGTCGCCAATATCCAACTGCCGCGTAGGCCACCTCACTTGCATCTGAAAAGATATGCAGCTCGGCCCCTCCATCCCAGAACTCGGTACCATAGCATCTCGGAACACGTATATTGGACACATCGTTCAAACACCTTAGCCAGTGTCTCCACACGTCATTATTTTCAGCGTCGATTTGCTGATCCCAATTAGTTTTCTTTTGCCAGATAGATTGAAGCAGCAATTTACCAATTAATGAATATTCTGCAACCAAACCATATGGATCGAATATCGACATTACGATTCGTAGGACCTCTCTCTTGGTTGGCACCCTATTCTCGAAAAACAGTGACTTATCAATCTTGCCAAATGACAACTGGAAACCAAACTCATCGTCCTGCGTCTGCCACTGCATTCCCAAAACCTTTTGACAATGCGACGCTTCATCCCTATCAAGGCTCAGAACTTCTCCATTAATTCCTGCGGCGAATACTTCATTGAATTCCCTTGAATTTGACACAAATTTCCTTAGTGTGAATCCCCCTTTGCGATGGATTTCCACGATTTCCTTTGTTACTCTTATGGCATCATCTTCATTAGAAAAGCAGTGTACAAGATCATCCACATAGTGATTTCTTATAATGGCGTCGGCGGCTTCAGCGTACATCTCCTTGTGTACCAGTGCGTTCTTGTTTTTCACATATTGCGCTGAGGCAGGTGAGCACTTGGCCCCAAATGTCATGACCTGCATTTGATATACCTTCATGTCTTCCTTTGGGTCATTTCTCCAAAGTATGCGCTGCGCGCATTGATCGTCTGCTTTTATTCGAACTTGGTGAAACATCTCCTGAATATCAGCACAGACTCCTATACGCTTCTGTCTAAACCTCATCAGCACTTGAATTAGAGGTTGACATTCGTCCGGCCCAGTCATTAGCATCGAGTTTAACGACACTCCGTTGACTTCCGCTGCCGCATCGAATACTATCCGTAATTTTCCTGGTTTGTTGGGATTAGAGACCCCAAAATGTGGCAAAATCCATTTCTTTTTTGAGTCCATCTTGACTTCCTCACCGGAGAGCTGTTTTATATAATCCTTCCGTTCATATTCTGCCATCAAGTTCTGATACTGCTTTTGATACTCTGGTTCCCGGTAAAACTTCTTCTCCAGAGTCAACTGTCTCTTCATTGCCATTCCCATGCTGTCCGGGAGCTCGACGTTATTATGAATCCAAAGCAGCCCTGTCTCGTAGCGATCTCCCACGTATCGTGTTGTCTCATCTAGCAACCTCCTTGACCTCTCAATTTCACGTCCCTCGACGTGGTTCATCACCTGATGAACGTCCATCTCTGCATTGGCAATGTAATCATTTACCAATTTTTCAATGTGATTGTCGTTCGTCTCTGTTGCAAAGTGCACTCCGTTGGCATTTCCGTTCATTCCATTTTCGTCATAACATTTTCCGTAAATTAGCCACCCTAATTTCGTAGCTGCAACTACTGGGCCATTTCCAGCAGTTGGCTGCATTGCCTTTGGCACACACAAATGGACGTTATCGAGCCCAATCAGAAGTTCTGGTTCTGCATCCGTGTAGTCTTCAACTGGAACGGTTTTTAGATAATGGTACCTCAATTTCAATTGTGACATGTTTACTGTTTGACATGGCAAGTGTAAATTCTTCATTGTGCTAACACTCAAATCGTAAATCCTTTTGTCATCACAACCAGATATTCCAATATTAAAGTGAGCTGTTAACTCAGTTACCTTTTTATTGCCAAAC
This sequence comes from Lordiphosa andalusiaca, assembly GCA_035044965.1. Lineage (NCBI taxonomy): Eukaryota > Metazoa > Arthropoda > Insecta > Diptera > Drosophilidae > Lordiphosa > Lordiphosa andalusiaca. Next base: position 2,805,501 of record JAWNNM010000159.1, on the reverse strand, counting down.
CATTGCAAAGTCATTTTTTTCTTTTGGCCGTTTAAGCCCAATGCTTCAGCTAGTCGTTCATTCATTAGTGACACGGCTGATCCTTCGTCCACAAAGGCATGGCAATTAACTATATTGCCATTAGCGTGCAACTTAACCGGCAAAACTTTAAATAAAACCGTTGTGCTCTTCGCCTGCGAAGCTGTTCCGCTGAATACACCGCCTTTAGGTGATTCCTCACTTGTCTTCTCTATAGCCTTGTGTAGCAACGAATGAATATTTTTCCGGCAGCCGTCAACATTACATTTATGCCGAGTACGACACTCCCGACTGGAGTGGCCCTGTTTTAAACAATTAAAACATATTTTGTTCGCTCTGGCCACCTTCCATTTTTCGTCAATACTCAGCCGGACGAACGCGTCACAATTTTCCAGATAATGATTCTCTTTGCAGACATTACACTGCTTGCTGCTCTTACTGTCCACCTCGTTAGTGTGAAACAGTCTATTCCGATCCCTTTTTGCCTTGGTCACCCAATGTTCATTGACCAGGCCTGCATCCTGTATATCAGTTGCCATTGCTTGAAGCCATACGCTGAGATCCTTGATAGTCTGCTCTTGATTCAATGTTCTTGCATGCCTTGCCCATTCGAGCCTTTGCTGCACCGGCAGCTTCAGCAACAACTCTTCCATCAAGGTCGGATTTTTCATATGTTGGTGAGCACCAGATGCTTCTAAAAATGATGCCAAATTCTGAACCTTGGTTTTAAAATCGACTAACTGCTCCAATCTTCCTTCTTGGATGCACGCAGTTTCCCTTACTCGCTTAACTTGACTCTTTATTAACAGTTCAGGCCTACCAAAATTCTGCCTCAAGGTGTCCATAATGTTGACAACATTTTGGCTGTGTATAAGTAAACACTCTACCGTTTCTCTGGCCCTGCCTTTGAGTGCCTTTTGCAGGCGCAGTAAGTTTTGTCTATCACTATAAGCATACTCTCCGGTAGTCATATTGAATGTTTCCTGAAACATAGGCCATAGTTCAGGTGTGCCATCAAACTCTGGCAGATCGTACAAGGGACGCGTAGATTCTTGGCGGGGCGTCGCCATATTGGCGCCACTAGATGACGCTGCTGACTGTACGACTGTCGCTTCACTGTTTGTGTTGCGCGTGCCTGCTAGCACTTCAATCAAAAGATTCGTCTTTTGCATATGAATTTCGTTCATCCTAACAATTTCCATTTGAAATTGTTGCATTTGCTGTACCATTGCACTGAGCATCATTTGCTGTGTGTTCGGTATCATTCTACTTTCTTCAATTTCCTGTGCCTGTGCACCGTCAATACTGTCGTCGTCTCCAACGGCTCCATCAATATCCATCTTGCCCTTTTGAGACCTAGTTTGCACCATTCAACAGACAACCCAAATCCCAAACCACAATCTAAAAGGCACTTACCAATTTAAGTTCTTTTAAATTGCCAAATTGCTGACACCTCATGTACACGCATCTATTTCGTCAGCTACTACGTGCACGATCCCTCCTTCTCCTTTGTGTGTATGCGTAGGCGTCGTCTCGCTCTTACTCATGCAATTCGTCGAACTGCAGTTACACACACACGCAACGTCAAATTGCGCGTCAGATTTCGACTTGTTCACAGCTTCTTGATGCCAAGATTCTTCTCCTGTTGCCAGTGCAACACAATGTTGTCCTCTTCCTGGACGATTCACTTCTCCCAAGCGAAAGCCTCACAAACTTCCGTCTTGCTCACTTCCCTCAAGGGAAAAAGAAGCGAAATAAAAGATGTTGAGCCGAGAATTCAATACGAAATTAACCCTCCAATCTCCGCCAAATAACCCATGCGATATCGTTGACACAAGGGGGTATGAGTAGTTTCGGGTGAGGTGTAATGTTTTATTTCCTAAAAATTAACAGTTAGTTTTGAACACAATTTTCCGTCCATACGTACGCTTCGTTTCATCTCATATTTCGACTGACTTAATTAGTGTGTTGCAAGTTAGACAGTGTTGCAAAGATTCGATGCAAAGTTATCGATACTTGCGAACACTGATGAAAGAACAAAATTAAATTTCAGTTAAGATTCAAATTAAACTAAATCGGCGGATCCTCTGCAACAGCCACTATTATGGAATATTTTCTTCTCCGTTATATTTCGGGTTCCTTCGGAATCCGTCTTCAGGGAAAAGTCACAGAAAGTAAACACACTACATAAACAGAAGGAAGCGTCCAGCCTAAGAAGCTATTAAAACATTACCCAATATCAGACTGAACCTCACTTATTATAGGTAAATTGAAAAACATCTCAACCTGGACTTTTAAATAGATCATTAAGTATTGAAATTAAGTATCATTAACATTGACTTATGCGTTTCTTATTTTCAAAATCGTAAAACGTGGAGCTCGGATATGGTTTTCGATCACGGTCACGATAGTTTTAGAAGTTCTTAACTTAAGTGAATCTTCGAAACGAACCTGGTTCCATTCCGGAGAAGGTTGGCGATGTTCACAAAATCATTGTATCATCAATTGTACCTCAATTTTTATATTTAAATTCACCATATTTCAATATAAAGCATTCGGAAAGCAGAATATCACCAAAAATTTCATTAAAAAATATCCGATATGTCGCCTCGGAAAAATATTCGATAACCATATTTGGAATTTTTAAGCCAGGATATCGATATTCCATACGCAGAGTGTATATAGCTTGACTCACTCTAAATTAAATTAATTCACACACGAAAATTGCCCTAAATAAGATCGCTTAAACATCAGTATCCAGTTTAAAGTTACTGTTAATTATCGACACTTTTGTCATCTTTGGTACTATCGATAAATGCCATCGAATGTATGGAAAACGGTCAGATTAATACTCTGTAATACGCAACATTTACAGAAGGGAATACATATCGCTTCTGGTAGAGATCCTCACTGTCTTATCACACCATGATTTCTGTAGATATTGTAACGTAAGAAGGTAAGAAGGTAACGGTACAACATAAGTAGAGTATAAGGACACTAAGAATACTTGATCAACCCCTCCTAATCAACCGTTCGAGCAAGGGAAACCCCCTTGAGTACGACCTGATCCCAGCTCTACTTAATTCTGCACAAAGGTTGAAGTATGGACAACCCCATTGGGATTTTAATGTGATTTAACAAGGAATGTATACCTAAGTGGGATTTTAGGGATCGCAAAGTAACCTTAACTAACCTATAGCTCCTGTCCGTTTGCAATTGACAACAGAATCTGTTGAAAACTTGTTTGGAACGGAAAATCGGAAGTTGTTTTTTTTTAATCGCCTTTTAAGTGACAATCAAGAATGACTGGATCTTGGCTATGTTTTATATAAATTCCGTGACTTACCTCCTGCTGTTTGTTGATTTCGTATTCAGATTTCGGAGCGAATTGTGAATGGTCTGGCTTCTTGACAGCTGCTGGTGGCACTTGTTGTATGGAAGAGACTGTGCGGGAAAAAAAAAACATAAATTCATGTAATTATTTCCAACTTCTCTCCAACACTCACGTGTATCCATGCCCTCAGGCTTGAGGCTAATCTTGGGGGCTGTCCTATCACTGCAGCCAAACCATTCCTCACATGACAGTGTGGCGCTCCAGGTGATACGTGTGGGTGGGAATAAATCATCTTGAAACAGTTCGCTCTGTGAAAGAATACAAAAAATAATCCTTTTTTTCTCTTTTTTTTCCAAGCTGCTTACCTTAATCCGTGGCACTGTGAAACTGAGCGGCTCAATTGTCGTATTGGTCAACCTGTAGGCCTTGGAGAACTCCACGCTGGCCACATCGCAATGATTCTTGGTGAGAAAGCTGAGACCCTGATGCAGCGATGTGCAACGATGATGCGACAGTGGACAAATGTAGGGTTCCTCGTCGGTAATCTCATAGCAATAGATGGTGGAGTCTCCTTTGCCGGTGACAAACAGTGTCGAGCTGTCCTCATCATAGTATGGAATCAGTATGGAAGGCGACACATCCAAACTGGTCGTATTAAGCGGAGCAGCCAACTTTTGTGCATTATAAACGCTGATCTGACGTTCAGAGACTCTGCGAAAGAAAGTGGATTAGCTCACTGCGGAGACGACGATTCCAGTTCATGTTCTTACTTATCGAATCCGGTGCAGACAATGTAGTGACCCTCGAGCGCCCAGGTGATACGTGCTCCTCGTGTGCCCACCGGTCCGTTGCCCTCTCGAATGGGTGTCTCGGATTTACGTGGATTGTACACACGAATCTTGCCATCCTTGCACACAGTGGCACCCAGACGGCCACAGGGACTCCAGGCAAAGTCGAATATCTGATCCGTGTGACCGGTCAGTGCGCACTTTTCGCTCATGGTGCGCAAATCCCACAGCTTAATGGTCATATCATAGCTAGCGGTTAGCAGGACATCGGCAGCCAAAGGATGAAAACGTATAAAGTAGATCTTGTCCAGGTGGGCGGTCAGCTCGCCGGCCGGGGTGTTGGTGGGCTCCGTTAGGCCGCCCTCCGAAATGTGCCAGATTTTGACAATGCCATCATCGCAGGCCACGGCCAAGCGCTGAGCATCAAAGGGATCCCATTGGAAGTCCATGATGTTGCTGCCATTCACCAGCGAGGGGATGACACCATCGGCCAAGCGGCCCGTGCGACTCAACTCGAAGATGGCGATTTTACCACCAGGTCCCGAGAGCGGGACAGCCACACGCTCATGGTTGGCATGGAAGCCATTACACTCACCCGGTATCTGCCGGCTTAGATTCCTCAAGTTCTCAATGTGTGTGGACTTGTGACCGGGTGTGCCCTTCAGGTGGCGGAATTTGGATACCTTGCCAAAGACGGTAGAGGTGCGCTTGGTGGAGGCAGCACTAAAGGCAGCCTCGGTGGCTGATTTCTTAATGCCAGCGCTGGCTCCATTGCCCCGTTGCCTATGCTGCTCCTCCAGCAGTTTGCCCTCGGGCACTGAGATGCGTTTGCTGTCAATGACATTTGCCGGCGGCTGCTGCTGCTGCTGCTGCTGGCTCGGCTTCAGCGGCTCCACCTTGGAGTGCTCGCGACGTCTAAGTGTTGGGAGACCTTAAAATGAATCAATGGTTCAAACTTCAAACAGCTTAATCACTCACAATGGCACCGGCGACTGAGCCTTCTCGTCCACCTGACTCTTGGACCGGCTCTCATATAGGCGACGCCGTTCGGCAATGCTGCTCCTGGCCGATGAGAAGCGACGCAGATCTGCATCTGTGCGATCCTCCCCCTCTGTGGAGTTCTCCGATGATTCCGAGTTTTGTTCAAAGATCTAGGCGAACGAAGAGAAAATTGTGAATACGAATCGAATATTTGTCAAATAAAGAAATAGCCGAAGAAGTGTAACGGAGCAGACCTTATCGGATGATTCATCATCGTCAGCCGAAGACTGTAGTTGTTGGTGTTGGCAGTGGAGGCAGGTGAGTGGAAGTAGACAGAGTAATTGGAGTGTTAGTAGCAGGATTAAGAGCCGAAAGGTGGTGATGAATTCACCAATTAGAGTTTAGACAAGTCAAACAAGGAGCTTGAGAGCACGTTTAGTTAAGATTTTTGTGGATAGAACAAAACAAAACATTACCTTGCGACGTTCCGAGGTGGTCAACGATTTTTGCACGCCATTCCCAGCTGGATTTGGTTCACGTTCGTGTTTTTCTAGAATGGAGGAAGAAAGGATTCGAGTTATAATGGAGGCAAAAAAAATGCAATGAATATTCGAGTTGGACTCTGATTCAAAACAATGGAAATATAACTGCCTTCGTTTGACCTAAACTCCTCTATAGTAGAAAAGATTCCTTGCCGGAAGCCTGCTGCTAGTTGAGACTAGAGCAGGCAGCTTTTAACTAACTTCTGTATGTGGAGATTTAATTGTGGGCCTCGCGGAATCTTGTGATGGGTTATAACGCAAAATCTCCAATGAATCCATTGTCGTTCCGCCCAGACCTAAAGAGACGTTAGTAATGAAGAGCTGTTGGATTTGGTTCACGGATAGTAGTTATCCGGGCGCCTGTGCTTACTTTTACTTATCTTCTAAGCAACGTGCCGGAGTGGAAACCAAGTGCGATCTCCCCATAGGGAGTTACTAGCTTCCAAATAAAATGTTTCGAGAAGAAGAAACCCTGTCTAGAGGGGGCAGAAAGTAATGTTAGATTGCTGCAAGGAGGTTGGGCTTAACCATAATCCTGCATATATACACACAGCTTACACCCCAACAAAACTAGCAACTTAGAACTTAGGAAAGTCATCAAATGGGGCTACTAACAGAGTTGTAAGCTTGCTTGGTAATGTTTACATGGACAGATTAAGTGGTTAGCAGGGTTCTTGAAACACCGGTTCGGATTACGTTATAATACTTGGTTTTTACCAACATTTAAAGCTATTTTCTAAAGAAAAGTGACATTTTCATCCCTTCACATCCTAAACGGAACTTGTAATACAAGTTTCCACCATTGTTCTTGCAAATTTCAAAGCTAAGCGACTTTAGGCCCACGTTGGAAAAGCCAACGGGCTAAAATGACTTCAAAAGCATCGACCTTATGACAGACAAATGACATCATGCAATAGATTTACACCACAAAATTAACTGTGAGGAGCATCAGTATAATGTCACCATTGAGCAGACAGATCACAGAGTGTAGCGTTGCTATTTGCTTTACGCCCTTGGTACGCTTACGTACTGTGTCCCCTAACACAAACGTGATCTGCATACGGTATACACCTAACTTCATGCACAAATTTTTAACTCTATCTCTTATAGTCTCTGAGATCGAAGCGTTCATACGGAAGGACAGACGGACATGGTTATATCGACTCGGCTGTTAATGCTGATCAAGAATATGTATATATACCAGAGCTCGCAAGTAACTCTCAACACTTTCCTAGTGTCGGCAAAAAACAGTTTGACGAAAATAGGGAGCGAAAGACACCTTCAGTTCTGTTTTTGCTCAAATCTGTTTTGCTCAGAGCAAAGACACATTTTTTGCGTATGTATGAGTGGTTGTGTGTCGCGACCGTGTACATACACACTTATGCATATACACAGCCTACCAAATGCACAAAACGGAAACACTTTTCGCCGACGCTTATTGTGTTCTGGTCATTTGCAGACAGTTTTCTGATGAGCACTCGCTCTGAAGTGTTTCGGTCAGTGGTCTTCGGCAGACCGACTCGTTTGTTTTGCTCAACCGAAAACACGTAACAGAAAACAGAAGAGGAGAGAGAATAAGTGTTTCGCTCAGTGAGAGAGAGTTTGTGCTGCGCTTGTTTCTGTTTTGTTCTGAGGCTGATCGCATTTGAAACAAGAAAGATAGTCGGTCAAGCCCGACTATAACATACTCTGTACCAAGAAAATTTCTTTTGATCATAACTCGAAAACCGTTCATCCGATCTTCTTCATTCCTTTGGCGGATCGATAAGTTATCCTAATAACTAAATATGTCCAGAAGGAACAAGCCATCTATCTTCAAAACTGTGGGAGATATGACGTTTTTTCTAAATTGCGTGGGCGGCAGGGGGCGTGGCCAAAATTGAAAATAAACTTGATCTGCCTGCAGACATTAGAAGCATATGTCCCATACATGTCAAGCCTCTATCTCTTACCATCTCTGAGATCTGTGCGTTCATACGGACAGACAGACGGACAGACGGACATGACGGACATGACTCGGCTGTTGATGCTGATCAAGAATATATATACTTTATGGGGTCGGAGATGCTTCCTTCTGGATGTTACATACTTTTGCACAAACTTATAATACTCTATGTACCTACGGTACAGAGTATAAAAAGTGTTAACACTCATTTGCGAGTGATATCATCTGATATATACTTTCTTTATGGGGTCGGAAATGTTTCCTCCTCCCTGCTACGCACATTCGCACAACTTCATGATTCCCCTTTTCCCATTTTTGATGACAACAAGGTATAAAAGTAGAGATAAGTAAGCTTCGGCTCAGCCGAAGACTACTTTTTGGTGACAGCTATACTATATAGATGAACGATTTCGACCAAACTTGGCAGAATCATGGAGAAGCATAGCAAACTAAGATATACAATGTTTTTCTCACTTAAACTTGATTCTCGACCGATCATTTATAAGGCAGCTGTAACCTAGGTCAACCGATTTTGACCAAAACTTTAAAGAATTGTGTGAAAGCTTAAAAATTAAATATTTGCAAATTTTGAAGAGGTTTTCATTGAATACAGAAAAGTTTTTTTTACTAAGACTATTTTTCTAACCTTACTTTTCTATGGCAACTATACTATATAGATGACAGATTTCGACCAAACTTGGCAGAATCATGGAGAAGCATTAAAAACTACTATTTTCCGAGTTTGGAGACGTTTGCATTAAAAACAAAAACGTTTTTCTCACCAGAACTAGTTTTTCGAACGATTGTTCCTAGGGCAGCTATATGTTATGGTCATCCGATCCGGCCGGTTCCGACAAATGTGCAGTGTATTTGTACCAGCAGACTTTGTGCAAAGTTTGGTCGCGATAGTTTTAAAACTGACGGAGGAAATAGCATAGAAACAAACAGACGGACAGACGGACATGGCTATATCGACTCAGCTGGTCATGCTGATCAAGAATATATGTACTTTATGTTGTCGAAAATGCTTCCTTCTATGCGTTACAAACATCTGGACAATTTTAAAATATCCTCTGCAAGGGTATAAAAACGACTGTCGCAAGTCTCTTAAAGAGATGGCATACAGCTCATGGGGTTTCCAGGTTTTGGGGACTACTTCGACAACTTAGAGACAAGTTGGTATATCATCAAGGCATCCTAATTGATCTAGCCTCTGAGCAGTTTGTGTCCCTAAGAGCCCCACTCAAAGACGGAATGTTGGACAATATAGCCTTAAGTCACCGCTCTAAGCTAACCTCAGGTAGGTAGGTACTGCCGGCTGGCCCCAGATGTGGCCGCACATAGACCTTAAGGTCTTTAATGAGGCCGAGTGTTAGGGTACCATTTGATTTCGAAATCAAGGAGGATATTAGACGCCTTGGGGAATCCCAAAATTTGTATTGAAGGGGCGGCGAATGGGTGCGAATGTTTTAGTCTTATTGTAACAATTGCTGGACAGCCGCAGATGAGGTGGTCTAGAGGTGTTTCTGCGACTTTAGGTTCCTGGCATTTCTACAGGTGTCCATTCTTGTCATTATACCTAACTTAATCGGCTGCTAAGAGTGAGTACCCATGAGCAGTCTACAGTCTCTTCTTTGGAGCCACTTTTCATGTGCTTTATCTCTTTCTACCTGCTGTTTAGCGTCTGCATGGAGATGGGTTTCTTTAGCATCTCTTTCTCTTCTCAATTTCCATCTCATCCTCCTGAATTCTTGTCAAGTTTATGTCCATTTGTCTAATCGAAGTCGTGTTCATCGATTGCCCTTGCTGTTTTTCCACAGTTCTATCTCATATATTCAATGTTTCATCGTCTACTCACTTTTAATTTCAATTTCCACAATAATATCAGGTTTGGCCAGCTGATTGGGCACCTCGCTGCAATTGTCCTGGCCTACATTCGAGATGTTCTCATGCGAACCGGGAGCCAGGGGTACGGCAAAGACCTTGTCGAAGGATACGTCGCCCGTGTTGCTGGAGAAGGGCTTGGGACCCAGACGGGGCTGTGAAAGGAAAGCGGTATAAATTATACAACTGAGTTGGAACGGATCTTCTAGTGGACTACATAAATGGAAACATAAGAGTAAACAAAAACTGAAATTCCACAAACTGAAAAACTCGCTACTCAAAAAAAAAACTCAAAAAGATAAAGAATGTCTTGTGCTGGTTGGGTTGGTGCACCTTGTAAGCCTGTGCTGCCGTTGTCCTGGGCCGGGGACGCGGTGTGCCGCTGTTGCTGTCACCACCGGCATCGGTTACCTCGGGCAAGGAATTGTTACGTGAGGTGCGTGGCATGGGTTTCGGCGGCGAATTGCTGCCACTAGCCGAAATTGTATCCAATCCGGCCGAGGCAGAGGAAGCCTCCTCACTGCTGCCCGTTGAGTGTTCCTGTTCGGTGGGCGATTCTTTGTCATCCTCCTGAGCCCGATCCTTTTCCGAATCTGTCTTGTATTTAGCCTCGAACTTGCGGATAAGTTCGCTGCACTCTACGGCATCCTTTTTGTGGTTTTCATTGCCATTCTTTTCCTCAAAGTTTTGGCATTTCCGCAGCAGCACAAAGTGTTCATTGTCGGTCGGGGGCTTCTGCTGTGGCTGCTGCTGTTGCTGCTGTTGTTGTTGCTGTTGTTGTTGGTTTTTGTTGCTGCTACTTTTGGATTTTTGGTTCTCCAAGTTCTTAATGAAATCGCTTAAGTTGCCCCGATGTATCTGCATTGATGGGGGGGGGGTGGTGCCAGATCAGTAGAGAGAGAGTTCAGAGTGAGAGAGAAGCTTAACCCGCCCCAGAATCTTAGACTAACTTAACCCCTGCCACCTGCTTATGCCACCTAGGAAAACTTACAATAATGGGTTCATCGCCATGCTCTCGCTTGGCGGGATCCAGATTCATCTTGGGTACCGCCTGATTGGTGCCATTCAACCATTCGCTTGAAATCAAATCCGTCTTATAGCCCGTGGTCTCCGGATACAAATCGGCATGAAAGTCGCGATAGGTCTGAGGGAGGAGAATTTGGATGTGAATTTGAGACGCCATTTGCTGTCCACAATCCTCACCTTTCGTGGCACTTGATACATAATGGGTATAACCATATTCGAGGTTAGTTGCAGCACACGATTCACCTCCGCCTCCATCACTTTGAGCGCCCGCTTGGGCACCAAACACGCACCCTTTGTCTGCTCGCCCGTGTGTCTCAATCCCTCAATCAAATACGGATCCTTATCGGTAATTTCCAAATAATTAATCGTCGTATCTCCCTTGCCGGCCAGGAACAGCATGTTTGTATCACCATCAAACAATGGCATCAATATGCCCGTCGAGCAGTCCAACTCCAAAGTCTTTTCCGGCTGATTGAAGTTGCGCAAGTCACGAATGATCACCTGACGCAGACGGGCGGAATCAAAGCCGGTGGTTAGTATACGCGACTGATTGCCCAGCCAGACCACGCGTGAATCCTTAATGCTCTGATGGGATTCGGCCACCATTTGAATGGGTGTACCCGATGCACGGGGATCAAAGATGCGCACACACTTGTCCTTGCAACTGGTGGCCAATACAGTGCCATCTTCACGCCAACTGGCCGACTGTATGACCTCGGGATGCTCATTGTTCGCTGCAAAAAAGAGAGAGATGAAACCAGGAATCTTCATGCATCGACCCAAGGGAAACTTACAGAAAATCTCCTTTTGTGTGCTGAGATCAAAAAGCGCCACACAACCGGCTGCTGTGGAATACATCAGGCCATCGGCTGTGGGATGAAAGCCCACAGTCTCCACACGTCGCTGTTTGTGTGAGAAGACCGCCTCGGGATCGGATAGCGATTGCTCCAAGCCCTTTTCGGGTATGTGCCACACCTTGACCAAACAGTCCTGCGAAGCGGTGGCCAACAGACCATCATGGAAAGGTGAGAACTTCAAATCTGTCACTGTATCCGTGTGGCCATGCAACAATGGCATTGTCTTGCTCTTCCGTCCGCAATCATCGAGTGGCAGCACAGCCACACTGGAGCCGGTGTGTTCCCAATTGAAGGCCATGAAAGCCGCAGAGGCGGCTATATTATTTCCATACGTCTGGTAGCTGCCCACACATATCTCCCGGACACATGCCTCCGCCTTGGGCACAATGGGCGCAGCATTTTTGTATTTGGAAGCCTTAAAGCGCCAGGCCATGGTAGGAGCTGGAGTTGCTGATGCTTAAAGTGCGGCGGTAGTAGGATTCGTTTGTGTTTGCCCTTCCCTTGGCGGCGGCAACTCTTCAAGTGGCTACAAAAGAAAGAAGCGAACTCAATCTACTGAGAATTCCTCACACTGAGCTCGTTATCGATGATGGCCGCTTTTGTTATTATTGTCCATGAATCATTCGATAAGTCACCCCGCGCTCGCTCCACTTCAGCCAACTTGTGTCTGTGATAACAACAAGAATGGAAATGGAATGGCAAATGAAACGGTCACCTCCTGCCCGTCGTCTTTGGTGACAATTATCTCGATGCGACTGTGCGACTGGACAGCACACAACACACATGCAAGCACTTGATCTGTCGCACAACAAAAAAGAGAAAGCAAAACTGGATGCCAGCAAAGAATGGCTCCAATGCCAAATGAACGCTGCCGGATAGACACACAACAAATACAAGTCTGGTCTGGCTGTTTATTGTCCACTTGGCTGCTCTTCGCTCAAAGTTTAATTGAACTGTGATCACATTTAAGCAAAAGCGCGAAAGGATGTGAGCATCAAAATGAACAGGGGAAAATATCTAGGAAATACTTTATCGGATTCTATTCATTCCCGTTCTACTGTGGAAGTTCGAGAGGAGTTGAGGAGTCCCGAAGTTTAAAGTTCATTTAAAAAATTTACAGCTCAAAAAGAACAAAAAATAAAGACTTTTCCGGGCATTTTCACCCACTTTGGTAACGAAATTTTCGAGATATCTTAGATCTTAAGGTTAAGCAATTTGAGCTGTGGGTTGTTAATCAGTCAGTCGGGCTAAGAGATTTAATTGTTTTAGATTATCAACTTCAATTTTGATATCAATTTAACTTGAACAAAAATTTTAAACAAGATTTGATGATATAAGATCCCGATGAGCTCTTGATGCAAGAACAAACAGTTAATAAATGAGCAACCTTGAATATGAGTACGTTTAGCACTAGATTCTAGAATTTCTCTACTTGATTTGAAAATGTTTCGTATTTGGTTCAAGATTTCAAGCATTCAGATCCAAAAAAAACGGGATACAAGTTTCATACTTGACTTCTGACATTGAAAATTCTTGATTTAAGTATGCAACTTTCAGTTTTTCTCTGAGAATATGTTTGTTTCCGATCACAGAGGAAATTAAGAATAGTTGTTGATGATAAATGAACATATTTTCGTCGCAATTTGTACAATTAATGTTAACTTTTACTTAGATTTTCATTCAACGGAGCTGAAAATCGTTCAAAAATATTTTAGAATATCTAGTCTAATGGAAAGTTTATGAATCAGTAACCAAAACGGTTCGAGCACGGGATTCCGGCTTTCATTTTACTGTAAACCGAACCTTTTTAGATATAAAGTGTAAACCTGCACCTGTTCCGAACCTAATATTTCCAATAATTTTACCTACTGCCTAGCGACGTCTCCTATTATCTCTGGCAAGAAAATCAATAAAAAAAACAACCTTCAAAACTTCCTTTAAAACCCCTCCTCAATATTAGCACCTGATTTTAAAATCCTGGATTGCAAAGCTTTTAAAATGATTCAAAATCTTGGAGCTTAAAATAAAAAAGGTAATATTTTTCAAAGGTACTCTTCAAAATTGAATTTAACTTAAAGGTTAGTATCCGGAACTCCGGAACTTTTATTTCGCCACAATACTTTATATTAATAGAAACACTTTGCCTCTATTTTGATGATCATGAGCTGTACGAAAGTGTTTCTATTTATATAAATAATAGTGACGGGACCTAAACAGCAAATTATACTTTGGTTAATTCAATGTGTTCTACAATTCACTAAAGACCCAATCTCCAAGCGATGTGTGTCCTCTTTCGGTTGATTACTATATATGTATATTTGTAAAACCTTGAACTAAAGGCTCGAACCAAAACCTTCGCCCAAAAATCTGCAACCTTAGCCATTTGAAAATTTTTGAATCGAACCTGCGAGCCCCAGCTCCGAAAAAGGGTTGCAGCCCTGGCAGTAGCCGCAACCACTACACCAGTGTTCCCGAGCCATGCCCCGGGGGGCCGAATACTTTTAGCAACTCACACCGAATGCTTGCCGAAGTAATGCATCAGTGGGGGAATTAAGTCGGGAACCCTGCTCTACACTTAACCTTAAACACCTGGCCAGATCCCAGATTCCAGATTATTCTGGGGTTTGAATCTTGGTAATAGCAACAGTTGTATAAGCTACATGTAAAGACCAATAAGAAAGTCGGTCAAGCCCGACTATAACATACTCTGTACCAAGAAAATTTGTCTTTTGATCATAACTCGAAAACCGTTCATCCGATCTTCTTCATACCTTTGGCGGATCGATAAGTTATCCTTATTACTAAATATATCTAGAAGGAACAACCCACCTATCTTCAAAACTGTGGGAGATATGACGTTTTTTCTAAGTTGCGGGGGCGGCAGGGTGCGTGTCCAAAATTGAAAATAAACTTGATCTGCCTGCAGAAATTAGAAGCATATGTCCCATACATGTCAAACCTCTATCTCTTACCATCTCTGAGATCTGTGCGTTCATACGGACAGACAGACGGACAGACGGACATGGCTATATCGACTCGGCTGTTGACGCTGATCAAGAATATATATACACTTTATGGGGTCGGAGATGCTTCCTTCTGGATGTTACATACTTTTGCACAAACTTATAATACTCTATGTACCTTCGGTACAGAGTATAAAAATCCAATAATGATTACCCACCCAACATTTGGAAGATCATTTTCATAAAAATCACCTTGATGAGTCTTTTTCGACTCCTTTTGATGATCCAAAAGATGATACGCATCATATGCGAATAATTGAGACTCGAAAATGACTCAAAAGTACGATCAAAATGTGATTTAGTGAAATACGATTAAAAAAAAAAAAGACTCTCGAAGGACTCGAAACAGATTGGAAACTGCTCAAAAGAAAGGATGAGAAACGACTCTACCAGAAGAATCTCGGCTACCATTTTCTCCCGACAAAAGTATCATTTGACTAAGGACTATTTTAATCAGATCGAGGATTCGAAAAAGACTTGAATGTGATTTAAAATTTGGTAAAATTTTTCATGGGTATATTTCCAATCTGGTCACATAACACATAACGTGGCTTGGCCTATTGCCTTCTTCCACTGAAACATTCACTAGCATTTTCAATTTGTGCGAAAAAATGCTATACAAAATTATGAAAACGTTCGATTATTTAAAAGTAGCAGTAGCTGTTAAGTAGCACCACAATCAGAAAAATCTATATTAATTAATCGACCGATAAAAGTTAAAGGTATAAGCTTAAACATGTGATAGGGTTATTTTTGCAAAATTGCCTAACTCTGCGAATTAACTGGGACTATTCAACAAATCTGATTCTATTTTCTGCCTGTCTCCATTTTGATTAATACTGTTTTTAGCCAGAGTTTTCAACGTCTTCTAGGTTCAGTCGCACTGCTTTTTTTCCTTTCTTTTACAAAATGTTCTACCACGATACTAGGTACTAGAGTTGGGTGCGGGCCTTGCCGTGAAAATCGAATCTACTCTACTAGATACCTTTCTTTCCGCCATGGTTATGGATTTTTTCATGTAATCCAAGTGCAGATTGACTGTATAAACATGCACTAGCGATAGTTCAATCTTTATATATGGCATTCTGTTCGTTTTGTATGTTTTGTCAATTGCCAGTGGAAACTTCTCTGCTCACATGGCCGACCTCTGAACTCGATAGAATGAAAAGTTAACATATTGACACTGATTTCATGCTCAACATTAAAGCAATATCTAATAAAAACTCACATTTTTCGGTAGATTCCACATGTAAAGAAAGTAAGTACCATGAAGGTTTTAAAAAAAAAACACACACTTTAAGGAATTTAAGTATTTTCTCACTTGAAAACAACTAAGAATGTCGGTCAAGCAATACCATAATATATATTGTGCCTTCCAAAGTTTGTATTTATCAAACAAAGTGGTAAAGTGCTGCCCATCATCGCTGTGTTAGCCGGTGATGCCCAGCATAAATGTTTGTCTTCCCTATAACTCGACTACAGTTCATCTGATCTTTACCATTTCTTTGGCAAATGGAGAAATAATTTTGATTAGTAATTATGTCTAGAAGGTACGAACCTTCTGTCTATAAAATTGTGGGAGATTTTATGTTTCTCAAAAAAACTTTTTTTTTAAATTGCGTGGCAAAAATTTTAAATAATCTTGATTTGCCTGCAAGTATTGGAAGCTTATGCAAATTTAAACAAATCTACCCGGATTTTCAAAGAGAAAAAAAATTATATTTCTTCAAGATCCATTGGATAGTAATAATATCATTCTGTTTGGATTATAAATTATCCATTTAGTGTTTCATTGATCTTAGATTTTCATCAAAACTACATAAAAATCGTCAAAATGATATGAAAGAGATAAAGGCGCTGTGACCTTGTCTGATCTTATTGTACTTTTCAGAATAGAAATATATTGGGTCCTACTTGATGTACTCTAACTTTAAAGTAGATTTTTTTCACGGTTAAAGGTGGGAGGGATGCAAACTTTTCAAATCTGAAACAAACTGGCTATCCGCCTTATAGTCTCTGAGATCGACGCGTTCATACAGACAGACGGACGAACATGGCTATATCGACACCAACCGCCGGTGCTGATGAAGAATATATATACGTTATAGATCCGGAAATGTCGTGTTACATACTTTTGCAAGACTTTATGATACCCTTTTATCCATTTTCAATGGTATCAAGGGTATGAAAAGGATATTATAATATTAAAGAAATAAGGAAAATACATTTCGAAATGTAACTTTTTGTATTGAAAGTCCAAATAAGAAGTTAATAAGAAGTCCGATTACTTAACAGTATGAAAATTTTACATAACTTTAAGATGTCAACTCCATGACGCAACACAAATCCATGTGTCAAAAACCCATAATGGAATTAGAGAAATTTTGCATGTGCAGTTTGAGCCATTCCCTTTTCATTTCCACTAATACTTTTAGCAGCGAACCTTCAGCTGGACAACAGTGGCGTATCTCTATGAACCATACCTTTAAAAATGTTCCAACATTCGTTGATTGATTGTGGCTTGAGTTGCAATGTGTTCAGTTGCCGTCGATGACAATGCGCAATGGCGAGCCAACAGTAATTTGTCACTGATATAAATAATAAACTGATTCTCTGGAAAATAAAACAATAACACGCTCTACTACAATTTCAAATGATACACCAGAATAAACAAAACGATTTCAGTGAAATGAACAATACGGCTTTGATGTGCCAGGCAATGACTACTAGTATTTTCTGCTAATCACAATTTATATTTATTTTTGTAGCGCACTGAGAAAAATATTCATGCTAAAGTGAAGTATGGATTATGTAAGAATTTAGATTTAGAACCAACAACAACAACCTCTTTCTAGTTTTATCGCATAATTTTTCCTGCTCTTAGCAAAAGCTTTCGGTTAAGAATGTTTCATTACCGCCTTATCCACTTATTGCATCATTTTAAACACTCTGTCAATAACAGTCGAATGCAAAAGCTTCGCGTAGATCGAAAAGCTTCGCGTAGAACGAAAAACTTTCAACTTGTACTATTCTTAAAATTTTGTTGGAAAGTGGCAAGCGATTGAATACACTTATTGGAATAGAGGCTAAATTGAGTTTTCAACTAATAGTAGCTGCGTCGGGCTCAACACTGAAGTGCCGAGGAATCAGTAAAATTGATATATGTGCAATTTCTGCGTTACGTCCGATACTTTCATAAGCATTTGCTCATTTCTAACGATTAAAGCAACTTATTTATTATCTAAGCATATTGGTAAATAGCGCTCGGACTCTACTTTGTCATCACTAACTTGCTTTAACAATGAAATAATGATTGATTTAGATGCCGTTCGTACTTTACACAAATGGGAAGTTGCATTTTAAATCCACATAATTAAGAAAATGGTTAAGACATACAAAAAAGAAAAATGCTCAACGATTCTAAACCCGTTTTGGTGGGCACAATTGATTAAATTGTTCGTTAACAATGGATGATATTATTTGCTTACTTTAAAATTTTTTCTTTTACTACAAATCAAGTGGAAGGCTCGTTGACACAATTGACCACAGCAGTACAATGAATAGTCCCTCCCCCTTCCTTTACGATACTTAGGTCCGATTTCAAGACTTCTACATAGCTGCTATGTCTCAGATACACATAGATTTTGCTCTGTTATTTGTAGGTTTATGTGATGGATAACTAACTATGTAGAAAATTAAAAATCAGCCCTTAATGCATTATTTTAAGAGTTATGTTGGAAGGCAGGTTTTGGAACGGGACAAATTTTTAACCAAATGGGTTACACGGTACCTTAGTACCTCAGCAAATCTACACGCAGAGTCTACACAGTCGCAAATTTTGACCAACTGTTTAATTATTTCGATTTTCTAGATATTTCAGAGTATTTTAAGTAAAAACTCTTACATTTGTCCCAAAATGTTACACGCTCTTAAATTAAGAATTTAGAAATAATGCTCATAAATGAAGCCGGTATAAAAGTAGGGTTATTTTCAGTACAGAATAACCAACGAAAAGTCCACAAAAATATACCACGGCACCAAGAGGCACATAAGCACTCTATCCGCGATCCAATTAAAGATCTATGCGGCACAATTTCTGCCTGAATAATGTATAGATGTTGGGAAAGAACAGAAAAACTTGATCAATTCAACGCTCCGGCGGTTGCAGTTCTTGAAAAAGTTTAAGGGCAACCAAGTTTCATGTTTAAATTACATTCAGGCTACATTTAGAGTGAAGTTGCTCTTTAAAATAATGATACATGACACTTTATAAAATTTGCACAAATAACCAATTTCTATGAAAAATTTTGTTATTATTTGTCTCTTTTGTATACCCTTAAGGGTATATTAAAATTGTACACAAGTTTGTAAAGCTAAAAAAGAAGCCTTTAAATAAATATACGTTGCACATTTGTCGGAAACGGCCGGATCGAATGACTATGGTAAATAGCTGTCATAGGAACGTTCGGTCGAAAACCTAGTTTTAGTGAGATAAACATTTTTGTTTTTAACGGAACCAACTTTAAGCTTTGTATTTAATAGCTTGCTATCCTTCTCGATGATTTTATTAAGTCTGGACTTCCATCTAGTATAGGTCCCATTGAAAGGTGAGGTCTGAAAAGTAGTCTTTGTAAGAAAAACTTGTTTGATTTCTATGGAAATGTTCTACAAAATGGCATATAATTATCAAAAGATCTTTTACAAAATTCTACAAAGTTATGTCAAAATCAGATGACTTTAGTATGGAGCTGTCATTTGAGCGATCGTTTGAAAAATGAGTTCTAGGAAGAAAAACATTCCTGGTTTGAATGGAAATGCCTTTTAATTTCGTTTATATTATATTAGTTTCATATGCTTTTCCCTGCTTCCACTAAGTTGGGTCGATGTCGGACTTCTATAAAGAATAGAAATGAAATGTCTGAAAAGTAGTCTTAGTTGGAATAACTCTTTGTTTCAATGAAAATGTCCTTAAAATTGGCATTTCTCTATTTTGTATTTAAAAACCCAATTCTACAAAGTATTTTCAGAATCCGATGACTTCTGTTCTGTTTGGGAAATCACTCAGGTAGCTAAGTTCGAAGTAGATATGGGCACGTATCGAATATTTTCAGCACGACACGACTCTGACACGAATGGCATATGGAAAACACGCACGGTCCAAAATTTTCTTAAAACAACACGCACGAGTTTATTTCTTTAGCCTGATTCTGATATGTTTATCGAAATGTTAGCAATTTTTCGGTAAAGTA
The DNA here is from genome assembly GCA_035044965.1 of Lordiphosa andalusiaca. Taxonomy (NCBI): domain Eukaryota; kingdom Metazoa; phylum Arthropoda; class Insecta; order Diptera; family Drosophilidae; genus Lordiphosa; species Lordiphosa andalusiaca. Next base: position 2,785,854 of record JAWNNM010000159.1, on the reverse strand, counting down.
AGTTAGAATACTCTGCCAAAATGGTTTCAACTATTTATAACTAAATGTTGAGTCTGTGGACTAATAACCAACCCACATCATGAAGATCAGCGGGTACAATACGCTTTTCTAGTGATTTCAGACTCGGATATAAAATGGAAGTCCAACAATTTTGGTGTACAATGTTTTTTATTAGTTTATTATTAATTCATATGTACAATGTATATGGTCCTACACGACGGGGGATACCACAAGAATACCAAACACACGAACCTTTGGACTTTTGCGCGAATAAACGTTCCGCAGGAATCAAGTTAAAGTCTGGAAACTGGGTCTTTGAGGAATATCTTATCCTAGGGCGGTCAAATATCCCCGCGACCCCACTTACTTTTACGATACGCAACTTTCGTCCATACAGCAAAAAGCTCTACGACAGTTTTTTTCCATACAAAAGTTGATTCGTGTTATGTGATGAGTTGTGTGTGTCTATGACACGAAGAAAAACACAACACGTGCCCAACTCTAGATGGAAGCGATAAATTAAACTGTTGTGTGAAAATCACTGAACAAGTTTAGTTATATAAAATATTCGAGCTGCTAGGGTATATAAACTTCCGCGATTTTGTTTTGTTTAATAATTGTCATAAATAAAATATGCTGATCTACTTATGGTCGATGTTTCATCTTCTAAATAGCTGCTATGTGCAGATAAACTTAGATTTTGGTCTGGTATTTTAAGGATTATGTGACAGATAGAAGATTAAAAAATGGGCCTAAATATGCACTGCACATGTATCAATTTAACTGAGGTATTTTCTCAAACTCCGACAAAAGTTTCTAAATGCACTAAATCATCCAATGGACGATCTCAGAACTTTCTAACTTATGCTCTAAGTAGCGAAACTAGCGTAGGATGCAAGAAAACTTCATTAGCAACAAATAATTGTATTGTGTAATTAGCTGAAAATTACCCTGTCAAAATATCAAGAAAAATGGTGAATGTCTTGACTTTATAACCTGTTTAACGGCTTTTACTATATGCTGGGATAGCCCGAAGTTCTGCAAAATTCTTCAAACCCAGTTCCTTAGCTTGTTGATTTCAAAGTTTGGGTATATTGGAATTCTGTAACCGTCATCGATTTCCATCGGAATTATGCACTTATATTTTCATTTGACTCTTTTTTTCGAACTAAATCGCTTTAACCGAGTTCTTTGATGGTTTCTTGAAATTCCGAAACCAGAACAGGTCAAAACTCTTTTCAATTCGAATCACTTCTAACAAAAACAGAGACATGTTTGGCTTTAAGGAACATTAAGAGTAACGTCCTGTAGAGAATATGAGATATTCATACAAATCAAAGAGCAAAATCTCAGGAGGGAATGTAGACAGATGACAGGTATGATAACAATTGCAGAAGATGTAGGGCATTACAATCCGGCATTGAAAAGGATCTGTTCGATGTGCAAAACATAATTTACCCCCACTTTTGGATTAAACAATATTAGGGAGGCAACTAAAATATCAACATTTTGAAGTAACATTGTCCGAAGATGAGTTTTTTAGGGTTTACAGCACGTAAACCGTTTAGCTGAGTGAATTTTGGTTCGGTTCAGCGTTTTTGAAAGGTCTTGGCTTTGGTGTATCAGCTGATATTGGCGGTTTGGTTCGTTAAGAACCGTTTTGCACCCTTAATTGGGAGTGTTTGGTTTCACAGTTTGGAAGGTAGCGTTTTTCTTTAATGAATTTATATATGCATAATTTAGATTTAATTTTTATGGCCTAGCAATTTTATTTAACTCATTTGTAGAGCTTTTTGATGCTCGTTTATATACACAAGATCACCCGGCCCTATTAAGGACCTTAAATTCTATGTGTGAACCCATCTGGGGTCAGCCGGAACTACCTCACCCAACCTATATACACAAGAGATTCGGTTTGTACGTCGAACCAAAGTGTTTCTATAAGATTTGGTTCTTTAACAGTTTCCAGCCTTACTTAGAAGGGCGAATTTGGAAAGGAAACAGGGAAAACTTTGGCTGCAAAAGTGGGCTAAACATTTTCTGGAATTAGAATTGTGTGTTCAATACATTGAAATCACTGTTAATATGATTTGATAGATAGACTAGGGATAAGACGGGTATAGAACCCGATTTATAGAATCATGGACCAAAGATTTGTGTGGAAATGTAAGCAGGATAATGCTGCCAAACATTTATCACACTTTCAAAACCAAATCTTCACATTTTTCAAAGCAACTTTGCGTTGAACTCAAAAGAGAAGTAAAACCTTGAACTGATTTGTTTCTTGTCCGATTTGTATATTTAGAACTTGGACAGATTTTTCAAACTGTTTGCACAGTATTTCAACTGCCTTAAGTAGACGATTCTTGACTCTTTTATTGTTGGCATAAGCACTTCAGGCAGTCGCTTCTGGCCTTTGTGGAATCTGTTTCGATCACTCACTCACTCACTTTTCACTTGACTCCTGCAGGAAGATCTCTGTCGGAAGCCACGCCTATGACAACTAAAAAGCTTTGTGTGTACACTATTTCCCCCGATCGGAGTTTGCTTTGTTTGTTTCTATGGTAACTTCTTGCATCCTCATCAGAAATATTGAGCAGGGGGGAGGGATGGGAGAGCAGCTTGTCACACTTACACAGACTCAAACTTTCTGTTTTTTTTTTTTTTCTTCTGCAGCCAGTGCAGCAGCCACCAAATGGGGAGGATGAGGCGGCGGCGGCGGCGGCGAAATAACAACAACAACAACTTGGCGGCTTACGACGCGTGCGCCAATTCAACTGGTTCGTTAGAAAGCGGCAAAACAAATGGCAATGGCCATTGGATGGACTTGCCAACCGCCAAGCAGGTATTGGTTAGCCACCAGGTAATGGGGTCAAGTGATTTAGAAAAAAAAATACGAAAGACAGAGAAACAGAGACAAAAATGTGAACAGGGCGGAAGCAAGTGGACAAGTGCATATCGCAACCTGCAGGAGAGCAAATCTCGCATACAGTAACAGGAGGTCCAGCGTGGGAGAGCCCCAGAGAGAGAGACACAAGCAGAGAGAGGGAGAGAGAGAGAAAGAGAGCGCCGGCGTCTTGTTTTTGTGGCTGCAGCAAAGGGTGCAAGGAATTTGAATTTGTGCCACGGCAGGGTAAGGCACGTTGGAAAAGTTGTGGGCTTAGAGCTTCTGTTTTCGAAGCTGAAGAGTGCGCTTGCCTCACCATGTTATTCCACCTTGTGAGTGTGTGTGTGTGTGCGTGTGTGTGAGTCGTGCTTGGTTGGGGGTGGCTAAGAACCGGCACGTAGCTTTGCTACTATTTTCCTTCTACTTTTTTTGTGTTGTTTTTCACCCACTACATATATACACACACCTCTCCCGGTGGTTGGTTTCGTTTCTTTTTTTTTTTTTGTATTTTGTTGCATATGCATTTATTGACATTTTTGTGCCGACAGCTTTGGCGACAGAATAGTTGCGTGCAATTAATTAGCTTTAAACACAGGATGTTACTTGTAATACCATTCGTTGGGCCAGGGGGTGTGTGGCACACCCTGGATCTAGCGCCGGCAGCGGCAATGACAATGACGCTGGGCAAACAAAGGAGCAGTTTTGCACACACACACACACACACACACAAACACGCACACACACCCAAATGCAACACACCCGCAAAATGTTGTAACCGCTTGACCCGTGTATTTACAATTAATTTATGAAATTCTTCATATTCTGTTTAATCACAATATTAGCACCGACGCACACTCACACAGTTTGGGTTAGCAATTGTATTCTCAAACAATGTTTCACTGCAAAATGTCTTTATCGGCTTTTTCAATGCATCTCGCGTCTCTAGAGTCAACGCCCCATCTCTAATCTCAAAAATAATCGAGTCCAAAATAGCCGCCGCTGGTCGCACTAATCTCAAAAGTAATCGAACGGGGTCACACTAAATATCGCAATACATTGGTGGAGGGTGAAGTGGTGGTAATATCATTAGTGTGACCAGCGAAGAGAAGTATCGTAACGGTATGAACATTTCAAAAGAGAGCAACAATGTCAGAGAAATCCTGGGACCTTAATGATTATGGATTCAAATATTTAAATAAAACGATCTAAATAAAACATGACAAGCATTTATTTCGAGTGCAATGTGCGTCAATGGATGGCAACAATTGCACGAACATCATTTGGCATACATATTTGTAGAGTGAACCAGTGCCCTAATGAGCCAATCCTTTCTTTTTTTGCACTTGTTTTTTCTCACTTTGTTGCCTCTTCTGTTATTTCATTCACGCTCTAATCTCTGGTTATTAAAACGAACTAGTTCTTTTTTTGCCGGAACCACTTGTCATTTCCGGTGCTAAGGGTCGTTTGTTTTTGTTGGCGAATCGCAAAATCCGCCTCCAGTTTGATTCGTGGGCGTTGCAAACCTGCTCCAAATCCCTGCAGGAACACTCCCCAGGTCACGCCCGTCGCCAACATGTTTCCCCACCTGAAGGGTGTCAATGGACAACGCGTCAATCTGCAGCTGCTGCAGGACTCCGCCTGCCGAGAGCTGGTGCAACAGTTGGACCGCATCGAGGGCTCCAAGGTCATGGTGTTGGACGAGGCCATGATAGGGCCACTGGAGCTGGTGACCAGGCCCAAGTTGTTTGCGGATCGCGGCATCAAGTTGCTGGCCCTCAAGCCAGAGCTGCGGTTCGCCAAGGAAATTGCGAACATCGTGTACATCATTCGACCGCGGGTGGCGCTGATGGAGCAACTGATGGGCCATGCCAAAACCAATGCCCAGCAGGGTCGGCAGTTCCACATCATATTTGTCCCACGCCGCTCGGCCCTGTGCTTGAATCAGCTGGAGAGGCAGCAGTTCGGACGCATCGAAGAGCTGGCCTGGAACTTTCTGCCCCTGGATGCGGATGTGGTGACCATGGAAATGCCGCTGGCCTATCGTGACGTGAGTGTGGATGGCGACACCACCTCGCTGTACCAGGCGGCCTTGGGTTTGGTGCAGCTGCAGCGTCTCTACGGCCGCATCCCCAAGATCTATGGCAAGGGCATGCAGGCTCAGCGGGTGTGGGACTATGCCAAGCAGCTGGGAAGAGATGAGAAGTCGCTGTATAATGGCGACAAGGGGGCCATAGATCAGCTGATTCTGCTCGATCGGAGCATTGATTTGCTTTCACCCCTGGCCACTCAGCTGACCTATGAGGGACTCATAGACGAGTTCTTTGGCATCAGGCAGAATAAGTTGGCCTTGCCGGCTGTGCATTTTCACTCGGAGAAGCTTGGCGGCTCGGGAGCAGGAGGTGGCCAGGAGGAACAGCTACTGAATGAATCCAAGACGATTGTACTCAATTCCGGCGAGCCACTGTACAAGGATTTGCGGAACAAGAACTTCAATGAGGTCACCAAACTGTTGGCCCGCAAAGCACGCGAAATCCAGAACCAAATGAATCTGAACGCCTCCGCCCAGGCGCAGACAGTGCAGGAGATGAAGAGCCTGGTGCAGTTGCTGCCCCAACTGTTGGCCGAGAAGAAAGCCACCTCCGAGCACACGGCCATTGCCAGTCTCATACATAAGCAGGTGAATCTGGATGCCTTTACGGATGACTTGGTGGCGGAGCAGGAGTTCATGGTGTGTGCGGATATAGACAAGCCGAGTGCCTATATAGAAGATCTGATGGCACGCAAAATGGAGCTGAGGCAGGTGCTCAGGCTTATGTGCCTGCAGTGTGCTGCCGCCACGGGACTAAAGGACAAGGTTCTGAACTACTACAAGCGGGAGTTGGTCCAGGTGTATGGCCTGGAGGTGCTAATGACCATAAGTAATCTGGAGAAGGCGGGTCTGTTGTACACACAAACCGAGTCGCGGGCCTATGCAGTCCTCCGCAAGGTGGGTAGACACACGTCCAACTACTAAAGACTAATTTATCCATCTATCCACAGACACTTCACCTCACCGTCGATGACAATGTGGAGGTGGAGCCCAAGGATATTAGCTATGTGCACAGCTTTTATGCCCCGCTTACCGCACGCCTGGTCGAGCACTCCCTCAAGCCGTTGGGTTGGCAAACCCTCAAGAGTCAAATCACCAACTTGCCTGGTCCCACCTTCGAGGACTTCCAGGCCCAGCTGATAGGCATCGGAGGACGTGGCCCGGTGAGCGAAAGCAGCGGCGTTGGTGGCGCCGGCTCTGCCTCCCTGCTGCATGTGCCACGCGTCGTTTTGGTGTGCTTTGTGGGCGGCTGCACCTTTGCCGAGATTGCTGCCCTGCGTTTCCTCTCCGCCCAGGAGGATAACAATGTGGAATTCCTCATTGCCACCACCAAAATCATCAACAAGCACACATTCCTCGACAGCCTGATGTGCACGTGATTGGGCCAGGAACATGACATTGAGTGCAGGATTGAATCCTTGAATTATGTTTCCTAACCAAGTGTATTTCTAATTGTATTTATGATAAATCTTTTATTTCAATTTTAAGTATAAACCAAAAAAGTAGAAAAGTGCAAAAATATATTTTCCCGAAAATTCCCCGAAACTAATTGGAGCACGTGCTCAGTTTTGCTTTTAGGAAGTGATTCATCCACTACAATCAGCTTAATCTTGGATCTCAACAGTAAACACCCAGACTGGGGAAACACAACAAATAATACCAAAGGGAACATACTTAGGAGTTGGCTTGATTCCAATGAAATAACATTCAAATGCAGCTTGCGGGCCTCTGCCTTACCGTCCTTCCCTAGATCTGAATCTTACCTAGACTTATGTCTAGCTGATTGCAGAATCCATATTAGAGGAGAAAACGCTACTACTAATTGTCTTACAACAATTGAGTATGATGGCGATCACAATGCCATTCAAATGGTTTGTGTCGAAATGCCACCTTTTAGAGGAATACCCAAAAAACAAGTTTAACTTCAGGAAAACCTACTGGAAAAAATTCCAGAATATAGCCACTCAACTTTTCAGTAACGAAATAACTACACCAAATAACAGAAACCTTAACAACACAGAAATGGACACACATCTAGAAAAAATTAATAATATCATAACTAAAGCCATAGAATCAACAGTACCAAAATTTACAGAAAACAACAATCTTAAAAAAATACCTGTCTAAAACCGTAAAAAAACTCTATGAGGAGAAAAGCAAAACGTTATCCAAAAATTAAAGCACACAATAGACTAAAAAGACCTCTGTCAAGTTCTGAACTATCTATTCAGAAAAACAATCTACGGCTTATTAAAATCCTGATTAAGGAAAACCTACACATTTCGGTGAACAAACATTTTGAAAAAATCTTCTCAAAAATTGACCCCGAAGACCCAAGTACCATGTTTCAAGAAATAAAAAAGCACTTTAAGAAGAACAATCACTATAACCTACAATTAATCAAGGTTCCAGCAAGCTCGCAACAAATACTAGACATGGCCGCAATACCCTCTGCAAATATTGAAACAGACCATAGATCGAACACCCATTCACTACGTAACCACGAGGATATACTGAATGCCATCGGTTCATATTTCGAAATCATCTACAGGCCCCAAAATAACACTCATAACTTAACAGAAGCCTGTTACAGTAGATTTATACAAATAAAAACCAACATCATAGAACAACACCTAACTAAAACTGATTTCAGTCCACACAAAATTGCAAACCAACTAACTGACGACCAAACTGACGAATACTTTACTACCATAGACAAGCTAAAATATATTCTTTCCAAACTAAAAAATAAATTTTCCCCAGGCCTAGATGGTATTCCATATGCAGTCCTCAAAAAAATACCACAGTGCTCAATAAACGAATATTGCACATTATTTAACAATCTACTCAACAATGGGCACTTTCCCCAAAAATGGAAAGAAGCCAAAATGATAGTATTGCCAAAGAAAGGGAAAGACCCAACACTGATCCAAAACCTAAAACCCATTAGCCTTCTCCCAAATATATGCAAAGTATTTGAGATCTGTGTGAATAACATCATTACCGAACACTGTGACCTAGGGTACCTAGGGTTTAAGGCAGATAAGTTCCTATATTTCGATAAACATATTCAAGAACAGCTAGCTAAAGATAAAATAGCATTTCAAATCAGGGATGCAAACCACTCGAAAATAAGTACTGGTTCGGTTCAGTGGTTCGCACAGTTTCTAAACCGCCGGTTCGGTTCATAACATGGTTTTTGGAGTTAAATGAACCGCGGTTTCGGTTCGGTTCAGTGGTTCACAAAGGCACATTATAAAATATGATTTCGGTGATGTGGCAAAATTTGATTCCTATAATCCATTCGAATATCTTTAGAATCCTTAGAGCAATCTGCAAAGATTATTATTTCGGATTCCCAGGACTCGTCTATCAGTTCCTGGAGGAATGCAATTATTTATTGGCAGATTAAGATTGAAGTAAGGTTAGGAAGTACCACAGAAAATTGAAAATATTGTCTAATGAAAAAACAAATTTAGATTGATGACAGGTAAATTAAGAGTTCGGCGGGAAATTGCAGAAGACTTGTAAAATTCTCTTCAGGTCATCCTTAAAAGTTACATCGATCCGACAACGCTAAATATGCATAGGGTCGAACGGAATGTTTGAAAATTATCTTTGGGAAACGATTCAAATTTCCTAATTAATCAAAATCATTGGCTAGAGAAAAGCAATTCCCGTTAAAACTCGTCAGGGAACTGAACCGAACCGAACCGTTTTTATTTGTGGTTTTCGGTTCGGTTCAGAAATTCTAAAAGGAAGCCGGTTCGGTTTGCGGTTCGGTTCACCAGCGTGAATAAGCGGTTCGGTTCGGTTCAAAACCGGTTCAGCTCAGAACCGGTTTGCATCCCTGTTTCAAATAAACAGAAACTTATCTATAAAGCCAAGAGTAAAAATACTAATGTATCAATGCTTAATACGGCCAATATTAACTTATGCTTGCGCCATTTGGTTCAATATTTCACCGTCATACATGAAGAGAATGAGGGTTTTTGAAAGAAGATGTTTAAGAACATGCTTATCGATGCACAGAACACCGCAGAGCGGGTACACTAAATATTACTGTAATGTAACTATAGATAATAAAGCAAATATTATAAGAATTGACAATTTCATTGTAAAAATCATCAGAAACCACATCCAAAAAAGTTTTTATTGTGATGAAAATAACCTTATCTTAGCACCTTATTACGCTAGTCAGGACTACATAAAAAACACACTAGAAAATGGCTTTGTGCCACCAGAAGCTTTTCTTTATTTGGATAGCATTAATTATATTCAGAATAGCGAAGGCATTCCCATTCTCTACCATAGGTTCAGAAGAGCAAACAATAAAAAAATAAAATCAAGCCCCTTAGAAATCAATTAGCTTAGATTTAGCCAAACCATCTCAAAAAGAGATCGTACTATTAGTAAAAAATACGCCAGCATGTATTGGTGGCGCACAAATTAGCCTCATATAGATATTATTAATCTCTATCCATTTGTTGTTTTTTCTTTTTTTTTTATTAACACTGAAAAACTAAAAACTCAATGTAATGTTTTTGTCCTCCTTTTTTCATTACATAATAAATATATAAATACACTGTCTTTAATATTACACCATGTAAATATAAATGTTAATTTGAAAAAAAAAAAAACCGAATATATTAGCCATAAATGTATAAGAGAGCCCATGAAGGGACAACGTACAAAATATTATTGTAAACCATTGTTTGTTAGGGTAACAATAAGTTCAAACATTTATATTAATAAACAAATAAAAAAAAATAAGCTCAATCTTTATGGCTTCCTCAAAGTTTCAGCAAATTCGTTAGATAAGGGTTTAATTTTAGGCTTTTTATTTATTTTGAAATTGTCCAAATGTTTGTAACGCATAGAAGGAAGTATTTCCGACCACATAAAGTATATATATTCTAGATCAGCATGACGAGCTGAGTAGATATAGCCAAGTCCGTCTCATATTTTGCAGTTTAAGTGCCCAATATCTACAAACTCACAAATTTTCATAAAGATCGGATCAAAAATGGCAGAGCTTTAAAGGAAACAGAGCCGACCTTATCTTATGTTCTCGTTATAATAAAATTCAATCATGGTTGACTTATAGATAAAACTGAACATGCTTCAACCAATAAACTGTGACACTATAGCAGTGTTTCCATGCAGTTTACATCCCTGATCCATACAAACCTTTGTAGAACATACAAAGTGCAGCCAGCTTGATGAAATGTTGTTTCTTTCAGAGCTGTAATGTAATCGGGACTTTCAGTATTTAATTACTTTTCATTATACAAATCTCATTTATTTAGATAGTGAAAATTATGATTGTTTTTTGTCATCTTATTCGTTTCTTGGAACTATGTTAATATAATTTCAATTACTTTTGCAATTACCTGAATAATTGTACCTGTTTAGGGGAATTATTGAGTAATTGCGTTTGAGAAGTTTAATTATGCATGAAAATGTAGGTGAGAAATATGATAAACGTGATACAAAACCACGATATATAATTGAGAAACTAATGTAACGAAAAAGTTCGGGAAATTTTATAGGAAATAAACAATTACTAGATATGTATATTACACAGTGGAACAAAATCGAACCTTTTTTCGACCTCCTTGAATGTTTCCCATTTTCCGTAGTATTTTTAAGCTGTCCTAATTCTAAATCTGTTATCAGTTTTCTCCAGAGCTCGCAAGTAACTCTCAACACTTTCCTGGTGTCGGTAAAAAAATAGTTTGGTTACAGACACAACAAAAAGAGGGAGCGAAAGACACCTTCAGTTCTGTTTTTGCTCAAATCTGTTTTGCTCAGAGCAAAGACACATTTTTTTCGATTCTGTTTCTCTCGTGTCTTTCACTGACCGTTTTGCCGAGAGCAAACTTCCAAAGTGTTTTTTGCGTATGTATGAGTGGTTGTGTGTTGCGCCCGTGTACATACATACACACAGCCTACCAAATGCACAAAACAAAAACACTTTTCGCCGACACTTATTGTGTTCTGGTCATTTGCAGACAGTTTTCTGATGAGCACTCGCTCAAAAGTGTTTCTGTCAGAGGTCTTCGGCAGAAAACACGTATCAGAAAACAGAAGAGGAGAGAGAATAAGAGTTTCGATCAGTGAGAGAGCGTTTGTGCTGCGTTTGTTTCTGTTTTGTTCTGAGGCTGATCGCATTTGAAACAAGAAAGAAAGTCGGTCAAGCCCGACTATAACATACTCTGTACAAACGAAATTATACGCTCAGCATAAATTTTGATGCAGCTGAAAGCAGCGCTGCTACTGCACTGCAGCAGCGAACAGTCTTTTGTTCATATCTGGACAACGGTTCATCCGATCTTTACCATTCGTTTGGAGGCTCGATAAGTTATCTGGATTACTAAATATGTCCAGAAGGAACGACCCATCTATCTTTAAAACTGTGGGAGATATGACGTTTTTTCTAAATTGGGGGGCGGGAGGGGGCATGGCCAAATTTGAAAATAAACTTGATTTGCCTGCAGACATAAGAAGCATATGTCTCATTCATGTCAAGCCTCTATCTCTTACCATCTCTGAGATCTGTGCGTTCATACGGACAGACAGACGGACAGACGGACATGGCTATATCGACTCGACTGTTGTTGCTGATCAAGAATATATATATATACTTTATGGGGTCGGAGATGCTTCCTTCTGGCTGTTACATACTTTTGCACAAACTTATAATACTCTATGTACCTTCGGTAAAGAGTATAAAAATAGAGGAAAGTTAACTTCGGCTCGGCCGAATTTTGTATACCCTTGCAGCACGTTTTTCGAACTAATTTGAAGGACATTTCAATTAAAAACAAACATGTTCTTTCCGAGAAAATTACTTTTTTGACCCTACTTTTCTATGACAGCTATACTATATAGATGTCCGACTTCGACCAAACTTCGTGGAATCATGGAAAAGCATAGCTTATTAAGAAATACAAAGTTTGGAGGCGTTTTTTTTTTGAAAACAGAAAAGTTTTTCTCACTTAAACTAGTTTCTCGACCCATTATTCATATGGCAGCTGTAACCTATAGTCATCCGATTTGGACAAAGCTTTAAAGAAAAGCGTGTGAAAGCTTGTAAAATAAATATATGCCAATTTTAAAGAGGTTTACACTGAAAACCATAAAGTTTTTCTTACTAAGACTATTTTTCAAACCTTACTTTGCTAAGGCAGCCATACTATATAGATGTCCGATTTCGAAGAAAAACGTCAGAACCATGTGGTTGCATCAAAATGAAAGCAGCACTGCTACTGCGCTGCAGCAGCGAACAGTCTTTTGATCATAACTCGACAACCGTTCATCGAATCTTCACCATTCCTTTGGCTCAGATCTTAAAGATGGTAAGAGATGCAGGTTTGACGTGAATGGGACATATGCTTCTTATGTTTGCAGGCAGATCAAGTTTATTTTCAATTTTGGCCTAGCCCCCTACCGCCCCAGCAGTTTGGAAAAAACGTCATATCTTCCACAGTTTTAAAGAAAGATTGTTCGTACCTTCTACACAAATTTAGTTATCAGAATTACTTATCGCTCCGCCAAAGGAATGGTGTAGATCGGATGAACCGTTATCAAGTTATGATCAAAAGATTGTTCGCTGCTGCAGCGCTGCATTCAGCTGCATCAAATTTTATGCTGAACGTAAAATTTCGTTGGTACAGAGTATGTTATAGTCAGGCTTGACCGACTTTCTTTCTTGCTTTATTACGAATTACGAAATTTTGGAAACAATCAAGGCATGATACAACAATTCAGGAAAGGCGCCCATTTGTATACCCGTTACTCGAAGAGTACAAAGAGTATACTAAAGTTGTGCAAATGTATGTAACAGGCAAAAGGAAGCATTTTGCACAGAGTTTGGTTTTTGCTGCAGACTACTAATACATATGTCGGAACCGACCGGATCGGATGACTATATCTCATAGCTCCCATTGGAACAATCGGTCGGTAGTGAGAAAACTTGTTCTTTTCCATGGAAACGATTCCAAACTTTGTTGTCATAGGTTTCCTATGCTTTTTTATAATTCTACCAAGTTTTATTAGAATCGGACAACTATATGGTATAGCTGCCATACAAAAGATATGTCTGAAAAACAGTCTTAGTTAGAACAACTTTTTGGTTTTTAATGGAAGCATACTGCAGATTGTATTGGTTTTCTGCACATAATTTTACAAATTTTTGGCCAAATCGTATGACTATATCATATAGCTCCCATACGTACGAAAAACTTCGACACAGACGAAGTTAGCTAAGCTTTCTCGTTTAAGATATCAGATTTTGCAGTGTAGTGTATGTGGCCAGTATCTACAATCTTACAAATTATCATAAAGATCGGATAATAAATGGCAGAGCTAAGAAAAACGTTGCATACTTATCTGAGTAATGGATATTTCGAAGTCGGGCAGGGTCGACTTTTACTTACGCTCTCGCTCTTCTTACTCTTCAGGCCTCTTTTGGACTTGCTTAATTTCAAGTTATTGTGGTTTTTAAAAGACACGTTTGAAGATAAAGCCACTCCTAGATATTTGAACAGTCTTACCATTTCCAGTTCTATACGCCCAAGTGTCCATTTCTTTCCCAGTCCATTCCATTTCGGATTACCATTGTTTTGGACTTGTCTGCGTTGATTACCGGTCCCCAATTTTGGGCGCTTCTTTGCACTTTATTGATCATCTCCGGTGACATCTTTGATGATTCGGCGAGGAAGATCATATCGTCAGCGTACCTCAAGATTTTAAAGACGTCTCCGCCAAATTGAGTTCAGTGGGGATGTCATTTACAAACAAGGCTAATAATAGGTACACCCCCTGCTTGACTCCCCAATTTCTTTCGAACCAGGTTAGGCAGGTTAGATCCATCCCACACTGCCGTTTCATTTTCTTCATAGAGCATTTTTAATATTTGTAACATTTTTGTCGAGATGTGCGTATCCGTTCACCGCTCACCGCTCATAAATCAGGTTTCTTTTCTATCTACTGAATCAAATGCTGCTTCAAAATCAATAATGAACAGGTACTGTGTTTGGTTCGTCCTCCGGGAGTCCCTACATATTGAAGATGCTATTGCTATTGTAGAATACCCTTTCCTAAATCCAGCTTGATTTTCATGTGAAATTAATTGTTGTTCCTCTAGATACGAGTTAGTGCGGGCTAGAACAACTGACGGAAATGTTTTGACTAGAGAATTCAAGAAGAATTCCTTGTTAAGGATCGCCCTTTTTATACCCTTGCAGAGGGTATATGGGCATTTCCGAAAAAAGGTCTAGCCGGAGTCAATTTGTAAACTCGCGACTGTGCAGATTTGGCGAGGTACTTCTTTGCTGTCGAAATCGGTAGAAAAGTTCCTCCGTCTTGGGAATCTTTATTACCCCAAATCACAGCTTGAAATTGAAATATATTCTTGATCAGCATGACGAGCTGAATAGATATTGCCATGTCCGTCTGTCCGTCTGTTTCTATGCTATCTCCTCCATCAGTTTTAAAGCTATCGTCATCAAACTTAGCACGAAGTCTTCTGGTCCAAATACGCTCCACATTTGTCGGAACCGGCCGGATCGGATGACTTTAACATATAGCTGCCTTAGGAACGATCGGTGGAAAAACTTTTGTTTTTTATGCAATCGTCTCCAAACTCCGTATTTACTAGTTTTTTATGCTTCTCCATAATTCTGCAAAATTTGGTCGAAATCGGATATCTATATAGTATAGCTGTCATACAGAAGTAGTCAGAAAAGTGGGAAAAACTTGTTTGTTTTCAATGCAAATGTCCTTCAAATTCGTTAGAAAACGTGCTGCAAGGGTATACAAACTTCGGCCGAGCCGAAGTTAAGTTTCCTCCATTTTTAAAGATTGGATAATTTAGGTTCTTTCGATAGCTTTTCGTGTCAAAGATTTCAGTAAAATTAATCACATTTTTATACTCTGTACCAAAGGTACATAGAGTATTATAAGTTTGTGCAAAAGTATGTAACAGCCAGAAGAAAACCTCTCCAACCCCATAAAGTATACAAAATCAAGAATACTTGATCAGCATCAACAGCCGAGTCGATATAGCCATATCCGTCTGTCCGTCCGTCCGTCTGTCTGTCCGTATGAACGTACAGATCTCGCAGATGGTAAGAGATAGAGGCTTGACATGTATGGGACATATGCTTCTTATGTCTGCAGGCAGATCAAGTTTATTTTCAATTTTGGCCACGCCCCCTGCCGCCCCCGCAATTTAGAAAAAACATATCTCCCACAGTTTTAAAGATAGGTGGGTTGTTCCTTCTAGATATATTTAGTAATAAGGTTAACTTATCGATCAGCCAAAGGAATGGTGAAGATTGGATGAACGGTTTTCGAGTTATGATCAAAAGACTGTTCGCTGCAGCAGCGCAGAAGCAGCGCTGCAGCATCAAAATTTATGCTGAGCGTATAATTTCGTTGGTACAGAGTATGCTATAGTCGGGCTTGACCGACTTTCTTTCTTGTTTAATAATCACTAATACTCGCAATTCCAAGATACAATTACAATTACTATAAAATTGTAATTAGGAATTGTTTTTAATTATCTGCAAATATTGTAATGGTAATTGTAGTTTCCAGCCCTGGTTTCATTTCCTTCGAACCTTTTAAGATTACACCAAAAATAAATATCTTGCTAAACGAATTGTACAAAATGTTTGTATAAGTTTTTGTTTTTATTTTATTGACATTTGACGTGTATCAATTGAATTGTTATTCGTTTTTCCTTCATCATTTTGCTTCTGTTTGTTTGTTTTCCTTCTGTTTTTTTTTTTTATCATAATTGCAAAAATACAATTTATAATTAATAATTATAATAATATAATAATAATAATAGAAAAAAAAACAATTTTATAAACATAAAAAATATTACATATGTTTTTGTGTTCCCCAAGCTGCTGCTGCCGCCGCTGCTGCCGCCGCCGCTCTTTAGCTATATCTCTATCTCTCTCAGTGTCAGGGTTAATAATTTCTGGATTGATGCATGCAAAAGTAACTATGTAGAGAGTTATGTACTAGAATAATACACATCCATTATGAATAATCATCGTCATGTTGTGGTTGTTTTTGTTTGTTGTTGTTGTTATTATTATTATATTATACTTTATATATATATATATATATATCATTAGTCGACCTCGCGTAGTCCCATATCCAATGTCCTGCGTGAAATGATTCTCGTATTTAGTTGCTAACGGAAAAAGTGTAATTTTTGTGTGGCTAAAAAAAAAAAAAAACTTGACTGCCTTCCTCCCCATTTGTTTCTCTCGGTGTGTCTGTGTGTGAGTGTGTTTGTTGTTTGTGTGTGTGTTTGTTGTTTGTTTGTGTTTCGTTTAATTTTCTATACAATTTTTATTGTTTTGACTAAGCATTTGCATTAATTAACTCTAAAATAATAGGCTTAAATGTTTAGTTGATGTAATTTTAAATTTAATTCTTCCTTTCTTTTTCTTCCTTTTTTTTGTTTTTTTTGTTTTTTTGTTAGTTTTTTTTTGCTTCTTCTGTTTTTTTGCGTTTCAACAAACAAAACGAATAAATTTGGCCATTAAAAATTTAATAAAGAAAAATACATTTATTATGATTAATTTGTTTCGTGTTAGCGAGTCAAAAATATAATTACACAAAAAGGTAACGTAAATTTTGCACTTTTGCGTGCAAAAATGGCGTCTAGCAAATTTGATAGATTTGTTGTGGTTCAGAGTTTTGGAACGATTTGTCGCAGGCAAATCCCATGAAAACATAGAGAAACGAAATTTGGTTTAACAATGAAAAGGTTATTAGTTAATAATATCAAACTTAAAAAATTTCGACGTTTGTTGTTGTTGTATGACATTTAGGCTTAAGTTTATAATGTTATGTTGTTGTGTATTTACGTGTTAAATTGTTTTCGAATTTCGACTGTTTTTTGTTGTTGTTGTTTCTTTTTTTAATACAAAACTATTGCAACATTTTCGAAAATACTTTTGTTTTTGTGTTGTTATTGTTGTTGTTGCTGGTGTCGGGTTCTACTTGTTGCTGTTGTTGCGGTTGTTGAATTTGTTGTGTTGGCTTTAAAATTTCCATTAAAATTCAAATAGTTCTTATTACTGAATGGTTGTTGTGGCTGTTGTTGTTGTTGTTGTTGTTGTAGTAGTTTTTGTTGTTGTTGCTGTTGTTGTTGTTGCTGTTGTTGCAGTTGCTGTCTATGCTATAGCGAACCAGCCGGAAAACTTGTTGAACTATTGCTATGTGCTAAACTAATCATGGAACCAGACAGACTACCCTCCTCATCTGGATAGGCCTCGCGAGATACCTCAGTTAGCGATAAAGTGCTGCAAAGAGAGAAAAAACATAAAACATTACATTAAACATATTTCATAATCACAACTTGTGGTTTCAGAGTTTCAAGTTCAAGTTTCAGAAAACTGAATACCAAAATGGACCACTCCAAATACTCGGAGAGTTTTTAAAAATTCCAGTTTGGGTTAATAATAATATTATTAATATTCGGGCGTCGGTGTTACTGAAACCCCTTTTGCTGGTTTTCAAATGTTGCAATTTTTGTGGCGACATTTGGTCATTTTTTTTTGGAAACAAAGACTTTTGAGTTAAATAAAATAATGAGGATCCTAACTTGAATGACTAACTAATCGAATTGCATTAATATTATTCAAGATTTTCTGAGTTTTAAGCAGAGCGGGCCAACAAACGAAACGAAACAGAGCGAAATACTAACAAAACCCGAGAAAAGTAACTGTAACAAAAAATGAGTTCTGTTCAGTTTGCGTTCGTGAGAGCAAACTAAACGTAACGGGAAATGCTCTCATCTTGATTTGCGGACAAAGGGAATCGGAACGATATGCAACGAGCGCGAATAGTTTGGAAACGTTTGCTGCTCAATTTGTATTTGTATTTGTATTGTTGTTTTTGTTTTTTTCTGTTGCTTACTTCTTTGTTTCTCTTAGCTTTGTTGTTGTTTCGTTCCGAAACGTTCCAAGGCAGTGCAGCTGTTGGGAGAACAATATTCCAATCGTTTCGTTTGCGCTCTTCGGCAATATAAAGTTAGTGGTTTCGTTTTCCCTGACTAGAGTAACAGCTACAAAACATATGAATCGTTTCTTAGCTTTCGCGAACGGTTCGTTAAACGTTTCGTCTCTTTGCCCGCTCTGGTTTTAAGTAATAAATATTAATTTAAAAATATATTCAAGCAAAACAATGCGAAAGTCAGCGAGCAGCAGAAAGCAATTCTTGGCAAACTTGCCACCTTATTTAAAATTTAGCAAAATTAATTTCGGAGTATAAGTTTTCTCTTCAAAGTTTATACTTTTTACGATAAAACGAAGTATAAATATTTAGAACAAGATTATATGGATAAATTAGCTTTTTATTAAAGTTTGATTTAAGAGGGTAAAATTCAATGAAGTATCAAAAAAAAAACCTATCGATAAGTTTATATTTGTGTGAATGTCAAACTAAGAAGAAGAAGAAAGTGATCAGCTGTGAAAAATGCAAGTAAGCATTTTTAATTTGTTTAATTATTAAAAACTAGCTGAATACCCGGCCTTGCCCTTGAAAACGTCTGACTTTTGCCATTGTAATAATAAAGCTCGAGCTTCACTTGCTCTGGCAGTGGACGCTCGAGTTCGAACTCCGCTAAGTAGGGAGTTGCTCCTCAGTGGTTTCATTTGCTCTCACAGTGGAAGCTCGAGTTCTAAGACCTCGGAGACGTACACTGGTCGGCATATATATTTTGTCATAGTATTCATTTGACTATTAGACTCTTGATCTAAGTACCGGTGCATTGTTCGAACTGAAAATGATGATAAAAGAGAAGTGCAAATTAATAACTGTAAATATGCAAAATATTTCGTCAATTGTCTTTTGGTTTTTCGTTCTGCTGATAAGAATGCCAGCAAGCAACGATTTTTGCAGCGGCAAATATATTTTGTCATTGCGTGATTTAGTTGTTTCTAGGCAAGCTGAAAGTGTTGTTCAAGAATATTTTTACAAGTTTTCATTAATATTGGATAAAGTCGATTTTTTAATATTTAAAATGGTTAAAAAATCTGAGCTGAGCACCAAAATAAGATCAGAAATTGTGATCAAATATAACTTGGGTGTTTCCGTAATAAACATCGCTAAGGAATATAATTTGTCTCGTCAGACCATTTATTATCAAATCAATAAATATAAAAAATTTAATGATGTGATCAATGTTCGCCGTAAAGGCAGAAATCGAAAGACTGGAGCTGATGCAGACCGTCTTATCGTCCGTGCTTTTAAAAAGGACCCTTTAAAAACACCAAAGGCTGTGTCCTTAGAGTGGGATGAGACTTCATCCACTTCCATAAGTGAGAGAACAATACGCAGGCGTTTGATTGAAGCAGATATGAAAACATATATTGCAAAGCCAATTCCTTTTATTACCCCTAAAAATAAACTAAAGCGTTTGGAGTTCGCGAAAAGATACATCACCAAGCCCGCTTCATTTTGGCGTAATGTCCTGTGGACAGATGAGAGTAGTTTTGAATTCCACGCATCTCAAAAGAAAGTTTTTGTAAGAATTAACAAGAATTACCGTAAAAAAAATGCTCCTGTGTGTCAAAGAGTAAGCCATGGGGGTGGAAGCGTAATGTTCTGGGGTTCAGTTTCATATAATGGTGTGGGAGACTTGGTTCCCATAGACGGATCCATGAACCAGAACCGATATTTAGAAACCTTAAACAATTATGCATTTTCCTCCGGCGACAGATTAATAGGAAAAGAATTTATTCTCCAACAGGACAACGCCCCTTGCCATAAGGCCAGAATGATTACTAGGTTTTTAAGAGATGTCGGGGTGGAAACTATCGATTGGCCGCCACAAAGTCCTGATTTAAACATTATTGAAAATGTGTGGTCGCTAATAAAGCGAGAAAGAAGCACTGATCTGACCAGGACAAAAGCAGAAACCGTCATTGAGGTCACAATGAATTGGAAAGAGATTCCCTTAAAATACCTTCAAACCTTGGTCGATTCAGTTCCGAATCGCCTGCAAAAGGTCATAGACACCAAAGGAGGGTATATTTTTTATTAATTTCCAGTTTAAAATAAATTTATAAAACAAATTAGTTGATTAAGATGAAAAAGGAAATTTTGTCAAAATACTTATGCCACCCATGAAATGACTTAGTTTTTAGATTTAATTCAATTAAAAATCTAAATGAATGTTAAAAATGAAAATTTGTTATATTTATAATTTAATACAATGTAACTAAATGAATTATGTACAATCCATAAATATTTTTTTATTTAAAATAAATAAAAATTTAAAAAGAAACTGAGGCATCGCCATGACAAAATATATATGCCGACCAGTGTACCTCTCGCTCCTCAGCTGTTTCACTTGCTCTGACAGTGGACCCTCGAGTTCGAACCCCAATCAGGCGATTTTCACGTTCTTCAGTCGTTTCATTTGCCATTTGAGTTTGCCGTTTCAAAGCTCTTGGAGCACGTTGCCCAATAAATGATTTCTTTGGAGGCATTTTTAACAAATTTATCGACAAATTTATCACAAATTTATTTGACAGAAATGGATGTTCTGGATGTTACATACTTTTGCACAAACTTATAATACTCTATGTACCTACGGTACAGAGTATTTTTCCTGATCGAGGAACAAATATACAAACATACTTTCAATTTTATATATTATATATAGTATGTATAGATGTATAGATTACAAAACTTCTCTCACACGACTTACAAAATTGACTGGGCTTTTAAACTAAAGCTGACCTAACCATTAAAATATGTGGACTTATGCTCGCTCTTATTCTTTTCCGAATCGTAAAGGGCCGAGTTTTGAATATGGATTTGAAATGTTAATGCTTCGATTCAGCACTATCAATTTATTTGTTGGGGGACACAACAAAACGCCCATATCAAAATTAATCGTAGTAAACATCGAAATTAGACTCTAAAGTGTTATATGTCCAAATTAATGGCCCAAATGTCGTCCAACTTTACACCCAGTTTAATAAAAATCCACAAATCATAGAAAAATTTGAAAGTGCTGCCGCTTGCATATTAAAAACGTAAAGAAACTTTCTGACTTCTTACATGAAGAATGGGGCGGCTTTTAGGAGAATATGCTGGGCTGTCCGGATATCGCCGGATATTTCATTTACAGTCTCTGGTAATCGTGGCCGATTGTACCGCAGAGCGTAGTGTGTATGATTGTATAATGGTAAGGAAGAATATTTAATGTACTATTCCTACAGAATTTCTCTCCAAGGACTGCGCCGCAATAGCGTCCACCGAGGTCAAGCAGGGAAAGGCCACAGACACAGCCACTGCCTACTTCGCTGAAGATCAAGCATTTCCCCCACAAGAAGTATAGAATACTGCAGGAGCAAAAGCCTGCCACCATGTCCCAAGGGGATACTCCGACGGGTACGATCAAGGTGAATGTTTACTAGAATTTCTCTCCCGTATTGATACAGGTGGTATGCATAATGTAGGATCTGTACCAACACTTGTAACTTGCTCAAGGGAGGAGGTATTCCTCTCCTTAGAGGAATCTATGTCAGACCACAGAATGATCCAATTTATGTAGGAAACTATTATACAGCAATGTGTCCCTATCCCCGCAAAACAAACTGCCCTCTTAGCAAACCGAGAAGAGCCAAGTAAGGACGCTGCAGTCGAGTTTCCCGACCACAAAATACCCTGTTCATTTGTTTTTGAATTTTTGAAGATAAATGTAACAAAATTATCATCCCAAATGTAGGCAACACTTTTTTCTGGTCCTTTTTCTAATAACTCCGGTGTTTTTTGTCCGATCTGATTGTACTTTTCAGAATAGATAGATATTGGGCCAAGCTTGATGTATACTATATATATATCACAACGAGGCTCTAACTTAAAATCAGTGGATCTGCTGTTTTTTAGGTCTAGGATGGCTAGAGGAGGTAATTTTCAATGGGAACAGGGTATAAAAATGATGCTCCTTGATGGAAGAAGAGCCTAGTTCCTTTTTATGAAGCCGTAAAGAATGGAAACTGGCATAAGTACAAGCAAACCCCGACACTATACAGATTAGGAAAGGAAAAAAGAGAGAGTAATAGGAAATTCTGCAAGTCCATTGACTTGCTAGGTTACCATAAAGTCCTGTGCAGGAAAAGCCCTGACGGCCATATCTCGCTCAAAGAGGCTAATGATATCCTTACAGCAAGCACCGAGGAGAGAATACGTCTTTTGTTAGACACTCACTTCAAAGGAAACTTCCCCATGAAGGCAAGTGATTACCAAGAGACTTACTTTCAACATCGTAGCTCCGACTGGACAGAAGCCATGAAAATTGTTTCTTAAGGGAGGCTTAAATGGGCAATTGAAACATTCCAGCCTTTCAAGTCCCTCGGGTTAACATTTATACAGTATTCTTGCAGGAAGATAGGTACACCTACCATTTCCCATTAAAATCATGACTAGCAGAAAACAATAGAAGATAAGGAAGTGGCACTATGCTCCGTCCCAGAAACACATCCCATGGAGCTGTCAAAAGTGCTCAAATTGGAAGAAGTTTAAACCGTACAATAGGCAGATGGATAGATTCACTTCTATGATGCAGGGAAGCCTCTGTAGTGGAAGGTTTGAAAATGATCACCACAACTAGAGGATGCCCTCAGTGGGAGTACTCTCCCCTGTTGTGGAGCCTCGTGGTGAATGAACTCATAGAAAGACTTGCTTCCCAGGGCATAACAAGTCAGGGATATGCAGATAATATCGTCATACTTGCAAGAGGAAAGTACGAAGAATTATACATAGTTCAGAGGGGCCTGAAAGTGACGTCCGTTTACTGCAAAAAGGTTGGCTTAAACCTGCAAGAGCCTTGGAAGTACTGTTCAGAATGAGGCCAATACACCTATCCTGCTGTCTCATCATACCGGAAAAGGAGGTCAATTATCTTGGCGTAGTCTTTGACAACTGGCTAAGATTTTACCAGCCCATGGAGAATATAATCAGTAAGTGTACAAATGGCACCAAACATACTTCATACCTAATAATAAATAAGCATTTGTTAGAGTATATGGTGATACGAGAGAGATCTTGAACTTAACTCGGATCTAATATATCGTAATAATGCTACCAGAAAACAGTCAGAAAGTTTGGATAAAGTGCGTACACTCCAGACTAGATAGGTAGGAAGTCACTCTCTCACTGATCGTTTCAGTTTTGAAAACAAGTAGAGTTTAAAATTTTGAAGTCTTTGCAGACCAAAGGTCTTCTTAAAGATGTCTTCCAGCGATTCTTATGAAGTTTGAGATAAGGTTGTAAAGTTCAGATTACAGATCAGACATTAAAACAGTTGAGATGGATCTACTATCTTTTTGAAGTTGTTTCACTCAAGTGTTTTTATTTAACTTTAAAAAAATTCTTTGTTTTGTGATGCTGCTGAAGCTTTCAGTTTCTAAGTAAAACAGGTAGAAAAGTCGTTCAAACACGACTGTAATATACTTTGTACCAACGAAAGTGTATGCACAATATGTATTTTGCTTAAAACTTAACTAATGTTCATTCGATTATTACTATTCCTTTGAGGGAGGTCGGAACATACCTCATGGTGATGAAACCGATGCTCACGTATGGAACTGTGGGGAAATAGAACACATCACCCCAATGTAAGGACTCAATTGCTAAAACAGATAAGGCTGGCATGTGTATGCATGACCGGAGCTGTGTTTACCTGACCGAAAGCTGCCGATTATATTTAAAATGCTACCACACACAATTCAGTGGTCAGCTGGTCTTGGAATGAAAAGGTTTGAGAGTCAATGGGAGAATAAAGTAGCATATTTAAGGCCAGCAGTCTGCCCCATGAGCAGACCCTAATAATGGGAAAACTACCATAACTGAGAAATAGCTATCCTTTCAGTTAGCCAAGCAGCGCCCAAGGCAATTAGCGGTAACAATTGTACCAACTTGGCAGCAGAAACAGCCTGTCCCTAAGCTGTATACCGGAACACAACAATATTCCCCGACGAACTGGTATGCAGCCAACGCAATGGTAGGACCACAAACCCTACTGTGGCATGGGCCAACACATCATTGGGGAGCTCCTTAGAAACGAAACGAAAACAAGGAAATAATGCCCTCAGGATCTTAGCAGGTCTCTACACGGGCCACTGCAGGCTGCGGGGTCAACTGTACAAGTTGGGAATAGCAATCACCCAACTGTATGAATGCTGTGAAGTGTCCATATTAAGTGGAACCACCAAAAATTGGCCACAATTTTATGGATGGACTCGTGTCTGCATGAAGAAGCGGGAAATTAAGTAACCTCTTCACATATGATCCAATCTTTGTGACCCTAAAGGAACAGATTTTAAGAAATGCTGAAAACCAGTAAGCCAAATCTTCAAACAGCTGGTAAGCCATTGAGCAATGTACCCAAAACTTCCGAAGGAGCCGACTTTCACTTTATTCAAAAGCGCCACGGGGATCATGAGAGAACAGCAGATGTCAATACTGTCCAGGGGGCAGTTTAAACAGCAACAGAGTTAAAAAATCTGGGTCAACAACTACAAGGAGAAGTTGAGTAAAGAATCCAACTCGGTGCCACATCGAAAGGTGATATAATTGAGATAAACAATCGAAATAACAACGAAAACTTGCAAGCGAAGGTGAATTGCCCTCAATAGGAGATCGAATTGCTTGCCAATGTTGATTCTCAATTGCTCTCCTTATTGAAAGATCATAACGATACTCTAAAGAATGGCAGGACTTTGTACTTCAGCAACGGAAAACCCTCGGTGCCCTGAGGAAAGAAAACCATGATCGGCTGTGTGCAGTGGACATTGCTTAACACTCCGGTTGAAACCCATTGGGGCCATTCATTTACGAAGTTGTTTTCCATTTTATAAGCAAGAACTCTATCCTCTAAAAAAAAGAACGCTGATGAGGGCAAATATTTTAAGCCAGCACCAAATGGGTGCGTTTTGGACAAGGCATAAAATCGAGTTTAATAATAAGCCCTCCCAATTAAGCCCTCCTGACGGCTATCTTCCTTTCCAATATCATGGAAAGAGCTAGCTTTTTCCACAAAACCCGATCGGTATACCGTAATAATATAACATCCAAGCTTACCTGAAACCTAAGACTATTGATTCATTATCAAAAGCTTCCAATTCTTTAGTATGCTTCTCATGTTTGATGCGCAAGCGTTCAGCCCGCTCCTGATTAAATTGTTGCAATTCGGCATCCATCTGCAAGATTCAATTAAACATTGTACAAACTCCTTCAGCACGTTCACTCGGTCCCGTCCACCCCACCTTATTCTCCAAGAGACCTCGCCGCACGCTCACACGATTCTCGAGCTCTCGACGCTCACGATCGCGCTGCTCTTGCGCCTGCTTCTTATTCTTGATCTGATAGGCTGTGAGCATATCCAGTTCGTATTCCAATTGCTCATTGGTACGTTGGCACTCGATCACTTGACTTTCGTCCAGTTTATAGCTTTGACTTTGGAACATGTCGGCAATGCTTTGTTCATACTGTAAGAATGGAAGGGGAAAATGAAGGAGTTTTTGGTTTGGCAATCGACCACTCGCTTACCTGTTCACCCAGCAGCGTAAGTTTACGATGCTTCTCCTCCTTCAGCTGTTTGATAACCTCCTTCTGTTGCTCTTTTGGTGTCGTTTGCAGCACTTGCGCCTTATAGCGCTTGTATTGTTTCGTTTGCGTTTTGCATGTCTCGCGAAACTGTTTACGTATCTGCAGCTCTTTTTGCTATGGAAGAGGAATCGACCGATTAGATGGGATCCGAGGGTGGTTAGCCACCTAACCTACCTTGAGGCTCTTGGGCTGTTGCCTTAGCTCGAGCGCATGCTTACGCAGCAGCTCCTTCTTAATGCGATCCATGTAGTCTTTTTGATTGTGCAACTCCGTGTCGTGTTGCTTGTTTATCTGTGAAAATGGAAAGAATCGTTGGGATATACACTTAGCTCTCGGACAAACAACTTACCTGCTCCTCGCGCAACTGATGCACACTCTTCTGTTGCCGATACTCCAGTTCCTGTGTCTTTTCATGATGTTTCAACAGCATGGCGTGAGCCTGTTCCAGCTGCTGCTGCTTCTTGCTAAGTTCCTGTGGGGAGGAGAGAGTGATTAATGTTTGAACTTCTTTGGGAATGGTCATCCCATTACATCCCGCAGCAGCTGATCGTCCAGTTCGTGCAGCATGATCATGCGTTTCCTTTTGAATTTACGCATCTCGAGGTCAATGTATTGCCTCTGGGCCTGTATCATACGCTGCTCCTCCTGCGCCTCGTGCTGCTTGAGATTATCCTTTTGCGACTGCAAGGTTAAATCACGCTGACGCTTGGGCGTTGAATCATCCATGGAGAGTTCACGTTTCCAGCGCTCCTTGTTGGCTTTGTATTCCTTTTTACGATTCAAATCGAAAACCTTGCGATCACCCTCCTGCTTCAGTGTAATCTCTTTGTGTAGTTTCTTTTCGGCAGCGGCCGTTTGCTTAGAACGACGCTCCACATCCTGCTGGTGCTTGCCCTTAAATTGCGATTGATGCAAAATGGGGGATTTAGTGGAATTTCAACGCATTGGCCATAAACTCACCTCCAGTCGTTCCAGATCCCGAGTGAAATTATGTAAAAGATTTTCATACTCCTTATCCAGCGCTGCCTTGTGCGTTTCCATTTCCATTTTGCACTTCTCCTCGAGCTTGACCAAAGTGGCCTGATGCTCGCGCCGCATGCGCTTATATCCGGACATCTGTTCGTGCATCTCCTCCTGTGGAAT
Organism: Lordiphosa andalusiaca; assembly: GCA_035044965.1. NCBI lineage: Eukaryota > Metazoa > Arthropoda > Insecta > Diptera > Drosophilidae > Lordiphosa > Lordiphosa andalusiaca. Next base: position 2,759,077 of record JAWNNM010000159.1, on the reverse strand, counting down.
GATGGCAATTTGGGGGATTAGAGACGAGTTGAGCGATTGGATGTGTGCGTGTGTGTGTGTTTGTGTGTGTGTGGGGTTAGTCTCTAATTGGCCAACTAGGGGTTAACTTACAAACTTGTTGCTGCTAAGCGCCAATTCAAGTTCTAGCGCCAATTCAAGTTCTAGCCACAAACGTGAGCGCAATTCGTGTTTAACCTCAAAAAGCTTCACCATTTTTGCTGTTTGTTTTATTTTGAAAAACTGTTTTGTGGGGGATGTAAGTGTCAGTTGTACATAATATTATGTACATTGGTATGAATGTGTTTATGTAACAACAAAAGTGTTCAAATGCACACGCAACAAACAACAAGACAAAACCAACTTGAATTCAGAACTTGTCAAAAATAATCTTAAGCCAAACGTTTGCCCTGCAAAATGTAACTGTAATGCGCGGTCTTATACACTTTACATTGTGTGTGAGAGCGTGGGTGTGGGTGTGGGTGTGAGAGTGAGTGAGAGTTGCCTGAGAGTTCTCTCTTTGTAATAACGGTAGTTCAAAAAGCAAACCAATTTGATACAGTGAATATCGGTTATGGGAGACTCTGCTTTAACTGATGGAAGGAAATCAATGTTTTTCTATTCTTTTAAGTTTAAGTTTAGAGTTGGAGTTTTAGCTCTTTACCTTTCGTTTTTAAATTCTAGTAATTTTCCCTTGAATAAATCTCGACTGATTCGAATCATGTAGGAAGACATTTTGATCATTATCTTTGCTTTGTTCCTACTGATCCATTGCTGGGTTTACTACTTTCTTCCTTCTCTTCCTTTCCTCTCCTTTCTTTTCTTAAATTCTTTATGAAAATGCAAAGGGAGATTTATGAAGCTGGGCTTAAACGGGGTTTACACTGTGAAGTTTACTTCATATAGTTTTTTCAAAAGCTCTTGCTTGTAGGAGAGAGGTGTAGTGGTGTCGCATGCCCCTCTACATCTCTTTTCTACAAACGAAAGCTTTTTCAAGAACTTCATGAAGTTTGCTCCACCGTGTATCGCCAGTCTATGACGGGATTTACACGGTGAAGTTTGTTTCATGCCTCTACACCTCTTTATTATGAAGTTTCATGAAATTTGCTTTCATGAAAATTGCTTTGATCAAGTTTGTTTCAGCCGACAATTGGTAGGATTGAGCACATCCTAGATCCTGGCAGACAGAATAAAGCACAAGAGTATGTTGACAGATTTAACTGTCTATTAAGGCACTTTACAGAGTAAATTGCGAGTTTATTTGTCTTTATACCCTTGCAGAGGGTGTATTGAAATTGTCCAGATGTTTGTAACGCATAGAAGGAAGCATTTCCGACCACATAAAGTATATATATTCTTGATCAGCATGATGAGCTAAGTTGATTTAGCCTTGTTCGTCTGTTTCTATGCTATCTCCTTTGTCACTTTTGAAGCTATCGCCACCAAACTTTGCACGAAGTCTTCTGGTATAAATACGCTGCACATTTGTCGGAACCGGCCGGATCGGAAGAACATAACATATATCTGCCATATCAACGATCGGTCGAAAAACTAGTTCTAGTGAAAAAACCCTTTTTTGTATCTAATGCAAACGTCTCCAAACTCCGTATTTTCTAGTTTTCTATGCTTCTTCATGATTCTGCCAAATTGGTCGAAATCGGACTTCTATATAGTATAGCTGCCATAGAAAAGTAAGGTTAGAAAAATAGTCTTAGTAAGAAAAACTTTTTATTTTCAATGTAAACCTCTTTATAATTGACCTATATTTATTTTCTAAGCTCTCACTTAATTCTTCATAGTTTAGGTTATAGCTGCCATAGGAATGATCGGTCGAAAAACTAGTTTTAGTAAAAAAAACTTTTTTGTTTTCAAAGAAAAAGCCTCCAAACTTTGTATTTCTTAGTTGATGATTCCACTAAGTTTGGTCGAAGTCAGACATCTATATGGTATAGCTGTCATAGTAATGTAGAGTCAGAAAAGTAGTCTTAGTGAGAAAAACTTATTAATTTTCAATGGAAATTTCCTTTAAATTAGTTAGAAAAACATGCTGCAAACAAACTTCGGCCGAGCCGAATTCAACTTTTCTCTCTTTTTTCATTTTCCAAAAGTGTTTCCTAATATCAATTTGAACGGTTTAAGAGAATTTCAAGCATTTATTATACAAGTTAGCCTTCGTCCTTGCATTATTAAATCATGGTTTCACCTTATTTCGGGTTCTGGGAATTATACATTTGATTTATTTGCATTTAAGCCAATATTCACTGTACTTCCGTTTCTTGGATTTGGATGTATAGTGTAAAGACCGCCTACAACTGTCGAATGTGTGTGTGTGTGTGTGTGAATGATTTACTGGCAGGGTTACCACCATACTCTACGCAATGTTTAATCAAATTAATCGAAAAACTGCTTACATTTGGGCCCAGGCTCAAGATTTGGGCGTTTGGTCATAACTAGAAACATGTTGAGCGAAGGAAGAAGAAGATTGTTTGCCATTTTCATTTTGGTTTTTGTTTATCTCTTTTCTTTACTTTTGTGAGTGTGATTAAAGCGGCGGGCGAATGATCAAATGGAGAGAGGAGGACACGAAAGGAACAACGATTTGGAAACATTTTTGGTGTGTTTTATTGTTAACTTTTCTTGTCTTGTTCAGGAGATTACACAGAGATAGTAGTGATTCTCTTTGCCCTTGCTCTTGCGGTTCTCAATCGGGTCACCAGGTGGCTGGTCCGGCTCCGTCTGGTTGCTGCAGCAACAACAACAGAGTTGCGGACAGAAATTATAGCGAGCCTATTTCGTTGCGGTTGCGGGAGGAGTAATAGAGAGAAAACAATAAACAACAGAACAGAATAAAGAGAGAGAGAGAGAGCAGAAAAGAAAAAAACGGAACACACGCACATGGAAAAGTAAAGAGAGCCAAAAGCAACGGGGAAGCGGTAAATGAGGAGATGGTGGGGCAATTGCCTAAAGGGAGTACAGTATGACCAAAGCGACGAATCCCTAACGGCACCATAAATATCATGGAGATTAAGAGATGAAGTATGAACTATGCTTAAGCCAATTAGAAGAAGGGACTCGCCAAGGATTATTGCTACAGGGGGTTCAACAGAAATGCTCAATGTTGTTTTAATGGAGTTACAAATGTACATACATATGCACTTATGTATGTACACATTCACATTGTGAGAGAGCTTTTTATCACCGCCCGCTAGCCGCTTAATCAATGTTAATTTACCGCCACGCCCATAAAACAACAACTAAGGTAAGGCACACATTTTTTTTAAGTACTGAGCTTTTGCGTGAAGTGCCTTACGAGCCTTCAAGAGTACGTTAAACACTGAACGTTTTAAGTACTTTGCTGAGGGTGTACACTGCGAGCTCCCTACTTATCCTACCTCGTTAAGTAAGCCTTGGTTCAGGGATTGTCAAGAGCGAGGCCAAAAATTGAGAGTGCATTGGAGTGCGAAAATAAAGCAACACAAATCTCACTTTGCATGCTGAAGCATAGAGTCAAAATGTGATTTATTGAAATACGACTCGAAAAAGAGACGCGAGTGACTCGAAAATCAGTCGCTTCTTCAGATCCTGCGGGCCAGGCTTGACCATTGCTAGTATAGTTGCATCCTGTTTTTAGATATTTGGTCGTTTAATCATTCAACACATGATGCAACACACCAAAGCAGGGTTTGTCAAAAAGTGAGTGTATTGGTGTGCAGCTCAAACTAGCTCTGACCTGCCCTCATCGACCGCTGGCCTGCGACTGAGAGCAAACGAATCGTTTATTGCTCTCTTGGGTCAAGCATCGGCAAGCGCTCGGCTTGTGTCTGTGTGAACAGCGAAATTGGTTCGGTTACTGCGGGCCAGGCATGACCATCGGTGAACTAAAGCCTCGGTTTGCGTCGTTAATGAGGATCGGAGAGAGGCGGTGCAAAACAGAATGACACAAATCGAAGTACATATAGAGTAATTGTAGCAATCCAAAAAGTTCATAAGGAAATTATATCGTCCCGACATCTGGGATCTTTGAAAAAATACAAATTTTTCACATTTTGAAGGTCTAGGGTTGGATTCTCTGATTGATACATTAACAGAGGCTCTAATATAGAATGCGTTTCCTACCAGATGAAGTGGGAGTCGATCTTTACTGACTCTATGCAGATTTTCCACCTTGGAAATGTAGGTTCTTTAGCCAATCTACATGGAGGATCTGCTTGCTTCTTTGATTATAGCGTTTAGTTCAAGTTGAAATTGGTCAGCCGCTGGCTTATCAATTTGAAAACCCGAAAAAACAAGGCCAATGGTAACGAAGCAAACCGAAGCTTTAGTGTATTATCGACATTTTTCATTCAATTCCTGACGATAGGACTGATTAAAGCATGTGCTATGAACGGATTCAGATGTCTGGCTATTGTAAAATCTTCAAATTCCAAAAAAGAAGCTCTTGGGACATTAAAAAAAGGGAATCCAAATGACATTTCACCTCTGCCTTTTCTCAACGAGCTCTTTTGCTTAACCAACTAGAGTTTTTTTAGCCCTTCTGAGTATTTTTTTCGCTCGATTGTGGCTGTGTGTTGCTCATGTGCCTTAGTAAACTGCAAGTTTGCATGCGAGCTAGGTAGAAAGCCGTGTGTCTTCCTCCTTTCCCCCTTGATCATCAACATTTTCATCACATTGAGTATTTTTCTATTCTCCCCCCCAACCTGGTGCCTAGGCGAGTCCCTTGAGTGTAAACACACACACAGATAAAGAGAGAGAGAGAGAGAGATCAACTTGATGGCTAACTTAAGCTCCACTCCTTTTGGTGGACACTTACCTGCATGTGTTCCTTTTGCTGTTTGGTCACAATGCTGGTGGTGCGTATGGTGGCAAAATTATTGGGCCCATGATCGTTGACCGCATTGGAGATGGCCTGTTGCGAGGAGGCCGATGAGGCGGCATAGACAGCCGCCTGGGCAGCTGGTGTTGAAAGGTAACGCGGCTGGATGGGTGGCATACGATCACCACCACCACCACCACCGCCGCCGCCGCCGACTACTCCAGATGCCGGTGAGCCGCCACAGCTGCCCGTACCGGTGGCATAGCCAGATAGATGCGGCATGACGGAGAGCGGCGGTGCTGGTGCTGGCGCTGGCACCACCGACGCCGAGTTCGTGGGAGTCACATTGTTGTTCATGTTGTGCATGATATTTGGCAGCGGCGGGAGATTGCGATGACGTGAAGAGTTGCGTGACACGGCGCCCAATCCTCCAGCCTGCTGGCCACTGGACCATTGCTGCTGCTGCTGCTGCTGTTGTTGCTGCTGTTGATGGTGATGATGTTGCATGGCAGCGGCCACAGCAGCTGCAGCTGCCTGTTGGTGATGATGGGCAGCGATATGGTGATGATTCTGGGCCGCAGCCGGTATGGAATTCGAGGAGGAGCTCTGACTACTGGCCGCCGATACACCCACCGAGTGTATGGAGTGTTCCGAAGTAATACTATTGCTCTTGCTGCTATCTCCGCCAGCGTGGTCGTCCTGCTGATCATCCGTATCGCCCACGGCGCTCTCCGTCTCGCAGGTATCCACCATGAGTATCTTTTTCATTTTGCGATAATTGAGGTTATCCAATTCACGCACTGCCGACTTGGTGCGTGCAATTAGCTCGAGCAGCACCGTCTCCGAGCGGGGTCGGGTCACATAGGCATGGAGCAGGAGTTTGGCGGATGAGGGACGCTCGGCGGGCATCTTCTTGAGGCACAGTTCAACGAAATTGCAAAACGCATCCGACCAGTCGTTCTTCTGCAGGAGATTCATGGTCATAAGAGGGAGTAGGGAGATGGTGGGGGTCGCTTTACTTACCGGCAGCGTGGGGGACTCGTTCTGGGCAATGTGATACAATGCGGACATGGCATTCATATTGAAATACGGCGGCTTCCTCTCGGCCAGCTCAATGCAGGTGATGCCCAGTGACCAGACATCCACTTTGCCATCGTACTGACCCTCGTCCATGGCCAGTATGACCTCGGGCGCCATCCAATAGGGTGTGCCCACAAAGCTATTTGCCGGGCATTTAATCGCCGCACTGCCAAAATCCGCCAGTTTGACCACACCATTGTCCGTCAGCAGTATATTGCCCGCCTTGATGTCCCTGTGGATGCGTCCCAGCGAATGCAGATAACTCAAACCGCTCAGCACACCCAAACAGATGGCGGCTATTTCATCCTCATGCAGCGGCTTCTTGTGCACCTCAATGATGTCGGAAGCAGAGCCTACACAGTACTCCATGACCAGCCAGGCGGTGGATTCGCGCAGATAGCAGCCCTTGTATTCGATGGTATTCGGATGATTCAATTGGCGTAGGAAACTGCGAGGGAGTGGGGATTAGTCTAGGAACTAGCAGGCATTTCCTCCTCTCCGCCACTTACCGTATCTCTTTGAGTATGTCCTGCCATTTCTCCTGACTCTGCTTACCCGTATACGACATCTTCTTGATGGCCACAATCTCCTTGTTGAGATTGCAGCGTGCATAGTAGACCGCACCGAATGACCCATGGCCAATTTCGCGCAAATCCTCAAAGATCTTCTCCGGATCATGCTTATTAAATAGATCGGCAATTTCCGGATCTTTGAGACTACCAGGACGTGCCGAAGGCATGATGGCTGTGTCTCATGTTATGCTTGTAGCTCTCACTCTCGTTGCACTATTCCCTAGTTGCGGTGAGAACAGCGCTGCCAACTCCTGGGTGAATTGTTGGTTCTGCAAGAGAATTGGAAACGTATTGAGAAATGTGGCGGGTGGAAACAGTTCGATAACAAAGTGGAAACATTCAAAGAATTTGATTAAATAGACGGCTCAGAAAACCAACAGATTTGCCCTTATAAACCCTTTTAGGTGGACTTCTTAGCAGAGATTGAAAATATCCGCATCCCGCTCCTTGGAAAGCAGTTAATTGTACTTCTTTTCTGTCTCTGTTTTCCAAAAACACTTAGGAATTCCATCAAATCTACTTTAATAGGCCTGAAATTAGGTGGAATTGTTTGTGCAAGCCTTTGGAACTCCGAGCATTCCATTCGCCCTCAAAAGAAGAAACTCGCATGGTATGCTGCAATTTACAGAACTCAGCCTTGATATCCACATAAAAGTTGTTTGATATTTGGGTGATTCGAGGTCAGAAATCGTGTTTAGGAGTTTTCTTGTTGCTTAAAATTCATTTTACAGGAAATGTTCATCCGAAATCCTTAAGAACGGTTCGGATGTAGCTTTACTGTGGGTGGTAAATAACTTTCAGACATATTTAAGCCAAGAAGCAACGGAATTTGGGTGGTTTTCTGCTACGAAAGGGGGGGAAATATAATTTTCCCAAAGAACTTAAGGTGAAAAAGGAGAAATTACAGTCAATCCAAAAACAAATTAATATTTTTGGGCATGAGAACACCGGAAAATGTTCAAAGATTGTAATTTTTGTGTTAGGATGTGGTGAAATTACGCGTATTTCAAAAACAAACTTGATTTAAGGCAAAAAAATAAATTCCCGGACAGTAATGAGAAATACCGGACATATTTATACCCAAAAACGGATATATTTACAATTTTAGGTCTGCTCTTACTTTGAAAATCCGAAAAAAAATTTGTTTTGCGTGGACATTTAGGAAAAATTCGATAAAATTATGGCGCAGGGAAGTCTTTAGGGGTTGAGATTTGGCAGAAATACGGGTTTTGGGGCCCTTTTTCAGACCAACACAGCTTCGAAAGTCCGGAAAAGTACTTCCGCACAGATTTATGAGAATGCCGGGCCGGTTTTCCTTTACGAGTTGGGGCTCGACGGCATAAGGGGCAATCCAAGAGCCGTAGTAAGAGCTTCCGAAAGAATATTAAGGATGTGCTTCAAGGGTTGAGAAATTTTCGGATTTTCCCAAAACTGTATTAAAAAGTATAGATCTAACAGCTCAACCCACCACCTACATACAATCTAAGGTAATTTAACTTTTAGTTAATTTTAGTCACTGTTTTTTTTTTTCAACCTTTTTTTTTTTTTTTTTTGCTGTCGCCTTATCACACAAGCACTCACACACCCACACACAATTGGGCATGCGACTGACTCTGATTGTGTGGAAAGAGGGAGAAGAGTTTTTGCTGCTGCTGCTGTGATTGTTGTTGTTTTTGTCAGTGTGTTTGGGAACACACTAAAGACCCAAAACTGATTATCAAATCGATCAAGTGATTCATTCCGGTGGTTTTTTGTGCCGTTTTTTTTTTTTTTTTTTTGGTCAGCCCAGGGCACGGCTCACACACTCACACACAAATCATTCAGAGAATTCCGCAGCGCCTCTTATCAAAAATATTTTTATTGTTCTTCTTTCTTTCTCTCTCTCTCTCTCTCTCTCTTTCGCTCTTACTCTCTGTGTCACTGTATCTCGATCTGGATGTTGGCAACTTTTTTAGCAGCGAGTAAAATTTACTAACGGTACATTTCTTTGTAAAATGTTGCCTTTTGTTTGTTTTTAAATATGTTTCATTTACTTATCAGTCACTGGGTGGTTGAGGGGTGGTGAAAGGGGGTGGTGGGTTTAGCTACACGTGCCCGGCTAGCGGCAAATTTTGCATTTGTGACGTTCACAATAGACACAATGACAGCAGGAGTAACGGTAAGAACGCTTATAATAAAAGGGCTGCATTTGTCACTCTCCTCGCCTCCACCACTCTCTCTCTCTCTCTCCCTCTCTCACTCACTCACTCTGTCTCTCTGTTGCAAATTCCCTACTTGTCTCTGTGTTGGGGGCGTTTCAGTCGATTTCTTGAATGAATTTCCGTCAATTTCAATTGCTTTGCTAATTTACTAAACAAAAACAGATCTGTTTGCCATTTTCGTTAGAATTGTTGTTGTTTTTATGAAAATCGAAACAGAAACACGCCTATTTTTCATACCCACACTCACACTCTCATATACATATGCACAGCCGACATGGCTGCTCACACAGACAGAACATCGCGCACACACACACATATGCAAATATAATATATATTTGTGTGTATGCTCGTTTTAACCTGACGTTGTTTTTTTTTTTTGTTTTTCGTTGTTAACTTTATCAAGTGGGTGATTATCCAAATGCCAAAGAACAATAAACAGCACAAATACAACTTGACAGAAATCACATTTCACGCAAAGAAAAAATGAAACGCTTGCTGAAAAACTGTGAACTTTTGTTGTTGTGGCTTACATTTGTTGTTGTTTTTTATTATATTTTGTTTGCTATTATTATTCAATGCTTGCTAATGGTTGTATGCATTTTCCTTCCTTCCACACCTTTTCAAAGCGTTGGCTTTTCTCTGGGGCGCTGCTGCTGCTGCTCTGCCGCGCTGCTGTTAGTTGCTTTTGCTATGTTTCGGTTTCGGTGACGAAGAATTGCACTGCACACGCGTTGCGTTTCACACTTTTGCACTTGCTGCCATGCATTTCAATACAGTTTTTCAATTGAATTTGTGTGCATTTAGTTTTTACTGCTTCCTTCCTTGCGCTACACAAATTTTCTTTACTTTTTTCTTAATTAAATTGTGTAAAGTTCACACACACACACACACACGCACACATGCACATTGAGAGAAGACTGACGAAGTGTGCCCGTACCGGGGTAAGACCATATGGGCAAATTGTGCAAGGGTCACACTGCTATCGATTGGCAGGCCAACTATCGATAGCTTGTAACGGAAACCAAGTAAAAGATTTGAATTTGAATTGGTTTTAGTTCTAAATTTATTTACAAAAGCACAAAAATTGCATCCAAAACATACAAAAAAAATACGTGGCTTATGGTAAATAGTAGGGTTGTCGTAGTGCTTGAAAGTTAAATGGATCGAAGCCAACACCCAAGCTCGCGGGTCTTGGTTCCTGCTCCTGTTGCGATGAAGGTTCTTTCTCTTCTCCCTCTACTGCTTCCCCTTCATCATCTTCGTTCTCATAGTTTACCAAAAAACGGTTCGCCGGACCGCCCCCGTAACCCCCGGGCCTAGAGTAAGTATCTGCAAAGTGTTGGAGAGAATCCAATTGTACGGCAATTAGTTAAAAGATTTCGTAGTTTACCAGTCGGTTGTGCATACTGATAGATGAGACGATCGCCCAGCTGGGCTGGCGGGCCTGGTGGCCGACGCATGGGCCTTCGTGTGGGCTGGGGAGGAGGAGGAGGAGGTGGTGGTGATGGCGGAGGTGGAGCAGGAGCATTGGGAGCCGGCTCGGGGCTAGGACCCGCCTCATAATCATAGTCATAGCCAGGACGTGGACTGGGCAGGGGTCTGGGAGGCGGACGTACGCGTCTGGGCACAGGCACAGGACTGGGACCGGGACCGGGACCGGGACCATCATAGTCATAGTCAAAGGGTTGATAAAAGTCAAAGTGCCGCCAGCCTGGACCATAGGAGGGTCTTCTACGACGAGGAGGAGGTGGTGGTGGCGGCGGCGGTGCTGGTGACGGCGGTGGAGGTGGAGGCGGAGGAGGCATTGGTGTGGTCGTTGTGGTGGTTGGTGGCGCTGGCATGGCCTTGGAGCGTGTCAGATTCGCTTTGGCACTCGACAATTGGGCACTTTTGAGCAAAACATTTCGCAGGATCATGCCGAAATCAATGGTAACCACCGCCCGTTTCTCACGTCCTGCCACTGATACCGCCAACAGAGCCACTGCTAGGACACCCACTACAGTTAAGCGCCACATCGTCAACATCCTTGTCATTGGTCTCTGAATTAGAGCGCTCGCTATGACCGCACTGGTCGACGTTCCAATCAGAACTGGCTGGTGCGCCTTGACTCCGACTCCGACTCTGACTCGGGACTTGGGCGTGTGTGGTGTGATTTGATTTGGATTAAGTGCCCGAAAAACTTAATAAACGTAACAAGTTAGACGGGTTCGGGTTAGCCTATTGACGGGTTCTGTGCGTGGCGCTGTCTACAATTACTTTTGCACTACTTTTCCACCAGGCAATTGTTAATATTCGATTTCGGATCGTAAGCGCCCAAGACAAACTACTTACATACAGTTTGACAGCTCAACATGCATGTCAAACTGTGCGGCACAGTGGAATGGAAATGTGAGCGAAGCCAAATGTGGGGGGGAAACACAAGAAGCTCAAGTTACCTCGGAACATAAACCTTTCAAGAGTTGGCCTCTACAAGGGCCTTCTATTTAATGAGTATGTCTTTTTCTGACTACTTTTAGTGTGACCAGGTTCAATTGATGACTTTTATTGCATTTTCGCATGGTTCATTTGCCCAATCAAATGAGAAGAGGGAATAATTTAAGTAATAACTATTCCAGAGGCGGCGGAAGGGTTCGTAGGAGTCAGGAAGGAGGTGTGGAGCCATGCTTCCATTTTCACTTTCGCAAATGTTTTGCGATTCGAAAGCGGGCTTTTGCCCAAATTTGGCGTCCATGTCAAAAAATCGTATAAATCGTAAAAAAAGCAACAAGGCTGAGCAAGGGGAGCAAGGCTGATAGTTCGAAAAAGATATATGGGTATATCATTCCAAGTTTAATGCAGAAGACCTGTAGAGTCAATCTCACCCAGTAATAGTTTGTGATGTCAAATCCATAACTTGAATTTTTTGCTCATAGGAAGGAAGATGAAAGTCATTGTCCCAGTTTAATAGCCGATTTCCACCCCTTCGCTTTGATTCATCGATTGCACGACGTATCGATAAGTTCCCAAAGGTGTTTCCACTGCGTTCAGCGTCCACTTCCACATCCACAACAGCTGATCTGCTCTGTTTGTTTACTTTTTGATTCATTAGAAGTCATTATTTCACCAAAATCAATGGAAGAGCAACAAATTATTTGAACATGTTCTGTAAATGAGGTATGTGTGTGAGGCGACCGGCTTTAAGAACGTTATCTTTGAGCATTTGTAAACTAAAAAAATAATCTAAGTAATCCAAGTCTTACTTATTTATTTTATCAATCCTACAAGCGATACTCGAGCAGACCTGCCAGACACACATTACTTGTATTTGCAATAGATTTCTTGTTGTAAATCGCTTCGAATTGAGGCAATTGCACCGGTCGCTCTGTCTTCTTGTGCGTGGTGACGCCAAAAAGCGAATCAGTTGCCGTAATATAACTCTCGGAGCAATGGAAGCCAGTTTTTGCCCACCACTGCTTTACACCTACGAGTTGTTACTGTGGATGCCACTCAAGGTCTGTTGGGACGCAGATTGGGACCCTCCTTCGATATGTAGTACTAAGTGATCTTTTTTTTTTCAAGGGAATGCCAATCCTCCTGATCTCCTGAAACTCCTCCAACTCCGGCTGCAGTATCAGCGGCTCTAGGTATTTGTTTATTAAAAAATCGCACAGACACGAATGCTTTCATGTAAGAGGTAAACATTCCAGACTTAAGTCCAGCTGATGACTGGATTTTTTCGGGTTTCAGGCTTGATTTAATAGCAGAATATTGATTGATTTGGTTATCAAACTTTCCTATTGATATAGATACTGATCGGTATTTATCGTATAAGTAAGAAAAAGCGCGTTGACAGAACTAGCGTTCAAAGTGGACGCAACGGTTTTCAAACCTTAAACCAAGAACATTTTGTATTTGTTTGAAGTACTCTTGAATTACGAGTCCGGAATTCCGACTTTCAGAATCCTGTGAATCGAGCCTTTTGAGGCGTTAAAGCTGAACCTAAAGCTATTCCGAACCAAAAATTTCTTATATGAAAAACTTTGACCTAGTGCAAAGCGACTTCTTCTGTTATGCTGATGGTTCTGGAAGACTCAGTCTTACAATAGGTTAATGTAAAATGTTTCGAATTACCATTTGAATCCTTACCCATATTAGCCTCTGTTTTTTAAGATCCTCAACTCTAAATCCACATTACCATGGATCATTTTTCGAACGCAGACTACGAAATAAAATTCGACTTAAAGGTCTGTAAATAAATAGGTACACTTTATCATTGCTTTGAAAGTCATGAGCTATGTGAAAGTGTTTCTACTTATATGAAGTACAGTGACGAAATAAAATTTCCGGGATTCTGACCTTACAGACCTTACTGCTCAGGTATACATTTGAATAGTCCCATCCTAACCCAAAATCGACACAATTCCCTTACAGTTTATGTCGTTTTTAGGTCGATTAATATATAAATTTGTGTAAAGCCTGGGCTGAAAACCAAAACCTTGGCCCAAAAACCTTGAACCTCAAAATTCTAGACCCTAACCATTCGTAAATTTTTTCACGAAGCGGAGCATCCAACAATTATTTGGGTTTGCAGCCCTGCTTTATATATCCCGATACAGTCAAGAACGGAGTGTTTTGGGATTGCAGAAATCGTATTTAAAACTGGAGTTTTTTTTACTTGCATCACGTATTTCTAACTTACCGTACTATTGACACCGTGTGTACCTACTGAGTGTGCTCATTTGGGATCTTCAATTGGATAAATTAGACGAATTTATCTATTCTATCTATTTCTTCTCTATTTCTATTCTATTCTATCTATTTCTCTCTCTAATCTATTTCTTTTCACTAAAAGGGAATTGCAAGCTCGTCTGCTAGGTAAATTGCTCCTAAATATATTCTGAATATAAATATATCTTTTAGATAAGACTTGCCATAAATTCAGTGTATTGAAGAACTCCAGTAACCATTTCTTAGTAACCTTAGGGAACATGTCATTGGCCCACATTTAACTTTTCTCTTTTTCTTGCTGATCAAAATTTCCGTTTATTTATTAAGTAGATTCCGTAGACTCCATTTTGTGTACCCGTTTCTTTTTATTTTAGAGAGCTCTACGGTGGCACAACAGACTAAAGAAAGCGAGAATCCATTCATTCTTCTCTAAAAAAAACTATTTATATTTGACTTGAGCGCAGGACTTCGGGCACTGCATACGGTGGGTATAGCCACTTAACTCACACCACTATCGACCACTCGTGTGACGGTGCGGCAGGTGACATTAAAGAATGCCCTCACATGCTATATTCTGTCGTGCTGATGGAAATGCTGTTGCCCTAGAACGACGATGTTGTATGCTCGAGTACTTTTCGAAGTACAAGTTTTTATACTCTGCGCTAGAGTTGGGCGTTTCTCTTCGTATCACAGACATGCACGACTTAACACGAAGTGTTCGTATTGCTAGATCAGATTTTGTGCGTGTCAGTTTCTAGCTACAAGACACGACATAGCCCGGCACTACATAACTCTATACCTAGAAAAAAGTAGAACGAAAAACTTGAGAACGAACGCTCTTAAAAAATATTTATACTCGTTCTTGAAATTCCAATAATTTCGCTCTTGAAATCAAGCTAAATTCGTTCTCAGTATAATATTTTTAGCAAAGGGAGTGAGGTAAAGGAACAGAAAAGAGAGCAAGCACATTTGAGAGAACATAGCGTTGAACTCACTCTCTCAGTATTGTTTGTTTATGGAAGAGAGGTGTGTGCGGAAGCCATCGAGCGGAGAGCGCAATAACTTTTTGCACTCATGTTGCTTTGTAATTCGCAACCAGTTATGGCCTGGAGACACGACTGTTCGACTGACTGTTGACAGACAAAGACTGATGCTGCTTTGAGGTGTTGTGTATTCCTCGAGCCAGCTAAACCTTGCTACATGGTTTAACAATTTATTTTCTATGAAATAAGTTTAAACAAAATGGAAATAACAATTGATTTTAAATTGTTGTTTAATTGGAATCTGTGAAGCTTTTGATTTTAGAGTAAACGATCTTTCACTTGAGTCTGATGAGCACTTGATACTAGAAAAAACATTCTCGGTTTTTGACAATGCTGTATGATTTTGATTCAAGAGTGAGCAATCTTGAATTTGAGTAGGTTTAGAATTTATTTTGAGAGTGATTCGTACTTGGATCAAGTATAAAAGCTCTTGGATCAAGAAACCCAGGATCAAAAATTCATGATTGGATCAAGAATTTCACTCTGGGTCAAGAATTTTCATTCTTATCAAACTTCTGACATTGAACACTCTTGATTCAAGTTCGAAAGAAAGTTTTATGTTTTAAGGAATCAACGACATCTTTATTTATGCAAAATATTGCTCACCGAAGTAGCTGGATATCCGAGCTTAAATCAAGAACTCTCAAATTATTAGAAAAGCCAAATATGTAAGTTTGTTTTTTAGTCCAAAAAGACAATACGAAGTCTTGAATAGTTAATGACATATTGGCAGATTATTCTAGATAACACATCAAATTTACCGAAAAATTTAAAGAATTCGAATATGCTTATATATAAAGCAGGATAAAGGAATGTTTGGAAAATTTTTGACCGTGCGTGAGCTGTACTTGTTTGACATATGTCGTTCGTGCTAGAGTCGTGTCGTGTTGAAAATATTCGACACACGACCATCTCTACTCTTTACCAAAGGCACATCTCTGACTCCAAAAACTGTTTATATGGGTCTGTTTCCATTTCCGATTCAAAAAGTAAAACGATTTGCAATTCCGAATAGTTACACTGAAAAAAGAAATCAATCCGAAACGGGATTGAAATCAGGGTTATCCCGTATACTCTTGGGCCGATCCGAGAAAAGATTAATTGGCCTCACACTCTTTTTTAGTCCCAAAAAACAGTATCACTTTAATTCTGTTCCGGGATTACACTGTTTTCAATCCCGTTTCGAAATGATTTCAGAATTTTTTTTTCTGTGTTTAATTTCGGAGAGTCCATTTTCTAGTAAAATACAAATCGATTTTCTTTTTGCATAAATGTTCGATAAGTTATCGAAATATAATTCAGCAATAATAATTTCGAACCCACTTGATTTCGTCTACATGCAATATAAAAATATTATATAAAATAATATAATTTTTGAGTTTTAGTCCGTAAATATTGTTTTAGCTCTCCGGTATACCAACCAAAAATTCCAAATACCAGTTCAACACCTGTTCATATTGCTCCAAAAACTGGCCTCCAATTCAACGCCCTAATCCACTGTCCACCAACTCTTGAGAGTCCGTCATGTGGCATTGTTGGTTACCACTTTTGCTCTTTTAATGATATGAATTGCAATTGTATTTACCGTCGTTGCGCTTAATTTTCGATTTTCAAGATATCTTTATGCATTTCCACAGCAATTAACTGCGTTTCTGTGTGGAGTTGGCTCGCATTTGTCCGGGGGTAAACCAGTCAAGTCACACAGCAACAGATTGCCTTTGGCCGGTCGGTCCAGCATTATGTAAGGTTCTACTGGTTTTGGTTTCGGTTTTTTTGCATAGACTTCAACCTTGATGCAATTAGTAGGGATTTGCGAGCGATTGCATAAGCTGTCGCCGCGCCGACTGGGAAATGGAAAACCATTAAACTATGTGGAGCAACCGAAAAACGAAAAGGAAAACCCGTTTGGGGACACTGGGGCGGAAAGTGAAAATGCATTTCGAGCACGTAACGAATGGAAATGAGCCATGTGGATGAGGTAACGGGGTACCCGGCCGGTTTATTGAGGTCGTAAACTGTTCGAAATAACAAAAACTGATCAATAACAGAGGGCAAGGCTGTAACCCTCGGATATGTTATTGATCTAGACTGAGTTGTGGTAAGCCTTGGGAGCTGGACTTAAAAATTTGTTATGAAACTGGGGATGTAGAGGTGAAGGCATCCGCATAAGTTGCTTCAGTTCTGTAATATTCTTCAAATTGGCGACTTACCTCTCTCAAATTCAATGCTCCCAATGAAACTAAATTATGGTTTTATTTTGTTTGTTTTTTCATACAAAGCCCTTTATTATTGTTAAAATTTCAATGTTTTTTTTTTTGTCATTAATTAATAATTTACAATTTTATAATTTTTCGGTTTATTTGTGGTTGTTGTTGATGTTGTTTTTAATTGTCCACCTATGTTTTTTTTTTTGTTTCTTTTCTTTTTTTTTTTTTGGTTTTCGTAATTTCCGGTGTGTACATTATAACAGTACAGCAATTGATTTATGTAATGGTAAATTTGCTATAAATAGTGGGAATTCTTATGAGGTAAATGCTTAATGAGCAAAAAAAAAAAAAAACATCAGATCAGTTTATACTACATACATATTGTATACAAAATAACAAATCGTAAATCTAATAAACATTCTTAAAATTCATATCTCTTAGTAATTGTTACATTTATACGCTGGCAAAAATGGGTTAAGACGAGGCGTTTCCATCTACTTATCAAACAAAATTGAAGCTTGAACTTGAATCGGACCGACCGGGTTGAATGGTAGCCAACGTAAAATCCATCGATAAGAAGGGTGTCCAGCTGCATTGTTTCGAGTACCTTGAGGTCCTATAATTCTTGGGGAACCATTTGAAAAATATTTCAATTTAAAGGCATTTTCATCAGCTCGGCTCCTGAGTCGCAAATCGTGAGCTGAATAGCATCTGGTACAAACTCAAGGTTTCTATATTTGAAAATGTACACTTTTTGGTCTATTTAACAGCTTTTCGGTGTGACAGAAATCTATTCCAATCAAATTCCAACCAGACACTGATTCTCAATGTCCTAGAAATCTTTTGTCGGTTGGCTACAAATCCCTAGTGTTTTAGGGAGGAGATTTAGCTAAGCTCATCCCTAAAACTATTTAGATAAGCAAAATTAGTTTTGGAAATGCAAACAACATTGTTTTAATGGATAGGCTGCATCAAAAAAATAACATATTTAATTTGATTTGTTATTGAAATTGGCTTTTCAATCATTTTTTCAATCCAATCCATTCCGAAGGCTGCCAAATCAACCAAAACGCTGTCTCACTGGGCATTGCTGGCGCCATATTGGAAATTTGACATCAAAAACGGGCCCAGGGTTGCCAAGTTTTGTTTTATGAATTTGAATTTGAAATACCACAATTAGCCGATTCCTTTTGAACATTGAATTAACTCATTACTAAAATTTGGGAAATTTTATTAACTCATTACTAAAATATGGGAAATTTTATTTGCGAGAGTTGCAACCCTGTTTGATGAGGTGCACTTTTCTCTTGGACACAAACCTTTCCACTACCAAACAAGAAAGAAAGTCGGTCAAGCCCGACTATAACATACTATGTACCAAGAAAATGTTTTTGATCATAACTCAAAAACTGTTCATCCGATCTTCTTTATTCCTTTGGCGGATCGATAAGTTATCCTAATAACTAAATATGTCCAGAAGGAACAAGCCATCTATCTTCAAAACTGTGGGAGATATGACGTTTTTTCTAAAATGCGGGGGCGGCAGGGGGCGTGGACAAAATTGAAAATAAACTTGATCTGCCTGCAGACATGAGAAGCATATGTCCCATACATGTCAAACCTCTATCTCTTACCATCTCTGAGATCTGTGCGTTCATACGGACAGACAGACGGACGGACGGACAGACGGACATGGCTATATCGGCTCGGCTGTTGATTCTGATCAAGAATATATATACTTTATGGGGTCGGAGTTGCTTCCTTCTGGATGTTACATACTTTTGCACAAACTTATTATACTCTATGTACCTTCGGTACAGAGTATAAAAATAAATCTTTCGTTGTTGTGAGACACCGATCTAGAGATTTCCAGGACATCCCCTATACTGTTTTGTATTTCTGATTCATTTGACTTGCTTCGTGCTAATTTAGATGAGCACGGACTTGCACGAAAACTGTTAGCTTTTTTAACTTTTTGATCACTTTCCGTGCACAGAGATATCTATTGGATGATTTTAGTATCCATTTGGAAAGGAAATTTTTTTATATCTATTTTTGGAAATAAAAATATCCATTTAATGTAAAATTATAATCTTATTTTTTCATCCAACGGAGCTGAGAATCATCAAAAAGATATAAAAAATTGATATTTTAATATTAAGAAAAATTATGTTTAAAACTATTCATTCGAATTGCATCATCTCATTGTGCCCATCTCTAGTTTGTCATCATCGTTAAGATAAAGGTAAGTATTTTGAAGGATTTCAGCCCCAAGTTTATTCTCTGTTCCGTTCTGTATGTTGCAAGACTCTCAAAAACAGGATTAGGTTAAGTTGTTTAGTTAAATAATATAATCAAGATGAGAGGTATAAGTTCATCTTACTCCCCCAATGCTAGCTTACAAAAATCTGCCTGCCCTTTATTCATGGTCCTTCGAGCCGGATAAGACGACTAATTCGACTGTTTCGCACTTTCTGTGTTTTGATTTAAAACTCGAATCTGGTAAACACTTTGATTTGATTTATTGCCATGGCTGTTCAATTGGTCACAATTTGTTATTGTGTGTCTTTTATTTTTAAATAATTCTAATAATAGCTTTATTTTTTCAGACTTCTCCCTGTACACCGATTCGATGTACAAAAGTCAGCTTAGCTTTTGTAAAAAAATAAACTGCTGGAGTAAGAAATCAGATAAAAACTCGAGAATCGATATTTTTGCAACACAAAGTATTCTACGAGTTAGGTTCGATTTCAAATCTTCTATCTGTCTCAAAAGCTTACAAATAACAGTGTAAAATCCGGTTAATCTGGCGCATAGCAGCTCTCTAGAAGATAAGAACTCGAACCTTAGTTATACTGCCTTTTGCTACATTTTTTGAAAAATAAGATTGAAGTGAATTAAGTCTGTAGTTGTTTTCATTTGATTAAGTCAGCTTATTTTAATTATGAAGTTAAAACTTGCGAGTTGATGAGCTTTTATTCAATGAATTAACAATTTTGAGAGCTAATAGTAAATGTTCACAGAAAGATGGAATCAGTAGAATCACTTTTTGTACCAGTTCAGTTTCGGCTCATATTTTTTCGGCTTTATTGCCAAGATTTCAGCTGTTTTCAGACATTTTTAACCACCAGTACGGTTCATAACATGATTTTAATAGCTTGCCGAACATTGGCCAACATGCTATCAAATTTTAAGTACTTTTTAATAACAATCTCCAAATCAATTTATGTCCCAAAGTCAATTAATTGTCATAAATTTAAGTACAAAATTGACCAAACAGCTCTTTTTGTAGATTTAGCTCTACTTTAAACTACACCCAAAAACCCACAGGAAAATAATTTGCTGAATTTCCATAAAAAATTTGCGCAAAATTATTGGCCCAAACACACATCAAATTTGTTAAACACTGCACAAACAAAGTTAGCCTTGAATTGTAGCTGTTTGCCTAAAACATATTTTGTGTTTGCACTTGCGCAAATACTTGCTTTTAAAAAAAGTTTGCGCAAATTGTTTTCCTCTGCCAATTATTTGTGCTGTTTAAGGCAAATGTGTAAGCACAAAAAAAAACAGAGTTTCTTGTTAATAATTCTCGTGTTTTCTCATACAATTTAATAGCAAACTCACAAGCAAATTTGCATTCGTATGTTTCGACTGGGACTCACTGGGCAAATATTTGGTTTAATTGGGGCACACTCAGAGGCAAATCCTATTTGGCTCACTTTTCCGCGCAAATTATTTGGTGTGTTTTCAGTTAGGGAATCAAAGGGGCAAACTTTTAGAAAATTTGTGAAAAATCATAAAAAAATAATATCTGTATTTATATTTGCAGTTTTTCCTCTCATAATTTGCTAGCAAACACGCAAACAAATTAGGGGATTTTGATTCAAATAATTGGTCTACTTGGCTAATTTTTGAGCTGCAGTATTTGATGTTTCCATTGAGGTCTAACAAAATGCGCAAACTTTTTTGTAGAATTATTTGCCTGGGCTTCAGATTTCACAGCGGTATACAAACGTCATGGAGCGATAAAAATCAACGCTCTGTCATTACATCATCTGATTGGTACTGAAACAAATATTCTCAAAAGGTCCTTCGAGCCGGATATGCTGTAAGCAGTGGCTTTTAACAGGGGCGAAGATTATTGAAACAAATTCTACGAGCCTCTGCCCGAGTTGTTTCAGCTAAGTTGGCTGATGAATGTAGTCGAACTCATTGATGAAATTAACCAAAACAAACCTTTTTCTTTTGCGGTATTCGGTTCTGTTCAGCATGTTTAGGTCTACCAGTTCTCTTGAGTTCGTAAGTTGAAACTATGTCGTTTCAAAAATAGCGTGCCAAATTTAGTTCACTTTATCGAGGTGTTTAAAGCTTCTGACCGAAGTTCAAGATATTTGAACAATTTGGAATTCGTTCTTGAATTTAAATCAGCCGTTTCTAGATCGCCTTTACCAGTTTGTATTGTTCTTGACTTGAGGACAAGCCTGCTAGTTCATAGCATTTATGCTGTGATGGTTGGAAATCCAATAGAAGCGGTGCGTTTCCAGATGTCAAAGAACCATCTCTATTCAGAACAATCTGTATGGAGCTGGATGGAGGGGGCACCTTCGTCTTGATAGGTTTTCAAGTTTTATGGGAATTGTCTAAAAAAAAACATTAATGATAAAATCCCAAAATATGCAAAGTAGAAATTCTTCGGCACCGACTTGGAGGCTTATAAGTCATTGTACCGATGAAATTATGTATTGCATAATGCATAACCCTAGGATCTTAAGTTCGAAAGTCCAAAAAATCTCTATAAAAGTCTTGAAAGCAGAGTATTTCCAAGGTACTTGAAATACCTTTTAATTTTCACCCTGCCGCTGCTTAAGAGAATCATTTTTAAGACTTTCCATAACTATTACAACAGTTTGGAACTTGTTTTACGACCATTCATTTCTATGGCTACCATGTAAGGTGAGTACAGAAATCTTTTCCATTTTCTCCTTTGCCAGTGTATAAAAAAAACTTCGGCACAGCCGAAGTTCCACTAACCCTCTAGTGGGTTTCTTCTTTATCCTTTTTGTGTGTATGAAGGGATTTGTATGCTGGTTTTAACATTGTTCTTTATGCGTTTCAAGGACTACAGTTTAAAATTTATTTCTTAATTGTCGCTTTGTTGTCTCTGTTCTTTCATCTATTTTGTGTTGTGTGAGTCTGTGTGTGTGTTGTGTGTTGTGTTTGGTTTCATCGGGTTGTTTAATCGTAAAATACAATACTAATTTAGCAAATGTAGGCACCCTAAATATTAAAGCTTTTTGCAAAACACGGTTCCTCGTTTAAGATAACAATATACGTTTTGAATTTTTAAATATACAATATAAGTACATGGTAAATTCAAAATAAACTATTTGATTTAGCCACTGAATTGTTCATTTCTTTTAGAAATTCTCCATTAACTTTAGTTATAGTTTTTTTAGTTTAGGTTTGGTTTTAGTTTTCATTTGGTTTTGTTTAACTTATGCAATGCATTTGTAGTTTAATTGTTCATTATGTTTTTTCCGTTTTGGTTTTGTGTTGTTAAGGTTAATAAAAAATTGTTTCAGTTTAACATAATTTTTGGTTTTCTTTCGGTTGTTTTTCTTTTATAAATTGGTCTTTGCTTCGGCTTTCGTTTAACTACTGAATACATTACTATAATACATATAAAGTCAAATATGATCTTGTTAGTGGATTTTGGTATAAATTTCGTTAGGCTTTTATTGTACATGTATGAACAGATACATATATACAATATCATATATGCTATAGAATAGAGTACATGTACAACAACATACTTATACCAAAACTTGTTCTAGTTGTTCTCATTTGGTTATTGTGGTTGGGTTTGGTTGGGTCTTGGTTTGGGCTGAACTCATATATCCATTTGGGAATTGCCAAATCAAGCTGTGCAACACTTTGTCATTTTCGAAGTACCCCAGGTGCAAAACGATTCGCTGAAGAAAGTCAAATATAAATTAAAAGTACAGTACAACTAACCACCATACATACATACATACTCGTCAGTTTGAGATACGGAACAGGCACAGTGGGTCAACGCGAATGAAAATTCAAATTACTTGGAGTAATTTTTTAAGGTATCTGTTTAATTGGTAAGTCAATTCAATTTTAAAGAGCTTTATTCTTTGATTTCGAGTTAGTTTGGTTTCTCCATTAATCGTTCTTTAACTCAAAATTGACCCTTTAACTTACTAAAATAAGATCAATAATTCTGGAATTAAGTACATTTCATATAAAAGATCAGTTATTAACAAAATTTCTAGGATTGAGTATGCAGCAAATATTACCGAATCAACAACAAAAGCTCTTGAATCAAGAATTTTTCATACTTCAATTGAACCAAAACATTCTCCGCTTAAATACAAAATATATTTGAAAGAAGATCTGTTTCCATAATTACCAACTGGATTTGATCATTTTGCTTAAGTATTGATCGTAGAACTTGATCTTTGCATTTAGTTAAAGACTCGTATGTTTGAAGAAGGGCATTCGCTTGGCTTAGGTAGTGAAGGTTACTCCAAAAGTTGAAACTGATACCAAAATCTTTCTATAAAAGTTTTCGTAAGTCTCTGATACGCATTAAGTAGTCAAATGCTGTCAAAATAAGAACAAAACTTTCTCTAAAATTGGTTCAAAAGTGCTTTGTAGTGAGCACAAACAGCGCACAAAATGGGGTAATACAAAAGAGAGCAATCCTCTGGCACCATTCCCATATTATTATACGCTAAGTGTCAAAAGTCTTGGTCTCGATTCCCAGACAATCCCGTCTAAAATTGATCTTTGATTTTCTGTACGACTTAATGTCTCTCAGATACTTTGGAATACGAACCGACCGGCAGCATATTCAAATCCTAAAAAGTAAATCCTCAATTTGAACCCTTAAAACCCTAAAGTAAACACGAAATGAAATAAGCCGTTCTGAAACTGTTTTTGATAATGTTTTTGCTCATCTTGGGTTCTATTTTATAGATGTTGGCGTTCCGTGTGCTTGAATCTGTTTTTAAAATACAAAATACTCGACATATGGAGCTTTTTTAGATGGACTTTTGTCAGAGAGTAACATTATAAGTGCTTCAATATTTGCAACAAATTCTGAATAGTATTTTTGATGCTCAACTTTCGGCATTTGTGGATTCAAAATATGAAAATGTTTCATCTTTTTTTTGAATCAGTGTTAAATAAACACGAAAAATGTAAAGTTATTACGCAAAAGTAACATTTATCTGGACGAAAGTGAACATTTCTAATATATACCACTTCTGAAAACCTTTAAAGTACATAGTCAGGGGGTTAATTAACCTCCTATCTGCTGGAAATTTAACGTTCGGTTTTAGCATAAGTTAACTTAACTTATCGAGCCTTGGTGTTTAATATACCAAACCAGTAGCTTAGATAGAGGGGGCTAAGGGAAATAAAGGAACCCTGACTTTATTTTGTAAAAGAAATAACTAAATAAATGATTTTTAAAAATTAAGACGTTATACTCTTCCCGGTTGTAAAAAGCTAACTACTCCACTGAATCAAACTATTTGACTAGTACATCAAACAACTATTGAGTAAACACGAATGGACCACATTTGTTAATTGTTTTCTTTTCCAAATCTTTGTGATACTTTTTAACTATGAGAAGTTTGCATAGGCATCTTGCAACTCAACTTTCCAAAGTCATAAAACATCGAGTTAAAGTATGATTTACAAAACGCATCTCAGTAGATAAGGTAAAACCTTGTCGAACATTAAGAAATTAAAAAAAAATGTATAAAAACTTATTTATGAAACGAAGCTTTATGCACAGCTAAGCAGAACTGGTTCGGTTTCAGGTTCTCGAGGTAATATATTTAGATGGTTTGGTTCAAGGAACACAATGAACACGAACCAAATCTTAATTCTCACGTCAAGCGACGTTTCATTTTTCACTTTTTGTTGTAAGACCTCATAATTATACGACTGGAATTCCGAAGGACCAACTTTTAAAATTTAGAAACGGAACTAACAACCGACTTGCTTACATACAGACGATAGTCAAATTGCACCAAATGTTTGTGTAAGTGCACTCATTTTCCAAAGATTTTATAAGCTTCTGCAATCATTCAAGTCGCGGGAAGTGCAACTAGCACAACGACCAAATAAATGAACACACACAATTGGCATCGTGGATATATCTGAAAAAAAGCTGCTTAAAAATCTAAAGACTTTGGTAGCATTGTCTTCTTGTAGCTTTTGTCCTTTAAGGCGGTGTTGGACTGTGTTTCTGTCCACACGTATACGTCGTGTTGATTCGTGCATGTTCGTGTCTCCTTTGTCTTTTCTCTTTCAGAGTCTTGTTGAAGATTGTTTGTATACAAAAGCCTTGATTCCAGATGAAACCCAAATGTCACATTTCAAAACATTTTAAAAAGTTTTTCTATTCATGTGCAGTTCTTCATAATAACTTATTTTCGCGAAACTAGCCTTATGGAACAAAAACTGTCGCAGATTGTCATACGAATACTTCGTGTTAAGTCGTGCATGTTCGTGTCTCCTTTGTGTTTTGTATCTTAAGGTTGCGTTAAGACTAAAACACACACAGTTTTTGCTACACGAAAGCATCGCTTTGAGCTGTGCTAGTAAAGAAAAGAATACTTTAAATCCGTTTCTCCAGTTTTCATCTCTTTTGACCCACTGTGCCTGGGTCATAAATACACTTCACACACACAAAAAATGTTGAAAATTAAAAAAAAAAAAATGGGAAAATCGCTTAGATTTATTTGGTTGTCAGCTTTCGATTAAAGAAATTCTCACTTAGTTTTAAGTATAAAGACTTGTCGATAAATTTCGGTCACTCAGATCAAAGGTTCTGAGTGTGTGAGTGTATGTGTGAGTGGGTCTGTTTTTCGTAGGAAACCAGTTAAAACGGGAATTCATTTGGTATTTAGTTTAGATTTTTAGTTTTGTTTTGCTTTCGTTTAGTTTTTAATTTTGTTTTGTTTTGTTTTTTTTATTTTTCAAAGAGTTGAAACCCAAATAACTTTAAAGCTGGGTGTATTCCATATGTGGCTGGTTTTTGTTTTTTTGTTTTTTCTTTCTTTTTTTTTTATGGTTTTCTTTAAGATCGGTTGTTCGTCTTGTTATTTGTGATAAAGCTATTTTGACAGCAGTCTTGAACGTTCATTTCAATTTAAATATTCCGTATTATAAATAGGTATACATACATACATATTCTTTAAGGACTTTTGGTTTTTTGGACTTACTGGAATCGAGAATATACATATAAATCGGCATGCGTACGAAACGAACAAACTTGAAAACAGTTGGAGTGGGGGCCTTTATGGATGATGTTTACTTTGCCACGATCCACGGAGGAGAGGAGGGGGGGAATGTTAACTGGGATCATGGAATGTGAGAGGTTGTTAGTTTTTTCATTTTGTATCAAATCTAAAATCAATTTGAGCTGCTGAGGGCAAAAACCTATGTCTATATATAGCTACAGTATAGAGTAGTACATATTTTGATCCTTTCTGACCCTGGTTCTTTCTTTGGTTTATTGTGTGTGTGTGTGTGTGTGTGTGTGTGTGGGAGTGGCTGTGTTCTTGGCATGTTCGCTTGGGGAATTCAGTTTTGTATATTTCTATCAACTTCCTAAGAAGCATTTTTGAAGTTGCGCAAAGTTTGATCTAGTTGTTCTCTCCTCTTGGGTTTTCCATAACTTCGATGCTCTCAGTTAATACTTTAGATATATATATATATGTATGTATATATAATTCATGTTTTAGAATCTTTTAGAAATCGTTTACGTAGTAGCTCGGCTACTCTGCTAGTATGACTCTACGCACTATTTACTAATTGTTTATGTTCCATTTCCATATACATTATGTATAAGTAGTATATTATGTACAAAATGTTTAATAATTATTATGTAAAATTGTTCTCATTTTCAAATGGGGTTTAAGGGGGGGGGGGGGTTTGTCTCATTGTTTAAGTATGTGATCTCATCTCTCTCAAAAGCTAGTCAGGTTCTTAATTGAATTTATATAAAATGTTTCTTTGTAGGTTTTTAGTATAGTTTAGTTAAAGCCAGGAGCTAATGTTATGTATGTAAGTACAATTTGTTTTGGTTTTTTTTTTGTTGTTTATTTAATAAATACACACGTTCATACACAGACACACACACACACACACACAAACGCACACACAAGCATGCAGACAAACATAGTAAAAATGAGTAGATCTCCCAGTGAGGTTCAAACCTTTAACTTGCATTGTGTGTGATTTGAACCACCACCGGTATAGGGCCGACCATTCAAGGTTTTGGTGTGTTTTGTGTGTTGACTCTATGAGATCTGCCCGCTTGTATTGAAATCATTAAGTTTGTGCGTAAATGTTTCACTTTGTCATTTTGAGGATATGCAGGCAGATCTCTAAGAAGCTGGTTTTATGTTTCACGTTTTTGTTTACCATCGTTTTGAAATATCCACTGTCCAAATTTGGCTACAAGATCTTAACAAATTCAGATCCAGATATGCAGATAAGTTTTTTAGAAAATCCAGAAATTGTTTCGAAATAAAAATTATGAGAAAGTTACAAAAGTTCTGCCAGCTACAAGATCTTAACAAATTCAGATCCAGATATACAGATAAGTTTTTTAGAAAATCCAGAAATTGTTTCGAAATAAAAATTATGAGAAAGTTACAAAAGTTCTGCCAACTATTTGTGGGTACGTCTTGTGGCCTATATAAATCAAATTGAAAGTTTGTTTTCCCCTTTGACGGTGAATGGTCAAAAATTTGTTACAAATTAAATTTTGAAAGTATTGTCCACTTTTTCCCTTTTCTCTTTCGGTATATTTTCTAAACGTAGCGTCCAGGTAGGTCAGGGACTTTATTTTTCGGCGTTTCGAGGAATGTTTTGACCGTCCGCGCAACATGTGACCAAAAGTTGTCATGTAGAAAAAAACTACCTTGCAGTGCCTTTGCTAGTTTTGGCTTTAATGCTAAATTGAGTTCGGTGGAGTTGGCTTGTAACTGGCTTAGTGTCAACTGTGGCAGTACAACACTCTTACCAAATACAAGTACATTAGCTAGCCATCGTGGAAATTTTGCTTTGGCGTCGATTTTGGTGCCTGATGATTTGGGGTTATCGTAATAAACCCATTTTTCATCACCAATCACCTTCAGCACAGTAAAGTTAACTGTGTTTTAGTGACATATTACACTTCAGCGAAACGACACATACTGAAAAAGAAACACCAATCACGAAGCTTTAAAATAACTTGGTTGCCACGTTATCCGATTCAATTGAAGAATTAATTTATAACATATTTACACAGCAGCCCACCTCCCGCCCAACCGACGAAGAGACGCACACGCTATGGTGCGACTCGAAATCCCATAGCAAGAGCACAAATTAAAGGGTTCCCTAGGGGATAAATATGCTAAAATAGTACTGTTTAAAGCAGGAAGAGAATTGTCAAACAGTGTTAATATTTCATTAAGTACGACTTAATTCAAGTATAGAGTTCTAATTTCAAATACGCTTTTAATCAAATATTTATAACATTTTAAATTCAATTTGATCTTGCATTTTGTGTGTAATATTGTTGAAATAATTACCAAATATTTTGGACAAATGTCTAAACATTCCTGAAATAAAACTAGCAAGAATAAAATTTTTTTGCCATCAAATACTTAAGCTATTTGCGATTCATTCAATATGAATCAAAGATGATGATGATAAATCTACCCTCATTTTTAAACAGAAGTGTTTTAATAAATGGATTGAAAAAATTAATGTACAGTTATCATTGCACACTTTTAGGAGCTTGCATTGCAAGTCTATTTTGTGCCCAATCCAATATATTAAGTGATTGAATTAAGTACGAGCTTTTCTTACTGTTTGGGCTCACTGTAAGTGCTAAAAGTTTTGAATCAAGAGCGTTTGCTCTCATTTTTATCGTTTAAGCGGTTTTTTTTTTGCCGATTTGAGAATGTTTCGTACTTAATTAAAGTTCTTGTTTTTTTTCTAAGTGTACTTGGTAGTAGTAAAGAATTTAGAAATGATTTGGTTCAGTGGTTCTTGGAGGCTTTGAACCACCGGTTTGGCTTGTATGTATGTATGGATGCATGGATCTTTCTCACATCTTCACCCTCAATTTTGAGCATTAGTTTTGTAATAAGAAAATGTATTTTTGAAACTTTAATACCATTATTAGCTTGAATTCTTGCAGAAGAACAGTGCTTTTCTTTTGGATTCTCAGCTATCTGGGCATTTAGTAAAGCAAAATTTCGTTCGATGAAATGCATCGAACCGAATCAAACCTCTAACTATGGCAAATTTCGGTTCATTATCTTCATTTTTAATTAGACGCTGGTTAGTTTCGCGTTTCGGTTTTTGAAAAAACAAACCAAACATACTTAGATTTATAAAGCTGCTTTATCACTCATCATATATCTCTGTAGAAGTAACCTTTCATAAATGGAGATATTTGTTGTTAAAACAATCGATTGCAAGATAAACTCCTAAGAGATATTGGACTAGTATAAAGGTAGCATAAGCATTTACATGTTTAATTTCAAATTTATTTGTGCGAAGTCTCAGAATATTCGAACAAGTTTTAAATTTTACTGGCAAATTGAACTTAGTTCCGCTTCGTTTTCGATTGGCTGTTCTCCATTCCGTATGAGATGCTCTCTTTTTACTTAGTGGTTAACCAAGGCCCAAACGAAATCGGCACTAGATCAGTGTTCCCCAAGAAAAGAGGCTCTCAGTCTCTCTCTCTCTCTCTCTGACAGTCACTGATGCATTAATTGGCAAGCATTCGGTGTGAATGGCTGGGGAACACTGCACTAGATACACACAAAAAAGAGAGATTACTTGTCCATGCTAAGCGATTGAAATGGAAACGGTCGGAAATGAGAGTCGGATTGGGCGGTCCAACAAACCGATATTTGATTTATCGAGCTTAAGTAATATCGATAAGTCGTTTTCTTTCCAAACCTCCCAAAACTACCAAGCAAACATGTTGATCTTATAGACGCTTCAAATCTACTTTATCAATGGAAAAGACAATGAAATGGAAGTGGAAAGGGACTATTATATTATAATACATTGTGCGAAACTATTTGAAATATTTAGGGATGGAGTTTTTGATTTCGTGGATATTTCGCTGGTAGATTGAAATTGTGCTCTTACGCTTTCGTTTTGAGAATATAAACTTTTTAAAAAGGGGATCCCATTATCGTGTTTTTTCAACCCTTAGAAGAAGTCTACTTCCAAAAGCGATTGATTTCAGGTAGGCTTCTAAAAGGCTTTCTATTTCTCACTTGAGAATATAATTCCCAAATCAGCAGACAACAGGCTTGTAAGTCTAAATTTTAGACTCTTAAACATAGATAAAGTTTATAAAATTGATTTATTAACATTTTGTTTATGTTTCCTGATCTTCCTTTATTGTTAAACTTGGCAGCTTGCAGCTATGTTTTTGGATTCGTATCAAAAGCGGAGTTTCAACTTTTCCAAAAACCAAAGTTAGATGTATAAACTTTCTTTTGAATCAGCAATGGACACTTCAAATATTTATTTGATATTTATATTTATTTAGCTTCGATGTGGCATAAGGGGCCAAAGGGCCACGAACTGTCCATTTCTGTTTTAAACTAAGCTTTAGAAATGCATTTGAAATAAATTTAAGCTTGTCCACTTAGTTTCTAGTTGTGTTTACACTGATTAAACATACAAAGAATATGAATCTCTTTAAAAAAAAAATAAGAATAGATAAAGATGATATTTAAAAATGTTATTAGAAGTTTGAATGGTACTGGACTCTCGGCGTGTGTAATCAATTTCAAAACGATGGCAATTATGGAGTTGTTATGCACAGTGTTTGGTTGTCAGTTATGTCTTGGTCTTCTAAATTACATTAAACGAGTCCCATTTTGCCATGATGTGGCTCAATTCTTAGAACAATATAGTACTAGTTAACAAAACAAAACAAACTGCCATTAAAAAACTGTCATTGTTTATTTTGAACATGTCTGAATTGTATGTAAGGTATACGAGTATGTATGTACATATGCATGTACTTTTGTATGTCATGTACTTGTAGTTAATGTCTATTGTAGGGTAATTCCTATGCAAAGCACAGTGGTTCGAATGCCGAAATATATAAAAGGGGGCAAACTATGAGTTTTAACATAAAACATTAAATATTTATAATCCTTTCTACAAATTAAGCAGGCAGATTCCTAAGAAACATCAACTCATTTGTGTGCTAAGCTGTTCACCATAAAGTTAAACTTTTATCGTATTCGGATTTAGAGGGCAACCTCATCGCAAACTCAATTCACTGGCCAGGCAGTTGTATAATTGGCACATTTGATGCTCCAAGGTTTTTCTCTATATATTTGTATACTTTATATCAATTGTAAGTGTTATTAGGCAATGCAAACTCAGCTTTAAGAGTTACCGGTTTTGTACAAGCTTCGAAAATTTGCAATTTTATTGTATTTTTTTGACTTCATTTTAAATGAAGAACTTTTTATGTCTTTCTTGTAAAGATTTGCCTGGAAATACCACAAAATGGCTTTGTTCTACGGTCAATTAGATTGAGTTTTATAGCTTTTTGGACATAGTTCTGGTCTAGAACTCTTCACAGAAATATGTTTTAGAGATATTCTACTTTAAGTTCTGCTTCATTTAAGAATAGGCCTGTATAAAAGGCGGTTAGTTGTTTTGCATCCAAAAGTCAAGGCTAAACTTACTAATAATTTCTGCTCTAGAAATTGGACTTTATTGTGTTTCTATTTCATTTTGAGTTTTTTAAAGTTGATCAAATGTTACAGCTGAACGTGTCCATTGTTATTTGCCATCAGATCATATGGATATTGAGATTCGGATGCTCATATGAAATAATGTTAAGAGCTAAACCAACTGAGTTTATCTATGCAAATTTTGTGAATGAAATTTAAAGACCGACTTTCTGTCATATTTATAAAATATTTAGCTGCGTTAACTCTGCATGACACTAGACCCATTCAGCAGAATAGTTTGAACACTGATGTCAAATAATAATGGGCGCATTCAGCAGAAAGTTTGAGCTTAAGGGATTAATAGCACAAAAATAAAACTGAGTGTTCAGCATATATAATAAAGATCATCAGTGATCAAAAATCACTGCCGAATACGTTCATTGACTTGAATTAACTTTACCAAATAAATACTTGTATTTAAGAAACAGATTTTGATTTTCCAATGGCGTATAATGGTATCGATAACAAGACTATCGATAGCCTCTCAGTATCACTTAAAAAATGCTTACTATTTTCTTGATACATGCTACCATAAAGGCTTTTGGATACCTTCGTATTGCATTACTTGTATAAATACCCCGAAATGATTGTAAAATATTGTTTTTTGAAATAGAAGGTGAGAAGTTTAATAAAAAGATTATGCTTATGGCAGCTCAAGTTTGTTAACCAGAAGTCGAAAGAAAATTTTAAGGGTAATTTTAACAGAAAACCTTATCAGAAGTGATCTGCCAATCTTCAGAGATGTTTTCTATATATAATAAAGTCTGTCCTCACTGAATCACTGACTGATTGGCAATCTTAACACTGTCCAAAGGCTGAGATAAAAGGCTAAAAATTGGACAGAAGTTTCCATATGTGTTAAAAGTATACATTAAGGCGGGTTTTCGGGGGGAAAAACCCTGAAAATTTTGTATGGCATAATGTTTTTTATTGGTTTTGAACTGGGTAAGCTAAGTAGGTAAATTGAATGGGTTTGATGGAAATTCTTAATGTAAAATACATTGTTTTTTCATTCAATTCGATATAGTTTTTGATGTTATTGTAAAAGAATTCGTCAACGAGGAAACTCCAGGGAAATTTGATGCGGAAAAAGTGCTTTCTTCCAATTGAATTGAAACTTGACTTAATATGTAAGTTGGTTGACCAATATTCCATTTTCAAAGAAACACATCTTGATAATGAGTTTTGATTGGGGTTCTTCTGTCAGCCCGTTAGGTCTAAGATCCTTTAGTAAGGATGTGACTAGATTTCTTTTAGGCTTCACTCAAATTCGAACTGAAAACGGTTAAAAAGAAAAACTGTTAAAACTAAGAAATTTAGATCTCATGAGGGGAACAACTTTATAATCAAACCCAAAATCTTGTAAGTTTTGTGCAACACTTTGGAGGATAATCGTTTAAGAACCGAACAGCTTCACTCACAATTTGCCCCCCCCCTGGCTATTTAAGGCATTCTGGAACCACTGTACCCAGCGATCTCAACTAAAATCCACACATTTATGTACTAAGCATTCATATCAGTTTCAAAAAAACAATAACTGGGCACATTCACTCCGTACTAGAGTTAATATATAGATTTGTGTTTAATGTGAAAATTACCAATCTCTCTGTCTATATATCGTATATATAGAGTATATCCTAGTCTTAGAAAAAAATACACCTTTGTATATATAATATGCTAACATTTGACTTTTTTTCTCATTTCGAAGAGGCTTATTTACAAAAGGCCGATTTCGAAATTAGACTTGTAGAATTACTAATATTACTATTATGACTATTACTTGTTTTATTGTTATTATTATTATTACTATTACTAGCACTATTACTACTATTATTGCATACACGTTCTCTTTTTCTAGTAAACTTATTCTCAGTGATCCTGGAGGCAATCGCTGTAGACGCCGCTGCCGCTGCCGCTGCCGCCTCCGCCGTCGTCATCGTCGCCGTCGTCATCATGGCCACGGACCGACTGATGGCCTCCGGTGCTGAGCATGAGGCTGGCACTGCCAGGGGCATGAGCGTGAAGTTTTGGTCGGGTGAGCTATTGCTGTTTGTGTTGGGCGACGATTCGGCATCTTCGGGTATGGCCGGTATGAAGCGGTGCCACATCAGGTGCTCCAGTGACTGGGACCGTGACCGGGACGGCGGCGGGAACGACGCGTGCACGCGTTGCCTCAGCGCGGTCTCTGCCAGTGGCGGCGACTTGGACTTGGACTTGGACTTGGACATGGGTATAGACGTAGACATAGTTGTTGTTGTTGTTGTAGCTGGCTTCATTGTTAGCATCTCGATGTTAATTACGGAACTGGAGCGCTCTCTTTCTGATATTCAGCTGCCGTATTTGTTGGAAGATGCGTAGCTATTAACTGCAGATCCATTTGATGGCATGTGAGTATCAGGCACTAAATGTGGTGTTCTACTAGATATAGGTGGCAAAATAGGGCTTGTTGGCCAATGGTAAGTAGCAGCGGCGTTATTGGATGAGGGAACACTTCTATGCAAAAAGCCGTATGTTAATTGTCGTCACCATCAAGAGCAAATATACGGAAGTAAGTGGGAAGAGTTTGGTTGAAAAAATTTGAGTTTCTTGCACAAATTGCAATAGAAATGTGGCGATAAACGAGTTAGCGATGTGTGATAAAAAGCCATGAGAAACGTTCACTCAGAAGAGCAAAAGGAAAAGGGCCAGAAATTGAGAAATGAAAATACGTTACCAAAGAAAAAAGTAGGAAAATTTAATTTAAGGCATCGTGACAACGAAATGAGTTGAATTCTACAGAATCTTATATTTGTTGGTATTGGGGAATACTTTTGGGGGGTCTTACTTTAATTGCAATTTTCAAACGATTCCTAAAAGTAGGCCAAGGTATGAATGAAATTGCTTAGAGCTGATCAATGGGTTCATTCAAAAGAACAGCTTAGTCCCTGAATTAATGGCTGCTTTCGGCAAATAACTTAGTTCTTAAGCAATAAATATCAAGGGAATCTATAAAGCTGTAAAAATAAACAATAAATTGTCAGCTCACGGGGTCGAATCAACGAAATTCAAGCAAGCTTAGACAGCTGTTCCAATTACACTAACGATTAATAGTATAAAATAGGCAGCTTCTGGGGTCGAACCAAAGACCGTCATTCTATGCTTAGGCACTCAGCGCTCCCTGCTACAGGTTTGACCAGATGTGGTCAAATGCTGCTTCTGTTCAAAAAAATAGGGTTATATAACCACAAAAAATAGAGGATAGTTAACTTCGGCTCAGCCAAAGTTTGTATACCCTTACAGCACGTTTTTCTAACTAATTTGAAGGACATTTCCACTGAAAACAAACACGTTTTTCACACTAAGACTACTTTTCTGACTCTACTTTTCTATGACAGCTATACTATATAGATGTCCGATTTGGACCAAACTTAGTGGAATCATGGAAAAGCATAGAAAACTACGAAAGACAAAGTTTGGAGGCGTTTCCTTTGAAAACAAAAAAGTTTTTCTTACCAAAACTAGTTTTTCGACCGATCATTCCTATGGCAGCTATAGCCTATAGTCATTCGATTTTGACAAAACCTTAAGGAATTTTATTTATATCAATTTGGAAGAGGTTTACATTGAAAATAAACAAGTTTTTCTTACCAAGACAATTTTTCTAACCTTACTATTATATGGTAGCTATACTATATAGATGTACGATTTTGACTTAACTTTGCAGAATAATGGAAAAGCATACAAAACTAGTAAATACAGAGTTTGGAGACGTTCGCATTGAAAACAAACATGATTTTCCCACTAGAACTAGTTTTTCGATCGACCGTTCCTATTGCAGCTACATATTATAGTCATTTGATCCGGCAGTTTCCGATAAATGTGCAGCGTAATTGTACCAGAAGACTTTATGCTAAGTTCGGTCGGGATAGCTTTAAAACAAACAAAGGAGATAGCATAGAAACAGACAGACAAGGCTAAATCAACTCAGCTCGCCATGCTGATCAAGAATATATATACATATAGAGTATATATGTATAGAATATATATACTTTAGTATACACTCTGCAAAGGTATGAATAAGGCAATGAGCGCTCTTCGACACAGTTTTGAACAATTCTGATCAATCTCTGCTAATTTTCAATAAAATTGGATAAAGAAAAAAAATTTGCAGCTGCTGGGGTCGAATCGTGAATTAAGCACCGAGCGCTCCACGCCTTAGGTTTGACCACATCTGGTCAAATGCTGCTTCAATTGCAACAAAAAAGGTTACATAAAAAAATTATTGTCAGCTCCTGGGGTCGAATCAACGACCGTAAAACTATAAATTACACACTGAGCGCTCTTCAACAAAGTTAAACAATTCTGATCAAACTATACTGAATTAACACTAAATTTTAAACAATTAAATTAAAAAATGATCAGCTACAGGGGTCGAACCGACGGCAGTTGATCTTTTATAAGAAGATTCAAGGTACTTGCTAGGTATATGCTCACTAAGGAGACCAACACTTCCGCTCATTCCCATTTTTATACCGACCTTTAAAATGTATGTAAATTGACAATAATTTCATCTAAGTAGAAATTACTCATCTCTATAATGATTTCAATCACACAACAATGTAGAATACGTAATGATAATCTTCGAACGATTATCTCAAAGGCGGATCATAACAGCTAAGAGATTAAGGTTCGATTTCGCATCTTCTACATAGCGATATCTGTTAGATAAACTTACAAATAACAGTGTAAAATCGAAGCTTATCTGACACATAGCAGCTATGTAGAAGATGAGAAATCGATCTTAAGTGTCATTCTGTTTACCTAACGGTGTTCTTCTTCACAAAACTTGACTTTTCGCAAATCGAAATTAAACTTAAATAAATAAATAACATTATAGAAACGGTTCTAATCTGAATGATGCTCTAATTAAAAGTCATACCAACTATTTCAACGAATATATTTTCGAGTTCTAAACAGTAATGACTAAGGCTATTTTTGAGTGAAATCTTTTTCGGGTTCAGCTGTGGGAGATTAGTAGTCTAAGAGGTTGATTTCTTGATCCGGTTTATTTAAAAAAAGAAATAGAATCAGCTTAGGGAGATTAAGTTCAGATTTAGTTTAGACAAAATAGGCTTCAATCAAGCCTGAAAAGTTCTTATGCTGTAGAAAGATAAATCCGTTTAGGTTAAGTTTTAGGAGGTCATTAATAACGGAAACGGTTCTTAGGGGTTGTTGGAACACACCTTGCCTAAAGAAAAGAAGCTAAACCCAGTAACTGAGGGACTAGAGCTCTCAGCTCGTCATTCTAATTCATGGAAATAAATGTTATATCATTCAATTTCACGAATTCTATAAATGATAGTCTAAGTTTTTTTGTCACGATGCCAAATATTAAATTAGAAATTTCTTTAAAGAAGATTTCCGGATTTTAGCGGGGGTTCTTTCTGAGTTTTCTGAAGGTTTTTAAACGGACTACAATTATTTTTAAACTCGTAATAGCTTGAAAATGATGATGAAATCAGAAGCCCATTTAAAACTATCGATCAAAAATCATATGAGTCTTGCATAGAAGATGGATAAGGTTTGTTTTTTTTTTTGTTTCGGGGAGATAATTTTGGTATCAAGTGTGTTGAAGAAAGTTCATCAAAAACAAAAATAAAACCAAAAAACAGAACACTTTTCGCATGAGTTTGAAGCAGATGATGTTCGATGAAGATCTTTTGATGGAGGTGGGTCGGTCTTTTCGGGTGGGGGACTTTTCGGCTACAAAGTTCTGATGGTAAAACTCACCTAGAATGCGGAAACAGCATGGGCGCTGCGTTGAACATCGATGGGGGCGTTGGCTGTTGTATTGGGGCTGCAGCAGTGTCTGGGTGTAAAAAATTCCGTCGTTGCTCAATGCGCTCCTGGTGTTGGGTCAGACAGCGGGATAATAAGTCTGGAAGGCTTTCCATGTGCTCCTAAATAGTGGTAAGCATTAAATGAAGTATAACGAACTCATACGGCAGTCCTACCTGTATGCTCTGCATTTTATCCTCTAGATTTGTTAGACGTTCCTCGATGGCATCCTGACGGCTAGACATGTCCGATATTATCTCATAGACAGTGTTTTGTGTCTGCGAATATATGTGCACGTACGTGTGTGTGTGTGGGGGGGGGGGGGCGGAAAGTACATATGTGTTAATATGAAAGGGATTTATGTATGCATCAACTAAACGGTAAGCTAGCTACCTTGGCCATATCAGTTATTGTGTTGGCATTATCCATTAGTTTGCGTTGATCCATTTTAACTTTTCGCAACCTAATGCAGTGGAAAGAATCGGCAATATTTTAGAAAGAGGTCGCACTCATTTGTTGATAAATTGGTTAAGAAGGTTAAGGACACACAAAAAAAAAAACATTTTGATTATAGTTACATACAAGTTTGGATGTCTTAGGGTCGATTTCTCATCTTATATAGTCACATAGTAACATAATCTTCTGACAAATAACAGAGTAGACACTTGGCAGCTTTCTTAAAGATGAGAAAACGATACTTAGTGTTTTACATTTTGTATTTTGTTTGTTTGTTAGGTCGAGTTCAACATGCCCGAAAGTAGCAGAAGTTAAGAATTAGGCGAAGGAGTTGACAGTTGATGTAAGAGTATACGAGGTTTGTAACAAAATTTATGGAAAGACTTTAATTCAAATTCAATTTTTATGGTTTTTTTGAAAGCCAGAAAACTATTGCTGGGACATACTTGGCACCTTTGAAATAAGTTTCCATCCATAAACTATGGAGTGACTTTTAGTATTTTGCTGTTAGGTCGATACCCAGGCTTATGTTGACACTTTAGTTCCTCATATAAGTGGCATTTTTAGTTTGTTTTTGACAGATTTTATTTCGAAAGTGTTTTAGCTCTATATTTACTCAAGAGGGTCACAAATAGTGAACAGCGACTTAAGAGTTGACAACCGAACTCAAAAACTGAAGTCGACTGAATATATCAACACACACATCCTGCATACAAATGTGAATTCGTGGGTTCACAGCTCAAATTCGTACTGATATCACTTAAAAACAAATATTGTTTTGATATAATGCGTCTTTTGAAGCTATACCAAGAACATTTGTCAAGATGTTTGTAAAGTTAAGAAAAGAAAAGAAATCCGACTATTAAAGTCTTCAAATTTCTTGAATATGTATTTGGGATTTATGAATTTCATGTGCTTTCACATCAATCTACAAAATTTGATCACAATCGGATGGCTATGGCAAATGGATGTCACAGCAACAATCAGTCCTAAAACTAATCCTACAAAGTAAGGATATTAAAAAGGATGTTTTCGGTACCCAAATGGGATCCATATTTCTTTATATCCATATTTTTACCCTTGCAAAGGGTATTATAATTTTGCCCAGCAGTTTGTAACGCGTAGGAATATTCATTTCCGACCCCATAAACCATATATATTTTTGATCAGGGTGACGAGCTGAGTCGATTGAGCTTTGTCCCTCCGTCCGTCTGTCAGTTTCTACGCAAAAGTTTGAAGCTATCGAGCTGAAATTTTGCACAGAGTCGTCTTTTTGCTGCACTCTAGTAAAATGTAGGAACCGACTTGATCGGATGACTATATCTCAGGTACAATCGATCGGAAAACTAGTTTTATTATGAAAAACGTATTTCTTTTGAATGGAAAGGTCTTCAAACTTTTTACTCATAAGTTTTCTATGCTTTTTTTAACTTTGCCAAAGATTGGTGAAAATCGGACAACTATATAGTACAGCTGCCATACAAAAGATAGGTCTGAAAACAGTCATATTTTGAAAAACTATTTTGTTTTTAATGGTAGCATCCTGCAATTTTGTATTTGCTTGCAAGCTTTCACCAAATTCTACAGATTTTGATTCAAATTGGATGACAATATCATATAGCTCCCATACGAACGATCGGTTGGAAAATGGGGAAAAAAGTATTTTTTGATAATATTTAAGCGAGCACTTGCAAGGGTATAAAAACTTCCACACAGACGAAGTTGGATATTAAAATATCCATTTAATGTTAAATGGATCCTACAATTTTCATCCAATGGAGCTGAAAATCATCCAAAGGATATATTAATATTGCAAAAACTATATTAATTATTATTGCATCATTTTGGATATTATTTTTTTCTGTGTGGTAAGAAAAACACTTTATATTTTTCGATAGTTTCACTTTCGTTCGATCAAAATCGTACAACTATATAGAAAAGCTGCATTAGAAATGTAGGAAAAACGTTTCAAGACTTCTTAACTTACGATATCTAGCCACATCGGGCAAGTCAATGAAAGTCTTTCCCTCACATCTGTCAAAAACCAACTTAATGCCTTTGTTTAGGACCAAACCTCGTATATCACTTCATCACGTAAGCGGACCACCGAAATCACGTAAGCATTATATGAAGAGTTTCTGAAAAGTTTTTTTTGGTGCCGTCGTTTCAGTTTTGTGTGCGTGTTTGTGTCTGTGTGTATTATTAGTTATTATTTTTCTTTTTTTTTCGCATTAACATTTGCAGAAAATCGTATCTGAAAGTATCCCAAGCGATGTTTAGGAATAGAAGTACACTTCAACAAACACAAAGCTGACGACAATACAAATTGATGCAGTTGATGGTGCAGAGTATTTACATCTAATAAGTTGATGAGCAAAAGCTGATTGATGGCGGCTTGATAATAGTTTTAGATACGAAATTCTACATAAGTTAACGCTGCATGCTAGTTTATTGGCTATTCTTGGTTTTCGTTATTCTTTTTTTCTTATTTTGTTGCATTTTGCATAACGTAAAAACAGGGCTTTACAACCTATTTACAGGCTAGTAAAACGAGTTGAATCATTCATGTCTTTTTTTTCTTTTTAAATTATTATTGCTTTATTGTTGGTCACTTTTAGTAGTAGTAGTAGTAGTTGTAGTTGTAGTAGTAGTAGTAGTGGTAGTAGTAGAAGTATGTATATATATACACATTATCATCTTTCCTGATTCTACTTGCGCTACAGTTAATGAAAGGCAAAGCCCGAGAAATGAGCATAGGGTGAAATCAAATATAGAAATCATAATAATCAACTACAATCACAAAACTATTCGGTAGAATGGGGTACATTTTGAGGGGGACGGAGAACCAGTGAGAAACGATACAGAGAGATACAATAAACATGTAACACAATATTGGTACATTTTCAAAAGTTATATACCAATAGCTTTTGCAGGACGACAGAGGGACGATAGGGGGGACAGGGAACAAACATAATAATGAGTTCAAACTAGGGATGCACTTAGTAGATGGACAAGAAAATATCGATATTCATTTTGGTAAAATATCGTTGGAGGGGGGAGGAAAAGTTGAAGCAAGCTAGATTTGCTAAAATGAACTAGAAGAAACCCGAGCAGAGATCTTAGATCAGCGATGGGCACTTACATAAGTTTACTGCTTAATTCTTGCTATTCAATGTGGGTATGAAAGCTGCCATATAACTTGGTTTTTCTGTGATTTGTTAATGTCAATTATAATAAAGTTATTTTTCAGATTTGTTAAACTTCTTCCTATAAATACATTATTTTCTAACTCTCCAGTTAACAAGGCAGGCAATTAATTTGCCAAGCTTCTTAAGACTAATAATTTGCCTGAATAAGGACGGGCAAATTATTAAAGTGGTGGAGATGATTTACGAATCTGTTTTTGGGAAATGAAACAGGTAATTTGAATTTGTGATAGTTCAAGCATAAAGTTTCTTAAGGTGCTCATATTCAGCTCCTTTCAAGGCGTTTTCTAGGGAACTTGTTCGTTTGTTTTGACTCTCATAGATATAACCGTAAGGTATTCTATTCTAAAGTCTAGTTCTATGATTTTCTAAGCGAATATATGCCATTATTGAAATTATGGGCGCATTCAGCTGATCATTTTGATTCCTGACTTATAACATATTTTTAAGAATTTTTGTTTTATTTGATGAGTTTTCTGCTCCTTATCGTCATAGATGTGATTCTTTGCCTGAAACTGATGGGCGGATTTGGTGTTTGTTTAAGAGGTTGAGAGTCCTCTTAAATATCTATAAATGTATCATTGATCTCATTGATACATTATTGCTTCCTAAGAACGGTATAAACCTTAAATACTTCTAGTTAATACCTATTTTTCTCTTTATGCATTCACCGGAAACATATGATCACTGATCAGCTTCAGCAATTTCCCTCAGAAGTTGCATAAATGACATTGTTTAGGGATCAAGCTGGTCTGTTAAATGCATGCTCTCTCTTCTATTCCAATCCCTAGGTGGAACATAAGGCATCAAAATGCACGCACCATTAAAAAATTATATTTTTTTGACTTGAGTTTAAGATGAAATGTTGTTTGCAAGCTCAACTGAAAAATTAATAATAGTTTTCCACACTCCCTCGACCTAAAGCGATTTGAGGATCAACAGAATTTATAGGCTTAATGGCCACATCGACAAACTTAATAGAAAGAATGATTCAATTAGGTCAGCTACCCACCTAAAAAGTATGTCTAAGTACTGACTATTAGACCTAAGTAAGACCTACGTTAAGATATACAGAAAGAGTAGAAACACATGCCATAATATTTCCTGACTCTTATCATAATTAAGGCAATAATTTGACACGGTTTTGTTTGTGGCTTATTTAAGCAATTTGCTTAAAAAGAACTCATTTACAATTCAGTTCGCTTCTTTTTTAATCTGTATATCAATGCCGTTCAGCCCTACTACAATTGCATCCCTTGTGCGCTAACCTAACAAGGCAGCAGCAGTAAATCAGCATTCATGCGAAAGATTTTGTGAACAGCCTTCTCAGCTAAGTAATACATCTTTCGTATGCACATAAGGATTGTAGCGAAATGTTGTTTATGTAATAAAATAAACACAACTGGAAAGTATCCAAAAATGTGCTTGTGTTGGTGAGCACTAAAGACTAAAGTTGATTCGCTTGATTTT
Organism: Lordiphosa andalusiaca; assembly: GCA_035044965.1. Taxonomy (NCBI): domain Eukaryota; kingdom Metazoa; phylum Arthropoda; class Insecta; order Diptera; family Drosophilidae; genus Lordiphosa; species Lordiphosa andalusiaca. The sequence goes on along the minus strand of JAWNNM010000159.1, from coordinate 2,716,689 downwards.
CTGCGCAGACTGATTCAAAAAGCCACAGGTGGGACTTGCGTATGTTCGTATCTGTATCTCAGCTACCATGAAGCAATGACTTATGCGTCTTCAACTTTTCACTCAAACATAAGTAAGTAGTCTGTTCGCTCTCTGAGTTTTATTTTGATAATGTTCCTCTTCTACGAACTACCTTGACATAGGAAAGTCGACAGGAATCTTGTAAAATGTATCTCATGTTACAATATCACATACAGTAGTTAAGATCATTCAAAACATACGATTCATTATAGGGAGGTGTTTTGAATAGAAGTTCTAAGTGGAATCTTCTTTGGAATTGCGCACAGAGAAGAGAGCGCTTTGCTCAAGTTTGATTCAATCTGTCGCTTTCACTTTTCTGCAACAGTTCGTTATTTCTATCGATAACTTTTAGAAATGTAAGCAACGATTGTGTAGTCGTGGTTCTTTGGCTTTCAATTCGATAATTAGCAGTTTTTGACTCTTTACTTATTTTGATTACTTTTGCTTTTAGTAAGAACCTCAATTCTTGATGCATTCATAGCTGCCTGTTTCTGACACTTGATGCGACAGCTGGGGCTTTCGGCAAAAGCAGCTGGCGTGACTTTAAAATTGCTTAATCTACACCAGGGGTGCCCACAGCCTATGCGCTAGCTCCGCATTCGTTGGTGTTTTCTTTCTTCTTGTTCTCTCCCATGCCACTTGCAAATTGAGTGCAACAACAAATGTGTGTGGGCCGTAACCAGCCTTGACTTCGACCAGCTAGCATTTGGAAGTCCATTTTAACCAATTTAATCGATCTAAAAAGATGATTATAATTTCATGTGGAATTCAAAGAACAGTCGAAAATGGCTCATATCAATGCTCAGCTTTAAAAAGACTTGAAAATGATTGGAAATATGATTCGAAGAGAAGTCGAAACTGACCAGAAAAACGGCTTAAAACAGTCTCTTCAAAAAGAGTATCACTTGTGATCAAAAATCGGTCACATTTATGACTATTTCAGTCAGAGAAGATGTATCATATTTCTTGTAGTTGTTGTTGCATTGGGCACTTCATACACACAAAATCATCGAGCTTTTTCTCTCCTTACATTTGAGAAATTGCGTAAATGCCGCTGAGCTATTGCTGTCTTCGAAAGACAATGTGTTGGGGGACAAGGGGACTACAGCGAAACCAACCAGCCCTAATCTGCATATAAATGCATCCTCACGCTGTTTGGCGACCGTGCTTTTGCCAGGTACAGTTGAGCCTAATGAATATCGATATTTTCATTGTCCCGCCCTCAACACCAAATCCACTTTCGCTGTCTGCTTATCGTTGATTTAGCAAGGTTTTCTTCTCGTTTTTCTTTTTCTCTTGTTTTTTTTGTTTAATGGTCTAACAGTTAGTTGATAGTTTGGTTTATTTAATTGGTTGGTTGGTTGGTATTTTTTGTTGTTGTTGTTGTTGTTGTTAGATCTCTAAAAATACTCACGCATATATAGCTAGAAGGAACTTTCTTTGGTGGGTTCTTACACGGCCGGGATTAACCCGTTTTACTAGTCTTGTATGTTTGTAAATGAGCCAAGTTTCACGTAGAACATTCGCCGCAGCATTTTTCAGCTAAATTTTGTGGTGTAAGAAGAAATGAATACAAAGGTTATTAGTACGTATATCACAGAGACTACAGACTAGAGAGGCAGAGAGAGGAGGGTGTGGGTGTGGGAGACAGGGAGAGAGAGGCGGGGAGGGTGGGTGGCGGTGGGTTCACCATATTTGTCAACAAATAGGTTTCCGGTCAGACGTTGGGTCAGTCAATGTTCGGTTTGGGTGTACAACTACAGCTTGGTGACGATCTATACCCTTTTGGTTAACTGCGTGTCCATCATGAAGTTGTGCACATGCTTCTCGGCACGGGTCAGCTCCAGCTTCCGGGATACGACAGCCACGAGTAGCGCCGTGCAGCCAGCTCCCTGTAAATTGAGGCAAAACGCAGATGAGTATCGAATAGTGGCAGGCTTACGGGAGGGGATTCGGTTTTTTTTTTTTGGTAATCTTTTTCTTTTCTTTTGTTTGTAATTGGGTAGTAAGTAGTAGGTTCAACATTGAGATGACAGTTATTTTGGTTAGTATATAAATATATAGGTAGGCGGTAGACCAGAACTTGTTGTTGCTATGTTAAGTTTTTGTTTCTTCTCGGGTTCCTTTTCTCTCGATTGATTGATTGATTGATTGACTGATCGACTGATTCGAATGCATGGATGGAATGAATGGGTATGGCTATGGCTGAGTGGGTGGTATTTGGGGGTGATCCTTCAATTTGGCATGAGCATGTATGTATAATTATAGGAGTTGTACAAACAGATACATACACACATACGTAACGATTAGTAGTAGCATATGGTAGAGTACAAAGAACAATCCAGAGTTAGATTCAATTTGGTTTTTCAATTTAATTCAATTTATTGTAGGACTACGACATGAGTAGAAAAGTTAGTTAAAAAGAAGCTTACAGAAATAGTTACACAGAGATTAGGAGAAGAGAGTAAAAACGGGTGGGGGGAAAGGCGTGTGTCAGCTTCGCGATTTGTTGAAGATTTTTCTTCTGTTTTTTTTTTTGTTTTTTTGTTTTTCTGGGCCTGCGACATGCATGGGAGGGAGGTAAGTCTTCCCTTCGTATTTTCTGGGGGGGAGGTGGCGCCGAGGCGAAGATGATTGTGAACAAGTAAAGCTGATTTATGAGATATTTGTAAAATATATTTATGTACAAATAAGACTAGGCTTTGTTGATTTTGTTAGGGCGGGAGTATGCGGTAATGTAACTATTTACATATGATTTCATAGTCAAATTTCGTTCGGTTATGTGCATAGAATTTGATTTGTTTGTTTTTTGTTTTTTTTTTTGTAGGTTGTCAACTCACCATTATTCCTGTACTGACAGCGATACCACGTCCACAGTACGTATTCGGAACAATATCACCGAAACCAACACTCAAAAATGTTATCGCTATCAGCCACATTGCATTCAAAAGATTCGCATGTTCTTCATCATGAAATCTGTATTCCATATACGAGTACGCGCATTTTGTATATGGCGATTATTATATTGTTCACATGATTCGATTTTTCGATTTGGCATAAAGCACGTTTTTGGTATTTTTTTTTTGATTTTTTTTAGAGGGGGTCAAATACGAGTACACGCATTTTTTTTTTTAAATGAAAGGGAAAGAGAGATAGAGAAAAATATCGTATTGTTGGCTTAATGTACAAACAAATTATAAGAAATTCTTTGGAAAATCATAAGTATATATTGTTAGGTTTCTTTTTAATTTAAAGTATTTTTTTTGTTTTTTTTTTTTTGGTTAAAACTAAAAGAATCGAACTCAGGCATTAAAAATTGAATGAAATCATAAAACAGAAACAAATGCAAAAGTTAGTTAAAAATAACTCAATCAAAACGGGCTTAGGCTAAGTAGAGAAAAGTACTGTGAGGACACATCATAACAGTGGAATTGGAGATATATATATATATATATTGTATATATATGTAAGTATTTATAGGTAGAGATGTTTAGGTTTAGGACAGCGACATAATCGACATATCTCTTTGGTGGTGCAAGACAATGTTTCATATTTTTTTTTTTTAACTATTTAATACTTAACACACGCACACACACATACGCACATACCTAAGCACATTTACATATATGTATATAGAGAGAGTACAGTAAACGCTCGCTGATTAGAAACAATCAACCGTTTTCCAAACAATTTGAAAAAGCCGACACCTATTTTCGATTTGGTCAGATACTCTGATTTCTATATTCCTGAAAGTTTGACACCAGTCCTACTAGAGCTCATCCCTCTTGGGTATTTTTTTGTGTATTCGCGTACTTAAATAGTCTCTAAGATCAACAATGACCATACAATAATAATATTGCGGCTTAACAAGAAATTTTTGTAAGCAATTTTTAGGAGAAAAAAACGGCTGTTGACGTTGTAGAATAAACGGGTTTGTATTTAAACCGTCTTGTACTTAAAAATTTCAAGTATGATACGTTTTTGGGTGTACTTAAATTGAGTACGAAACATTATTATGCCGAAAAACGACTGTTAATATTATTGAAATGAGAAAAAATGTTCTTGAACTAAGTACATTTTGTACCTACCCTTAGATGGAAAATTCAAGAAAATCGATTTCTTGATTTAAGCACAAAAATATATAAGATTGCTTACAAAATAGTTAAAAGTTAAGAAAAGGGTGATTTTTTAGCTATTATCTTTTTGGCAACACTGGTTAAAACAGCTCACGCACGTTTCGTGTTTTGTTTCACTGTCAAACATCTTCAGTTTGGTCTATAATTTAACCATGAATCGTCTTACAAACGAACAACACTTGCAAATTATTAAATTTTATTATCAAAATGCGTGTTCTGTTAAGAAAGTTCAAATTGTGTTCAGCGACGAAGCTCATTTTTGGCTCAATGGGTAGGTAAATAAGCAGAATTGTCGATTTTGGAGTGAATATCAGCCAGAAGCATTGCAAGAGCTACAAATGCATCCAGAAAAAATCACAGTTTGGTGCGGTTTATTGGACCTGGACATTGGACCGTACTTCTTTAAAAATGATGCGAATCGTAACGTAACTGTGAATGGTCCAACTTTTTTTTGCCCAAAATGCAAGAGCTTGACTTGCATGACATGTGGTTTCAACACGACGGTGCCACATGCCACACAGCACGCGCAACAATGGACTAATTGAGAGGCGAGTTCGGTGAACATTTTATTTCAAGTTCGGGACCCGGTCAATTGGGACTATTTGAGACTATTGAGACTATTTTTTGTGGGGCTATGTTAAAGCTCATGTCTATACAGACAAGCCCGTTTCAATTGACGCATTGTAAGACATCATTGAAGCATTTATTCGTGAGATACCGGCCGAAATGTTGGAAAGAGTATGCCAAAATTGTACTAAGCGGATGGACCATTTGAGGCGCAGTCACGGTCAACATTTAGATGAAATAATCTTCAAACATTAAATTATATGGACCGTACTATCGATTCAAATAAAGATTTCATGCATTTTTCTGAATTCCATGTGTTTTTTTGAAAAACTTTCCTATAGCTCTTAAAAAATCACTCTTTATAATGTTTTTGTATGTACCTTAGGGCGGACAATTGATGTATGGAAAAATGAAAGGTCATAATAATCGCTTCTAAGACGATCAATAAAAAACCAAACAAATTAAAAACAAATGGGTGCTATTGTCTGCGCAATGGACTTAAAGTTTATCACTCATACGTACTGTTGCCCTTGTTTACAATTTGAAGTTTAAAGTAGTTGGCGTAGACCTGGTTTGAAACATTTGGCAAAAAGGTATTATGACCGTTGAAAAAAATACTTTTAATATAAACAAAGCAATATTTAAATATAATATATATTTATGCGTAATAGCAATTTATTGCACAATTTCTACTCTTATGTGCTGGTTATTTTTTGCGAAAACTCAGTAGAGGCTATTAGGATACCTCTTAAGTGAGGCGTCACACGAACTGAACTTGAACTGAAGTACTGCGTAAGAACATTTTTGACGTCTTCGTTTCTAAAAACAAGTTTCTTTTCTCCCGAGGACGTAGACTTTTTTCCCAACGCTTCCACCATTAGCATCTTATTCTTCCAGGATATATCTTCATCGAAAAAAGCTAATGAAGCCACTTCCTCTGACAAATACCAGAGGTGATTTAAAATTTTTTTAATGGCCACTTGGGAGATTGTGTGGTCTGTGGTTTTGTACTGATCCATACTCTTGATAAACCTCATTTCCAGATAAGGCGCTTTACTAGCAATTGTACACTGGAACAAGAATTTTATATAGGTGGATGTTAGGAATACGCACCAAAAATTCATTTGATTCCTGCTCCATATTTTAAAATGATACCTAGAATGTGTTGACGGAATTTCGATGAGGCAAACGTGTCGTATCTTTACATATATATAAAATTGAAAGTATGTTTGTATGTTTGTATATTTGTTCCTTATGGGCATCTAAACCGCTGAACCAATCTTCAGCGTCGATCAGGAAATTGTCATGGGCTATGTCTCATGTCTGTGACTTGGTCCAAAAACCGTTGAAATTGCAAAATTCAACCGTTCATCCGATTGTGTTGATTTTAAAAAGTGACTTTGAGGAGGAAGAGGTTCGCCGACGACTCAAAACTCGAGCTCTCACTGTCAGAGCAAATGAAACCGCTGAGGAGGAACAGGTTCGCCGACCCGGGCAAGGCCGGGTATTCAGCTAGTACGTAATATTTTTGGAAACTTTGAAGCCAATGCGCAGAGGTAAAAACATGAATTAATGAATGGAATAATTTTAAAATTTGTTATGTACACCCGTCAAGGAATCATTTATGATGCGATTTGTTAAGGACCTTATCGGCGTCCACCCTAATGTACATATCTAATCCCTATGTAATATTTTTGAAATTGAACTTTTAAATACCGCTAGAGATCCATTAATTGGCAGTGCATTATAAAATTGAATATTGTTGCAGTTTGTTTATTTAATGTTAATATATATTTCATATTTTTTGAAAATAAACGTTGCAAAAACCGCTTGCTCCAAAAAGTGTGCAAAGTAAAAGTCGAATTATTTTTAAGCGAAACTGTTCTTTAAATTTCCCAATGGTTCAAACACTTTTATTATGAAGTGATTGTGAATTTCTGACCTGGGGTAATTTTACATTGGTCTTTGGTAAATTCATGGCCCTTAGATGTTTCGAGGTATTTTTGGTGCAGTATAGAGATGGCCGCGGGATTCGGGATTCTCGGGTTCCGCGGGAATTGCGTTGAGAACTGACGGGACTAATGCAAAAACTTTAATTTTTTTATTGTCCCGATTTATTATTACTTAACGAAAAGCTCTTTATCAGACTAACCTAATGTTTACACTTAAGTACATACGAACGCAAAATTGGGCACACCAAAAAGAGACTTTAAACTAATTTAAGAACGGGCACACTTATAAAAGAAAACTTTGAATAGTTTTTGTAATATTTTATTACGAAAACGAGAGAGCTAAGCTAACTTCTGCTGTGCCGAAGTTTTTATACCCTTGCAAGTGCTCGCTTGAATATTTTAAAAAAATACTCTTTTTCCCATTTTCCGACCGATCGTTCGTATGGGAGCTATATGATAAAGTCACCCGACTTGGCAAAAAATTTGTAAAATTATGTGAGAGCACGCGAAGCAAACAAATACAAAATTGCAGAATGCTACCATTAAAAACATAAGAGTTTTTCAAACTAAAACTGATTTTCAGACCTATCTTTTGTATGGCACCTATACCATATAGTTGTCCGATTTTAATAAAACTTGGTAGAATTATAAAAAAGCATAGAAAACCCTCGATTACAAAGTTTGGAGACGTTTCCGTTGAAAAGAAAAAAGTTTTTCTCACTGAAACTAGTTTTCCGACCGATTATTCCTATGGGATATAGTCATCCAAACCGGTCGGCTCCGACATATTAGTAGTGTGCAGCAAAAAGAAGACTCTGCGAGTTTCAGCTCGATAGCTTTAAAACTGAGAGACTAGTTCGCGTAGAAACAGACAGTCAGTCAGACGGACAGACGGGCGGACGACTCAGCTCGTCACCCTGATCAAGAATATATATATAGTTTATGGGGTCGGAAATGAATATTTCAATGCGTTGCAAACTTCTGGTCAGAATTATAATACCCTTTGCAAGGGTATAATGAATGTTAAATATTTTAACATTATTTTAAATAGCTCGATTCTTCATAAATAAACTAAAATATTTTTCGATAATTGTTTATAAAAAAAACTGTCTTCAGCCCTTTATATTCCTAAATAAATATTTAAGTTCTGAACTGGTGGGGATAGCTAGGGTCGCGATCGGAACGGGATGGGATTGAATTTAAAATTTGGGATCGGGTCGGAACAAAATCAAAATTTCTTTCCCCCCATCTCTAGTTCAGAACAGTACAAGAATTTTTGGTATTTGTTTGAAGTACTTCATTTTCCTTTCTAGAATGTATTTGGTTTGACATAAGAAATTACTTTAAGAAAAAAATTCTCCACTTGTTTTGAGAGTTAAGCGGGCTTGACTTAAGACCAGTACAATCTAACAGCATGACCAAAAAGAATTTAAAATAATTCGAAATGTGCTTAATATATCCCAAAACAGTTCAAAGCCCCAATATGAGTTTAGTACTTAAATCAAGTATTTTCGTCCTTAACTCTTATAAGTTTCTAGTTCAAGTACAAAGTACTTGGTTTTTTTTCTGAGTTAAGTTCTCCAAACACAATACTTAAGAACCTTTTAAATCCCTTAAAAACAAGTAAAATGTATGTAAACGGCTTCCACGGTTTATTCAGCCTTGGGATATCTAATGATATCCCATATTCGCAAGCTATTGGCGCCAGCTTTAGAGTAACTAGCCATGAAAAAGCTTCACAAATTGTGTTAAGAGTTTGAGAGGAGTTCGGCTTAACCCTTTGGGCTGTGTATAGTCAATTATTTACTTTCGATGCTTTTTAATGTTAGATATGTAGTCCATTTAACCAGTGCCTGCATTCGATTTGAAATATAAGTCTGTTTTAGCTCTAGCCAAGAACCTTTAAGAATGCCTGACCAGACCGGATCTTCATGAATATTTGATAGGTTTGACAGTCGTATTTTAAAATTTTTATTGAGCAAAGATGCTGATGCTGAGAAGCAAACAATCTTTAGGTATAAAACGTTGAGTTGATATCTTGAAAAATGGTTTGAGACTTAGAAAAACTTTAAAGATTTGGAGCATTCCCAATAGTGATATTTTTAGTAGGGTGTGGGCCTTTTCTAAAAGTTCAAAGAGTAAAGTATTTTTCCCATTGAATATTCCTGTTCCCTTAAGCAGCCTCAGTTTATAGGAATACAGTTAATAGGCGTTACAACGAACGTGAATTCTGCTTGAAGACATTTAACCCTTAAACCGTACCAAGTAAGTAAAACAACCTGAAGCTAAACCAGTTTCGAACCTTAAATTTATGTTTGGAACAAAATGCTATGATCTGGCCTATTGCCAAAAAATATTGTTTTATCTGATCGATATTGCGCTACAGTCTCAGGATCTTCAGGAAAGTCTCTTTAGAGCCTTCAATGTCATTTATAGAGAATGGTTGATTTTAAACATCTTAAAGGTTTGAACATCTCATCATTGTAATCAGTTTAAAGGTAAGCCCATTCTAGCCTTTCCAGCTTAAGATTGATTTTGTTTGATTTTGTTTGAAGTACCATTTTCAAACAATTAATCTTTCTCGACCTTCGGAATTCAAATGTTAACTTTAAAATTAAGAAATTATATTGTGAAATTATTGCTTTTATATGACAACTTCGAAAACCTTTGGCCAAAAAACCTGAACCTTAAATATCGCAACCATTCTCAATGAAACACTTTTGATTCGAAGAAGGTTCGAATAATTTTGTTTGGCTTCAATTTTAGGGAAAGCTAAAAAGTATGCTACGTTTCTGAAGGATTTTCCCATTTTCCCAACTAGTTTCTAATACAAAGTTTAGTTTTCAGTGAAGTATTTGTTTACACCCTGATAACATTTTGTAGTGTAACTTATCTCCTTTCGTCAAAGAGAAAGTTTGGCGAAGTTTGGTGAGGGGAGAGCTTGGAGATAGTTTGGCGATTCACAAAAACCATATATTTTAGGTGTCGCTTTTCTTTTTATCATACATGGAATAAACTAGCGATATGTGGTATCGCTTTTTTTCCGACCATACGGTAAAGATGGTGAAATATTAGTCGCCTTAAATTTTGGCCTCGCCATTTCGTCATCCACTCTTTAAATTATCGAAACATCGATAAACAGACTCTAGACCCGAATATCAGTTGCCCGTTTTATATTAACTTCAAGCTTGAGAATCGCAACTTCTTGTATCTATGCGAAATGGAAGAGATATATTGTTGAATACTTGACTTTTGCCAACAATTTATATAGTTCGTTTGTTTTCAAAACTCTCTTAACTTAGGAAACATAGGATTACGTATCTTCAGAAAGACACGCTTTCTTATGCCAAAAGTAAAAGATTGTTTTTTGTTTTACGGAACCGAATCTTTTGGTTCTTTCCAGGGAGTATCGCTTTCTTAACTCATGAAAGAAGCCATTTCTTATTCCCTTCTTCTTAGGCCCTTTTGATGAATAAAAAGAGATTTCTGTGATAAACTATTCAAAGAGGTCTTGATTAAAAATTATGCATAGGCTTAAAGTGTGGTTTATTGCAATACTACTTGAAAAGACTCGAGAATAACTCGAGAATGAGTAGAAACTTATCGGAAAAATGGGTTCAAAAGGGGTCTTTGAGAAGAGTCGCAGCTAGGGTACCATCCCACCCAACATTTGGAAGATCATTTCAACAATAATCATCTTGATGAGTCCATTTTGATCACTTTTGTTTTTTAAAAAGACATTAATAAAAGGTGCGAATAAAGAAATCCCATAGAAGGCTCTGGATATGACTAAAATGTGGTTGATTGAAATACTGCTCTAAAAAGGCTCTCAAATGACTCGAAAACAAGTCGAAACTGATCAGAAGATCGCTGATAGGGTACCATTTTCTCCCAACAAAAGTATCATTTACGATTAGAAAACGAGTTCATTTATGACTATTTTAATCAGTTCGAGGAATTCAAAAAGATTCGAGTGTGATAAAAAATTACATAAAATGTTTGCTGGGATGTTCTCCAGACAAAAGTTTCATTTATGTTCCCAAAAACGAGAACTTTGATGACTGTTTTAATCGAACCGAGGGTCCATCAAACTTAAAGACTTTTTGCCATCTCCCAGAAGAATCGCCAGAAATTTCGCTTTCTAATCGCGCAGAAGTGTTGCAGAGCGGCACACTTCTTCCCGAAGGAAGAAAAGACTGCGATATCGCTTTCCCCTCAGAAGAATTTTCCGCTATAAAAAAAATGTTTGCTGGAAAGAAGTTGCATACTTCGTTGTACAGTGTACACAGAACAAAAAGGCCAATGGTGGATGGAAAACGAGTCAGACTGGTACTAGGTATACTAGATCGAAGCTATCGACTCAATGCTTTTTTTAATTGTGATATTTTACCAACAGATAAGGGCGATCGTCTTATCCTTTTCCATAAATTTTTTTGTTTCTCCACCGATAAAAACAAGGATGTTACAAAATATCCATTGGCTGATTTCCCGTATTCATTTGGACTGGAAATGTCTTAAATGTACTTTTAATCATGCAAAGGATGTGATAAATGATCATTCCTTGGTAGATTTTCAGCACCGTTGTATGATTAAAATGATATTAAAGACATTTCCAGTCCAAATGAAACTTTTGTAGATCTTTTCTAATTTCTGTGTAGTTTAGTTACCCCTGGACCAAACATATACTTCTTTTTCTGTAAAGTCCCCAGACCATCCCATAGTTTTTTCGAACTCGTCCGTAGCTTCTCTCCAGTTTCTGCCTTGAAATTCTCAAGCAGTTAAAGACTTCAATGTAAAACAAGAAAGAAAGTCGGTCAAGCCCGACTATAACATACTCTGTACCAAGAAAATTTGTCTTTTGATCATAACTCGAAAACCGTTCATCCGATCTTCTTCATTCCTTTGGCGGATCGATAAGTTATCCTAATAACTAAATATGTCCAGAAGAAACAAACAATCTATCTTCAAAACTGTGGAAGATATGACGTTATTTCTAAATTGCGGGGGCGGGAGGGGGCGTGGCCAAAATTGAAAATAAACTTGATCTGCCTGCAGACATAAGAAGCATATGTCCCATACATGTCAAACCTCTATCTCTTACCATCTCTGAGATCTGTGCGTTCATACGGACAGACAGACGGACGGACGGACATGGCTATATCAACTCGGCTGTTGATGCTGATCAAGAATATATATACTTTATGGGGTCGGAGATGCTTCCTTCTGGATGTTACATACTTTTGCACAAACTTATAATACTCTATGTACCTTCGGTACAGAGTATAATTATGGAAACTGCACTTTTATGTTAAAATTCCTATGTTTTAAGCTGATTTTTTGTACATTCGAAAGTTTAGAAAATTGTTGGCTAATTAGCGAGCGTTTACACTAGTGATGAATGCAAAAGTTGTCAACAAGGTTTGGGTTTCTGGTGCTGCTCATGTTGTTGTTGTTGTTGTTGTTGTTGTTGTTGTTATTGTTGTTGTTGCTACTGTTGATTATAACCAGAGTTGGACTCTCGAAAACTTTGTCTTCGCCATACACACTCACACACACCCACACAGACATATATATATATATATAGATAACATACATAAATAGTGTGACAAATACATATACACAAATGCGGCTGCTGTGTGAGTGAGTTTGTGTTCGTGTGTGTTTGTGTGTGTGTGTGTGTGTGTGTGGGAGTGTGCTCCTACTTAAAAGATATATATATATATATTAAATATTTGTATGTACGAGTATATAAAGTAGTATGTTTTGGTATATAAAGTATGCACATGTTTATAATACAGCGACACACACACACACGGAAGATATGCGAGTATGTTTGTAGTAGTGTTGGGTGGTAGGTGGGGTGGGTGGGTGGGTGTGTGTGTGTGTGTGTGTGTGTGATGATTTACAACAGATTGGCAAAATGTGTAAAATGTTATATGTATGTAAGTATGTATGGAATGAACTAACGCGCGCAATGCCCTGGAACCAGCTAAACCAGAGTGAGGCACACACTTAGAGAGAGAGAGAGAGAGAGAGAGGGCGAGAGAGAGCGAGAGAGAGATAGAGAGGAGTTTTCTTTGCCCTTTTCTTGTTGTTTGATTTTTTCTTTTGCTTTCGGCGACGATCCGGGCAGACAAAGTGGCATCTTCAAAATGGATTTGAATTTGAACTTAGAACTCAAACCAACCAACCAGGCCAGAGCTGGCCCCTTCCTACACAGATGGGTGGATTTTCGTTTTCGTTTTCGATTTGGATTTGGCAGGTAATATCTATGGACCCTTTGGGCCATTGATTCATTGATACATATGTATGCATGTATGTAGGTAGTTGTTGTTGTTGTTGTTGTGGTTTCTGTTGTAGTAGTTGTTGTTGTTGTTGTTGTTCTTGTTGTAGTTGCAACTGTTCTGTTTTCTGTTCTTTGGCTCTGGTTTTGTTCTTATATTTCTTTGTATTTGATTTTTGTTTGGGTTTGATTTCAAATTATACGGGAAAATACTTACCACCATGCCGCAGGTGAGGGTTATGCCCCGTCCACAGTAAGTGTTTGGCACTATGTCACCATAGCCGACACACAGAAATGTGATGGCCGTGAGCCACATGGAGTTTAACAAATTCGCGTGCTCCTCGTCGTGGAACCTTTTTTTTTTTGTTTTGCGAGAGGTTTTTATTTGGTTTTTGGTGGTTTTTTTGTTTTTTTTTTTGGGAGGGTTCGTTTTTGCGGGTATTGCGAAATATTTGGTAACGGTATATTCAGTAATCGGTTTCGGTATCGGTTGACGGTTCGGTATACGGAGGAAGTTTTTCAAAATATTTCAATTTTGTTTGTTTGTTTGTTCATTTTTGCAATTTTTGGTGGTTACAGAAGTAGGGTGAGAAGTGGAGTAAACAAATAAACAGATGTGAAATTATGTGAACATTTTTTTTTTTTTTTTTTTTGGTTTCGTTTCATTTTTCCAAAAACAAATAGTACAATTTGTAGTTTTCGATTATTTTAGAAAATGGTTTTCACAAAAAACAAAAATAAGAAGTAAACTTAAAAAATTATTAAAAGAAAGAAAAAAACACAAAAATTAAGACCAAATTAACTCGAATACCAAACGATAAATTAACGAATTAATGTCCTGAATAGAGCAATCAAGACAGTTAGAGAGGAGGGGGAGAGAGAGTAAGAGAGAGAGAGAGAGAGAGAGAAAGGGGGAGAGGGAGAGAGCGAGAGCGAAAGAGGGAGGAGTACTGGGCACAAACGCTTACACAATGACATGATTATTATTTAAGAACTATTATCATAATTAGCTGGCTTGTTTAGGGTTTGCAGTTCTGCAAAAGCTTTGCGTATATGAATGTGAGCTTCCACATCGGAATTAATTCCGCAATAACCTGTGCTGTGGTATGTTTTCACTTCCGCAAAAGCTTTACGAATTATTGTTTGCAATTGTTTGGGCAACAAATGTAAGAAAATGAATTTGTTTACATTTTGCAAAAGTCTTGGACATATGAATTTGTTTTAGTGATTCACTTCCGCATAATATTTGCGAATATGAATTGATGTTTGATATATGTTTTTCTTAACATTTGTGAAAATTCAATTTAATTATGTTTCATTTTCGCATGTTTGTTTCGCTTTTGGTATGTTTCTACTTTCGCAAAAATTATGCGAATTCGAATTCATTTTGTTGCGTTTTTTAGGTTTGCAATTTTTTTTTGTTTTTTTCACTTTCTTAAAAGTTTTGCGAATTTGACTTCACTTTGTTGTGTTTTCATTTCCGCAAAATTTTGGCTTAAATTATTTTTTTCCACTTTCATTTAATAATTGCGTATATAGATTCCATTTAGTATTGTGTTTGCTTTTTCGCAACTCATTTTGGTGTTTTCACTTCCGCAAAAGTTTTGCGTAAATTATTTTTTGTCCACTTTCCAGAAATGATAGTGTTGTGTTTGCTCTTTCGCAACTCATTTTGGAGTTTCCACTTCCCAAAAAGTGCTACGAATATAAATTCGAGTGAAAATTCAATTAAATAATGTTCCATTTTCGCATGTTTGTTGCGCTTTTGGTATGTTTCTACTCTCGCAAAAGTTTCGTGAATTCGAATTCACCTTGTTGCGCTTTTTGCTTGAATTTTTTTTTTCCAGGTTCTTTAAAGTTTTGCGAAATTGAATTCACTTTGTTGTGTTTTCACTTCCGCAAAATTTTGGCGAAAATTATTTTCTTCCACTTTTGTAAAATGATTATGTATGTATAATATTATATACAGATTCCATTTAGTGTGGTGTTTGCTGTTTAGCAACTCATTTTGGAGTTTTCACTTCCGCAAAAGTTTTGCGGAAATTATTTATTTCATCTTTCCAAAAATGGAAGTGTTGCGCTTGATCTTTCGCAACTCATTTTGCAGTTTCCACTTCCCAAAAAACTGTTGCAAATATGAATTTTTTTTAGTGGATTTCAATTCAATTCAAATTTTAAGAATTTTAAGGTTTGCGAGCTTTTGAATTCATTTTGTTTGGTTTGTTCAAATTCTTTTTGTAGCGTTATCACTTCAGCATACGATTTTCGAAATCGAATTCGTGTTTTTTAACATAATCTTCCGCAAACGTTTTGGGGAAATGAATTATCATCCACTTTAGTGGTTGTCCTTAATTCGATTTAATGCTTTACTTTGGCAAAATATTTCTTTGTGTATGATTTTCGCATATAAATATAAATTTGTTCTTTTCTTTTGGAGAATTTTAACTCTTTTAAATGTTTCTACTTCAGTAAGAGTTGTGCGAATTTGAGTTCGTTTAGGGATTGTGGAATATGAAACTATGAAGGTAATTTACTTGCCACAAAAGATGAATTCGTGTTGCCATCAAATGATATTTTAGTATTTTTAATTTCGACCTTTTCAATTAGAATTGAAATTCGTAAAAATTATGCGGATTTGTTTCAACCGAAAACAGGCCTTTGCTCTATGCAAGCGAAAGCGAGCTAAACTGATCTGAACAATGGGAACTATGTTTGATCCTGTATGAACACACAGTACGCTCACTCACACGCACACATGGAACATGCATTATACTCTCCCACAGACACACACACACACACACACACACACACACACACACACTCGGAAAACACTAAGCATATCTGAAAAAGCTTCAAGCAAATGACTCGACTAGTCCACTTCATGAGGGCTGATGGGGAAAGACTTAAGCTGTAGCTGCTTGGTGTGAGACATCTTACATATACATATGTAAAATCATAACTCTAGGCTGCGTGTGTGTGTGTGTGTGTGTGAGAATGTGTGTGGGTCTTGATAAACTGTTTTCCTATAGGTCCTTGAGAAATAATAATAAAAATAAGCATAATAAATAAAGCTGCTTTGCCTACATAAAGTGATTTCTTTTCATTTTCCCTATCTACTTATTGTATTGATTCTGCTTGTTGTTTGGCTTTGGTTGTTGTGTTTCGTTAAGAAAGAGGAGCATGCGTTTAGATCCCAGAGCAAAAAAATTACTTTTTTATGTCAAATTACTAAAGAACAATACATACACTTAAGGATATACACATATGTTTGGATAGATAAATATATTTGAGTATATATGTATATAAATGTCCAACAATATAAACTAAACATTTGGAGTCCAAAACTAAGGCTAGCACGAAGCTTTTTACTTACACTTACATCTACCGATTTTCGAGACTTTGTTGTCTTAATGATTACTTCTAAGTCAAAGCATTACTTCTAGATCTATGATAAACTTTCTGTACCCTTTTTCCTGTCAAATCTATAGAACAAAATCCGATGTAAATCAAATCATGCAGAGTTATCGAAAAGCGTTTATTTGATAATTGCTGCATTTAGTCTGATTTACACAGAAAACAAAAATTATAGAAATCCGGTATATCCGGTATAAACACTATCCTTAGCGTTGTCAGAGGTTGGTCATTCCCGGATTTTCTCATTTCAAGTATCATTAGGATTAACTTGATCTCGCATCTTGTACGACTTTTGCTTGAAATTCAATTCGAGCGTCGAGGTAAAATCAATTTTATTGAGTTTTATTGACTTTATCTTCCCATATTATTTTTCTCTGTATGAGATCTATAAGATATAGTATTCCAAATTTGAACAACTTGGGCGAAGCATATAGTATAAATAATTGCTGATCACATCGTCGATCGATTGTGGATGATTATGACTGAGATCAATCAATTTAGGCTTAATTAGAAGAAACTCAGTATGGGTTTTAGCTGGTTACTCAAGCTCGACACGTTTCCGCCTTCGAATGCAATCAATAAGGTTCAATATTGATTTACAATCAATGTTCGAAATTGATATGATCTTGAAATGAGCTTGGTGCAAGAATCTCAGCAACTCAACTGAGCTCAATATTCAAGATATATTCAATCTGAAGATATAATTGTTTAAAAAATACGCTAGTTTAACCTTAGCTCAGTGTTTGCACTTAATTTAAAGCCAAAATGGGCTTTCTGCAAGAACACAATGTTGCTAAGTAAACGACTTGTATGAGAAGAATTTGGAATGTATCTTTAAGAATTAGACGTATCGAGTTTGTTAAAGGATCAAGGCCTAACACACACAGATGCTTCATTAATCCCCCTGGTTCCATCTTGAGTAGACTTCACTGTGGACTGCAAACCAGCGGCTACCTTCTCATGCCAGGAATGCTATAATTGATAGGGAATTCCTAGGCATTATAATAGTACAAACCGGCAGTTGGCAGAGCCTACAAGAATGTGTGCCCTACTTCAGTGTTCACCAAGAAGGGAGCACGGATAATGTAACAGTATTTCTCAGACATTCAGCATTACTTGGGCAAGCATTTGCCGAATGTGGGAAACACTGCCTTACACAGTTATTCCTTTAGCTCGTTGAACGCCCTCAACTGGAACCCAAAAAAGCTAAGCAGCCTTTACACGTGTCGTATATCACTAAATAGTCTCTCCAAAGACTCGATATTATAGTGTAATAGCCAAACATATATCTGTGACGTGAAACTTTTGCCATCTCTTTGGATAAATATGATGAAATAGGACTGGTTCTATTTGATAAATGTAACTCTGCGGAACCACAGTTGTCAAGGGTTTTCCCAAAATAAAATACCAAAATTTTATTCGATACACTCGATTTAATTTATCGATTAGCCTAAACTGAGAACTCTGTTATCCCACATTTCGTGTAAGTAAAAAACTGTTGCAGAATCTGCATTATGGCTAACTTATGTTAGATTTCTGAATGATCAAAAAGTGAGTTAATGGCACTTCTTGAGCTTTATGAGTATGAGTCTCTCCTCTACGATTGCAAAAGCAAACTGTACAAAAACTGGAACACTCGCCAAGCAGCGTTTCTTCAAATTAATCAAATCTTCCCTTTTTCTGTTGGGTTGTCAGTCAAAAATTGTTGAACCAGTACTGAAACCGATGAACTAGCCATGAACAACTAGTTCAAGAGTCTCTGTCATTGAAGGTGTATTAGCTCGTCATAGCTTCTCTATAGAGTTTCTCTTTAGAGAATTCTGACAACTGACTTTTTAGTGATAAATGATAAGTGTAAAGGCAGCTTAAATAAGTAAAATTGGACAAATTCAACAAAACAGCAGCATTATTGTTCAGCAGAAGGATTGATCGCTGAGCAGGTATCAGAATAAAATGATACATCAAATGATACATGATCTGCTGAATGAAGAGCTACATTTTTGAACAAGAACTTTAAAAAATATCATCGAAACTGCATAAAAGTAGTCAAACTTAAGTTTTAACACCTTTTTAGTTGGAACAACTTAGAATTATTTTTCAAATTTAAAAATGAGTCAAGATAAGTATATCGGCATCAAAATAATTGCAGCTTCATGTAGCAGTATTCCTTGAAAGAGGGGCACTATTTTCGATACCTGCTACTCTATCATGATACCGTATTACTGGAGTTCATTAAAAAGATCAGTAAAACGTATCATTGATCAGGGAGCAAGCTCTTCTGCTGAACGCGGCCATTGTTTGTATGAAAATGTTACAAAGACACATTTTAGCAAGCCATTCATCAACCTGATTAAGAATCTCATGAATCTGTATAAGGTCCCCACTTGTGAGTGACTCTCCCTCGAAATTCATAAGCGTTTCAACATCATTCATCTTCCATTCTTGCATCCGGAGCCATAGCAACAATCTGATCCTTAACAGAGGCTATTTCTTCAATGGGAATGATTCTAGTCTTCTTTTTGTTCCACGACTGTTGGTAGACAAACTATGCGGCATCTTTATGACCAATTTCTTTGTAAAATATGTCAGTGATATATTGATGCCTGTTCAATTTTAAGTGATATGTTTTTTGCATAAAAATTAGTACTTAACATTGAAATTGCCCCTTGGTCCATTGGTTGTAAGATTGCAGTTGTATTCTTTGGCAGAAATGCTGCTTTCATGTTTCCAGACTTATCTTGTGAGTTGGTTGGGTGTATTATGTACCACCATTGATCCATTGGTTGTAAGATTGCAGTTGTATTCTTTGGCAGAAATTCTGCTTTCATGTTTCCAGACTTATCTTGTGAGTTGGTTAGGTGCTTTATCTACCAACAGTAAAGCGTTTTGGGTTCAATTTCCCTCTAGCCTTCACATTGTGTAACTATTCGGTGGACTATGCCTAGAGTAAGCTCCTTTTATGGTCTTATTTTTTGTTCCCGTTCGTACTGAAACAGTTCTGTAAGAATGTCCTTAAACTAGCCTTATTTGTATAAGTGAGAGTGCTGCTAGTAATTTAGTACAATCAAGTACAACTTATCCTTGAAATTTCAACTCAAATTTGGAAAACTTCCAAGAAGTCTTTTACAAATTAAAGCTAATACTTAGAACTATGCATAACTACCTAGATATATCCTTGACTTAGAGTCTTCAAATTTTAAGTTTAATTTCAATTTGGGCAATTCTAACAAGGACCTCGGAAAAAAGACTAAACAAATTGTTGTGTGTTGTTTGGGTCCTGGAAAAGTCTAAGTTTTCAAATCAGCTACAAAAATCAAAAACACAAATGTAAACTGAATGATTAAGATAAGTATTTTCTTTACATTTAGCTAACAAACAGATAAAATAAATTATGTAATACATTAGGAAAGTTAGATTGGTTAATACGAGTAGATATGTATATATATATATATATCAATATATTTAGGTATATTTGTTACGTAGAGATAATTAAAGAACAGAATTACACCAAGAAGTGGAACAAGTTTCGTTTTAGTTTGGCTGTAGACGCGTGTGGTAAAGGTTAAGTCGTTCGCATATGTCAGTTAAGATAACCCCACAACGAGAATCGACAGAACGCATTAGCGTTAGTTTTTATTATAAAAAGGAATAGCATCCGCTGTGGGTTGACAGGCGGTGGGGAGGGGGGCTGCGGGAGTACATTTGTCAGACGGAATGGGGAAAAAGAAACACAACAATAACAACAAACTAAAACAAATTCCGGGTCTTTGTGGTTGTGTGTTATTTATGCTTACATACATATACATATACATACATATACATATGTATATATATACATATGGACAGTCAGGCGAATGGCATCAAGCGACAACAACAACATCAACCACAACAACACTGGAGCACGTGGCCAAAATAAGTATGCCACGATATTAGGCGCTTTCTGCTTCCTCTGGTTGGTTCAGTTCAAGTTCTGTTGCATAATTATTATAAATATTTACTGATTACATTCTACAGCAATGCAGGCGTAGTTCAATCCACACACACTTCGAAGCTTTTTATAAATAAATGTAAAGTAAATTGTTTGTTTTTTTTCTTTCTCCAAGGTATTTTATTTTCCAACATACAAAATGTAAATGAAATGAATATATTATCCATATACAGAAAACAAAAAAAAAAACAAAAAAAACAAAAAAAAAGGAGGGAAATAAAAAGAGCAAATGAAAACTAATAACTGGAAAACTGATAGAAAGCATCATTCTAGTGGAAGGACAGTCAGATTAGTTTAGATAGAGATAGAGCGTAGAGTTAACCTTCAAAAGGAAGCTAAGCGAAAAAGGGCGCTGCAGTTGCAACTTAAATTATTACACAAACATTCTAAATGCTACAAAGTATATATAGTTGCTAGATTTATAATTATATTACCATACACCATAAAGAATGGAAAGAGACATTGAGTTAGAAAGAGATTAATATGAATATCTTAAAAATGATGCGAGTCCACTAATTAATTTTTATCGAGAAAAGTCGATGTCAAGACTAACACACACAATGAAGTGTGTAACTTCATGTGGATTTCTTATAAGCGAAATGTATAGAATCTCAACTTTTGCTTCATCGGGTAAACTTTGACTTGAAGTTCCGATTTTTAGCTATTTCAAGCACTCAGCTAGTGTCCTTGCTGCACTGAGGAACTGCAGAGGCAAACTTCTTAGTTTGGGCTCATCTAAAGAAGTTCTTAGAACGACTTGAGTAATTCCCGGTTATTTGGGAAACTCTATTACAAAATTGCTCACACCTTAAGAAATTGTTATTGTATTATTAATTTGATAAGCGTTCTCTCAAATTGAAACTAAAACCAGTATCAGTTTTTACCAGAAATTTTCAAAGTATTCTTTTTAGTTGAATCGAAAGTATTAATTTGAAACTAAACATTTGCAACTTTAACAAAAATCAGCTTGGAAGTTATGCCACACTTTCCATAATTGTTGTGATTGTAGACTGAACACTTTAGTACCTTGAACAGAGCCCAGACGACGCGTTGAAGACGTGGTTCATTATGCCAGCTAGTCGTTGCTTTTTATAACCTGTTCCCATTGAAAATGGGAAAAGGGGGATCATGAAGTTATGCGAATGTATGTAACAGGGAGAAGGAAACATTTCCGACCCCATAGGGGATATATATTCTTGATCAGCATGAACAACCGATTCGATATAGTCATGTCCGTCTGTCTGTCTGTATGAAAGCGTCGATCTCAGAGACTATAAGAGATAGAGCCACAAATTTTTGCATGAAGGTAGATGTATGCCGTGCGCATATCAAGTTTGTTCAGATGTGGAAATTCTCCCCTTTATTCCTTTAGCTGATCGATAAGTAATCCTGATTACTAAATATGTTTAGAAGGAACGAACCATCTATCTCTAAAACTGTGGGAGATATGATGATCCCATTTTTGAGTTTTCTGATAGATAAATGATAACATAATATCATCCCCACACCAGGTATTTGCTTCCTTGGTATAAACTTGTCCTTGGAAGGGATACAATTTTTAAAGCTTTCGAGGAATTTTGAGGAAAGTGAAATCACTTTCACTTTAGGCACAAAATAACTAACGTTTGGTCAGATACTTAAGGCTTTTTTCTGGGGTCTTTATAGATAAGCAAGCTCCAGCAAAGCATCTGCACAAACGGAATACGAAAGGCGCAGGGCAAAAGCAATTAAATTTCGACCGAAACTTAGAGGGGAAGACCAGGTATGGGAAGACACTAATAAGCATGGTGTGACCAGCTGGTGCCATCGGTCGAAAGAAACATAAGCGCCCAAAAACATTTACAAAAATTAATTTTCCATCCAAAAGATGTGATTTATTCGACAGATTGAAAGTCAATCATTGTTTAAATTTTACACAGATCTTTAAAAATGATTTTGAATTTAATGGGGGAAAAACTAGAAATTTTTATTTTAACGTTTTCCGAATACTTTCCGAATGTGTAGGAAGATTTCCCCAAATTGGAAAGTCACATTTTCCCTGCAGTTTCGCAAATATGTTTGGAGTTAATACTTCCGTTTTGCATCCTTAACCCAGATTTTTCACAAAGGGGGTTTTATTTTTTTAAACTTTGAAAATGAGTGTGCACCTAGTCGAATGATGAACTAAAGAGTTTTATTTGATATTTCCAAGCTTTTATTTTAGTACTAATTTTCAGCATTTCAGAGTAGTTTTTACTCTGAAAAATGTTTAAAAAATAGAGGATAATTTCGGCTCTGCCGAAGTTTGTATACCCTTGCAGCTCGTTTTTCTAACTAATTTAGTGAACATTTCCGCTGAAAACATACAAGTTTTCTCACTAAGACTGCTTTTTGTCTCTACTTTTCTATAACAGCTATACTTTATAGCTATATATATAGATACTATACCATATAGATGTCCGATTTCGACCAAACTTAGTGGAATCATGGGAAACCATAGCAAACTAAGAAATACAAAGTTTGGAGGCGCTTTCTTTGAAAACAAAAAGTTTTTCTCGCTAAAACTAGTATATCTACCGATCATTCCTATGGCAGCTATATGCTATAGTTATCCGATCCGACAGATTTTGATACTTATGCAGCGTAATTGTATTACAAGCTTTGTGCAAAGTTTGGTCACGATAGCTTTCAAACTGACGGAGGAAATCGCATAGAAACAGATGGACACGGTTGTATAGCCTCTGCTCATCAAGCTTATCAAGAATATATATACTTTATCTGGTCAGGTCAGGTCGGAGATGCTTCCTTCTATGCGTTAAAAACATCTGAAAAATTTCAATATACCCTCTGCGAGGGTATAAGAATGTAGCTTCAGAGTTCTTGTGGTTTGTCATGTACTCGTTTCCGAATTCGATCGATCGGATGAGGTAAGAGATTTAATATCCCAGAATAGATAAGAGAATTTGAAGTTATTCTATGAATGAAAATCATAAGTTACTAGCCAAATTACACAATCGTTTTTTAAAGAAAAGAAAGTTTCCTTTTCGGATTCCGCCTAATTTGATCGAAACTGAAAACGGGAAAACGTGATGGATTGTGTTATGCGATATTTCGTTGAGTCAAACATGTCGGATACATATTTTTGGTGGAAACCTTGAACCCATTTCGTAGAGTTTAAGACTCAAATGATCATGTATGAGAGTTATGCTTGGTACTTGATTGACGTCCATACCAAAGTATACCTTGAGTTAACTTCAAATAAATCTAATGATGCGTGGAAACCCACCGTAACAGTTGACTTAGAATATAGCTGCCATATAAACAATATTGCCAGTCACAAATATTAACTGCTTTTGGATACTGAAGATAGTACAGAAAGGTACTTGAAATCGCAGAATAGATATTATGTGCATAACCTTACTTATGTGACCACAAGCCGTTTTTAGCTCCCTAGTTTGTCTACCAACTTGATAAAAATTGCATAGCTTTGATTTGATTTCCAACTTAAAACATTTCCAGGTTGCCCTTTGGAATTTCCCACCCAAAATAATCAACGTCGTGTCGTATGAGTAATATTTCGCCGGAGTTTCGGTTCGATGCAGAACCGATTTGCCGACAACTGAAATTGACCATCAATGCAAAAAACAGAATGTTCCATTAAAATATAATTGAATTCTGGTATGCAGAGTAGCTCTAATAAACTCAGAGAATCGTCCGACTTTTGACTTTTAAATTGGACATTTTTGCAGCTTTTTTGTTGACTTCTGATGGCAGTCGTATTAATTTGAAGAATTTCCCCACAAAATGTAATATCAATGCGGGGACTACATATCGAGCGTACCCAAACATACTCACACACACACACACACACACGCCTCGGTCAGTACACTCGCTTACATAAATGTCAAAAAAGCAATCATCCGGCAACCGAAAAAACCATACACTTGCACACACACAAAGGAAGAGTAACAAGCGATTCCGATATATAAAATGTAAATAAATTGAAACGCATGCAGCATTATCCTTTTTCGAACGTGACAGTGACACTCTGTGGCTGTGAATTGCAATTGTTGTTGGTAACAGTGGGTATGCGGGCAGGGTGGATGTAGGGTTGGGGTAGGTGGCAGGGGGTAGGGAAAACGAGCCAGCGGGCAAACGGGCTACGGGCAATGCAACTACATGTAAGTAAAAATCTTTTTCATGTATGAACAAAATATTTTATAAGCAAATGTGAATAAATGTTAGTGGAAGTATGTGAGGGTATGTGTGTGTGTTTCAGTGTGTGTATGTGTGGGTGTGTGGGAGTGTGGGTGTGTGTGTGTGTGCATGGGCAAGCTGTGGCTGTGCTAAACCCCTTATGCAAATTAATATTGAACTCAGGTCCAGTTCCAGGTCCATCATCATTATCATTTTCATCCTCAATTTACATTAACATTTCTTGTACAATTTGATGTGAGAAAGAATTGTTGTTGGAGCGTACACACTTTTGGAGAGACATTACGCAATACTTAGCACATACATTTATGTACAAGGAGATATGTATGGGTATATATGCATATACTATATACATATGTCAAAGTATTAGTGGCATACATTGAATCAAAACGGAAACGGAAATGGAATTGGAAAATCAACTCATAAATCAAAGGAAAATACAAATGAAACAAACGAAGAAATAAACAAAAGAATCATAAGAATAACAATTAAAATACAAAAAAAAATTAAAAATTGAAAATAAAAAATCAAACTACAGAACAAGAGTATTCTCCAAGTGGGCTTACCTTTCGCACTGCCTCAATGTCCAGGAGGCGATAATCCACAGCGACACCATAAAGACCAATAGAACCGTTCCCGGGCATATTGTCATTAGAGTTTTTAAAACAAATCTAGAAAAAGGAAAAAATGTTACGTTAGTTGAATGAAGAGAGCGAGAGACAGAAAGAGAGTGAGTGTTGAAATTCAGTTCCTCACTTCAAGGAAAGAAATTTATACAAGATCTTTGGAAAACACTCTACTCTGCTCACAAATTGGTCATATGCTAAGCTCTCCGATGGTGCTACTTCTAGTAAAGGGTGGTTTTTTTCAAAGCTATAGAAAAGTTTTGAAAAAAAAAAAAACACATAAAATAATGTTCTATAGTAAGGACCATATAATTTAATGTTTGAAAATCATTTCATGCAAATGTTGACCATGACTGCGCCTCAAATGGTTCATCTGCTCTTTCTCTACTCTACTCTTTCTAACATTTCGGCCGGTATCTCACGAATAAATGCTTCAATGTTGTCTTCCAATGCGTCAATTGAAGCGGGCTTGTCTGTATAGACATGAGCTTTAACATAGCCCCACAAAAAATAGTCTAAAGGTGTTAAATCGCACGATCTAGGCGGCCAATTGACCGGTCCCAAACGTGAAATAAAAACGTTGTTCGTTTGTAAGACGATTCATGGTTAAATTATAGACCAAACTGAATATGTTTGACAGTGAAACAAAACACGAAACGTGCGTGAGCTGTTTTAACCAGTGTTTCCAAAAGATAATAGCTAAAAAATCACGCTTTAGTAACATTTTCTGAGTTAATGCTAGCTGCACCAAGATGTTTGTAATTTCGCAAAGGTAGTTTAATTATCATTTATTTCCTTTAAAATATGTTACACAAATGAAGTCAAAACATTTTATTAATTTAAATTATCTGAGAGCACTACATTGCTGTACGAAATAATACGGACCATTTTCAGTTCGAACAGCTGATTTGATTTATCCAATCAAACTGTTATGTGGAATACCGAGAAGTATGAAATGAGCAAAAACCTATGCCTATTCTTGCTGATTAGATGAAAGGCCACTTTGTGAAGAAATTCGATGTTAAATTCAGGCAAGAGCTATAGAAAAGATGTAATAACGTAAGTCTTCCTAGATCAACAGCACAAAGTTATGTAGTAAACTTTAAAGGGAATGCAAATATTAACAATAATGTTGCTCAACAAGGTCAAGTTTCAAAAATGTTTCTTCGCAAATAGAAAGGGATTTGTCTGCTATAATACATTTCTTGAACTGAAATTGCATCACGTTGGTTTACTTTATACTCTTAGTATTGGCAAAGTCATCAAACGTGTGTGGACACACAATGTGCGGGCTTTTAAATAAAAAAATAAGAACGCAAAGTGGATCCCAAGATTAGTATATTCTTGTACCTTCTGCTACATGCCAAGCCATTCTCTACGTAGCTACCTTTATAGAATAAGCTGACAAAGTAAAACAATGCATTGAGCCAAAACATTCGAACCCCGCGAAGCGCATGCGTAGCCATGAAGCTGCGAGTTGGACTTGGCTAGAGAAAGAAAAGCACTAGACCACAGGGAAATATTTAAGTCAGAATTTGGTTCAATTTGGTAAAAAGGACCACTGATTTGGCTGTTAAAATAGGATGTAAAGGATGTTAACGATAGTACAAAGCCAAAAGAATGCCTAGAAATGGTGAGGATAGTTGTTCTCAACTCCGGATTGCCTAGCTGAATACTTGCTGAAACCTTTTGCAAAACAGTTTTGCCTGTAGCACATGGAAATGATCCAAAATCTATGTATTTCGGAACACCACTATCGATTCGCCGCCTTCCTAAATACTTCCGACTCTAGAAGACAGAGATGCCTACTGCTAGGACGCGCCCCATATTGATTTAGCTAATATACAATACAATGAGGCTTCTTAATAAAAAAGCTCATTTTGACGGGATATAGTTAGTTGAAAGTCAAAATAATAAATATGATTCTCCTTACAGGCCAAATTGGGATGAAAAGCCAAATTCTTGGCATAAAGTTGGCAAATGCAGCCATAGAGTTGAAACTTATTGATTTTGATAACAACAATCAGAATATCATTTAGGAAAGGTTTTGAAGCGATCCTACCACGACTACCTTGTCCCACGTGGCGGATACGTAATATAATTCTTGTTATTAATTAGTTTTAGCATGTTCTATAATATTTTTTGTTTTGGAGCTTACGTTTTTCATGTTAATTTGTTTAAAAAATCCCATAAATAGTATAGTTTTTCGCTACTATTGATATTTTTTAAACCGATCCTACCACGACTACCTCACCGCCCATATGGTCCCACGTGGCGGATACGTAATAAAATATTTTTTCTTAATTAGTTTATCCATGTTTTATCTCTTGGAGCTTACGTTTTTCATGTTAATTTGCTTAAAAAATCCCTTTAAAGGTATCGTTTTTCTCGACTATTGATCTGCCTCACATTGAAAATACTTCCTAGGCTGAGCTTAATCTTTGCTAAAAGTTGGAGAGCGGGCAAAATCGGGCCAAAAGTGTGGAACATAAAAACAATTTGGCCGAAAGTGGGCGAAAGCTTTAAGTTTTAAGTCTACAGGGCAAAGGTGTTTTGAGTTTTCTCTGACTAAGGAAGTATCACAACACAAATTAATGTTAATAATTTCACAGGTTTCACAAAATTGCTTAGAATTATTTACATAGTACATCAATTTTACTGTATTTTGCATATTTTGCACACATTTTATTTGCTCACTCGCAGAAATTGTCTGTTGTAGCAAAGATGACATATATTTTACCGCTTTTTTATGTACTCAAACAGGCAAGCAAACATCAGACTTTGCAGGCCTGTTAAAAGCCCACAATTGCCCTCCGACAGCTTTTATTTTTGGAATTGTTATATTTGAAGTATTCTCTTTCAGAATAAAAGACAAACATCATAAAACATTGTCATTAAAAATTCGACTTTATGTCAAAAATTTGGCCATTCAGCCCAATGTGCACTGTGTGGCGTTGGTTCAACACTTGCACACCATCTGCAGAAAAGGTACTCAAGGCCTTGAATGGAGAAATGTGTAAGAGGGTTAATTATGGAATGGGAAAAATAAAATTTATTAAGATTTTGATGCTAAATTAATGTTTATATCTTTAATAAATGAATTAACTTCAGTTACAAGTAATGTCTGTATTTGGAAATAATCATAATCATCCATTATTTGTACAAAGAATTTTTGAAAGTTTGACGCTTTATTGCGACACTTTAATTTTTTGAAAGTTTTTTCCATCAACCTTCCTGGCAATTTCACCATCTCGAAAACGAAGAATCTTTTCATGCAATCCACGAATCTATCCAGTTTTGGAATTCTTCAAAAGATCGAAACTGCTGATTCTCAAGGGCAAAAAAGAAGAGGAAAAGCTGTAACAGAACTTTGAAACCGTTTCAGCAACGACCCCAGGAATTCGAAATAAATAAGGAGAATTCAAATACAAAATACAGCAAAAAGCGAAGTGAAAAGGCTTTCGCCCTACGGTGAATTCAATAGACAGTGTAAATGGATGGGAGATGCAGGAATAAACATCTTGACGGAGGCTCATGTGCAGCATGGAGGGATCCGGATCCGTCAATAGCGCAAGCAGAACGAAGCGGAGTGTACCATATGGAAGTTCTGGCGATCTAGAATGATCCAAAAGCAGACAGGAGTCAGCTGAGGAGGGCCTTTTGGGATCGATAATACATTAATGAAGACCAGAAAAGCTTCCTCATACTTAGAAAAAAAGGCTTCTGGCGTTGTAGACCAAACGGGATAGAATTTAAGCCGTTCTGTACTTAAACATTAAAGTATGATTCGTTCTTGGGTGTATTTAAATTGAGAACGAAACATTCCAAAACCGAAATATGGCTGGTACTATTATTGAAATGAGAACAAACGTTCATGAATCAAAAACATTATGTACTAACAGCAAGATGAAAAATTCAAGTAAAGCTAATTTTTAAGTATATCTACAACATATGCTAGATTGAGTACAAAATAGACACAAAGTGTGTAACAGAAATGCGAATTATTTTTGGGCGAGTTTGTTCTTCAAATTCCCCACTGGCTCTAACACTTTTGTTATGGAGTGAAGGTAAAGTTCTGAACTACTTACAGTGGCTCTAACTTGCTCTTTGGTTATGGCCCTTGAACTTATCTCTAGTTCAATACAGAGACCTTGCTTAAGAACAAAGCGGAAATAGCTTTCAAATTGTATGGGCTCAGACTAAGAACATTTTGTATTTGTTTGAAATAGTCTTACTTTCTTTCCCGAATGTTTTTGGGCTGGCATTAGAAATTACTGCACTTTAACAACGAACGCTTTGTTCTCATTTTGAGACAAAATCGGGCTTGACTTAAGAACACTAAAAGGTAAAAGTATCATCTAAAAGATTCAAATATTCTTAAAATATCCCGAAACTGTCTGAAATCAAGTATTCCGCGACTTCAACAGTAGTACTTGACATAAGATTTTTGTACTTAAATCAGGTATTTTCCTACTTACCGTACTTATCGACACTGTGTGTACCTGATTCAAGTACACAGTTCTTGTTTTTTTTTTCTGAGAACATTCTTTAAATGATTTCCCGTTTCCATTTGGACTGACTTTCAGCTTAAAAACTGAAAATCTTACAAAGTACTTGAAAAATGATCATCCTTAGGATGATTTTCAGTACCGCTGGGTGATTAAAAATGATATCGAAGACATATCCAGTCCAAATGGATCTTATTTTTCTGTGTCGGCGTGACACTTCGATAGCGAGTTGGGCTAGGATTAAGCAAACGTCAGTTATTAACTGGCGATTAGTTAAAGTAAACTGCATATCATATTATAGCCCCACTTTAAGTATATCCTGTAGGGAGGAGATTCCATATGAATCTCCACCAAGTCTAAGCCGTCAACGAAGTAATTCTCATAGAGTATTCAATAAAGTAAGAAACTTTTAAGCTCCCATTGTTATTTTTTGGCTTAGTCCTATCCGTGATTCGGTTCATGTCGACTCAACTGCCCAATGGACTTAACCACTATCCACTTACCTTGTGTTAAAATTAATCCTATTGAGAGCGCCGATGCTCCGTGATGATGCGTCTGTGAATAGCTTTGAATGTAACAGCATTACGCGGCAGATTAAATATAATCGTAGGAACATAGGTAATGATAAAGCTACGTCGTATGGCACCATTTCAGTGCCCATTGTTTTGTTCTTATTGGCCAATTTCGTCGTCCACTGGAAATAGTATTCACCAGGAATTGGATGTATAGCGCATATAAAAAGTTCTAACCCTATTTGACTAATTCGTTGCCATGTCATTGCGATCCTCCAATCGTCGGCGCAGTTATCTATCATGAATAACTGCGGAGGGAAAGAGACAGAGACAGAGACAGAGAGAGAGAGAGAGAGAGAGGGAAAACAATTGTTTTTTAATTATAATTGGAAAATTATTGATTTGGTATTTGCGACTAAACAAAATGAATTACACTCAAAGATACGAGCATGAATTATTTGACAAGTAAGTACAACGTCAATGAGGTGTACATACATACATACATATGTTGTGGATATATCTCTGGCTGTGTGTGTGTGTGTGTGTGTGGGGGAGAGTGTGTGTGTGTGTGTTAATGGGTGTCGTGTGACTCTTGGGGGGGAAAGGTGAAAGCGAAATCAGGTTTTGATTTGATGAAGCACCATTATACCGTTACACACATACAATGTACCTTCGCCTTCGCTCGCTTTCGCCTTTGCTTCCGCTTCCAGACTTCGATTGCAACTCGATTTTGAGGGTCTCGGTCGTGGTCTTGAATTGATACGGTGGTGACGGTGTGTGTGTGTGTGTGTGTGGGGGTGTGTGGGTGTGTGGTGGGGTGTGAGTGTGTGTGTACTTACTAGAAAGCGGCGTGCGTGTTCACGTGTAATTAGCACATTCTCCTTCTTTTTTTTTTCAGTGGTTATTTACCTATTTGTTTGCTTTATAATTGACTCAAATCAATTTTGCTATTGAAAAACCAAATTGGCATGTAATTTCAAAAATCACTTTCTCACTAAAGTGTGCTTCTGGGTGCACACTAATCATCAGTTTCTTCATTAATAATACATTATACAGAGGGCAAGCAATTGTGGCGAATGCGTCTCTGGGCACTCTGATGTAGGGGTCGGCAGTGAAGGCATAGAGGCGTGGTCAAAGTTCCAGTTTTACAAATTTAAATATGCTTTTTAAAGCACTCTGCCCATTCTCGGGGCATTGATAACAAGATGTTTTCAGTTGCCAGTGGCTAATATCTCTGCCCACATTGCCGACCCCTGTTCCAAATACATTTATAATAAGCCAAATCATGTTAAATAATTATGCATTTCATTCACCGCCTAACAAATTGCTCGAAAAATGTTAAACACGCTTATTGGTATGCCAGGCAATATGAGGGAGTGTATACTATGGTCCAAATCCATTTGGGTTTCTAATATTTTCTTAATCTGGCTCTTCTGAACTCATAAGAAGGCAAGCTTTTGTTGTCAGAGTCTCATTTTTCTTTCTCTTTCAAAGCAAAAACATAAAATTCCGAAAAAAGTAATTTTAAATGTCAAATAGATTTTTATGTTTTAATGAGTTTTGGCATTGTTTTGAAATTTTATGTGTCGTCTTCGGCTTAAGTTGAACTTTTACCCTGAAATGGTCTATGAGTTTTACCAAATAAATGGCATATTTTATTGGCTTGAACAGAAATGAAATGCAGATTCATAATTATGTAATAAACACAAAGAATTTGATGCTAATTAACATGTCACATATTTGTAACAAACACTTAAAAAGGACAACATCTGTTAAAGTCGTCCTGATGTTACCCTTATTAATTAGGGGGATTAGGGGGACAATATATTGATTGGCCTTATTTAGAAAAATTAATGAGTTCCCTCGGGCGTAACATCAATCATAAAGTGAATTCTGCAAAACAATCTTACACAACCGGTCTTCTACGCCAGTTATTGGCTTCAGCTGTAAAGTGAATACACAGAAAACAAAGCTCCGTCGCATAAAAATCTAATATCCATTTAACAACAAATGGATATTTTTATTTCCTAAAATGGATATTAATACTACTCTGTACCAACGAAATAATAAAATAATAAATAAATTTAGGTCTCGAAGGGAGTGAATTAAGCAGAATATCCTGTAGCTCGTGATTGAGTTCTTAAGCTCGAGCTGGGATTGCTCCAAAAATAGAAAGTATACATTAACGTTTAGATATTAGAAATTAGTACAGAATAGCTTTGTTTTCATTAAGAAAATTGTTCTTCACTCGCAACATTAAGATTTTTTAAATAAAAGTTTAGGATTTCAATTGCTGAATGCGACATATAGAAGATCAACAAGAAACTTGTTGTTAATTCAATTCGCACATCGTCGCTTGTCGTTTCCCTTGATTACTGTGATTTGCGGCAATGCCACGCGAGTGTTTGATAGTCGTATGGGCTGTGATGACGGCATTTCTGCTTAAATTTTTGAGACAAGGTGCTCGAATCCCAGACAAGGGCATTTAAAAAAGCGGCATAGAAATGAGAAAATTAAACGATTCAAGCTACATAAATGTAATGGGCTAAAAATCCCAAAATCAAACGTGTAGAAAATCTACTTTTTCATATGGTTTTTACATATTTTGAATTATTTTTTTTACACAGAGAAAGTGTAAGAAAACATCCGTACATTTTGTGTAAAAAATCCCATTTGAGAGTAGGCAAATATCTGAATATTATGTGTGGAAAAGCTATGTTAACAAATCCCTTTACAGGTTTGAAAACTAAACGGATATTTCGTAAGGAAATAGCTACTTTCGAAAATCCGATTCTACACAGAAAAAAAAATCCGAATTCGGGCTTGAAAACGGGGTGATCTCGGGGCATGCTTGAAGTGATCCAGTTTTTCGGGATCAAAAAAAAAAAAGTTGAAGCAAAATCAATCTTTTTCCGGGATCAGCTCAAGAATATCCGAGATCAGCCCGTTTCTAATCCCGTTTCGGATTGATTTTTTTTTGAGTGTAGGGTCCAACAAGTTAGAAAGTCGGTCAAGCAGGACTTCAAGGTACTCTGTACCTCCCAATTTGTATGTATTTATCTCATAGATATTTGATATTTAACTCGACAATCGGTGGTCCGATCTTCACCATTCCTTTAGGGGATCGATAAATAAAACTGATCACTAAATATGCCCAGAAGGTACAAATCTTTTGTCCATAAATTTGTGGAAGTTAGGACGTTTTCACGATAATGCGGGCAAATATTTACTAGAAATGCTTGCAAGTATTTGAAATTCTTGTCCCATATATTCTCTTGGTGTACCTTTGGTACAGAGTATAAGAAACCCAGAAATTTTGGGTGAACAAAGCAATTTTTCATCTGATTGACTTGAAACTCAGATTGAAAACTAAGTCTGAGAAACAATTAAAAACGAGAAAGCTAAGCTAACTTCATCTGTGCCGAAGTTTTTATACCCAAGCAAGTGCTCGCTTAAATATTTTCAAAAAATACTCTTTTTCCCATTTTCCGACCGATCGTTCGTATGGGAGCTGTATGATATAGTTATTCGGTTTGGCCAATCATTTGTAAAATTATGTGAAAGCATGTGAAACAAACAAATACAAAATTGCAGGATGCTACCATTAAAAACAAAAAAGTTTTTCTAACTAAGACTGTTTTGCAGACCTATCTTTTGTATGACAGCTATACCATATAGTTGTCCGATTTTGATAAAACTTGATAGAATTATAAAAATACATAGAAAACCTACGATTACAAAGTTTGGAGACGTTTCCATTGATAAGAAAAAAAGTTTTCCACACTTAAACTAGTTTTCCGGCCGATTGTTCCTATGGGAGCTATGAGATATAGTCATTCGGTCCGGTCGGTTCCGACATATTAGTAGTGTGAAGCAAAAAGAAGACTCTGTGCAAAATTTCAGCTAGATAGCTTTAAAACTGCGAGACTAGTTCGCGTAGAAACAGACAGACAGACAGACAGAAGGACGGACGAAACTCAATCGATTCAGCTCGCCACCCTGATCAAGAATATATATGGTTTATGTGGTTGGAAATTTATTTTTCTATGCGTTGCAAACTTCTGGGCAAAATTATAATACCCTTTGCAAGGGTATAACGAGAGCGTAAGTTAAAGTCGGCCCTGCCCGACTTCGAAATACCCGTTACTCAAGGCAATTAGTGTTTAATAGCCTCATGCGGCTCAGATAAGTATGCAACGTTTTTTTAACTCTGCCATTTATTATCTGATCTTTATGAAAATGTGTGGTACATTTTGGCCACATGCACTATACTGCAAAATCTGAGCTCGATAGCTTACAAATTGTAGGAGATATTCAACATTTTTTATTGCGGGGGCGGGTGGAGGCGTGGCCAAAATTTGAAACAAACTTTATCTGGGGATATAATTTAGATTAATTATCACAATTTCCGATGTGACTAAATTTCCCCACCAGGGAATTTCCAAACGTTTGATTTGGAAATCTATTAATCTAATTTCCTTTTCCTTTTCGCCGATATAAGTGAATGATATCCTTCTGATTTTGGATAAAATTGGGCTTACAGCAACAAGCTATTCTTGGGCCGATTAATATTAAATTGGGTGTGAAATTTCCAATCGAAAATCCAAAATGGGTAGTTCAAGTTCGTTGAATAATAAACCAATACAATCTTTCAAATTTAATACTTAACTATTCAAGTTACGAAACTGCTGCGGTTACAAAAGTTTTGACACATTTTTATTAATTTATAAATTCTGGTTGTAATTTTTTTCCTGTTCAAAGTTTACTTAAAGCAACTGCAAAGTCGACATACATCCTTTCAGCCTTTACTCTCACTTTTGAATAGGAATTTGCCTTTGCTCGGTTGATTGAGATTTAATGGAGACGCTTTTCAATTTAGATTTATAAAAACACTTTTGGAACCATAGTAAAGCACAGAAAAAGCAAAGGCTCTACGGCCTTCATGAGAAGCACAGATCGAGCACCTAAAGCCGCATCGTATCCAATAAATTGTTGAAATATATTCACGGTCTGGAAATGAGATCGAATCAGCAACTCAACAGATAATACGTGCTAAATACACAAATGTAAATTCGACATTCTTTACCTGTGTTTCACCAGTCTTAGAAAACAAAATATGTTATTGAAATTGCTTACGAATTGTGGCACTTCTGCTGCTTCACAACCTTCTTTTGGAAATAGAATAGAATATCAAGCGATTATGTTGATTTATGGCACTAAACTGTTTGGCTTTCAGCTGGAAAGTGCATAGACGTACAAGCTACTGTTTTGTTTTTATATATATATTTTTTAATAATACTATTTTATAGTTAGAACTGCCAGAGATATTAGTACAACACTTAGAAGCACACGCACACACACATATACAAAATACATATATGTACATAGTTATATATAGTAGTTCTACAAGCCATAGTTACTGGAACGCTACTTACAACGTGACAACGTCTAAACAACAAACGGTGCTACCCAGTTACATTAAATGTTTGTCTGTATTTGAATCGTATTTGCATATGAGCCATTCGCAAGTTAAGCCGATTGCTGGATCGAGCAGGATCTGGACTAAAGAGGCACCGCATGGGGAGGTAAATGTAAGACGCAAAGCTCTATATGGATATATGAAAAGTCCTGTGTTTCTTTTTTTTTAACTTTTTATTTTTGGTTAATGGGTTTTTATTGGACACATCGAATCGACTTATCAATGAGAATGCTCATATGTCTGATGTGGGTATGTGGGTATGTGGGTACGAGTTCATATGTGGTACAGCGGGTGGGTGATAGATACGGTGGTTGTTGGCTGGCGGTTCAGGTGCAGACTAAGCCACTTCAGCAAAGCGATTGCCTCTTGTTTTAGTTTTTTTTTTGTTGTTGGGTAGGTTTGTAGTTTGTAGTTTGAGTTTGTATCGTTTAACTAGGCAGACTAAGTCACAAACGCGAGTTCAACTAAACATCAATTTGGGGAACGCGTGTTGTTGTTGTTGGTTTTTGTTGTTGTTGATGTTGGCTGCTTCTACTCTATGAATGTTGGTTGGTTGGTTGGTTGGTTGGGTTGGTTGGTTGGTTGGGTAGGTAGGTAGGTAGCATAACACTATGCATGTTGGATTTACTCACAAATAGTTTAGATGTTTAAATATAAAGTATAAGTATTACTTACTGAATTCTGCAAAGCATAATGGAAGGTAATTACATATTAAAAATCTGTTTACTTGTAAACATCAACAATTAAAATCAAGGGGGGGAACATTTAATCGGAGTTATTGAAGTGTGAAGATTACGAGATAAACGAGGAATGAGCGGCGACGACGGAATGTTTGAGATTCATTGGTTGAACTGAAACTGATACTGATTACTGAATTTGCTGATACTGAGGTCATTTGATTGATTGATTGATTGATTGGGCGAGGATGGAATGTGGCGTTGTGATTTGGAGCGGTGAATTCTGTATTTTATTTTCTTGTTGTTTTGGTATTCCAAATTGAGCACTGAACACAGGACTTTTCCCTCCTACTCTCGTCACGTGGTATTTGCCAGCCTTGGGAAGTGATATATCATACGTTTTTTGGTCTTACTCTGTGTGTGTGTGTGTGTGTGTGTGTATATACTCGGCATACGTGTGTGTGTGTGTGTGTATCGTAATTATGCACTAACAATTGATTATTCCCATGCTCGAACAGGGCGCCCCAACAGAAGCGGAAAGAACTGTTCACTGCTTTACTCTCATGCAAACACTTTTCAACAAACTATGGCTAAATGGTTAACGGGTTTCCAACACAAACGAAAGTTGATAAAAAAAAAACGAAAAAGTTGGTGCTGTACATGCAACAATTTGTAGGATGATTAGATTGGATTTGGATATCTGGTATTAAGTTTCAGTCTCAAGATTTTTCGGTTTAACAAGCGATGGGTGATCTCTGTGTGTGTGTGTGTGAGTGTGAGTGTGAGTGTGAGTGTGAGTCTGTGAGTGTGTGAGTCGTGATTAATGATTAGAGATTAGTCAGCATTATGTACAATGTAAACGCTTGATACGATTTCTGCCTTCGGCGGGGATTGGCGGGAGCGGGAAGAGATGGAATGTAGCGCTGTTTCATCTTTGACCAGGGAATTGGAATTGGACAATGAACGGACTAGAACACTAAGGCTAACACCATCGTTCATGCGAGTACTCTCTCACTGTTGAAAACCATTCTCTCAATATGCGAACAAAGCAAAAATTTAAATTAACGAAATCACAACTTTTACAACGAACAACGGCGATGAGGGAGTTGGGATGCATGACTAGAGTATAGAGTTAATACAGCGGATAGACAGAGGACAGTTGGGCGGCATGGGGGTTGGTTGGCAAATGGATAGGGGTGGGGGTTGGGGTTGGGGGGGGGGATGACAGTGAGCGTGACGACGGCAACGTTAACAATTAACGATGACGACCATCAAAAACACATCTGGAAAAGAAGATACAATTTGCACTCACTCTCACCTGCACTTCCAAAGCATGGTAAGCTACTATAAGTCCTAAAAGAATCACAGTCGAAACAGATATTAAGGTTTTTAACGCTGTCGAGTAAAACGATGCCTGGAATTATAGCAAAAACACAAATTAAGCGATATTAGATGGTCACACTAAGAGGTATCAGATGAAAATATCCGAATCGGGTTTGAGCAAAATCTCAATGGCAGCACTATTTCGTCATCAAACGTCGGAGTTTCTTTAGTTTCGGAACTAAGGCGTTTTATATCTCATGTTGATCGCGAAAGAACCATGTTCAAGTATCTAACGGCGAAAGTGTGGACGGATTTAATGTCGCGGTGATCCGTGTCTATTTAATGTAGTTTATGCTAGGGCGGAGTTATGACGCATCAAAACCAGGTCGATTATCGTTTTAAAACGACTTTATGCCGCGGTGGTCCATGGCGGAATTATGTCGCTTATCTTTCCGAGGATTAAGGTTGTTTTAAAACGAGTAATCCATCGCGAAATCATATTGTTACAAATCTTTTACCAGAAAAAAGCTAACAATTATCGTAATTCTGTGGAATATGTTATATTAAACCGATTTCGAGTTGATCCAAGGTGGAAATATGTCACTCAACGCACTGCGCAACTAGATCGTCATAAAACGGTCTAATCTCTCGGTGACCCATGGCGGAATTATGTCGCTTACTTTGCTGAGGACTTAGTTCGTTGTAAAACGATTCTGTTTCACAGCGATCCTAAGTGAAATCCCATAGTTTCAAAGCTTTCACCAATAGAATGCGACCAAATGTCGTAGTTCCGTGGAGTAGCTTGTGTTAAAACGATCTCTTGTAGATCCAAGCCGGAAATATGTCACACAACGCACTGCGCAATTTGGTCTTTATATGAAGATTTAGTCTATTGATGTTCCATGGCGGAATTGAGTCGCTAACTGCGGAATTATGTCGGTGTAAACCCATCTAAACTGTTCTTACTCCTTGACGGAACTGTGTCGCTTATCTAATTGCGAAATAACATAATTTTCAAACGATCTTAGCTCGCCTGGATTCTTGGCGGAGCTATGTCGCTCGGCTAATATTAGAATTGAATCTCTATTAATCAATCTAAGCTAGAGTTGATCCATGTAGGATTTATGTTGCTCATCGAACTGCAGAATTAGGCTGTTGTGGAACAATCTTATCTCCCGCTGATCCTTGGCGGACTTATGTCACTTCTCTCAGCTCGGATTAGTACTGCATCATAGCTGAAGATACCTTGAAATGGAAGGACAGGTACTTAACTCATGGCATACTTTAAATGAGTTTCAGCCATGAATTCAAAACAGACATGTCCTGCCACTTCATAACCTTAACTGATTTCAGGCACGATGTCAGTACTCAAGTACTTGAAATCAGTTACTTCTACTGCTCAGTTCTAAAATCAGCCCAGAAAAATGCAGTACTGAAACGAAGAACTGCTGGGTTAGCTAACTTCCGAACTACATTGCCGTAAAACGTCGTTTATTCTTGGTCGCTTGTCGCTAATCTTATGGCGGAATTACATCATTGTAAAACAATATAAACTGGCGGCGATCTAGGGCGGAACTATGTCGTTTTCAAATATACCAAAGACATAGCTTTGCGTGGAGGAATGTCAGTGATAAATCTCTTAGCTACACGAAAGACTATGTCGCTTATCAGATGGCGGAATTATGTCGTTATGAGACACCATAACCACGTGGTAATTCATGGCGTAATTTTTATGTTTCAATACTTTTTTTTGGACAAATATCATAAATGTTGTTTTGTTCCATGGCGGAATTATGTCGTTAATCTAACCGCTCACCTTCGTTGTTTCGCAACGTCCACCAAAAAACCTCAAAATAGTTCTGTCAGTAAAATTTACCAGCGACATGGCTCCTTGCGAAGTATAGTAGTTATTATCGGACGACTTAAATATGTCCTGGTGATCTAATAAAATGTACTACGTAGGCGAACTAATATCGGCGGAACTATGTCGCTGTCACAATTTCTTCAAAGAATGGTAAAACAATAACGTTTTTTAAAGCTTAAGGCCTGTTGGCCTTATATAAAGTACTCACAGTAGCTAACTCGATAATAGAGGAAAGTTAACTTCGGCTTCCTCGTAGTTTATATGCCCTTCAAGTTCACAGAACACAGGTCAACAAATATTGGGTCATCGCTGGCGCTCGAATGAAATTGATATCATTGAAAAGTGGGTTTCAAGCTTAATAGAAGACATTATTCAGAATTTATGTAGCTAGTCAAGTTTTTTGAGAAATCGATGGTCAATTAGCAACCTATTGGCTAGAGGGATCTCTACTTTAGGGAGGGTTATTCAGCAAATTTCTGGTTGATGGGCAAGAAACCGTATGAAAATATTAAAAAGTTTTCCTTTCTCAATGTTTGTTTGAAAATAGCTTAAAGAAAGATAGGTTGATGTGTCTTTAGGTATTTCCTTCTGTGCATCACAAACATCTGCATAATTTTTAGTATACCCTTTGAAAGAGTTTCTGAAATCTTTCGTAAACATCCGATTAGTCCTTACGCTGAATCATTTCTCAGACAATTAAGCTAATGTAAATCTATATATTAAGCTTTTAAGTAAAGGATTTTTAATTCTGAAACTTTTGAAAAAAGGTCTGTTGTGTTTTGGAAGGTTCCTTTCCAGAACCGGTATCAAACATAACCAAACAAGGTGTGCAATGGAAAGTATTTACTGTTCCTAATTTATCACTTTGCTGACGGAAGTCATAATATTATATTTGTTATTTGATTCAAAACTGTAATCCTATTTTAAAAACAAGTCTGACCTTTTAATGTAAATATAATAGGCTAAACTTAAGAACATATAATGCTTATTGACGTTTTCTTTTAAGTAATGTATCGAGATCGACGTACGATTTTCATTTTGTACTTATTTTAAGCTTATAAGTTATTGGTTCAAGAATAAGAGAGATCTTTGGACTACTTTCAACTAAAGTCAAGGTCTGAAAGATCTCTATGAAGTTCCATATTTACTCCAAGAATCTCGAAACGTTTTAATATGAAGAAAATAATAACTTAAAATAAGATTGTTTGTACACGGATCGAATATAAACACTTTCGACAAAAAAAAAACCCCGATAAATCATACCGCAATACAAAAATTCGAAGTATTTCAAACGCCCGTTAAACGCTGATTTCCAAGCCCGTTGGCGAATGTTAAGCGTATCTTTTTCCGCAGATGTCCCGCACATTTATCGAGTATTTGATACAGTTTGACTAACCGAATCGAATTTCTAGTTTTGAGGTTTTTCCGGTTTTTGTTCCATATTTCGCTCGATATTGATACTCACCTTCGTGTATACGCCGGCACTGCTCAGTTCGTTTTCAATAACCATCACGATGATGCCGAACATACCCATGACCAGCGCATAGTCACTAATGCGTTTCCGCTTCTCGAATAAAGCTTTTCTCTTGCCCAGGCGATAGCCCACATTGGGTTTGTGTTTGGCCGAATTTGTTGATGGTTTTCTGGACGTATTACCGCCAGTAAGAGCACGTTCTTCCATATACCTACAGTTGGAGTGGGCCAAAGAAAAAGGGGAAACAATTCGTTCAAAATGGTGCCTGTCGAATGGGGTTAAGCTTACACTCGTTCCGTTCATATGCTTCATTCCATTCGATATCGGGGCGGATGGGAGGGGGGGACTCTTCTACGTACATGTGTGTGGAATGGACACTCGACTCTACCTTAATAAATCTCACATTGTGGATGACATGTTTGTTTTTGTCTCTGCTATTGCTGGCTAAAACTGTGTCATTTCAATTTGTATCTGAAAGATACTCGTGCCCCATACATATGAATGAGCAAAAGATGGGCAATAAAAATGCTGACAAATGAAAACCCAAACAGCTCCGTCGTCAATATAAACTGCTGAACTGTGCCAAATTGTACGTTATTGCAAAAATATTGCCTTCAGACTTAAGTGGACAGTGGACAGGGGACAGGCTGTCTTTGGGATACAAATTGCGAATGCCGTGCAGTTTTTTTTTGTTGTTTTTATTGGAAAGAATTAGAATATTCTGGCACTGACATTGACAGTTAATTAGCCGTTTTTTTTTGTTTAGTTGGTGTCTCCGTGATTGAATGGAATGTATGCGTCTGGGGAATGAATGTAGGCCCGGCTAATTGATTACGTACGGAGCTAAGGACTGGCGCTGGGTGATACATACATTTCATACCTAGGGTAGTCTGAGTGGATACCCACTAGTGCCTCGGCCGCTTCTTCGTTGCATCCAGATGAGATCTGTTCCCGGTTCGCAATGGAAGGTGTTTTCATCGAGCCAGGAATTGAAAGAGTGGACGCTGGCTTGCGGAGCTAAAAATGGTAAATTTCAAATGGGATTAGACATGGCAGAGAGAGAGAGAGAGAGAGAAACTTGGATGGTGTATCTGTGCGTTAGGAAACTAATTCAAGTTTTGTGATTATTAACTACTAAATGCCATTGGCTGAATTGGTGCCTCTACCACACTCATATGGTGCATGACTCTCAGTTTGTGCTGCTATGGGCCAAGCTTCATTAGAGAACTACACTTATACATGCGCAAGTCATTCATGTGTTTGTCAAGCCATTCGGAAATAATTACCTTCCATGGGACGGTGCTTACAAACACATTCTTATGTTTGGATTTATAACTTGTTTGAGTGAATTTTATTTGCTAAAAGTTTCTCCCCACCCACCCAGAAAGTTTTGATAGTTATTATTGAATTTTTCTGCAAACAAAAGAGAAATTCATTTGGAATTCCCATTAATGCATATAAAACGGAAGTGACCAAGTTTCAAAATGAAAGTGCGAACTCATTATAACATTGCCTAAACTTCTAGCCGTAAGAATCCTTCTTAGTCCTTCAGTAAATTTTATTAACATTTCATAATATTTAAGTATATATTGCGCTTAAGATCTAGATTTATTCCAAAGACTGATACATTTGAAGCAAAGTTGTTTTTATGAGCAAAGAAGAAAGTTGGTGAAAAGGACAGGAGATTGAAAGGAGAATGTGTTAACACAAAAGAGATAGAAAAGTTTAACTTCGGCTCCTTCGAAGTTTGGAAACCCTTTTTAACCCTAATTTTTCTAATTAAAGGAATCATTCAAAAAGCTAATTTTCACTTTGAATGATACTAGTTAAGTGGTTTCCCTGACTTACTTATAGATAACACCAAAGATTTATGGATGTTATAGATGACGCATGTGGAACAAATCGATACTTGGAAGCCAATGTCAGCTACCAGGAATAATCGTGTTTTCTTTCACATACGTCATCTAAAATATCCATAAATCATTGGTAAAACACTTACAGAGTTATATCAAAGATATATAGATATTCAAAGATGACGCATGAGGATCAACTCAGAAATTAGAAGCCCATGTTAGCTTCCAGGAATTATCCTGTTTCTATAATTCTTTGAAAACACCTAAAATGATAATTTTTCTGGCTAGTTAGCTGGATGATATATTCTTTTGATTTTGTTGAAATTGGGCAAAACAGTGTGGAGTCCGATAATATTAATATCAATTGGAAACAAAAAGGTTTTTCTTACTAAAACAAGTTTTTTCTCGACCGATTTTTTCGTGACTGCCATATGCATTAGTCAGCTG
Source organism: Lordiphosa andalusiaca (assembly GCA_035044965.1). Taxonomy (NCBI): domain Eukaryota; kingdom Metazoa; phylum Arthropoda; class Insecta; order Diptera; family Drosophilidae; genus Lordiphosa; species Lordiphosa andalusiaca. The sequence continues at coordinate 2,673,332 of JAWNNM010000159.1, read as the reverse complement.
GATTTGATAAAACCTTGTAGAATTGTGTGAAACTACATGGTCGAAAGAAGTTGAAAGAAAGTTTATCTAACTAAGACTATTTTTGAAACCCGCTTAACATAAAAACGAGAAGCGTATAATTAAGCTTAAGAATTTCCTGAAAACCAAAATTGCCTTTAACTTAACATTCAATGTTTCCTAGTCCTAGTCTACCTAGTCTACCGGATTATGACCAAAAATATACATTTTCTGCCAGTTTTTATTTGAGGATTTGGTCACCTAAATATAAGGTCACTTTTCCTTAACGTTCGTAATGCCAGTTGAAGTTTTTGCCAACAAGCCGCGTATCTCAGATCGAATGACGCCTTAGAACGTGGGGGCTGTGAGTTTGAATCCCATATTTTATATTTAAGTTTCATATACTACGTTTATGCTCGCAAAATGTCATGGTTTTTTACGCTTTAAAGTATGCCAGCTTTACTTTCGTTAACAATTATCTATTTGAATGAGATAATTGATTGGTAGTGTCATACATCTTCAAGACTGTACATTCACTGAGATTGTCTGACTAGTGTTAGGTGTAATAAACAAATGAGGTTTAAGGAAAATATTTTAGTATAATATATTTTATATATAAATACAACATACTTTGAGGCGCAAAAATCATGATTTTTTATTTAAGCATAAACGTAGTAATAGATGACTTTTTCGCCAAAAAATGACTTCCTGAAAATTTTGTTAAAATGACTGCGTTCTTTAGGGTTACTAGATGCTTTAGGATTACTATCGCACGGTTCGATAATGGCGGACCACGTTAAAATGCCATGTCATTAGTGTTCAATTACCGGAGTACGCGATCACGAATCCCAGTAAGGTAAGATAAGGTTAGGTTAGGTAGTTCCGGCCGACACCAGAAGGGCTTACACATAGAACTTAAGGTCCTTAATGAGGCTGGGTGATTGTTTGGGTACGTTTGATCCTCCAGGAGGATCTTTGCCATTCGAATGCGAATGCCAAACATTTTTTTGGATGTCTCTTGATCGCTTCTTCCTCAGAAGCGAACCGTGGGGTGCCCAATCTTATGGTGGTTAATGCTGAGCAGCTACCAATGAGGTGTTCTAGAGTTTCTGCGATATCCATGCATTTCCTGCAGTTATCGCTTAAGCGGCTTTAAGACAGAGTCCCGTTAGTATGCCAATGAGCAGTCTACAGTCTCTTCTTTGGAGCTGTAGCAGATAGTTCATGAGGTAAGATAAAGTGTCTGAAAAACAGTACTTATAAGTTTTTCAGAAAGAAGAATTGCTATATAACGGAACACCCCGCAAACAATTCTATATGGGGGGTAAGGGTTTGCACTTTCAAAAAATCGAATTTTTTTGTCTTATCTTATTGTTAAACATTTCAAGAATATACTCTCAAAATTTCTGAGCAAAACTCTTGAAGTTATTGTCTAATTAGTCTCCTGTCCTTTAACATTATAACTCCGACAGCTGCGTGCTTATAAACTTTCAAAGGCGTTTTTCTCAGAACTATGAACTTTTTCAAAGTCCGTGATCACTGCCATTCAAAAACTACTTGATCGATTCATAACTTCCCCCTAACGTTTAGTAAAAATTTTTTTTTTTACATTAAGTAAGTTTCGCACCCACAAAATGGAGGAATTTTTCGTGGGAAATTGCATTTTTCACTTTAGATGGTTACCAAAAATTACAAAAAAAATATATATATAATAATCAGAGAACGTTGGAGGGAGGATTTGATGATACTTTAACTAAATTTCATTGGTTTTCAATTTTAGATAATTTCCCGACCGAGATATAGTGATCACCGCAAATCGATTTTTTTCAAAGACGTTCTGGCGCAAGCTTTGTCACCGGCTGGTTTTTCAATATTTCCACATGAACAATTTATAGAATATTGTTAAAAGTATACTTAATAAAGTGCAAATGGTTTGAATTAATTTGCTCATTCCATTCTTTTAGAAAAAAATTCACAAAAAAAAGTGTTTTTTTGAACGCTAAAACCCTTAAGGCACGACTCGATATACCCAATTCTCAGTAAAATTAATGTTTAATAGCCTTTTCTCCGTTAATTAACAGAGCGTTAACATTAATGTCAATATATCAGCATTATGTTGGCAGATAGCGCAAGCTACTCTGGATAGTATGCAACGTTTTTTATAATCTTTATAATTCTGCATTAATTATTCGCTCTCTATGAAAATTTCAGTTATTATAGATATTGGGAACATACACAATAATGTTAGATATGAACTCAATATCTTCAAATTTGTAAAAGAAATTCGAAGTTTTTTTTTCCCCACCCAAATTAAACCTATTTTATTTGCAAAGCAAATGAATGTTAATAATAAATATTCAAGCAGGCTTACATTGATTTGGGAAACATTAAGCATACGCAGAATGGCACATTTGTGTACTAACAACTAATATTCATATATGCTATTCTATTATTAAATGGATGTCATTCCTTGGCTCGTAAGTTTACGGTGTATAATTACCGGGTGTGAAAATAAAGGTTGAACATTTTTTGTTTTAATGGGCGCGACTCTTTGCGCCAAGGTGTTTAATAATACGTATACGCAGTGTTGCACTAGATAAATTCTTTTGTAGCTGCCTTCAATTTCAAACCAAATGTGTTCGTATTTTCCAAAGGATACTGTGATTTAAGCTATAGTTTGAAAAGAAAGTGGGATGATACCAAGGCCCAGGGAAAGGCATTAATATGCCTGGTGTGCTGTTTCACCAATATGATAGACTGTCCAGGTGCACATTCTCCGAGCGTCAACCTACGACCAAGGCTACAAACCAAACGAATGTAAATATACGGAACTCCGGTTGAGGGGTTCGAACCAAAATTGATGAATGGTTAGTACACGGAAATTTAAGGTTCAAATTTTAAGAGCAAAGGATTTAGTTCAAAGCTTGGTTCTCCCAAGTTTTGGAAAATTTGTGATACAAAAGTAACTACAGTGCTGAATTACTACAATTTGCTGCTCTGATTTCGTTTTCGATTTCGATCAAATCATGCGGAATCGAAATTTTTTAAATGTGCCATAAATTCCAGAAATATCTTCACTTTCATTAATATTACGGTTTATCTCCTTTCAACCAAAATCTATGATTCATTCTTTAAAATCAGCGCTTTAGGAACTGATTTCTTATGGTTATTCAAAGTTTAAGTGTATATTAATAATAAAAATGACGAAAAATGAAGTGACTATGCTTCTTCTTAGATCAGACAGTAAAATTTTAAGTTGAAACAGCCAATGAGACATGCAAATCTTAACAATGTTTGACTCCGACGATACTCTGGCAATGGCCATCGAAGGCCAATCAAGTCCAAGTCCAGATTCCAAGTCTCAGTAGCGCAATATCGATCAGACATTTCAAAATCTTTAGGCAGTATGTCACTTTGTAGAATGTCTAAAATTTTTGTTAAGTCATACCGAAACTTTGGATTCGGAACAAGTTTAAGTTCAGTTATTTTTGCAGACTTGGTTCGGTTCAAGGTTCGGTTTACACACTTAATAAATTGGAATTCCGGGTTCAAACCGGCATGCAGCCCTGATTGCGACATTGAATGTGTTGCAGCATTAGAATGCTCATTTATCATCCTCCAGAGCTACACAAAAAGCCCTCATGAAAGAAACCAAGCTATTGCCCATGAATTCATTTATTTTCTCTATCTACTCTGAAGACAAAACTCGAAGAAAGAAATAATTCGAAATAGTCGCAATTAGCTTAGACTTGTGCTATGCGCCAGCGCTTATATGTGCGGATACAGCGCCTTGCGCGCATAGGCTGTGGGCACGCCAAAAACATCTAACACTTAAATTTTTATAAACGTCCCGGCTGACCTTACACACACCTCAAATGCCACGCAAGTGAGCTTCAATTAAACCCAGTTGTGCTTCCTTATTTTGGTTTAAAGCCAAGACCATTGCATAACCGGAAACCATTTCATATCAACTTCAATACCGTCAACCCACTCAAAGAAAGTGATCTTGATACACATATTAAAATTTGGAGTATATATTTCTCGGAGCCCTTTGGCCAGCTTGATGACTCATCATCATCATCACCATCAACTGGCTTTCATCTTTCATCTCTCCAACGGGTGAATCCAATTATTTTTGGACGCTCAAAGTGAAACAGGAATTGAAAGGGCAAATAAAAAACATATTCATCCCTCTCGGTGAGTGTCTCTGTGTGTGTGTGTGAGGGCGAAAGAAAAAGTCAACTAAAAAAGTGAAAGCTCAGGAACATAAACACACACACACACACACACACTTAAATGATATCTAAAGATAAGTAATCTCATCCAAGGGTGCGGTTTTTGCATAACCCAAAAAGAGAGAGTAAAAGTCGTAAACTAGTCACACACACGCACACAGACGAAGTCTGCCTAAAATTATTCTTAGTGGGTACTCGCACAGCGTTTTCTTTAAATTAAACGCAAGACGACCAACTTTTCCCACCTCCTGCCCTCCGTCCTCCGTCCCCACTTCTCACTTGGCAAAATGCCGTTAAATCCAAATATTTGTTTATAAAAACCCCCCCAAAAACAAGAACTACGTGCCTGTGTGTCGGGACTTGGGCTTTACTTTTGGCTGAATTTTGTATTTTGGTATCTGTGTGAGCCAGAAGCATAGATGCTTATAAGTATTTACACTTTTTTCCTATTTAGAGATGGCAAAATGCGTGTGTCACGAAAGGCAATTAAGGCTGATATAACTATGTATGTCTCCATCCTCCATCTCCATCTCCTGAGGTTGTTGTTGCTTGACAAATGATTGCACTCAAGTGATATCATCGTGATTGCCGGTTCACTTCCGCACATCTCTAATATTAAAGCTTAACTATGAGTTGGTACGGTGTGTGGGTGAGTGCAAAATTCTGTCTTTCAATTGAAGCTGTAATCAGTTTGGCTTTCCCATTTTGTGAACTCAGCGATGCGTCCCTCGCCCCAGCCCGAATGGGGAAATGCCTGGCACCAGCTTACCGCCACAAGAGTGTGCCAGTACGAGAATTGGTTTATGCTAAGTAGATTTGCTTTAATGTTGCCGCCGCTTAATGTTGTTGCCGCTGCTGTTGTTGCTGCTGTTGCTATTGTGTTACTGTTTATGCCAGAGCTGACGAGCAAAGCCGAGCAAAAACTTTCACTTGAGCCCAATTGAGCTGAGGCTGAGCCGTAGATAGCCTAATGACGTGACAGGCACAGAAACGGCAGTGTATGTACAGATGGGCCTAAAGCCAAAAACATGGGGCGGGCGATCATGCGGATAATTTGCCAATTTGTTAGGACATTCCCAGTGGCATGCAAAATGGCCAGTCCGGTGAGTGGACAGCATGTTGGACAACGGACAGTAAAATATGACAACAAATGGAATTGAGAAATCTATTTTCAAATTAACGAGAAGATTAGTTCTGTGTTAAAGTTGCGCCCAAACTGAAGAGAATCAAAAAGATATCGCAAAAGGAAACTTCATTCCAATAAACAGGTATATTTTTCCCTTGTTTTGGGAAACTTTAATGAAAATATGTAAAATATGTAATAATTAGCAGGGAAATATAAAAGACCACAGATCACAGACTTCTTTAAAAACTACAAAAATATGTTGCCTTCTTTTAGACTTCATAAAAGATGTGAAAAACAGTACTTATCATCTCAGACCTGAACACTGGAAATCCTTATCGATACGCAGTACTTCCTAATCAATATTATGTTGTCCATACTCAATTCCCGATACTAAGTACAAAATACTCAGTACTCGAACTGCAGTACCAGATACTCTGTATCATGATGCAACTAAACAGGTGGGGCGGCGACAGTGTGTTGAGTACTTTTGCCAAAAGATTACGCTTCAAGAGTACGCGCAGCACTGAACGTGAAGGTACTTTGCAGAGAACTCACACTGACGCCGCCTCACCTGTATTGTTGCATCATGCTCAGTACCAATTCTTAATACTCAGTCATCGATGTACAGTACTCGATACGCAGTTCTCAATAATCAGCACTCGAGTGCTGAGTACTCGAGTACTCGCTATGGTACACGAAACTACGTACTCAATACTCAATACGTGCCGATCCACCATTTGACAAAATCATTTTGACAAAATCAGCTTAATGAGTTTTTTTCGAGCCCTTTAAATGATTCAAAAATGATTACTACCTTGTGCGATTAAAAGAAGACTCAAAAGTGGGTCATGCAAATGCTTAAAATGTAATTTATTGAAATAAGAATTGAGAAAGTCCCGCAAATGTTTCGAATATGAGTCGAAACTGATCAGAAAATCGGGTTAAGCACGACTCTTCACGAAGTGTCGCTGCTAGGGTACCATTTTTTCCCGACAAAAGTATCATTTTTCATCAGAAAACGATCCCATTAATTATTATTTTAATCAGATCAAGGATTCGAAAAAGACTCGAATGTGATCGAAACAAACAATACAGCCAAATACAGCAAAATCTGTTAGATTTTGAAGTACGGGGGACTCAGAGAGACGAAAATTGTATTTCCTCACAGAACTAAATACATAATTAAAATCATTTTGGCTTTGTTAGATGTTTGTAAGTATTTCTGATTATGTAAAAAATTCGTGTTAAATCTACCGAAATCAAGACCATTCGTTGACAAAAGTGGAGTCCTTTTTTGTGAATCGTGAACAGTGGTTCTCATGATACGAACATTTTTTGGAACGGAAGACCATTTTGTGATCGCTTACGTTCCCTTTCCGGGGAATTGAACTCGTGACCTCGTACTTAACTCAATAGTCGGCATCTTAGCCGTCTCGACCATTAACCTCGCGTCAAAGTTTGCTATTAATCACAGTGAAGAATGTAGCCAAAAGACTCAGCGCTCAGCAAAAAACAACAACCACGGCGGAGGTTTTCCCTGAACGTCTCGCTTGTTTTGCGAACGAACTGAATGGTTAAAAAGAAGTCCGCTTGGGCTCTGCTTTAGACCATCGATTTTTCTCAGTGTAAGACGAAATCAAAAAAAAAAATAGCTACATACAGGCTTTAACTTAGTACACAACCCATAACTTTATAGGTAGTTTATTTGGACAAAAACAAAGTCAATGATATCTTTCAGTTATGCTATTGAAACGATCAGATGGAACTGCCACTTGCACTGGTACACAGAAAATAGCAAATCCGAATTCGGGATTGAAAACGGGGTGATCTCGGGGTATGCTGCTTGAAGTGATCCTTTTTTTCGGGATAAAAAAAAAAGTTGAAGTAAAATCAATCTTTTTATGGGATCAGCTCAAGAATATCCGAGATCACCCTGTTTTTAATCCCGTTTCGGATTGATGTTTTTTTGAGTGTAGTAGTTGTCTTATGTTGCAGACGTGTTTTAATAACTTTTCAGGTTTGGTGGTTTTTGTTTGCTAAGCCACGACTATAACGATTAATCTATGTTTTTTAGACTCGATATATCAAAAATCGGTATTGAAAATTTAGATATTCGATGTTATCGATATAGATAATAATCGATTTCGATATATATAATCGATATTTTGAGAAATATCGACAACTCTAGTAGGCGCCCATACATCTGAACGAACTGTGATATTCGTCTCAATTTGGAAGGTCGATAGTCTCACTTTCTCTTCTTCTCAATCGTTGTTATTCATTGTAGGTATCATTCGTCTCATGTAACCTTCGCATACTACTTTCAATAAGTCTGATGTCCTTTCAATAGCAAGCTCTTCTATTTCAATATCACTTTTCATTCCGCGAACGCTTTCCAATGTTCCCATGAACTTTTTTTTTATAACTGTTAATGATTTTCACTAAGTATAAATTTCGCATACAATTTTTACTAATTTGTGTTGTAATAAGCCAAAATAAAGAGAGAGAGACAAAATTGAAATGAATATTTCGAAACAAGTCATCAAATCAGAGGGAAGACTTGCTGAGCAGTCAATTGTGGTGACCGCCTACTGCGCCACGTGTTGAGCTGTAGTTGAATTGAAACTACTTTCTTTTCCTAAATGTTCGAGTATTAATTACAAAACAAACTTGCAGAAGCAATTATGCAATTTGGTTCAGTCGTGACCAAGTTTTAAGATACCCGCTTGCATTTTTCCATACATTTTGATATTTTTCTGGCATTTTTGAGCGATCAGAGCTCTTTTGATATTATGAGAGGAACCATAAGGCACAAAATGACAAAGCTACAAATTGTAGGTAAGGTTATTCAAGCCAGCAAGGCCAGCATATTATTTGACGTTATTTGTAATGCTCGATGGAAGCGGGTTTTGAGTGGTTGAATGAAGTCCAGGATACACTTAAATAAGTGCCGGAAATACGCAGGCAGAGCTACTAAATTCATTCTTTTGTATAAAATACTTAAATGAAAATCTAAACAGAACAATAGGAAGCCTCGCCTTATCTAAAAAATATTTGATTACATTTTTTTTGATTGAATAAACAAAAATCCAATATTTCTTAATAGAATTCCCCCCCAATTTAAAATGCAGCCACGCATGCTGGCGTATCCTTGAAAGTTCATAAATTAAGCTTTTGTTTGGTCCATATCTAAATGCAAACTTGGAACACGCTGAAATAAGTTTTTTGTTTTTTTTTTTTTTGCTTTTCAAGCAAAATAGCTAAGAAATAAAAATAAAAGAATCAAAGCACAATTGATTTATGTGATTTGTCTCAGACTGTTCTCTGTTGGACTTGAAATCGGTGTCTTAAAGCGCACGAAACAATCACGAAAATAGTTTTATTTGTTTTGTTGAGTTTAGAGTTCAATAAAGTTCTGGCAACTTCACAGAGATTGAGAAAGAAAGGACAATAAGTTATTTCGTATAACTAACAAGGAAGAAACAAGTGTGGAAAATAGGTGGAAAAAAAAAAAACTATTGCAAAGAAGGCAAAGGTTACGGTTAGTTGGTAAGAGTTGAATGCTAGGTTGCTTGGATTAAAGAAAGCTGAGGAGTTTGAAGAAAAATTTCAGTAAGTCAAGTCAAGTCTTAACTGGTATATTATAAGTTTTGTAACCCTTAGATGAGGTGTCAACAGGAAATGTGTAAAGTTCATTCCCAATTTTGGTTGAACTATGTTTAAACAAAAATCGATTTTCCCCTGGAAATGGATATGTATTTAAACAATGAAAATCTGCCTTAAAAATTGTCAGAGCTATGAAGGTTTTCTTAAATTTCAGAAAATTCTACATAAACCTATTTCAATTGTTCATTTCATTTCTCCAAAAATTACAATTTTGCAAGCAAAGTTTGCCAAATTATAACTGCATCTTTGAATAATGCATCACACACTTATAAAAAAGCTCACTTAAGGCTTATGCACTTCAAATTCTCAACCAGTTAAGGCAGTAAGCTGACTAAACAGAATAAACGATAAATTAAAATGTGCAGCCTACTTTTTAGTGGACTGAGTAAATAATTCTACGGGATATCAATTATTCGAGCCCTTCACTCAAATATTCTTACTGGTTTGTTATTGTTTGTTTGTTGCGTGCTTTCCCCCTCTACGCACACACACACACACACACACACCCTCACACACATTTTCGGGCACACGCAACGGCGTGGACATCGACGCACACACGAGACCAACGTCAACATCAACGCCTACTTGTCAAGTGGGCGGGTCACGATGGCGGCGACAGAGGTCCTGCTCCTGTCTACATGTACAATACATACATTCAAAATTTGGCCAATGCGTGTGCGTGTATTTGACTGTATATGCGAGTGTGTGTGTGTGTGAGCTCAACATAAAACAAAACAAATTGCGCATATTCTAGGACATCTAATGTCAATGATGTTAATTGGATTTCTTAATTAAGTTGAAAAGCAAAAAAACCAAAAACAACCACAAATAAAAATATAATTTATGAAACCACTGCAAAAAGATTAACTACAACATAAAGGACTTAATTTTATTGAACTAAAGAGACATTTTATTAAAATCACATCTGTTTCAAATTGTTTACAAGCTGTGAGCAATCCAATTGCCACATCGATGTTGTATGCGGAAGTTAAAGCGATCGACTGCTCTTGACGTCAGCTTTTTGTTTTCGAATTCACTTTTCATTTGTATTTTGTTTTGGCAATGATTCTAGCATTTTGGTTAATGGATAATTGTAAAAGGGTAAAACCGGACGCCAGCATCGGCAGGGAGTCGTTGATCTGTGCTGATTGAAATGATCAGACATTTTATAGGCAACCTTGGATGGAACTGTGAGTTTTTGCTCAGATTTCCACTTAAAAGGCAAGATTATTGCTATTGATTGTGGTGCAACATCTCTACAGAAGAGAAGTGAAACCGGAAATCTGAGCGACTTGCTGATGTAGCCATTGTATGATTACACAGTAAGACAAAATCATACTTTTGGAAAAAAAAACCCGGAATGAGACCCTTAAATTCTGATTGAAGAGACTTCTGTACGCTTCACCTCATACTCAGTTTCTCAACTGTATCCTTGATTCGCGTTCTATGGGTACTTTTGTCCTAGCAACACAAAGCAAAAATCATTTTAACTGAGTTGTTAATGGTTCAAGATAAAAATCTACAAAATTCAGAAAACATGGACTGGGTCATTGGGAACATAACATCTAAAATGGAAATCAAGCTCAAAAAAATATATTGAAATTTCAAGTAAAAGTCGTATTAGATCCGAAATATCCAAGGTCAAGTCAATCCTATTCGCTCTTTGAAAAACCAAATCTGGAATTCGCTGACTTCTGAGAACGTTTGAGATTAATTTAATCCCGGATATATCGATTTTTATACTCTGTACCGTAGGTACATAGTATTATAAGTTTGTGCAAAAGTATGTAACATCAAGAAGGAAGCATCACCGACCCTATAAAGTATATATATTTTTGATCAGCATCAACAGCCGAGTCATGTCTGTCTGTCCGTATGAACGCACAGATCTCAGAGATGGTAAGAGATAGAGGTTTGACATGTAAGCTTTTTATGTGTGCAGGCAGATCAAGTTTATTTTCAATTTTGGCCACGCCCCCTGCCGCCCCCGCAATTTAGAAAAAACGTCATATCTCCTACAGTTTTAAAGATAGGTGGGTTGTTCCTTCTAGATATATTTAAACATAAGGATAACTTATCGATCAGCTAAAAGAATGGTGAAGATTGGATGAACGGTTTTCGAGTTATGATCAAAAGACTGTTAGCTGCTGCAGCGCAGTAGCAGCGCTGCTTTCAGCTGCTACTGCAGCATCAAAATTTATGCTGAGCGTATAATTTCGTTGGTACAGAGTATGCTATAGTCGGGCTTGACCGACTTTCTTTCTTGTTTTTCTGTGTAGCTTTTCATATCGAGAGATTTGCTACATTTTTTGAGTTCGACCTAATAACATGGGGCGGCAATTGTTGTTTTCCGATCGTATTCAAAATAATAATGCCAGTTTTGTTTCTTTCGCGAAATTAAACAATCATGATGAGATATTTGTGAATGTGGATGCGTTCGCTGAACACAAGAAGTAGTAGAAGGTTTCTACTAGAAACACCTTTGGAAATGTATCGTTAGAACTCTCAACTATAATCGTTGAGGTTAACAGTTCAGAAATCACTAACAAAGTTCTCAATTGATTTTTAATTCCATCCGCCTATCACTTGGCTGAATTGCTTGACTATTTGATGTGAAACGGCTTTAAGTTTGGTACATAATATTTTAGTGGAAATACAATTTTAGTTCAGCGTCACGCGTCACGCTGACATGGCAGATTCTGTGGTGTTGTTGTAAAGCTTTTGATGGCTGTAGACGGAGACTGAGCAATGAATACTGTGTTTCAAGTTACGACTACTAAGGATCGAGTACTTCGTAGTGAGAACTGAGTATCTAGATTTAAGTAGCGAGTATGAAGAATTTCGTACATGGTAACTAGAACAAATTATATCATCAGCAATATCAAAAAGAACTAACAATTGAGCTGAGCTAAACTGATTAGTTTTGAGTACTTAGTGTTTAGTACTGAGTATCGCGTACATAGAATTGAGTTCTAAGTTTTAAAAGCTAGTTATCGTATATCGAGAAGTGAACGAGAACTGATTATCGTGTATTAAATGTGGAGTACTGAGTATAGCTTAGTATTGAGTATGTAGTATCTAGAACTGAGTTTGGTATATCAATAAGTGAGTTAAGAGAACTTATTATCAGGTACTAAGTATTGAGTACTTAAAGTTGAGTACTGAGTATCGAGTATTAAGCATCTATTGTTCAGTACTTAGTTTCAAAAACTAATTATCGTATATTGAGAAGTGAGCAACGAGAACTGATTTTTGAGTACCAAATATCGCGTACTGACCCAGCAAACATTCTATGTAATTTTTGATCACAATTAAGTCTTTTTTGAATTCTCGATCTGATTAAAATAGTCATAAATGTGCTCGTTTTCTGATCGAAAATGATACTTTTGTCGGAAGAAAATGATACCCTAGCAGCGATACTTCTTGAAGAGTGGTTTTTAACCCGTTTTTCTGATCAGTTTCGACTCATATTCGAGTAAGTTGCAGGTCGTTTCAATTCGTATTTCAAAAAATCACATTTTCAGCATTTGCATGAGGGATTTTTGAGTCTTCTTTTAATCGCACAATATAGTAATAATTTTTGAATCATTAAAAGGGCTCGAAAAAGACTCATTAAGCTGATATTGTCAAAATGATCTTCCAAATGTTGGGTGGGGAGTATCGCTAACTTGGTATTGAGTATTTAGTATCTAGTACTGAGTATCGTACATAATTAAAGATGTTAATATTAATATTAATAAAGAAGTTAGAGCTCTAAGTATTCAGTACTTGGTGTCGAGTACCTAGTATCGAGTATTAAGCGTCGATTACTGAGAATCGCGCTCATTGAATTGAGTACTAAGTTTCAAAAACTAACTACCGGATAACGTGAAGTGAGCAACGAGTACTGATTATCGAGTACTAAGTATCGATACATATTATAGATTACCGAGTACGGAGTATGGAGTACTTCATGCTGGACTTCGACTACTAAGTAACGAGTTTTGACTAAAGAGTTTTAAGTATCAAGTACTTAGTATCGAGTACTGAGTATTAGGGATCGCAAATAATGATTATTTGTAGATTTTTAATCCTCTAAAATCATAAACTTGGAGTACCCAGATGAAAAAATGTAGCATGATAGAAAACGATACTGTTTCTTTAGTTACGATACTTTCCGTAATGATACAAATTTATTGAATTTTTATATTATTGCTTATATTATTTGTTGAGTAAAATTCATAAAAATACAAAATTATCATTAATTTTTAAAAAACCGGAATCTAATTTACATTTGCAAACTTGGAAATGGGTTTTAGAGGATCGATTGGATTCCCTCAATAAGTGCATCAAACTCCCCCCCAATATTTTATTCACTAGTCGTAATCGGAGTTTGAGTAATCTTCATAATTACAAAATGCTAAGTTTTATTGGAAAAAAATCAATATATTTTGAGTTATAAAATAGAACTCAAAATGAATAATTAAAGTTTTCAAAAGAACTCACAATGATAACGTTACCTGCTCAGTATTGAGTATTTAGTATCAGGATCTGCGTATCGAATACTTAGTAACGAGAACTGAGTAACGAGTATCGAGTGTCGATTCCCGACTGTCGAGTTCTGGAAGTAAGTGATGGTCTGTGCACAACTTATACAGCATGTTTCACATCAAACGCCACCGACAGTAAGCTACACTCAAACCATTTAAGAAACATCAGAAAATGTGTAACTGCAAGAGTTGATTCCCTAAGATCTGATTCAGTTTAGACTCAATGCGTCTCTTGAAACGGACCATAAACTGAACCCTGCAAATCTAAGACCTGCTTATGAGAAACCCGCACAGGAATTATTTAAAATTTTTTTTTTCAATTTAAAGAACATTTTTGTGCAACGATTCTTTTTGGATGCATTTGGATTTATACAAATTCAAATAAAGCATAGCAAAAAGGGAATTAAGGCTTTAAAAGTTAAGGATTCGTTAGGCGAACCGTAACGTGTTCTGCTCCATACATAATTTGTACACTTTCTCGTGTGTTGCGAATCGCAAATTGAGTCCAATAAGTGTCAAGAAACATTCTGCTCAACTGTTTTTTCTAGCTTAATTCCCTTATCCTGTCGTCATGCGCTTAAAGTTGCAGACGTTCGTACTGATTCTACACGAGTTGGTTGGAGCTTTTGTACATTTTGGTTGACAGTTTTGCCCCCAGTAAGCCGAAAGAAATGACCGAATTGTGCACTCAGGATGAACTAATGTAGTAAACCCAAGTTTTGAAGTTCTTCACGCACACACACACAGGGAGAAAAAGAGAAAGAGAGATAGAGAGAGGGAGAGCGAGCGAGCGCTCCAGGCAGAATAAAAATATTACTTATACGCCTAATTAAGCCTCAACAAAGCGAACACTTCATTATGAATTTCCTGCACTCGACAAAAGAACAACAGGGTGGGTAGAGCAGGGCGGAGGCTAAAACCAAACCTAAATGTAACGTAACGTAAATTACGCTAAATTTATTAGGCAACAAATGAAAATGAAACCAAAAGCGAAATCATGTGCACACACACACACACACACACACACACAGAGAGGGAGGGGGGGTGAACCCGTCGAAGCTGGGCCTAATCGTTATCGTTAGCTTCAGTTCCAACTCCTCCGTTTCCCAATTCTTCGTCTGGTTGGTTTTGCGTGTCAGACGCGTTTTGTATAGGAAACTCGATAATTTCCACCAATTTCCTTTGAGTACGTGTGCCTGTTTGGGTGTGGGTGTAGCTGTGTGTGTGTGCGTGTCCGTGCCCAGGCGAAGGCTCGTAAAATGTGTTAGCAATGAGTATGTTAATTTCGTTGAGGTGAGAATGTAGGTGAGAAACTAGAAAGGGGCGTGTCATGGACAGCCCATCAACTAAATGGAGAACATTTTTATAACAGTGTGTCTGTGTCTGTGTGTGTGTGTGTGTCTGTGTGCGTTCGTGATCAAAAAAGAACTATTTATAAGGCCGCAAATGCAATATCTTTTTTACTATCACTTGAGTTATCTGTGTCAAACAAATGCTTAAGTTGTCATTAATACCAAACTGTTCAATTTATTTCCATTAACTGCAGTGCAAAACCACATTTGTTGTCCACACGCAGCCATTTGCATTAGTTTTAAGTGCCAACTTAGATTGCTACATAAACCAAAGCAAAGCTACTTAAAAAAAAAAAAAAACCAAAGCTAAGTTCGGTTGAATCGGATATTAAGTTACTTAATGCGGCCACAGGACCAAATATGTGTTGAACCAGACGGCAAAGTTCTTTAAATTCAACAGCCAAGGCAAGTTTTTTGTATATTCGAAGCGAACATTTAAAATTTGAATGAAGCTGCTGTCTGAGAGATTTAGTTTTTGGCAAGGTTTTGCTCTTTGCTGGCTGTATAACACATGTCCCAGTAATCCGCAGAGCTTCGGTAGTCCATATCTTTGCTTCTATAACTTAATTCGGTTGTTCTCGGTAGAGTCAAATGCTCAAATTCTTGAGGAACTTTCACCCTGTTGTTTGCTCAGTGAAGATACAGTTGGAAAATCAATTTTTTATGAAGCTCACATTGATTAATTAAAATATCTTGAAATGAGAATGAAAATCTCAAAAATTAACTCTTTTTTGTCCCTTACATGTCGAACCTCTATCTCTTACCATCTCTGAGATTTGTTTGTTCGAACGGCAGACGGACATGTCTATGTCGACTCGGCTGTAGATGCTGATCTTGAAAATATAAAGTGTTGTCACACACTTCTGGCCGTCACACACTTTTGCACAAACTAAATATACTCTGTGTATCTTTGGTGCAGAGTATAAGAAAACTGCGCTTGGAAAGGGACTCGAAGCCACAGCCTGTCCGTTCTAAGGCGAGGTTTTTACCATTTACACCACGGGGCTTTTTGCAAGCTGAGACCTAGCCACCATACTTGGTTTAGTCTGAAGAAGGTTCAGTCCGAAGGATCGGCATTTAGTTCGCGCACCGGCTTGTTATCTTATCAAACCTAATGTTGTGGTTCAAACCAGGGCTCAAAGCATCTTAATTTTGTTGTTGTTATTTCAAGGTAGAATGGGCCACATTTAGTATAAGCATCAATCATACATCTCCTTCGAAGTGTCCCTGGCTCTTTCACAACTTACTCGTTCATGAAAGTACGAGGCTTAAATTGCCATGTTACAACTTGCTACTATCCCAAGTATGGACGTGATTTACAATACAGATTTTCATAAGAAATTGCACCGACGCGACGATCCAGTAAATATCCAGATATTAAAGATTAAAAAAAAAAACATTCTTTGAAGAAGAATTTGGTAAGTTTTTGTTTGAGGGACCAAAAATACTACAACCAAAGCGGTTCGCCAGAGGTTCGGCTTAAAACACGTTTGCTGCCTTAGAATCAGGGATCGAAAATAACTACTGCTTCGGTTAAGTGGTTCACACAGTTTCTGAATCTCTGGTTCGGTTCATTGCAATGTTTTTGAAGTTAACAGAACCGCGGTTTCGGTTCGATTCAGTGGTTCATAAAGACACATTAGTTTCTGAACCGCCGGTTCGGTTCATTACATGGTGCTTCGAGTCATCGAACCTCGGTTTCGGTTCGGTTCAGTGGTTCATAAAGGCACATTATTACATTTGAATATGTTTAAGACCGTTAGAGGAATGTCGCAAATATATGTTGTCGAATTTACACGATTCGTCTATATGTTAAAAAAGGAATGATACATCCCATTTATCATATTTTATAAGAACAAACTCTCCTGGCTAAGAGTTAGTTAAGTACTACGGAAAATTGAGAGCATTGTCCATCAGAGGTCGACAAATCAGTTATCAACTTTCAAGAAAAGTAAGCAGATTGATGGCATGCAAATATTTCAAGAGATTGGCGGGCAATTGCAGTAGACCTCACAGGATTACATGTTATAAAAGTTTATTCGTCATTCTTAAAGGTTAAATGGATTCTGCATCGCTAAGGAGTTCAAGGTTCGAACAAAATGTCGCTTTATTTTAATGCCATCTTATGAAAATTTTACTTTACTTTTGAATTCACAGGCTCCAAGCACTGTGAATTCAAATCGAGTAATTCTATCGAATTGTGAAAACCAGAACCAAGTAGCCAGGAAATTGGGCAAAAGTGTAAGTGAAAACCTGAACAGGCCTGTATATTTGTTGAATGGGTTTGATAGCTCAAATATCGACTCTGACTAGAATAGGCTGTGATGCGGGGCATAGCTGGCCGGACCGGCAAATAAAATTCGCCCATGGAGTCGGAGTCGTTATTAGTTTATTTTGAACTTTTTTAGGTTTTCTCTGTTAGTTGGTCTTAGTAAATAAGCCTTTTGATAGGTTAGGTAGTTCCGGCTGACTCCAGATGGGGTCACACATAGACCTCAGGGTCCTTGATGAGGCCGATGATGTGTGAGCAAATTTGTTGACTTTTGATAAATAAAGAAATCACTCTCGTCAAAATGTCGTCTACAAATTATCTTAGGGATACGATTCAAATTCCCAGTAAAATTAGTATCACTGACGCAAGCGATTCACGTCTTAAAACTCGTCTAAACCTCGATTTTCTTTGTGGTCTTCGGTTCGGTTCTGCATTTCTGAAAAGAAGGCAGCTTGGTTTAAATCTTAGTCCTTAGAAAGTATTCATGTCAGAGCTAATGTCCTTAATTAGTTTCACTTAAATAGAAATGTGTTGAATTTCTGATTTAAAATTTTTCTGCCAAAGTGAGTAGTTACCCAAGTACATAGAGAAAAAAAAGGATGATTTCCGGTATCCATTTGGGAGGGATATGTCTGAAATATCCTTTTAATCATCCAACGGAGCTAAAAATCATCCGAATCATATGAAAAATGATGATCCTTGGGATGATTTTTCAGCTCCGTTGGATGATTAAAAGGATATTCAAGACATATCCCTCCCAAATGGATACTTTTTTTGGATCTTTTTTTCTGCGTTCTTTTTAGTTCAGAAGCAATGGCTTGGTACTGTTAATAAAGTCTTAGACAATGACTCATTAAAATAAGAGATTAGTCTTGCGTTTTTTGCAGTAGCCAAACTGCTTAACAGATCCCCAAAACTGTTCGCTTTGCAGATTCGAAACTGTACCGGCATAATATTTAGGTTTTTTTTGGGTTGCAGAGAAAATCGGTTCGGTAATACCGGTACCGAGTATTGGTTTTGAGTGTCAATCCATTATTTTTGGAATACGGTTCTGGTTTTGGTTTGATTTCCTGTGATTTGCCGCACCTTCGCGCGTGTGGTCGATGGTGCAGCGAGTTAAGTTCACGGTAGATTATAACCTTGGGTGGAGATTTTCTCGTCTCTAATGACATGTAAATGACATTGTAAAGAAACCACTTTTGGTGAGTAGATTAAAATGTATTTTATAGCGAGCTTTCCTAAGATCAAAACACTTTGAAAACCAATTAAATTCATGTTGAGCGAAAGTAAAAAAAAATGCTTGCAGAATATCTTTTTATACCCTTTAAGCAGATATATTGAAACTTTTCAGATGTTTGGAATTCATTGAAAGAAGCATCTCCATTGGGCTTAATTTACTGAATCAGTCGGCAACTATTAATACACACAATTGCAGGCAGGGCTCTTCAAAGAGATATGAAAGACGACACTCTGGATGCATTAGGAAATTTCTGTTGAGACGAGCAAGAATGGAAGGTTCTAAGTGAATACTTGACAGCTGTTTCGATAAAACGATCATGGACTACATTTTTCGGGTTGTTGGCCTAGCACTGTCAAGAGAGTAGCCTCAATGTCCTGTTGCCATGCAATCCCAGCGGAAATAAGAATCTTAAGAAAGTATTATATTATATATTAGTGTTGGGTTGTTCATGAGTGAGTGAACAAAATTGAGTTGTTGACTAAACTGAGCAAGTGAACATGTTGTTCATTAGTTGTTCATTTTTGTTGAGTCAGAGTTGCTCTTGTTCTGTGAGTTGTTCACCCAGAGTTGTTCAGTCGCTCAGTGAGTCTTGTTTTGTCAGAGTTGTTCAATTGTTCTAGTTCAGTCGCTCTTGTTCCGTGAGTAGTTCATTAAGAGTTGTTCAGCAGCTCTTGTTCTGTCTCTATTGCTCCGTGAGTTGTTCAGTAACTAGTTCAGAGATTTGTTCAGAGAGTTGTTCAGTAACTAGTTCAGTGAGATGATCAGTGACTGTTAACTTAGTTCGGTGACTGCATGGCAACTCTGTGTTAAGCAGTCTTAAGCTACTCAACAACTGAGCAACTGAACAACTGAGCAATTTGACTAAGTTGACTCACATTGAAAAAAGGAACAGATGAACATGTTCACTGAAATGAACAACCTTTACCCAACACCATTATATATAGAAAATGGTTTAAGGTTGTTAAAGTTAATGGGGATTGATAGTTATGGCCGTAATTCCCTTCATTTAAGTTTACTTGAACAGAGACATAAGGCGAGGCCTATTTGAATGTCTTAAAAAATAATAAAACGATTCATGTTAACTTAAAACTCTTACCATCTGAGCGTCCCCGTCCATCTCAGGCCGTACACCAGTGCACATGAAGTGCCGACTCTTACTTAGTCAAATGTGTCAATTCTCTGAATAGTGAAACTGATGTGTATTACCTTCATCTTTCCCTCACATAAAACAAATTGGCAGCCATTTGGCAGCCCCAAAAAGTAGGCTATGTAAAAAATCAGTTCCTGCCGTTGCTCAGGCAGCAGGAACAGGCTTATCCATATCATCATCATCATCATCTCCATCATCATACCCCGCGTATTGTTATGCATTCCACTTGCCTTCAATGATGAACTGTTTCGGTTTGCGCTTTTCATTTTTGTTCTCTTACTTTGTGTATATGTATATATATATATATTTTTTTGATGGAGCGTGCCAAAGCGGCGCATTCAATAATAATGATAACTTGGCAATGACAGGGCCAAGACATTCTTTAAACAACCCTCCAAACAGCTCACAAGTCAGGGTGGGGGGTGGAGGACGTTTGGTAGGCGGACTTTGCATGTTGCAAGTTATTATGATCGAAAATCAATATATCTAACCCTATTGTCAGAGACCTCAATGCGAATTAACGTGTGCAAGAAACAGGCAAAAGGCAAGACCAAGTCCCGTGTGTGTGTGTGTGTGCGGGTGTGTGTGCGGGTGTGCATACACTTTCATTTGAATTTTATTGTGCTTTGCTTGCGCCACAATTATTCAATAATTATAAAATATTTCTACTTTCAGACAAATATTTGCCACAACGAACAAAAGGCAAACATCAGCGCGCTAACCAAATAATGAATAAACAAAAAGCGAAAGGGACAGACACGGAGCCAGAGGAGGAGACGGAGCAGGAGAAGGAGATAGCCAAATTTGGCCTTGACTTGAATGTTTTCACTTTTGTCAACGTAAAATGGCCAAGAACGAATTAGGTGAACGCCACAATGGCGGTTGGGATGGGGTGGGTTGACGAAGGAGCTCGCATGCCTGCTCAATTATCCAGTCAGACAATGAGCCTAGGGTGGTGGCTGAGGGGTGGGGGTATAGGCTGCCAAGTGTCCAATTGCACAACGTTGTGACCAATTTCGTTTCAATTACAATGATTTGCTTCCGCCATAATGACTAACGACAACAATTCGATCGACTGCCAACTCCAACTTTGACATGTGGTCAGGGCCATGTGCGTTAGAGTTGTTCCATGTTCCAGCAGACAACTTTCTATTTACATACAGTATGACTGTGTGCGTGTGTGTGTGTGTGTGTGTGCGTAATGAGAAAGGAATATCAAAAAACGTTTAAGAGAAAACCCTCACAAGAGCCTCTGCTCACATGTGGCCACTGCATGTGTGCTTGGGTCTCGATGTGTGTCGGTGTGTGTGTGTCGGTGTGGGAGAGTGAGTCAGTGTGCTGGCTTTATTTGGGCACGTGTCCCATACACTCGCTCAGCCAGAAACATTTGTTTTGCGAGGGGTAGAGGGGTTAGGCAAGGACTTGAACTGTCATTTAAAGTTCGTTATCAATATTTGTCCTCCTAAAGAGGCAAATATATTTTCCACTGTAAGAAATTGGTTCCCAGGAGTTGTAATTGACAGTTGAATGTTGTCGTACAGCCCAAGCTGGGACTGTGACTAAGAGCGAATGTTGGTTTGTCTGGGATAACTGCAGACGAAATGGCATCTCAGCATGTTAGGGGAACGATCAACTCAGCATTGATGCAAGCTGTATTCTAAAGAAGCACTATCAATGTGGGTAAAGGCATCCAATTTACCATGTAGACTCCTGATTCACTTACTAAAACTCTGGCTTTGCGAAATATGGCCCCAAAAAAACTATACAGCAATCCAGAAAAGCGATATTCAATCAAATCTGATGTTATTTCCTTTTTTGGGAGCCTTATTCCCTAAAGTAGAAATGAAACTAGAGCACAGAACTAAATTTTGTTGCCTTATCTCAATATTTTTGAGGAAATTAGACGCAGCCTTTAAAATAGTTCCCAAAGGTTGCTTTAATCTGCCTCTAGGAATCTACAAAAAGATTTTTAGGATCCAAACATTATTTAATTTGAGAAATTGTTCACAAATCAGCGTGAGTTTTTTGTATCAACATTTTCATTATTTCATCGCAGTGCGTTCTTTTAACATATATTAAGTTGGGGTATTATTTCATTATGAAATAACACCCCAAATTTGAGTTCATATTATATTTAATCCTTTGTGCCTTTATTTCATCGGGGACTTGTTTTCGGATGCCAAAAACTCTCCCAAACTCAAATCTTTCAGAACATTTTAACTGAATGTCACTGTCTCTGTATGAATTTTTTCAGAAACTTAAACTATCCCCAGTTGCAAAGTGGTTCTTATTTATGGGACAAGCACGCAAATTAGGAATATTTTGGTAATCAATTGGTTCATGAGCAGGAACAGGCTTTAGGAAAACCTAAAACTTGAGAGAATGTATGTATATCAAAAACGCGGTTGAAAGTCTTGTGATCTTTCTTACAACTTTGATTGACTTGGAGCAACTTTAAAAAGGTTGCGTAGTTCTGAGAACCACGCAGTCAGCTTTAT
Organism: Lordiphosa andalusiaca; assembly: GCA_035044965.1. NCBI lineage: Eukaryota > Metazoa > Arthropoda > Insecta > Diptera > Drosophilidae > Lordiphosa > Lordiphosa andalusiaca. The sequence continues at coordinate 2,651,267 of JAWNNM010000159.1, read as the reverse complement.
CATTCACTCAAGGGACTAGTTTTTAGAATTAGATTTCGATTTATGTGATTTGATTCTTAGTGCTAAAAGTACAGGACTTATTTGTAACACTAATCACTATTTTCGGTACTAAACTGACAAAACAAACTTTGCAACTGTTGGAGAAAGAGTGAGAACAGTCTACCTTTAACCCAAGCATAAAAGTGATCTGTTTAAATCTTGAGTGCTTACCATTGGGCTGTACATCTGTAGAAACTAATTGGTTCGGATGAAATTATGAAGAACACAGATTTGTGAGTCTTTCCACAGGGAAATGAACTGCAGGCTATGCGACATTTTGGCTGTAGGAAAGAAATTAACCTTTGCACCAAAACTAAAGTACGTCCAAAACAAAGTACAATGTTAAAGACGGATTTGAAGGAGGAGCTAAACAAGGTCCCCACAAATTATTTTTTTTGGAGAGTTGGACGAAACGTTGGCATAAACGTAGAAGATTCGTTTGAAGAAGACTTTACACATTTCAATGAATAATTAAATTCTTCTTAATAAAACACTCCCCATTCCCCATTCTTTTTGAAGAAACCACGTGTACCGGAACAGAAACGTTCGGTTACTAAATAAGTTCTACTTATTTGATATGAAAATTAAGCATTAAAGTATTTTGCACTATTATGAAGATAGTCAGTTCCAATCATCAACCGAGACAACCATGGAAACGATGTCTCAAATGGCCTAAAAGCAACTCCCGGTCTTCCCTCGAAGTGTGGGAACACTAACTAAACTGTTCACAAAAGCTGAAAAAATGAGCTAAGAACTTGGGAGATGGATTTGGTCTAGATGTTTTAAGATTGTTTTGTTCGTATCTCTTTAAAATCATAATAGTACAAAGAAATAGTATTCATGTAACAGCATAATTTGTAATTCAAGTTTAATAGAAACACCAACTTAAGTTAAGAATTTTCTTCTCAAATGTGGAAATTCCCAGCTTGTTTGACTTTGGCAATCGATGAAAACTTGAAAGCAGACTAAGCTATGAATTTCGAATTCTGTGAGACAAATTCTCGTTTAAGTTCGACTTTGCTTTATAAAATCTCTTGGAACTATTTGTGTGGGACTCCGTCTTCCTTTGCTAATTTTCATTTACCTTTACTTCCACTTTTAGGGCTGAAAGTTGCAACCAAAAAATCATGTCAATTCGTGGATATAAGATCTCTACCAATTTTGATCGATCCTGGAGAAGAAATCGTTTCCAACCCTATAAAGTTCCCATATATATATTTTAGATCAGTATTCACAACAGATCTCAGTGGCTAAACGATTTTTTCAGATTTGGAAATATAACTAAATTCAGGCACATACCTAGCTTAAGAGTATGTGAAATTCTTACTTTCTTACTTTAAATTTAAGTAAATTTTCTCACACCAAATAGTCATTTGTCCTGTAAACGTAAGTTGCCTAACTTGAATGAGAATTTCATTTAAAATTTGAGTTTGTCGGTGCGACCATTAAAAACAAATCGTTTTGAGCTACTAACTGCGCTGATCCTTAAGACGCTTTAACTAAGGTGATAATGAGATTGCCATTTAAAGTTAACTATACCTTAATCACAATGAGCCAATTTGTGTCCTTTTAAATATGTAATTTTTAACTTGGGTTTACTTGGCCTTAAAGACGTATTGAAGGTAACTCGAAGGTATGGTAAATGGTAAAAGTTTGTGAAGGTTCCGAAAAATTCAGACATTACTTACATAGGTATAGTTTTTTGTGTTTACTTTGTAACGAATAATGAGTACCTTTCCAATCACTGCCTAAATTTATGAAAATATATTTGTCAACTGTGCATCTCAGTTGACAAATATTTTAATAGACAAGTTGCAGAAGATGTGGGTATTCGAATAATATACAAATATTGTCTGAATAGATGTTGGGAAAATACTGTAACAGCTCGCTTTTTACAACTAACTTCTATTTCAGTTGCACACATAACCTGGGCTAACTTTCTTATTTACAATTAAGTGTGTTTCCTATCATAAATGCCCTATAGGCATTAGTAACATGAACTGAGAACTATGTTAAGGTCATTAGGAAGAGTCTTTTGAATAGTCCTTGTCCTGCGTTTGGACAATCAAAATACCAATTGTCACTATTTTACTTATAAATATATCCCGAAATTGCCAAAATCCGGTTATCTTGTAAGAGATCCAAGAGATGCAAATTGGGGCTAAGTAAGTGAGGCATAAGCGGAATTGATTACTCTAAAAGAAACATGCAAACCCAATTTGGTGGGCATTTGAAAAGTTGAATTTTCTGATAGGGCTGCAAGCCGTTAAAATCATATGAGATTGAACGATTAACAAAAACGATACGCTAAAAAGTCTGAGCTATTGACTTAGTGATTTTTCAGTTATAAGGTCGATTTGGTGAGAAAGAGACTTTAAGTCGTCGAGAAGTAGAATTTATGTGCAAGTCGGCACTGATAACAGACTTTGTGTTGAGATTCTCGACGGCAAAAGCTTGATGAATGAATCGGGAAATTGCTAAGTTGCCTTCAACCTCACTTTACCAAGATGACGAATTGGTGATATTATCTTATTCTACGAATCGGTTTAAGTCATAGTCCCCAAGTATTCCAAATATTTAGTACTTCTGAATATTGCACTGGGAACAAGGTTCAGTTTATAGAAGGGTTTATGATGATTCTAAATGATTTCACGATTTGATTTTTCAATATTTTTGAGCTTTACGTGGCTTAAAATGCATATTTTGATATTTTTTAGGCCCTTTTTGTGGGGAACCCTGTCGTTTGTTTTGTCTTCCTGTAATATAATCTTAAAGTTCCAGATCGTAGCTATCAAAAAACCTGTCGCAAATTTTTTCAAAATATTTTTTAAGCGATGATATAGAGCTTTAAATATTTGGGATGGTTTATTGAAGGGCATTTCCAACAACTTTAAGCTGAAATTATTAGAAATTTAGAAATAACGGATTGTGAACAGGGCGTTTTCAGAGATAGAAAATGAATCAAATGTCTTGGGCTTAGCGGGAAATGAATAAAAAAAGATGAAGTACCAGGTATCAACGCTCAGAGAGTGTACGCGTCTTGGACAATCTGTTGCAATGGATGCAGTTGACAGCATTAGTCTGCAAATCTGAAGATGTTAATACAGATTCGGTAGAGAGTTCGAAAGCAGAGCCCTCATTCAAAATTTGTGAATTACAAGCCGCTTATCATCCCAGTCCTGCTGAATGATGAACACGAACAGCGGATAAGGCGTGTGATTGAAATATCGAACCAATTCAGAAGCAGAAGATGGAACATATCCAAAAATCATTTAAAATCACCACCTACCTCTCAATATACTGAAAACAGCTGTGGCCTATTATTATTCAATAAACTAATGGTTCAAAAGAGAGCTAAACAAAGTACAAATCAAAACTTCTACTCAAAACCTTGAATCGAAATTGTTTTTTAGAATTTTTTAATAAATGGATTCGATGTTCAAAACAGCAAAAGGAAACTGAAATGGTTAGTTTTTCCGAACAAGTTTGCTGTTGTAAAGCGGCTCTTTAAAGACTCAGACATTTGAAATTTCAATTTATACACTTTTTAAGCCAAAAATAAGAAATTTGTTCACATTAAATGCCCTTTAAGGTATGCTATGTTAATGAATATAAATAAAACTGTAAGACATGTATTTTCTTTATATATATTTTTTTGTACTAGCTCACATTACGACTGCTTGCCGGTTGAGTTTAATCTCAAAAGTGCAATGTTTTAGGTTTACCATTTCCAGACTTTGTCCCAAGCTGCCCGACATATTGTTTCTGCAAAATGCACTTAAGGCTGGTAAATCACTTGAAAATTCACTGTATTTCACTACGAAAAGGTACTTGGGTCAGTATCCGACGCGTCGTTATCTACCGTGCATACAAAAATGATCTGCGACTGCAACGTTGACACACCGCCATTATAAGCGCTTTCTCCATTGCGCTTTCGGCTCCTGTTGCGCTGCCCGCTGCCCGCTGCCACTTCGGCAGAACGAAATCAATCGTTTCCTGTCCTGCTGTCTACGTCGTGTGTCTAGAGCTGCGCACACAACCGAATGTGCCCACCACTAGCTGCATACATTTTGTCACCTGACGTCACGACATGTTGTATGTAAATGTAAGTAAACGGTTTTAAAGCATTTACACAGCTCAGGATTTAAATGGAGGAGTGCAAGTTGAGCAAATTCACTTAGATTTGCAGGAGGGGAGCATTAAAAAAAGGGCACTTGGGTGAGATTTGAGTGATTCACCAAATCAGAATTGCCTTTTTGAGTAGCTAGAGATATTTTAAGCGGTATTTTGCCCTCAAAATATGAAAGTTGAGTTATGTGAAAGAGAAAGAATTTATTCTTTTAAGCAATTTTAAAGGCTATTTCTCATTTCGGCAAAAATCACATTTTCTTACCATACTTAAGTTAAATAGAATCACTTGTCAAGTGTCTCTGTTTATATGAAGCTTTGTAACAAAATGTGATTTTTTTCAAAGTGAGAAATGTGCTTTTTAGACAATTTTAGTCACAATTTATCTTGCAAGTGGAAATGTTAATAGGGCTAAGTTCTAATTTGAGGCTAATTTCATATTTGTCCACTTTCCAAATATGACTACAATAAGTGTGCCTAAAAATGAAAAGCATCAAGCTTTTGAGTCACACTTTCCTTTAGAGTAGACTATTCATTAGAGCTCACTCGAAGTTGTTTACTCCTTGTCTGTCATGTCTAATTATTAAACATATTGAAATCACAGAAAACAGTGTGAGAAATGAAGGGTGAAATCAAATTAAATAGCAAAAGTTTTTCCTTAAGGCAAAGTCTGTCAACTAAATTAAGAACATGAACAAGAAAACACAATAAGCAGAACAATCAACACCGAAAATGAATAAAGCTATTAGCTGACTAAGTAAATTTATTGATTAAACACCGATTAGCTTGTTAAAACTTTGAAAGGTGAATATTTAAAACTTTTCTTAATATGTTTATTCTGACAGAAGACTTTTTGTTATGCCTTAGAGGGTGCAGTTTTTATCTATAGGAAGAAATGTGCTGCTCTGATTTAGAATATATAATATATACTGCAGGCAGAGCAGGTGGTGAAGAACAATTTCTTATTCAATTCTTATGAATCAACGATTTTGTATATTTTTATTCCTGAAAAGAATCGCTTTCTGATCCCTTAGTATGGAATTTTTCTTCTCAGCTGAAGGAAATTCCCTCATAAGAAACTTTTTAAACTCTTATATCTAGTGGAACTTTTTTTCCGACGCGAGATTAAAATGGAAAATTGCCAGGGTAAAGGAAATGTTATGCTGAAATGTTATGCTGGGTTGACTTAGGTAACTTAAACTCCAAAACTCATAACGCTCAAGAGCTCTTACTGCTTTTCAACCAATTCAAATTGCAGTTAATGAAATGAGAAGATATTCTTAAGTATTAAGTTTGCCAATCCATTTACTTGCTCTTAGGAAAACTTCCTCAGGCCTAAGATAGTTTTAAAAGAGCGTTTTGTTAGTTCATAAATGAAGCAATATTCAAAATTGCTTAACCAAAAATTTCTGATTTATTCGAAATTACCAAGAAAAATGTGTCAAACAATAGCTTTTGCGATTGTCACTATATAAGCCCTTTAAGGTAGGCTATATTTTTGAATGTAAAAAAATATGGAAAATTATTTAGTTTATTTTTGCTCATTTTGTATACTTTTTCATGCTTTGTTAATAAAGCGAATGTACAGTTTGTACCAATAAACTATGTAGATTATATAGCTTATTATAAATGGTAATTAATATTGCATACTTTGAAGTGCATTACATTTGATTTTGAGGTATAAATAACATATTTGTCATTCTTTTCCTCTAAAACTTGGTTGGGTAAGGTTAAAGCCACTGAAATAGACCAGTTTGATCTTAAATGTGAGGCAAACTACATAAAATTCCCAAAGGTTTTTCTTAAAACAATTGGATTTTGAGCCAAACTAGCAGAAGTTTATGAGAAAAGTCACCATAACATATTCCTCTCAACTTTTGTTGTTAATTCTAAGAGCCCAGCATTTTGGAAACACTTTGTATACAAAGACAAGCCGTTTTATTTCGAAATAAAACTATGTAAGCGAAAATCTTAAGAGATTTATGTGTACAAGCAGACTAAATCGTGGCATACTTTTAGGGGCCTTTAGCATTATATTTCTTTAGTTCTGAAAATAGTGAATTTAATATGTTTTACATCGAATTTGGAAATCAAAAAACGAGAATGTTTCTGTTTAAGCTCAAATTCATGATTCGGTAAGTGAATCGAAGTAAACTGAAGCGATTCGTTGCCTTAAATTGCCAGCCCAAAACCATGTTTTTCTTGTTGTTGTTGTTATTGTTGTTTTATTTCCCTCAGTTTTAATCTCATTTCCCTTCATTGTGGATGGGTCATCAAATTTGGTTCACCTTTCTACCAAAAGCCTGAGTGTTTCTTTTTCATTACACGAGCGCCACCGCCAAAGGAAACGCACTTGCATACAGTTTCCGCTCGCTTTTCATCAACTTGAAACTGGACCCCGCGGAATGAACACATCTGTAATCTCGCCAGTTTCCATGGGCGCGCCTTTAATTTGCGTTTGTTTCTGTTCTGTTCATTTTTTTTTTCTTCTTTCATTTAAGGCCTTAAGCCTGATTATATCCCAAACTGAAACGGGCCGCTTGAATAATTCAGCATTTGGCTTGGAAGTGAACGTAAAAAAAAACAAAAAAAAAACGAAGCGAGATTAAAAGCTTTTGATAAACTCTAAATGTAAGAATGCTGCTTCAGTCTAAGCCCAAGAAGTTGGGTTTGTACTTTCGGTTCTTCCTCTTCGCTTTTTTTTTCTCCCGTCTTTTCTTTTTTGGTTAACTAACTACTTGTGGCCACGCCCACGCTGAACAGCATCTAACATGACGTATACGCAGCGTTGGCAGCTTCCGCATTTATTTTCTTTGTTTCGGGTTTTTTTTTTGTATGCTTTTTGGAAGTTTTTCACGTCTCGCTGCTCATTTTGTGGGCTGCTGGTGATGCTATCTAGCTGCTTACTTACATAACGCCCAGGTTCAGCACAAAAATCTCCGAATTGCATAAGATTTAGTGGCACTGTCAGCCAGCCGGCAAACAGAAAGCGAGGAAGCCGGGCATGGTGCAGAGGTGGGGTGGGGGGGTTGGTTGAGAATGCCAATCAACAAGCCGGAAGTGGCAGTTAAAGCCACCGGCTAAAAGTTGACACTCCAAAAAAAAAAAGGCACCAACTGAAAACTGGACCAGTTGTGGGTTCTAAAATTTACTTGTTTGTTAAATGCCTCGTTGTCCTTGGGGGTCGCCTGTCCGTTGTTGTGGTTGTTGTTTAGTGGCTGCTGCTGCTGCTGTTGTTGTTGTTGTTGTTTGTTTGTGACATTGCCTGGCCATTAACTGATGCGTATTGTTTCGGCTTTCATTTTAACTTCTTCCTTTTGACTTTGCTGTTGTTGGGTATTTCGGGACTAACACACACACGCACACAACTGACACACACACGCACGCACTTGAAAAAAAATTTGGAAAATAATTGTAATTGTTTGTTGTTGTCCTTTTGTTGTTGGTGTGAATTTGAATTGGGGGAGCTTTCAGCTTGTGGGCGCCTCAGCTACGTCAGCCATGGGTGTAAACACAATACAGACTGAAACTGAACTGAAATCTTGAGCTGACGAGACTCTGGCGCTGGGCGACAGTAACGACAAACGACGAGGACGCGGACGACGACCAAAAGTTCGAATTAACTCGACCACAAATACGAGCAGGAGAGCCCAAGCCCAAACCGTTGGCGGCGAGGCAACCAATCGAGCGACAGCAGCAGCAGCAGCGGCGGCGGAGGACCCCGGCCCCCCCCCCCCCCGGCCCCAGGCACTGGGTGTTTTCTCGCAGCTGTCAGCATCAGCTGACGGCTGCGGTCCAGCGGCCAAAAATGCTTAATTTTTCTTACTTTTTTCCACTTTGACAATAACAAATCGGCATTGTCAAATGCCCAATTTGGCGGCACATGCAGCCACTCAGCGAGCGAGCGAGAGAGAGAGAGGGAGAGAGAGCGAGCGAGTTAGTTGGTCGGCGTCGGCGTCGGCGCCACTCAACTCTCTTACACTCTCTCACTCTCTTACACCGACTCCTACACACGCACATGGGAGTCGCGCTTGGCGCTTCTTCCTTTTGGCTCGGCGTGAACTTTGAGCTTTGAGCTGTGCTATCTCCGCATAATATCCGCTTGGCACGCAATTCGAAAATCAAAATTGAACTTTACAAGTTAATCCTTTTGCCGGTCCGCCATACACTCAGCTACCCACTCCGGGACATATGGCGCAAGGGAACCAGGAACCAAGCACAAACAAAAGAGAGAGCCAGTCAGACGCTCGGTCGGTCCTGCGCATTGGCCAACTTCAATTCGGATTCCGCATTTTTTTTTTTTTTGTGATTGCGATGCCCATGCCGATTTGCGTAAGGTGCTCACCTACCCCAACCCAACCCAGCCCAACCCAACCCAACCCAACCCAAACCATTCCACGCCCCCCCCCCCCCCGCTGCCAAATGGATGCTCAATTCAACTTCTGGCTGTGCGATTTCATTGTCATCGGCAATTGTCGTTGTCGTAGTCACGTTGTTCAGCCATATATTTTTTTTTGGTTTTTTTGCATGCCAAAAAGATGGGCCGGAGGGGGGATGGGGGATGGGGGAGGGGGGGAATGTTGCACACACACTTTCCGTTTGCTTGCGCCGATGAACTCGCCATTGGAATTGGCCTGGCAACCAAACTTGCATGGAACAGCGAGCAATGGTTGTTGCTGCCGCCGGCGGGCACAACTTGCAGTGTGTGTGTGTGTGTGAACTCTTTAGGATTTTAGAGAACTTTAAAAACTTTGACTTGTTTGTGATTTGCCCAAAAGTAGGCAATGCCAATCGGCTTGAGTTGGAGCACCCACGGGTCGTGTGCTTCTTGCCATGATTGTGAAAGCGCCCATCTATTCTGGTAAGTCATTGGCCGCACCGCTTGGAATGACGTCAAATGATGTGCAAAGTTTTGGTTATGCACTCGGCGTGGCAAATTTGGATGCTTTGGTCTCTGAACTTCAGCCTGGGTAGATGGTAGATCGTGTGAAAATACACAGAAAACAGAATGCAAGATATTCGAAGGGAAAATCAATCACAAACGATGTCGGAAGCTGGTTAATCACAGATTTTTTCAATCCAAGGATTGACTTGAGTACGGATTTCCTGGGTTCTTGTTTTAGCCCCGATTCTAGCTGGGGAGAGCTTGATCTGAGCTCGATATGGGCTTATTTCAACAACACATGGCTTTGAGCTTGGCCTGTTATTTGAACTCAAATGGAGTCCTCAACACATTTGTATACCCTTGCAAAGGGTATTTTAATTTTGCCCATAAGTTTGCAATGCATAGAAATATTCATTTCCGACTCCATAAACTTTATATATGCTTGATCAGGGTGACGAGCTGAGTTGATTGAGCTTTGTCCGTCTGTTTGTCGGTTTCCACGCTGAAATTTTGCACGGAGTCTTCCTTTTGCTGCACGCTATTACTATATTCGAACTAACTGACTATATCTCCCATGGGAAAAATCGGTCGGAAAACTAGTTTTTTTGAGAAAAACTTTTTTCTTCTCAATGGAAATATGTTCAAACTTTGTATTCGTAGGTTTTCTATTCTTTTATATAATTCTACAAAGTTTGGTAGGAATCGGACAACTATATGGCATAGCTGTCATACAAAAAACAGTCTCAGTTTGTAAAACTTTTTTGCTTTTAGTGGTAGCATCCTGCAATTTTGTATTTGTTTGTTTAACATGCTTTCACATAACTCTACAAGTTTTTGTCTAAATCGGATTACCATATCATATAGCTACCATACGAACGATCGGTCGGAAAATTGGTCGTTCTGGGAAAACATTTTTTTTTTATAAAAATAAATAAAATCTTCGGCACAGACGAAGCTAGCTTAGCTTTCTCGTTTTTTTCTGTTTTTTTAGATAATCGTCTTAAAACAAAATTGACTTTCTTAATTTAAAGAAAATTTCTTGTTTTTAGACAGATTTCTCTTAAGCGTAGAAAGCAAAACCTGAAAATTTTATTTTTTAGAAATTGATTTCTTAGTTCTACAAAGTTTGGCTTCCTTATCCTAAATTTAGGGCATTTCTTCTAAATGGTTTCCTAAAACCTTTCCTAAATAAAGGGCGAATTTGCTTTGATTGCTTTGATTTGACTTTTTTTCCTCAAATCTAATACTGTTTTTTTTTTTTCAGAAATCTTGAAAATGTTTATCTAAAAGCCTGAAAATGTTTTATTTAAATGTAGAAAGCATTTTTCAACAATTAAGACAAAACATTCCTGGTAAATGTTTTCTCAATTTTAGAAAGTCTCGGTAGTACAGCCAACAAAATTAATATCCAATGAGCGTGTTTAGCAGAATGATTGATCGTTGAGCAGGTATCAGAAAAAATGTATATTGCAATATTGCATAGACCGATTAAGCGACAAGCAGCTCGCCGATTTGTCTCAATGCCACATTGTTAACAATCGATTTTTCTGAAGAACCACATTGGCATTTTGCTCTTCAGTGGATGCCGCTCGTGTTGCAACTATTTTATAAAGGGACAGAAAATATAAAATGAAATAGTCTAAGTTTTTTGTGTACGTTGGACTTACTGCTCCAAAAGTAGTCCGTGACATCCTGAAGAGTGAGCGTATTCACTGCTCTATAGGTTTTTTTAGTTGACGTTTAAGCAGAATTTTTCTCTCCACTATCCAAATATGTCTCAAATATTCTCTAAAAAGTGCGTTCAAAGGAAAAGTCATTTTAAAAATTTGTGCAAAGCAAATCGACAACCAATTAACAATTGGTATCGAAGACAAGTCTATTGCAGCATGCCTATCGATAGACAATTACAGCTGTCGGTAGCTGCATCACTTGAAAGGAGCGAACTGTTTCTTCGATGCAGCCTCCTCCTGTATCATGATACCGTATCAATCGAGTTCAGCAGAATGATCATAAAAACAAGAAAGAAAGTCGGTTAAGCCCTACTCTGTATGAAAGAAATTATACGCTCAGCATACATTTTGATGCTGCAGTAACAGCTAAAGGCAGCGCTGCTACTGCGCCGCAGCATCGTGCAGTTATTTGATCATAGCTCGACAACCTCTTATCCGATCTTCACCATTCCTTTGGCGGATCGATAAGCTAACCTGACTTTTAAATATGTCTAGAAGAAACAAACCATCTATCTTTAAAACTGTGGGAGATATGAAGTTTTTTCCGAATTGCGGGGGCGGGAGGGGGCGTGGCCAAAATTGAAAATAAACTTGATCTACCTGCAGACATAAGAAGCAAATGGCATGTACAAGTCAAACCTCAATCTTTTACCATCTCTGAGATCTTTATCGACTCGGCTGTTGATGCTGATCAAGAATATATATACTTTATGGGGTCGGAGATGCTTCCAGTATAAAAAGCATATCAGGAACCAAATGTCTGATTGTTCATACGAATCTAGGGAGAAGATCTGTTTGTTCATATGGATTGACTGCCCAAATTACGATGTAGATTAAAGCTTATCGCGATAAATCTTGTCTTCATCTTTCAGATATTGCACACTTGTAGATTTTAACGTAGCTCTAGCCTTAACCAGTTTTAAATTCGACACTTTCATTGGCACAAACATACTCTGGGCAATTTTTTAAGCGTCTACTCAGTCTATTGTGCAAAATACTTTTCTTCAAAACGTAGAAAATAAAATTGAAAATAAAAGCAAACCTCTGAGGGAAATCTATATTTGACTTTGTGTGTGTGTGTGTGCGGGAAAGCGAATCAGTGAGCTGACTTTATTTGGGCACGTGTCCCATACACTCGTCCAGCAACGAACATTTGTTTTATAAGGGGGTTAGGTAAGGACTTGAGCTGTCATATAAAGAAGTCAAATATGTGATGGAGCACCACAAGAAATTGGTCCCTAGGAGCTGCAGTTGACAGCTGAATGTTGTTTAACAGCACAAGCATGCGTAACAGACTGAGGGAGCATGTCAGTTTGCATTGGGTAACAGCAGACGAAATGTCCTTACGGAAAAATTTGAGCTCATCCCACTAACTCTGCGTTGAAAGGTGACTGCGAGAGAAGCTTTGGGAATGCAAATGGAACTGCATTTCCTCCATTTAAACCTTTAAGTTCAAACAATATCAAACTGGTTATAAAAACAGAAAGTAGGCATCAGGAAATTAAGCCGGACCTCGAATCGTGTACCCAATAGAATCGATTCTTGAACTTTTTGATAACTGATATTCGAGATCCCAAAATCGTCGTAACGACAAAATAAGCAATTTACTATTTGTGTTTTATTTTCTGACAGAAACGGGCAATACTGTATGAGATCCAGTTATGTAACCCCAATAGAAAAGTGTCATCGATATGCCAGCTGGGATTCGAGACTGAGATGGAAAGGTCAGGTGCGGAAAGACAATACCAAGCTTGGTGTGAACAAGTGGTGCCAGCTTGCACAATGCGGAAAGGACTAAAGATTCTAAAATAGGTAAATATGGGGGGAGATAAGAAAAAGATATTTATAGTTAGTCATTAATAAACTAGGTTTTGAGGACGACCTGCTGCAGTTTATTCAAAATGTTTCACCTTTCGATCTAGTTTTACTGGAGCTTTTAACAAAATATATTGAAACCATGTTTTAAGTGACCTGATTGGCATATAAACATAATAGGCAGATATATATTTTTCATAATTTTGAACCTGTTTTTCTACAGTCACGGGTTTCAGTCTTTGTAGTCTACTGTTGTAACATTTACTCGGCTACTTCAAGAATGCAGCCAAAAACCATTTTATAAAGTAATTCACAGAAGATTGATCTTTCCTGATCTTTCATTGAAATTGTCCAGATGTTTGTAGCGCATTGAAGGCAGCATTTCCGACCCCATTACCTATATTTATTCTTGATCAGGCTGACGAGCTGAGTCGATGGAGATTTGTCCGTCCGTCTGTCTGTTTCTACGCGATCTAGTCTCTCAGTTTTGAAGCTATCGAGCTGAAATTTTGCACAGACAGTCTTCTTTTTGCTGCAAACTACTAATATGTCGGAACCGACCGGATCGGATGACTATATCTCATGCCTTCCATAGGAACAATCGGTCGGATAACTAATTTTGTTGCGAAAACTTAGTTTTAGTGAGAAAAGCTTTTTTCTTTTTAATGGAAACGTCTCCAAACTTTGTAATCGTAGGTTTTCTATGTTTTTTTATAGTTCTACCAAGTTTTTCCAAAATCGGACAACTATATGGTACAGCTGCCATACAAAAGATAGGTCTGAAAAACAGTCTTAGTTAGTAAAACTTTTTTGTTTTTAATGGTAGCATCCTGCAATTTTGTATTTGGTTTGTTTCACATGCTTTCATATAACTTTACAAATTGTTGGTCAAATCGGATGACTATATCATATAGCTTCCATATCGTTCGATCGATCGGAAAATGGGAAAAAGTGTTTGTTTTGAAAATATTTACGCGAGCATTTGTGAGGGTAACAGACGAAGTAAGCTTGGCTTTTTCGTTTTATATCATTTCAGACTGCCTGATAGCTTGAATATTATTCAACATTTGGTCATATTTTCTGTTTAAAATATATTATATCAGCAATTGAAACCAATTCTCATCGTTTTGAAACAATTTCAAATCGAAAACATATCTTCAATGGAGAATTGAGAATTGTACACTTGGTAAACTGGGAAAACAAAGAAGACAAAATGTTTTGGCTGATAAGAATTCTGATGGCCATCATCGCATTTTGAGCTTGCCAACTTTGCTTTATTCTTGCCTTGGTCTAACGCCGAAATGGAACGAGTTTTTAGTCAGGTCAATATAGTGAAATCACAGCTAAGAAATAGAATGAAACTGAACCCACCAAACTCCATATTATGTGTGAGGTAAATATGTGTATTTTAAGTACATTTTTAACTCAGCAAATACTCATTGAATAATAGGTTCGTAACAATCGTAACAAATGTTGCTTTGACTACCAGATGCCAGTTAAAAATCTACAATTAAAACAGATTTTGTTCTTCTGCAATAGTTGCCATCACTGTCAGTTTTCCGTATTTCCCCGACTTATTAGGAACAGCTAAGAACATGCGATTCTTAATAGTTGCAACGACAAACTTGCTCGGCAGACTTGGCTTACACATTTGAAATTGCATTTTCATTCAAATTATAGTACCGTTTCACAAAAGTATGTAAGGTAAAAGGTACTCGAATTTGAATATGCTGAGGTGAGCTAAACTGTGAACAAAATTTGTATCTGAATGAGACACACACACACACAATTGAAAGTGAAAGCGGAGCACATCTTATACGACAAGTATCACATGAAGACCTCGTGAGTGTTAGCCCTACTTAAGCCTGATATTCATAAGTGTTTCTAGGCTCAGAAGACCTCTTAAAGTGGAACTTACATACTTTGATAGCTTGATACTAGAACAACCAAGTTTAAGCATATTGGAATACGAAATTATGATGCCAGTGTGAATGCAGAACCAAACAATTTGCGGTTGTTTTTTTCAATATTTAGCATTTAATGCAGTTTTTAACCTGCTCGAGGTTATGTTATGCTTTCGCACAACTTTAAATACAGACAAAACACCGCAAAGGAGGCTGGTAGATCGTACAGCTGTTTCAAGAGGAACCACCCTCTATCATAAGCGATCAATGACTACCAGCTGAACGTTTCTCAACAGTCTCTCCATGCCAGCGGTGGCATAACCGTTTGGGAATCCCAAAGCAGAATGCGCACAAAAACATCGCGAGGCAGCGTAGAAACAGACAGTCGCCTTTGTGTGTGTTTCGATCAGAGTTTCTCAAGAAAACTGAATTTCAAGAAATATTTGATAGTTTTTTCTTGTAGTTCGGTGCTGCTTTTGCCAAAACACACTCTTTTTATACTCTGTACCGTAGGTACATAGAGTATTATAAGTTTGTGCAAAAGTATGTAACATCCAGAAGGAAGACATCTCCGACCCCATAAAGTATATATATTCTTGATCAGCATCAACAGCCGAGTCGATATAGCCATGTCCGTCTGTCTGTCTGTCCGTCTGTCTGTCCGTATGAACGCACAGATCTCAGAGATGGTAAGAGATAGAGGTTTGACATGTATGGGACATATGCTTCTAATGTCTGCAGGCAGATCAAGTTTATTTTCAATTTTGGCCACGCCCCCTCCCGCCCCCGCAATTTAGAAAAAACGTCATATCTCCCACAGTTTTGTTGTTGTTGGCTTGTTCCTTCTGGACATATTTAGTTATTAGGATAACTTATCGATCCGCCAAAGGAATAGTGAAGATTGGATGAACGGTTTTCGAGTTATGATCAAAAGAATTTTCTTGGTACAGAGTATGTTATAGTCGGGCTTGACCGACTTTCTTTCTTGTTTCTTACTACACTCAGAGAAAAAAATAAAGAATGTCACACTTGGATCAAGAAATTTCGAGATCAATAGTTCGATAAGAGTGAAAATTCACGATCCAGGAGCGAAATTCTTGAACCAAGTATGAATTTTTAGTCCCGTTTCTCTTGATTCAAGAGCTTTAATACTTGATCCAAGTACAAATCATTCTCAAATAAAGCAGAACAGTTCTTGAATCAAGTGCTAAACATACTTGAATTCTAGATTGCTCATTCTGATATCACGGTCATACAGCGCTGACAAAAACCGAGAATATTCTTCCAATTATCCTATTATCAAGAGCTCATCGGATTCGAGAGTAAGATCGTTGACTCTTAAATCAAGAGCCACAGTCACAGATGCCAACCATACAACAGTTCAAAATTAGTTGATTTTTTCCATATTGTTTGAATTGATTTTTAAATTTGTTGCAAGTTTTCGCCGGCTCGAGGAATACATAACATCTCCAAGTAGCATCAGTCTTTGCCTGTCCCTCCATGCCAGCAATGCCATAACTTGTTGGGAATTCCAAGGCAACATGAGCACAAAAATCGATTGCGCGCTCCGCTCGATAGCTTCCCCACACACCACTCTTCCGTAAACAAACAAAACTTAGAAAGTGAGTTCAACGCTGTGTTCTCTTAAAATGTGATTGCTCTCCTCTTTGTGCGTTTACCTCAGTCTTCTTGCTAAACTGAGAACGAATTTAGCTCGATTTCAAGAGCAAAATTCTTGAATATTCAAGAACGAATAAATGTTTTTTAAAGAGCTTTCGCTCTCAAGTCATTCCTTCTACTTTTTTTGTGGGTGTACAACTCAGACTCAGGAATTATCCTACTTAAAACTCAAATCAGCTGTATTTTGGTTTCGAAACACAAGAAACCCATTGTCTAGGCATCTCTCGTAAGTTACAAACTATCTTATTTACTTTGTTATTTGTCTGAACAGCAATGCCTTTTTCCCCGTTGCCAAATTCCCACACATCTCCTTTGTCTGCCCCCTCACAAATTTTAACACTTTAATCCCATTAATTGTGAATAATCAGGGATTAAGCTGCGTTTTTCCTCTCCCTGGCTTTAGAATATTTTCCAACTAACCCAACACCCACACAATCCCCCATTCTCCTGCTCATGTCTAATATCGAAACGATGCATCTGGCAATCTGTTGGCGGTGCCAAGAAGAGAAATGCGAGAACTGGAGAATGCCAAATGGCAAATGGCTGACAAATGCATAAAGTTTTCATTTCAATGAATTATTCAAAATCCGACATGACAACATTTTGACTATCTGTCGTTTGCGTTGACATTTCCATTTGATATTTGGGTCGTCGACTCCGCCACATCTCGGATATGTAATGCGCACTGTGGATTTGAGTTCTATGTGCGGGGGGGTGTGAGTGCAACATCCTAATATTCTAATGTTGATGGCAGCTTAAGCCTGAGCGATGCCAAACGGATTGATGTCCTGACATCCTAACATCTTAAATGTGTTGGATTTAAAATGTCCAAGCTAGTTTTATGGAATGCAGCTTAACACAAAGACAGTTAGAGATTCTTCACATCATATGTGCGCGGAGGCGGCGGCGGAGGAGGCGGAGTAGGAGGGGGAGGTGAGTGGAAAAGTAATCGGCTTAAATGGGCAATGATGCCTTGTCACAATCAGCAGCTTATTTGCTTATTTATATCTTTTGTGTAAAACAAAAAGTTAACGTTTGTAAAGAAGCCATTTAACTATGTCTTTTATGGGTGCCAAGTTTTGCTTTTATATTTTTAATTGCATTTCAGTGGAAAACGAATCAAAGAGGATGCATAAATTGGCCACAGCACAGTGGACATGATGCTGAATTTTGATATTCAAATTATGAATGAAAGTATGAGCTACAATTAAGGACTTCGGCTTGAAGCGCCAACTGGCTATAAGACAACAGGCAACAGATCTTAAACACAATTTTCGTCATGAGCATTGCTTCAGCTCAAAAAACAAACAACCAATGAGCCATTCCAACTCTTCAACTACTTATTTACGACAACTGTATTACAACAAAGCTGAATCTTAGTTTAAAGTACAATAAACTTTCTTACTAAAGTAAACAGATTTCTTGTGACTAGTGCAATAATTTAAAAGAAATATTCTTGATGCACTGGGATAAAACCTAAATAAACTAAACTAAACTAACCATTTGAGCTGGGAAATAATTGTAAATATTACTAGTTTGTTAATTGGCTGAGTCCTTCGCTTTGTAAACGAAGTTAATCTAAACTGATATTTAAAACAAGACCGAAAGTCGGTCAAGCCCGACTATAATTATAGTAAAATGACTCGGCTGTTGATGCTGATGAAGAATATATATACTTAATGGGGTCGGAGATGCTTTCTTCTGGCTGTTACATACTTTTGCACAAACCTATAATACTCCATGTACCTACGGTACAGAATGTAACGAGCGTAACGTAAGTTAAAGTCGGCCCTGCCCGACTTCGAAATACCCGTTACTCAGGGCAATTATTGTTTAATACCCTCTTGCGGCTCACATAAGTATGCAACATTTTTTCAACTCTTTCATTTATAAAAATTTTTACACTGCAAAGTGTGAGCTCTATCTTTTTTATAACTTTTTTTATTGCGTGGACGGGAGGGGGCGTGGCCAAAATTTGAAATATACTTGATCTGCGTGCAGACGATACAAGTCTACATTATTTGGTGGCTCTTCTAATCTCTGTGAGATCTAAGTGTTCATACAGACAAGACGAGCATGGCTATATCGACTCGACTTTTGATGCTGATCATGAATATATGTAGTTTATGGGTTCGGAGATGCTTTCTTCTGCCTGTTACATACATTTGCACGACTTTAGTATACCCTTTTTACTCTACGTGTAACGGGTATAAAAATAATGGAAAGTTAACCTCGACTCGGCCTTGCAGCACGCTTTTCGAACTAATTTGAAGGACGTTTCCACTGAAAACAAACAAGTTTTTCTCACTAAGACTACTTTTCTGGCTCTACTTTTTTAACAGAGCTATACCATATAGATGTTCGATTTCGACCAAATTTAACCATGGAACCAAACCATGGAAAAGCACAGCAAGCTAAGAAATACAAAGTTTGGAGGCGTTTTCTTTGAAAACATCTCACTTTATCTCACTTGAACTAGTTTCTCGACCGATCATTCTTATGGCAACTATAAGCTATGGTCATCCGATTTGGACAAAACTTTGAAGAAATTTTGCGAAAGCTTAAAAAATAAAAATATGCAAATATTAAAGAGGGTTAGATTGAAAACAAAAGAGTTTTTCTTACCAGGGCTGCAAACCGGTTCGGAGTCGCCCCGCTCCGGAGTCGGAGACTTCGTGTTTTTTGGCAAGTCTGAACCGAACCCGAACCGGAGCAACACAATTTTTCCCTGCCGAACCCAAACCCAAAAAGGGTTCGGTTCAAAAGTATGTTTCTTTCACATTCTTCCCAGAGCGATTTCAACTCAACTTGGTACACTTGTCACACACAAGTTCGGAAGTCTTCTGCATAATACTGTCCAACTTTCCCACATTTTAAGATCGGTCCCAATTCTAACACCTGCTTTTTTGGATCCAAGAAACCAAAAATAGTTCACCTTAGAACAAAAATAGCAAAAATAATGTCTAAACCATGGTTCGAACCTGAAACTGGGTTCACCAACCTTCCGAACCCGCTCCGTGAATTGTTCGAGGGTTCGAACCCCGGAGTGAACCCCTCCTGATTATTTCGAGGTTAGCAGCCCTGGTTCTTACCAAGACTATTTTTCTAGTTTTACTCTTCTATGGCAGCTATACTATATAGATGATCGATTTGGTTCAAATTTCGCCGTATTGTGGAGAAGCATAGAAAACTGGTAAATACGAAGTTTGTTTTAAAAACAAAAAAGTTTTTCTTACTAGAACTAGTTTTTAGACCGATCGTTCCTATGTCAGCTATATGTTATAATCATCCGATCCGACAGGTTCCAACAATTGTGCAGCGTATTTATACCAGAAGACTTCGTGCAAAGTTTGGTCGCGATAGCTTTAAAACTGACGGATGAGATATTATAGAATCAAACGGACAGACGGACATGGCTATATCGCCATGCTGATCAAGAATATATATACTTTGAGTGGTCAAAAATGCTTCCTTCTATACGTTACAAGCATCTGGACAATTTCAATATACACTCTGCAAGGGAATTAAAAGGTTGGAGTTACGTTGTTAAGAAGGAGACTTGGCCTTCGTGCACTTTCCTTCAGGGCCCAAAACGTGGAATTGAGAAAAGTTACTGAAATGTAATGGGTGGAAAATAGAAATTTTGACGGAGATCAAAACCTAAATTGCAGTTTAGACATATTTTGTCTTCTCTGTGTATTAAGCATTAGCTTTTTAGCTTTCATTGAATCAATAAACCTTGTAGTTGATGGTCTAAAGAAATCAAAGACTATTATGCAATTCTGAACGTCTTACTATAATATTAGAAAAAGGCACTGAGACTCTGTAAAACCGACAAACAATCAGAATATTCGAAATTTCTTCGTGGATGGCCTATTTTGACCTATTGTGCATGGCCTACAGCCCTGGTTATAGCTAGTACCTGATTTGGTACACGGTTTTTTTTATAGTCATAAAACCACCAAACCATCACATGAGCTGGATGGTGGTGACCTCTCGGAATGAGTTCGGACGCTTGTTTTGATGACACTCTATCGTTCTGTTTGTTGAACGATTCTTCTGTTTTACAACTTTCTCGGCGGTAAACAGAACTCGTCTGTGGCCATTGTTCGAGCACTGGCTACACAATGCTTCGGATTTTGTTTCAGTGCTGTTTCGAGCAAGTGGCCGGTGTATCTCTTGTATGCACTGAGTCCCCAGTCACTTTTTATGATGCGCCACAGGCTTTCCTTGCGGATATTTCTATTTGCGCAGTGGATTTGGACGAATTCGATGTTTCAATGCTTTGCTAGCTTGTGGCGTTCGCACAGTGCGCGGACGGGTTTCGCGCGGTATTTTATACCATCAGGCAAATAGCTTCGCTGTACAATACAAAAAGATTCGAGTGAATGAAAAGTTTCACCTTTTTCGCAGCTGCATTTAGGCAGGCTTGTTTTGGAATGCCATATGTTAAGTTTTGAAACATGCTTAAGATACATTTTCGCAGTTTTTTAGGAAGTGCAAAATTGAACCAAAGAAGTTCACTGGAACCATTCGTTTCTTAAGCAATTTATGATCAAGTTTCCAACAAAAGCGAACGGCTTAACAACTATTTGGGTACACGAAACTAGTATTACCACTTTGGATAACTCATAAAATGTAGGGTATTCATATAAGATCGCATTTTAAAGTCAGTCTCAGGGGCCGTTGCCGGCTGACCCTGTGCCCGTCAAACTATTCACTCTAGTTCCCATATAAATACCACGGTTGGTTCCCACGCAAGTGTCGCGAGTGTATCTTGTACATGACCCAGATTGCACGCAATTCGTTCGAATATTCTAACACCTCTCCGCGACGACTTAGCCAAACAGACCGTGCACTAGCCACTCACTCCAGAACCAGAAAAGAGAATCCACTTAGAATATGGTGGGGGAGGTGAGGCGGGCCCGCTTGTCAAATCCAATTGATGGACACTTAAGCAAACATCCAATGTGGTGCAGGCATGCATGCACGTACTATTTCCAAATATACACACAACTATATATATATACAAATATATATTCTCTATACATCCGTTTTGACCAAGAAGGAACTGCAGTCCCCATTATCATTAAATTTTAAAAACTTTCTCGACAATTTGCACCGCATAATGCCGAGGCAATAAGTTATTGGACTATTGAGGCCACCTGGCCACCATTTTCCTCAGACAGTCAGGGTCGCGTCGAAGTTGGTGGTAGAGTCCTCCAAATGCAGGCATACGCCAGGAGGGGGGCACACCATTGAGGTGGGGTTGGGGGCCATAAAGGCGTATATAAAATTTATCATCATCTAAATATGGTATGACCGGTTGGTGTTTGCCTCCACTCGAATAGCATATACTATGTACGTATCGCACACATGTCGTGCCTATTTACATGCATCGATAATTCATGCCCGATCTGCCCAGGCTGTTCAACTCAAATAAAAGAGCAGGCCCCAGGACGGTGCCCGAAGGGGCCAAGGGATTTTTTGTTGTTGTTTTATTATATTTTTGCTTACTCGGCAAACTCATATGCCATTAATTACAATTGGGTATTGTTTAAATTGTTCGACGTCGACAACTTGATGCGGAATTGCTGCTCAATCTGTAAGGCTATTTATCAAGAGGAGGAGAGCGGTGACTTCCTGGTGGTGCGCAGCGAATGAATAATGTTTACGAACAATAGAGTTTTGAGATTAAGTTACCGGCATTTTACGAGCTGGCAGTGTTTTGCTAAATGAACTGAAATTGGTCCTTGAGCGAAATATGTAAGCTATTAAGTTAGATTCACAATCAACATACGTAAAATTTGACAAGTTAATTGATTTGCATACCCTGTACCGAGAGTAGAAAGGGGGTGTGAAGAGCTAGTGCGAATGCAGGTTACAGTTGCAGAATGCTTTAGCTATATATATATATAATATTCTTTATATTATCATGTTAAAGCAGTTGCTATCTCATTAGAATCTGTGGTAGAACAGCCTAGTTACAGCAAGAGGAAAAGTCAAGCAAGTTCAAAAATCTCAAAATCAAGAACAAATTAGCAACCTTTTCTCAATTCTCTCAGCTAAACAGTATTGTGATATGTGAAGAAATTAACGCATTTAAGTATTAAAAATAAATGGCAAAATAAAAACTAGAGACTCCAACCTCGACGCTCTTACCATCTGCACCACCAGGCTTTTTGCATGTTAAATGCTTAACATTGTTTACTGTGATTCGCCCAACCGTGGTTTGGTTTGATATTCAATCTATGTTCAAAAGATTCAACGATTAGATGACAAAAGTTGAATAACTTAAAATCGAGCCAGGTAGATTAAATGCCTACCGTTTTCCTTCATTGTAATCAAAAAACCAATATGAATCGTATTACTTGATATAAAAAGTCCACCTTGATTGATTCAAATCCTTATCGTTTATACAAAGATATCTAGAGATTACTGAGACGCCGCTTTGGAGATTTAGGTTGAGATTTTCTCGTTTGTGTTGACCACTGACACAAAAATTGTATTCTTGGTTTAAGCCCCACCCAACACTTGAAATATCATTTTGACAAAATCAACTGAATGAGACGTTTTCAAGTCCTTTTGATGATTTATAAATGATTACTTTCCTGTGCGATTGAAAGAAGACTCGAAAATGGGTCATGCTAATGCTCAAAATGTGACTTGTTGAAATACGAATTGAGAAATACCCGCAAATGAGTCAAATATGAGTCGAAAATGGTCAGAAGAACTTCCCATCCAACATTTGGAAGATCATTCTGAGAAAATCAGCTTAATGAGTCTTTCTCGAGACCTTTTAATGATTCAATAATAATTACTATCTTGTGCGATTAATAGAAGACTCAAAAATGTCTCATGCAAATGCTCAATATGTGATTTATTGAAATGCGAACTGAACAGCACCCGCAAATGACTCGAATATGACTCGAAACTGATCAGAAATACGGGCTAAAAACGACTCTTTAAGAAGTATCGCTGCTAGGGTACCATTTTCTCCCGACAAAAGTATCATTTACGATCAGAAAACGAGCGCATTTATGACTATTTAAATTAGATCGAGGATTCGAAAAAGGTTCGGATGTGATCAAAAATTACGTAAAATGTTTGCTGGATTGTTAAAAACGACGCTTTACGAAAGTCGCTGCCATTTTCGCCCGCCAAAAGTTATTTATGACGCATTTATGACTATTTTAATCAGATCTAGGATTCGAAAAAGTTTCGAATGTGATCAAAAATTACATAAAATGTTGTTGGACAGTGCACATTGGGCTGAAAAGACAATTTTTTGATAGAGTTGAAACTTATTAATTTTGATAACAACAACCAGAATATCATTTAGGAAAGGTTTTAAAGCGATCCTGACACGACTACCTCTCCGCTCATATACTCCCACGTGGCGGATACGTAATATAATTTTTATTTATTTTTGTTCTTAACTAGTTGTAGCATGTTTTATAATGTATTATGTTTTGGAGCTTCCGTTTTGCATGTTAATTTGTTTAAAAAATCCCTTAAATAGCACATATAGTTTTTCGCTACTATAGATCTTTTTAAAACCAATCCTACCACGACTACCGCACCGCCCATATGGTCCCACGTGGCGGATACGTAAAAAAATATTGTTTTTTTTTTGTTTTAATTAGTTTTACAAAACTTTTTGTTTTGGAGCTTACGTTTTCATGTTAATTTGTTTAAAAAATCCCTTTAAAGGTATCGTTTTTCTCGACCATTGATCTGCCTCACATTGAAAATACTTCCTAGGCTGAGCTTAATCTTTCCTAAAAGTCGGAGAGCGGGCAAAATCGGGCAAAAAGTGTTGATAACAAGTGAGAATGCATACTTTGAGGAACACTTTAACATAAAAGCATTTTGGGCGAAAGTGGGCGAAAGTTAGTTTTAAGTTCACAGGGGAAAGATGTTTTGAGTAAGATTTCAGTCTTAGACTAAGTACGTATCACAACACAAATTAATGTTAGTAATTTCACAGGTTTAACACAAATGCTAAATATTATTTACATAATACATCAATTTTATTGAATTTTGCATATTTCACACATTTTATTTGTTCACTAGCTGAAATTGTCTCTTGTAGCAAAGATGACATACATTTTCCCGTTTATTTATGTAATCAAAGTCCACAATTGCGCTCCGGCAGCGTTTATTTTTGGAATTGTTATATTTGAAGTATCCACTTTTAGAATAAAAGACAAACATCATAAAACATTGTCATTAAAAATTCGACTTAATGCCAAAAATTTGGCCATTCGTCCCAGTGTGCAGTGGTAGAAGTAATTGAATACTTATTTTTAAAGCCCTAATCACAACAAGAAAGAAAGTCGGTCAAGCCCGACCATAGCATACTCTGTACCAACGAAATTATACGCTCAGCATAAATTTTGATGCTGCAGTAGCAGCTAAAAGCAGCGCTGCTACTGCGCTGCAGCAGCGAACACTCTTTTGATCATAACTCGAAAGCCGTTCATCCAATCTTCACTATTCCT
The DNA here is from genome assembly GCA_035044965.1 of Lordiphosa andalusiaca. NCBI lineage: Eukaryota > Metazoa > Arthropoda > Insecta > Diptera > Drosophilidae > Lordiphosa > Lordiphosa andalusiaca. The sequence goes on along the minus strand of JAWNNM010000159.1, from coordinate 2,626,582 downwards.
TTGGCTGATCGATAAGTTATCCCTATTACTAAATATATCTAGAAGAAACTACGCACCTATCTTTAAAACAGTAGGAGATATGACGTTTTTTCTAAATTGCGGGGGCGGCAGGGGGCGTGGCCAAAATTGAAAATAAACTTGATCTGCCTGCAAACATAAGAAGCATATGTCCCATACATGTCAAACCTCTATCTCTTACCATCTCTGAGATCTGTGCGTTCATACGGACAGACAGACAGACAGACGGACAGACGGACAGACGGACATGGCTACATCGACTCGGCTGTTGATGCTGATTAAGAATATATATACTTTATGGGGTCGGAGATGCTTCCTTCTGGCTGTTACATACTTTTGCACAAACTTATAATACTCTGTGTACCTACGATACAGAGTATAAAAATCCAAACTATTATGTGAGTTTCTACCTATGCGAATTGGATTCAAATTGTTTTCAAAAATATTACGTATACGACACGTTTGCATCATCGAAATTCCGACAACACATCCTCCGTATCATTTTAAAAGTTGTCAAATTTGAATTTATTTGATTAATAAATGAATATGGAGCAGGAATCAAATAAATTTTTGGTGGGTACAATTAGGCCTAATTTTGCCGAGGCGAGCTCGTTTCGAACCAAGAGATTCGTTTTATCCAAGCATGGGACGAAACGATTGAGTCTGACCATTTCGGAAAGTGCGACCAACGTGGCTCGCAGGTCCACGAGAGGGCCTTAATGGGGCTTTCCATAATATAAAGAAGCAGAGTGGGCTGTAAAAATGGTACAAGACTTTAGTGGCAAGCTTACAACGACGCCAGCCCAAGAACTGGCATTAAAAACCACAGAAAAATGTGTCCGATTGATTCAGAGCCATATCTCTTGAATATATCTAGAATTTTGGTATATGGGCTGGTACGGCAAAGTTACAGCTTTTCGCTGCTGCCAACTATCCGGCTGAACCCCCTGAAAAGTGGTTTAGGTCCACACCTTTATTTTTTGTTAGGTGAGTGTTAGACGCTTCCAACTTTCAGATATTGTTTTACCCATAGACTGCAAGTTTGGTGTGTGGGTTGCAAAAAAGTTAGTTTAATATTTTCTCTACTTAAAACTCGGCTCGAACTTGTTTGGACAAGCTCAAATGTTAACATCAATTGGCAACTAGTTCAAAATTGAATCATATTCCCATAAAGCCCCAGGCCATCCAGTGCAATGGGCTAGTAAATATTTAAAAATGAATGTTTGTCTGCATGTCTCTAATGCCTGCTTAACGATTTATCCGATTGTGATGAAACTCCGGGGATTAATAAAACGTTTGCCTCCAATTCATTCCAAGTTAAAGAAATGTGCGAGAAATGTCGATTGTGATAAAACTTGGGGAAATGGTGGAACGCTTGTGCGGGTTGGTTTCTAAATTGAGGAAACGGGAGGGAAAGGATCCGAAGCTGCGATGAAAATGCTAAATGTTTAGATTGCAATGCAGGCGTCAGTAAACGGCAGGACTCCGAGATAAGCAACTCTTTTATTTGAGTTTTGATTATCAAGAAGACACGGGTAAGTTGAGGTAACGATCGTGATGGAGTAAATTTCAAAGGGCTAAATTTCAGTTCTCACGCAGAAACTTAGTACCTTTACAAATACAACGAACAATATTACCTTTTTGTATGGTTTGCAAGAACTAATTAGAAGTTTAGAATAAAAAGCTGGGTTTCGTTTCGGTTCAGTATCCGCTTCCGCTACCGTCCGCATACAAATATTCATTGTATATATGCCGATTTGCTGATATTGTGTGGTTTTTTGTGTAAATCCAATTGTTGTTGTTGTATTGTTATAGCGAAAACGTAACAAAAGTAATCGTGTCTCGAGGAGTACAAATTTAGTTCTGCAGGCTCCTTCCTGCACGCAACTAGAAACGACAAGCTGTTCACAAAAGGTCATAGATTTATGTGTAATTAATTCTGTCTGCCCCTTTTGGCCTTAATTCGAAATAGTTCCAAGTTAAAGTTGCTTAAAATAGATATTCGCTTTATGAAAAATGGCAGCAGGCAATAAGGCCCCAAATTTGGGAAGGTATTTCACAATGAAATAGCTCCCCAATTTGAAAGATGAAATAAGGCCCCACTGAGATGAAATAAAGCCCTAAAAATTGAAATAAGTAACCAAATTTGGGGAGTTCATTTGTTAATTTTATTTCTTTTTCCAATATTTTGAATATGAGAACACCTAAAATCAGGGATGAAAACAACACGAAAATAAGTAGTAAGCAGTTTCTGAACCGCCGGTTCGGTTCATTGCATGGTTTTTTGAGCTAGCTGAACCGCGTTTTCGGTTCGGTTCAGTGGTTCATAATGGCATGAAATATTATGATTTCTGTCGAAATGAAACTTCCGCACTATTTGAAAATTGAATTCCTATAAACCATTTGAAAATCTTTAAAATCCTTTGAAGACTGTGCAAAATTTATGATGTCGGATTTGCAGGATTCGTCTATAAGTTCCTAGAGGAATGCTCTTTGAAAACAGAGAGTGTCGGCTAGAAAAGAATTCGTATCATGCATCTTACTTACACTCTTTTTATCATATTCTATGATAAAAAACTCTTCTGGATAAGATTGAATTAAGGTAAAGTAGTGCTACAGAAAGGTACAAATTATGTCCACCAGAGGACGACAAATCAATTATCAACTTTCAAGAAAAGAATGCACGTTGATGACAGGTATATTAAGAGATCAGGGGGCAATTGCAGAAAACTTACAGGATTACATGTACTAAAATTGTGTATTAAGTCATCCATAAAGGCTATAACGATCCATCATCGCTAAGAATGTAGAGAGTCAAACGAAATGCCGTATAAAACTTATCTTAGGGAAACGATTTAAATGCGCTGAAGTCGAGTGCCCCTGTTTCTGCAAAATACCTTGTTTCAATCATTAATTTTCAATGAGAATGGGATATAATAAAGTAATTACGTTATCAAAATATTGAATATAGATGACTAGGAGCTGATTAACGCAACCTTTGGCAACTTTTTTTTAAAAGTTCAGTCCATTAAATATCTGCCATTCCGCGGTGATATATTTTCCATAAATTCGCTCATCATTTTACTCTGTACCGTAGGTACATAGAGTATTATAAATTTGTGCAAAAGTATGTAACATCCAGAAGGAAGCATCTCCGACCCCATAAAGTATATATATTCTTGATCAGCATCAACAGCCGAGTCGATATAGCCATGTCCGTCTGTCCGTCTGTCTGTCTGTCCGTCTGTCCGTCTGTCTGTCCGTATGAACGCACAGATCTCAGAGATGGTAAGAGATAGAGGTTTGACATGTATGGGACATATGCTTCTAATGTCTGCAGGCAGATCAAGTTTATTTTCAATTTTGGCCACGCCCCCTCCCGCCCCCGCAATTTAGAAAAAACGTCAAATCTCCCACAGTTTTGAAGATAGATGGCTTGTTCCTTCTGGACATATTTAGTTATTAGGATAACTTATCGATCCGCCAAAGGAATGAAGAAGATCGGATGAACGGTTTTCGAGTAATGATCAAAAGAAACATTTTCTTGGTACAGAGTATGTTATAGTCGGGCTTGACCGACTTTCTTTCTTGTTAAAGACGAAAATATGCAAAAAACATGTTTTTCGTTTTCAAAAGTAAAATGGCAGTGGATTTGCTTTATCCCAAACGAAGTGCACACAGTTTCAAAATTGAAAGCCTCTATTACTTGTACAGGACAGTCAGGTGATGGTATAAATGTTTGGCCGTCGATATATTGCAAACCTCGTCGTATTTTAACAAACTGAATGCTTTTCGTCTCTGCCTGGAACTTAAAAAATAATTAATTATTGATAATATAGTAACATAAACACAACTGCCAATATAATTATAAATAATTACCGTGCGTATGCAACTTATCGCGGAGCTTTCTCCTACCAGTACGCCTCCAATACTAAAACATTTCAGTTTTTTTTTATCATTATGGCCATTAATTCTAAATAAGTTCGCAGGTACCATTTTCGAATAGGTTAACCCTGGCTTGACAAGTTTTGTACCTGCATATTTATTTTTGTGGACTCTTGTAATTAGATTTAAACTTGAATAGCATTTTCTGTTCTTTTATGTAGAAAAAAATTCCAGTTCACCGCAATCCAACAATTTTTTTGCACACCAAAACTTTCACATCTATGTACTTCGCACAATGGTTCAATCATTGTTAATTGTAGTATTATGTTCTGACTCACTAGGCTACACCACTCTCCCAATACTATGTTTTGAACCCATAAATGTGATGTAAAGTCTCTTTAAACCATTCCACCGAATCAATACTACTTTCCAAGTGGTTTGAGTTCCCGGTTACTTGTGTACTATGTAAAACAGGAAAGAAAGTCGGTCAAGCCCGACTATAACATACTCTGTTCCAAGAAAATTTGTCTTTTGTTCATAACTCGAAAAGCGTTCATCCGATCTTCTTCATTCCTTTGGCGGATCGATAAGTTATCCTAATAACAAAATATGTCCAGAAGGAACAAGCCATCTATCTTCAAAACTGTGGGAGATATGACGTTTTTTCTAAATTGCGGGGGCGGGAGGGGGCGTGGCCAAAATTGAAAATAAACTTGATCTGCCTGCAGACATTAGAAGCATATGTCCATACATGTCAAACCTCTATCTCTTACCATCTCTGAGATCTGTGCATTCATACGGACAGACAGACGGACAGACGGACATGGCCATATCGACTCGGCTGTTGATGCTGATCAAGAATATATATACTTGATGGGGTCGGAGATGCTTCCTTCTGGATGTTACAAACTTTTGCACAAACTTATAATACTCTATGTACCTTCGGTACAGAGTATAATTAGAGCTTAATATCTGGAAAACAGTGGCTATTATTCCACGTTCTAGTGATGGCTGGAGTCATACTGTCAATGTTTTGAAATAACTTGTACAGCCGTCAAAATGAATGGCCTACATTGCTTACGCTTACTCATATATAGTCGATATTTTCACAATGAAATAAAGTTCAAAAGAAATTCATACAAATCTAAGTGAGTCCATCTTAATTCTCTAAGACAACTTTATGATATTTGAATCATCTTGTATTTTGAACTCGACTTTGTACTTCCTCGACTTTCTCCACTCGATGAGTGTCATTACAAAGCCCTCTTACTATTTCTCAGCATAGACAAAGTTTACATTTTCTGTCATATTTGTCTAGTTGTGTCATCATTCCCTTTCTTTGTGGTGCACAAATTGTGGCACAGAAATAAACTAGCTCTGATGCCATCTTTGAAACAGAAGCTAGACAATTGCTTTAAGAATCAGCTTTAATAGCTTCAAAATACATATGCTAAAAGACTTTTCGAAACTTTTGGCTCAGAACTTTTCCCAAGAGTAAATACGAAACAATTCTTCTTCAAAGTTTATAAGTGCCGGAAATAAAGTGTTTAGTTTTATTATCAGACTCAAATATATTTTGTTGATATTTTTCGTCGACATTTTTATTGGCTTTGGTTCTTTTGTTACAAAAATTAAGCTACTCTAATGAATATTAAATTTTTATGAAAGGAATAAAGTTGAGCACTACATTTTAGACCAGCGATGTTGAAGAAGAGAGGCTCTCTATAGCTCTCTGTCTCTCTCTGACACTCACTGAAGCATTACTTCGGCAAGCATTCGGCATGAATTGCCTAAAGTGTTCGGCCCATGGGGGCTATGGGTGAACATCGCTGTTTTAGACACCTAAATACAATGAGAGCGGGCCCTGACCGACTTTATTATGCAGATTACAAAGGGGGAATTCAAATTGAATAGCCTTCCCATATGTTAATTAACAGAGCATTAACATTAATGTAAACATTTTAACATAATGTGAGCAAACAGTGCTTGCTGCTCTGAAAACTATGCAACGTTTTTGATGACCTGCTGAGCTCTGCCAATTATTAATTAATCTTTATGCAACATTTTCAAATTTATTGATTTTGGGCACATACACTTCAGGGCAAAGTAAGTGAGAGTTATTCATTACTCTCTGTATGCAAGAGCGAAGCACAATTTGAAACTTTTGCCCGGTTCTCACCACAGCACATTCTTACATTCCTGCATTCTTGTGCCGGATGCAAATTTCACGCCACATAAGAATCTAATATATGTCTGTATCAAAAGTTAGAGCTGGGAAAAGTTGAATCATCAGGCGTCAGCCGGTCCACCTGAGAGCAGTTTGAAAAAGTGTCCTTCTTTTTAAGTGTGTCGAAGTCCATAGTCAATGACCCAATTGACGGTACAGGTAAGTAAGTGTAAGTGTTACAAACATATATATGCTTTGTGTATAACAACCGAACAGAATTCTCCGGATACATTGAAGAAGGGAATTTGAATTCGGAAAGCAACTTCAACAGCAGCAGCAATGTGACTGACATATCCGGTTGGCAGCCGAAACGTCGACGACTGAACAAACAGGACACTTTTCTCAATGTCGTGAATCGTAAGTTGGCTGTCATGAAGCGTATGATGGAGGAGTCAGTGAACTTCCACAACCGAGTGATGGCTCATAATTGGAAATATAAGAAAGATAAGTAATATGTTGGTTTTAGCGACCTGATTGTCAGCAATCCAAAGGTTTGTTTGGCACATCAAACTCCGAAGCGAGCAGCTACATTTTCCTGAAGGAAACGGACTTGAAATATATGAGGAAAATATAAAACAAAAGACCGTTGTATTTTAGGATGAGCCGGATGACCTTTAGCCAATCCGTTGGAGTAAAAGTTGAAATAAAATTGAGAAGTGTTTGAGATAAGCTAGGCTTTTGCCCTTTAGTCTGCTCTTAGGCCAAAAAATACAAGGAAATTCTGTAAAAAAACAGTGAAAATGAAATTCTACAAAATTTAATTTGTTGAAAATAATTTCAACAGTTGTATTCTCTCCAAAATATGCAGCAAGTGCAATAACATTGCCTAGTATTTTTCCCAAGCTAATAATAGAAAGCCATCATCTAAATCCATTTTATTTGCACCAAAACATGTTTTCACAATATCAACAAATCCCAGTCAGCTGTTCAATAGATGCACGAAAACAAAAATACAATCATGGAGCCAATGTGAACACCATTTTTCTCATCTTTTCTAATCTTTGTCGATGACAAAATCACGGCGGTGAGAACCTAGCATAACTTGACAATGACAGTGTTTGGAGGAAAGGTTGATGATACATCGAATAGTTACTGTCGAGCGAAGTGCTACATTTTTGGACAAAGACTTTTAAAGACAGTTTTTTGATTCATCGCCGACTTTAGCGCCTCTCCTTCTTAACATGGAAATTGCATTAAAGAAGTCAAACTGAAGTTAGTGCTAGGTTTTTTTTTAGTTTATTCAAAACTTTTATCGCCCACAAAATAATTCATTTTATAAACGCACACAACGAATCAAGATACGCATATCGGTATCACAAAAAACCTATCGATATACAATTACAGCTGGTGATGGCAGTATCACTTGAGAGTAGCGTACTATTTCCTCGGTATATGCTCCACTATCATAATACGTCAAATTGGTTATCATTGGCTATCATACCGATACACTGCAGTTCAGAAGAAAGATCATTTAGAATGTATAGTTGATCAGGAAGAAAGTTCTTCTGCTGAACGGGACCAATATTTAATTTTGATGCTCCAGCTCATTAAGTTTCTGAGATCTAGGTGTTCATATGGGTATATCAACTCCGCTGTTAATGCAGATCAAGCATATACATATATATATTCTTTTTAAAATCGGAGTTGCTTCCCTTCGGCTGTTACATACTCTTGCACACCTTAGTATACAATTTTCACTCTCAGAGTAACGGGAACAAATAATGTTCAAAAACATTTAAGAAGATGTCTCCAAAACTTCCTTTGTTATAAATGAAATGAAAAATATTTTATACCTTTGACAAACTAATCCAAATATATTTAACCTTTATTTTATAAGTGTTTTGAACACTGTAAATAAAACTGAAAGATTTATCGGTTTCGGTTACGGCCATTAAAATCAAATTGATGGGGATGGGGTTCGGTTTGTATCTTTTTATTTCGTTCCGGCTACGAATCGAAACAAAATAATAATTTTGGTTATCGGTTTTAAATCTTTTATATTAGCAGGATTCGAAATAGCTCTGTTTCAGATAAACTATCAATATACTCTGCTATGCGAAAATTTATGTGACAGATAGCTCATTGCATAACATTTTGTTCATTATAAATAATGGCTAATAGTCGTCCCTCGCATATTTATACTCAAGGAACTGCTAATACGAATACAAATAGGACATATAGCAGCTATGCAGAAGATGAGAAAACAGCTCTTAGTTATGTGTAGACAGAAAAGAAAATTCGAGATATCCGGGATGTTCGGGATTTAATCAATACCAAATGTTGTCCGAGGATGGTCAATCCCGGATTCTCTCATTTCATGTACGAATAGGATTGACTTGATCTCGGATATCTCGAATCTAGTAAGACTCTTGTTAGAAATTTCCAGCTTCTAGCTTAAAATTATGTCCCCATTTTTCCTATGTACTTAAAGAAATTTGTTTACCACCATCCGAATACATCGGCTTAAGAACTCAATATGTTAACATTAGCAGCAACCGATACTGCTATTTCTTAGTTCAATGGATTAGGTTGGTCAATTCCATAGCAAATTCAAGTGGAAAACACTGCACTTTAAAAATTTTTGTGAGTGTTACAATCAAACACTTCCTCCAAGGTAAGGGATTTCAAACACACTTCCCTTTAAAGAAAAAACCAACGTCCGACTTTGAATGAATAATTTCTACTTCGCTGTAAGCTTAACCAATCTGATTAATAGCGAAGTTTGTTTTCTTTGGAGACAAAACTTTTAACAATTCTGATCGACCGAACAAGAACAACCCCATTAATTTGTATAAAAGACTTGCTTATTTTAAAACTATATATATTTTGTTATTTTTAATGTGACCCCCTGCAATGGGTATAGGACACACAAAAACTATCGATTTCTTTTTCTATTTGCTAGACTTTATCGATTTGATATCGATTTCCCATACCTTGAAAGTTAAAGCCAAGGCCAAGTGCTATAAAACAAATATGGGATGTACCAAGTTCTTTCACCTAAATGCTATTACCATAACTGAGCGGATTGAAAATAATAAAGGGAAATCTAAGAAAAAGAAGACAAAAACACGAATGAAATAGCTGGCGATTAAACCAAGTACGCAATATGTGAATATGCCGTAGACACTTTAAAGCAAGGCTGCAAACCTTTAAAATTATCCAAGAGGTTCGGTCCGGGGGTTCGAACCCATTGTAAAATCCAAGGTTCGGTTCGCGGACCGGTTCTTGGAACCCCTGAACCCAAGGTACCTTGGTTCGCTTGCACTTAGAAGAATAGTTTGACTTTTGAATCATAAATACATTTAAAATGAAACATATTTACCTTTTATCCATATGCTTAATCATAATGATCGTTACTTAATTTATTTCAATTATCAACTTTTAGAATCGACTTAGTTTAGGTTAATTGGCACTATATCTTCCAGGAGCTGTTAATCTATACTAGCTCTTAACTGCTCGTTAAACTGATACCTGAGTTGCTGGTACAGCTAGTATAGTAAAAGGAATATTTTATAAGCCTTTGTTATTATGACCTTACCAAAATGTTGAAACATTTGTCGATGTATGTAATCTTGAACAGTTTTTTAAGAGAATCTATAACATCATTCACAGATTTTATATTTGATATTTGTTTATAGCTTTCATAAACTTCTCGACTTCGCAATCAGACGTTGAATCATTGTTTTGTCGAATTTTGAAAACTCTCATTGAGCATATTAAATTGGTGAACCGAACCTCATTTTTCGAAAAAGTGGTCCGGTTCGGGTTCCGGTTCGAGGAGTCAAAAATGTAAGACGCCTGGTTCATGGTCCGGTTCGCGAACCCCAAAAAAGCCGAACCGAACCGGTTCTCAGAGGTTCGGGTTCGGACCGGTTTGCAGCCTTGCTTTAAAGAAACTAAATTAGTGGAGACCACCCTATTATCTTTGAAGATCATTGCGGGGCACCTTAAACCACCCATTTTAAAGTTTGTGCTGCTTAAATTCTACAAAAATGAAGAGAAAAACTGTAAAAGCTCTTTTTAAAATATTGTTGTTTTTTTATGGTTTAAAAGATAGGGCTTAGATAACGAAATCGATCTTTAAAGGTTCAGTTTACTGTAGGGTCTAAAACTGGAGACCTGTTTCAAAGTACCTCTTTAAAATGTAAAGAACTTATTATCTTCAAAGATCACCACCCCATTTCAAAGATTATTCATTTTAAATGCTATTTGAAAACTTGAAAGTTTTTTCTTGGCTTGAAAGAAAAGGGCTTAGATATCGAAATCGATCTTTGAAGTTGAATCTAGAAATGTGTTCCAAAGTACGTTCCATAGTTTATCAGTACGGGACTGAAATTCTACCAAAAAAAAAGGCAATGCCCCTCTAAATATAGTAAGAACTCTATTTCGATGAACCGGAAAAGCTTTGGAATGTATATCATTTCGGTACATCTGATACGATTCAAAGATTGGTGATGATATATATAGGACAGGTCCTGAAATTCTTTAACAAAAGGTGTTCTCCTCTAAATTTAGAAATAACTTTGTTTTAGGAGCATAAACCAATGAAATGTTGAAGATCATTTCGGTACATCTGTTATGATTCAAGGATTAGTACAACAAATATATGAAATTCTAGAGAAAAAAAAAACCTTGTTTCGATGTGCTTAAAAACCGTTAAAGTGTTGGAATTATTTTTTTTTTGCTTTGAAAATCAAATTGGTACTGCTGATATGCTGATTCAAAGACTGGTACAAAATTCTAAAAGAGTAAACAAAGTTCCTCCTTTTAACACTTGAAATATGGAAAGAATATCAAAAAAGGAAGAAATAGTTAGATCCCGGCTGAGTCTTTGAAGATGTGACAGATTTTTCTTCCCAGACGGAAACTCAAAAGCACAAATTTTTTTAAAAAGGAGAGGGAAAATATCGAAAATAATGAAAATGATGTTTGTTACGGCACCCAAAATCTAAAAAAAAGTTAAAGAAATGACATGTGAACAGCGGTTAGTCAAAGAGATTCCAAGATGATATAATTCAAAGGTATCGAAGAAAACGATTCATCCATGTACTCGCATAGTATTTAGATCCTGACCCACTCGGAATTTCAATAAATCTACTGCTCCAAGTGAGAAGAACATCTTCCTATTAGTGGGGGATAATCACATTGTTGTGAATATTTTTAAATCAAAGCACCAAAATACATTTCAATATTGCAACAAAGATATTTATTGCACTCCAAAAATCTAGTGGGAGATAATAATCCAATCATACTTCAATATATCTGAATTCAAGAGAACAAAAAAAGCCAAACAAGTGCCCAAGCTAATATACCCTCACAGTATTTAAGTTGATTTCAATGGCAAATAACAACAATAATACAAACAAATGTGTGGGAAATATACACATCACATAAACGATGCATACATAGCCGGTCATTAATGCTTTTGCGCTTCTTCTGAATCGAAATTCACATAAATCCGATTTCTTAGGCATTTTCCAATATTACAAAAACCCCTTGTCTTTGATATATGTGCACACATATATATATATATATATATATATCTGTTGTTTACATCTAATCGATTTGTGGCAAAGTCATCTTGATGGAAAGGCGAACAGGAATTCTCATTAAGTGTGTCTGTTTGTGTGTGCACTACAAAGAAATGGGGCCAACCGGTCCGCCGGTTGTGTTCTACAACCCAATATCACCTTGACATTCAACAGTCCGAGTCCCAAAAGGTGTTTTACTCATAATTTTTCGGGCTTCTTTTTGCGGTCAGGGTCAATATCCGCCGGTGTCTGAAGCTCGTCAATTACTAAAACATTTCCTGGGGCTAACTAACTAACCAAAACACTTGTCCGCCCTCGTCCCCTCCCAGGTATGAAAATCGATTCAGAAACAAAAATAAGTACACAAAAAAAAAAAGAAAAAAAAGAAGAAAAGTACCGACTCTAAATTGTGTGTTAAACGGAGCACAAAAATTCCCCCAGGCATTTTATTGTTGTTATAATAAATTGCATCACGCTTCGACTTTACGTTCTTTGTGCGAGCATTGTTTGTGCTTTCACCCCAAAAAAAAAAAAAAAAAAAGTAAGCGGGTAACGGGACGTACGCACTCGTCATATACGGAAAGGAAACGAAGGTTTTTGTGATATAATCAGGGTGTTAATAAGAAAAGCTGGCATATTATAAATTATTCATGCATTCATTGCGGACTGTGCCGTTATGTTTGTACCTAGTTGAAAGCTGGCAACTGGAGAATACGGGGGGCGGTGGGTGGTTCACTCAACTTGGGAGATTTCTTACAGAAATCCTGGCTTTTACGATAGTACGAAAATGTTTTGAAATGAAGGTGGGAGTTTAATGTTTTGAATAGTCTTACCTAAACTGTTGATTCTGGTAAAAATAAAGTTGGAAGTCCTTGGTACTTCGGTGCATTGGCTATTGAAGATGCATTTTGGTTATGATATTCAATCCTGGGATTTTCAACTTTACGGTGCGAAAATCAAGTTTTAAAGTGGCAAAACAGATCTCTCATATTTATGTAACTTTAAATCAGAGATGCAAACCGGTTCTGAGCTGAACCGGTTTTGAACCGAACCGAACCGCTTATTCCCGCTGGTGAACCGAACCGCAAACCGAACCGGCTTCCTTTCAGAATTGCTGAACCGAACCGAAAACCACAAATAAAAACGGTTCGGTTCGGTTCAGTTCTCTGACGAGTTTTAACGGGAATTGCTTTCCTCTAGCCAATGATTTTGATTAATTAGGAAATTTGAATCGTTTCCCGAAGATGAATTTCCAACATTTCGATCGACCCTCTACATATAATATTTAGCGTTGTCGGATCGATATAACTTTTAAGGATGACCTTAAGAGAATTTTACAAGTCCTCTGCAATTTCCCGCCGATCTCTTAATTTACCTGTCATCAATCTAAATTTGTTTTTTCGTTAGACAATATTTACAATTTTCTGTGGTACTTCTTAACCTTAATTCAATCTTAATCTGACAATAAATAAGGACATTCCTCCAGGAACTGATAGACGAGTTCTGGGAATCAGACATAATAATTATTGCAGATTGCTATAAGGATTTTAAAGATATTCGAATGGATTATAGGAATCAAATTTCAAAAATGGTCGAATAGCCACTTCACCGAAATCATATTTTATGCGCCTTTGTGAACCACTGAACCGAACCGAAACCGCGGTTCATTTAACTCCAAAAACCATGTTATGAACCGAACCGGCGGTTTAGAAACTGTGCGAACCACTGTGCGAACCACAGTGGTGCGAACCACTGAACCAGTACTTATTTTCGAGTGGTTTGCATCCCTGCTTTAAATTATGTTGCTTACGAAACAGAATCCAATTAAATCCACTTACAAACTGTTGGCTTAAACATTTATTTTGTTTTTTACTAAGCAGGTTATCGAACATTTAATCGGAGAGCGATAACTTTTCAAAAATCCTTTATGTAAGATCGTTTGCAAGCTTTCATAGATTACTATCTTGGATAGCATAATATTTAGTAAAAGTTCTAGTTTATTTTGCTTCTTGGGTACCACACATAATAATAAATATTTCTAATAAATTTCCGAAATTAACCAATTTGATGAAATCAACTAAAGAGTCATTCACTTTCTATGAACCAGTATTCGATATAAGAACGATAAGATAAGCAACCGATCAGCGATCAGTTTGCTACCTACGATTTAAAGACGAGTTCAAACCGCCGAACCGTTTCTTCTGCACAAGTTTATTGGTTATCAGGCTTGGAAAAAGTGTATAATTATATTGGACTGTAGTTGTAGTTAAAACGAGAACAAAATTAAGAAAACTGGATCTTCTTTTTGAAAAGAAAAATAGAGGAAAGTTAACTTCGGCTCAGCAGAAGTTTGTATACCCTTGCAGCAAGTTCTTCTAACTATTTCGAAAGATATTTCCACTGTAAGCCAATAAGTTTTTCTAACTAAAACTACTATGTATTCTGAATCTACTTTTCTATGACAGTTCTATTATATAAATGTGCGATTTGGAATCATGGGAAAACAAAGCAAACTAAGAGATACAAAGTTTGGAGGCGTTTTCTTTGAAAACAAAAAAGTTTTTCTCACTAAAACTTGTTTCTCGACCGTTGATTTCTATGGCAGCTATTACCTATAGTCATCCGATTTTGACAAAACTTTGAAGACTTGTGTGAAAGCTTATAAAATAAATATATGCAAATTTTAAAAAGGTTTACATTGAAAACAAAAAAGTTTTTCTTACTAGGACTATTTTTCTAACCTTACTCTTCTATGGCAGCTATACTATATGCAAGTCCGATTTCGACCAAACTTGGCATAATCATGGAAAAGCATACCGAGTTTGGAGAAGTTTGCATTAAAAACAACAAAGTTTTTCTCACTAGAAATTGTTATTCGACCGATCGTTTCTATGGCAGCTGTATGTTATAGTCATCCGATCCGATCCGGCTCCAACAAATGTGCAGCGTATTTGTACCGGAAGACTTTGTGAAAAGTTTGGTCGCGATAGCTTAAAAACTGACAGAAAAGATAGCATAGAAACAGACGGATAGACAAACGGACATGATAATATATTCTCAGCTCGTCATGCTGACCAAGAATATATATATTTTATGTGGTCGGAAATGCTTCCTTCCAAATATCTGGACAATTTCCACATACCCTCTGCAATGGTATAAAAACTAAACAGAAGAAAAAGCAATACATAAAATGTTAATGACCCAATTTCCAAAAAAATGTTCAAAAATTTAGACTGAAGTAAATGAAAACTTGATCTTCTTTTTGAAAAGAAATAATTAAATAGCTGAAAAATCAAATTTCGAGGACCCAATTACCAAAAAATTTCTAAAATTTAGATACCTATTTTCACTCAGCTCTGCACACATCAAAATCCATAAAAGTTGAAGCATAAAACAGTTCTATACCATCGATGTCGGCACAGGCAGAGCGATGAGATCTGTCTCGCAAACACGCATCATCATTTGTTTTTACACACTGCCCTGCAACTCATACTTTCACTCAACTCTGCACACATCAAAGACCAAAAGAGTTGAAGCAAAAAATTGTTTAATTGAAAGCATGTCTCCGAGCTAGCTAAGCAATTACATATAAGACCAAGCACATAAACAATCATCAACATATATTTTCATTCAACTCTGCACACATCAAAAACGGAAAAAAGTTGAAGCAAAAGTTGGAGGCGTCTCCTAGCTATGCCAGTAGCCAGGCAGAGCTCGCAAAACCTAACATCAACGTGTATTTTAATTCAGCTCTGCACACTTAAAAGACCGAAAAAATTGAAGCAAAACCCTATTTTATTGAAAGTATTTTTCAGCGTGAGCATTCCCACTTATAAACTAGGGAATTAGCTTAGGGAAACCCTTCAGGTTCTTGAAATAACCTCGGTAGTGACAGTTTCTCTACCTTTTTTAAAGGAAAGGTGAATTTTCTCTATTTGATATTGAAGCTAAAGTTATATGGCAGAGGAGAAAAAGATTAAAAGGGTAAGCTAGGAATACAAATGGTATCGCAATGGGCCCATTAGGACTAAGTGAGAAAGTGAAAGTACTTGTCAAAATAAACCAAATTGACTTAAAAAACAAACAGATCTCACCGAAAATACTCACAAGATGCTCAGATTCATCCCTTTAAAACGTCCCAATACGAATAGTTATAGCCTTAATCTTAGAAAATAATTCTTGGTTTTGGTTGGATCAAGCTTTTAAAAGAATTTTTAAAGTTTGCCACAAAGCAACGACACAGCTTTTATTTCAAAAGCAATAAAGGCTTTTAAAAACATTTTCTTTAAAAAGTAATCGTGTTTTTTCGTGCCAGAATAGCTCACGAGCAGGCACGAAATAGAAATCCTTAACTTCTGTTACTTTCGTAGTATATATTTTTAGAAGTTTCTGTCTAAAAGTGTCACATTCGACACGTGCCTTTCAAAAATGATCAACTGCACCAGCTGAGTTAGGTGGAATCTACACAGAAACCATTGCGTCAACAATTAGGCAAGCAAATATTTTTGGGTTTTTCCCATAAACTGACCACATTTCCGCATTATTAAACCAAATTCCCAATATTTGTAATTACATTTATATGGCTGTCTAATTAGTTTCGAGGGTCTTGTGGTCCCCATTTGAATTGCTCACTTTCAGGGCATACAAAATTCGTCATATGTGCTATAAATAATTTCCCGTGTTTTTCTTGTTTGATTTTTCCATTTGTTTTTCTCTTTTTTTTTTAATTGTTTCTTTTGCAGATGCTTTGGTTGAAAATAACTTCGAATAGCTCAACAGAGAAACTGCGCGAGTTTTTGTTTATTTTTATACTAGTTGGACTGTATGAGCCGCGTGCGGATGACGCTAATGATACGGGAATACGTCATACAGAACCAAACTTACCAGGATGGGTCGCTCGTTGGCGTAGGACAGCTTGCGTGTGTTTCGCAGTGTCTCTAGCCAAAGGGAGTTGCGTCGCGCCGGGCATGTGGCGCCACTCATGCTGCTCGTACGCGTCATAGGGTTGTCCAACATGGCCAATGACGTAGACGCTGTCATATTCACGGCCAAGCATTTCTGATACAGAGCATCGTTCTGGTTGGGTTCGTTTTCCATACAGGAGGCCGGCGACATGCTCTAATCGAAAACAACTTGGTTAATGCACTGGCACCAGCACTTCAAAAAAAAAAGAAAGAGACCGATTTCGGCTGCGTAATTGTCCAAATTCAGAATGTAAACAGTTGAAACGCGAAAGCAAACACATTTAGCATTTTACTTTCATTGTGGAGGCGACGTGATCCCTCCGCTAACAACGACGACGCACAAATGGTTGGGCCCAACAAAACAGAAACGTTTTATTTATATTTCCAAGTTTTCCCCAAAATTTTCAGCACGCGTCGCCGGCTGGCTGGCCCGATTGCAGATCGTGGATCGGTGATTGGTACGAGACCAAGCAGCAGCAGCTGGGCCAAATCTGCCGCTGAGAGAGACATCCGTATGTGATGGGAGCGGGGGAACACCTGATTATGGCAAGGCGAGAATGCTGGTGCGCTTGATTGGACATAGATAAATGCTTCCTCTCTCTCAGCATTGCTCTTGATTGGGATTAGCTAAACTAGAGATATACCCTACACTCAGAAAAAAAGGCTACCGGCGTTCTAGACCAAACGGGATAGAATTTAAGCCGTTTTGTACTTGAAATTTCAAGTATGATTCGGTCCTCTGTGTACTTAAATTAAGTACGAAACATTCTAAACTTGAAATATGACTGGTAATATTATTGAAATGAGAACAAACCTTCTTGACTCGAGAACATTTTGTACTCACAGTAAGATGAAAAATGCTACAAAAGCGAGTTCTTAGTTCAAGTACAAAATGTGTTAGATTGAGTACAAAATAGACTCATTATTCTAACTTCACAAAAAGTGTGCAACAGAAAATAAAAATTATTTTTAAGCGAGTGGTCTTAAAATTCCCAACTGGTTTTAGCACTTTTGTAATGGAGAAGATGGTAAATTTCTGAGCTACAGTAGCTCTAACTTGCTCTTTGGTTATGGGTCTTGGATGTTTCTGTGGCTTAATACAGAGACCTCGTTCGAGAACAAAGTGGGAATAGCTTCTGTATGGGCTCAAACCAAGAACATTTTGTACTTGTTTGAAATACTCTTATATTCTTCCTAGAATGTTTTTGGGCTGGCAATAGAAATTACTCACTTTAAGGACGAATGTTTTGTACTTATTTTGAGACTTAGTCGGGCTTGACTCAAGACCATTATAAGCTAAAAGTATGATTAAAAATGTTTTAATATTTCAAAACATACTTAATATATCCCAAAACAGTCTAAAATCAAGTATTTGGGGATTGAAAAAATCGTACTTGATATAAGAATTTTGTACTTAAATCAAGTATTTTCGTACTTACCGTACTATTGACACCGTTTGTACTTAATTCAAGTACAAAGTTCTTGGTTTTTTTCTGAGTGTAGATGATACAAACAAAGTTGAACGTAATGGTTTTGACGAAAAGCTTCATTTGTATTTCTATAATCAAGAATCTTAGGGTCTCTCGGTTCTTGACTTGTTTTGCCTACAATTTAAGGCCTGTGGTCCGAATGTCCCAAAACATTGAAAAATTAAAGTCAAAAATAAAAATTGACTCATTTCTGAATTTGCATTGCTCGTTTTGAGCCTGAGGAAGATTCGTGTGGTCCTACAAAAACCAGCAGCATAAGAAAACAACCCTTACCGCCGATTTCACATCTTCTTAATAGCTGATATATGTCAGATAAACATAGATTTTGCTCTGTTATTTGTGGGTTTTATGTGACAGATAGCTCTATGTAGAAGATGAGAAATCGGTCCCGAATCACTTGCCTTTCAAAATTTACGAGTTTAGCTAATTCAATGTAGATTGTTTGTCTGAAAGGTCAAATTCTAGTTTTCAGCCGATTGTAAGCTCTTTATTTCTTTGTTCCCATCCGATCCTCCTCAAGTAGTTCTCAGCATTACCAAAGAATTTGTTTTGTTGCACTTTTCATTAATAATAGTGTAAGCCAAACATTTAAATTTTTATTTTTATTTTAAATGGGCGCCACAGGGCCATAAAGTTTCATGAAATATTACTCATGCGACACGTACACCTAATCAAAAGATTTACAATTTGGTTGTTTATCTAAGAATTTAAGTTTATTTTAATGGTTAGTTCATTTTTTTTTAAATCCATTTATGAAAATAGGCCAACACTGCGTATGAGTAATGTGACATATCCTGCTCGCTTCGGTTAAAGTTAAATTTTTGTTAGGCTTATGACGGCTACAAATCAAAACAGCTAATCAGTTCATGCACTTCCGAAGAGGGAAGAGGTGCTGCCCAAAGGCGGGAATTTCGAAATTTCTTTATTTATTGAATAGGTAACTTCAAATCAAACTTATCGGAGCCTAAACTCCTTTTCTGATAAGGTTTTTCAAATGGCAATAGCAGTTACGGACATACTATAAATTCCCAGCTACAGAATATTGAACAAGATTTTAGAAAATGGTGATTTCAACTGAACACATTTTATTGTAAAACTATTAATAAAATAATTAGATGGTTTCGGTTGTTCAGTAATTGTCTTTATATCGCCACCTTAAGGCTTTTACATTAGCTTCTTCGAACCTCAACAACAGGCGATGCTTGAATGCTTAAATGAAATCGGAGCTGCTCTTCTTAATGAAATTCAACAATATTTATTTATTGATTTAAGTACAGTTTACTTACTATGTCAACAATATGCTACCACTCATTTTATAGACTTATCATTTTCACTATTTACTTTCTTGAGAACAATTGCTTCGTTGAATTGAAGAATTTTCAAAACAATTGCAGCTAGACGGATAATGTGTGATAGGTACTTTATCCTACATGAGTTAAGTAACACAATAACAGTCCTCTTTTCGTTGGCACAACTACAGCGTTGAAGCTGGCAATGAATTAACTAATACTCGTTTCAAAGAAAGAAGCATCAATCGTTCTGTGCTTATTCAGGATTTCGAACACATCCAGCGACAGTTGGTAAGATCTTGGAGATACTTAAATGCACTTAAAAAACTAGAACGCCCTTCCCTAACTTCTTAGCAAAAGTATTAGGAGCGTTCATACAATTCTACAATGGAAAAAGTGTATAGTATTACTATCTACCAGTTATCTCAGATTAACCTTCATCCAAACTTGTTGTTGAGATACCCACCGATTCTGCAAATATCACCCACCCTTTTGAGTTATTTGATTTTCACATTGTGATGCAAAAGTTTATATTTCTAAGCAATTTATCCATTTACGGCTTATTGTGGCAAATAATACGCATAAAGGCAAAGTATAAGAACGCTTTAGTCTAAAATAATACAGATTTTTAACTTAGACTCAGAGCGGACCAATCTGTCCGATCAATTGGAAAAAATATTGCAAAGTCAGTTTGAAAGTATATTAAATTAAAACTTATAGCTGTGAACACAATTTGTTCGCTCATAGCTCGCCTACCGTTCTTCTATTTTGAATACAAAATATGTGCAGAAGGTATGAGCCCTCTTTTAAATTCAAATTCGTATAATTAGTTGTTTTTCAGAAACAAAATTGGAGGATGGTTCTTAGCTGTTCAAATCCAAAGGGGGCGCGGTGATGTAGCTCTGGATTCATACAAAATTCTAAATATTCCTTATCATTTGAAATTGGTCAGCATTTTAATTGAAAACTGTAATGTATTGAAATCAAAGTGCACCACTTTAAAGCGCAAAGCCTTTTGTTTTTTAATGGAATAACATTTGGATCAAAAACAACTACTAACATTGGAGAGCTTAACAATAACCAATGTTACATTTAGCAACGGATTTGTTTTGCGTGTAGAAATGGACAGACAGCCTCTGGCTGACAAAGCTTAATCCACTCGGAGCGTCCCCCTGGTCAAGTTTATGGTGTCGAACATAAGTATTTCTTTATAGTTGCAGAGAAGTTTTGTCTCTTTTTTACACAAAACTTTAAAAATTAAACCATTTCGTGTTCGATTTTTGAGCTGAAAGCGTTTCCTAAAGTAAAGTAAATATTTTATATGCATTTTTAAATTTTTGCTCAAAAGTTGGTTTTATTCTACATTTGACCCGATGGCACTAGCACATTCACGTTTTTGTCTGAAAACAAAACTGCCAGCCAAGTTATTTATTTGTAAATTTATGTGAGTTTAAGTGAAGGCATCTTTTGAAAATATCAAAAATATCGAAAATACGAATTATCGATAATATATCGAGAAGAATTCTACAGTTTTTTTTCATGTCGATTTTCCTGCTCGGCGGACCAAAATACTTTAGGAATAGTGGTTTGTGGGAAGATCGACTTCCATTGTGTCCATCAGTAACAGCGGACCTTTGAAAAGGGGATTTAAAAAGGTAAATGCCTTTTATAAGCTATAAAACGATTAATTTTAGTTGTACAAAAATGTTGAACTTCATTTTGGTAAGGTAAGATTGCATAGCATATGATACTTTTAAAGTTAGCTATTTTAGATGCTTATAGTTGTTTCAACTGGTTTTATGTGATAAGAAAAATGTGTTTTTTTTTTGCCATGTTTATGGCTTATGAGCGACCTCTAAACATTCATAAATCTGCGTGAAACTTTATATTTTTTAGTTTTACATCAAATCGAATAATTTTGGTCCATGAGAGCTAAAATTTGCCTCAGGGGGCCACCTTAATGCAGCTAGTTTTCCAATAACTATGACGGATAAGTGCAATATTTCGTTGCTCTGTCAGACAGTTTGTCCTATTTAAAATCAGAAAGAATGGGCGTAGTAAAACACCTGGTAACAGCGAAGCTCTTTTCGGGGGATAATCTGATTTGAAATTACAACACTTGTAAAGGAAAATTAAGTATAATCTTTTTTGTACGTTTTTATTTATTAATTTATTTTAATATGTTATTTTCAATTCGATTTGTAAAAATAAAAGCATAAGAAAGAATCTTATTTGATTCATCCACCAATACACACACAGTCGATAGTGGGCACTATCGATAATTTCGAAAATCGATATCGAAAATCGAAAATCGACAATTTCATGATCGCATACGAAATGAAATGATATGATATGATATGAAATGGTTCAACGATTTAAAATATGCTGCTCTTAATTAAATTAGATTTTTTGTTCAAAGGACATAACCCTTCAAAGTTGCCCGATTTGCAGGGTTAAAAAACACACTATTTTTAGGTAATTTGACGCGATTTCAAGGATTATATCTTGAAAACTAGTTGGCGAATCATCATTAATTTTATTTCTATTGATTGAAGTATTTATTAAGGGCCGATTTCTTATATTTCACATAGCGTCGGGTAAACTAAGATTTTGCTCTGTTATTTGTTGGTTTACGTGACAGATAGCTCCATGTAGTAGATTTGAAAACGGCCCTAGGTGCATAGGTAAGACAAAAAAATAACTGTTTGGAGGGCACAAATCCTATTCAGAAACTTACATGCTTTGAAAATTTCATAATTCGACCTAAGTTCAGGTAATGGGTACATTTTTAGGAAAGGAAGCAAAACTCTAAACCTACCATACTTTGAAAAATAAGCATAATCCCTGGATAAGTCTATGACTGATGTTTACTAAAAACATGGCGATAAACAATTTTATATCATTTGAGCTGTTTAGGAATTCAAACACTCCAATGGATTTCTTGAAAGGGGCTTTACAAGAACTTAAAACCAATATGCAGAGAAGCGAAAATATATAAAATAATCTTTGCCCCTGGCATATGCAAGTCTTAAGATAAAATGGATGAAAGCATACCGAAGCACTCAATAATTCAACTCCAATTAGAAGTACTGGCTTAATAAGGATACCATTCTGGACACATTGACAGAAGATGAACCCACCACATCAACCGGATGTGCAAAAGAAAGTCCAAAAAGTAAGCGTAGTATCTTTTCCAAGCCTTTATGTAAATGGCCCCACATTAATGGATTTAAAGATTTGTTGATATTTTCCATGTAAACCAAAGAAATTGTTCTTCAAATTCCCATTTTGACCTTTTAATGACATTTTTCGGATGCTTTTAACATTAATTTATGAACTACTCTGATATTATCGGATTAAACAATTTCTTAGCTCTTAAATAATTGAGCCCAATAGTTATACGATTCATTTTCAAGCGCAGATATTACAAAATAACCAAAAGTTGATTGGTGCCAAACTCTTGGCATTCGTCTGCCTTATACACGGTCTTGGTCACTGTTTTAGTCACTTTTTTTGTTCATTGTTTTGGTCACTGTTCGGGTCACCTTTATTCCAGGTACCAACGGCAGACGAGCTCAGCCAACCGCAAAGACCCCTGGCAGACCTCGTACCCCAGTACATTTACCAAAACCGCCAGAAATAAAGCTTAAACTGAAATATATGCAAAAAGGGAGCACATTGAAAACTCTGGCTGAAAAAAAAGGTTTATGTAAAATGCAACAAAAACGAAACCCATTTTCAGAATTTAATACATTAAAAAATGTATTTTAAGTCTTTTCTTCATTCAGCGCATTTAAAGCGGCACTGAAACACCCACCCAAAATAGATCAAAAACCATGTTGACACAACAGAATTGCATTAAGCACCTTCAATTGCAAAATGCTCTGCAGTCGCTTAAACACAAAATTGAAACAATAACAATTTGTAAATGAAACTTTCAATTATTTTGCCTCATAAATAACTTTAAGCATATCATTTATAATAGTAAGTTTCCCAAAGCAAACACTTCTTCCCTCCCTTAAAACTAATTGCATGAACAGTTTTCATATCATGTCATGAATCGTTATTCTTGTAAACATTTCAGTCTTGTCTTAATATTAAATATTTGTTTACAACAAACACTTAAACGGGCATTCAATTATTGGGTGCAATTTCAACCATCTCAAATTGGTGCTTGTCAAACATTTAAAGTAAAATAGCCAAGTACTTAGTTTTTAGTTTGGTAGAAAAACGCTACAGCTTACCTTTCAGGAAACACAATATATATAATAATCAAATTATGCATAATCAATAAACTACTTCTACGGATCTACGCAAGCATTTCAGGTGCACGGCGAGCCTTGCTTCATTTTGCATTTGCTTAAATGCGGCTTTCAGCTACAAGCGGCCAAAATGCTCAACTGTTGTTTTTGTTGTTGTTGTGGGTGCAGGCACATGGACATAAGTAAACACGTCTAAACGACTATGTAGATGCGATTTAAGACCAATGGTTTTCGGTGGAAGTACATTCCAAGTGAAATTGGAAATGCGGTGCCATTAAATGAACTTTGGAGTTTGATTTAAGCAAGAACTTTGCTCTTCTTTTGTTGATTTATTTGTATATGCACAAACAAACATACATACAAAATAACGAAAGCAAAATGCTAGTCGTAAAAACGGGCTTGAATGTTTGTTTCATGTTTTTGTTGTTGTTGTAAGATTTTAAATACCATTTTGGAGCTTTGTAGCTGTTCGTTAGTGGCCTCTGTGAAAGCCCTTCTAAGTCGCAATTTTCGGCTTTCGGACAATGTGCGAGGCATTAGAAGAACGCCCTAAAGAGAGTTATTGAGGCGAAAGTGATTAGTTGGTTAGTTAGGATCAAAGCACAGGAGCTAAGGTAAATACATATATTAATTAGTCTAGAGTCCTACATAAATAGTTAAGATTATAGTTAAAGAATAGTTTAGTATCTAGATTAGGTATACAGTTAATAATGATAGCAAATGGTGGAAAATAAATATTTGATATGTATATGAATAATGTTAATATGCATGATCTGAAAAGCTCACCTATAGATGGCGCTCTCAGATCATAGAGAAGGTAAGGAGAAACACACACACACTTCTCGTCACTTGAATAGTTCCAAACGCAGAGTTAGCATCTCTTTTGTTTTAAATGTTCTCTTTCCCACTTTTTGAACTGCACTTTGTTCGCGCTTTTGCGACCATTTCACCCCCAGCTTAAAACTTCTTTCAACTTCACTTAGTTTGCTTTCAAGCTTCTTATTATTCTCATTTCGGAGAATTTATTTACATTATTGAACGCTAAAAATTACTTTTTAAATATCCCAATTGAAATAAAGTAAAATTAAGTAATTTAAACATCTATCAAGTACAAACGGTCACCACGAAAAATTTATACATATTTTGACCCTTCGAGCCGAATTTGATCCTACAGTACTGTAAGTTCTAAATACTTTGAATGTATACCAAATTTATATTTCGAGCTCCATTTAAACTATCGCGAAATACTGAAGTATAAACAAAGGTTTTCTTTAATCAATTAAAAACAAAAAAGAAATTGTTAAATTTCGTAGATTAAGTTTATAACAATCTTAAGTAGAAAGCGAAAATGGATAGAAAGTAATCTTGGAAATCTAAAGAATCCTGTTTACATAATTAGCCCAAAGAGTAGGAGCCTGTGGAAATATGACCTTTTTTTCTTGGTCTTGTAGGAATGAAACTTGAATTGCCTGCAGGAATTAGAAGTATTTGTCCAATACATGTCGAACCTATGTTACTATCTCTGGGATCTGTTTGTTCAGAAACACAGACGGACTTACAAGGCCACATCGGCTCGGCTGTTAATACTGATCAAGAATATATACTCTGTATGTAATCAGAGCTGCTTCCTTTTGACAGCTACATACTTTTGCAAAAAATTAATATAGTCTGTGTAACTTTGGTACAGAGTATATAAAATGTGAACAACTCAAATCTCTTCTAACATCGCACTTAATTCCGCTGAGTCTCAACCGCTAAAACCTGTGATAACTTCCAGAATTCTTATTGAATCTGCTACAAAAGCTATTTTTACGGACCATCAACGATATGCACAGTTGGCAAATTTCGGATTCTGATCAAATATCCTTCTATATATTGTCTCTAGTCTCTAGCTCAAAAAGTTAATGGATGATTTTTATGTTATTTGCATTTTCAGTGGATATTTTTTGACACTTTACGCGTGACGCGTAACAAGTAGCAGCTATTAAAATGCTCAGTAAGGTTTGCAACTCCGCCATAAGCAGAATAACAAACTAAACTAAACTAAAAATGCTCAGTAAGGTTTGCCATAACGCCATAAATAGACTAACAAACTAATTCAGCTTGCATATTCTTGAACTTTGTGTTTCGCAAATTACTTCCGTTATTTGGACAACCCATAGAACATGATATTTAAGCTATTTTGCACCAAACATTCTTTTGCTTACAACTTATTTAACGTTAAGACGCTGTTAAGACAATAAAGTGGACTCAAGTCAAAATAAGTAAAAGATGATCTTGCAAGTTTTTGAGAATAAATGCTTCAAATGTTCTTAAAATGAGCACATTTGAACTCAACTCAACCACCGCACAGGAAAGTATAAGTAGCCATTTAGACTTGCTGCCACAAAGGTGTGCAATGGCACAGTGAGCTAACTTGTCGCCTTCGTTGAGTGCAAAAAGTGTGGGGATGGACTTCATACAATGCCGTCAACACTGACTAACATTGACATCAACTTCTCCCCATTAAGATCCCCAGAGAAAGTGATATCTATTGGTAACTTGAACCAAACTAGATGACATTTTAGCACAGTTGAATTCAAAATGTTCTTAAATCGGAATATATTAAATTGCTTCAAATCTTTGCGATCTCAAAATGATGGTTTTGAAGTGAGAACATTGTACATACTGTACTCATTTCTCCTTGACATTCAAGAAAACCAGCAAATTGGTTTGGTTTGTTGCATAAACGTTTCACATGGCCTCCTACTCACGGGATTGTATTTAACATGAAATACCAAATAAAGTAAAAATATAAATAGACTATTCGAAACTGCTAAAAATGCTTTGGAATAAGAAATACAATTCTCATATTTCGTTACAAAACGAAATCGACTATCAACAAATCAGAATGTCGCAAATGATCTAATATAAACATCGATATTATAGACTTATATAATTCCTAAAAATCGATACAACAATATAAGCAAAAGTACTTAAAAACTGTTACTTAAAAATAGCTGTTATAACTTTTTCCTTCACAATAAATCGGCATTATTAAATCGAATGCTTAGTTGATTGTTAAATGCTTTTGCGTTGCCTACTTGGGCGAATGACCTCTCAGTCAACCCACCAATGTATCATAGACTGAACTTTACAAATGTTAAATGCTTTTGCGTTGCCTACTTGGGCGAATGACCTCTCAGTCAACCCACCAATGTATCATAGACTGAACTTTACAAATGGCAACTTTTAAGCCTCTTAAGTCCTTGGCACACTCAAACTTTTGTTTATGTTTTGGTTTTTTTTTTGTCAAACTTTCTATCCTCTATCTAAATACTTACATGTACGTTTCCTCATCTCGACTTAAAATACCAAAACACCAAATTACCAATCCAAAGTAAACAACAGAAATTCACCCCCTAGACCTATTCAAGTGACATGAAGTGTCTATTTTAGCCAAAACGAAAACTTTGAACAAAAACTTTGAAAACTTTGTGGGCAAAGCACCAAGCGACGTTGATGATGATGAGCATTATATAAAATTGTTGTAAGTAGAATGAATGAAAAGTTTCCCCTGCCACGTTGCATAATTAAATGGAAAGCTTTGCAGACAAAACACAAGACATACCGTCTAAAACTTGGGAAATGTGGAAAAGCTTAAGGCATTCCGCCTCCCACACAATAGCAAAAAGACAGAACGGAAAAGCGGAAAAGCTTGTGAAATGCCAGAGAGCTTTCATTGGGAGACTCTCTTGGTAAATCAATCGGGGAATTGCATATACAATTTATAGAAAATAATAATAAATGCAAATCGAAAAGCTTTTTCCGGCTGCCTAGAAATCTTGGCTTATGTTTTGAATATGACGAAAGCTCGTCCGTTTTCGGCCAAAGCTGCCTGGCCATAGCCCCCTGCCAGAGTGTCTGACAACCAGCCAGGGGCAATTATCTATACGCTGCCGCTGCCGCCCCTGTTGTGTGTCAACAGGGGCAAAGAAAATACCAAAACAGCGACAGCAAATGTCAAAGAGTGAAAACATTCATCAATCATTATGGTAAGGTCACTAGTTTTGCAGCATTGAGGAGGAGCAAGGGGCAAATATGTTTTCCATTTTGTTATTGCCACAGAAAGTTCAGACGTTGGCGGATATTGATATTAATTACAATTGAATCTTTAGCAAAAATGCTCGGACTAATTTACAATTCAATTGGCCCCCACATGAATAATCAATAAGTTAAGGGCCAGAGCAGGAAATTTGAAATTGAAATTCATTTAGCTCGTTAGGATCCCATAAATGTGAAAAGTTCTCAGACACCCATCCAACCACCCTGCTCGCCGGCCCCCGCCCCTTGCTCCTCGACTAGCAAGTAAACAACCAAATTTTTAATTATGCTCCCCCCCAAAAAAGAACAAAAATTAATAATATTTGTTGAGCCCAATGTGGCGTATGAGCAATATTGATTTTAACTAATTGGATTTCAGAGCGCGAGAAAATGTGAAATGTGAAATGAAAAGCGGAAAAGCAAAGCACACAAAGAATAATTATTATGGCATATGGATTGGCAAATGATTTATTGTTATTAAAATGAAAATATATATATATATATATATATAGAGCTAAGCTACAAGTAAATCGAAGAAAGTAGTTTTGAGTTTTTATAGGAAGAGGCAGCAACTCGACAGAGGGTCAAATAACTAGAAGGTGGATACATCTAAGTCACAAATAGGCAGAACAAAAGGCATATTTTGGTATCATTTTGTCACGTGTGCTAGAATTATCAATTTACATTTACAAAATTACAAAAATTTTGATGGGAACTGCGGACGCGTTCACCACAGAGATTTGTTCAGCGATCAGCTTTAAGAAATTTAGCATATTTCATGAAAGATTTTCAAGTGTTTTAAGATAAATGCATAGTTAAAAGGAAACATTTAATTTACCAAAAATTATTTATACAAATTATCCAGAATTATAAAAGGAATCAACATGTTGTGCTGAATGCAGCCATGATTAAAGCTTAGTACGAAGCACGACTGAAAGCTCAATTAGTTTCACATCTGTTTCTAGATTCTCTGATGATGGATCGCTTGTTTGTTTTAAAACATCATCCAAGAGTAAGGGGTATATCAAAGCCCGTGTCTTCTTTGCAACATACTCCAATGTGAGACACCCAATTGCATCAAAAATGTATTACTTCAAATTTCAGCAGAAGATTCGATCCAATGACAGAAACTAGAAAAGAGTTCGATTCCATTTCTCCATTTCTCATAAAACGACTCCATACGAATCAAACACAAATTGACTTTTCATACTTAAATAGAGTACCAAAAACTTCTGACATTATCAAATCAATCTTCTGTTTAAAGAAAATGGCTGCCATTTTTGTAATAGGCTTTTATCTCTGTGACAGAATAATACTTTAATACGAAGTTATGTTCTAAAAATATAAAAAAAGAAGATTGTGTGTACTCATTATTGTTGCTTAAACTACATTTAACGTTTATTCAACCAATACAGGAAATTAAGCTGAATATTATAGAAAATCTTAAAAAGTTTTATAAATAATTTTTTGATATACATGGGTTGTTCATTAGGTAAGGGGAAAAGTTTAATTTTCATCAACTTATTAAAGATCACGGCGTGCCTATTCATTCTCTATTTCACTTTGTACTGGGTTATTTTAGTTGCCAGGCAAAGAAGTCGTTTGAAAAAATTTATACGTACAATTTTGAATTCTCAAATTTCCATTCTCAGTGTTGTCCATCTGAACATGCTGTTTAGACCTTTAAAACAAAATTTCTGACAAGCTAATGTTACTGAAAACCCCACAACAATTAAGCAATTTAGCTTTCTCAATTGCAGTTTCACCCGATATCCATTAACTCTTATTAATCAGAGACCGTCCAACCTATCGATCAGGCGTTTTTGGTTTCCTATTTTTTAATGCTATTGGTTATTGCCTGTCAATTTTCCGCAAAAAACGAACATTCAAAAAGACCAAGAGTGAAAAACTTTTTCTGGCCTGAGGAACATTTGCTTGTGGACCTTGTTCAGTCAAACAAAGGTATTTCAAAGAACAAGAAGAGAAATTTGGAAGCTCAAGCACGAATGTTGTCAGAAAACTGTAGATCAGCTGGCGGCTCAAGCCGAAATTCAGTGATCTTAGAATCAAGTGAACAAGTTAATTTAACTACAGGCCTCTCTTTTTACACTATTTATTCATTGTTCTGTCTCTTCTATTTCCATTTCCATTGCGCGTGTATAAGAAACTAGATTTATAAGCAAATGTTGAAATCAGCAGTTAGTATTTCGATGAAAATATCAGTGGCTTTATCGATGCTAATCTGAAGATTAAATTTTGACCTTAGCTTAAACTGGGGCCAAACTCAGTATAAGACACTTAAATTCTACAAACCGCAGGTCAATTTAATAAATTGGACATTAAAAACTGATGACTCAATAGTTTATTTTCGAGGTATCCACTGCTCAGTGTTAAAAGTGATTGCAATCGGAAATACAGAAAAGATTTCCACATTTTATTAACGAGTTGCAAGACAAAATGCTTCCTCATGCTGAACTTAAAATTCGTTAAAATTTCAAGTAAATTTACATAGAAAATGTATCTTCAATTTGGGAATATCCCACATGGGATTAATTTAAGCTTGTTATCTAAACTCAACTTGATTCCTTAGCAGAATCAAATCAAGAACGCCCGTTATTGACTTCAGCTCGAAATTTGCACTTGATTTGATCTTGAAGTCGGCTTGGTGCAAGTTTGCTCGATATTCGAAATACACTCAATCCGAACTAGGATTGCTTCAAATGTGACCCAGATTGACTTACGCTAGAAATTAAAAATTGATTCGGCTTTTGCAAGTTTGCCTGCCTGCCTGCATGTTACCTTAAAATAAGTTATCCACAAAAACCCCATGCGACTTATTCAATGGCCTTTTTTGATATTCAACCCAGCAAATTCGCGCCGGCTCGAGATCATTGGTTGTTTGCATACCTCCAGCTCCATCCTTAATAGACTTTAGCTTCCTCCTTATGGCAGCATTGCTATAACTGTTTGGGAATTGTAAGGCACCATTGTAGCAGAAATCTCCACATAAAACGAAACAATTTGAGCATGTGTGTGTACCCATTTTGAATCGCAGTATAGGTGAGAGACCTTTTTTGCTCTCAGTTTCTTCCGCTCTTTCGATTTGTCAGGATTATTAGACTTTCAAGTACCCTCTTCAGTATTGTTTCAATCCTTTCGAGCTTGTATCAAGCTCGATCTAGTACGACTCGTGCTTGAACTTACAATCCTAAGGTGGAGATCAAATTAATAGCTTTGTGCTTGATTTTATCTCACCATTTTGTTTTTCTCTGTATCAGTGTGGCCTTAGACCTGGAAAATCCACCACAGACCAGATGTTCACATTACCACAAATTCTGGAGAAGGCCCATGCGACAGAGATCGACATATACCACCATCGTTTTGTTGACCATAAAGCCGAATTTGACACTCCAATGACGAGGCGGAGGATGAGGAGGATCCCAGCAAAGTTCTTTCGACTTTGCATGTTGACGTTGAGAAGCACACCAAACTCCATCAAAATATTAAAGACCCTCTCCGAGCCATTCGATACCAAACGAGGTTTTAGGCAGGGTGACACCTTGTCGTGTGATTTCTTTAATCTGTCGGTGTTCAAATGCCAACAGAACAGACACCATTTTGCGGTAATCGAGGCGTTCTCAGAGCTAGAGAAGCAGTCAAACTTCATGGGTTTAATGGTAAATGAGGATAAGACGAAGTACCGCATACGTGAGTGAGTCTACGCGATTTGGACAACCTGTTGCAATGGTAGACCTCAACTTCAAGTTTGATCAGGATTTTTTCTGCCTCGGAACGATGATAGCCAGTAACAAAAATATCAGTCTGGAAATCTGTAGAGGAGTTACTCTTGCAAGCCGATGTTACTATGGGCTCAGAGCGGAGAACAGAGCGATCTCACGAAAAACTAAAATTCCGCTTTACAAGTTGCTTATCATTCCAGGACAGCAATACGGCACAGAAGCATGGACATTAACTGCAGCGGCATTCGGTAGAAAAGTCCTTCGGAGGCTCTATGAACCACTAAAAGCTGGATCAGAATGAACTACGAACTGTACGAGCTCTATGGGGGCCCGTATGGTTGATCCAGCTCCAGCAAAACGGTCGTTAAAACAAAAAGCGAAAGAGTTATGGAAGCCGTCCAAGGTGGAACGACTGAAGCTAATATGGGCTGACCAGGTGTAGACAAATATCTTGAAGCCTGGTGTGTCCTGCTGCCACCAGTAAGCTCTCTAGTGGCGGACATTCATTTCAGCGGCCGAGACTGTTCAACGCATTTGATGTTCCTACGATTCCAAAGAAGAAGAAAGCTAAGCGAACAAATCGCATCTGGTCGGAACTTTTGCTGTAGATATGTAGGGGGACGAAAACATTACCTTACCGTCTATGCCGCTATACAGTTCTTGGTATCAACTCATGGACTCAACAAATGTCGCACTCCCATTCTACCCAACCTCTCTACTCTCAACTTAAGTGGGAAACCCCCCGCGACTCGCTCAAATCGAATCCCAAGATACACGATATTATAATTATTAGTCCGATTCTTTTTCAAACGAAATCTTTGTCTGTTTTTTTTTAAATATTTACAGTGTGGTTGGATTATTCAAACTTCCTAATGAACACCCCATATACTCGCAGATTTATATATATATAGTTTTTGAATGAAAAACTAACTCAAGATATTAAAGTATTCAAAACTGATATCCAAATCTGGTCACTGGTATTTTGAGTACTTTATACTTTACACTTCTTACACATCTAAATAACATCGATGGGTGCACATACACACACACATACATACATAAGTGGGTAAGTACTAGATTAGCATAGGAAGTATTTATATATATATATATATAAAATAAGTAAGTGTAAATTTGTATAAGGACATTAAGGGGGTTTCTCGGGCTCAACTGTACACAAATGTTAAGGGGCAATTTGCGATTGTTACACACACATTTATTATGTATGTACAGATGGCGGAATTAACTTTTTATATATATGTATTTGTATATGTTTGGAAGAGGAAGTCGTTTATGGGCCCCCCCTGGCCGGTGTGGTGGTAATTGGCTCTCACCTGCTTGAATGGCCGCATGCCGCCATTGATCCTGAGGGAATCGGCCGCTATGCCCGCAATGCCGTCGGTGGTGCTTTCCCGCAGCTGCTTCAGCGACACATTCGGCACCGTGTGCGAGTGGGAGTGGCCGCAGGAGCTGTGCGTGCCACAGCAGATGGCCGTGGTGCTGGACTCCGGCTGCGAGCTCTGCCTGATGATCCGCGACCCGTTCGTGGGCGATGACGTGATAAGCACGGGCGGAACCTGCTGCTGTTGCTGGTGGTGGTGCAGCTGCATCTGCAGCTGCAGCTGTTGCTGCTGCTGCTGCTGGAGGGCCGTGTTTGATATGCATATGGCCATCGAGCTGGTCAGGTTACCCTGTTGGAAGGCACTTTTCACGCTGTCGCGCGAGGCGGAGCGATCGATCTGCGACCCGGTCATCGAGATGGGCGTGGTGGAAGCGCGACGACTGCAGTTGCGGCAGGCTCGACATCGACTCGGCACACTGGGCGGTATGCTCGATGCTAGATTCTGATATGATGAGGTGCCCAAATTGGGATGCCCGTGCTCCGGCTGTGGCTTGAGACTTAAATTCATAATTGATATGGTCGGTTGCGGTTGCTTCTGCTCCGGCTTGGTCGTTGTGGCGCCCACGCCGGCAACACTGGTCGCCGACGCCGATATTGTGGTGGTCGTTGATGTGTTTTGTGTTAGTTCTTGGTCCTCTTCGTGGTGTACTTCAATATCAGGCACAATGGCAACGACGGCGGTGCCTGCGCAGCGCAGCCCCTGTTCGATGTCCTCGTCATCCGAGGCGCCCATGCGCGCCTGCTGCGACTGTTGCGGGCTGGTTAGATATGTGGAAGTGCGATCCTGACGCATCAGGGTCGGCTTGCCGCCGCCGCCGCCGCCGCCCCCCGATGTGGAAGCCATGGATGTGTTCGCTGTTGGTCCGTTGGCAGAACTGTTCTTCACCTGCCGCAGCAAAGCGGTTCTGCCTTTCGATGGGTTGGAAACAAGCAGTGAGTCTGTCTCCTCGGAGCTGACATAGCCCGAGTTGGTGTTATCGTTAAGCTTTTGAATTGACATCTGAAAAGAGAACGGAAGAAATTGTGAGTTTGGTGTGAAGTGAAGGAGTGGATGCGTTCAGCAGAAATGTTTGATCCCTGATTAATGATTTGATCCTAGGTAATTTAAGTGCCTACTCGTCGGGTCATATTTAAAATGTTGATATGCCACTCCTTTGGAAAACTGGGTACGTTCAGCAGTGAAGTTTGATCCCTGAACACTGATTTGTTCTGAGATAATTTATTCTAGTTTTGGAATCCTGGTCCCTGGTCACTGAACAATAATTGATGATTTGTTCGCATCGTATTTCAGTTGTTTTAGGACTCCCACCAAGTGGTGGGTACGTTCGGAGGCGATGATTGATCCCTGACTAAAGATTGTTTTCATAAGTAATTTGAGTAACTTATCATACATTCGAATTATTTTTAAGGTTGATATAAAACTCCTCAGTATGAGGGATCATGTTTGATGCCTGATCAATGACTTTTATTACATTCTTGGGTAGTTTTCAAGTTCATATAAGACTACTCTTTAAAAGGGGCTAAGTTTAGCGCAAAAGTTTGATCCCTGATAATCCATTTTTTCCTAGTAAATTGTGTGTGTTGTTACAGTTTTTCCTGCATTTTGCTTTCGCTATACGCTTGGTTGAATTCGTTGACCCGAGCAACTTTAAACTTCCCAATAAATGGGCATTTCCACAGAAAAGTCTACCGAGACCAAAAAATGAAGAGTTATTCAATCAAATTTATCAAATTTGTAAATTTTGAATGCTTATAGTAATAAAAAATAAATAGAGGAAATTCATTTGTTTTAGAATTTTTGAATTTCAATGAAACCGATTTTTGCAACAGCAATTAAAGAGTCCTCCTGAAAGTAGGCAACATTAATTAACGGCTGTAGCTCTCACTAATAATTGATCACTCCGGTCTTTATCAGCTCATTTGTTTCACTTACAGCTCCGGTGTTTTTTGTCCGATCTGATTGTACTTTTCAGAATAGATAGATATTGCGCCTTGCTTGATGTATACTAGGACCAGGAGGCTCTAACTTAAACATTGTGGAACTGACGGAGTTTTTGGGTTATGGATCTAAGAAGAGAAGAGGTAGAGGGGGGTAATATTCCAAATGTGAAACAAGCTTGATCTGCGCACGGTATACACCTATCTTCATGCAAAAATTTGGGGCTCTATCTCTTACAGTCTCTGAGATCGACGCGTGCATACATGGACGGACATGGCTATAACCACTCGACTGTTCATGCTGATCAAGAATAATGTACTTTTTGGGGTCGGAAATGTTTTCTTCTCCCTGTTACATACATTCGCACAACTTCATGATCCCGCTTTTCCCATTTTTAATGGGAACAGGGTATAAAAAGATTTTCTTTATAGAACTTCTTTTTCGACCGATCTTTCATATCGAAGCTACATGCTATAGTCATCGGATTTTGACAAAACTTTGTAGAATTATGTGAAAGGATATAAAATAAATAATAACTGTTAATTTTAAGGCCATTTCTATTGAAAAACGATAGCGTGAGTTAAAGTCGACCCTGCCCAACTACAATTTGTGAGCTATCGAGCTCAGATTGTGCAGCATAGTGCATGTGGCCAATATGTACAATCTCACATATTTCTCATTCTCATTTTCATGAAGATCGGATAATAAATGGCAGAGTTAAAAAAACGTTGCATACTTATCTGAGCCGCATGGGGTTAATAAACACTAATTGCCTTGAGTAACGGGTATTTCGAAGTCGGGCAGGGCCGACTTTAACTTACGCTCTCGTTTTTATTCCGTGGTCGGGAGGGGGCGTAGCCAAAATTTGAAATATACTCTGTGTGCAGATAATGCAAGTCTACATTTAAAATTTGATGACTCTAGCTATTCTAGTCTCTGAGATCTAGTTGTTCATACAGACAGACGGACAGACGGGCATGTCTATATCGACTTGACTATAGATACTGATCCAGAATATGTATACTTTATGTAGTCGGAGATGCCCGCAATTTGTAAAAACGTGCTTAAATAAAAGGTTCGTACCCTCTGAACATATTTAAATTAATTATTTATCAATCCGTCGACGGATTTGAAAAGATCTGATAAACGGTTGTCAAACTGTGAGCAACATAATTTTCAGCGCTGCTTTCAGCTGAAACTGCATCATCAAAATTCAAACTAAGCAACCACTTCGTTGGCTCAGAGTATAATATAGTCGGGCTTGACTGACTTTCTTTCTTGTTTTCTATGAAATGCAAACATCAGACCTGATTGCCCTCTAAAAAGTAAATACTTGGCTTACACAGATCAAAGAGCTAAGCCGACCTCCACCCAATCTCTTGGCTTGTGTGCTTCTAATTTTCGCACCGGAGAAAGGGACCCACAGCTTAACACCAATTCCTGCTGGGAAAGGCGACCGGGTGTGTAAGTTTATAAAGAAACAACTTTTTCATTAGATGACCCAAGGTACGATCGAACACTGAAGGCACACACTACCCGCTGCGCCACAGCTGATTTCCCTCTGCAGGGTATAAAATTGCAAGTTGTACTCAAGAGAAGAGAAGATTTTCTACTTTTAAACCTTTTCAGAGGGTATATTAAAATTGTTCAGAAGTGTGAAACTAGTGGAAGAAATTCAATTCAAAGATTTATTTTGTAACCACAAAGTTGGCTGGGAAAAAAAATTTCAGCTCTATTTACATCGGCTGAAATTTGTTTTTTTTATTCTTTGATAAACTTCAGTGAAGAAAACACATCGGAAATATTTGTACAAAATAATTATTGGAAATTCTTACATTTTTCGATTTTTACATTTTCTCAGCAATGTCTCAAAACAATCGCCCCTGTTCGCGGTCACATAGCTCGATGTACAACAAGGTTCCGAGAGTGGACAGCTCCAGTTCGGCTGCCATGCCGCCACTTCTGAAGCTACAAGGGGGCAAACCCCAGCCAAAATCAAAGGCGAATCCAGTAATTAAACGCAACCAAGTGAGTTGAGAATGTCACGACTGAGGTCCTTATGCTAATTTAACTTATAAATGTCCCAAGTCCATCCATGGCGACAATGTGGAGATGACCAGGAGCGAGAGCATGAAATCAATGACGGTTGAAAAGGGACCATCGCTAAAGATCTTAGTGGCGGTATGCGTGCTCACCATCGGGGCGGCCTTACTTGTTGTCCATCTGATTTAAAAGGCGTTCAGTTTCATTTCATTCTCCCGCAATTGAAGGACATTGGATGGGACAGGAGATACCGATATTTTAAACTGAACAGGATGTAAAGCTAAAACTAAATTAAAGCAATTGTTTTGCAACATTTTATACGCCAGTTATTCAAATTTTTAAATGGGAATAGGATCCTATAGTCCAATTGGAAATGTAGTTTAGATCAAATCAGCTGTAGCCACAATATATGTACAATCAGATTTTGTCAAAGGTGGGTCTGCACTAACATAAAGGAAAGTTAACTTCGGCTCGGCCGAAGTTTGTATACCCTTGCAGCACGATTTTTAACTTATTTGAAGTACATAACCACTGAAAACAAACTCGTTTTTCTCATTAAGATTACTTTTCTGACTCTATTTTTGTATGACAGCCATTCTTTTTAGATGTCCGATTTCGACCAAATTAGGCAGAATCATGGAGAAGCATTACAAACTAGTAAATACAAAGTTTGGAGGCATTTTCTTTGAAAACCAAAAAGTTTTTCTCGCTAGAACTAGTTTTTCGACTGATCGTTCCTATGGCAGCTATATTTTATAGTCATCCGATCCAGGCGGTTCCGACAAATGTGCAGCGTACTTGTACCAGAAGACTTTTTTGCAAAGTTTGGTCGCGATAGCTTTAAAACTGACGGAGGAGATCCCATGGAAACAGACGGGCATGGCTATATCGAATTAGCTCGTCATGCTGTTTAAGAATATACAGGGTTGTCCATATTCGACGGACCCATCTGGCAACGCCATAACTTTTGACAAAGATGTCAGATCGCTTAATGACATACCGCGTTTGAAGCGTCAGTCCCAGCAGATTTTTACCATGGAACAATACACGCCACGCGAGCGCTCTGAAATAGTTGAAATTTACATTCAACAGAACAAGTCAATTGTGAAAACAAAATTATCATGTCCGATGAAGCCCATTTCACATTGAATGGGACCGTAAATAAGCAAAATTGCCGTATTTACGCCACTGAAAATCCTCAGGAGATTCAAGAAGTGCCTCTTCATGACGAAAAAGTCACAGTTTGGTGCGGCGTTAGTGCGAAAATGGTCATTCGGCCGTTTTTCTTCCAACATGAAAATGGCCATGCTGTTACCATCAACCAGGAGCGTTATCGCGACATGATGACCAATTTTGTGATGCCAATTATTCGTCGAAAGCGTATGAGGCAGTTCTGGTTTCAACAAGACGGCGCTCCACCGCACACAAGTCGCATAACAATCGATTTTTTGAAGAAATTGTTGCCGCTATTCCGGCCGAAATGTTGGCGAAAACGATGGAAAATGCTGGAAAAAGGGCACAATACGCCATCAACGCCAGAGGCGGCCATTTGAGAGATATCATATTCAAAAATTGATGTAAACAAATCTACTTGGAACAAATTAAATGATTAAGATTGCCAACCGCCAAATTTGTATTTTTTTCTTTGATTTTTTAAAAAAAAACATGGGTCCGTCGAATTTGGGCAACCCTGTATATGCGTTTTGTGGTTGGAAATGCTTTCTTCTATGCTTCAATTGCAAAGGTGTTTTTTTTTTCCATATAATAGAAAAATATCTAATTTTTAAAGAAATAAACAAAAATCAGAATGAAATTATCATTGACAGCAATAAAACGGTCATTAAACAGGCATTATTGCAACGCTCGCCAAATTATTTTTGACACCCGGCACCCAGTTACACAATTAAAGTGATTAAAATGATGTCGTAAGTGACTTGTTTCCCAAGAGTGTTAATTTTTTCTTAATCTTAAATAGTTTTACTGCAAAATATTTAAAACCGGGGCTTAATACCTATACTGGAACATTTTCTATAGTTTTTTCCATTAACACCTAAAAAGTTAGAAAATTTGCAAAGCTCTTGTTGCTTCAATGGACTATAACTTCTATATTCTATCGTGTTCGATGGTTCCGTCACATAGGGCATAAGCGGATGGACTTCCAGAACATGCTCCAAAAAGAAAAAACTGCCTTTTTTTTGCCAATCTTGGAGTTATTCATTTGAATGTGCTCCAATATAGTTCACATGCAATCGAAAGCAGCTCGATATTTGGTGGTATTTTACTGTTGAACGGTCACACTGGAGTCTGTGTCATGGCAAGTTGGAGCTAAAACTGCAATTCCTCAACTTCTTTATAATTACATGGCGAGTTTCTTTTGTGAAAATAAACTTGACATTTTCTGGTTGAGGATGGGGCTGGGTTTTGCCTATAAATGCTTGTGTCCCCTTTTATCGATGAATTAAGTTGAACCACAGATATAGCAATAAAGCTTTCGTCTCAGATATGTCCATCTGAACATTTTTGAAGGCACAACATCGAAAACAAACTCTGCAGAATGAATTTTTAGTCTTAGCCAACCAGAATTATCAAGCAAAAATTATCGCTTATGTCGTTTACTTTTATTCCACCTCACTTGAATATCATAGCCTAGTTTTCTCAAATTTTAAAAACAGCTTTGCGTGATATAAACCTAATTGTAAAAAATTCTGCAAAGCTAGCGAAACAGTGGGCTCATTATAACTTTTTTTTTCAGTGATAGCGACCCCAAACTTGGTATGTATTAAGTTTTGATACATCCACACAGTTCTACTAAGTTTTATCAAAAACGGGTGACTATATCGTATAGCTCCCATATAAAAACCGTGCCGAAATATGGGTAGTTGTACACCCAGAGAAATGTAGCACGATTTCTGCTTCAATTTAGAATTTCTCTTCTTGATTTTTTTTAAGACAAAATCTGCTCGAATACAAGCAGACAAACGTTCTTAACTTCGAGTTTAAAGGCAAGGGAAGTGCGGGGAGCCACGAGCGAAGAGAGCGAACAACAATCGAATACAATTCTCTGTCTGTGCTGCAGTCTTCGAGGCCCTCAGTTCAAGTCCCAGTTTGAGGTAAGTACAAAATAAATTTATTAATCACTATTTAGCAATAAGGGGAAGAGACAGTGGCGTTGAGGTGTGGGTTTTTGGGAGGGTGCAGTGTTTTGTGATGGATGTGTTTTTCGTGCCACTGAGCCAAATCTTTCAAAAGAAAACTACACTTGGATGGATCTTTTTATACTCTGTACCAAAGGTACATAGAGTATAATAAGATTGTGCAAAAGTATGTAACATCCAGAAGAAAGCATCTCCGACCCCATAAAGTATATATATTCTTGATCAGCATCAACAGCCGAGTCGATATAGCCCTGTCCGTCCGTCCGTCTGTCTGTCCGTATGAACGCACAGATCTCAGAGATGGTAAGAGATAGAGATTTAACATGTATGGGACATATGCTTCTTATGTCTCCCACAGTTTTAAAGATTGATGGTTCGTTTCTTCTGGACATATTTAGTAATAAGGATAACTTATCGATCAGCCACAGGAATGGTGAAGATCGGATGAACGGTTTTCGAGTTATGATCAAAAGACTGTTTGCTGCTACTGCAACATCAAAATTTATGCTGAGCGTATAATTTCGTTGGTACAGAGTATGTTATAGTCGGGCTTAACCGACTTTCTTTCTTGTTTATTTTTGCAACCAAGAAGAACTATTCTTTGAGCCAAGACTATTTATGCTTGATATCAACAAGACTAAATTCAAAACCAAGAATTTTCGTGCTTGAAAATCCATGCTTGGTTTCAGTGATTTCTTCTTGGATCCGAGAATTCTCGTTCTTACCGTACTTTTGACATCAAATCTTTTTGATAACAAGCACGATCTTCTTGATTTTTTCCCTGAGTGTATGGGAGGGGGTAGTGGTTTTGGTCCAATGTTGCTCATCTTAGAAATATACTTCCGGATGGGGAAACAAGCCATTTAGAAATTCGCCCTTAAATATAGAAAAAACAAGTAAGGGCGCTGCAGTCGCGTTTCCCGACCACAAAATACCCTGTTCATTTGTTTACATTTATTTGTTTTTGAATTTTTGAAGATGAATGTAACAAAATTATCATCCCAAATGTAGGCAACACTTTTTTCTAGTGCTGACCAACAACCATTTTCAATGGGAACAGGGTATAAAAAGCTTCCATTCCAAGATTGGTAAAATCTTACACTGTGCGTCGATGAAGTTGGATCAGATTTAAAACGAAATGTTTGGCAATTAACAAAACCAAGAAGAGTGGTTTTTATACTCAGTACCGTAGGTACATAGAGTATTATAAGTTTGTGCAAAAGTATGTAACATCCAGAAGGAAGCATCTCCGACCCCATAAAGTATATATATTCTTGATCAGCATCAACAGCCGAGTCGATATAGCCATGTCCGTCTGTCCGTCTGTCCGTCTGTCTGTCTGTCCGTCTGTCTGTCCGTATGAACGCACAGATCTCAGAGATGGTAAGAGATAAAGGTTTGACATGTATGGGACATATGCTTCTAATGTCTGCAGGCAGATCAAGTTTATTTTCAATTTTGGCCACGCCCCCTCCCGCCCCCGCAATTTAGAAAAAACGTCATATCTCCCACAGTTTTGAAGATAGATGGCTTATTCCTTCTGGACATATTTAGTTATTAGGATAACTTATCGATCCGCCAAAGAAATGAAGAAGATCGGATGAACGGTTTTCGAGTTATGATCAAAAGAAAAATTTTCTTGGTACAGAGTATGTTATAGTCGGGCTTGACCGACTTTATTTCTTGTTAATGATGAGTTTTCGTTTTATGAGAATATGCACAAAATTACATAAGAGGTGTAGAAATTTAGGACATTTTAGGATTTTCACTTCAACAACTAAATAAATGGACAGAAGTTCCTGATCTGAGGCATTTTCTTTAAATGAGTTTACAACTCTTTTCTATTTGTGCCTAAAATCGATGTTTACAATCGAATCTTATTTTACTTTGTAAGGAAAAAATAAAGTCATGTTTCAATCAGACTAATTCTAATAGACAGTAAAATTGTTACACTAACAAAGATACAGGATTGAAATGAATGCCACATATGCATTCTTATGTCTGCAGGCAAAACAAGTTTATTTTCAATTTTGGCCACGCCCCCTCCCTCCCCCGCAATTTAGAAAAAGCGTCATATCTCCCACTGCTTTAAAGATCGATGGTTCGTTTTTGTTAGACATATTTAGTAATCAGAACAACTCATCGATCCGACAAAGGAATGGTGAAGTTCGGATGAACGGTTGTCGAGTTATGATCAAAAGGTTGTTCGCTGCTGCAGCGCAGTAGCAGTGCTGCATTCAGCTGCTACTGCAGCATCAAAATTGATGCTGAGCATATAATTTCGTTGGTACAGAGTATGTTACTTTCTTTCTTGTTTGATTTGCTTTATTTTGGAACCAGTACTGGGTCAGGGCCATAAGTTAATGTGGCAGAAGAAAAACCCTTTTTTATTTTCACTTATTTGAAGCTTTCAATTTCATGGAAAGAGTTACTCATACGTATACAATTTGCTTATAGATTTTTGCTTTCCTCTGCCTCTCGACCTTTGTACAGACTGTACTTTTTCACTGTAGTTTCAAGCCAATATTATCATCTAGTTACCTCTTCCATTTCATCTAAGTTGAATAGCAGGCTTTGACTTTGGACTTTCTCGGAGTTGAATGATTTTATTTCATTTTATCTCTATCGGTCATAGAGTCAACATCTCAGTCTCAAAATGTGGAGATCTTTTCTTTTTATGCAATTTCTTAATTATCTTTTTATATCGTTAGCAAATATCTTAAACAGCCAGAACACAATGACAACTTTTTCCTCTTAATAATTGGAGTTCCCTTTAATATAATTCTCTTGCTTCTTGCTTCTAAATCCATTACCATTATTTTGTAGGTCACCTCCTACCTATGTGAAAAGGTTCAATTTATTTTGGTTTTATTTTTAATAATAAAAAAAATAAACAGAATAAAGTAAAGTTGGGTAAAAACATTACTCTCGGAGAGAAATAATTAAGCGTTTTATAAGTCAATCGCGAAATGTTTATTCGATTTTTAGTTATTATTCAAGTTATTTCAGCTCGTTCACTTCCTTTCCATTTAAACACATAATTGAGAACAATTCAACTTTTAACTTTATATGTCAACCCTCCCGTGAACTTTTGAACTGTTTCAAAGACTGGAACAGTTGTCTAATATAAATAAAGTGTTACATTGTTTTTTGTCAATTGGACTCAAGAATTCAATGGAAAACATTTTTTTGGAATCATATAATATTATTATTACTGCGTTTTTTTTTTTTGAATATACTGAACTTGGAAACGGGAGGTGGCCACGAAATTTTCGTTTGGGAGCTCACCAGCAACAGCAACAAATGGAAGACCATTTTTATCAGTGAGCTCCAGGTACTGAAATTTTGTTATAGTGAAGAAGCGTATTTGTTTTCATTGAAAACGTTTTCAAACTTCGCACTTATTAATATTGTAAGCTTTTCTATAACACCACCAAGTTATCATGATCAGACATATATTGGTTTTAGGTCTGGTAAAAGTTGTTTTATATATAATATTTCTCTATATTTGATATTTAATTATCAGTATATTTAGTTTTTATACTCTCTACCGTAGGAACATAGAGTATTATAACTTAGTGCAATAGTATGTAACAGCCATAAGCAAGCATCTCCGACCCTATAAAGTTTATATATATTCTTGATCAGCATCAACAGACGAGTCATGTCCGTCTGTCTGTCTGTCCGTATGAACACATAGATCTCGGAGGTGGTGAGCGATAAAGGTTTAACATGTATGGGACATATGCTTCCTATGTCTGCAGGCAGATCAAGTTTATTTTCAATTTTGGCCACGCCCCCTCCCGCCCCAGCAATTCGAAAAAAATTCGTCTCCCACAGTTTTAAAGATAGATGGTTCGTTCCTTCTAGACATATTTAGTAATGAGAATAAATTATCGGTCTATTTCAATCTGATTGTTCTTTTCAGAA
Organism: Lordiphosa andalusiaca; assembly: GCA_035044965.1. Taxonomy (NCBI): domain Eukaryota; kingdom Metazoa; phylum Arthropoda; class Insecta; order Diptera; family Drosophilidae; genus Lordiphosa; species Lordiphosa andalusiaca. Next base: position 2,582,627 of record JAWNNM010000159.1, on the reverse strand, counting down.
TATATAGATATTGGGCCTTGTTTGATGTGTACTCTAACTTGAAAATTGTGAATCTGACGGTTTTTTGGGGACGGGGAGGAGTTTTATAAATTGGAAAATGCCGATATCGATATCGATCCGACATCGCTAAATATGTAGAGGATCAAACGAAATGTTTGAAAATTATCTTCGGGAAACGATTCAGATTTCCTAATTAATCAAAATCATTGGCTATAGGAAAGCAATTCCCGTTAAAACTCGTCGGAGAACTGAACCGAACCGAACCGTATTTATTTGTGGTTTTCGGTTCGGTTCAGAAATTCTGAAAGGAAGCCGGTTCGGTTTGCGGTTCGGTTCAGCAGCGGGAATAAGCGGTTCGGTTCGGTTCAAACCCGGCTCAGCTCAGAACCGGTTTGCATCTCTGATAAAAACTGATTGGCCAAATGGTCACAAAAAAACCTAAAGCCAGCTAGTATTGCTCGAAGCCATTTTCTTAAACAATTTATAAAAGCTGCAAGATCCACTCTTGCTTGCTCTTACTTACAAGATAAATGATTACTTATTTGTATAACTTTTATAACGTATTTGGGTGTTATCGGCCTGTTTTTTGATTTAAGTCAAAGCGATCACCAGCGGACACGAGGACGAGGATCGACTATAATTATATGTCAATAATAAACCGAAATCAAAAACAAAAATTGAAAAACATAACTTTTGAATAAAATATTTCTTACATATTTTTATACTCTGTTCGATGGATACACAGGGTATATTAAGTTGTGTTTGTTTGTCCGTCCGCGCGTATAAACAAACAGATCGCAGAGATCTTCAGAGATAGAAGTTTGACACATGTGGGAGAAATGCTTCGTATACTTGCCGGCAGATCAAGTTTATTTTCAACCACCTTTCTTACTTGTTACGAATATAGCGGCTACAGTTGATTTAACTTTGTCAAGTTTTGACAATGCGGAAAATGCAATCCTTTACATCTTTGGGTCTCTGTGAATAATGCCTACTAACCCATTAAAGGCGGCGCAAAAATCTGATCGTACTATCTAAAAACATTAAACTTGTTTAAAACTACAGATAAACTAGAACCAAACTGCTGTATTTTTATACCCTTGCAGAGGGTACATTGAAATTGTCCAGATGTTTGTAACGCATAGAAGAAAGCATTTCCAACCAAAGTATAAAGTATATATATTCTTGATCAGCATGACGAGCTGAGTTGATATAACCTTGTCCGTCTGTTTTTATGCTATCACCTTCTTAAGTTTTAAAACAATCGCGACCAAACTTTGCACGGAGACTTATGGTACGAATACGCTGCTCATTTGTCGGAACCGGTCGGATCGGATGACTATAACATACAGCTGCCATAGGAACGATCGGTCGAGAAACAAGTTCTAGTAAGAAAAACTTGTTTTTTTTCAATGGACACGTCTCCAAACTTTAAGCTTCTTAGTTTGCTATGTATTATCATGATTTCATCAAGTTTGGTCCAAATCGGAAATCTATATAGTATAGCTGCCATGCAAAAGTAAGGTTAGAAAAATAGTCTTAATGAGAAAAACTTTTTTGTTTTTAATTTAAACCTATTTAAAATTTATTTTATATAGCATTTACTTCTTTTATAAGATTTTACACAATTCATCAAAGATGTGTCAAAATCGGATGATTATGGGTTATGGCTGCCATAGGAATGATCAGTAGAAAAACTAGATTTAGTAAGAAAAACTCTATTTTTGAAAGAAAACGCTTCTCCATGATTCCAATAAGTTTGGTCTAAATTGGGCATCAATATAGTATAGCTGTCATACAAAAGTAGAGTCGGAAAAGTAGTCTTAGTGAGAAAAACTTGTTTGCTGTTAGTGGAAATGTACTTCAAATTAGTTAGAAAAACGTCCTTTAAGGGTATACAGAATTTGGCCGAGCCGAAGTTAACTTTCCTATATTTTTGTTCACACAGTTTGGTTTTTTCTCTTTACTGTGAACAAAAATTTTGCCACAACCTCCCTCGTTCTCGAATTTTTTAAGTGTCAACACTTACTATTTTTTGCTGTATATTTTACTACCCAGCTTTTAATGGGTTAAATGTAAGTATAATCAAAGATTTATAGATATTATAGATGACGCATGTGAAACAAAACACGATTATTCCTGGTAGTTGACATTGGCTACCCACATTCGATTTGTTCCTCATGCGTCATCTATAATATTATATCTATAAATCATTGGTATAATCTTCTAGCACTGGACTAGAGCCAAGTAAACAACAGTAGGCTTAATTTCGCACTTGCTTCCAATAGCATGGTCGTACAATTTAAGAAACTTTCAATACTTATTTCCCCAATGACTTAAAACAAACAATCATTACCTAGATTTCTGACCAGTTTTGAAAATTAGCACAGATCATTAGTCCCAACTGTACCTTAATTCTGTAATGACAAGACACTATTTTCCAAGCTCAAAAATGAGAAATCTTACAATTAAAATCAATAATTCAGCTATAAATACAAACAAGCATTATAAATTATGCAAGAAAGTCGGCTTGGGGGCGACGTGTTTCGGTATTGCGACACGGCCAGGACTTGGACTCGGACTGGGACCAGCGACTCTGTTTATATGTAATGTGAAAAGTCGAACACCTGCTTATCCCTATTCCACTCCCAGTTCCACTCCCATCATCAACATTTGCCTCTGCTTATACGTTTGCATGTCGAGCGTGCCGCTAATAATAGTTGGCCCAGGGCGCTAGACAATTCGCCTTCGTCCGTGATGTCCATGTCCGTGCCTCGCATGTGCCAGCCACAGAAATGAAAAAAAAAATGGAAAAAAATATATATAAAAAAAAAACAAACAAACACACACACAAATATTTCCCGTACAATGTTCATTACGGAATATAGAAACACATTTCGCCTCCAAATTGGGTTAAATTTGTACAAAATGCAATCTCATTTCGGAGGCAACCGAAAGACAAGACCTGCATGGGGCAAATGAATTCAATTGTTGTGTCCAATTTACAGCTAGGACTGTTATTAAATATAACTCTATCTGTGTGTGTGTTTGTGTGTGTGTATATTTGCAGAAGTATATTGATTGATTTGTCAAATTTTGTTGATTCGTTTTTAGTTTTATTTGATGGCTTTACAACTGGAGTTCAGTGGGAAGACATATTAAAGTCGGATTTAGGAGCAGCAGGATTCAAATATTGAGTATGAAAAGTAGCAGAATGAAAGCCGGTGATGCAAGCAAAAAGGGGGAATCAAAGTGAATTTCGTCGGTGCCATAGTTGGAATACACTAGAAACAGATCATTTCTATGGTAGTTCGATTCGTCCGATTCGCGCGGTTCCGACATATTAGCAGTGTGCAGCTTAAAGATACCTCAGTGCAAGATTTCAGCTAGATGGCTTCAAAACTGACGGACTCGATTGCGTAGAAACAGACAGCAAAAACCTATATTCCTAATGTGGTCGGAGATGATTCCTTCAAAGCGTTTGAAACTGCTGCGCAAAAATTAAAATACGCTTTTCAAGTGTACACAAAACGAGAGCGTAAGGCCCTGCCCGACTTTGAAATACTTCGAAATAATAACCTCATGCGGCTCAGATAAGTATGCAACGGTTTGTTAACTCTGCCATTTACTTTCCGATCTTTGTAAGGTTGTAGATATTGGCCACATACACTACACTGCAAAATCTAAGCTCGATAACTTAAAAAATAAGGAGAAATTCATATATTTATTGCGGGGCGGGAGGGGGCGTGTCCAAAATTTGAAACAGTCTTGGTTTGCTTGCAGACAATACTAGTCTACATTTAAATTTTGGTTTCTCTAACTGTTCTAGTCTCTAAGATCTAGGCTCTCATACAGACAGACGGACATGGCTATATCGACTCGACTTTTGATGCTGATCAACAAAATATATACTTTATGCTTCCTTCGACTTCAGTACACCCTTTTTACTCTACTCCATAAGAAGTAGCTGGATGTTTCAATGACATCAATTGAAGCTTTCAGCTTGAAGCACTTTCTCCAATCAGAGCCGCCTCTCTTAGTAGATCCGCCTCGAAGGACCAAATGTTGTGTTAGGTTTCAGTACGCTGTAGGGACCGTTGTGATATAGCCTTTTGAGTGCCTTAGAATTAATAATCAAACTTCGAATTGCATTCCTAGCTAACGTTTAAGTTTCATTAGAATTCTTAAATTTTTTCCAAATATTTTCACTTAGATATTATATGGGATATTTTGGAACTCTTCTGTGGTTATTATTCGATTCTGGTCAAAATGAATTCTTGCATGACATTTAAACGAAATGCTCACCAATTTTCATAAGAAATTTTAAAATTGTTTTAGCTGACCTTTGAAACAGAAAAGGATTTTCCTGTGAAAACTAATTTTGCGTCCGTTTGTTCCGATGGCTGGTATTTGCCAAAGCCATCCAATTTTGATAAAGTTTTTCAGAATTGTGAGAGCACATTCAATAAATACAGGCCAAAAGCAAAAATGTTCCATTGAACGCGAAATGGCAGTTATACAACATAGTTGCCAGACTTCAACCAAACTTCTTGAACTCATGCTGGCGCATAGACAACTTAGAAGTACGAAACATGGAGACGTATCATTAAAACTTGTTTTCCGACCGAGAGTTCCAAAGCATATATTATACAAATGCAATATCTGATCCGGCCGGTTCTGACATATGTGAAGCACACTTGTGTGTGCCATAAGAATTCGTGAAAAGTTATCTAAAGATAGCTTTAAATCTGACGGAGGAGAGGGAGACTATAAATTTGACATGAATTGTAGAAATTCGTCTTATTTTTAAATTTGCTCTGGTAAATAGAAAAACATTTTCAAATAAACAGAAAAGTTTTCTAAAACTGAAAAATATGGCATAAACAAAATTTTGTAAAAATACCTTTTTGTTAAAACAAGAAAGAAAGTCGATCAAGCCCCACTATAACATACTCTGTACCAACGAAATTATATGCTCAGCATACATTTTGATGCTGCAGTAGCAGCTGAAAGCATAACTCGACAACCGTTCATCCAATCTTTTCCATTCCCTTGGCGTATCGATAAGTAGTCTTGATTACCAAATATCTCTAAAGGGTACAAACCTTCTATCTCTAAAACTGTGGGAGATATGACTTTTTTTTCCCAATTTTGGGGGGCTCTGGAGGAGGCGTGGTCAAAATTGAAAATAAACTTCAGCTGCCTGCAGACATAAGAAGCATATCTACGGGACTTGTCATACCTCTATCTCTTACCATCTTTGAGATCTGTGCGTTCATACGGACAGACAAACGGACATTTCGACTCGGCTGTTGATGCTGATCAAGAATATATATACCTAATGGGGTCGGGGATGCTTCCTTCTGGCTGTTACATGCTTTTGCACAAACTTAATATACTCTGTGTACCTTTGGTACAGCGTATAACAAGAAAATGAAAGATTTTTCTTATAAAAACAGTCCGCTTTTTTCTAAAATCACTTAATTAAAAAAATTGTGCAGAATGTTTTAATGTAAAATTGCCCTTAAATTGACTAGCTCAATTTGAACTAGATTTATTTAAAATCTCGACTTTGATTTTAGAAAAAAACGAGAAAGCTGAGCTTACTTCGTCTGTGCCGAAGTTTTTATACCCATGCTCGCTTAAATATTTAAAAAAAATACTCTTTCCCACTTTCGGTCGATCGTTCGTATGTGAAAATTTGTAGAATTAAGTGATAGCATGTAAAACAAACAAATAAAAAAGTTTCAAGATGCTACCACTAAAAAAAAAAGTTTTTCTATCTAAGACTGTTTTTCAGACCAATATTTTGTATGGCAGCTATACCATATAGTTGTCCGATTTTAATTAAACTTGGTAGAACTATAAAAAAAACATAGAAAACTTACGATTTCAAAGTTTGCAGACGTTTCCATTGAAAAGAAAAAAGTTTTTCTCACTACAACTAGTTTCCGACCGATTGTTCCTTTGGGAGCTATGAGATATAGTCATCCGATCCGGTCAGTTACAACATATTAGTAGTGTGCAGCAAAAAAAAGACTCTGTGCATAATTTCAGGTCGATAGCTTTAAAACTGAGAGACTAGTTCGCGTAGAAACAGACAGACAGACGGACGGACAAAGCTAAATCGACTCAGCTCGTCACCCTGATCAAGAATATATATTGTTTATGGGGTCGGAAATGAATATTTCTATGCGTTGCAAACTTCTGGGCAAACTTATAATACCCTTAGCAAGGGTATAAATATGTTTAAATTCAGATTCCCTGAAATTACTTTTTATCAAAAATGCCTATTGTATTCTGCTGTGGCTTAGAGTGACCATAGTTTGGAATATAAATTCAGTGATGATTATGTAAAGTTCTGTAAGCAAGTTATAGTCACACTACATCACAGCAAAATACAATTGAACACATCATTCTAACGGTAGCTATTTGTTTCATTTCTGGGTAATTTTAATGCTTACTTGTCAAGTTTAATTTTTAATATTTTTAAGACAAAAACTTTTCTCTTACTATGGAAATTTGTTTCTTTATTTAAGAGAACAATACAAGAAAGAATAATAATAATATAGATAATAAAGAATGAAAGAAAGAAGAGAATACCTGTATATTTTCAAAAAATAACATTTATATTCTAAAAGAAAATTTTTGTTTGTTTTGGAAAAAAAATTTCTTTGAAAAAATGCCTGTCCCTAAGAAAATAATTTCCCCGTTTTAGAAAAAAAATCTAGCTCTAAAAATGTTGTATAGTATCCAAGGATTCTTGCCCTTTGGTTAAGAAATATTAGCATTATGTTTAAGAAAAGCTTTCCACAATATTTCGAAAAAATGTTTTCTAAAATTTAGGGCGATTCGCCTTAGGAATTTCGGGGCGAATTTGTGACTTTTTTAAGCGTGCATAGTGCAAATCAAGGCAGCGCCAATCTGTTGCTGATAACTTGACTATCGTTTATCCGATCTTTTACAATCCCTTGGATAATCGATAAATTATCCAGTTAACTAAATGTGTTACAAGTATAAGAAGCTTATGCCCCCTTCAAATCGAACCACTAACTCTTGGGATATCTGAGATCTGTTTGTTCAAACGGACAGACAGAGTCGGGCGAAGAGACAGAGAAGAGACATATTGACTCGGCTGTTGATGCTGATTAAGAGTATATATATACCATATTTTTCAGACTACTTGGTGTGGAATCACAGCCATCAGTGGGATGTGATAGAAACATGCTTGGTGTAAACAACTGGAGTCAGCAACAGAACGCTATAAATATCGGGCGGAAGAAGTAGAAGTGGATGAAAGGAAGGGCCAGCCGGAAGAACTGCGGAAGTTGGTAACTAAAACCCACTTCAACGGCCACATCATAGTACGGCTAAGCTCCGACATATATTAAGCCTACCCCTACCAATTACAATAGCTTCTGCAAAGGTTATCTGAGCGTTTATCAACCCGCGCCACACCACTATTAAGAATGGAACTACCGCCTTAAATTCACACCCAGCACTACTTTAAGCCTACACACAAAAATTACAAACTTCTGCTGCAATATTGTGGCAGTTCTCCTGAAAGAGCGTGACTTCTAAAAACTCCTCTCTAACAATTAAAAGTTCAAAGCTCTAACGCGATGACGGCAAATGGACAGTGGACATTGTGGAAGCCCAGTCGGCACTAATGGACGTTCACTTGCCGGGTTGCACAACGATGGCTAATGAGGAAGTGAGCCTGCCAACGGAACCTATCACACCTGCCACAGCAATGAGTGGGCCCGGACTATTTTAAGCGGAGGAAATCTTCCCTCGTTTCAACGTTATAATTTTAGGTTTCAGCGGAGCTTTTTGCTGGCTCATTTCATTAGTTCAATTGATTGCCCAGATAACCCCTAATGGAAAACAATAATGAAATCACACCGTAATACGCAACAGATTGACGAACAGTGTACCATGGGCTTGATTTAGATTTAGATTGAGATTAGATGTGCGTTCCAGATAACAGTGACTGATGGATATTGGTGTTGTATATCAATCGCCCGCTCACAATGGACGCACAACTGCAACGATGTCCCAAGATGTGAAATAAGTTATATGCAGGTTGGCCCAGGTGCTGACCCAGATGTCATTCAGCACTCAGCGTTAAAACATGGGCCACACCACTGGGCTAATAACAATAAAGGCAGCAGCAACAACAACCCGTGCCAGCCAAACCAGAGAGGCCACAGTGCAAAATGAAACAACAACAAAAAGGCAACGAGAAAAACAAAAAGAAAATTCTATTGTGTAATGGCCGCTTCAGGTTTGCCCATTCAAACCTGACAGCGTTGTTTAATGGCCACCTCCTCGTCATCTTCCGCCTGCTCCCGACAGGAGCCGGCGTTCGCATGTACAGATAAAAATTTATTGCACAACTCAAAATCAGTATCACAGGCCGAGGGTCTCGGTTCGTCCTGCTTTTGTGACTGTTGGATACATATAGATATATATATACATACACCTTCAAATATATAAATTCATTTGCACAAAAGAAAAGCAGAAAATCGTTAACTTGCCCCGAAGAGTCAGAGGGAACCACGGTTTTATCCTGTATACAACAAAAAAAAAAAAACCACACAAAACATTATGGAGTCCCGTTCCGACCCCGTTGCACCTTCCACGCACACACCCAGACCCACACACACACACACACACCTGCATATAGATGGAGATAATCAGGAGCAGGTGAAAAATACATGTTAAAGGGTTAAACATATTCCCTTAATGTCGACAGGTAGCAATATTGAGGCTTATTTATTACACCAAACTGGACTGGATTTGTCGGAAATGCGGAAATGATGTACCAGCTCCGCATTAAACGTTAGAAGGCCACATAATACACTCAGAAAAAAGTCAAGGGCTAAGAAGTTAACAAGTATAAGACGATTAAAACAGTTGTAACTATTAACTCAATAAGAAGGCAACAGGCTTAAATCAAGAACTTGATAAGAATAATGGTGCTTTCGAATTTACCAAACAGATCAACATTTTTGGAAGTTTATACGTATTGGTTGTTAGATTCCTCTGGAAAGATCAATCGGGATAGTATTTATACCCATTTGTACTTAAGTTTCATGTAGGAAAAGTTCTTGGAAGTACTTAAATCGTATACGAAACATTCTCATATCGAAAAGGATCTTTAAAATCATTCAAATGAAATAAAACAATTTTTTAATCAAGTTCTTGCGATCTTATAGTCTGCCGAAACAACCTTAATTAGAAAAACAGCGGTTAATTTGACAGAAATGAGATCAAATGTTCTTGAATCCAACACTCTTTATACCCTTGCAAAGGGTATTATAATTTTGCCCAGATGATTGCAACGCATAGAAATATTCATTTCCGACCACATTAACCATATATATTCTTGATCAGGGTGAGTCGATTGAGCTTTTTCCGTCCGTCTGTCTGTCTGTCTGTTTCTACGCGAACTAGTCTCTCAGTTTTGAAGCTATCGAGCTGAAATTTTGCACAGAGAATTCTTTTTGCTGACCGACCGGATCGGATGACTATATCTCATGGCTCCCATGGGAACAATCGGTCGGAAAACTAGTTTTGGTGAGAAAAACTTATTTCTTTTGAATGGAAACATCTCCAAACTCTGTAAACGTAAGTTATCTATGTTTTTTTATAATTCTACCAAGTTTTATTAAAATCGGACAACTATATGGTATAGCTGCCATACAAAATATAGGTCTGAAAAACAGTCTTAAATAGAAAAACTTTTTTGTTTTTGATTGTAACATCCTGCAATTTAGTATATGCTTGTTTTACATGCTTTCACCCAATTCTACAAGTTTTTGTTCAAATCGGATGACTATATCAAATAGCTCCCATACAAAAGATCGGTCGGAAAATGGGAAAAATATAATTTTAGAAAATATTTAAGCGACCACTTGCAAGGGTATAAAAACTTCAGCACAGACGAAGTTAGCTTAGCTTTCTCGTTGTACTTATGGTTAGCTGAAAAACTTCCAAAAATCTGCTTCTTAATTCAAGCACAAAGTTATTGTATTAATTACAAGCTCTAAAAAGTATTCTTCAAATGCCCAACTGGCTCTTACACTTTTCGTAAGAAGTAATTGTAGATTTGTGACCTACAATAATACCATCTTGAGCTAGTTTTTGGCCCATAGATCTTTCCACTTTTCATAAAATCAAAGGGGAAAACTTTTTTCCAGAACATATTTAAAATAGCTTTGGAAATATTCAGTCAAGAACATTATGTACTCGCTTGACGTACTCTTATTTGTATTGGAGCTGACTTTAGAATTCAATTAATTTTAGTAGAACTCTAAGAAATTTATTATGTAACAGCCCTAAAGTAAGATTTAAAATATTTCAAAATAGTTCGAAATGCAAAATACGATAATACTTAAGTGTATGCCATAACGGTCTTAAATCAAGTATTTCGGTATAAGCAATCATACTCGTTCTTAAAACAATTACAATTTTTATACCCTTGCAGAAAGTATATTGAAATTGTCCAGATGTTTCTAATGCATAGAGTTAAGCATTTCCGACCACATAAAGTATATATATATTCTTGATCAGCATCTGTCCGTCCGTCCATCCGTCTGTATCTATGCCATCGCCACCAAACTTTGCACGACGTCTTCTGGTACAAATACGCTGCACACTTGTCAGACATATAGCTGCCATAGGAACGATCGGTCGAAAAACTATTTCTAGTGACAAAAACTTTTTTGTTTTTAATGCAAACGTTTCCAACTCTTTTTTTACTAGTTTTCATAGCTTCTCCATAATTCTGACAAATTTGGTTGAAATCGGACAACTGCCATTGAAAAGTAAGGTTACAAAAATAATCTTAGTGGGAAAAACTTTTTTGTTTTCAATGTAAACCTCTTTAAAATTTGCAAATATTTAATTTATAAGCTTTCACACAATTATATAAAGTTTTCTCAAAATTTGGATGTTTATAGGTTATGGCTGCCATATGAATGATCGGTCGGGAAACTAGTTATAGTGAGAGAAACTTTTTTGTTTTCAAAGAAAACGCCTCCAAACTTTGTATTTCTTAGTTTGCTTTGCTTTTTCATAATTCCACTCAATTTGGTCGAAATCGGGCATCCATATAGTAAAGCTGTCATACAAAGTTAGAGTCAGAAAAGTAGTTTTATTGAAAAAAACTTGTTTATTTTCAGTGGATATGTCCTTCAAATTATTTTTAAAAAAAAAGTGCTGCAACTTTCCACTATTTTTTTGATATGATTCGTGTCTTTCCCTACAAAAAGACACTTTGATGCTTTTTTTAGGGGAGAGAATATGGTAAATAAGTAACTTCATTTTCAACTAACAACTTCTTCTTTACACTCCACTTGCCAATACATCCCTAAATGGCGAACGACAACGTTGCCTCAACTGCATATTTAATTTTCAATAGAATATCAAAAGTTCTTCCCTCTTTGCCAGCTACACAAGTTGGCCCAAACCTTCGTGTGCGGTTAATGCAAACCATAATTGAGACATTTCCTGCTGCCATCCTTCCTTCAGTAATGAATAACTTTTGCCATGGGAAAAGGTCAAGGTCATTTCAACTAAATTATTCTTACAAACCATTAAAAAGCTTTATTCATTTTTCTTAATTTTCCAAATAAATAAAGCAAAAATGGTAAGAGACTAGAGAGTCTGAAACTCGGTGGATGTGACAACATTGCTTCTTAAATCGTGTTCATACGCCTTCTCGCCTCATGACTTTGACACCGCTCCACCCCCCCCTCCAACATACAACATTTGAGTGTGCAAATGTAGCTTCAGCCAACTGTGTACAAGTCGTCCCCGACAGGTGACAGTAGACACAGGTCTAGGGCACCATTCTAACTGTCTAACTGGGTAAATTGTATGTCAAACTGACGTTTTCGATTTGGGTTGTAGTCGGAGGAACAAATGATGGACAGCAGCAGCAGCAGCAGGAGCAACATCAACCAAATGAGACTGGACGAAATCATTGAAAGAATTGACACTGCCTGTCGGCACCTGTCCAGCTCCGCTGCAATGGTGCGACTACTGCTCGTCCCATATAGACATCAAACAATTACACATGCCTCCGAATTTTTAATGGGCAATTGCGAATGCTTAATGTAGAATGGGGAATGGGGAATGGCTAATGGCGAATGGTAATGGGCCCCTCTATGCTGTTGAGTCATAAATGATTCCATTTCGTTTCTAATTGAGTGAGTACTTAATAGAAGCAAAAACAAAAAAAAAGGTATATTGTGCAAACAAATGTGAAAGAAATGTGGCATAAAGACAAAGCTGGCTGCGGACCCCCCCCTCCGTCCCCGCGGCCCATGACTAAACTTTTGAAAAGGGTACAACGGGAATTGTGGATGCGGGTTCATTGGACTGACATTGATGCGACAGCTAGGCTGGCAGGCAGTCGGCAGCGTATAAATATTTTATTTAGTATTGTGTGACCGCATGCATAAAAATAAAATGTATTTTTAAGTAGTTGCAACCGCACAGAAAATCAATCAACTGCAAATGGACGTGTCAAAAATCAGCAGATGTGAAATACAAATACACAGCGCAAAAATATTATCTGATGCGAAATCAATAAATGTCGATGGAATTAATATGTAAAACATTATCAAAATATATTCGATATTAGGCTAAGAAAAACAAAGAGTGGGAATGGAATGGTGGGCAGAAATCTGGCGTTCTCGAGAGATGCGAAAGTCTTTGCATGGCCGTGGACGCATCACACTCTCTCCGGCCGTCATCTGCACCAGCAACTGGCGTCAGCTTTATAAATAGCATTCCAAACTAAGACGGTTATGTTTAAAGATCCTCAGACTGAGAGAGGACTGTAATTAGAAAGTGGTTTATGGATGTATATAATAAGATCTTTCCTCTTCTCAGTGGTAACATTTCCGATGAAGGTCTTAGGTCTTGTATTCTTTACAATCTTGCCCTTACATAGCTTTAAGCACCCTTTTTTTAACTTCCTTCTGATCACCAATGCTGCGAACAGGGGCGTAGCTGGTCACTATGACAAATAAAGAACCCCCAACGGATCAGAGGGATTTCAATTTAATTTTTGTTTTCCTTTTTATCCATTTAAAGTCATATTAGATTATAACTGTGTCCAGTGGATGTTGTTGCAATTAAAATAAAATAAATAATAATAATAATATTAGTTATCATAGCAAGTCGTAGGAAATGACAATCAACATTCACATAAGCTGCCCAGAAATAAGCAAAAGCACTTAGCACAGCATACATAAAAGACAGAACAAAAGGAAGCCGAACCGCTATGTCTCTCTGCCTTTCTCTCTCTCTCTTTCTGTCTTTGAAAAGAGCAAAATGCTTGCCCGGGAGGGCAAATATAATCCTTATTTGGTCTGTAAATGCGTTTAGGTTTGTGAATGAATGTAACAGAGAGAAGAAGCTTTTTCGACTCTACAAAATTTATATATTTTTGATCAGCCTGAACAACCGAGTCGATAAATACATGTCTGTCTTTCGGTTCGCTCGTCTGTCTATACATCAGTGCAATAAGAACGAGAGCGTAAGTTAAAGTCGTTACTCAAGGCAATTAGTGTTTAATAACCTCATGCGGCTCAGATAAGTATGCAACGTTTTTTTTAACTCTGCCATTTATTATCCGATCTCTATTAAAATATGTGAGATTGTACAAATTGGCCACATGCACTATACTGCAAAATCTGAGCTCGATAGCTTACAAACTATAGCTAGGAGATATTCAACATTTTATATTGCAGGGGCGGGAGGGGGCGTGGTCAAAATTTGAAACAAACTTGATCTGCCTGCAGACAATACTAGCTTACATCTAAAATTTGGTTGCTCTAGCTCTTCTAGTCTCTGAGATCTATTACATCTAGACGGGAATGGCTATATCGACTCGGCTGTTGATGCTGATGAAGAATATATATGTATACTTTATGATATTGGAGATGCTTCCTTCTGCCTGTTACATACATTTGCACGACTTTAGTATACCCTTTTTACTCTACGAGTAACGGGTATAAGTAGAGGTTTGACATGTGTATTTACTTTCTCCTCAATTTGAAAAAAGTGTCAAAAATCCACAGTTTTGTAACAAGATGGTTCGCACCTTTTACATATATTTAGTAATCAGTATTACTTATCGATTTGCCAGGGGAATGATAAAGCTAGGATGAACGATAGTCGAGTTATGAGGAAACTAAACATTTATCCCGGACAGCACCGGCTAGAACAGCGATGGGCAGCACTTCACACATCTTAACGCTTTGTGTAATAAATATATAGCCTTTGGGAGGTACAGAGTGTGCTATAGTCGGGGCTTGTCTGCTCGCTGAAATGACAGATACAAAATAAAACTCTTGTTTTTGATTCTCTCTTGTTTTCTATTTCATGGTTATCCATGGGAGTACCATACAAAGTGGTCTTACGATAACAGCTAGAACGAGCAGAAGCAACTGAGTAAGACGAGAAAAGTGTTAGCTCAAAGTATGTTATTGCTGTGTTAAAAGCACACTAACACGCAGACACACTTGCAGTTTACAGAGTCACACGAAAAGTGTCTCATTGCAACAAAAGCACACAGAAAGAGAGAAAAAACTTTCATTGATTGAGCAAGGAGCTGCTTGAGAAAGAACAGAGATGATATTGCACATCGGTTCCATTGCTCTTCTGATTTCTTTTCACTGCCTGTAAAAAGAAACCAAAGAAACTTTTCCAAAATCTGAATAAAAACCATAGCTTTCAATCTGGCAGCAAAATGAAACTTTTATTTTTTGCAGGAATGCAAACAGCTCGGAAATGGGACTGATTCGGTTCTTTTTATAATTTATATACGATTAAATAGCTTCAAAACTGGGATATTGATGATCTAATATGCAAACAGCATTCTTTAGTTCAAGCAGGTAGATAGAGAGTGCTTGAATATGATAATTGAGGAACTATGATATCCATAGAGAAGAAATTTAGCACTGCAAAACAAATTGTGCACCTACCCTTAATACGAAACCGAAAGCTCTGGTAATGATACTAAGATTATAGAGTATAACCTCAGATTATCAAGAATGTATTGAGTATTTCATTATAATAAACTGGATTATCGTTCAACGTTGGCGGATTGTAAAAATAATTCAGAGTAAGAATAGGAGGAGCCGACCAAGTTTCGGCATTCACACAAACTCGAGTCGAGCGCCTGTCGAGGCTGGGCCCAAGAGAGCAACAAAGCTCGCTCTATTTGACATACCCTGCTTATAGAATTGAAAATGTTTCTTTTTAGATACTCTCAGTCAATATACTCTATGTATTTTCGGTTGAGAGTAAAAATTAAGTTTAATTAAAGTCTTTTCTAAATGCCACGACTTTGCCAGGGATTAATTTTAAAACAAATTTCGGTTTCTGTTTGTTCCCGAGCTAAGAAATATGATTAAAGGATCTATAACAGTTCTCAGCCTATGTTAGCTTTAACTTTCGATAAGTTCATCGAAAAACATATTCAGATCTTCGGCAAATGCCACATACTAGCCTTGCCACTCTATTGATTTCTTTACCCAGCTCAAACTTTCTGCACTGTCCTTTTTCCTAATCAAATATCATTTTATCAATTTGACAAACTTACTTTATTTATGATATTTGTTTTCTGTGCAGCCAAGGCACACACGCTGGTGACATGTCCCACCTCCCCCTTAAATCAAATCAATTATTAACTTTCACTATACCGAATTTATGTACAGCTCAATCGCATCACTTGTCGGTTAAGCCCGTGCCCTGCGCTGTGGGGGAGTGCATTCGTAATGAGTTTTTTTGAAATCTACACCAGAAGCAGCAGACGTTGGCGGGTCGCCACAAGGATATCGCATGTACAGAAAGTGAAATGGCCGGACCATCCGCCAGAGATGTGTTCGGTTAATTGGAGCGCATGATTGATTACACTTTCCATTAATTACGCTCACGCTATTTTCTGTTCATTAACCGGGTCCCATTAAAAATTCAAAGATTATTGTACTCTGAGCAGTAAATAAACGATGCGATGCATTTGCCTCGATTGTCGTTAATTGAGTTTCATTGTGCCCACCATCAATCAGGGAGCAACTACTTAAAATTCCCCAACGGCTGTTTAATGAAGACAGCACACACGGAACCACACTTGCCCAGAACTCTCCTGCTCTCACCTCTCTCTATAAAAAAAAAAAAAGATACTAAAATGCAGCTGCATTTATTTCAGTGACCGGGACCCGGACTGGGAGCAAAAAATATAAAAAATAAAAAAACAGCACGCCGGGATCTATTTATGGCAAATTCCTTCACCGCAGACATATTTCAAATTCAACGCGATCGTACGCATACAAGTGCATTGTGATGGGAGCGCAGACACTTGACTATATCTGGGAATGGGAATGGGAATGGAGTTGGCAAAGGGGAATAGCCGCATAGCGTGAAGATGTATATATATGTATAAATATATGGAAAACGAAAGCGTCATGCTCCGAGGCCGTTTGACCGACTTTCCAGTTGTCCAAGTTCTCAATGGGTTGCAAAAAAAACACAAACAAATACTAAAAATTTTACAAATTTATATAAAAAAACAATCCTCCTGAAAATACTGCACTGAACTTTATGCTGCCACTTATTTACAACTTTGGTGGAGAGAGTTAAAAGCTTTCTCTATGTTGAACTTTATTATCATACTGACTGCGTTGTTCAACAAAATATATTCCCAGAAAAAGGCTTAGTTTGTTATACTATGAAATTTGTCAAAACAAAAGCAAAGATATACAAACAGTCCAAGCAATTTGGTAAATTGTACTTAAGAGTGGACCTCCTACTGCTTTCTTGGTGTATATAAAAGAAAGAAAAAGTAGGGAAACAAATAATCTCGTGTATAACACTCATACGCCGTGTTGCCTTGATTGTATTGTAGAATGCTTGAACAAATACTGATATAGACCAAATTTTGCTAAATCTATTTGAAAACGCATATTATAAATCATGGTCGAGTTTACAAACAAACAAAATAACGAAGATTTCTTCTGATCCGGAAGACCTAAAGAAATCTGTGTGCTAAATTTATGTGGGCATAGCAAAGTCAAGTAGACGGATGTACACAGCTCAATGGACTCTGCTTGTCACCCTGATCAAGAATAAATTTGCCTTATGGGCGCATTCAGCAGATAAATCCGAGCTCCGATTACTGATTGCCGATTTTACCTGCCGAATATAGTGAATTGTGAAATTTGACAATCCTAATTGATGAGATGGAATTATACTATCGATTGTAAAATCAAACCTCAAAACTGAAAATAAACTGACAAAATAACAGCCTTAAAAGTACTTAATAATTGTGCCAATCTTTTGTGTACACTCAGAAAAAAACATTACCTAAAAATGCTCAAAATTACCTGAAATTTATGGACATTTTACCTAAAATGACAACCAAGGAATATTTTCCTTAATTTTTGGCCTCTATTACCTAAAAAATGGTTGGGCAATAAAAAAGCTTTTTAGGTAATGTGTGACCTAAAAATTTAGGCAACATATGACTTTAAATCGTCTTTTAAGGGTTAGTCAACAAATAAGATTTTCCGGTAATGATGGGTCTACAAATTTTGACAATGTATGACCTTAAAGCGAACTTTTTAGGTAATAGAAAGGCTTGAAATTTGGTGTCTGGTTAACAATATGAAGTTTGATGTTTTCCTAATTTAAAGGTGGTTTCGTCCAAGTTTGGACGAGTTGAAATGTTATTTCCAGCCAGTTCAAACTTGAATCCAAAATTTATAGGTATTATTCAAATTTGTGGTGTTTTTGCTTAAAAGAACCCGGACGAAGCCGGATATACAGCTAGCTGACAATAAACAGTGTGTAAATATTAAGTTATACATAATTTATTTATATTTCAAGTCAAAATGCTAAAAGTTTAGAAAAATGGCATAATTTTAAAGCAATGGATTCCTAAATTTTTTTTACTTAAAACACTATTATTGTTTATAAAAATAGTAATATAAAAAAAATATAATAAATTCCATTTTCCTAAAATTTAAAAAAAATCTTTTTTTTGGATGTATTCAATGTATTTCTGACCAAAAAGTCGAAAGTCAGTCAGATTTATCTACTGATTGCGCCCAGAACAATTGGAATCGCGACAAGTTCAGCGTTAAGATCTATAGAAACGCTGGAGCAGGAGATCAATCGACGCCAGCAATTTGGTATCAACATTGCATTCCATAGATCTGCTGGGACAGCGCTGGAAGCAGATGCTCGGAGACAGACTATTCGCATTACAGTTCGGCACAGCACGACAACACATTCCCCATTTTACCAAACTGTCCAATAATAAAGGAAATATATCTTTGAGTTTTGATTATCATGAAAATGAATGGGATGCATCAAACGGTACGAAAAATCGTCAAATTTCCAAAACTTATAATTAGACCTCGGATTTTGCATATTTTAAAATCGATTTTGATCCTAGTAAGCCAAAGTTAATGTGCACAGTTCTATGTTATACGCTGACCCCTTACATTAATAAAATATCAAAAAATCTGCAATCAATTTCAAGATGATTTATTGTATTATTTAATCAGTTGAAACGTCGTCGAAAGACAAATGCAATGAATAGATTTGTTAAATTCACATTTAGCCTAGTCTACTTGGATTAATATCAATTTGAAAATATGCAAATCCGAGGTTTTCTTATTAATTTCGATTATAAAGAAGACAAAATAAACGATTGAATGTTAGGAAATCGCAAAATTTGCCAGATTTTCCTAACAGCTTAGGTTATTTTATGCATAACCAGGTGGTACGGGTGGTGGTTGGAAAAGATTGAACATTATAACGAGATAAGATTATCATTGAGATTTATTCCAAGGCTAAAGACCAAACGTGATCGAATTTAATTCGTTTTGTACTTAAAATTTCAAGTATGTGTAGTTCTTGGGTGTATTTAAAATGAGTGGAAAACATACTAAGGCCAATAAGCGCCTCTTAATTTTATAACAATGAGAACATGAGTTCGTGAATCAAAAACTTTTTGGACTTACAGTAAGATGTACAATTTTAGAAAAGCAAGTTCTTCGCTCAAGTACAAAATATCTTAGTTTGAGTACAAAAAAGACTTGTAAAAGTGGGCAATGGAAAATTCGAATTTTTTAAGCGAGTCTGTTCTTCAAAATCCCAATCAGCTCTAACACTTTTGTTATGGAGTGATGGTAAATTTCCAAAAGCCTCGTTTTAGAACAAATTGGACGTAGCTTCAGTAATTTATGGGCTCAAACCAGGGACAGGGTTGTTTCTTAAATGCTTTTGAGTTGACAATAGAAATTATTGAATTTAAAAAAAAACGAGAACGTAAGTTAAAGTCGGCCCTGCCCGACTTCGAAATACCCGTTACTCAAGGCAATTAGTGTTTATTAACCCCATGCGGCTCAGATAAGTATGCAACGTTTTTATAACTCTGCCATTTAATTTCCGATCTTTATGAAAATTTGTGAGATTGTACATATTGGCCACAAGCACTATACGGCAAAATCTGAGCTCGATAACTTATAAATTGTAGGAGATATTCAACAGTTTTTATTGCGGGGGCTGGAAGGGGCGTGGCCAAAATTTGAAACAAACTTGATCTGCCTACAGACAATACTAGCTTACATCTAAAATTTGGTTGCTCTAGCTCTTCTAGTCTCTGAGATCTAGGTGTTCATACAGACGGACGGACAGACGGACATGGCTATATCGACTCGGCTATTGATGCTGATGAAGAATATATATACTTTATGATATCGGAGATGCCTCCTTCTGCCTCTTACATACATTTGCACGACTTTAGTATACCCTTTTACTCTACGAGTAACGGGTATAAACATAGAAAACCTATGGTTTCAAGGTTTGGAGATGTTTACATTCAAAAGAAAAAAGTTTTTCTCACTAAATCTAGTTTTCCGACTGATTGTTCCGATGGGAGCTATAAGATATAGTCATACGATCCGGTCAGTTACGACATATTAATAGTCTTTGGGCAAAATTTCAGCTCGATAGCGGCAAAACTGAGAGACTAGTTTGCGTAGAAACAGACAGACAGACGGACGGACAAAGCTCAATCGACTCAGCTCGTCACCCTGTTCAAGAATATATATAGTTTATAGGGTAGGAAATGAATATTCCTATGCGTTGCAAACTTCTGGGCAAAAATTATTATACCCTTTGCAAGGGTATAAAAATACCACAAACCAGGGTAATGGTCTTACCAGCTGCACCACAGACCTTTTTGCCCGCTGAGATTTCAACATAGTTACGATGTCCTGAGTTCGCAATCCACGCAAGGTAAATTACAAATTTTGTATTTTTCAAATGAACCAAAAGAAATATGAAGCAAACTCCTTGAAAATCTATATATAGTATACAAGCGCAGGAATGGTTAGTATGGTCAAAAAAATCATGTCAGGACTTACTCATCTATGTAAACCACCCACGAGAAAATATGAAGCTTAAATTGTGATAAAGCGCGAATTCTATGTAGGTTGTATCATTGAAGCAAACCCATTTGGTTCAAATGGTGGGTGAAGCAATTAAAACAATTGCCCGGATACTCTGGCATGTAAGTTTAGTGGCCATCCTACTCAATTGGCCAGAAAGCTTAACGATTTCTGGCTCCGGAAAGTAGGGGAGCGAAAACGGTTTCTTTGAATTTGAAAATATGTAATTTCTTGCCATATTTGTTTAGTTTCTTTCCTTCTGGGCCGGTTAAATTAATCCCCTTTGGTTAGATGTTTTTAAGTGAATTTGAAATGTTAAAAAAATGCAGGGAAAAGCATGGCACAACGTGCCAACCTCAGTAGACCAAAGTAAGCTGTGGGGTACTTTTCTGTTTCTTATATTTATTCTCGGTCTTAGAGCTTAGCCGTTCAGCAATTTTTGATTATGAAGTGCAAAAACTTTTCATGCATTGTAATGCGATTCCTTGGAACTAACCGCAGCCCACCCAAAAGACCGCACCAAAAGGAACTGCTGTTGTGGTTGGTGGGCATGAAAAGGCCCCAGTCTAAGCTCCTAGCTTGCTTTTGATTGCATAGCACTTCTAGAGTTCTGCTGCCGGTTTTTGTGGTTGGCACTGCACGCCCCCACCCCGTTCCCTCCCACACACTCGTAATCTGGGTGCATACACACACCGAACTCATTTTGAATTCACACGCTTCGGCATGTGTGGGTATGGCAGTGGGTTTGGTGGGTTTGGTGGGGGGTAAGTGAGTGGGTTATGCATATGATTGTACTGTTGGTACCCACTTTGATAGTTTGCGGCGCCTTCTTGCAGTGTTCGTTGCTGTTGTTCTTCAGTAAGTAGCCGCAGAAGCTCCTCCTGCTGCTGCTGCTGCTGCTCCTGCTGCTGCTGCTCCTGCTGCTGCTGCTGCTGCTTCTCGCTTGATAAAGTCGACAATAATTTTTGGCACGCGCGTGTCACTGATGCTCGTCCATATTGCCATTTATACATATACATGTGAGACAAAGACGGACACGGCAACTTAACGGTTAGAGGGACGGGTGGGGGAGGGGGGCTTATGTATGGGGTAAGTGCAACTGCTGCTGCTGCTGTTGCTGCTGGCGCTGCTGCTGTTGTTTGTAAATTTTCTCTTTTTGCTGCGTGCACATTTCCATTTGCACTTTGGCTTGCACTTGTTTTTTCTTTTCAACAAAAAATTTATATCAACTAAAAAAAAATATATTGGATATACATATATGCCGACGCGTTACACATGACGAACGTGAAAATGTTGCACTCAACTTCGTTGCAAGTTGCCGTCTATATTTAGTCAGTGCGCTGCATTCGAACATATGCCCGAAATGGAGGGCTACACTCAAATACTGGCACATTTGCTCAAAAAATAGCAATCAAATAGTTTGGAAAAATTTTCAAAATATTGAAAACAAGCGAAAGATCAAAGTCTTACAGTTTGTAGAAATTTAACATTTGCCTAAAAGTTTTCAGCCATTTAATTTAGAAAAAAAATTTTTAAAAAAAATTTCAAAACCTTCCAGTTTATAAAATGAAATATGGCAAAACTTGCACATTGTTTCAAAAATTCCCAAACAAATTAAATATAAAATATATGGAACTTAAAGTGAGCTTTATTGATTTTATTCAAAGTTGGTTGTTGGCCTTCTCAAGGTCGGGGATTGCTTATAGTTCAATAATAGTCAGAAATCAACACCAAGGATTTGACCCAAGCAGATAAGGTTACTCAAACAGCTGTTTGATCCATGAAATATTGAAAAAATAAATCCCGTAAAGAAATATGATATTGTAAAACGCGCATTAAAATATCAAACAAATCATTTGGAAAATTTAGGAAAAATTTTAGATAGAAAAGTATGCTTTTTTATTTTGAATATATGTACTCAAAAAAGCCCAGTCAAATCTATCCATTCATGAAATGAGCTATGGTGAAGCTTGCACATTTGCTTAAATATATAAAACTTGAAAGATAGTTTGAAAGAAACTTTTTGAAAAAATTTTGAATTATGTTTCAATATTTTCAACATATAAATTGGAATATTTAAAAATGTGCAAATTGACTCAAAAAAACTAATACAAAAATTTCAAAAACAATTTTAAAAATATTTAAAAAAAAATTCAATTTTAAAAGTTCTTAAAATATTTAGAAAAATTGGAAAATAAATTTAAAGCATCAATTTCAAACTTCAAATTTTTCAATTTTTCAAATTTCATAATAAGTAAAATCCAGACCAGATCCTTTCAAAAAGCTTTCCAGATAGCTGCTCCGGACTATTTCCGTTTTGATTTCAATCAATTCAAGCAGAATTGAATTTGATGGAAATTTTATTCTTAATTTACAACTATTTGTTAACGAGAGTAGGACTAAACCCAATACACTCAGAGAAAATATAGTGTTTTATAGTTTTATATAGTCTTCACATACTTGGAAATTCGAATGTAACTAGAAACTCATAATAAAGTAGTTTGGAATAAGGAAATTGGAGATCAAGCGAATTCGGGTTGCTTTGCTGTCAAAAGTAAGCTAGGAATGAAGTTCTGCAGAATTTTGAAAATATTAAACAGTCATTTATTCCTTTAGCTTGTTTCTCGCAGTGTACCCAAACCAAATACCATTTTCATTTTATATTGCCTACTTTCCGGGCTGAGTTTTTGCATTTAGGAAAATTTAAATGTTAATTAATTATTTATACAAAGTCTAAGCGATTGTTAAATTTTGGCAAACAACTTTCTTTTGTTTTCATATTGGGATGCTGCGGCAAAGTGCAAGTGAAGTCGAAGCCACCTTACGTTTCTCTCTGTATATGTGTGTGTTTGATATGTGTGTGTGTGTGTGTGTGTGTGTGTGTGTGTGTGTGTGTGTGAGCGTGTGTTTGTTGTTGTAAAAAGTTTGACTGCGACTGCTGCGCGGCGGCCACGAAGAACTTTTTGTGAACACACAGACACAGAGACAGAAAGCGTCCGTCTTTGCTTTCACGTTGATGTTTCCGTTAGTGTTGTTTGTGCGATACTGACTCAATTTGTTGCTCGGCACCGTGTATATACGTAGTCGTCGTGACCACGCATTCCCTCGGTCGGTCGGTTGGTAGGTTAGTCGGTTGGGCGGGTGAGTTGGTGGGTGGGTGGGTGGGTGGGTGAGTTGGGTGGTCGGTCGGGCCAGCGGCGTCGGCCGGCGGGCTGACTGTTGCGTGGGGTCGGTTAGGGTCGCTAACGTTTATGCTCCTTCCTTTGCCCCATGTCCCTGTTTTAGCCAGAAAAAAACATACCAACAAAACAAACACAAACACGCACACACACGCACATATATTGGAGCTTCCACGAGTGCGAATGCATACCGGGAGTCGGAGCCTCTCGCCAGGCTGTCGTTTGTTGCCAACGACTGGCTCTGGCTCTGGCCTGTCATATCTGCCAGGAGCGGAATGGGTATAAGTCACTTTCAATCTGTGTTACAT
Source organism: Lordiphosa andalusiaca (assembly GCA_035044965.1). NCBI lineage: Eukaryota > Metazoa > Arthropoda > Insecta > Diptera > Drosophilidae > Lordiphosa > Lordiphosa andalusiaca. The sequence continues at coordinate 2,558,660 of JAWNNM010000159.1, read as the reverse complement.
TTTCACCTAAATGCATACCCAAATCTTAAACACTTTTTGTGCACAAGAATTTCATTTGCAAAGGAAATTATTTTTCAAAATTTCACATAATTTATGAGCTTATGAGTTATTCGCCATATATATCAAGCGTAAGACCCAAAACAAATGAGGCGCTACATATGGATACACATCTACATAGCCATAGTTTCAAGAAAATTAGCCGAATTCGGCACTGATATCATTCAATATTCAATTTGCATTGAATAAAGTTAGTAGGTTTTGCCTTAGCAATATGGGATTTTCCCCAAACTTGTCTGTTAGATTATGTTTTAGATCTCAGAATCAAACAGAACGCGAAAAAGATGTGAGTTTAAATTCGATATTTCCCATTTGAGATCAAAATTTGATTGAAAACGAAACAATGTCTGCTCAAATGCAGCTCTTGCATTCTCCAAGAAGTGTTCTTGAAGTGAGATCTTTGTACTACAATTAAGAAACCCCGTTCTTGCACTGTTTTTGGTAACATTTGAGCTCATTTTGAGTCCAATGCTTCGGTTTTTACTAATATCAAACTCTTTACGATTGCTTATTAACCGACCGATAGTTCCTATGGCATTTATAAAATATAGTCATCCGATTTCGTCTAAATTGTGCATATCTGCTTTCGTTCTCATGGCAGCTATACGATTCAGACGTAGCAAACCTCATTAGGTATTTTTAAAAGCTCATGCTTGTAGGTGAGAGTCTTAGTGGCGTCGATTGCTCCTCTACACCTTTTTCCCACAAACGAAAGCTTTTTCAAGAGCTTCATGAAGTTTGCTTCACCGTGTAAAACCCGTCAAAGTCATTTGATACGGTCGGTTCCGAAAGAAAACTGCTTAATTTCAGCTCCATAGCTTTAAAACTAAAACAGTAAAAAATGTGAAAATCATCGAAACAGGCAGACGGACGGACAAAGCTTAATCAACTTAGATCGTCGACCTGGCTATGAAAATATACAGTTTATGGGGTCAGGTAACAAATAGTTAAAATAATGATTCCTTTTAGGAAATATGCCCTTAGGTTCCCAACAAAGTCCTAGACGGGAGTGTAGACTGCTGTAACACCTGTAAAGAATTGATGGAGCCCTCTGAGCCTATAATGGCACACTCCGAAGCTCTTTAGAAAAACAAAGCTTACACCCCAAAAAAATTAAATAGTTGCTTGAAGGCACAAATCATTCAGACCTATTCTTTACCCCAGTCAGTTCTAGGAAACTGAATTGAAGTCTTAATAGCTATTTTATGGCTTATATATTTTCGATTTATTTCTCTGTAATAAATTCTAAGTAAATGCACTTACTCCAAGCCTTTATGCCAAGCCTTTTGCATTAGGGCTTAGTTATTTTAGTTTCATCGACAACTTTCAATCACTTTTCCCAATTCCACAGTCAGAATCACGAAAACCAATAGAACAGAAGTGCCCAGAGCTAGCTTTCGGTGCAGCAATCACCAAACAATACATATGAAGATAATCGTTTATTTTAAAGCACTTTTGCCAAAGAACATGTATGTGAAACTATTTGCGATTTTGTTTTTAATTTTGCATTGGGAAACTTTTAAGCAATTGTAAAATTCCAAAGAAATGTTGTTCCATGAGATATCGCTTCTATGTATTGATATTCTTTGGTTATATCAAAGACAAAGGACAACAACATGCGTAACGGTCATCGAAGTGAGAACATTTTGAAAGGAAATTTTCAATATGAAACTTTGATTTTAAAATGAGTATGCTGTTTGTGTGCAACGTTTGTTCCGCACAGCACATTTGGGTGAAATCTTAGGTCCACACTTGAATTTCCCCTTGCCATCTTGTTATGACTTTGGTTATACTTTACAGGTTTTTTATTTAAAGTAATAAACATTTGTAACAAAACTGATTCTTTTGTAAAAAAATCTTATTTCAATCCCAGAATAAAATATATTAATCCGACTTTGGCTATAAAATGAACATGTTACTCTTTTAGAAAATGCTTTGGAGGTCGGCTAACACTCTGACTTTCACTTACTTGTGGGTATTTACTCTTTATACTCGACACTCTGTACTCGATACTTGAAACTCGATACTAAGTTTACGACACTAAGTATTCGATACTTAGAAACTCAGACCTATATACTAAGTACTCAAAGCTCAGTCCATTTTCGGTAGTTCCTACTTAATACTAACTACTCTATACTGCGCAATCAAAACTCTGTATTATCTTCTGAGTACCTGATATTCTGCATTCGATACTGAGTAATCGATACTCTGCATTCGATACTGAGTCCTAAATACTCTACATATGACTTTCGATACTGAGTGCTCGATACTCTGTATTCTGTATTTGTACTAGACACTCAGTATTCGACTCTCTACATTTGATACTCGATACTCTGTATTCGATCCTGATTACTTTAAGATCTGTATTCGATACTGAGTACTCGCTACTCTGTATTTGATACTGAGTTCTCTATACTATGCATTTGATACTGCGTACTCGATAATCTGTGTTCGATATTTAGCACTCGATACTAAGTATACTGGGTTCTCGATACTCTACATACTCGATACTCTGTATTCGATGCTGATTACTTTATACTTTGCATTCGATACTGAGTATTCGCAACTCTGTATTCGATACTGAGTCCTCTATACTCTACATTCGATACGACGTACTCGATAGTATTCGATACTGAGTACTCGATATTAAGCACTCGACACTCTGTATTCAATACTGATTGCTCGACACTGTGAATTCGATACTGAGCCCTCGATACTCTACATTTGATTCTCTGCATACTAGATATTCCGCATTCAATACTCTGTATTCGAGCCTGATTACTTTATACTCTCTATTCGATACTGCGTACTCGATACTCTACATTTGATAAAGCGTACTCGCTACTTTGTATTCGATACTAAATCCTCGATACTCTACATTTGAAACGGCATACTTGATATTCCGCATTCAGTACCCTGTATTCGATCCTGATTACTTTATACTCTGTATTCGATACTGAGTTCTCGCTACTCTGTATTTGGTACTGCGTACTCGATGCTCCGTATTCAATTCGATCCTGATTATTTATACTCTGTGTTCGATACTGAGTACTCGCAACTCTGTATTCGTTACTGAGTCCTCGATACCCCACATTTGATAATGCGTACTCGCTACTCTGTATTCAATACTAAGTGCTCCATACTAACTCGCTACATAGGTATGACGCTGAAATCAAATTTTACTCCCACTAAATCTTCCGTACCGAAATCAAAGAAGTTTCGCATCAAAATTACCTATCAACTGTTATTACCTACCAATACATTTAATACCCTTCAGTACTGAATTCAGCCCTGAAATGAAAGGGCTGGGACTGAAATCTTGGCATCCCTTGCATGACACAGGCGGGGCCTGTGACTTTATGACGTTCGCTTCTTTGATAAGTGAATTTCAGCACTGAAATTCACAAGAAGAAATTGAAATCAGTCATGAATTTGTGCGTTTCTGAATTCATCGCTGATATATTCAGTAGTCAATCGTAATACTGCGGGAAGCTTATTCAATTTCAATCAGTTACCAAATATGGCTGTTAAAGAGTTAAACGAAGTTCCAGTTGTAAAGCTAGGGCAAAGCAAAGTTGAATAAGACTCCACTTTTAAAACCAAGCAAATCAAAATTTAACCCGTATGATTTCCTAAGTAATCTTCCATTCAATTCCATGAAGCGAGATGTCAGAGACTGAAGAATGATCATCGATGAGAGCTCTATAGATTTATACCCCAGGAAGTTTTGTAATCGAGCTCTGCAAGTAGATGATGCTGTGAAAATACAAAGAAAGCGGCTAGAAACTCAATGTAAGAGTTTTTCTTTTACCGATTGATGTGGTTCAGGTTCAGTTCAGGGCACTAAAACACGCTCCACATAGCTTCTTGGATGTTAAAGCCTTGCTTTAAGCTGATTTGTTCTTAAATGAAGTAAAGAAAATCATGACCCAGACAAAGACCAAAAATAGAGGTCAGAAATCATTCACCTCTCCCTAAACAAAGTGATCGAACCAGTTGAGAATTTGATGCAAAAATCCTTAGGTCAAAAATGCACAATTCTTCATTGACATGGACAAAGGAAAGTCCTAGATATAATGTTATTAAGCCCAGAACATTCAGAACCAGCGGGACTTGCAGCCTTGGTAACATATGTCCCCATGTCCGCCACTGAGTCCCGCAATTCCGTTGCGTCACCGGGCGCCACCTTTGACGTGGTTTGGGGGTGTAGTTGGTGGAATGGTATCGGGGGAGCAGTCTTGTTGAGGTAGCTGCCAGGTAATGTTGGATTTATGGTTCTGTGGGTGGTGCTGGCGCTGGCGGTGGTTGTTCTTGTTGTTCTTGTTGTTGATTCTTTGTTTTCGTTTGGTTTGGCTTGGCTTGCTGCTGTTGTTTTGTATGCGCTTTCGGTTACTGCTCCAAACTGGCACGAGTCAACTTTTCCACACAACATACCTGCACGGGTGTGTGCGTGTGTGTGTGTGTACATTGATTTGGCGTTTGTTTTGACTTAATTTTGTTGTATTGCAAAAACATACACAGGAACTAAAGCCCACACAGTTCGGTTGACTAAGGCCCTGACTTTAGATAAGGCTACAGCTTTGCTCCGATTTCATTTTCGGAAAAACAAGAAAATTCAGAAGGCCGCTGAGAACTCCCAGATGATTTGGGGCCAATTTGTTCGAGGTTGAATGAAGTTTTTACCTGTCCAAAACTCTTTTATGCATACACGCGCACACACCGACACAAGCCAAGTTGTATTGATTTGTGTCAGGGCAGGGGCATGCTACACACATACATACATATGTATGTGCACATGCCGTATGTGTGTGTGTGTGTGTGTAAGAATTCCCCCATTCCCGCACATTAAATGGGGAATTATTGTACATAATTTATGGGAGGCATTTCACTAAATAGTTTTGGCCCTACAACGTAATACGAAACACGACGGACGAGTTTCAATGATTTGAAACGGAATTGAAAATGATTGAAATGTTGGTTGGAATGAAACTGGCAAAACTTACAAACATTCTAGAGAAAACGGGCCTACCATCGATCCATAAATAATGCCAACAAATTAACTTTAAATATATCCAGAAGCAATAGCTTTTGCTTGTAATGCTGATTTCAATCTTGATTGTACCGAGTCTTGGGAAGGCGCTCGTAAACTGATTTGGGAAACATCGAGATTTGGGAAATAGAAAAGTTTCAATAATTAGGAGAGTCCAGAATCGTTTACAAAAAACTGAACCACTTTAACCAAAAGATCTTCACTATTTCCCATGCTTAATGTTAGTTTGTTCTGTCTGAAATAAAAGCCGCACTTATCCTTTGAAACGAGGATTCTCCAATCTTGGGCGAAGTACAAAGTTTCTTTTAGAAAACTGAGATAATCAGCCTTGTTCTCAATTCCACAATAATTTTGTGATTTAAAACCGATTCTTGGACTAGATGTGGTCTCTAAGGCTAAAGGTCACACATCCAAACATAATTTGTACACATTGTGCAAACAAAGTTAGCCTGGAGCAGTAAATGTTTGCCTGAAACCAATTTGGTATTTCCACATGCGCAAATATTTTCCCACCGCAGTTGAATCAGACACTGTTAACGACATAAGTATTATATTTTTGTTATCAACTTTCTAAAGCTATTATAATTTCTGATAATTTGTTTGAGTAAATGTTGATTAAATTTGCTTGCGATGGACCAAATGCAATATTGACTTAATGCGCACTCCACACAAGTCACCCGCAGTGATAAGGAAGCTTCTGCTTGCATCTGTTAAAAATCCTGGTCGTAATAATTTGAAACGTAACTAAAGTTAAGGTTTTACCCAGGGCTGCAAACCGGTTTAGAACTGAACCGGTTCAAACCCGGAATTCGGGCATTTAATTCAATGTGAATCAAGCCTTGAACCGAACCTCTTTAGAAATAAAAGCCGAACCCGAACCTGGCTCGAAAATAGAATTTCGGTTTGGGTCAACAAAAATGATGGACTACAAAAATTTGACCTTCTGCCTAGCGACTTTATCTGTTATATGGTTGGTTTAGAGCGACTGAATCCTAAAATAGGCAGGAAAGTGGAATAAAGTTAGTAAAGTCGAAGTTTGTAAACCCTTGCAGCACGTTTTTTGAACTTATTTGAAGGACATATTCACTGAAAACAAACAAGTTTTTTTCTATAAGACTACACTCAGAAAAAATAGGCTCTAGACCAAACGAGATAGAATTTAAGCCGATTTGTACTTGAAATTTCAAGTATGATTCGTTCTTGGATGTACTTAAATTAAGTACGAAACATTCTAAACATGAAATATGACTGGTTATATTATTGAAATCAGAACCAACCTTCTTGACTCACGAACATTTTGTACTCACAGCTAGATGAAAGATTCTAGAAAAGCGAGTTCTTAGTTCAAGTACAAAATATGTTAGATTGAGTACAAAACAGACTCATTATCCTAGCTCCAAAAAGTGCGCAACAGAAATTTAAATTATTTTTAAGCGAGTCTGTTCTTCAAATTCCCAACTGGCTTTAGCACTTTTGTAATGGAATGATGGTAAATTTCTGAGTTACATTAGCTCTAACTTGCTCTTTGGTTATGGGTCTTGGACATTTCTTTGATTTAATACAGAGACCTCGTTCAAGAACAAAGTGGGGAATAGCTGCTGTATGGGTTCAAGCCAAGAACATTATGTACTTGTTTGAAATACTCTTATATTCTTCCTAAAATGTTTATTGGGATGGCAATAGAAATTACTAAATTTAAAAACGAATGTTTTGTACTTATTTTGGGACCTAATCGGGCTTTAGTTAAGACCTTTATAAGCTACAAGTATGTTTTAAAATGTTTTAATAATTGAAAACATACATACTTAATATATCTGAAAACAGTCTAAAATCAAGTATTTCGGGATTGAAAAAATCGTACTTGATATAAGAATTTTGTACTAAAATCAAGAATTTTCGTACTTACCGTACTATTGACACCGTTTGTACTTAATTCAAGTACAAAGTTTATGGTTTTTTTTCTGAGTGTACTTCTCTGACTCTACTTTTGTATGACAGCTATATTATATAGATGTCCGATTTTGATCAAATTAGTAAAACGAGTAAATACGAAGTTTGGAGACGATAGCCTTAAAAACAAAAGAGTTTTTCTCCCTAGAACTAGTTTTTCGACCGATCGTTCCTATGGCAGCTATATGTTATAGTCATCCGATCCGACCGTTTCCGACAAATGTGCAGCGTATTTGTACCAAAAGACTTCGTGCAAAGTTTGTTGGCGATAGCTTTAAAACTGGCGATAGGAGATAGCATAGAAATAGACGGACAGACGGACATGTCTATACAGACTCAGCTCGTCATGCTGATCAACAATATATATACTTCATGTATATAAATCGGAATGCTACCTCTGCGTTACAAACAATTACACAATTTCAATATACCCTCTGCAGGGTATAAAAAGTGAAGCTATTATGATTTTATTAGTTGAGGTAATTAAGATGTCAATTGACACAAATTATGGTCCTTTTTCTCATGCTCCTGCTTAAAATGAGTGGAGCCAAATACACCAAATCCACCCAGATGTGCAAAAACATATACACGAATGAACGGCCTAACTAAGACTAACTTTCTCATTGAGTTCATAACCCAGAGCTCAGAGTTTTCTGAATCGGACCGGTGTTCTTTATCTATTAAACCTAAGGTTTGCTACGAAGTTTGGTTCTTGGAGTCTTAGATCGTTGAGAATTTCTTTGTTAAAAATTAAATATGTTTTTGATGAGAGGAAAGTGTCCAGCTTAGGAAGTTATTAGAAACATTGATAAGTGAATGAAGTATGAATCTTATTTATTTTAGATATTCATTCACAATTCAACTAGCACGGCTAACAGAAGTGGCTGGACTTTAAAATGTAAGGCTTAACTTCTATTTCACAACTTGGCTTTTTCCTGATTTGCTTCAGATCGTGAATTGAAAGTGCTACAATAGTTTTATGAGCTTTTAAAAAAAACTGACCATAGTGATTTCTTGCACAGAACCCTAATCCAGCGGTGGTAAGGTGCGGTTCGCGGTTTAGGAGGTTAACAATATAGCAGATCCGCTTTTGGGTTCGGTTCGATCACTTTGATGATTATTAGCACCCTATATGTAGCTTATATAATCACCTTTTAAAATAATGCACTCGAAATCTGAAATAAAAATTATCCAAAAAAAATATCACCATAAAATATCCGATATGTAGTTAAATAAAAATATACCATGAACAAAAATATCGATAATATTTCCCATATCGCCAGTTATAATCTGCTGGGAATTTTAAGAATACACGCTTTCTGTAGTTTGCATTGTTAGACTGGACTTACACGGTGGAGCAAACTTCACGAAGTTCTTGAAAAAGCTTTCGTTTGTAGGAAAGAGGTGTAGAGCGACAAGCGACTCCACTGCACCTCTTTCCCACAAAAAAAACTGTCAATTTTGTACTTGTTAAACGAGCTTATCAGAAACTTTTCAGCTCACTACGTAGAGTTCTTGCTTTAAAACCGTTTGATCTAAATTAAAATCTATTATTGGCCGTTTTTCGTTTTAAGAATGTTTCATACTTAACTTAGGTATACTCCAAGAACAAAACCAACTTGATATTTTCAGTACAAAACTGTATAAATTCGTATAAACTCTATCCCTATCGATCAGGAACTCAGCTTATTGCTTTATTTTGATCCCAGGTACGAATCAATAGCTCAAACTCAGCATTCTCAACACAACGAGTCAGCAGTTTACCCGCATAGCCATACCAAAGGCCTTCCTCTCCACCGCAGACGTTTGCCAATATACTTGCTACTTATTTTAAAATTTTCGATCCCTTTTTGGGTAGGGCATATACAGGGCATATAAATAATGGCCAAAAAAAAAAAAGAAACTTATGGCTGTCACAAAAAGGAGCACCAATTATGGGGCAAACCAAAAATTGGAGCACATTAATCAAAACCAATTAATACTGAAAAAGGTCAACGATGGATGGGCTCGTGGCGCGACCGCGACTGGTAGGTGAACAAAAGGTAAAGCAGTAGCATTAACCCTACTAATTTTCGAAATGGAAACGGGAGAATGCATATATTGGCAGAGAGAGAACGAGCGAGAGAGAGAGAGAGAGAGAGAGTGAAAATGATTTACGAGCCGACGGACATCAGATCATAATTTATTGATACCACTCACACACTTGCCAGGACGCTTTGTCAAGGTTTTCCTGGATTCTCCAAGCCCACTCACACACGCAATCTGTGGCTGACCTACAAAGCAGTGGGGTCCTTGTTAAAGGACATTTCCCCTGAGTTAATTGCTGACATTGAACGCCTTTTCCCCCCCACTTTTTAATGAACATTATTTAATCAATTGTTTGTTTGTATTTTTTTTTCCTTTTTCTTTTTTACACAACATGTAGTCAAAATATGAACTTAAGCATAAGGTCGAATTGAACATAGTGAAGATAATACAAAGTATGTCAGTATGTAGATATATATATATGTATATATGTACTTCTTAGTATACAATTGCTTAATCGAGTGGTTATTCAGATGGGGGGATTTTTTATAGGAAACTTTCGAACATTCATGAAGGAAAAACATTGCATAGAGAGTGATGAGTAAATGGTCCGTTGCCGGTGGTTCAGTATTAGAGTTTAAGACACAATTCATTGCATTTCAGGATGATAGAGATCGCGTTCAGGTAGATACATGCATCAGGCATATAAGTGTTGAGATAAAAATACACTCACAAAAAAAAAAAGGTAATAACTAGTTATAGTTTATACTTTCAATCCATTTCGAGAGAAATCAATTTTAGTGTTTACCTTACAATAGATCAATGGTCTGTGCTGCTAAATGTATCTAACCAGAAAACTATATGGCTAAACTATTGTTCCTAAAGCGAGAGAGCACCATAGAACTACTTTAACAAATATCTTTAAATAGTCTTTTAACATTAATCCAAAGGATCGGTATTATACCCCAAACTAATGCATAGATTTAAACTTTAACTGTGGTGATACGATGATCTTAATCTTGACTAAAAAGATCTTAGAATACATCTTAGCACAAATGCATCAGTTTTATATTTATAATTGAACTCAATTTTCAGTTTCGGCTTTCAATTTGGGCAAGATTTTTGCAAATTTGAATTGGAAATGTTTCTTTGAGTCTAAAAATGGTTTAGATATATCCTACAGAATTGAAAATATGAGACCGTTTAACTTTATGATGGAAGCATTTGCATAATCTGTTTGTTATAATCGAAGCAGTCTCAACTTTTTTTATTTATTCTTTAGTCGAAACCGCTAGATTTTGCTGTATCTGTAGAAGAATACTACAGCTTGACTTTACGGTTGTGGAAACTAACAGAACTTTGTAGTTTGTCTTTATATTCAAGACTTCAATAATTTCACTAATAATACTGAAAAGAAGTGATTTTCAAACTTCGATCCAAAACTTTCACTGTTAAAAGTAAGGTAAGAACTAAAATTTTTGATTCTACAGCATATTTCTGAATTCATAAATATTTGATCTCAGTTTTTAACGCAATGCTCTTTAACTTTGCTTACTCTCTTGATTCAGTTACTTCTCTTCTCTTTAAATTGTGACTATACAAACCGAATTAGGAAAAACCTTAGCTTGATTTTAAGAACAAGTTTAAGATCGTAATATCAAGTTCAAGATGTAGTCAAACTATTCGCTCAACCTCTTTCGGTGTGTATAACTTTACGTTTTTCCTCTAATTTTCGAGCTTTGGTGAAGTTAACTTTTTCATTTAAGAAAAGTGGCTAAAAGCATACGAAACTTCCTGAAGCAAATCATTTCGATTTGAGATTTCAGATGCTGGATGCTGATTTTAAATGAGAAATCGATTGTAAGGTATGAATGGTTCAAGTAAATACCGATTGCTGGGCGTTCCATGATGATAATTTTATATAAGGAATCGATTGTAAGGTATGTTTGGTTAGAGTAATTACCGATTGCTGGGCATGTCCATACATTCATGCATCAAATTTAAATTTCTATGCCAAACAGCAGAGATTTTTCAACAATCGCTTATCAGAAATATCTACTGTATCTGACTATTGATTGAATCTTATGCCCTGTTAATACACAACAAAATTATCATGATAATTGCTCTTTAAAGTATGCTACGCTTAATAATATTACCAATTCAGGAACTAAATTCTCTTATAGTTATCTGACTACTAACTCATTTTGAATACATTCAATTAGTCCGTCAATTTTAGTGAACGCAAAAATAATTTTCAGTTACTTATTTAAATTGAGAATTATTTAACGAACTGAAAATGACATAATGTAATTTATCATGATATTCTTTTTGTGTATAATCCGGGTAATTGATTGTGTAAAAAGAATCTTAGAATTTTTGGTAAGTTTTTTTTTCTGAGTGTATTTTTATGTAAAGATATTATTGGGTTTTTGGTTTGGCACGCCTTCCACATTAAAAATTTGGCGCTCAAAAAACTGAAACAATTGGAGATTTCCCAAATCTAGTTAAATTTTGAGCCAAATTTAAAAAAAAAAGCCTTAGTTTTAAATTAAATTTCAATTGAGGTCAAAAATTAAGCGCCATTTATAAAACAAGTTTCAAGTGTAACTAAAATCAAGTTCAAAATCGATAATTAAGAGCTCGATTGGAATCCGAGTTCAAAGTCAAGTTCCAGTATTTTATTTTTAAATGCAAATAGAATTAGAACTTGAGTTCAAACACGATTTCCAGTACAAGGGTTAAGTTCGGTATCAAGTTCAACATTTGGCTCAAAGTTTAGTAGAAATTGGTGATGGACTTACATTTTTAGTTCAAAGTTTAAAATAAAAATAGCAGACAATTTTTAATTCAAACTTTTAGGTCCAAATCCAAGTTTATCATATAGTTAGAGTTCACATTTTCATGCTATGTTTCAGTTCGAAATCAAGTAAGGGCATCAACATTTGGGATTTAGTAGGACTTCAAGTTGAACTAAAATTCGAGTTGGAATAAGGCTTGTAATCGTACTTAAATTCGACATCGAGTCCATAGTCTTGAGCAGGCAGTTATTTATCTAGTTCAATTTCGAATTTCAACTAAAATACTATTACTTTTTGGTTCATAGGAACTCAAACTCTGGCTTGTTTCGTCAACAAGTTCGAAATGGAGTTTGCAGTTGAGTCAAAAGTAGTTCGATTTGAATGAGTTTCAATTCGAAATTAGGTTTAAATTCAAGCCTGCAAATTTAAATTGAGTTCAAAAAGAAGTTTATGTTCCAAATCTACTTCGAACTCAAAATGAAACTAAACGGCAGGGAAAATCTAAGCACTCATTCGAGTTCGAAATCTAGTTTCTGTGGCTTAAGTCGGAAACTATAACAAGTTAAGCATCAAATTCGAACTACAAAGGCCGACAAAATGAACAATTTTGTGAGGTGCAGCCTTGTCGATATGATAAATTTATGCTCATTGATTCCAATACTGGTTTCGGTTTGGCTCCGGCAGCTATTGTTTCCAAATATATGTGATATAACGATTCGACAAAATCATATATCTTGAGAATATGAGCTGGTAGAACACAAAAAATGATGCAGTTTCGTTCATTGCAATCTATTTTAACATAATCCGATCAAAAAAGACCCGCACCAGAAACACTGTTGGGCTGTGCTATAGTTGCAACTAGTCAAATTTCGAGACCGAACTTAAATTGTAATTCGACATCGACTTCGAGTTCAAAATTGAGCTTAATTGCAGGAATGCTCCAAGTACGTATTCAAGTTTGAGTACTACACGGGAAAAAGAAATCAATTCCGAAACGGGATTGAAAATAGGGAAATCCCGGATATTCTTGAGCCGACCCCGGAAAAGATTGATTTCATTCCCACTTTTTTTTTAATCTCAAAAAACAGGATCATTTGAAGCCAACTACGGAATTACCCTGTTTTCAATCACGTTTCGGATTGATTTCAGACTTTATATTTTCTGTGTAGTTTTTGATAGAAGTAAAACAAAGTTAAGAATAAATATTGAAATATAATTAAATTTGAGTTCGAGATCGATTTAGAGTTCAAAAACTAGTTTCTTTCAAATGCAGGCTGTACCGTAAAAAAACTAAGTTAAGAACCAAATTCGAACTAGTTTTGCTTCGCCAAGAAGTTTCAATTTGAAATCAAGTCCAAATTTGAGTTTATGAATAAGTTTAAGTTAATTTTGATCTTGAAAATGAGTTTCATTTCAAAATCGAGCTTGAATTGTAGTTCTAAAGCTACTTCGAGTTCGAAGTTGAGCTTAATGGTAGGTAAACATCAAGTACTCATTTAAGTTCGAAAACTATTTTGGGTCGCTAGCAGTTTAAAGTTTAAGTTCGAAAGTAAGTTAATAATCGAACTCGAATTTTGCTTTCATTTAGTTTTCCGTCAAAATCTTATGTGGATGTGCTTTCGAGATCGATTTCGAGTTCGAAATTAAGCTAAATGTCACTAAAACTCCAAATACTCATTAGAGTTCGATAACTATTTTGGGTGGCAAGCAGTTTTAAGTCGAAACTAAGTTAATAATCGAATTCGATTTATAACTTCATTAAGTTTTCCGTCGAAGTCGTGTTTGAATGTGCTTTCGACTTCGAAAATAAGCTTAATACCACTGAAACTTCAAGTACTTATTAGAGTTCGTTTAAAGTTTAAGTTCGAAACTAAGTTAATAACCGAATTCGAATTATGGTTTCATTTAGTTTTCCGTCGAAATCGTGTTTGGTTGTGAGTTCGAGATCGTTTTCGAGTTCGAAATTAAGCTAAGTGGTGCAAAAGATTACAATTAATCATTCGAGCTCGAAAACTACTCTATGTCACAAGCCGTTTAAGTTAATAACTCAGTGAAGAATCAAGTTATTTTCATTTCGAACTCGAGCTTAAAGTTTCGTTTGGCAAAAGATCTTTCATTTCGAAATCAATTCCCACTTCGATTATATGAATAAGTTCTAATTTAATTTGAGTTTGAAAATGAGTTCTCTTTCGAGAGCGTGCTTAAATGTTAGTTCGAGATCTACTTCGAGTTCGAAATTAATAATTTAAATATTTTTCAATATTGTTCACTTGAACTGGAAAACTAATCAGCCCTGAATAAAGGGCTTATGTGACTTATTCGATTTCGATAACTAGTGCCAAAAACAGAATTTCACATTTTCTTTCACCAAGAAACTTAAATTCGAAATCAAGTCCAAAATCGAGCTTTGGTTTCAGTTTAAGTTTAGTTCGAAATCGAGCACGAACTAACATATAAATTCGAAAAGAATTGAGAAAGAAATAAAGAAAATAAAATTCGAAATAAATTGCAAACTCAAGTATGTAATTAAGTTTCAGCTTAAGCTCGTATAAGAACTCAATTTCGAAATCTACAACGATTTTGACATAAAAATAAAGCTTGAAGTAGAATGACAATTATTTTAACTCCACTTGAAAACTTAATTCAAAGACGAAATTTGTCATTAAAGTTTTTTAGTTCGAATTGTTTGAACTTCATAGTATAGTAAGAACTGTTTTTCGACTTTGAATTCAAAATGGGCCTACTGTTTGTTTAAAATACGTAATCGTTATTAAAACCTAGTTCAAAGACGATATTCGTGTTTCGTATATCAAATTGAGCTTACTTTTTCCAAAATTTTGTGAGAATAGCTTATCGACTTCGACTTATTTGTCATTAGGTTCATTCGAACTCGAACTATGCTTTTTGAGAAACAAATTCCAATGAAACTAAAACTCAATATTCAAATTCTTAAACGCCTTGGTAACTTTCAGTTCGAAATCATACCCAACTCCCAATATCGAGTTCGAACTAGTTATTTGGGGTTTTCCAATTCGAGTTCGAATTAGCATGCCTTAAGTATTTAGTATTTTGGTACATCTAACAATTTCCTTAGACCGAAAAAAAAAATCAAAATTACATACACTGGAAATGATCTTAGGTATACACCGTAATCCATATGTCAATATTTATATATATATATATGTGTGTGTGTGTATTGGTGGGTCCTTTCCACCCACCCCCTCCCAACCCTTTAGACATCCACAACCATTTTCTTATGGATATCGGTGTTGCCAACCACCGAACAGAACTCATCGAACGAAATCTTGCCATCCTCATCCTTGTCGGCAAAACAAATTGTCTTGTCCACAATCTGCTGCAGCTGCGTGTCCTTCAGATTATTGCCCACCATCATTTTGAGCACCTGGAAGAGTTCACCGTTGGAAATGTAGCCATCGTTGTCCATATCATAGATGCGGAAGGCAAAGCGCAGCTTGGACAGCTTATCGCCACGCACACTGAACTGTGAGACACCCTGTATGAACTCCTTAAAGTCCACCTCACCGTTGCCATCCGCATCGAATATATCAATGACGCGCTGCACCAACGGATTCTGCTGCAATTCCGGCAGCGACATGAACTCATCTATGCTCAATGCCCCCGAGTTGTCCAGATCCAGTTTGCGGAAACGCTTGCCCAGCCGTCGTATCTCATCCGCATCGAAATTGGAGCACATGTCCATGGGCAGTGAGGTCTCGTTACCCATACTGCTGCTTCAATCTGATACTTTCGCCTTGGAATCACGTGAACTGCAAAAGAATCGATATGAAAAATCTCTGTCCCAGTGGAGTCGAGTGCCAGATACCCACCTGCTTGCTGTTGCTGAGACTTGTTCTCTCCAATGGCTGCAAAACAGTAGAGAAAAGGCAAAACAATAAACACTTTTCATTTTATTGATTTTCCAAACTTTATCAACATTCTGTCATATGGATGGAAAATCGTTGCTGGATCAACTTTAGGAAATCTACCAGAGGTTATATCTCTGTTACATTTGGACAAGTGAACCACTTAAAACACTATCTGTGGCTGCCAGCTGGGACTGGGAATTTACCATAAATCAACAATCAGCCCTCCAAATTGTACGAATCTAAGGGGAAACTTGGCACGTTCTCTCTTTAGACCACTTGTCAGCTGGGCAGCAAACACACGACTGAGAGGGTTTTCTACTGCATCAGCTATACATAAATATGTGTGGGTGTGTGTGTGTGTGTGTGTGTGTGTGTATGTATTTATTAGCTAAAACCGCCACAACTTTGTTCGTGGCGAAGTTGTTCAAAAATGGTAAAGAGAAAAATCGGGTTTTCAATCAAATTGCGCTGAAAATCTTTTTCTTCAACTTTATATATTCTTAATATTATTTATAAAACGAGTTCTGGTTAAGTTAATAGTTGCCTCACCACCAAGCAGGTGCTTACCTAAATTTACGTATTTCAAAGGGTGTCAAATCGACTAAAACATCAGTTCTGAGCAGGGCTGCAAACCGGTTCGAAATCAAACCGCTCCGAATACAGAGACTCTAGGTTTTTCGGGAAATCAGAACCAAACCCGAACCGGAGCAAAAGAATATTTCGCTGCCGAACCCGAACCTGAAGCGGAGTAAACAAAATTTTGAAAAGGGTTCGTCTCAATAATGTATTTCTTTCCCAGCGATTTCTACTCAACTTGGTACACTTGTCACCCACAAGTTCTGTAGTCCTCTGCATAATACTGTAATCTCTTATCAACGTGTTTAGAAAAACGTTCCCCAATCCCGAGAAACCAAATATTTTTGACCTTAGAACAAAAGAACCAAAAAATAATGTCTGAACCACGGTTCGAACCTGAACCTGGGTTCAGCGACCGTGAACCTGAACCCAAAATTTTTTGCGGGCTTGAACCCCGGAGTGAACTTTTCGTTGTTTGCAGCCCTGGTTCTGAGCGATACGCCTGAAACTTTTGAAAGCTTCGAACAAAACAACTGCCGAAGATGAAACATTCTTAACAAAGATGAAGCTTCAAATGATTTAACGACTTCATACTAGAGCTGTAAGGCACAATTACCGCTACCATTACTTGATTACGATTTTTAAGTAATCGTAATTGCAACTTGAAGCTACGTTTATTATGTGATTATTGCAAAAAGTAATTACTTTTACAACTACTTAAGTAATTGTATCTGTAAAGGGGATTATTGAGTATTTGTGCATTGTATGTTGAATTATTCATTTATTTCTAGGTGTAAACTGATATTTATTATTGGTTAGAATGCTCATACATCCATTGCTTGGAAGAAATACCGGGTTTACATACCGGGTCCAACATTCATTTTACTCTCAGCCGAACCTCTTAAGGTATCAAATCTGTACCTAAACCTGTTTCGAAACTAAAATTTTGTTCCGGTTCAAGCTAAATTATAGGCATAAATAAGTTGGGCCTACTGAATAGAAACTTTCTCTGTTATCCTGACATTTTTAGATGACTTTGTCTTATAATCGGCCTTAAAGTTTAATGAAAGAATATTGAAAATTACATCTAAAATCCCAAGTCCTTATAAGTATCTATTTTTGCAGATCCTCGACTTCAAAGCTTAACATTACTGTGGTTATATTTATCATAAGTAGACTAGGATATGGAATTTTACCTACCGGTAAGTTATATGTTGAATAATGTGAACAAATCACTTTCGACCCAAAATCGGCACATTTCCCAAACAGTTTGTGTCGTTCTTAGGTCGATTACTGTTTTAACTTGTATAAAGCATGGGTTTCGGTTCGAACTCGCCAAGCGGAGCTCCAACAGCTAAATAGAATAGTGTTTTCCAAACTTTTTGTTTGTGTCAACTAAATATACATTAATAATTCAACATTTCAAACACTATTACTCAATACAAAAGTTCTAGAAATAACAAAGAATTCTGTCCTAGCAATGTCAAGGGAATGCCACACAGCGATGAGCTGTTCGGACTCTAACATTATTGAATACTTCGACTTCTCAATTACTGGTTGATATCTAATCGTTTTGCAAACTGTTTTACTTTAATATTTCTATATTTTTAGAAACTTCTATAGAATCATTGAACGCTGATTTGCCAGCCGAATCAGAATTCGCCTCTTCAAAGTCGTTATATATATATGCTTAACCAGCATCCCCAAATTAAGAAGACTTTCTTGAAATCGAATACACCAAATTCAGCTGCAGCTGCAGTAGAGAGGCTGTTTGCTAACGCAAGCTTTCACCCAATTCTACAATCTATTTTTGTCCAAGTCGGATGACTATATCATATAGCTCCCATACGAACGATCGTTGGAAAAATGGGTCGTTGTGGGAAAAAGATTATTTTTGAAAATATTTAAGCGAGCACTTGCAAGGGCACAGCGCAGACGAATTCAGCTTAGCTTTCTCGTTTTTTTTTTTTATTTTGCAAAATTTTGTACCACCTCTTGACGCACTTTGAGTTAAAGTCTTTAACGATAGTTTTTCTAGAATCGCTCAACCGATTTTGATAGTTTCTTTTTTCGGTCAAAGCTAACACACAAATGCATCAAATCCATGTTTTAAATTTATTAAAAATCATATTTGGTTAATGGCAAACAGCTGTTTAAGCTTTAATCGCCACTATCTCGAAACCACTTTTTTGAAAAGAAAGATAGGTACTCTTCTTATGACTAATTTTCACCCACCATTATGCTGTCTTCTGGGATATTTTGGATCTGTCGATAAACAACAGAGTTAGGACCAATGAGAAGGGGAATAAAAGGTCACGTTTTAAACAACCCAGCAATTTACTGAACGTTCCCAAATATCCTAGATGACACCATAACCACATCAGCTCTTGACCAAACGCTGCTTTAGATTTAACTTTCTGA
The DNA here is from genome assembly GCA_035044965.1 of Lordiphosa andalusiaca. NCBI lineage: Eukaryota > Metazoa > Arthropoda > Insecta > Diptera > Drosophilidae > Lordiphosa > Lordiphosa andalusiaca. The sequence goes on along the minus strand of JAWNNM010000159.1, from coordinate 2,539,896 downwards.
TAAGCCGTTCTCAAAAAATTCTGCGGAGCACCAACTTTGTACCGGAATACAACAACAACTGCAGCAACAACAACAACAACAAAACTGTCTTAGTTTAATTTAACCGATTATCTATCAAATAAAGAAAACCGCTTGGAAATATCACTTTTAGTTTTTGTGTTATTTAATTTGTTGTAAACCTTTAAAAAATGTACACCCGACCTGACCTTAAGTCCAAATCAATAGAATTCTGATTTTGGAAAAAAAGTATGATACAAATTTTTCTTAACTCAATTTGAGCCCTGCTTCATCAGGGAGTCTAAATTTATTAATAAACAGATTTAAAAATAAATACAAAAACTTTGTAGTTTTTCTTCCAGTGAGTAGGTTTAGTTAAAGTTGCCGCATAAATGGAATCTATTTGTTCGATGTGTTCTTTGTGGTTGGGAGCATTCCCCCCTTGTTGCTGTCCATATTCAAAGGCTCTCCAAAGTCAGTCTCGTTCTCTTCCTTTCGCTCAATGTCCAGTACTCTCATCGAAATCAGCTGTGTGTCCAGTCGTGGCCAGATGTTGACTCCTTTGTGCTCTTCGACTCATGTTGCTGGTGCAGGCTTTGTTGTGCCACTGCAAGTTTCTTGTCTTCCTTGCCTTGGCAAGCGATCTCATTAACTAGCTATTGTTGTTGTTCCTTTTCAATTTTTTAGTCTTTTGTGTTTGCAAACAGTTTCCCTTTGGTATAATTTTAGTTATTGTTGCTTATTATTAGTTAGTTTGTCCATGTAGCGCACACTTAAATGAATGTGGTGAAGCTTTCCTCCCCTTGATTTTGATATACGTACATAGTTTTGTTTACAGGTGGCGGCTGTTATTTAGTTGTCAATCAGCTGTTCCGGGAAGCAGCTGTCCAAAAAGTTAAAACAAAATCTCATTTATGCTCAAGGATTGTCATTATTTAGGTCGATTATTTTTGTTTATTTTGCCCTTAATTCTACGCGAATGGGTATTTTTTCCAAGCTATCGAGGGTAATCCAGTGCGCCAAACGTCTTACAACTCATTTCTGTTCTTGGATTAACTCTATCGCAACTCTTATAGCCCTTCCTTGAGTATATCGCGTAGCGACTTATATCCAATTCTACTCGGAAAGTAATATTTTCGGATTTTTTAATTAGTGGAAAATTCGAAATGATGTCAAAAACATGCTTCTGTTCAAGGATTGCCCTTAGTTTTAGCAAATCTAAATCCTTTATTCCCTTTCTTAAATTTGTGGAGGAAAATTTTCTCACAAAGTTGGAAAATGGAAGGAAAACTGATGAATAAAAGATTGCAGTTTCTTATCCGAAGAGCACCAAACTTAATTCAAAGCTCTACAAAACAAAATACTAACAGCATAGTTTTTTAAATGTAAATTCAGGAAACAAATTTTGGAATATTTAAAAAACTGATTTCTTTTTCTTTCGTTCCTACTCAAAATCGTTTTCAAACTCATTTCAAACCTTCACATACATAAATAAAGAACTTCTTTCATCAAATTTTGGCAAAATCTATTCCCAAAGTTGGAAAATTGGGCGGAAAATAGTCAAATGTATCTTTACAGTTCTTCGAACGATCAGTTTTTGAACTTATTTTCAAAGAAATACATGAGAGTTCTAGGATAATCATCTACTTGAGTGGAAAACAGGTGCTTGAGACAGGTGCTCTCGCTTGTGGGAAAAGAATCGAATGCTTTTTATACTCTGTACCGTAGGTACATAGAGTATTATAAGTTTGTGCAAAAGTATGTAACATCCAGAAGGAAGCATCTCCGACCCCATAAAGTATATATATTCTTGATCAGCATCAACAGCCGAGTCGATATAGCCATGTCCGTCTGTCCGTCTGTCTGTCTGTCCGTCTGTCCGTCTGTCTGTCCGTATGAACGCACAGATCTCAGAGATGGTAAGAGATAGAGGTTTGACATGTATGGGACATATGCTTCTAATGTCTGCAGGCAGATCAAGTTTATTTTCAATTTTGGCCACGCCCCTTCCCGCCCCTGCAATTTAGAAAAAACGTCATATCTCCCACAGTTTTGAAGATAGATGGCTTGTTCCTTCTGGACATATTTAGTTATTAGGATAACTTATCGATCCGCCAAAGGAATGAAGAAGATCGGATGAACGGTTTTCGAGTTATGAAAAATTTTCTTTCTTGTTATTATTAATATTATTCGCCAAATCTACAAAGTTCTTAACTGGCTACACTTATTTTAACCTAAATTACAACATGAGTTACATACGAATGGATTTAATGCCTAATGGAGGAGATATACTCGGCTAGGAGTATTTTTATCATCGATTTGTTGGAGTCGAAGTCAAAACGCAAGAAAGGTTCACGAAAGGAGTAGTTGGTTCGGGAAAAGTGTTGAAAAGATCTCAGATTCCTACTTGGTACATTAAAGCTCATCTTGCCCAACAAGAAAGGACAATCAATACGCCCTGTTACAAGTTCATTCAAGAACATTAATGAAGCAATAGTTCTCCGATCTTCTAGGGATGTGAGATGCAACAGGGCACACCTATTAATATATGACGGTAAAGTATCAGAATAGTTTAGCGGTAGAAGCACGAATTTTAACCCTTTTTATGGCACCAACTCCGATTTTGATGCTGCTTTTTTTATTTGATAGAAAATTAAAAAATTCACTTTTTTTCGTTTTAGCCGTTTTTGACACTATTACTAAGGAAAAACGATATGTTGCATAAATGCATCACATCTGCTTGGAACGAAAATTAATCTTATTATAGTCAGGGTATTCATTGAACATAAACCACATTTCATTGGGACATTTAACAGAACATTTTAGTTAAAATTTGATTTGAAATATATCTTTATTTATATGAAAAATTTTAAAACAATAATTTCTTTTGTTGAAGCATAATGCTTTTTCATTTGTAAAAATCCTGTACAGTTTGGATACTTGCATCTAATCCATTTATCTGCCTAAAGTAGCCAATGCCGACCTCATCATGGAATACCATTTGACTTGGCACACGATGTGTTGCACCTCTCTGCTTCTTTTGCTTCAGTTTATTTTCAAGAACAGAGCTTCGGTATCCCAGCTTTGATTTAGTGTCAACTTCTAGGATATGCAGCCGAAAGTCAGATGATCCTTAAACCATACTAGATGATCCATTTGCCTTATTTACACGTTGCTTCTTAGTAAAATTGTATATCAGCCGATTATGATGTCGATCAGATCAACTCCTCCCATTTGGAAAAAGAAATAAAAAAAAATTGTATAGCCTCCGAAAGCTACATTAGTTCGGGAAGCAAGGCAGTACTGGCGAACAAATGCAGTTGATTCTTATTCATATTCAAACTGCGTTTCTCCATGGCAAATGTCTTTTTGGGACGTTTTTGCTTGAATCACTGGGTTGTTCAGCTCGATCTTCGATGTCCTCATCATCTGTGGTATCAAGATGTTCTTCATCTGGATTGAAATCACTATCGTAATCAGCAAAAAAGTCGAGTTCATCCTAGCTATCCACATTGTCAAAAATTCTAGCGATTTGTGAAGTCGTTGGTCCCTTTTGCTGACTTTTTCCCTGAGTAAAAAGTGTCTTTGATTGTATATTTGTGGTGTCCTTGAAAGAACATATCGCACAAATGACAAACCCCGAGCAATACCGACACTTACACATTAAAAAATAAGCACAAATCACATGTATGTTGCAGATTTACATCAAAATTTATAACATAACTCTCAAAAGCTGTTTGATGTATATCTGCAACATAGAGATTCTCACAATTTACACGTAGTACACATCATGACAGACTTTCTTTCTTGTTTTTAATTATAAAATGGTATAAATGGAAGAAAATGTTGCTGTTATTTTTGGATGCTAGGAGTGTTGTAACTCAGTAGGGGGCACAATAGTCCAGGATTGGTCGCGGTGCACTACTTCCCCAACAACGAATATTAATAATACACATTTCTCTCATTTCCTTCTGCCTACACGAATATCAAATGCCGTGACGTACGCAGGATTTTTCAGGTTATAGAAAATTTGATTTGGGCAGAGCGACGACACTAGGCCCCCTTCTTGCGCTGTACCAAAAACTTGGCATAGTCGGAGGAAGCCTCCTTGGACTGCTTTTTCTTGGGGGCAAAGTGTCTGCACTTGCGCTGCAAGTTTACGAAAGTGATCCGATTTTGGGGGCTTTGAAGCCCTTTTTGTGGCCCTTTTTCATATACTTGACCGGCAGGAGGCGACGAACCACTAACCGACACACAATATCCTCCTTGACAGAATTTGGAATTAAAATAACAGTTAAAATAACAAAATTGTCTAAGTTTTTAAACACTGATAGGTATAATTACCTGTTGTACTGAGAGCTTTGCCATAAAAAAATAATTTTCTTTCTAATAAAAATTTGGAAAACCAAATTATAATCGGAAACCACTTCCTCACTTCACAAAATTGGCTGGAAAAGTGAAAATATGTTGTCCAAAGCACATGGGATAGGGTGACGAATCCACAAAAACTAAAAATGTCACTTTCTTCAGATACTTTACAAAATAGTTGGATGCAGACGGTATGTTGCAGATATGCATCACGGCCATAAAAAGGGAAGGATTAAACATTGTTTGTGTACCCTTTCGAGCCTATTTATATGACGTGCACCAGAAGGATGCCAAATAAATGAATCATATTCTAGCTTGGAACGCACAAATGCAGAAAAAAGAATCAACCTGGTGTAGGGGTCCTTAAATTGGCTGGCATTGCGCTTAACAAAGCCAAACATGATATGGGCTTTGGGCAAAATAAAGTAAAAGTCGACATATTATAGAGACATTTACTATATCTGACCGTAAAGCATTTGTTTAAATTAAGCGGTAGTAAGTTGTGGGTACACCATGAACTGCCTCTATCTAAAACATTTTGCCACAAGCGTCTTTCATTTAAGTTTTTAAGTTTCGAAATATTTTAAGATCATCAGCATACAGCTGAAACTCGGAATCGTGAATGTTCATACAAATGTCATTACCCAAAATAATGAGATATAAAGGCCCTAGCGCACTCCCCTGCGGGAGGCCACAAGTAGACACATATGGACTAGAAACGAGCTGTTTATTCTGACTCTGTAGGTCCGATAGACCAAGTAGGATTGAATCCAACTTAATAAAGAGGAAGTTTGCTTCACCAAATAAAGCCTGTCTTTGTGTGTTTGGGCGAAAGTTTGATTCCGAGCGATATCCAAACTCATTTTCAAACTCTGACACAACAAAATGTGGAATAGGTGACACTTAAAGATTGTCAAATCTGTCAAAAGTAAAAAGCCTGATCAATATAAAAAAACAGACTATGCCCTAGTGTTATTTAGGCACAGGGAAAAGCGTCAAATTCAGCATTCTTTGTTATAGAATGTTAAAATGACAACATTATTCTTATAAACTTGTTATAACAAAGAGAGATTATCAATTATCAACATTCGTCAGTGGACCAAGAAAAGATGTACATTTCTAGAATGAATTTGAATGCCAGTTACATTAGCCAAGTCGAAAGCCAGGAACTTTTAGTCTTAAGAGGAAACAATTTGAGTCGTTTAACATCATTAATTTGTTCACATCTCTTTGGGAAAAACAATCAAAATTAAAACTATTCAAAATCTACAACATTTGGCTTAACATTAAGCTTACAACCAATTTGAAATATCATCATCTGTGTCCTGTCCTAAATTCAACTGCCTATGACAATGTTTCGAGTATTTGCTGCTTCTTTTGCTCCAGATAATCCTCCTCATCTGTGCTGACCTCATAGACATCTCGGGATTTGGGCTTGTTTTTCTTCAATTTGTTTTCTGTTAAAAAAAATAATGTAGCAAAGTTCAATTTCCCTTTCAAATTCGTGTGCCAAAATGCTGCTTTACCTTGGGCCACTCGTTCCAGTTCATCCTCGGTGTCCATGCCCGAGGACACGTCGCGGGTTATATCAACAGCCTCTATAATCTGAGGTATCATCTCCACATCATCATTATTATCATTAGCATCAGCCTTGGCTACTTCAATCGGCGGCCTCAGCGACTCATCGTGCAGCTCCTCGTCACTTTCCGGTTGACCCAGCTCGGCGGTATCCAAGGCATAGCGACGCCAGGGCAAATACTTTTTCAACGCATACGACTTCTCAATCCAACTGCGTGTGACAATTTTACCCTTGCCCCTGACCTGATTGTATTTGGGGGTATTCTTGAAGGCGCAGCTGGAAATGTATCTGTTGTAGTTGTGATTCAAGTGAGGGCGGGGGGAGGGAATCCGTCACTTACATGAGATGTGTACAGCCAGCTTCCCAGTCGGCCTTGTATTTGGCACCCAAGGCCACAGCCTTGGCACGTAAGTCACCTCGATCGGGATTCTGTAAGAGCATCACATGAAATCAGGTTTGCTTGCATAAGCGATTGATGACTCACCTGTATGCCACTTATGACCAGAACCACGCCTTTCATTAGCTGATTGAAGGGACGATATTGTAGCTCACGTTCGTCTCTCTTGGGCTTTTTGGCGGGTGTAGTGGTCGCCTCCTCTACGGGCGAAGAGGACAGACGCTTGGGCGGCCGACTGGGACTCTCTTGGGGCAATTTTGTGGCAGTTGTTTTCTTCTCCGATTTCTGCTTTTCCTGCTCCAAGCGTCTGCGGTTCTTGTCAGCCTCAATGTGCTTGCTTAGTCTTTGCTTCTTCAAATCCTCCGTCTGCTCTTCAGGATCTTCGCCGAACAAAAGCGATTCTCGATTACGATCCAGTGTTTTCTGCTCTGTTTTGGCCTTGGCTTTGGCATTCGCAGCTGACGACGGCGAAGGCGACACACTTAGAGGAGAGGGTTTAGTGGTGCTTAGACGGCGCAGTCCTGAGCTGCTGGAGGCATCACGTATGGCTGCGGCTGTGGTTACAGCGGCTGCACCGGGAGCCGTTTCCGTTCGATTGTCCTTCCAGCGCTGAAACAAGGCCACCTGACTCTCCGACTCCGAGTCGGTGGAGTCCTCGCGCATCTTAAACCTGCCAAATTGTTTGAATCTGTCGGGCACCAGGGATTTGGGCTTGTCCGGATTGCCCACCACATGCACCTTGATGAAGCTCAGGCCGTACTTGACATGCTTGTTGAATGGCTGCGTGCACACAATCTTCAGCAGCTTCCATTTCTCTGACAATGCTTGGGCGTCCAAGGCCTGGGCATTGAAGCAACGCACACGATTCGTGTTGCTCGAGTTTTTGCTTTCGATGGGCGTCATAAACGAGCTGGACAGCAGCAACTCCTTAAAGTCCTCTGGCTGGCAACCGGAACGACTGACCGAAACCTCTATGAAGGCCGCATGTTCGTTGCCTATGTCCAGGCCAGAGATTTGCTGCGGCTCGGCGAATTCCAGTATAACATAGGCGGACTTTTCGCCAATTTGCTGGGTGCGCCATTTCTTGCCGGCTTGCTCTTTCAGCAAATTGCCGGCCACATGCACCTACGGGAGCCGCAAACTGATATCAAGCCAATTAAGGGGTGTGGGTAAAGCTTACCGCATCTTCACTGCTGACCTCGCGTACAGTTTGGAACACGGCAAAGGGCATTTTAAAACTGCAGTCGGGTAAAATGCTGAAATGTTCAAAAATAAACCAAACAAATGCAGGCCAGTGTTGCCACATCTAGTCAAGCCAGCTGTCTCCATTTTCCTTTCTCACCACTCTCCCATGTAGATAACAGGTAGATAACGTCTATCGATAGTCGAGTGTCAGAGCGATAAATATATCGATAGGCCACAAACTATAAACAACAATAATAACAAAAAGTGAAAGCAGATCTATGGACAATTTCTCCCTATAGCAACTGTAAATGATTTCAATACCATGAACAACGAAGCCCAGCTCCAGGCATCGTCAGTCACTGCCACCGCCACAGCAGCTTCCACCACGGAGCCCGGGCCTGGCGACGAGGAGTCATCGGAGTCCAATTCCAATGCCAACGACTGGCTACGCTTCTCGCAATGGATTCACTGCTTCTGTGTGGTCACCTTCGACTTGAATCTGGGCCAAGCTCTGGAGCATGTGTATCCGCCGGAGTTCATGCCCAATGACCAGGAGGTGAGCAACATTTGCTACATGGCCTTCCCGGACTCCAATTCGGGTTGCATGGGCGACACCAGATTTCATATGCGCTTGCGTGCGCAAGCGAAGGACAACAGGAGCTGCTCCACAGCCGCCTACAACGGGGAGTGTGCGCCCGCGCTGCGTCAGGATGGTTCCCATTTCTGGGGCTTTGTGTATTTCCGCCAGAAGCGAGACGCCAACTTGCCGCGTGGTTACTTCCAGAAGAGCTTCATCATTATCACGCGTCTCCCGTTCTTCAATCTCTACTACGATATGCTCAACCAGCTGGCTCCGCGTTATTTCGATGAGGGCTTGGACGTGCTGAAGCGCATCAGCGCACAGATTAGCACCGAGTGGCCTGCCCTGAGGGTGGGCCAGCAGCTGCATTTGCCCCTCATGGAGTGTAGCTATCAGATCAGCATACCCAGGGCCACCAGTAGCCGCAAAACCCCCACCGAGACGACTCATTCCTGCTCCAGTGGCCAGCTGACTAGCAAGGTGCTGCCCTCGGTCAACGAGATTGAGCTGTTTCGCAGTCTGGGCCTGGTGCTGGAGCAGTTGTACACGCTGTGGGAGCTGGTGATAACGGGTGAGCCCATTGTGGTGGTGGCCAGCTCACCAGCGGACTGCTCCCACATGGTGCAGTGCCTGTTGGCGCTTATAGCTCCGCTGGAATACTGTGCCGAGGCACGTCCCTATTTTACCATACACGACAGCGAATTTAAGGAGTTCACCCAGGAGAGCTGCCATAAGACGGGTCTACCCGCCTGCATTTTGGGCGTAACGAATCCATTTTTCATCAAACTGCTCAAGGATTGGCCGCATATGCTGAGATTGGTGGACAATCAGGTGAGTTTTGCCTGGCCGATCGTTTCTCAAACTCAGTCTTGCTCCATTTTCAGCAGCAGCAGCTGCTCCAGCTACAGTTCCACTCTCAAAAGCCCACCATACGCCCAGCCAAGAGTCAAAGTCTCAATGGAGGAGCAGCAGCAGTTGAGGGCAGCTCCTCTTCCTCCATGTCCGGGCTTAACACCCGCTACAAGCCCTATTTAAAGAAGGACAAGGCCTTAATCAAAAAGGTATTGCTGGGCATGAAAACCAAGCGGCCCGAGCATGTCCAAACGGCTCTCTTACGCCGCCACTTGCTGGAACTAACCCAGAGCTTCATGATACCCCTGGAACGTTACATGGCCTCGCTGATGCCGCTACAAAAGGACATTAGTCCCTTCAAGTCGGCCCCCAATGCCAGCAGCTTTAAGCTGGACGACTTTTTGGCCACCCTAGAGACGGCGGGGCCGCAGCTCACCTCGCCCCTGAAGGGCGACTGGAAGGGTCTGTATCGCAGATTCTGTCGATCGCCCAATTTCCGTGGCTGGTACGAGTCACGACACCGGGAGCTCCAGCTCACCCTGCAGGACCTACAGCTCCAAGCACTATCCGAGGCGAATCTGGAGCACTGGGCGCACGACAAGCAGGAGGTGGAGATTATCGATATGATACTCAAGCTGAAACAGAAACTGAATCTCTACAGTAACAAGACGCAGCTGGAGGGATTGGCCTGGATGAGCAGCAGCGGGAGCAGCAGCAACAGCACCCAGCAACAGATACGCGCTCAAATCGAATGCATGAAGGGTCTGCTGCCGCCCGATCTCAAGAATGTGGTGAATCTTTGATTGTTAGCCAAATGCTCCCCTAATCTCTAAGTTTACCAAGTAGTTGATATTATTGTGGTTCTTGTTTTTTTTTTTTTTGATTTGATATGTTCCTTCTGGTTTGTACATAAGTTTCACCACACAGAGATCCGATATAGTCACATTGTAGCAACCCGGAATCCATGTCTAGTTTAGTGTCCAATGTAAATTATGGGAAAACGAAACTCGAGAAGGCAATGAAATGGCCAGCCGATGATTTTAACCAAATATCGAAAGTCCGTTTGAAAGGCACCTCAAATACACAATTGCTGAGTTTAAGAACGAATGAAGCTTGGTGAATGGAAGGGCATAGAATTTGTCTTCGTCATCGAAAACTGCTGGACTGGAACTTAAGATGGTCAAAGACAATCTTGAAAGACTCATTGGAGGCAGTCCACTAACCCTTCTACTAATGGAACCCCTTAAAGCAGTCGACAGGACTTGAGAATCCCTCTGCCAACCGCGCTAACTTTCACTGCCAGCTCGAGGTCCATTTCAGCCGCAGAATCCAACATAGTGAGAGACTTTGGACGTCACAGAACCATGACCGAAGCGATGCACCCGCTTAAGCCAAACGTTGTCCTAAGACGAAGGCATCCTACTGACCCAAATGCAGAGCAGAACTTATCTCTTTAATTGCCTATCTGATGCCACAGCCTCCACACCACTTCACTTCTCCACACATCCTACACAAACTGCAGCATTCCTAGGACTAGACCTAAGCTTACCTATGTAGAATCTCTACGAAATAGACAGGATTCCTTTTCAAATTTGGAGTCGGTATCAAGATGAATCGCGGGCGTTCGGATTCGAGGCGGAATGGAAATTCCGAATAGAATGGAATCTGAATTTGGGATCCGAAATGAGTTTAATAGGAGGCGAACTTGACTTGAGTAGGGATTTGGACGGGATTTATTTAGAAATTTTGCTTCGGGACGAGCTTGAATTGTAATCCTGGGTTCGGAATTGGTATGAAACAGATTTAAGACGGTATGTGGAAGGGATTTACGGGATTAAATCGAAAAATTGTCTTTGAAACGGGAACCCACTGTAAACTTTTGCTTGTAATCGGGACGGAACGGATGTGAATCGGGATCCGGTAGGGATTGAGATGTAAACTTGGCTTCAAAACGGGAATGAATTGAAATCTTGGGTTTGGAAACGGGACGAAACTGATTTAAGTCTGAGTCTGAAAGAGATTAAATCGAAAATTTGGCTTTGAAACGGGGTGAAGTTGGAAACTTTTGCTTGGAATCGGGACGCGATAGATTTGGGTCGGTATGCGGAGGCGATTGAATTAATAACTTGGCTTCGGAACGGGACGAAATTGAAACCTAGGGTTCGGAAAAGGGACGAAACGGATTTAAGTCGGCATCTGGATGGGATTTATTTGAAAGTTTGAATTCGGTACGGAACCAAATCGAAAATTTGGCTTTGTAAAGGGATCCCATTGAAAACTTTTGCTTGGAATCAGGACGGGATAGACTTGGGTCAGCATCCGGAAGGGATTTCAGTTGAAAACTTGGCTTCGGAACGGAAATTTATTAAAATCTTGGGTTCGCAAATGGAACGAAACCGATTTAAGACTGAATCTGGAAAGGATTTAATTGAAAATTTCGATTAGGTAAGGGATTTAATCATAAATTTGACTCTGCAACGGGATCCCACTGTAAACTTTTGCTGGGAATCGGGACGGAATGACTTGGACCTGGATCCGAAAGAAATGGAATTGAAAACTTGGGCTTAGGTCGTTAATGGACGGGATTGAACCGAACTCTTGAACACAACTTTAATCGAGGATCAGGACTGAGTACACTCCAGCCGAATCTGAAGTAAATTGAGTTGGAAATTTGTTTTCAGAACTGGAATAAATTGAATACTACGTCTCCAGGTGGACTTAAATCGGTATGTGGACAGGACTAATATAAAAATTTGGGTTTGGGATGCGATTTAATTTAAAATTTAAATTTAAAACTTGGAAGCGGAATGGAAATGACTTGGGTCAGCAACTAATCTGTTAAGATCTAATCTTAATAATAATTTGCAAGAACTTCTGCAGTAATATGTCGCGGGAGCTTAGCTGGATAATGTTTGCGTGTCCTAGCAAAATCCGCAAAACTTCTAAGCCCAAACAACACGGAATATGGCAGATTTGCTCCCACCACTCGGCGTCGTGATCCACAAATTGATTTTTAGAAAAATTGTTTATATTTTTCAAGTTTCACTTCAATTCCACTCGGCTCAGGCACAGCTTGTGATCATAAAAGGAACATGTAGCCATATGATAGAGTCCTTCAGCATCGTCCTTTACCTTTGGCGACCAATCGGCGCCATAGCAAATACTCTTGTGCTCCTCATATGTTCCCACCAGGCTTAGTTCCGCCTCCTTCAATTGCACCAAACTAAAATTCTTGTACATGCAGGCGGTCAGAATGAGATCCTGTTGTTCTGGATGCGGCTTCAGACGCCAAATGCCGCCCTCCACATTCAGCTGGGCCAGTGGCTGCCTCATGGCACGTGTATCAAAGACACGCACTTGCTCATCATAGCTGCCGGTGATTAGTTGATGCTCACGCCTGGGATGACTCAAGAGGCAAGTGACACCTGCCAAATGTGCCTTATTGGTCCACACACGCTGCTGGGTGCGCAAATCATGACACATTAGAAGACAGTCGTCACCGCCACTATACACCAGCTGCGGTGACCAGCGGTCAAAGGCACATGTCCAGGCCTCAAACTCATGTGCATGCCAGGAATTGAGTTTGGTAAGCTGCTGACCTCTTGAGTCGTACAACAATAGATGTACATTGCCCTGGGAATCGGAGACCAAGAGCTGTATGTTCTTATCAGCACCACCTTGCCAGTCCAGGGCCAAGGCCAGCGGTGGCGCTCCCTCTTCAACCGACAAAGCTAGACTCGCGCGTTTCATAAGCTGCTTCGAGCCCAATTCGTAGATATCCAGCTGACCCAAGGCATTTGCTGTGGCTAAGAGAGGTTGATCTTCCCCTGGCAGCCATTTCATGTCCAAAATGGCGGCCGTTTCCAGGCTCTGTAGCGGGTCTAGAGTGCCATTGTCATTGTCAGCTTGAAATTCGTATAAATAAATACGTCCCTTGCGGGGTCGATCAGTGGACTCCTGCTCCGCCTCGACCAGTTGATAGGTGCCGCAGGCAAAGCAATCTTGTCCAGGACACCATTCCACCGAATCGGCCGAATACTCGGTGTCCACGCTGTGTAGAGTTGTGAATTTAGCCATGGCCAGGGTTGTCAACACACTTGAGTGAAATGGTGATGGCAGCGTGATAAGACGTACAACAGCTCGTGAATAGAACATAAGTTGATGAATTGGAAAACGTTTATAGCAAATTTGAATTTTAAACTATTGAATATTGATTATATACTTTTTGTCCACTCCACTAACATTTCTACAGTTGAAAGAAAAAAATTTATAAGCGCATTTTCAATAATCAAATTGAAAAATATTTTATTTCCTAGATAATTTTCTTTTAAGGAACTATGTACGGTCAGAAGGCCCAAGCAATTATTTTTGGACTTCATTAAATATATAGTTTTAATTTGTATTAAGGACGGGTTTCCAGCAAATTATAAAACTTCACTCTCAGACAATTTTTTTCATGCGGGGATGAAGAAGAATGAAAATTATCTGTATAAAAAAAAAATTCCCATAGCTCTTACATATAGGCGCCTGGCCATGATATCATATATCCATACTAGATCATCCAAGATGAAAAACCAAACAGATTTCATTAAAGAATTTGCCATCAAAAACTAATTTTTCACACATATTTTGGACGTAAATTGTTTATAAAAATTAAAAAAAAAAAAACCTACTATTATTTACTAAAATTAATGCTTAAAGGGCTTGTGTAAAAATTTGAGGTTAATCGTCGCATTAGCCGATACTTTCACCCGCTGACTCGTGACACGTTACATGTCTCCAAACTACACTCATCTCTAGTTACAACAATTCACCATTTCTTTGCATCCCGGAGACGGTCACTCTGTTATTTTTCACGGCATTTTTCATCGGCTCCGCCACATTTGTTGTTAATCGTCAATTGTTTAAGATTTTATTATTACAATATAATATTATTAAAGCAACATGGATGTGCGACCCAACCAGACCATCTACATTAACAATCTGAACGAGAAGATCAAAAAGGAGGAACTGAAAAAGTCACTCTATGCCATCTTCTCGCAGTTCGGACAGATCCTCGACATTGTCGCCATGAAGACACTTAAAATGCGCGGCCAGGCTTTTGTCATATTCAAAGAGATAGGCAGCGCCTCGAACGCCCTGCGCACCATGCAGGGATTCCCCTTCTATGACAAACCCATGCGCATTGCCTATTCCAAATCCGACTCGGATATTGTGGCCAAGATTAAGGGAACATTCAAGGAGCGACCCAAAAAGGTGAAACCACCCAAGCCGGCGCCGGGCACAGACGAGAAAAAGTAAGTTGGGCATTTAATTGTTTATGTTTTGCGTGCTAACATTGTGTTCTAAACAGGGACAAGAAAAAGAAGCCGGCCAATACGGAAAATGCCAATCCCAATACACAGACCGAGCAGCCGCCAAATCAAATTCTCTTCCTTACCAATCTGCCCGAGGAGACCAACGAGATGATGTTGTCCATGCTGTTCAATCAGTTCCCTGGCTTCAAGGAGGTGCGCCTGGTGCCTAACCGGCATGATATTGCATTTGTTGAATTCACCACCGAACTGCAGAGCAATGCAGCCAAGGAGGCACTCCAAGGATTCAAGATAACACCCACACATGCCATGAAGATTACTTTTGCCAAGAAGTAATCATCGGACAAGCGCAAAAAAATAGAAGATTAATTTATAGAAAACAATTTAAGAGTTTACTTTTGAATTGGCCAGGTTCTCACTTTTTCCTAGCTTTTTTTTTTGTGTGAATGCTGCTAATTTTTCAACAGCACCGAATCCGATTGAATAAAAAACATTGTAGCATCTACAAAAACTAAGCTAAACTGACTTACGGCTCACCTTAAACAATTTGTTGTCGAATGTCACACAAAATTGGAAAGACAAGCAAACAAAAAAAGTGATCAATTTAACTGGCAGTCAACTTAAAAGGATTTAGAGCCGATTTCACATCTTCTACATAGCTGCTATGTGTCAGTTAAACATAGATTGTGCTCTGATATTTGTAGGTTTATGTGACAGATAGCTCTATGTAGAAGATTAGAAACTGGCCCTTAACAACATTTTATTGAAAATGTTGGAGCAGTTTTCCTTTATTCTTATCCGAAAACAGAACTGTGCTATGGATTTTCAAACATTTGGAAGCTCGGAAAATATATAATAGACCCAGATTTAAGCAAATCTTGATTTGATATCAATAAGAAAGCGATTTGATGGATTCGGATAGGCCAATTTCAATAACTAGGATGGTAAATAAAGAAAGGGAATTTTCCTGAAGATGAAGCTAGTTCTTAATTCAGTCTAAAACATACGGAATGAGTTGTTTTTGGCTTGGACTGAGTTTTAAAATTTTTAAAGAAAGCTTTTGATAATAGTAAATAATGTTGGAATTTAGAAGTTTTTTTTTTTACCTTTTTGGCTTATTTAGCTTACACACCGAACTTCAAACATATAATTCTATGGCTTTGCGAGGTTGGGATGAGCTTTTTAAAATTGGAAAGTATTTTTTGTCAGCTATTTCGCCGGAATTTGAAAATAGAGACCATTTCGATAATTTTGGGGAGAATTTTCTGGAATTTTGGGACTATTCTCTCACTTATTTGTTCCACCGAATTTTTGGTTGATCAGCTTACAAAGAACCCATTTTCCCACCTTAGAGACAGATTTTCCAAATTTTTATAAGGATTTTTTCGTTTATTTCGCAGGAATTTCAAATAAAACAGCTAAAAAGGGGGGCTAGTCCCGAATCGGCGGTTATTGGGGAGTATTTTCTGGAAGAATTTTCCATGATCAGGATGTGTTGTATCAAAGATTAATAGATATAATAGATATGCTCCACATGCGTCATCTATCATATCTATAAATCTGTCTTGTATCTAATAATTTCGCCAACTTGGCTGACAAGAAGAGATTTGATGCAATCGGATGAAAAATGTTTTTTTTTGACACAAACTTTGGCAAGAGTTTGCGTAATTACTAGAAGAGTTTTTGAATTTTTCTTTCTATAGGAACCTAAGTAGGTTATTATTTATACATACTACTATGAGAATTATGAAATTCTCGCTTAAATGCACATAGCTTGGCCGATTTACCACAGATTTGAAAGAAGAAAATGTTGAAAAAATATCTACTTTACTCAGAAGAAGTGAAAAATCTGTTTCTGGGTGTATATAATACCTTATTTTCAAAATAAAGTTGTTTCGGTTAAGGCTCTCGTAAGTTACGAAGATATATATTTTAAATTATTTAATAATGGTTGTAAAGCGGGATTTTTTTTCGCACTTTTCTGATTGAAATTTAAAAAAATAAACAAAACAAGGAAAAATTTAATAAATCCTTATTTGATTCCATAGAACGATCTAAATAATTTAATGTTTGAAGATGATTTCAAGAGCAGCAAAAAACTGTGTCGCCAAAAAATCACCCTTTAGATGAAGCCTATCGACTGGTCATACCTATTGCTTATCGAATATTTTCGGTATTAGTGCGACCGCACTTGCTTGTTTTTTAGTAAGACCTGCCATTGTTTTCGGTATTAGTGCGACCATTCACTGTTTTTGGAGAAAAGCAACAACACCTACAACAACACTCGGCCACTTATCAGATTTGGCAGTTTGGGTCCACAACTCACCGATCCCCCTGCAGACCATGACTACGTCAACGGTTAAGCGACGGCGGTCTTCCCAAGCGACACCCGCTGCCAATAATGAAAGCGAGGATGTCCGTCAGGCGGACGAGGGCGTTATGCCCAGCAATTTGACCAAGCGGGATTCCGAGGAAGATGCCTGGGCTTCCAGGGGATATAATTATATTAATCCATTTGTGCATCGCGTTGAGATTGACAGTAACATTGAGGTGGCCAAGGTAAGTCTGTGAGTGTGTGTGTGTCATATTGTTGTGCCATTTCCGTCTTGCGGTTTTCATTCATGCGGAGAGAGACGTGCGAACCCGTTGTTCAAACGAAAGTGCACTCCCTGCCCCCACCCCCAATCGAATGACATGCATTACATTGGTCAATGTGCCTAATCTTCCTCTTCTATTTGTGTCAATGTCGACGTCAACACAACGAGAATCGTATGATTTTCGTTTTTGTTCTTGTTTCTTTTGCGGTTTGCCGGTTCTTTGAGTTGTTGTTGTCGTTGTTTCATTTCCCAGTGAGCGGTGTCTTGTTCCCCGACTTGCTCATATTCCAAAGTACGATACGACACGGCACTCGACACCCACCCCCTTACCGACCCAGCCAGTGATTTATATTGCTTTTAAAGAGCTCTCGACCAAACGTTTTCAGTTTCACACGTTTCGCGAATTGTTTGTATGTGTGTATTTATATGAGGGAGTCCAAAGAATTGAAGCGTAAATCTAACCAAAACAGTAACAGCTGTGTAGGGCGGGTGCCAGTAACTGAAGCATGCCATTCGGCACTTGGTACTAATTGCTCCGTGGGATCGCACTTTGGGGGGGTGACAATAACAAACAATGTTAAACAAGAAATGAGATAGAAATTTGTAAGTAAATAAACATCAGATTAGCAACTAACAAAGTGAGACGCCTCAGCCTAACATTGACAACTGAGAGCTTTTTTCGAAGGCGCGGCCCATGATGCAGCAATAAAGGTGAGGCGAAGGCACTGTGATGCGTACTTTTCGAGAGTGCGCGCAGCACTGAACGTGAAGGTACTTTGCAGAGAACTCACACTGACGCAGCCGTACCTTTATTGTTGCATCATGGGCAGGACCAAACTGAACACTTCAAATTGACAACTGAGCAGAGACCGAGCGATCGCTGGCACAGTGGGAGATTTCGGCGAAAGAGATTTTTGATAAGTTTGAAAGGAAAGATTATAAGGAGTTTCTAACGCTTTAAAATATTTTGCACATGTTTGCATATATATTTCTTTTGTAGTCCTTTTTCTGATGCAGCTACCATCGACAATACATATCTTTGTATGAGACAATATTTAATGAACCGTGGGGATCTGCTTAACTTCAATATTTTCACCTTAATCTTAAGACATTGGGAATGATCTTAAACCCTTTGATGGCATCCAGATCCTGTGCTGTTATTGGAATCTAATATTTGCATGTAAGCATTCTGTTCCGATGGTCTGTAGCATTCCCATTTGCAGAATATGGTTAAGAGATCCAATAAATCCTGAAGCAACTTTAGCAACAATTATGTTGCACTTTGTCCTTAACCCAATCCAAAAATAATCCAAAGTCCAAAAATAGGGCCAAAGCTTCTGCTCGGTGGTACTTGGTGTTCTCCACATTTTGAAGGGTATTAATGTTGTCCTTAAGGGAGGACATGACTACCCAACTCCAACAGCTTTTGTTAGAATCGATCTGTTTTTCCTGGTCTTTTGGGTATTTCACCGATAATGTTACCGTTAGATTCTCGGTGAAGCTTTTTCTTTAACCCTGGTGGACATTAAGTTCTCATCGATCGATTTTCATGGTTTGCCTCATGATTGCCCGTCAATATATTCTACCTAAGAGAATAAGTTCAACACTTTGTGCATAGTTGTCTACCATGTCTGTCTGCTGATACCTATTTGAGTAGATAAGCTTCTTATCAAAACTCTTGGACTGTTTTAAATGACAGCAGCAATGGTTTCCTCCTTTTGCGACTGTTCCATGCTTGGCGATATTATTTGGAACCTTCATTAGGGGCCTTCTGCTCGGAGGATTGCTGCCAATCCTCTTTGAACCGAAACTGCGGACTCCATTGCCAAATTCTTGTTATGTATTTGTATAAAAAAGATGCTTTAATGTGATTATATTTTCTGGGAAATTCTGAGAATGTTTGAAAATTTCAAAAAATTAATATGTTTTTAAATTCGCAACTTTTACAGCAAAAATTATTTGATAAGAATATCTATGAATAAATATGGAATTATGAATTGAGTAAGAGGTAAAACTAACCAGGGCTACAAACCTAAAAATATGTTGGGAGCTCTGATTGACGGGCGCGAACCAAAATTTATTAATGGTTAAGGTTCAGAATTTCGAGGTTCTAGCTTTTTGGGCAAAGCTTTTGGCTTGAACCTTGATTCAACCCATGAGCTACGCAAGATTTAATAGGAATCGACCTTAAAACGACATAAACCGAAAGGGAATTGAGCCGATTTTGGGTTGGGATGGGATTATCCAAAATATATTTTACTGTTCAGCGTCCCGGAATTTGTATTTCGTCACAATACTTAATATAAATAGAAACACTTTCATACAGCTCATTCGCATCAACGCAGAGACAAAGAAATGTGACGAAACTAGTAGACTTCGTAAGAAAATAGTTTCTACAGTAATGATAAGCTCCTATTTTGTGAATCATTCAACAAGCTTTGGAGTCGAGGAGCTTAAAAACACAGGCTTATATGGGTGGGGATTCTAATGGTAATTCGGAACAACAGACTCAGTCTTCCAGAACCATCAGGATAACAGAAGAAATAGGTCAAATTTTTTCAAGTATATAATTATTGTTGAACAGTACCAAAATTTTGGGTTTGGAATAGGTTCAGGGTGCGGCTTTAATACCTTTAAAGGTTCGGGTCAACAGTAATCTGAAAGTCGGTATTCCGGGTTCGAACCGAAAATTTAGGATAATTTAAGTTAGTTTTCCAGAATGTAAATACATATTACAGATTAGAATATAATTTTTTACGTGATTTTAGTCCAATTTATGAAGTTGTAATTCAAATCAATTTATAGACACCCGTTACTCGTAGAGTAAAAATAGGGTACGCTAAAGTCGTGCAAATGTATTTAACAGGCAGTCGAAAGCATCTCCGATAGCATAACCAATATATATATTCTTGATCAGCTGTTTATCTGTCCGTCCGTCTGTATAAACACCAAGATTTTGGAGACTAGAAGAGGTAGGGCAACCAAAAACATAGTGTATGTGTCCCATATAGACAATCTCTGATTCATAAAAATTGTATAATATAATATATGGCAGATTTATAAAAGGTTACAAAAAAAAGTTGCATACTTTTCAGAGCATCATGTGCTATATGCAAACAAAATGTTGACAAATTTACATTAATGTTAATGCTCGGTTAATTAACATAAGATGAGGCTATGTAATGTTAATATCACTTAGTTACGGGTACATCGAAGTCGGACAGAGCCGACTTTAACTTTCGCTCTCGTTTCTATCTGGAGACATGGCTTAAAAAGTAATGAAAAAATGTAGCACATTCAAAATAATTATCTAGATTTTCGAGTTAAGAGCTAGAAAAAATTCTCTTCTAGTCACCAAAAATTAGAAAATTGATCAAGGATTCAATAACTTATAAACCAACCTGCGAATCGAAACCTTGGTCTACAGCCTGCAACGTTAGTTTAAAAATAAATGCAATGAAATGAGTTTACGCTTAGTTAGCCAGCTGAATTTGATTTACTCCAATCATATTTAATAACTCAAATTAATCTTTTAACGCGGTGTTTTGTAAGCAGCAGCGTGTGTCGTGATAACCAATGCAATCTCTCAAGTAGTTCCAAATGTGATTGCCCTCCTTATAACTCTTATCATAAATACGTAACACTTTGAGGAACCCTTCCCACAGATATTTCATAGAAATCAAATGATTCTCGTACCAGTTGGCTGATGCTTCGTTATCAGATTACAGCTTTTGTTGTTATTCGAATCATAAATCAGTCAGAGTTTACTAAGTAATAGGTGCAATGCATTTCTCAAGTTATTTTCCCCATAAAATGCATGTCTGAAGTTGATGGCTTTTAATTATGTTATTAAGTATTGTGTTGGCATGTAAGTCGAAACCGGACTTGTAGTTATTGTATGAATCATTATATGACTTAAGAGTTTTTTTTTGTTGTTTTTCTAATTTAAAAGAGTGTCTCATGCTAATGCAAAAATACGTATGAAAAGCCTTAAACAAAAAAAAAAACCATACGAATCACACAAGCTGAGTCATTCATAAATACGTTCGTTTGTTGGTATTAACAAACAGATCTCAGAGATAGTACGCAACGCTACGGTTGCTAATGAAATTTTATTGCCTCCTCCACATTTCTTAATCGTTATGCGTCTTCAAATTCCGCCATATTTTAGTCTGGGTTAATAAGAGAAGCATTTTATTGATTTCTTAATGTCCCGGTAAGTCGAACCGGCCTGAATTTAGTCGATTTAAAGTTACTCATGATGCGATTGCCAGGTAATTGAAACACAACGTTTGATAGTTAATAAAAATAGGAAAATTTCAGTTCGTTTAAAAACACTCCAAGCAATTCGATTAAATGTTTATTGCCGCTGGGCCACCCACTCTTTCCGCAACAGCCGGCTTTTCAGCTGGTAAATTCACCGCTCTCTCAGCAATGCAACTTACTGCCGTCGATTGCTCGCCTGATCCGTCGTTTTTCAATCAATGCGCCGTGCTTGCTATTATAGTGGAGTTTCAAAAGCATGTTGGGATCCAATGCGAGCAACAAATTTCTGCCGTCGATAGTTTTGGTAGCTCTCCGATCCGCTTGACAGCCTATCTCTTGTTTTCTCTTGAGCTGTGCTTGCAACGAAGTTTCTTAACTTCTCATTACACTCATCCGTATTGCTCTTTTATGGATGTTTGCATCAAATTAGACTTTCATTTTCTTTGCTAACCTTATAAAATCACCACATTAAAGTTTAAGTTAAGTAAAGTTTACTTCTTTCGAATCTTTAACAGTTTTTGAGCAAGGTTCATGATAGGGTTGTCGATATTTTTCAAAATATCAATATCGATAACTTCGAAAGCACCAATATTAATGCATTTAAGGTATCAAAATATCATTTGGTCATGGAATAATACTTACGGTATAAAATACAAGAAATTCCAGTTCAACTAAACTGAAGTTTAAGCGGAGATATTGGGCTTTAGTGGTGGAATTGCTGGAAAACCAGACATTGAGAAAGCCAAAAAGCTTATGCTCCAGGTCGACTAAAGTTTAACCGGATCTGCAGAAATAGGAGCTTTAATGGTTTGCCGGAAAATCGAAATTGATCGATTTTTAGTGAAACTAACATTGAGAAATCCATAGTACTTAAATTCTAGTTTAACTTAACTAAAGTTTAACGGGACCTTGAGATATTGGGCCCAAGTGGGAAAGCTTAAAAATCAAAAATTATCGATATTAGGTCAACCAGACATTGAGAAAGTCAAATTAATTATACTTCAGTTCGACTTAACCGTTGTTTAACCAGATCTGAAGAACTTGGGCTTTTGTTGGATTGCTGAAGTGTAGGTTAAGTGAACCTGACATTGAGAAAGCCAAGATGCTTAAATTCGTTTTAAACTAAACTGAAGTTAAACCGAATCTGTAGAAATTGGGCCATGTTACGATTGCTTGAATATCGTAATTTCATATAGAGAAACCTGATATTGAAATGGCAAAGTAATTAAACTGAAGATTAACCGAATTTTGAGAAATTTGTCATTTATTTGATTGCTGGAAAATTTTAATTTATCGAAATTAAGAGAACCTAATATTGAGAAAGCGAAAGTACTTCAACTAAACTAATGTTTAACGAGATCTTGACATATTGTGCCTTTGTTGGATCCCAGGAAAATAGAAATGTATCGATAATAAGTAAGCCTGACATTGAGACAGCCAAGGTACTTTAACACCAGTTTAACTTAACCTAAGTTTTTGTTGTTGCTGTAGCTCCCTTTCGTAAGATTTTGTTATCAACTGCAGTTCTTCCGCAGTCCGACCTGACTCAAGGCAATACACATTGATTCAATGAAGCAACTAATCTGCATATAATAAATCAATTTTTTCAAGAAACTGCGACAAGGTTTTCCCTCTGAGATCCCATCATTTAGTTCAATTGATGATGAACTTCCAACCTCTCTAACCTGAAAGTCAATTATGTAGTTTTCCATTTCAAATTGGGCTTCCATTCATAATCTAATTGTGACGCATCGCCCGCCCGCCTGCCCGGCCATGTTATCGCCTAAGCGTCGAATCGAATGTCTCAATTCCTAATGCAAAACAGACACTACGATGATTGATAAGGCAAGAGCGCGGGCCGGCATTGTGAGCCAGTGACCCAGAAATGCTGAAAATACAAAAACAAACTAATACAAATAAACAAACCCACGATGGACACACACAGCTGCAAGCGCGTTGAGCAGGGGGATCCCCCCCGCAGAAACTCGTTTTCCGTACTATGGAGAGACGGTCAAGGCACTGCGCGCCTCTTCCGATCAATGCAAAAGATTCTTGTTTTTGCTTATAATTAAAAATATTTACAAAAAAATAAACTGGCCAAATTCCGAGAAATTGGTAAACAAACAGCTTGGCCCCGTTTTGATTCCGTTTGAATATTTGCAGATTTATGTGCTGACCGTTTTATTGCTGCCCATTCGAGTGGTGGGTTGCGTTCTATCTTTGCTTTCCGCCTGGATGTTTGCCTGCATTGGATTGTATGGCCTTACGCTGGAGGATCTGAAGCAGAAGCCTCTAACCGGCTGGCGAAAGTAAGTTCAGGGTTCTGGCCAAGAACTGAACCCATCAAATAACCACTTTCTCACGTCAGGCAGGTGCAATATCTGGCAGCACGTGCCATGCGTATGCTCTACGTCTCGGGCTCATTTCATTATGTCAGCATGAAGGGCAATCCGGCCACCTCCAGAGAGGCTCCCATACTTGTGGTGGCTCCGCATTCCTCATATGTGGACTCCATACTGGTGGTGGCCAGTGGGCCGCCATCGATTGTGGCCAAACGTGAAACGGCCGATATACCCCTGTTGGGTCGCATCATCAACTATGCCCAGCCCATTTATGTGCAGCGAGAGGATCCGAATTCCAGGCAAAATACCATACGGGAAATAGTGTCGCGAGCCCGTTCTACCGAAGATTGGCCACAGGTGGTCATTTTCTCGGAGGGAACATGCACGAATCGCACGGCTTTGATTAAATTCAAGCCCGGAGCCTTCTATCCGGGTGTACCAGTGCAGCCGGTGGTGCTTAGGTATCCCAATAAATATGATACCTTCACCTGGACCTGGGATGGACCGGGAGTGTGAGTATTGGGTGGAGATTTGCAAGCTTTCTTGAAGATTAATTCAAATTTTCTGCCACAGTCTACGCCTGCTCTGGATGACCATGACGCAGTTCTACAATCGCTGTGAAATTGAGTATCTACCCGTGTATAAACCCTCGGCGGACGAAGTGGCCGATGCCAATCTCTATGCCCACAATGTGCGCGATGTGATGGCCAAGTAAGAGGCGACAGAGGAAACAACAAATTTCTTTTCACTAAGCCTTGCTTCCCTCATCCCCTTTCCAGAGCTCTGGGTGTGCCCACTTCGGACTATTCGTTTGAGGATGTCATTGTGATGAGTCGTGCACGTGATATGAAAATACCCTTCCCCGGTGACATAGTCGAAATTGAGCGTACCCTCGAGGCACTGGGTCTGTTGGATAGCAAACGGGATGCTATGCTGTGTGAGAATTTCCTCAAGCTTTCCAACACAGATAAACTGGATATAATCACCTTTGCCGAACTGCTGCAAGTGGATCTCAAGAATCAAAATCTACACAAATTATTCGCCCTGCTGGATCATGTAAGAAACCCGTAATTTGTATCTAGCCATCTCACTCTAAGCGGTGTTCTCCCTCTATTTCATTTTAGCGCCGTGCGGGCACAGTGAGCCTGAAAAGTTTTCTACTCTGTTCTCTGTTTTGCAAATTGAAAAACTCGGATCTTTTAACATTTCTACGCGCTTTGGTTAATGTAAGTCTGTTTTTTCCTATGTCCCCTTCCACGATTTACCGACGATGTGCATGTTTCATTTGCAGCTCTATAGTGAATCTAGTCAACGTATCGATAGGGAGAGCTTCGTCCGTCTGGTAAGACATGCAGGCGGTAAACTCAATGAGCAAAAAGCCCAAACCCTTTTCTATTCGCTGGACACGGCCAATTTGGGTTACATCTCCTTTGGTAAGCAAGCAAATGATGCTACATATGAATATGGGTAACGGGAATCAAGAATGTAGAGCAAGTGCGAGGAGCAAGATAAGAATGAATATATCAAGTCAAAGTCAAGACAAGAGGCGTAAGTATGAGTTGATTAATATTTTCATATATCCTTGTCAGAGATTGGAAAGGTCAGATTAGGCAAAATATGGACGGATTGCAATTCTGCTTGCTGCCTTTCCTTGTATTTCTCATTGATATATACTTCATGATGGAGCTAGAGGACAGTTTTCTCCAAAACTTCAAATATTCTGATGGAATTTTAACTCTCTCTGTTGATACTTCCGATATACAACCGATATTGCTTTTGTGTAGAAATTCTTTAAACGAGTTCGATAGGTAATCAAATAAGTACGAGGGAGTTAAAAAAGTATTTCGAAAACCAGAAGACAACCGTAGAGTAAACAACCCCACATTATACAGAATATACTCAGACATGCATTGTAAAACGCGTGAGTTGGTCATCTGTAGCACAGCTGTAATAGTTCGGGGAGTTATTAATGAGTTTCGTCAGCAGGCTCACTTCCTCTTTAGCCAGATCCTGTGGCGATTCATTTGCAACATGGAAATAGAGTGGCCATTAAAGCTGTCAGCTTTGTTTTGTTGCTTTTGACTTAATACTTGTTTGTAAGTCCCTTGTCATCTGCACGACATGGACTCAATTGAGTCCTCGCAACGCTTAATAGGAATCTGTGTGCTCTAGTTGACGGTTTTGCTTCTAACGTTAAGTTTGTGCAAAAGTATGTCACAACCAGAAGCCTTCTTATCAACTCAAAATTTATTGAAGAAGAAGATAAGAATAAGAAGATAAAAGAAGACTTAAATCTAAATGATAAAAAGCAAATTGAATGCAATCGTTGAGGCTGAAATTGAGGCGTGAATCAATCTTGATATGGTTGATTCATTTACAGCTCCAGTTGATTGTCGAACTAGAATATATACGGCCCTGTTCCGAATTGCGAGTCGGTTTTAGCATGTGGAGGTGAAACTTAGCACCGTCATGTGAAAGGTAACAACAAAATCGGAATTGCTTCAGCAGTTGAAACCGAAAGCTCAAGTGGATTCGATTCCACAAAATGAGACGATTTCATACATAATTGTGATTATTAATTAAGAAAAATGTACGTTTACACGAATTCGGAACAGAACCGATATACTTTATAGGGTTGGAAATGCTTCCTTCTCCCTGTTGCATACATTGAGACAACCCCATTATACTCCTTGCGAACTTCGTACCGCCTAACATTAAATAGCTGTAGTGAGTTTACTTAATAAAATGAGTACAAAATTAATTAAATTCAATAGTTTAAAAAGATAATTGCTTTGATGAAACACTTTGGCTATCACTTTTCATTGAAGAATCTGTGATATACAAAGTGTTTAGTTTTGTTATCAGGGGCATTGTCCATTTCGGATTACACGTAAAGGCAATGAATAGATCTGGCCGACCGTAATGACGGACATATGTCATTGCATCTTGCGCATATTCCTGCATATGACGCGGGCTACCTGTGTAAGTCTCCAGGCAGAATAGTCAATCGACCAGCATTGGATGCATAGTAAATGAATATACTCTTCCGAACGCAGTTTAACTTGATTCAAACGAATGAAAGTTAGGCGCTCCGTTTCGATTTTTACGTACATGTAAACACAATATTGCTGAAGCAATCGGTGAAATCGCAGCGATGACGAATCATCAAACGATATCCGTAATAATTCATGTAGCTAACCTTCTTATTAGTTTCCTCACCATTCAATGGATTTCTCATCTTGATATTAGAGTATAAAACATCGTCTCCGTGGCAAAACATCAGCGGTTATTGCCACTTGTCATATGAACGGTGTGCTTCATATATTATATTTGTTGCAGTTGCCCAGTATCGCGACGTGTAAGTACAATATCGCGTCTTTCCAAGTTCTCTCCAACAATTGGGATTGCAACCATCTATTGTTGGAGCATTAAAGCTGCGTTCGTGTGTTCCAGCTGGTCGTTTATCCGCTCTAATCACGACTTTGTGGCCATCATTTGGCATGCGCTCCAACGCAGTCTAAAATAGCCTGACCATTGAATGATGTTCATGAAGTAGTTGCTGCAGATCATGAAGAATTACTCTTTTAACTGCTGTGTTGATCGAGTCATCTATCTTTAAAACATGGATAGATGTGATTTTTTTTCCAAATTGCTGGGCCTGCAGACATAAGAAGCATATGCCCAATACATGTCCAATTTCTATCTTTTACGATCTCTGAGATCAGCGACAGACAGACGGACGTTTTAATATTGAATCGGCTGTTGATGCTGATCTAAAATATGTATACTTAACAGCATCTCCGACCACATAAAGTATATATATTCTTGATCAGCATGACGATCTGAGTTGATTTAGCCTTGTCCGCCTGTTCGTCCGACTGTCCATCTGTTTCTATGCTATCTTCTCTGTCAGTTTTAAAGCCATCGCCACCAAGTTTCGCACGAATACGCTGCACATTTGTAGAAACCGGTCGGATCGGATGACTATAGCATATAGCTGCCATAGAAATGAACGGTCGTAAAACAGTTCTAGTGAGAACATTTTTTTTTGTTTTCATTGGAAACGCCTCCAAACTTAGCTATGCATTTCCACGATTCTGCAAAATTTGGTCGAAATCGGACATCTATATAGTATAGCTGTCATAGAAAAGTAGTCTTAGTGAGAAAAACTTGGTTGTTTTAGTTAGAAAAACGTACTGCAAGGGTATACAAACTTCATCCGAGCCGTTAAGTTAACTTTCCTCTATTTTTTTTAAAGTCATACGTGAAATGTGTTGGTGGAATTTTGATGAGCTGTTTCTTAGAGAAGTGCATGCGATGCTGGTATTTTGACTTATCGAAATTTGGGTATGAGTAATTAATTTACTTACACCGCAAAACACCGCATGTACCGCAATCATCGCATTTTAATATCGAACTACACCGCCTACTAACGCATTTCAATATCGTATACACCGCATTAGTACCGCAATGCTTATATAATACTTTTCAAAGCATGCTTACAATGTGTGGAACGAGAGAACCGTGCGCAGAAGCATTAGGCTATTATGCTATCTCTTTTTCACTCGCAAGCTGTTGTTTTTTTTTAATGCTTGTATCAATTGTGAACAAGCTTTGATCGTCACGACTAGCGGCAGATTTTTGACTTCGGCGATAAGTACTGGCAATCATTCGCGACCGAAGCAACGAGTAATCGCGAGTATGTGTACAGGGCTTGCTTAGGCTTGCAAATACATACAATTGTATGGATGAGGTGTCTCTGGTGTGAATGCGTGGCCTCTTTTGACTACAAAATGTTTACTCAACCGGTCACCTTCACCAGCAATAGGCTTCAGCTGTGAAGAAACTAGCCTTGAAACATATGCTCCATCTTTGCCGTTTAGATTCAGTGATAAACCGTGAATGTTTATACTCTGTACCGTAGGTACATAGAGAATTATAAGTTTGTGCAAAAGTATGTAACAGCCAGAAGAAAGCATTTCCGACCCCATCAAGTATATATATTCGTGATCAGCATGCCGAGTCGATATAGCCGATATAACGCACAGATCTCAGCGATGGTAAGAGATAGAGGTTTGACATGTATGAGACATATGCTTCTTATGTCTGCAGGCAGATCAAGTTTATTTTCAATTTTGGACACGCCCCCTCCCGCCCCGCGATTTAGAAAAAAAAAACGTAAAATCTCCCACAGTTTTAAAGATAGATAGTTCGTTCCTTCTAGACATATTTAGTAAACAGGATAACTTATTGATTATAGTGAAGATTGGATGAGCGGTTGTCGAGTTATGATCAAAAGTCTGTTCGCAGCAGCAGCGCTGCTTTCAGCTGCTACTGCAGCATCAAAATTTATGCTGAGCGTATAATTTCGTTGGTACAGAGTATAGTATGTTATAGTCGGGCTTGACCGACTTTCTTTGTTGTTTTCTTGTGCGTAATTTACAATCCTTGGTCCCTTGGGCTGCTGTTTCGGCAGCCGCTGTTTTATTTTTTGAGTCAACCTTACTCATTTGAGCTTTACACTTTCGTATTTCTCTTTCTATGTAATCCAGACAAAAAATACAAAAAAAAATTCTTTGGGTATTCAACTCAAAAATAAGTATGAATTGTTGATTGATTCGTACACATACCGACTGAGCTACGTACACATATTGTGAATAAGTTTCGAAAATAGAAGTATACGTTAACATTTTGCTTTAGACTTGAAAAATGCGGTATTAATGCTGTGTCTCCGATATTCAAATGCGGTCGTAGGCGGTGATACGATATTAAATAGTCAAATTGTAAGCATAAGCAGAATATGATTTTTACCCTTGATATAAATGTGTATGCGTTGATTTTGTATAGAAGTATTAATTAGGTAAATTCGCTAAATATGACACTGCATTAGAGGTGTCAAGAAAAAAGCGATACACCGCTGCAGTCCTCTGGTGTACATTATATGACTATATTTTAGAAACAACTTCTCATGAGAACAATAAACTCACAAAGCTGAGTACATTTGCACTATAAAACTTCCCGCAGGAAGTCCAGTCAAAGTCTGAACTATTAGAATAAAAGTATTGCTTTTCTCAACATTATATCATAAGAGTAAGTGGTGTCTAGGAACATTTGTCCCATATAGAATGAGTACTTTGCAAGCTAATCCTCGAATGCCCCATTCCAGATATCAGACTTTGATATGATTCCTGCGGAAGGTTCTTCGTAACCTTTTAAAAATAAAATTTGGAGCAGAAAGCACATGTATTTGCGGTGGGTACAATACGGTCAGACAATCTTACTTGTTGTGAATACAGCTGTACGTAGGTGTGTTTAGTGGATAAAGGATCATCCGAAAGAGTCTTACCTCTGTCTTTTAGTTCGAGACTACCGCATACATTGCCGCTGTTGCATAGATCATACTATATTCCGCTACCGTAGCTTAGTTATCCGATTGCCAGCGGTATTTTAGGGTTTCTATACTTATCGGGTTATAGAAAATGTACTAATAAAAAAGAATCATCAACCATTGATGGTAGTATCAAAAAGCTAAAGCTTTAAAACTGACACCACACCTGTCGTTGTCCCAGGTTCGCAGCTTCATTATAACCTTTTCAAATTAAACTAATCTCTCTTTCTGCTCTCTTTCCATCTTCCTAATCAAACAGAAACCTTTGCCCTGAAAACGGAAAAACTGCCCAATTATAAATTTCTGTATCACAAGTCGGAGCATATACGGCGGCCGCAGTTAACACCGAAGCATATGCCCAAGCCGGCAACGGATGATGCGCCGCCAGCTGACATCAACTAGGGAAGGAGCAGAAATGAAGCTAAAGCTTGAGGTCTTTTATGTTTTTAAGTAGCAAGAAGCAGAAAGTTCAACTGTAAACTACCACATTTACATATATACATATATATATATATATGTGCATCTATATATATGTGTGTGTATATGTGTATATAGGTATATATATTTTTAATATTTATTTATCATATATTTTTTTGATGTCGTGTGTCCAGGAGCCAATTGTAATTATTATGATTTATTTCATTATTCTTAACGCAAGTCATTTCATCTTTTGTGATTCTTAATATACAAACATACATATATATATATATCTATATCTATATCTACTTCAATCGAAACATGTTAACGTACTGCGATCCCAGTGGATCTGAATTCTTGTGTAACCCATCTCTATGTAACCACCACCAAGCACTTTTAAGCTGATCTCTGATCGTTTTGATATGTTCTTCTTGTTTCTGTAGTTCCTACACAGGCATTTGGTTTTCTATAGACTTGAGCACACACTTCCCACACACCTCCCACTCCCACTCCCCCCCACATCTACCTCCACCTCCACCTTCAGGCCAGGATCAGTCAGTCGTACTTAAGCACTTTGGGCACCCCAGTTCTATTAATTAAATGTGTAATTGTAAACGTCGCCTCGGTAGAACCGAGGCCACACGAAATGTTCTCCTTGATATTAAACGAACATTCGCTCCACTGAAGGCTCCTTTAGCTACTACCCCATAGTTTTACACTTGAAGTAATATTATTAGTTAAGCGAAATCAAGTGAGGATCTGCTCAAATATATATGTGTGTGTGTGTGTCTGTACATTTTAAGCATGACCACTATCTATTTACTGGGAGGCTGGTTAAAAAGGGGGCGTATCCCACTCCAAGTTGACGCCCCTTAGCTAATTTCGATGGCAACCTGCCTGGAGACCAGCACAGTTTGTGTGGCACCGACAACGCGGAAACATCATCGGCTTTTTTTTTTCGAGTGAATGAGTGAAGTTTTTTGGAAATGGGGCTGCTCGCAATTGGCCTGATCCTAGGCCTTTTCTGCCCGGCTGTTTGGAGTTTTGTGAATGCGTAAGTCAAGAGAAGCAGGAGCAGGAACGGGAAACACAACTCAATGGTTCTCTCTTTAGTCCCAAAATCATCAGCAAGGATGGAAATCTTATATTTGAATCGGGTGCCAATCGGAATATCAGTTTTCGCTTAAGTGCCAACTCGCGGTTTTTGATCAATGAGGAATACGATGTACTAGAGCTGCTAATGGCCACCAGTGGTGGCAAAAAGCGACCAGCTGGTGCCAAAGACGAATGGAATTCCAATGAAGATTTTGTGGATATACGTGAGCTGGCGGATCAGTTGTCGGATTTTCAGAGGCGTGCATTCGGAGCAGATGGACTGGGCTCAACGCTGCGACAATTGCAGAATAGGTGAGTTGAATGTGGCTTAATAGATCTGTAGATAGCAGCAGGTTGGTCCTTCGAGCCGGACTAAACATTATATAAAAGTTACAATCGAAAGAAGGCATGGAAACTTGTTTGCCATTCATTGGATCTTCTCTTAAGGAGACTTACAATTATTTTTTTTTAAATCTTAACCATTCCCTAATGGAGGTGGTCAGTGGTTTGCTGACCCTAGAGGTCAGTCGCTGTGTTGGTAGGTCATTTCTTTGGAGACGAGAGTGCGTTTGCTAGACTGTTGAGAGACAGAACCATGGTGTGGACGGAATATTATTAAGTAGAACTTGAGTAGAAGTGGTTGACCAAGGAACCCAAGTCTCCGCCCACCTAAAAAGGGGCAATGACACAGAAGTTGCTGTATAGTTTCCTGCTCTTCCATAAAACTGCAACTTCTGCAGAAATCAAAGTGTTGTACGCCGAGGCGTAGTGCATGAATGCCTTTAATACAATGACCCGTCAGGACCCATTTAAGAAGTTATAGGTGCTACCTTCTGTTACGTACAAGGTGTATTAGTACATTTAAGATCGAATGCTGGCCACGTAAGTTTTGCTACAGCATAGGAGGAAAGGTTTCTCCACTGGTCCGTAGCGAGGCGTAGTGTTTCGGCTTTTCCGTGGAACTTGTAGATTGCCATGGGCATCCTTATCGTACTCTTCTCTGAATGGAACTAGGTGCTAGTGCCTAGTCTGGCCAGTGTGTCCGCAGACTCGTTTCCAAATATGTTCCGGTGTCCAGGCAGCCATATAAGGTGTATACTGACGTGTCGGCCAATCTCGTTCAGGGATATGCAGCATTCCGTGAGCGTTTTAGAGTCAAGTGCTTTAAGGGCTTCTTGACTGTCCGAGTATGTATGAATACGTTTCCTTCTTTTTCCGTGAACTATAGTAATCAATTTGGTGGAGAAAACTCCCACGGCTACTTTTTCATCGAGCTTAGACATATCCGAGTAGATTTTGATGGCGTTGCTGTGGGGATGGTTTTCCCACTCGATTCGGCTTGGCATATAGACGTCGTACAATTTGTCGAACGTCTGATTCTATGCGATTTTCTACGTCAGCTTTAAAGCTATCGCGACCAAACTTTGCACGAAGTCTTCTGGTACAAAAACGCTGCACATTTGTCGGAACCGGCCGGATCGGATGACTATAACATATAGCTGCCATAGGAACAATTGGTCGAAACACTAGTTCTAGTGAGAAAAGCTTATTTGTTTTCAATGCAAACGTCTTCAAACTCCGTATTTACTAGTTTTCTATGCTTCTCCATTATTGTGACAAGTTTGGTAAAAATCAGACATCTATATAGTATAGCTGACATGGAAAAGTGAGATTAAGAAAATAGTCTTAGTGAGAAAAACTTTTGTGTTTTTAATGAAACCTCTTTAAAATTGGCATATATATATATTTTATAAGCTTTCACACAATTCTTCAAAGTTTTGTCAAAATGGAATCAATATAGGTTATAGCTGCCATAGAAATAATCGGTCGAGAAACTATTTTAGTGAGAAAAACTTTTTGTTTTCAAAGAAAACGCCTCCAAACTTTGTATTTCTTAGTTTGCTATGCTTTGTCATGATTTCACTAAGTTTGGTTCAAATCGGACATGTATATAGTATCGCTGTCATACAAAAGTAGAGTCAGAAAAGTGGTCGAACTGAGAAGAACTTGTTTGTGTTCAGTTGAAATGTCCTTCAAATTAGTAAGAAAAACGTGCTGCAAGGGTATACAAACTTCGGCCGCTCCGAAGTTAACTTTCCCCTATTTGTATACCCTGTTCCCATTGAAAATGGGAAAAGGGGGATCATGAAGTTGTGCGAATGTATGTAACAGGGAGAAGGAAACATTTCCGACCCCATAAAGTATATATGTTCTTGATCAGCTTGAACAGCCGAGTCGATAGAGCCAAGTCCGTTTGCCCGTCCGCCCGTCTGTCCGTCCGTCTGTATGAATGCGTCGACCTCGTGGATTATTATTATTTATTATTTATTAATCGTCGACAAAAAAGCTGTCAACAAATTTGAGATCACGTTATAAAAAGGTTTATCAACTAGGATGCCTAACAAAGATACCCTAACAAAATTACAAAATAAACTAATAGCTAAATAGGGAATTTTATTTGCCTGTCCGGCCAGCTATGCCCCGATTCACAGCCTGTTGTAGTCAGAGACGCTATTAGAGCTAACAAAAACATATCAAAATAAAGCGTGAAGAGGAAAAAATAAATCAAATAGAAAAAGAATTAAAAAGTAAAAATAAGAAGAAAAGAAAAAAAAAAACTGAACCTCTACTTATGTACGAACAAGAAAAAAAAAAAAAAATAAAATAAATTAATAAATATATATTATATATATAATATATAAAAAGTGGTAAACTTAAAACATACACAGGAACAGTGAAAAGAAAAAAAACATATATAAATAAACAGGGATGCAAACCGGTTCTGAGCTGAACCGGTTTTGAAACGAACCAAACCGCTTATTCCCGCTGGTGAACCGAACCGCAAACCGAACCGGCTTCCTTTCAGATTTTCTGAACCGAACCGAAAACCACAAAAAAAACGGTTCGGTTCGGTTCAGTTCTCTGACGAGTTTTAACGGAAATTGCTTTCCTCTAGCCAATGGTTTTGATTCATAAGGAAATTTGAATCGTTTCCCAAAGACAATTTTCAAACATTTCGTTCGACCCTATACTTATTTAGCGTTGTCGGATCGATATAACTTTTAAGGATCGATATAACTTCTGCAATTTCCCGCTGATCTCTTAATTTACCTGTTATCAATCTTAATTTGTTTTTTCATTAGACAATACATATTTTCAATTTTCTGTGGTTCTTCTTAACCTTAATTCAATCTTAATCTGCCAATAAATAAGGGCATTCCTCCAGGAACTGATAGACGAGTTCTGGGAATCCGACATAATAATCTTTGCAGATTGCTCTAAGGATTTTAAAGATATTCGAATGGATTATAGAAATAGAATTTCAAAAATGGTCGAATAGCCACTTCACCGAAATCATATTTTATGCGCCTTTGTGAACCACTGAACCGAACCGAAACCGCGGTTCATTTAACTCCAAAAACAATGTTATGAACCGAACCGGCGGTTTAGAAACTGTGCGAACCACTGAACCGAACCAGTACTTATTTTCGAGTGGTTTGCATCCCTGTAAATAAATAGAAAAAAACAAAAATTAAAACTTGTAATAATATAAAATATGTAGTAATATAAAATAATAAATAACCGAAAAGTCTCTGACCCGATGGGGGATGATTTATTAGCCAGTACGGCAAGCTATGCCCCTATTCACAGCTGGGTGCGTTCAGAGACTTTCCCGGAGAAAGGTGTGAAAGGCGATTGTGTTGGGCATAATCAGTTGTGCATCTAGACAAGATTAAAGGTAAATAGTTTCTAGTCGGTCTAGAAGGAACAGAGAAGTTAAGGCGACATAAGAGTTCAGAAGAATCTACATAACGGATAATTAGCTTATGCAGAAAAAAAAAACACATAAGACTGTTTTACGGTTAGCTAGCGAGGGTAGGTCAATAAGTAAGAGTCTGCTGGAGTACGATGGTAAACGAAGATTGGGGTCCCAATTTAAGCCTCGAAGGGCAAAAAGCAAGAATTGCTTCTGGACTGACTCAATACGATCAATATGATATATATAGCCAAAAATTTTTGCATTAAGTTAGATGTATGCCGTACTCAGATCAAGTTTGTTTCCAATTTGAAAAATTCCCTCCCGTACCCCATTTATCACCAAAAAAATGCTTAGATCCATAATTATCAAGTTAAAGCCTCGTGGTTTAGTATACATCAAGCAAGGCCCAATATCTATCTATTCTAAAAAGTATAATCAAATCGGACAAAAAACACCGGAGCCATAGGCGAAACAATTGACCGTATAGAGGCTGGCCCCCCAGGGTGGCGTGTTAATCAGGGCTAGAAGCCTACATTCAGGGCGTCCCTTTTACAAACCCGGTTACATTCAAATTCAAACAGAAATTATTAACAACAAATGAACAGGGTATTTTGTAGTGGGGGCACTCGACTGCACCGCCCTTACATGTTAAATCATCAAAAAGGATTGAAAGAGACTCATTAAGTTGATTTTGTCAAAATTATTTTATAAATGTTGGGTGGAAACAGCCACAAGAAAACGAAAGAGACAACCGGATATTGCCGGTTGTGTGTGTGTGTGTGTGTGCTTGTGGCTGTTTGAAAAACAAAAACAAAATCGACGCAAGAGCATGGGAGAGAAAGAGATTAGAGACACATTCGAAGTTTTTGTTGCAATTTCGATTTGCGTCAGTCCATGCGCATTGGAAGACAACAACTCAACTTATACATAGGTCTATATGATGGTGATGGTGCTTTTTCTTTCCCAGGTTTCTTAATTATTATGATTGTGGACTTCTTTCCCATGGTTGAAAACTAGCCACATCGCAGTACAGCATTGAAAAGTCTTGACTAGTCAGCAGTGCTACATACCTCCTTAAACTCGGGAGAGGTTTATTCCGGGATTCCGGGAAATATTCCATCATTTTTATTTTGCGCTAATTTAGAAACATTTATTTAAGTTGAACGAAATTTAATCAATCTGTTCATGGAAGTCTCAAGATGATTTTAATATAAAATTTGAGCTCAGTTAATCATTAATATGTCTTTTAGTAATATATCAAATATACTGGTTCTTTGGCTCTAGAAATCAAATTTAAGAGAAGAAAAAGGGCTTGTGTTGAGAAAACAGCTAATACAAAGACTTCAGAGCTCAGCAAATATCGCTGGAAAAGTAGCTGCGCTTCTTGTGGTTTAATAGATGTTTCGTGACTTTAATGCAAGAAGTTACACAAAATTAGCAACCGCTCGCACATTTTGTAAGTCGAGTTCTAATGAGTGACTCAGTCCAGCGCTGGTTTGTTAAGACTTTCCAATCGAAGAAGATTCAATATTGTGGCAGCTCCCAGTGGCGAGTTCCCGACTCAAGAGTGGCTCAACTCCAAGCCGGTTACAGCCTTGCTTGGAAGATCCATTAAGGTCATGTTCAGGTGTCTTACTCGGATTTAGTTCTCCCATAAAATTGTTAATTTCAAGCGAATGAACTTTGATTGGGTCAGTTTGTGTGGCGGGGATTGTCCCTTGGTTGATGGAATTAGCTGGAAAACATTTGTAAAGTGAGGTGCAAAGACGGTTGACTTCTCTTTCCTACAATCTGACAAACTTATTGAAGTTTGCATCATTGAAAATCAGAAAAAGTGTATCGCGAAGTTGTGCAAAAGTATGTTTACAGAAAAAAAGGAAACATTTTCGATCCCATACAATACATATGTTCTTGATCAGAGTCGATGTGGCCATATCCGTCCATCCGTCTGTCCATAAAAACGCTTCAATCTCGGAGATTAGAACAGATAGAGCAACAAATTTTTGCATGTAGGTAGGTGAATACCAACGGAGATCAAGTTTTTTTTTTTACAGATTTTTGAAAGGTGCCCCCGCTGCCCCATCAAACCGCAAAGTAAGAGCCTCGTGACTTAATACCTATCAAGCGATGCGCAATATATAACTGCTCTGAAAAGTTCAATAAGACAAAGTTATACGCAAAAGAAAACACATGAAATCAAGGGAACAGGATATTTTGATCGACTAAATCGTACTTATTTGTTTGCTCGGTAAACTGCTCTGACATCTCTTGAGCAGATTTCAAGGCAAATACTTTGGAGTTTCCTTCTGTATCCACTTGGGTTTTTGAGTTGAAAATCATCGGCATAGTTTTTCAGCAAGTAATCTGTTGCTAATTCAACTCTTCTCTGGAGTGGATGAAGACTGACATAGGGTTAGAAAAATATGCTTCCTTATCTCCATCGTTCCATCTTGGTTTTCTTTCAGAACTCGCAACTCCAAGGCCCTGCTGCGTCGCTATCAGATCCGGCTGCGCAATGTGGAGACCAAGGTGCATCGTCTGGAGAACCAACTGGAGTTGGATAGCTGTCAGAGTGGACCGTGTGAGAATGGTGGCACTTGCTACAACGCCTTCAATGGCTTTCGCTGTCAGTGTCGTGCCGCTTTCGAGGTGGGTTGTCCCACAGCTTTACAAGGGGCGTATTCAAGTGAGACTCCCTTTCGTTTCAGGGCCTGAAATGTGAACGCGATGTGAACGAGTGTGCTCTGTACGAGGGCACCGATCTGGGCTGTCAGAATGGAGCTCAGTGTGTAAATCAGTTTGGTTCCTACAGCTGCCTCTGTGCCGCCGGTTGGCATGGCTTGCACTGTACCCAGCGGAAGGGTGACTGTTCTCAGTCCAGTGCCTGGGAGCTGTGTGGACATGGCAGCTGTGTGCCCAGCACGGATGAGCAGGGCTATCGTTGCCTCTGCGAGGCTGGCTGGAAGAGTAATGGCCTGACGCCCGCCTGCAGTGAAGATGTGGATGAGTGCAGTGAGACGGCAGCGCATACACCTTGCTCGACCAAGTGCATCAATTTGCCGGGCAGCTTCACCTGTGCCCCCTGTGCGGTTGGCTTGACGGGCAACGGGGTGAGCTGTCGGGATATGAATGAGTGTGAGACGAACAACGGTGGCTGCAGTCTCAGTCCCAAGGTGGAGTGCGTGAATAGCTATGGATCGCATCACTGTGGTGGTTGTCCAGTTGGCTGGGTGGGTGACGGTCGAACCTGTGTGAGAGGTGGAGGGGGCACAGGCGAAGCAGGCGGAAGCATTACCAGTTGTACGCAGCGTGGCAATCTGTGTCATCCTCAGGCGTTGTGCTCCGAAATCTCAGGCACTGTCATCTGCAGCTGTCCCGCTGGCTGGGTGGGCACGGGCTATGGACAAAATGGCTGTGTTCAAGGCACCTCCAGGAATTGCAATTCAATGCCCTGTCTGGTGAGCGGCTACAAGTTTTTCCATCAGTTGTCACAGCCACAACTAAGATTTCTCTTTCCCAGAACGGCGGCGTCTGTCTGGATGCGGGTCCCTCGAATTTCACCTGTGTGTGTCTACGCGGTTTTGTGTCGCCAATATGTGCACCCGAACCCAATCCCTGTGCACGTCAACCCTGCCGCAACGGTGGTCGCTGTGTACTCACTCCCAGCGATCCCAGTGGCTTTGTCTGCCAGTGTCAGCCCGGGTATAGGGACAAAACTTGCTCGTCCCGGTTTAGCACCTGCAATGCGCTGCTGAGTGCACCAAGTGGACGACTCCGCTACCCACCGGCTGGACCAACGTACGAGCACAATGCCCAGTGTGCCTGGGTGATACGCACCAATGAGTCGTTGGTGTTGAATGTCACCTTCAATAGCTTTGACATAGAGGAGGCTACCGAATGTCGCTTCGATTGGCTGCAGATCAACGATGGACGCAGTGCAGCTGCACAGATTATTGGACGTTATTGTGGCCATCATTTGCCACATGGCGGCAGCATCATCTCATCGAGCAATCAATTGTATTTGTGGTTCCGTTCGGATAATTCTACCTCGCGGGAGGGTTTCGATCTTAGCTGGGAATCGTTGCAACCGAACTGTGGTGGCCTCCTTGAGTTTGAGACACATGGCACCATGGCTTCGCCGGGATCGCCGGGTAACTATCCCAAGAATCGGAACTGCCAATGGCATTTGAAGGCATCCAGTAGCAAACGCATCAAGTTGACCTTCTTTAGTCTACAGTTGGAGCAGCACACGAACTGTAATTTTGATTATGTTCAGGTGAGGCTAACGAGAACTATGCCAACGATCCAATTAGAATTCTCAGGACTCTTCCCAATCTCTTCTCATTCATTCTTTTACCCAACAGATCCGTGACGCCATTTCGGGTCGTGAATTGTCCAAATTCTGCTCAAGCGGTCAGCCAGCCCCTATGCTCCTACCCACCCACGAGGCCTTTGTCATCTTCCATTCAGATGCTGAAGGCACCGACACCGGTTTCCAGTTGCATTATTCTGCCGAAGAGCGCCTACCTGGCTGCGGTGGCGTCTATACCAGCAAAGAACGCACCATACGTGCTCCCAGCCATCCTAGTGGTGAGGCCATTTCGTGTGAATATGAAATACGCATGGCTGTGGGTGAGTCAATAGCCATTGACTTTGTCAGCTTTGAAATGGGCTTGGATGATTGTCTGGAACTGTACGATGTGGCGGATGATACAACCAAAGTGCTGCAGGCCAAACACTGTGGCGGAAGAGCAGAGCTCCCTCCAGAATATAATTCGCTCTACAATCGAGTGCTCATCAAATTCTATGCCACGGGACAGGGCCAGTTTGAGCTACACTATCGCATGACCTGCTTTTATACCTATGACAGTGCCAATGGTACCCTAACTTCTCCTGGTTACCCCAATCTAACAAGTAGCGAACGATTTTGTAGTTACAAGATTATGACAGCTCCCAATACGGTGATTGCGCTGAAACGTGTTGACTTTCAACTGGAGGATGGCACGCAAGGGAATGATGATGCTGATGATGATGATGATGATGAGGAACCGAGTTGTGGCAGTACCAGTCTAAGGGTGAGTAAGGGAAGAGCGAAGTGCTAGAGAATAAGTGGTAATGGAAGCGGAGGCTTATAGTTTCTGCTACCCGTTTGGAAGTGCAACCGAACCGACCTAATGATCTCCTGCTTTGAGCTTAAAGACCAGCGATGGTCAGGGCTGGACTCGCGCCAAGCACATTGTTGAAGCTTGGCCCAGGAGAGCAAAGGAGTTCGATGAGGGCAGGTCAGCAGCTAGTTTGCTTTGCTTTATATTTCGCACAGCAATAAACTCTCACTTTTTGGCATCGCGCTTCTTGATAAACCCCGTTATAGAGACACATTTTGCCTCCACTCTCCATGGCATTCTCCATGGCAAACTCGCTCTTTTGCTGAGTGCAAGCCACTTCCGGTTGCAAGATTTCGTGGTTAATTGATTGCTACTGCTTCATTACATGGTGGGTGCCCACTTTACGGACTTCGATTAACCAAATGA
This sequence comes from Lordiphosa andalusiaca, assembly GCA_035044965.1. Classification (NCBI taxonomy): domain Eukaryota; kingdom Metazoa; phylum Arthropoda; class Insecta; order Diptera; family Drosophilidae; genus Lordiphosa; species Lordiphosa andalusiaca. Next base: position 2,499,227 of record JAWNNM010000159.1, on the reverse strand, counting down.
AGATCGAACATCCGGCTCGAAGGACCACAAATGTTTAGAATTTTGTGGGTTTCTCAATTGATTATGGCTTGGTGAAGTAGAAATCGCCTAACACTGCTCGGATCTAGCACATTTTCAAGTAGATCCGGCTCGAAGGACCAATGAACGTAAAGAATTGTACACCTTAAGTTGCTTATATCTACCACTTTGTGTGGATGGTGACCGAGTCTCATGTTTAAGGTTGAACTCAGATCTTGCGCTACCTTGCTAACCACTAACCTTTGTATGTTCTCTCCTATTCCTTAGATCAACGATGGCATGAACCAAAACATACTAGGACCTTTCTGTGGACAGCGTGTGCCGCCCCTTGATTTACTGTGCAAGTCCAATGTGCTCGATTTGCAACTGCAAACGGACTCTGGCAGTCGTGGCACTGGCTTCAAGTTTACCTACCATTCCGTGCCGATTGGACGTGGTGAATGCGGTGGCATTCATACGAAATTGGGTCAAAATATCCGACTGCCTGTCAATGAGGAGGGTCAGTATGCGAATGAGGCCAACTGCGTTTGGACTATTGTGGCTCCGCCGGGCAAGGGCATACTGTTGCACTGGCTCAGTTTTCATTTGGAGGATACCATGGACTGTGGCTATGACTATGTGGAGATCTATGATGCGCTGAACCCCGGGGATGATACTCAGGCGTTGGCCCGCTTCTGTGGTGTTGCGCCGCCGGCTGATATGCTGAGTCATTCTCGGCATTTGGTGATCAAATTTGTGTCGGACTATAGCGACACCAGCGGCGGTTTCGAGCTGTCCTATAGCTTTGTGGACTTGGATAAGTGTGGCGGGCACATACATAGTTCGACGGGTCAGCTGACTTCGCCGAATTTTCCTTCTAACTATAGCTCCGACTTGAATTGTGACTGGCAGTTGACCACACCTCCTGGCACTCAGGTGGAAGTGCAACTGGAAATGCTGGACGTGGAGAAATCTAGCAATTGTGTTCGTGATTATCTTGAGATACGGAATGGCGGAGATGTGACATCACCGTTAATTGGACGTTTCTGCAATGAGAACTATCCGCGCCGTGTGCCTAGCTTTAGCAACGAGCTTCGTATACGCTTCCGGACGGATGGAGCGGGCAGTGGGCGTGGCTTCCGCCTACGCTGGCGTGTGTTTGCCAACGGGTGCGGTGGTCGTGTGCCCGGCAATGCCGGTGTCATTGTCTCACCACGCTATCCCAACGATTATCCGCACAACGCACACTGTGAGTGGCAATTGCGAGTGCATCCGGGCTCCGGCTTGAGTATACTGATCGAGGACATGGAAATGGAGGATATATTCGATTGCAATTATGATAGTGTCAAGATCTATGAGGGACAACGCCTAATTGGCCACGATCCCCTAATGACCATATGCCGCCAACCCGATGAACAGCACAAAACGCTATTCCTCGACTCCAACGAAGCCATCCTGGCCTTCAATTCGGATATCAGCAATGCAAATCGCGGTTTCCGCATCTCCTTTGCGGCCAACTGCCGCCGCAACTTAACCGCCACCTCCGGCACCATCGAGAGCTTGAACTTTGGAGAACCCTTCTTCACAGACTTGGCCATTGATTGTAAGTGGACCATACGGGCGCCGCGTGGCAATCACATCCGCTTGGAGTTTTCCCATTTTGAAGTAAGTGAGGCTCGCTACCCCACGCAACAGGCGAGTGGTGTCTATCTGGTGGATGGTGAGACGGGAAGTGTGTTGCATGTGCTGGAGGCCATGGTGCATAATGCCACGAGCGATGTGCTGACGGTACTCCACAATGCCAGCACAATCAATTTCCAGCTGGAGTATCGCATCGATGGTTGCCTGCAGGAGTTCCGCGCTTCAAGTGGTTCTTTCGAGTCACCCAATTATCCGGGAATGTATCCAAATAATTTGCAATGCTATTGGCATATACATGTCGAGATGGGACAGACCATTGAGCTGACGGTGTCGGGCATGGACCTTGAGGAGAGTGTCAATTGTACCAAGGATGCGCTAATGGTGAGTAGGGGGGGATGTTTTCCATCCTGATGAACTGATAGTAACTGGATAGGCATATAATTAAGAGGGAGCAATGGAATCTAGTTCCTAGTTAGCGTAAATGTTACATTTCTCAGAGCTACTCTGTGCTTATTCCTCATACACGTATTCGTTCGTTTGCCAGGTTTCCAACCATCACAGCGAGACGCATGTGCATGAACGTCACTGCGGAGCCAATACTCGTTTGATCCTCACCAGCTCTGGTCAACATATGCACATACGCTTCGTGAGCGACGGTTCTCACAATGGACGCGGCTTTCAGGCTACCTATCGAACCATCAAAGCGAGTAAGTTGCTGCCACATCATTTCCACACATTCCATAACGGAAATTTCGTTGTCCATTGTAGACTGTGGTGGCAAGCTGAAGGCTAGAAACGGTGTCATCCAATCCCCCGGCTATCCCAACAAGTATCCTGTGCTCAGTCACTGCGAGTGGTTGATTGAGGTGTCGCCGCAGCATCAGATTGTATTTGATCTACAGGACTTGGATCTGGAGTCGGGCTATGACTGTAGCTGGGACTATTTGGAGGCGTTTGAAATGGCCACAGGTGATGGAGTGGACGATGCAGAGGGTCGTCAAATATTCAAGATTTGCCAAAACAAGGAAGATGTTGCGGACGCAAAGCGTTCGAGCTCGAATACGGCTCTGGTGCGTTTTGTGAGCGATGATTCTATTTCGCATAGAGGTTTCCGTCTGCACTACCATGAGTCGTGCGGCCAAACTATACAGATCGATGAGACAGACTTTGATATCTTGAATGTGGAACGGCAGGCTCCGCGGGATGAGAATTGCTTATGGGTGCTGCAGGCTACCGATCCGGCCAAGCATATCATTTTCACACCCACCAATATAGTGCTACAGCCCGAGGCGGACGAGAAGCATCCACAAGAGGCCGACTGCCTGGAACATGGTGTACAGATCTATGACGGTGTTGAGGCGAAGGGCACACCACGTTTGCGATTCTGTCGCTCGCATCCACCGGCTTTGATATCGCATGGCCAGGCTTTGACCATTAGTATACCCTTGGCCTTGGTATCCGAATTCGAGGGAAACTACATGACCCTGGACAGTTTCTGTGGTAGTCGTTATTCAACTTTATCGGGACGCTTCAGCTCGCCCTATTACCCGGACAGCTATCTGCCGAGTATGGAGTGTCATTGGGTTTTGGAGGCAAGTCAGGGTAACTCCATGAGTCTAACCATTGAGTCGATGGACCTCGAGCAGTCGGAGGGATGTAATAATGATTACTTGGAAGTCCGCAAGAGATCACCGGGAGGTCCATTACTAGGGGTCTATTGTGGGAATCAAATACCAGGTACCATCAAGTCCCAGGGTGACATCTGGATGAAGTTTAAGAGTAATGATGATGTCGTCGGCGGGGGCTTTATGGCTTCCTATAATTATGGTAAGTGCATTATTTTAGTTGTCCACAGCGCACGGCCCAAACGAAGAGATCTCGGAAACTGAAACTTCATCCACATCGAGTTCAGTACTTCCATTCACAGCAACTGCACTGCCAAGGTGGCTGATTCGGTGGACTTGTCCATTCCCTACCAGTGCCTGAGATTGTCTGGCACGGATGCTGAGCGTTTCTGTCTTGGTCTTGTTGGTTCTGAGGCCCGTCGATTAAGCTGATATGTCGATCAGCTTTTTTGTAAGATGTCCCTTTCTGTGGTCTGTATAGTCCAGTGTCCCATATCCATGAGTCAGCAGGATTCACCGACGATGCGGCCTAGCTAGAACAGTGGCCAGTCGATTAGTCGATTCATTTAAACACCTACACTCTAGCATTGAAAGTAGTTCCCCAACTTGTAATGCCCCAGTTAAGCGCAGGGAGTGCAAGGTTAACCTTCTATCGAGTGACTCGGCTAGATAAGTAATGGTGTCCTTATGGGCAATACAAACCCCGTCCAGTCTGAGTCTTCGTCAGGATATTTCCGCGGTTGTCTTGAGACAGACCTGGAACTCTGACTTCTGACCTAAATGACGTTGTCATCCGCTTAGCTGGCGGAAAGTGAAGTATCGAGAGACATCAAATCTGCAGTAAGAACAGGATTTATTCAGGAAGGAATGAAACGGAGAAAGCTCAATTCAATATACCTCCAAGGACTCTATGGAAGAAACGGTGTTTACTTACCTTGTAGCACGTTTTCCTAACGAATTCGAAGGACATTTCCACTGAAAACAAACAAGTTGTTCTCACTAAGACTACTTTTCGGACTTTTATTTATCGGTTATATCAGCTAACCATTTCCGTGAGATTGCTGTTCCCGTTGTTGTGGACCGGACACCGTCTTCGTTTGAGCTCGCGGCTTCACGCTTCAGTGCATTTCCTCATTTCGAAAAGTCGGTTCAAGATCTAACAGAAAACCCCTTTCCATTCTACCCGCCCCCCCTTCCACACAGAGCGTCACAATGAAATAAATGGCACCGAGGGCACCATTGAATCACCACGTTATCCCAGCAAGTTCCAGTCATCCGATCCCTATAGCTGGCGCATCACCGTGGACAAGGAATATGTGGTGGTAATAAACATAGTTCACCTACGGGATGTGGATCAACCACACTTAAATTTCTATGATGGTTACTCGGATATCGGTGCCAGGTTGGAGCAAGTTCCAGGTCAACCTTTGCGATCCAACACGAATTTTGTGTACTTCACTGCCACGCGCGGTCCCTTCCAACTAACCTGGCAACGTTTCTCCAAGGAATCGCTGCGCTCGAATCGCACGGCCGAGCAACAGACTCGAGTCTGTGGCCGCCAGTTGATCAATCTCAATCAGACCGTCATCAGTTTCAACTCACCGGGCTATCCGGATGGCTATGCGGATGGTTTAAAGTGCAGTTGGACTTTGATGGCGGCCAATCCGGCCATGCACGCGGTCCTGCAACTGAACACGGTGGATGTGGAGGAGTTTGGTTCGGCTGAGTGTTGGGCGGACTATCTGCAAATCTCGTCGAGTGGGGATATGCAGCAGTGGACACAGCTGGCCAAGATATGCAGGCAGCCCAACGATACCGCCACTCGTACCTACCATGGACGGCCGTATTTGAAGCTGGAGTTTATAACGGATATGAGTGTGAATCGCACGGGCTTCGCTAGCTTGGTGCTCACAGCCTGCGGCTCGGAATTGACGGCGCCACGTGGCTTGGTCAATATCACGCAGCTGACCACGGCTAGTACCCTGGGTGCTCAGGTTTGCGTATGGACCTTGCGTGTGCGTCAGGGTAGGCGCATCAAAATCAGCTTTCCCGAGTCTCAAATAAAGGACCCCAATTCACCCTCCGGTGGGGATGCTCAGATTTGTCGCAATTTCTTTGTGCTGCGCAACGGCCATGCGGAGGATTCACCATTCCTTGGACGTGGCAAGTATTGTGATAATAATATTACCGACATACTGGAGACCAACTCGAATCGCGCCTACATTAAGTTCCATCGCTTGGGCTTCCCACGTTTCCGTGCGTCGTTCCGTTACGAGGAGATCTCGCATGCCTGCTCCGGGCATATAGTGCTGGGATTGAATACCCCAATGCAGGTGATCACTTCACCCAACTACCCGAATCTGGCCAATCCACACTCGGAGTGTGTGTGGACGATCAGTGGACCAGCCCATCATCGCATTGTTCTGGAGTTCTTTGGCAACTTTGATCTAACCCCCGCGGAGGGGCAGGATGCGGTGTGTCAAAGGGAGTATGTACAGGTGAATGATGGCGGTACGGAGCTGCGACCGGAAGTGGGTCGCTTCTGCGGTACCACCAAACCGGACACCCTGTACTCATCGGGCAGTCAGCTGAGAGTGAAGTTCTTTACCAGCGTTCCCGAGCCACGTCCGG